>OW052221.1:268917621-270389084 GCA_932526605.1 Nephrotoma flavescens | reverse complement strand
GACCACATTTAAATTCGTTAAACTAATATGTCACGACTGTGATAGATGGTGAGTTGCATGTTTTTCAATCCAAAAATAGAACGCGAATTACGGATCGATATTGCTAGTTTCCCATTTTATTGAGAAACACAAAACACGAGTGATACAACTGGCTACCAAATAAAAACCAATCTGCGATCTAGACTGAAATTTAGTATGGAGTCTATACTCATTCCCTCAGCAACGCCACCTGTTTTCAAGCACGGGTACTTATTGAGCAGAGCCCTCGTATTTTTATGTTAGGATTCGTTTTTGTTACTTTTATTTTGTACTGATTTTTTTCCAAATAAAACTAATAAGTGATTATTGTATTTATTATCCCAAAGTGCCATTTTTGGTAACATCTAGATTTCAGTCTCTGCCAATTATTTTTATCAATTTCAAAGACTTATTTAATTTTGAACGGGATCGGAGAGCACAAATGGGTTAATAGAAATTATCTAGAAAGGACAAAAAAAATAACAGTCACCTAAAGAGTAACTTTTAAATAAATAAGAAAATTCAGTAACTGTAAAAAATATTCTTGGTTTTGTTTTAGAGGAAAAAAAATGGCATGTTTAATTTTTGGTTTGCTGGATGTTTTAAAGACGGGATTACCCTTGAAATCCCAAATTTCAACAAACCGAAAACCGAAATCTCGGAAATAATCTCTCGGAACTCCAAATTTTACAGAAAACGAATTCTGGTATTGAAACCTTCTAGACTAGTCAAAATCCAGTTTTTTTAAATTATGTATTTTGTTTTTAAAATTCATAATAAATTAGGTGAAATATATGTACACCTTCCGTTAAGAACTTTGTTATTCAATCGAGGTTAAAGCAGCTATTTTGAAAATTCCGTAATTCGTTTTTTTTTTTTTACAAAGTAACAGCAGAAGGTCAATTAGTAAAATTAATTTCATTTCGCTTCAAAATCGTATTATTTTAGCGAGGTTACCAAGACGTTGGAAATACGTTTCGAGCTAATGAAGCATTGGGGTCTTTAAATTACAAAATTCGGTCGTCTCATCAGACTGCAGTAACCAAACTACAAAAATATTGAAAATACTTTGAACTTACATAAAAAGTATAATCACAATGCGTTAGCGAATTATTATGTTCCACTACGAAAATTTTAAACCTTTCGTAACCTCGAATTTTATTGTATTTGACGTATACATGCGATTTACATGTGAAATTTTGGATTATTCTGAGTGATAGCCAGATATTACCAATGTTTCATTATTTCGAAACCAAATTTCTAACGTCTTGGCAAGCTCACCTTGATGTAAAAATAATATCTGGCTATCACCCAGAATAACCCAAAATTTCGAAAAGTTGGATGTATAAAACCAACAACCTATCCCAAAATTCCACCGAGTAGAAAAGTGAACAAGTATAAACGTATAGTGTGCAGAGGAACACCAACTTCCTAATCCGTTTAAATTTCAAAATAGACCAGGTATACATTTACCCATATGGTATTAAATTGAGTTTAAATGTGCTGCCACAGCCTGGTAGAAGTAAAACGACGGATATTTTCGAAACATCATCTGATACTAACTAGATATTCCAGATTCCGCTCTGACCGAAGCTAATTCAACATTCCCTCTTGCTAATGCATCAAATTCGCATAATCACACCAAATTACTGCAAATTAACACTAAATTGAAATGCAGACGAGAAAAAATTCCAATATAAGTAAATAATATTTCGATCAGACAAAACTTACTCTACATACATCAATAAAATCGGAGACTATAAATAGCTCACGCTAAATTTAATTTTAAACTGAAATATTGATACGTTTTTCACAATGTGCTAATCATGCTAAATGCAAAAATTGTGTAACTAAAAGAAAAACAGCCAGTGTCAAGCTTTACAAAATAGCAGACACAGTATGATACACATTCATTGTACATGTATAGAGTGTTGCTAACTGCTGCTGACTTGATTAACAATAATAAATCTAATCCTTGAACAAAATTTATATATGTACATATATATGTATGTAGTATATATATTAGAGAAAATTCATTTCTATAATGTAACATGCTATAAACTTTAACTTCCCCCACGCACACATCATTTACACAACACAGAATATACTTGTACGACTACCAAAATGATCAAAAAATTTGCATTTGATTTTGATACGATATGGATATACTCTCTCACATCCATACATTTTTTTTATCAACTCTCGCTCTCGGTATATAAATTAACATATACACTTTTATAATTATCTCATATAAAACAAGCGACATGTTGCGCAATTTTTTTTTTTGTTTTGTTCTTTTGTTTTCTTGTTATACATATTCCAGTATGTTGCTATAAAATGAATAAAACAATCAAAAACTAAGAAAAAATTTACCCCTACTACTCAGTTACTCACTCACTAATGGCTAAAATACACAAATTATACAGTCAGTCACAAAAGTCTACATACACCACCACTAAAATTTGCAAAATCGAGATAAATGAAACGAACTAACCGGTGTGAAGTTGCTAACGTTAAAAAAAGTTTAGGTACACAAAAAATGGCAACATAAAAGTGGCAACATTAAAGTGTAAATTTGTATACGATTCTGACGTTAAAAAGTTTAGGTTTGTAAAAATTTATATCAAACAACAATTTACAATATGTTAAATTATACAAAAATAATTGAGCAAATTTAAATTTAATCACTGTACATAAGTATAATTTATGTCAAAATATAAAGTTCTGCAAAAATCGGCGAAAGCAATGCTACACGATGGATATTATCGCAAAATCTGTAGATGTGCTCGCATGGTGACTATATGGTAGTCAAACGAAACAAAGTGGGCTATCTAAATATCTGTGTGTCATTTCCTTAAATAGGTTATGGCTCGTGGCATAAATTGTAGCATTGCTTCCGGAGAATTTAGAAAAAAAACATTATATTTTTGAAATTTTATGTCCAGAGCACACACATATTTAGATAGTTCACTTCATCCCCTTTGATCACCATATAGTCACCATGCGAGCACATCTCCAGATTTTGCGATAATTTCTATAGTGTAGCATTGCTTTCACCGATATATTTTGACACAAATTATGTACAGTGATTAAATTTAAATTTGGAAACCATTTTCTCTTTTATAATTGTAAATTGTCGTTTGATATAAATTTTTAATAACCTACACTTTTAAACGTCAGAATCGTATCAAAATTTACAATTTTATGTTGCCACTATTTTGTGTAATATTAATTAAATAATATATTTAAACAAAGAAAATTATTTATTATTGGACAATAAAAAATTAAAAAAAAAAAATAATTTTCAAGAAACTCATAAAATGTATATCCCTTTTCTAGATTTTTTTCGCCACAATTTAAGTCCACCGTACACAAGTGTGTATGTAAGAAAACATAGTTTGTAATGGTGTTTTGTTTTTTTCATGATTCTCTTTCGTACACGATTTGTACTAACACAATCGCGGGGCGGAAAAAGGATATCACAAAAGTCTACATACAGTAAATAAAACCAAAAGGATCATGTTCATGCAAACTTAAGAACTAAAATTAATATTTAGTTGGGCCACCATTAGACTCAATAACAGCGGTTAGTCGCCTGGACATCGACAAAACAGGATTCTTAGTAACAGCTGACAAAAAGCCCATGCACTCGAAAGGGCATCATTATCTTGATGTAAGACCCACTGGTTGCCTAGTCCTAAGCATTCGACGGACGGTTGTAAATTGCTACGCAATATGTTCAAATACATTCGGTGACCCAAACCACCTTCTAAAAATATCAATTTTTCAACACCAGCTGCAGCCATTGACTTCCAAACCATTACATTACAACCGCCGGGTTAAACGGTGGGAAGCAGATTTTTTGGAGCCATATCTTGGCTAATTTTGTCACCAATCTGTTTTTCCTCCATCGAATCCGACTTTATTGAATCTATTTTCGTCAGTAAAAACACTTTGCTCCAATATTCAGTGTCTCCATCGACGTATTTTTTTGCAATTTCAAGCCTTTTCTGCTTATTTACTAGGCATATAAATTGCTTTTTCCTTGGTACTCTTCCATTAAACCAGTGCTATTCTGAATCTCAATCGCTATTTTTGAAGCAATAAGCCTCGGATTGGATGCCACTTTTTTAATTATACTTCGAGCAGCCCGTGCGTTAAGTTTTTTAATAAATAGAAACGTGCAACTGTATAGGCTTTTGTGATATAAATTTTATAAATTTTTTGGAAATAATTTTATTTTTAATTTTTTTCCAATAATAATTTTTGTTGTTTAAATATTATTATTATTTAACTAAGATTACAACATTTAGTTCATTTCATTTATCTCGGATTTTGCAAATCATAGTGGTGTATGCAGACTTTTGTGACTGGCTGTAGGCATTTGCTTACTGCTTAAAAAAGAATTTTGTACAAAAATAAAGAAAAGAATACGCCAAAGAATAAGACGAAGAAATATATATAAGATATAACATATAATTGAAATTTTTTTCTTATTTTTTCTTTTAATTTTTGTTATCTAAAAAACTAGTTTCAATAATGTTTGCTTGAGGAGTTATATGACCAATAATTTATAACAAAACTTTTTTCTTTATTTTGTTGTACCTACAAAGAAAACCAAACTGTTTCTCTTCTCCTAAAAATATTAGACTATTATGATGATCTTATGTAATGCACAAGACATTTTATTTTGTCTTTCTTAGTACCAAGCACATTCCGGTGTATAGGATCCGCGTGTTAGATTTATCTAATTTAGGGCAACGACAACGTACACTTACTTTACAATATCGTTTATCCAGTTAAAATAAAATATAACGTTCGCCCTTTTTTAAATAAACAAAAAATGGCGCTTCTAAACTAATCGGAAGTCATAACGTTGTATATTGTTTGTTTTATTTGCTCCATTATAAATTAACACTTGATTATTATAATTTAGTGATTGCTATTTTTAGCGCAAAACGCTAAGTTTTTTTACCGCAATTAACGAATGTTCCATATTTAGATTAATCTAATTTTACGATATTATGAGATATTCTACTCTAATCTAGAAAAGTTTAATATTTAAAAATATTCTCTTTATTTTCTTATAAGCGTACTCCAGATTTATTTCCGATCAATATACATTTGGGTGCAAAAAAATCGCACATTGCTCAATTTTCCATAAAAGTTCAAAAATATCAAAAAAAACAATATTTGTTTAATTTTTTTAATGCAGATTCAAGTCTATTTCAATACCTATCCAGTGGTACCTTTTTGTATTTCTACCACGCCAACCATGATTTTTTGTCAAATGCATATAGCAGGCTTTCGAATTTTATTCTAAAAATTATTCAACAAGATCAATACAATAGCATGCCATGAAATATCTCCCTCGTAATTGTGATCATTCCTATATCGACGCTTAGCCTGAACGATCCTCTATTGACTACGTCTTCAACCGGAGCAAAGAAATGGGTACCACACCAGAGGTAGCCACACAAGTGGTTGCACTAATTTATGCGGGGTAACACCAAAGTGAAGTGGCTCTTCAACTAAATTTGAGCCGATTCTCCGTTCGTCGAGTATGGCAGAGATATCAGGAAAGTGGTGGCTTCAGACGGCGACAAGGATCTGGCCGACCTCGTGTAACAAAACAGCGTGGTGACCGTTTTCTTGTAACAACTTCGCTGTGAAATCGCCGTATGAATGCGGTTCAACTGGGACGGCAGCTCCAAGAAGTTCGTGAAGTCGAAGTTAGTCGGTGGACAGTTAGAAGACGACTTCGAGAAGTTAATCTGACACTGCACACAGACCAGCAAACAGGCCGAAATTGACCGCATCCCATTTGAATTGGAAAGGAGAAGAATGGAGAACAGTCCTGTTCTCTGACGAGTACAGGATGTATTTATATGGAACCGATGAACGCGGAAGAGTATCCAGAAGACAAGGAGAGCGATATGCACAATGTTGCATTGAAGAATGTGTCTCGTATGGCGGTGGATCGTGCATGTTCTGGGGAGGCATATCATTAGAGGCGAAGACAGATCTTGTATTCATCACACGAGCCAATACTGGCTGTCGATCAAGAGGAATGAATTCTCAACGGTATATTGAGCAAGTACTCGAGGAGTACGTTGTATCTTTTGCCGGGTTTAGTACGTTGAATGGGGGTTTAGTACGTTCAGCATCGAATGGAAGCTATAATTCGGCCCAGGGCATGGAATAGTTCTTATTAATAAAACTGTTTCTTTTTGTTGTTTTTTTACATGTTTTAATGCGATTTTTACCCCTAATTTTCATGCTGACAAATTCACAAAAACGTGTACCTCAGATGTTTACCCCCAAAAATCAGTTTGATGGCACGTAAGTATAAATACAAAAAAGGTACCACTGGATAGGCATTGAAATAGACTTTGAATCTACATTAAAAAAGTTAAACAAATATGGTTTTTTTTTGATATTATTGAACTTGTGTGGAAAATTGAGCAATGTGCGATTTTTTTGCACCCAAGTGTATTAAAATAAAACTTTATTAATTTCCATACATTAGTTTGAATTACTTTCTCAGTATTTAATTTTGAGATAAATCTGTCTTTAAAAGAAAAATCCTAAATTGATTTGTTATCCTGTAAAATTTGATTATGCCTCCGAAAAAACGAACATCAATTGGACGTGTAAGTACTTCTTCAAAAAAGTCTAAAATCTGCAGCCAAATAAAAACAATGAAAAGCGAGATTTAAGGATTAAAATTAATCGAAAACGAGCTATTCAGTCTAAAGCTTCAGAGACAAATGAAGAAAGAAATATTCGATTGCAGGATATGAGATCAAGAGCTGCTAGGTCTAGGAATAATGAAACAGACGATCAGCGAGAAAATAGACTGCAATCTAAGCGTTTATCAGCTACAAAAAGAGCTTGCCATGCATCAGAAAAAGCATTAACATTAAAGCTAATTATATTAATGAAAATAATACTCATAAATATTCGGTCGGCATTTTTAATAAGATTTGCGAGTTTTGTAATGCCATCCATTTTAATGGAGAAAAATCAAAAGATAATAAATTTTCATCCTGCTGCTCAAAGGGCTTGGCTTAATTAAGCAATATTGTAGTAAATCACAATTGATAGAAAACCTTATGTTGAATAAGCCGCTATTGCATTTACACCCATGGGAGCACAAATAGCTACCCCTCCAGGCTACGGTCCTTACTGTTTTCGAATAAACGGTTCAATTTATCACCAGGCTGGAACTTTACATCCAAGTAATGATGATCAGAGAAAATATGCTCAATTTAACATACTTGACCCTGATGAGGCAAAGGATACAATTATCCGAAAATAGAAGTTGTCACCCAAATTTGCTAAGAACATTGAGCACTTTTATTACTCAAAATAATCCGTTTGCAGCAGCTTGCGAAATGTTATATGAGGTTGAGCAAGAAAGTACTGAAGAAGCCAATAACAATGATTCTACACCTTCTAATGTATCAATGGTGATAATTCTAGATCGCATTAATGACCAGAGGGGATATAACGCCTAAAGATCTAATGAGGTCGCATTCATTTTTGAAAATGCAGATGGTGAACCACCTCTTTACCGGGATTTATTGGTAACTTGTCGACCTTCTGCATCTAATAACAACAGGCAAACAGAAAGCATCAACATTCTTGATCCAAATTTGGAACCTTTAGTTTATCCAATTTTTTCCGTATGGTGATAAAAGTTGGAGAATTCACATTCCACTGCAACAAAGCCCTAGATCTATTCTCAATGTAGACAATGAATCCACAAATCCTAGAACACGTTGAATTTAACAATTTTTAAGTGCTGGTCAATTGACTCAACAATATATACAGGGTGGCTGAGACCAAGTGTTACCAAATGAAAACGCTGTAATTTTTTTAATTTTGATTATTTTTTATTGAAATTTCGTGGAATATGTTGAAAACATATTACATTTTAACAAAAACATGTTACTGCTCGATATGACCTCCTTTGGCTCTGATTATTTGATTCAGTCTTCCATAGAAAGCATTGCGACTGCGCAAAATATAAATTTTAATAAGATTCAAAAACATGTCGATTCTAGATATGTGAGTGCACCAGAAGCAATGTAGCGAATTTTTGGTTTTAAGATGCACGAGACCATATTTTGACCACGAGACCATATTTGGACAGAAAGTCAGCACCAATAATAGGCCTGTCTACTACCGCGATGATGAAGGGATGTGTGAACGAACGCCTGAGACCGAGATTAACCTTCAAAAGTTTTGTGCCGTAAGTGGAAATTAAGCATCCGTTTGCTGCGGTGTCTTTCGCATGTCGGGGAAACTTGTTTACGGGTATCACAGATACTCCATCCCCCGAATCGATCAGAAATTGCAAGTTGTTTTCGTAATCTTTGATGAAAAGACGGCGAGACGAACCAATCCCCCTGTTTGCCGTAGCGACAGCATCACTTAGCGGTTTTCCGAAGACTTCAAATGTTTGGAAGTAGATTCTCTAAGAGCTACCGGTCGGAAACTGCACGGCTTCGCGTGAGCGGAAACGACGGTGGTAGTAACAGAGTCCAGATCGAGATGACGATCTCGACCTTGGCCTGTGTCGGTAATTGAAATTCCGTCTGTTGTTTGGCGATCTTCCACGTGAACCAATGTTCATATTGGCCAGTGTTCGCTGTAGATCTGCAAATTGTTGTTGCATCTTGTCAAGTTGTCTCTACATTGAATCAAGGGCTGATTCATCGTCAGCAGTTGCCTTGCTTGTGGATGGCTGGTTGACAGCAGTAATTGGTTTGGGTACTCTGGATTGAGCGTAAATCCAGATATTCTGGGCGACCGGTAGGATTTTCTCGATGTCATTTTTGATATCCGCCATTATCGCTCGTAAGTCGTCAGAGATTTTTGAGCAAATCGTTATTTACTAATTTAAAATCACTTGCTTGTTGTTCAAGCAGGCGATAAAAGTGGGACGGTTGAAGGTCTCCCATTTGTTGGAAACCGGAAAGCAGTTCGTCAAGTGGTTGCTCCTCGCTAATACATATAGTGTAGCGGCTGGTCAACACAATGTATTAACCGCGTATCGAACTTACGTTTTCTTTTTTGTAGAACGACTCATCGTTGATCTTTAAATAGTCGTTTATTTGAGTTATGACATCAGCCGCAAATTTCTTTCCCTGGAGGACTTTTTTTTGAGGTTTACGAACAGGTAGTAGATTTCGAGAATACGATGGAAGCAATTCAAACCACAATTCGTGTAATTTTGCTATCGTAGCCAGCGACTTGTGACTGACTGAACACTCAGCAAGCTGACTGATATATTTT
Organism: Nephrotoma flavescens; assembly: GCA_932526605.1. NCBI lineage: Eukaryota > Metazoa > Arthropoda > Insecta > Diptera > Tipulidae > Nephrotoma > Nephrotoma flavescens. The sequence goes on along the minus strand of OW052221.1, from coordinate 270,379,763 downwards.
ACCGTCGCAAAAAATCCTGTATCCAGAACGCACTTTGGTGCTGGTTAACCGTAATGGTACGGTTAACACTAACTTACGGTCTTCCAAAAAAATTGTGTGCATTTCTGTATCTTTTCTGGAATAATTGTCGTTAGGCAACCACAGCGTTTCGCATGGTCGTTGCTTGTAAGGCCTCGTTTAAACTGAGCAAACCGGCGTTAGACGGTTGCTTTCGATGGAGGAGAATGCCTATAACATTATCAAGCCATTGCTTTGCTTGAACGGTATTATATTTCACATAAAAAAACAGTGCAACAAAACACGAAATTAATTTATTTCCATTGTTTTGAAAATAACAAAAATAGCGTTGCAAAACAACTGTAACTTGTAAACGATGGTCGGAAGATTAAAAATTTTTGATACATCTGTTAAAGTTGAAGGTTGATACTTTCTAAAAAAAATATAAATTTTTCATAGATTCGTTTCAAAAACAGATAGCGGTGTTTCAGCCTCGAAATTTACTGAGTTACGTAATAAATAATGTTCTGGAATCTGGCTGTGCAAGACGGAACACGAGCATTTCTCATTCAATATTGCCGAAATTTAAATTATACTATTATATTGCATTCCAACACATATTTTGAAGGTACGCCTTTGAGAATTTTGAGAAGATGAGGTGGTTGGAAACATTTATTGCCCAAAATTCGTTTCACAATTTTTTAAATTTTGCGAATGAGATTTTTGGCGAATATCTCGAAAACCTTTCAGATAACAAATATAAAAATGGCAAGAAAATGATCTAGTTCCGAGCAGCATATGTCAGATACCAGAGCTTTTTCGAAAACATATGATCAGATTCCAGAACTTCATCTGAATTATCATTGGGACATTTACAATTTCTTGAACCTACTATGACTAAAGAGAGCTATTTAAATATTCTAAAACAAAATTTAAAACAAAGTGCTGAAAAGTTGGGCTTGCAGACAAATACATATTTCAACATGGCAATGACCCAAAAGCACACAGCTTGGATTGTAAACTTGTGGTTGTTATATAACGTACTAAACCAACTGCATATACCTTCAAAATCATCCGGTTTAAATCCCATAGAACATGTATGGGATTTTTTAGAACGTAGAATTCGCCAACATAGTATGAACGTAGAATAACGTCCAAAAATATGTTGAGGGATGTATTACAAAAAGAGTGGCCAAAAATCAGTGAGGCGGAAACCTCAAATCTTATCCGTTCGATGAGTAAAAGATTAAAAGAAGTTTTTCAGAGAAAAGCATACTCTACCAGTTATTAATTTACTTTTTGAAGCTGTAAAATAAACTCAGTAAAAATCTTCAAAGCCGGAAATCACATATCGCGGAAAATCACAAGACACGGAAAATATACCAAAAAAAAAAAAATTCCCACCAAGCAAATTTCGAACAATTTTGTACCTATAAGACGGAACTTCTGAGTCCCGGACGGAAATGAAGCCTGTAGTACAAAAATTGTTATAAAAACTCCATAAAAGCGGAAAAAACACGAAATACAACGAACATCCCGTTGAACGAATTAAAGAAATGTCAAAGAAATTTGTGTCCGTCGAAGAAATTGGTGTTAAATCTAAGTGTGGTAAAACACTTAACATATTTAGAAACGCTAGTGAAAATTATTGCCAGATACATCAACGGAAATGAGAATACGGTTATGTGCAAAAAGCGTAGAGAAATCCGCAGAATAGACGGGGTCGTTTTGGAATGGTTAGCCTGTATCTGCGGATATGAAGCCAAAGATATTGCTAACTGTGACGAAACGGAGTTTTTTTTTACACCCAAGATTATGCACTTTTAAAGTCAGAAATGCGTTGGTGAGAAATTTCCCAAAAACGTCTAACCATATTAATTACGGTATTTGGCATTTACGTATGTAGTAAATATTTGATTTAAATGTGAGTAATTTTTATATATGTACAATAATTTTTTTTTATAACCCCTAACCTGGAAAACTCCTCGAACCCGGAATTTATAGTTCGTCAGTCAATTTCCGCCTTAATGGATTTTTACGTATTTGTACCTTAGATTTGTTGTACGCAGACTTTGTTGCAGACTGTGTGCTTGTTTTTTGTTATATTGATTATATTAGTATGTCGTTTGTTGTCCATGAAAGCCTGTAAAATATGTCCTGATTTTGAGTTGAATAGAAGTTATAAAAATCAACAGCACATTTAAATACATTTATGCAGGAGAATTTTTATTCATTTTTCTATATGTTTAAAAACAAATGATAGTGGTATGGTCGTATTATCGTTAATGTTCGTATTATTACTTGTTGTCAAACAACTTGCAACTTGCCGGCCCGTAAAGAAAGTGCTTAAACTATACCCCAAAATAAAATGGTAAACAAAGTAGTACTTAGCCTTAGCTCTTCAAAATTGTAAGAGTTAAAAAAACGTTAGTCAGTAACGATTAATGCTTGAAAATTTATATATTTTTTTTTTCATATTATGAAATAAAACGTCTACTATATTCTAAAATATAATTTTACGATAAAGATCACCGAAACAAGCCAATGAACCTCCTCTTATTTATACATCACACTCGTCGTCAAATCGATCGACTACACTCGGAACTATCTACACTGTTTTCCAAAGATTAAAGATTACTACGATACTCATATTTTATCAGTTAAATAGTAATAAATGTGGCTGCCTGTTTATGTTCGTATATACTGTAAATATATTCTTAAGCATACAGTACCGTAATAAGAAAATCATTGGGAATAGATTATCGCACATAAGAAATAATAATATAATTATTATTATTCATAAAAATGAAACGAAAACAAAAAAAAAACTCAACTGATAAGATTTTATAAAATGTTTTATTGTTACAAAAACAACAAAACGTTTATGTTCCTCGTCTTATCGCACTCAGTCTCCTCACACACATAGAGAGAATGGTGATATTCTTGCGTTCATTTCATATTTTTCTCTAACGCCATCGTCGTATAATAATAATAAGCAGATGTACGAGATTTAAATAATTTGTAACTCAATATCTGGAAATACACACACTGTACATATATAAATTTATGTAGTAAATGTTATACGTCTACTAATTATATTACTTAACTACTTGGAAACAGATTTTGGAAGACAATAATTTTCGGCGTTATATGTTTACAACGGAAATATTTTTCTAATCAGAAAATATTCCAATGCTAATCAATATAATAAATTGTCTTGGTATATTTTAGAGATGTCAGCAAGATGCGTCATCTTATCGCAATCCGTATATTTGATTTAATCAGAACGTGTGTACTTAACTAATGATATTATTATTGACATTAATGATAAAGGTAATTCAATTAAGGTGATACATTATTAATTGGAATTGTCGTCCGATTGGAAATTTTTTATTTCTCCTGGACTTTTAACAAACCGCGATATAACAAACAGGGGACATAAAGAAATATTATTAGCTGTTTTGCTTTGGCAAAGTTCGCTTAGATTTAAAAAATAAAATATTAACGGCCAATTTTGGTTTCAGCAATATTTCCTTGTGAATTTCCAGTAACGGAAAACAATTTTCATCATAGTTGGCTTTCATGTCAGTAGTAATTGTAAGCTGAATCGGTTTTATGAAAGACATATTTTTTTTAGTTTTATTTAAAGCCAACTCTTCTTTAATTACTACTGATAAATACGCCAATTATGATGAACCATTATTTTCCGATACTGGAAATTCACCAGCAAATATTGCTGAAACCAAAATTGGCTGCTAATTTATTTATTTTTTAAAGCTAAGCGGACTTTGCCAAAGCAAAATAGCTATTTTTTGTGATTATGATTCTGTATACGCATGAAATAATAATACTTAGTACACAAAATTGAAAAATTTTCTATCAACGCAACCACATCTTGAACTAGTTCGATGTTGTAGGTATAGGTACACTTTGTTAAAATAAAGTTACTTCGTACTTTCTAATTTCATTAAAATTTACAAAAAAACAAAAATGAAAAAATTGCAAAGTGACTTTGAGTCTTTCGATTTCTACATTATAGTTTCTAGTAATAACATAATAGATCGTAAAGATATGATTTATTAAACAAAATGTACAACTAAATATAACCACAAAATCTTTAAACTATGTATTTAAAATAAAAATGAAACAATAACAGTGTAATCTCGCGTACACAAAATAATAAGAAGCGAGTGGGTGTAAAACAAAAATAATTAAGATGAGTATGTTACGATTATTAATGAAACCGAAAACTATGTGCGCACTTATTTTTATTTGGTGGTGGTGGTGATTAAATAAAAATACTATCGCTTTCACTACAACCGAATAGGCAACAGAAGTTTTTCTGTTATTCGAGAATTTGGTAGATAAACAAATAAATAATCATGGTTTCTTATTGTTATAATATGTAAGGAATTTTAAATTCATCTAAATGATTGGATTAAGTAATGATTCACAACTGGTCTAAACTACCTACTCTCACTCAAGCAATAGTCAAGCGATATAGATTTATCGTTTTTGCTTTAGCGGCGCAGAATCTTAGTAGGTAATAAATCTTTTTCTAACATTACTTAACAGAACTCAACCGTTTCTTAAGCTAAATATGATGAAATTTATTTTGAATTATTGGTCAGAGATTCTAAAGTGGGTTTTGGACAAAATCCTATTTATAAATGGTGCCTATACAGGGCACATAAGCTCATATGAAGCTTTCTTGAATGAATCTCCCGACCAATCATAATCAAAAGCTTCATAGACCTTGTTAAACACTCGCGATACCCTTGGAATTGTATTAGAAAGACAGCAGTTCCGCGCGATTATCTAGACGTTGCAGTTAAAAAAGATTACATCGATTCTGATAAGACAGAAGAACGTAATCCAAAGGTGGTAGGACGGTGATCAAACATCCAAAATAGACCGAATGAAGCAGACGTATAATGATGTCAAAGTTAATGAGTCAATAAAGTCCTTGCAGTTTCGTTTAATGAAACCAAGCATAATGTACGACTTTGAAATAATGGTGTTAACATGTCTGGTAAATGTAGCATCAGTTCGCAGTCTAACACGCTAAAGACCCGGGCGTAGATCTTCATGTCATCCGCGAAGAGAAGACAGTAGGCAAACTTAAAACATTTTACAACGTCGTAAATAAGTAATGAAAATAACAGTGGGCCGATATAACTACCCTGAGGCGTGCCGGATGGCGGAATAATGGGGAGAAAGAATCCAGGATCCTAATCCATGCTGAAAAGGAGAAATAAGTCTCTTGGTATGGAAGTGCAATACTCTGTGAACCATGGACTCAAACAGTTTGCGTAAGATAGAGAGGATGGCGGATCCCACGATAATTACTTAACTCACTTCTATTACCCGCCTTGAAAATTGGATGAACTTGAGATTTTTAAGGGATCCGGAAAAAAACACGGCGAAGGCTTTTGTTAAACAAGATGGTAATTGCAGGCGCCAAACCCGTTCTCTTACTAACATCGAGAAGGAGCAGTTGATCCAGAACTTCCTGTCCGGTAAATTTGAAATGATCAAATACAATGGACATGGACGTAATAGGAGACACGGTGTCTGTCGACCGAAGTGGCTTTTAAACCGATGCAAATAATTTGGCAAACAAATTGCAAATGTCGGATGGCTAACTGGCGGTGGAGGTTTGAACCTTTTTCTTACCATTAATGAAATTTCAAAATTTTTTGGGATTAGATGTCAAAACTTGCTCGATTTGCACTAAGTAATTATATTGTAAAGGAACCAATTAAGGGTCTTAAAGATAGATTTTAATGGTATCCTAACAGGTAATACAGGAGAAAATCTGGAATCTGGCAGCACCGTAAAATCGAACTCGGCCAAATCCTAACGGAAAGGTCTGGTACCTGACTATGCTGCTCGGAACTAGGCCATTTTTTAGCCAGTATATAGGATATCTGAAATAGTTTTCGAGATCTCGTTCGCAAAATTTAAAAAATTGTGGAATGAATTTTGAGCAATAAATAATTCCCAACCTCCTCATCCTCTCAAAATTCTCAAAGGCCTACCTTCAATGTGCGTTGGAATGCGTCTTGCACAGGCAGATTCCAGAACTTCATAAATTACATAACCGAGTAAGTCTCGAGGCTGAAACACCGCTATCTGTGTTCAACCAAAGTATCAACTTTCAACTTCAAACGATGTGTCAAAATTTTATGATAGTCCGACCATCGTTTTCAAGTTACAGTTGTTTTGCAACGCTATTTCCTGTGTTGATTAAACACTGTTTTTCATTTTTTCATGTGAAAAAATACCGTTCAAACAAAGCAACGGCTTAATAGTGTTATAGTCACTCTCCTCTATCGAAAGATACCATCTAATGTAAGTTTGCTCAGTTAAACGAGGTCTTATAAGCAACGATCACACTCTAGTCGCCCGAATTCGGCAATTATTCCAGAAAGGATACAGAAGTGCCCAAAATTATTTTGGAATACCGTAAAGTGAACTTAGCGTGTGACACTATTTTGTGTGGACATTTGTCCATGCGAAAGTGTATTCAAAGTGGGTGCTGCGCATGCTTACATTGGACCAAAAACAGCAAAGCGTCGATGATTCCGAGCGTTGTTTGGTGCTGTTTAACCATTTCGGTTAAACAGCACCAAAGAGCGTTCTGGATACAGCATTTTTTGCGTCGATTTAAGACAAGGTATGAAACATGGATCCATCACTACACTCCGGAATCAAAATGTCAGTCAGTTGAGTAGGCAGCAGCCGGTGAAAGCCGTTCGAAACGACTTAAAACGCCAAATGTCGGCCTGGCTACGATAGCAAAATTGCACGAATTGTGGTTTGAACTGCATCCCCATCTACCGAATTCTCCGAATCTAGTTCCCAGCTCGGGACTTGTTAAAATACTTTTTAGAGCCCCAACAAAACCTTATAAACCAAACTTCATCAAAATTGTTTAAAAAATAATCTAGAATTTAAAAATTCCGAGTTTCTTGAATTTTCGCTAGTATAAAAAAACTAGTAGCAATTCTCTTTTTCGATAGTGCTACGTCTTGGGGTGAGTAGCATCAACTACTATTTTTCGCATGCAAAATTTCGCTTCAACGTTTCGCCAAAGAACAACGAACGGCAAACTGTCCATTATTACCTCATACGTAATAACTAGGCAGTTCTGGCGAAAAATAGAACTGCCAAGATCCGGATAGCTGGTATCGCTGCGGTCGCAACATGTCAATATGGTGTTGGGTGATATTATATGTCTCGTAGATGATCAGCATGCGTGCAGAATGGGAGTCAATTCACATGATTAATGTCGTAGTATCGAAGATGAAGAGAAGCAAGAAACTGTTTTCCATTTGCTTTACATCTAGCCCTCCCTCCTAAATGACTTGACTGACCTCAGTAAAATGCACGTTAAGGATATCCCACGCTTTCTTGAGAGCTCAGGATGGTTCGGTGAGTAGGTGAAGAGGGAAAACAATGTGACACGGCTGTAAATCTGATTGTGTGCCAGTCCTTTAGAATAACCACACTAACTAACCTAATCTATGTGGTGCATGTATCTTTCTACAAACATAATTAATATGATCGTCCCACGAAAGTTTCATGTTATATTACACCAATATTTCTAATCTTATTTGCAAAATCAATTTTATAAATGCCAATATCGGCCTCAAAGGAATTTAATGGAAACATACGTAAACTACATGAAATTACAAATATTGCTTTCGATTCATCGATAATTACTTAGGCATACCCTATGTAGTATTAACATGAGTACAGAACTTATTCTCCATTTTGGCAGTCTAGGATCTTTCTAACAGATGAGAAGCTATAAACTGGGCTGCTGAGACAGACTAGTGAAGTATAGGTTGTAGTTTTTAGAGCAAAACACTAAGAAGGGTCCAACCAAAATCTAGCAATATTAATAAAGATAGTTTCCCATCCGATGACGCTATGCTAACGTCATCTACAATTTAAATAAGTGTGAGTTGTGACTATCGTCACAGTTGTGACGAACGTCACAGTTGTGATTAAAAATATGATCGGGAGTCTGTGGTTTCACTATTTTTACAGCACCGTTGAAAAACTCATAGAAGAATATTTATAAATCTCAAATGACTCAACAAACCCGTTTTAAAGATTTTCCTAATCGGAGTAAAATATGCGGGTTTTCAAGCTTGTGGAAAGATTGATTTTGTTAGCGCAATATTGACGACATCGGTTAAGGTGTTGGTACAGGACCTAACGGATGAAGCAAATTGTAGTATACTAGCATCCGAATGTACGGCAATGAAAACCTTATTCTCGACATATTTTGGAAATAAATTTCATTTCATCAGATGAAATTTCACGTACTTCCACGTGGATAACGTGAATTATATGTCACTACATCTGAGGAGCAAATTTAGTATTGTATTTTTTCAGGGCGTTTTCAGAAACGTCAATATTGAAACCACTTCTTTCAAAGTACTGAAACTTGGGGTTTTTATTATTATGAAGCAAAGTAACTTGTCTTCCAAGGGAGCCATTAAGCACTAGCCAGAAGATTCGTTTACTCTATTTTGACTAATGCACGACGATAACAAATTATCTCATGATTGCTAGTGTCCTGTACCTCTTTTATACTTCTAATTAACGAAGATAATATTACCACTTAATGACTATGTAATTGACTATGTAAATGACTATGTAAACTATGTATATTGTTTTTATTTAGTAACACTATTTGTTAGATGTTCCTGGAATCGTTTCTGAGCGCGTGGAACCAACATTTCTTATTTTTGGGACTAGTTCAAAGTTTAATTATTTGGGCAGTTTCTCAGTTTTTTTGGAAACGATAGGATAGAATGATACACACATAGTGTAGTATGAACGTTAAAGGGTTGCGTCGTATACATTTACAAGTGCCTGATATAATTTGAATAAATTTCATGTCTTAACCAATCATTTGAGCTGTGTTTTTAAGATGTCAACATATTTTTGTTTTGTTTGAAACTCAGCTATTTACAAAGGTCTGGCATATAAATGAGGTGCCGATGAAAGAAATGTGATTTCTACTATTGAAACTAGTCCGGTGTAATGCATCTTCCAATATTTGCTGATTGTTGGAAAATTACAAATTTAATAAATTCGTCATTCCTAATTATCTTTAGTGATAAATCATTTTCCCCAAATTGCTCATAAAGATGTTGGTAAAATATAACTTAATATTTATTTACAAAGCCGTAACTAATATGGCTGTAAATTTGAAAATCTGAGAATGGACGAGCACATATGAATAACATATGACACGTTAAAAACACCCAGCCGCAACTTTTTTACTGGCCACCACCAGGAATCGAACCCGCGACCCCCGAATAACAGAGCAAGCACTCTACTTACTAAGCTAAAGAGGGCGAGAGTATCCAATATGGTGCTAATTACCCATAAATGGTAGAAATGTTTATTTTTCATGCACGACCGTTTTCACAGAGGTTCGGTTCACACTTCAATGCTCTACAGTTTTAAAATATATTTTAGGAGGTTTGCTCATTGAATTGAGCTCGATGATAGCCATGACAAAAATATTACTAAGCGCATTTATGTTGGATTTCATAAGCCTAATTTTATTCCCAGGTTTATGAACTTTTGGCAATGCAGAGATGTGGTACTTTGGGGGGTTAGCTCCGATTTACATTAACCGATTACATTAAATAGATTTAGTCGCTTAGCTTCACTTAGCTTCGGGTCACTTAGCTTCGGGCAAATTATGCATATTTATGAAACACTTGGTAAAAATGTCTAAGAAAATAACATTCAACATAAGTATTGAAAATAGCAATTCAACGAATTATGAAAGTTAATTGAATTGAATTATTTATTTTTTATCAGGTTGTTATGAATATAATTATTCAAATTATGATTTTATAAATGGCGACATTTCTTAGGATTCTGGTCTGAGGTTTATAAAATTTTGTGGCAACGGTTTGAACTCTGATTTATTTGCCGCTTGAGGCAAAAGCTGCAAAATAAAATAAAAAAGGCGTGAATATGAAATTTGATATTCATGAGTACACAAATTTTAGAAATGTCTGGTGGATCCTGCATATATAAACAGTTATGAAATTAGCCTAATTAGAATATAATGGCCGAAACCCATTTGTTGGTGAGGTTAAAAATGATTAATTTCATATCAGCAATATGAAACTGTGAATTCATAGTATCAGCGACTGGTCATAATTCATTGGAGAAGTATAGAACATCGAACTTAAGCGGATAACAAAACAAATATCAAATTTCCCACCAAGTGACCGAAAAACATCTTTTATAGGTTTATGTATAACCTGAATTAAAGAGGAATTCAAAACGTTGCCTTCAAATCTCGTTGAACTTTAAAACTTCCCACCCCATTTTCAATTGGTGTCAGCTAGGTATTTCAATGTTAATTTTTTACCGGATGCATTCGGCCGGTAAAACTACTACACTATGACATTTAGCAAAGAATTATCTCAGAAAAAAAATTTAGAAAAGCCTCACACTCTAAGTGTTCTCTAATAATGCATCGATGAAGAGGAATCGATCGAAAATATTTTCAGTTCATTTAAGAGCATTTCTTTCGACTTATTGACTCGTGTTTGTGAGCATCATTAGCAGGTCCTGACTTTCTGATTATTCGGGGAGAAAAACATCAGACAAAAACATCTTCTCAGATAAATAATGCGTTGAGCCTCGAATCTGAACCAATTGATATATGATCAAATGTTCGATCCAAGGATACTCAAAATGAAATTAACTAAGAACCCCGTCTGTATTTGTGTAACGATAGTGCTAAATAAAATAACGGGCAACAAATATATTAAGAGTTTATTTTTGTTTGGAAGAACGCAATTGACGAAACAATTATGAGAGCGGTTATCTTTCTTATAGAAATTCAATATAAATCGAAAGCAAAAAACTTAAATTTAATTATTCAAATTTTATATTTTATAAAAGATTTGTTTGATTATAGAAAACAAGTTACCAATGGCATTGAAATCCGGAACACAATTTATTGAATGGAAAACGGGTAATAAATCGGCAATTTGGAAATATTTCCCCCAATTCAGCAAAGTGCAAACTGTGCTCAAAAATTCTTCCACAAAAGGGGGAGCCACAAAAGGACTGCATACTCATTTAAACGCAATACATTAAATTAATTGCCAAAAACGAAACTTTAAAATAGAACAAAGCGATTCTGAAAAACAGCTGAAAAATATCGTCAACGATGAGTGCAAAGGAAAAATCACTGCACATATTAAAACTAAAATAATGTATAAGATAGCGGAATTTTGGCAGCGGAAAATAAGGGATTACGTTACTCGCCGCAAGTGGCAGCACTAGCACTAAAGAGAATTAATTTTATTATGTAAGTACCAGCGGAAATATTCCGTCTTTCCGGCATTTCTTCCACTAGTAACCAATACTTTCGGTTGTTTTTCTAATAGCTTCGGTCAAACTGAGACTATATGGAAATTTTGGGGAAAATTCATGGACTAGATTTTCTGCGGCCAAATAAGTTATTTTCAGTTTTTGGACAATATCTCAAAAACTATCACTAGTAACCAATACTTTCGGTTGTTTTTCTAATAGCTTCGGTCATACCGAGACTATATAGAAAATTTAGGAAAAATTCATGGACATTCAGTTCAATATGGATTTAAATTTTTTGAATAAAAATTATTTCTTAGGAAACAGAATTATTAATATACGTATTTATTGTTTTTTTTTGTTTGTTGATTTGTATATAGCCGTAATCCCGGGATTTAAAACAACTCAATCCCGTAATCCCGGGATTGGTAAAACGGTCCGGGATTGCAATCAAAAGTCGAGATCATAAATTACAACCAACAAATTTAAACGGAGTTGAAAATATTTCAAACATACTTTGAGTAGGGATGATGAATAAATGGAATTTTGAGAGCAATGAGTAATCAGGTAAACAATTTTCAAAATTCTTTTTCTACCGCTTGTACATTTACGAAAAATGCTCGATAATGAAATACATAGGTGACGAATATCATTTTGCCGTTAAGCTTTCGTTTATTTGCATTTTCAATCAAAATTTTTAAGCCAATCTTGACCACCCCACACACTGTTTTATATTTGCCCAATGACTTTTAGAGCAACACTGATTCCACGTGGTTCATATTTTTACAAAATTTAAATTTTAAATCGTTTTCATTCAATGAGTCAATTTTTTACTTTTTTCCAGTTTCTATATTTTATGATACTTTCGAACATCTAAATGTATAATGTAGATGTTAACTAGTAACCGAGAAATCTAACCGTAAAAATTTTTTACAACTTTCTGATTTGGAAGGAGTATCAATATAATTTCAGATTAAAATCTTCAAAACAATGGAATTTAATTTGAAAAAAATTGGGAAATTAATAATTAGTTTAATTGTGTGAGAAGCAATGTGTGAAATTGGAAAAAAGATATGGTCATTACGTTTAAAATCATTTTACACTAATAACACATTAAAGTAATATTTTGTCAAGGGCCCAGTCCAGAATTTCAAACTCTAACGCTATCTGAGTAAGCCGTGAGAAATTCGATATTTAAATTTTTTAAAACATTACGTCATCAAAAAATTGGAACGAGAATCCGAACACAATATCTCTAACATGTAAACAGTAAATTTCCTTATACCACCGTGTGTCGTCCCAAAATATAAACGTAATCCATTAACCACATAACTTACAAACAACGCAAAATAGCAATATAATTTTGACATTAAAAAAAAGGAAGCACCAGCAACATAAAATAAAACGAAGAATATCCTACATAATTATTATACAATTCCTCTATCCTCTATCACCTACGCATATTTTATACGCACACACATACGTAGATACCGGAAAATCCCACAAGAAAATTAAAAATGTTCCGTTTATTCGTTACGCTCCTCTTGTATAACGCCTTCGATTTTAAACGAATCACTCTTTCGCTCTTATACTAGGAATTTTAATAATATTTAGGTGCAAATTAAAAAAAAAATGACTTACCACGTGTACACTGCTCTGCAAATTCCCCGCCAGTGTTGTTTCCTGTTGTTTCTTTTCCGTTTTCTTTTGAGATTTTTTCGCTTTTGGTTCAAGATAACGTTTCTGGAGTGCGTGCGTCTCAATATTTTGCTGTTCACAACCGTTACTAAATGCTTGATTGTATCGTGGAACACAATCGGTTTGTCGCCGACGATAATTTTCAATGCGACGCCGTAAGCGATCAACAACCGTTTGACGACCTTTTGGTGGCAAATTTTCGGATTGCTGCTGCTGTTGTTGTTGTTGTTGTTGTTGCTGTTGACATAGTGACGATAGGCCTTGCACTAAATTTTGTTGTTGTGGTCCACCAGGTACACCAACTGATTGCTGCTGTTGGACTTGAAATTGATTTGCGACCAATTGATTTGCTTGAATGTGTTGCTGCTGTTGTAAATGTAATTGATTGCTTAGCTGATGGGCCGATTGGTTGGCGTTCGTCGAATATACCGGAAGTCCTCCTGCATCCATAAATATTATGGCACAATTGTGAAACGACTTCCTAAATTAAGGATGACGTTTCACAATATAATGGATAACCACTTTTTGCACGGCTTTTTTTAAGTTCGCCAGTCTGTTTTAAACTCACTATAAATACTTCAATTTCACAAATAAATTTTTTTTTAACACTTTTCACAAAAATTAAAATATTTTTAATTAACTAAATAAATAAATATTTATTTCTAATTTTCACATAATTAACAATAATTAACTGTAAATTGACATTTGACACATCATTTTCATTTTTAATGCGCTGTCCGATTGATGCTTCCTAATCTGTAATTACAAAATAAAACAAAAAAAAATTAGTGAACAAAAAATAAAACAAAAAAAAATTCGAATAAATTTACAAAAATAAATGAATGACTTCCTATCACAACGATAATCAATTTCCTTCTATCACACACATTTAGTGCAAGTTGATTGTAAGAAGAAAAAAAATACGACACATATAAGTAAAAATTCTTACAAATTTGTTATTTTATTTTTTTTTCTTATTTTTATTTTTTCATATAATAACACGAGCGACTGCATTTTTACGTGCGACAAACATAGTTGTTGTTCGTGTACTAATAAAAATCGAGTGAACAATTTTTTTTTATATAATGATGACGATGATGATGATAATGTATGCCATAACACCTCACCAGTCATCTAATGAGTGTGCATAGATGAAAACAAACAGCCACAATATATTGTATACATATACATATACAAATATATATTTTTCATAATACATACTTCGGATCGGCTTTTCATTTTTCTCTGCTATACTACACTACTATACTGATTTTGGATTTTGCGCGGATTTAAATTTTCCGTTTTTCCTTTTTTGCCTCATTTTCTTTTCTCTATAATATACCATGTATTTATATATGTATATATATTTTTTTTTTCATCTCAAATATATAATACAACAACAAAATATTTATATAGATTATGGATACACAGGGTGTTTGTATAACGTAACTATAAATCTTCGCTGTGTTGTGTGTAAAGGAATGGTGGGATAATTCGAATTTAATACTCGACAAAATTAACATAAAATATACCGTTACCGCAGCGCGCAATCCATGATGTTGCCTGATGATTTATACATCTAATTTAATTAAACGGATTTTAATCACCACCCTATTCATGATTTAAAATAAAATACATGTACTTTTAACATATCAAACAAAATTATATAGCTTTCCTATACATATCTTATCTTTTTCCTCCTTCTCAAGGGACGCATTGATTTTATTTTTAATTTAACAGGAGAGCAGCAAATACAGAAAACTAAAATTTTTGTATCTCAAGGAAGGATTTATCATTTTCATATCGAATAATAATACGCTGGTAAATTAATTAATTGACCGCCACCTATATCTAGAGATTAAGAGACAGTTAACAGTTTTATTGGTAACCTAGTCGAGCGGAACATTTTTTGTGTACGAAAGAAGGGGGTTCAGGTGTGCCAACTAATAAAATGATGTCCTACTTATACACAAAAAAAAAAAAATAACGTAAGACGAGCGGCATGAAAATAATTTAAAAACAAATTTTATTTTTTTCGTTTGGGTTATATGTACGACGGGTTATATTACCTGGGAATTATGGGGTTTGCCATTTGGGAAAATTAAATTCATAATGAAAAAGTTGGATTGTTTTTCCACAAGCGGAACCCTTTACGAAATGTACAAACAAATAAATTAAAAATTTAGTTGGTGAAAAGAAAAAGGAGTCTTTATGCTCGTGAGTCATTAGAGCAGGGATCACTGTAATCAACTCTATCAGAGGACCCATTAAATCAGAACAGATTCCCATTTGTACAATCTTACGTTTTTATTTGTATTTTAAACGCAAAAATTTAGTCAAGACCACTATCGCGCTATCCGGATATCGGTCGTAATACAATAGGCAAGTTTTTTGAATCGCAAGGTTGCGAGTCGAAATTTTAATTAATTTTTATGGAACTATTTTTCATCAACGATAAATTAAAGAATGTGGTGGAATCATTTTAAGTAATAAATAATAAGGTAACCCGGTACTTCAGCAGTTGACAAATAATAATGGGAAAGAAGCATCATCGTCCTTGTATGCAGCTATTTTAAAACTACCGATTCATGTTAAACCGAAGAATAATAAAGCAAATCAGGGGCTGTACCATCACTTGGAATCGAAAAAAGTCGAAATTCGAAAAAACTCAAATTATTGTATCATTTTCTACTTTTCTCGTTTTTTAATCTTGCAATACTTTTTCTAGAATGAAATGTCAGCTACATTTATTATTACTTTGGTTTTAAATTATGAAACTTTATCATTTATCGTGATTCGAAAATGATACAACATACCGCCATTCAAATTTTTTCAAATTTCGATTCGAAGTGATGGTATAATACACCGCCCCAGGTTTCGAAGGTCACAAAACAAGCAATAAATCCTGCTAGATGTTGCTTTCGGAGGTTGTACTTCCGTTATTCCAGTTACACCTTCACTACATACGGCACCATATGAAAATGTTGCTGTTTTGCCGATGGATGTTAATTCCTTCGTGTACATCATTTGTTATTTCTGCCGGGGTTAGCTTACCTCTAACTGATGTTGCCGTATCTTCTAAGACGAATTTGTTAGAAAAGTAATTTTTCGAATTGGCTGAATCCAACCGATTTTCTACAATTACGAGGTTGAGGAACTCGTCTTTGCCTTTGGATTCATCATCTGGTGTTTCAATCTCTTTCTAATAGCGTTACACTTGTTATTGAACCTATAAGTCATTGTAAGGTATTTAAATTGGTGCCTAAATGAAGAGATCTGGGCTCCTTACAATAAACATGTTTTAAATTGGGTTTAACTGCTGAATTACGTGAAGGCTCTTGATCCTAATATTTGGCCAATGAAAGTAAATATTCGGGAATTTAATAAGGTAAATTTTAGAACAAGATTGCATACCATTAAAGTTAGCCGATAGTTCCCAGCCGAAAGTAAAAAAAAAATCGATAATGCAGATAATGTCTTTGCTATCTCAGCCGAAAATATAATATGAAATGTCAAATATTAATATGCTTCAGCCGAAAGTTGTCAGCCGACATTTTTCAGCCGACATATCTCAGCCGATATTTTTCAGCCGAAAGTATTTTTTTTTTACCAAAAATATTTGTTTTCTACAAAAAAAAATCAACTGAAATGGTTAAAAATTAAACACTATATTTTTAATAGCATTATTAATTGTTTAGAAAATTCATTTTCCAATAGGTAAACTAGTATATTAATATAGCGCACACACAGAGCTTGAAAATTTCTAAATATTGACCGTTTAAAGTGTCATGATTGGAACTAGATTCAAACGAAAGGTCTTGATGATGATCACACCTGGAAAAAATGTCAGGTCAATTTCCATGTGAGGAGCTCAGGAAAACTCGATTGAATATATCGCACACACAAAGTTTGAAAATTTCTAAAATATTGAGGACAAAGCCGTAACTACTATGGCTGTAAATCTGAAAATTTGAAAATGGACGAACATATATAAATAACATATGACACGTTAAAAACACCCAGCCGCAGCTTTTTTACTGGTCAGCACCAGGAATCGAACCCGGGACCCCCGAATAACAGAGCAAGCACTCTACTTACTAAGCTAACGAGGGCGACATAAAATTGACCGTTTAAAGTGTCATGGGTGGGAATAGGTTCAAATGAAAGGTCTTAATGATGTCAATTTCCATGTGGGAAGGTCGAGAAAACTCGTTTGAATATATCGCACACACAAAATTTGAAAATTTCTAAAAATTGACCGTTTAAAGTGTCATGGGTGGGAATAGATTCAAATGAAAGGCTTTATTGAAAACACGACAAACATGTGAGTTGCATTGCTAAATGACCGATCTGCCAAAGATTACTCCTGGGGCGGTGTTGTACCATCACTTCGAATCGAAATTCGAAAAAAGTCGAAAGGCGGTATGTTGTATCATTTTCGAAAAGCAAAAAAGATACAACTTTCACTTTTTCGATTCGACTTTTTTCGAATTCGACTTTATTCGATTCGAAGTGATGGTACAACATACCGCCCCTGATTTCGTCCCCGCCGAATTTTGCAGTTTCGTTTCAGCAAAGGACGAGCTCATGAACAAAGTGTTCCGAGCAACATTTTTTTATTTTTTTGAAGCACAAGTCTCACTGCTCTTTTACTGTTTTTGCTTATTTCGTACTAACGTTACGCCTATTCAGCCAAATCAGGGACGAACGGTTATAGGACCGACTTAAGACCATCTGCACATAATCATCATTAAGATCTTTCATTTGAATCTATTTCCAACCACGACACTTTAAACGGTCAATTTTTAGAAATTTTCAAACTTTGTGTGTGCGATATATTTATACACGGTGGTCCAAAAGTCTGGAAACGGTGAATTTATTTCGCACACGGGTGGAAAATCGAAATTCTGATACTGGGGTCTTTAGTAATTTCACCCGAGGAATCGAATGGGCCCATCAGATTTTGGGCTCGATGGGGCCTTATACGAGATATGAGGCTCAACTTTGAAATTTCAAATGCAAACCCATCTTTTTTATTGCAGATTCGAATTCAGCTGGAAATTTTACATACGAATTGGTTAAAACCAAAAATTTTTTCGTCCATTTTTGGGTCCTATGCAACGTTTTTTGTTAAAAAATCCGGGGGCCTCTGAATCATTCAGACCACGGGGCACATATCGATATTCTGATACTGGAGATTTTCGCTGTTACAGGGCTCAATTGAAGTGTGATGGGATATGTTTTATTCTGACCTTAAGTAAACCATTTGACACTCATAGGCCCAGGTAAGGGGCTCAGCCCTGGGAATTCAAAAAACAATCTACATTTTATTGCGGATTTTACTTTATTTATAACTTGTCACGGTACTGGACATGATTATTTTATAAGGTGTTCAAATTGGTGTCCATCCACTGCAGTGCAGTGTGCGAGTCGTTGGTAGATTTCCTTATTCATTTCCGGGGTTATCGTAGCTGACACCATTTGTTCCAAATGTTAATAACCTAGGGCTAATCATAAATTCAAAGTTGACATGGCATGATCATGTAAGTTCGTTGTGTCAGCTAGTTAATTATAGTTTGTACTCTCTAAGGTTAATTAAAAAAATTGTCCAGTTGACTTGCGGTGAAAAGTTTGGTTATACCAATTTTTTTATATTATGATGCGATATTTTCATATTGTGACAGTTCGTCAAAACGTTTCGATTCTTGGTTGTGACTTGTTTGAGTTTTATCGTTATAGGACTGCTTTATTTATTTTTCGTATAATTAAATCAGGATTCGGGTTTAAAAAATTCAGTTATCACTTATGGAACAGTTGACCATCTGCATTTAACATCTGTCAGATGACTAATTGAGCACACCATGGCAGTTCATTTGGGGTAAGTGATCAATTTTATCCTTTGATTAGAGAACTTACGCGTCGCAATCAGTTCTTGTAATAAGCAATCAAAAAACAAGAAAAGCCTCTTTATTATATAACATTTGCTTTGTTGGTTTTATGTATATAAATTTCTTAATTCACCCCAAAAAAATGATACACCACACCCACTGCCCTGATCGTGTCGGTTTTCATTGATTTGCATACTCGGGTTATTTTATACGGTTCGATTTCGTTCGTCAATTAAATTCAGTTAAGTGATAATAAATCGAGTACAATGTGTGATGGAACCAAAAATGTCACCTCAATTCACTTCAACAGGCAATCCAGCCATGTTGTCACCATCAGATATCGAGCATTCAAAATGCTTCAAAATTCATCGAATACATCAACACCGGAAGCATCATCTACCTCATCGTAAATGCTAAGCGGAAACGTCGCATCACTCAGGTTCAAATTAACCCCGTTAGTAGTTCAAAATCCAAAAGTGTGGCTCCATATCGTTGAATCTCAACTCGCACGTCGATGACGAATTTGTTAAAATGATTTGGTTGAAGCGGTTACCTTCAAGAGCTCAAGGTATTTTAACGCCAACATCAGAAGCATTAAACACGACCAGACTTGCCGAGTTAGCCGATCGATTGATGGAAACTTTGTCATAGAATCATGTCATGCCTTTCTCCACAATCGATCAAACAAATAAAATCGAGTGGTCTTTTTTTACACAAATTAACGAAATTACTCGTCGATTAGACCAAATGGAGCAATATAAACCTCGAAATCTGTTCTCTCGTAAAAAATCGTGTTTGCATAAAAGATTCGATAATCGACAGAATTCCACAGCACCTAAAAATTCTGATCCTAATGAGTGTTATTTTCATATAGGCACTTTAAGGACGATGCTAGAAATTGCAAACCGAATTGCTCACGTTGGAGCGGTTCAAAGCAAAAAACTAAATTCATCCTCACAAATGATGACGTGTGGGGGAAAGTTAATTAATTGTCGCCTTAAAATTGTTGATCCTCCATCCATAGAATTGTTTGCGGCCAACGGATCATCAGTCAAAACATTCGGTTCTCGACGATTAGAGTTAAACCTCGGTCTTCGAAGACATTTCATTTGGACTTTACAGCACGATTAAATGTCAAAAACTAAAAACAAAATATTTTTTTTTTTTTTTTTTTTTTTTTTTTTTTTTTATTTATTTAAATTATTACAACTGAATACAATTCATCTAGTAATTTTTCTTTCTTAATTTAGTCACTTGTGAATGAGAAGACGCCCATTGGCCGGCTCCATTTATAGGTTATTTACTGTAGTAGTAGTCTTTGCTTTGGTGTCCTTAATCCATTAAATCAATTGGTTTCGTTCTCTGCAATCGTCTTACTGCATGGGAGGTGTCCAACATACCACGAAGCTCTTCATTTACGTGTTGATAAATACGTTGTCCATGTATTACTGCAAGTTTTTTTATTTCTTCTTGGACCGTCGGGATATTTAGATCCCGATGAAGGTCATCATTCCTAATGTACCACGGAGCGTTAACTATACCACGTAGCACTTTGTTTTGAAAAGTTTGTATTATTTTAGTGTTGGTTTTCTTTGTACAGCCCCAGAGCTGTATTCCGTAAGTCCATACAGGCTTTAGCACCTGTTGATATAATAGCAATTTATTTTCGGTTGACAATTCCGAGTTTTTCCCGAGCAGCCAATACATTTTTCGATATTTGATATTAAGTTCTTCTTTTTTCTTTTTAACGTGCTCTTTCCATCTGAGCCTGGTATCTAAGGTCATCCCTAGATATTTAGCCTTATTTGCATACGGAATCTGCTGACCGTTAATGATTACAGGTTTGTAACTGACTTTTAGATTAGTAAAATTCACATGCGTGGATTTCGATTCATTGAGCCCGATTCGCCACTTTTTTGTCCATTTTATGATTTTGTCACATGCTTCTTGAAGTTTCGTTGTCGATTCCTCGATAGTGTCTCCTACTGAGAGAACTGCAGTGTCATCAGCAAATGTTGCAACGGTAACATCGTTTAAATGAGGTAAATCTCTGGTGTAGAGTAGGTAAAGAATTGGTCCCAAAACACTACCCTGAGGGACTCCTGCCGAGATCTTTTTTAGCTCGGAGTATTCATCTTCATATTTCACCCGAAAGTGGCGATTCTCTATATATGATTTTAAAATCATGTAATATTGTTTTGGTAAATCTCTATGTAGTTTAAAGAGTAAACCTCTGTGCCATACCTTATCGAAGGCCTGTGCCACATCTAAGAAGATACCAGAGCAAACCTTTTTCCTTTCTAATGTATTCTCAATGACATCTGTAAGCCTGTGAACCTGCTCAATAGTTGAGTGTTTCTCTCTGAAACCAAACTGATATTCTGGGATAAGGTTTCGTTGTTCTATGGTTATTTTCAATCTTTTGAGCAACAGCCTCTCAAACAATTTCGCTAGTGTTGGTAGAAGTGAAATTGGCCGATAAGATTTTCTATCATTCGGTGGCTTGCCCGGTTTCGGAATCATTATTACTTCTGCTACTTTCCACTGCATTGGCACATGTTTTTTCCTTAGAATCGCATTGATTATGTGCAGTAATTTACGGGTCCCTTTTTCAGGCAGCTCCTTTATTATTTGCCCTGTTATCAGATCGTAACCAGGAGCTTTCTTTGTTTTTATGTTCTTAATTTCAGCTTTTAGTTCTTTCAATGTTACAGGCCTGATATCTTCGAAATCAGATATTCTGGGCGTATCAGTAGTGTTTTCGTAACTGGTCTGCCGACCTAGAGGTTGAAATGTTTCTTCAAGATGTTCAGCAAACAGGTCAGCTTTATCTTTCGCACTTCTAGCCCAGTTCCCATCGTTTGTTTTGATTGGGGGGATCTGCGTTTTTGGTCGTTTTAACCCTTTTGTTGCTTTCCAGAGGGAATAGTCGGTATCTTTAGTTGGGGCTAGAGAACAGAGATATTTTCCAATTGTTTCATTTTTCACTGCTTTTATGAGTACCTTAAGTTTGATGCACAAGTTGTTTAAGGTGGTTTTATCTTGCGGCGCACGTGTATTCTGCCATTTCTTTCGGGCTTTTCGTTTTTCCTGCACTAATTCTCTTACTTCTATTGGGTAAATAATGGCGTTTTCTTTGCTGGATGATAATTTGGGGGTGCATTCCCAAAAACAAAATATGCAAACGAAAAAATCGAAACTAAGGATGCTACAAAACAAATAAGATGCGTGAATATGTTGCGCAGAGGGTCAACATAACGACTTCACTTACGCTCGTACCGCGGGCTATATATAAAAACCGATTCTTAAGGAGTAAACTCCAAAAAACCTGCAAGGAGATCTTTGAGACGCGAACAAACTTAGTTAGAAGGTCCAACAGAACCACTGGTCCAACTTCCATAATTTGAAAGAGTATTTAATTTGCAGTATATGACAATTTATGCACTACTATGAATATAGATGACTAAACCATTGATGATGGTGGTGATTGATGCGTAAAGTGATCTAACCCATGTATGTAACAGTCGTTTGAAAACTAAAATGAATTTTTTCCAATTTTACAAAGAAACCGTCATTCTTTTTCAAATTAGTAGTTTGACAAATCTAAACCTCTCGAAGGTTTCACGTTGGTATATTATTAAATCAGTTTTCTTACCGGCAGTTAATAAAATAATTACGCCAGTCCTGGCTAGCCAACGACTTAGTTTTATTGTAATTGGTCAATTTACAGATCCTGCAGTTTCGTCCCAAACATATTTGTTATTTTCATGTACCAACCGAGATACATCCTGTTCGTTTAAAGAAGAGCTTCGTTTCATCTAATTACTCAAATTTTGCAAAATCACCCCGAAATTTATTTTGGAATCCTATATTTTACATGCAGGTATGCCCAAAATTTGTATTGGATTCATGGATTAGAAAATCGTAATCCAGCGCAGCCGCTTCTTGACACTCGAAAATCCCCTCACATACTTTTTTATCAAAATCTTTCGAGGTATTTTTAAAACAGGATCCGAGCTCCACCTATAAGAACATGCTGGTTAGGTATTCCGCAACATCACGCAAATTGGTGTAACATTACCAACAAGGTGCATCATCACACAACTTGGTGCAACATGACTCAATACAACGCTTCCACAGGGCGATTTACTTTTCTTACCAATTTTTAACAAAAATTATTAAAGCCGAAAAACTCAAAAAAGAAACACGCCCTCGCAAAAGCACTTGATAAAAGAATAATCTCGTCGTATTACTCACCACAATCGATTGCTGGCAGTTGAAAATCCCCTCACCAAATTTCACTAAAATCGTGTCAGTTGCGATATAAAAAACGGATCACGAACCCCGCCGTAGGACCCTCTAAAGAAGTTTTAATGAAATTGAGATCAACCGCAATCGATTCCTGGTACACAAAAACTCTCTTTCAGCAATTTTCTTCTAGGTCTAACCGGAGGTAGCTCTAAACGAATTTTCTCTAACCCTACCTTTCACCAATTTTCATCAATGTTGATTTAGTTAAAGACGAATTTTCCTGAAATTTAGACCCATCGCAATTGATTTCTGGTACTCAAAAAACCTTTATCAGCAATTTCCATCGATATTCTTTATCAGGAAATGGGGAGAAACACTGCATGCATTCAGTTATTTTTGGCCATACGTCGCTTCAAGGTTATTTCAAAGTCAATGTTTCTTTTAAAATTCTACGAGATATTATTAAAACAGTACAAGTCTAACGCCGCCGTTTAGCGTCGATGATTGACATAAACACCTTTCATATCCTATGAATTGCGGAATAGCATCAAGAGTCTCGTTAATGGAAGGAAATAATATTGGTATCGAGATTGTAAAAGGCTGTTGACAAAGGAGCGCAAAAGACCAGTGAACCAAAATCAGGTCTTCCATCAAGGCAACAATCACCGAGGCTAGAGCACCATTAGTGGTAGCGTTAGGTATACGTGCCGTTAAGGAGACCGTCAAAGAAATGTAAAGTGAGAGCAAACAGTTCAATGCAGGATCAAATTCAAGCGAAAGGAAATGGAGGTAAATATGAAACTTGTTCTAGAGGTCCAGAGTGCCAAGAGAACCAGAAAGTGTAAAATTCAGTAGTCAGTTTTCCGAACTGCAAAAAGCGCAAGAAATAAAGCGAAGCGCAAAAAGTTCGATCAAATGTAGGCAACTACGGATGCTACAAAACGAAACTAAGGATGCTACAAAACAAATAAGATGCGTGAATGTTGCGCAGAGGGTCAACATAACGACTTCACTTACGTACCGCGGGCTATATATAAAAACCGATTCTTAAGGAGTAAACTCCAAAAAACCTGCAAGGAGATCTTTGAGACGCGAACAAACTTAGTTAGAAGGTCCAACAGAACAACTGGTCCAACTTCCATAATTTGAAAGAGTATTTAATTTGCAGTATATGACAATTTATGCACTACTATGAATATAGATGACTAAACCATTGATGATGGTGGTGATTGATGCGTAAAGTGATCTAACCCATGTATGTAACAGTCGTTTGAAAACTAAAATGATTTTTTTCCAATTTTACAAAGAAACCGTCATTCTTTTTCAAATTAGTAGTTTGACAAATCTAAACCTCTCGAAGGTTTCACGTTGGTATATTATTAAATCAGTTTTCTTACCGGCAGTTAATAAAATAATTACGCCAGTCCTGGCTAGCCAACGACTTAGTTTTATTGTAATTGGTCAATTTACAGATCCTGCAGTTTCGTCCCAAACATATTTGTTATTTTCATGTACCAACCGAGATACATCCTGTTCGTTTAAAGAAGAGCTTCGTTTCATCTAATTACTCAAATTTTGCAAAATCACCCCGAAATTTATTTTGGAATCCTATATTTTACATGCAGGTATGCCCAAAATTTGTATTGGATTCATGGATTAGAAAATCGTAATCCAGCGCAGCCGCTTCTTGACACTCGAAAATCCCCTCACATACTTTTTTATCAAAATCTTTCGAGGTATTTTTAAAACAGGATCCGAGCTCCACCTATAAGAACATGCTGGTTAGGTATTCCGCAACATCACGCAAATTGGTGTAACATTACCAACAAGGTGCATCATCACACAACTTGGTGCAACATGACTCAATACAACGCTTCCACAGGGCGATTTACTTTTCTTACCAATTTTTAACAAAAATTATTAAAGCCGAAAAACTCAAAAAAGAAACACGCCCTCGCAAAAGCACTTGATAAAAGAATAATCTCGTCGTATTACTCACCACAATCGATTGCTGGCAGTTGAAAATCCCCTCACCAAATTTCACTAAAATCGTGTCAGTTGCGATATAAAAAACGGATCACGAACCCCGCCGTAGGACCCTCTAAAGAAGTTTTAATGAAATTGAGATCAACCGCAATCGATTCCTGGTACACAAAAACTCTCTTTCAGCAATTTTCTTCTAGGTCTAACCGGAGGTAGCTCTAAACGAATTTTCTCTAACCCTACCTTTCACCAATTTTCATCAATGTTGATTTAGTTAAAGACGAATTTTCCTGAAATTTAGACCCATCGCAATTGATTTCTGGTACTCAAAAAACCTTTATCAGCAATTTCCATCGATATTCTTTATCAGGAAATGGGGAGAAACACTGCATGCATTCAGTTATTTTTGGCCATACGTCGCTTCAAGGTTATTTCAAAGTCAATGTTTCTTTTAAAATTCTACGAGATATTATTAAAACAGTACAAGTCTAACGCCGCCGTTTAGCGTCGATGATTGACATAAACACCTTTCATATCCTATGAATTGCGGAATAGCATCAAGAGTCTCGTTAATGGAAGGAAATAATATTGGTATCGAGATTGTAAAAGGCTGTTGACAAAGGAGCGCAAAAGACCAGTGAACCAAAATCAGGTCTTCCATCAAGGCAACAATCACCGAGGCTAGAGCACCATTAGTGGTAGCGTTAGGTATACGTGCCGTTAAGGAGACCGTCAAAGAAATGTAAAGTGAGAGCAAACAGTTCAATGCAGGATCAAATTCAAGCGAAAGGAAATGGAGGTAAATATGAAACTTGTTCTAGAGGTCCAGAGTGCCAAGAGAACCAGAAAGTGTAAAATTCAGTAGTCAGTTTTCCGAACTGCAAAAAGCGCAAGAAATAAAGCGAAGCGCAAAAAGTTCGATCAAATGTAGGCAACTACGGATGCTACAAAACGAAACTAAGGATGCTACAAAACAAATAAGATGCGTGAATGTTGCGCAGAGGGTCAACATAACGACTTCACTTACGTACCGCGGGCTATATATAAAAACCGATTCTTAAGGAGTAAACTCCAAAAAACCTGCAAGGAGATCTTTGAGACGCGAACAAACTTAGTTAGAAGGTCCAACAGAACAACTGGTCCAACTTCCATAATTTGAAAGAGTATTTAATTTGCAGTATATGACAATTTATGCACTACTATGAATATAGATGACTAAACCATTGATGATGGTGGTGATTGATGCGTAAAGTGATCTAACCCATGTATGTAACAGTCGTTTGAAAACTAAAATGATTTTTTTCCAATTTTACAAAGAAACCGTCATTCTTTTTCAAATTAGTAGTTTGACAAATCTAAACCTCTCGAAGGTTTCACGTTGGTATATTATTAAATCAGTTTTCTTACCGGCAGTTAATAAAATAATTACGCCAGTCCTGGCTAGCCAACGACTTAGTTTTATTGTAATTGGTCAATTTACAGATCCTGCAGTTTCGTCCCAAACATATTTGTTATTTTCATGTACCAACCGAGATACATCCTGTTCGTTTAAAGAAGAGCTTCGTTTCATCTAATTACTCAAATTTTGCAAAATCACCCCGAAATTTATTTTGGAATCCTATATTTTACATGCAGGTATGCCCAAAATTTGTATTGGATTCATGGATTAGAAAATCGTAATCCAGCGCAGCCGCTTCTTGACACTCGAAAATCCCCTCACATACTTTTTTATCAAAATCTTTCGAGGTATTTTTAAAACAGGATCCGAGCTCCACCTATAAGAACATGCTGGTTAGGTATTCCGCAACATCACGCAAATTGGTGTAACATTACCAACAAGGTGCATCATCACACAACTTGGTGCAACATGACTCAATACAACGCTTCCACAGGGCGATTTACTTTTCTTACCAATTTTTAACAAAAATTATTAAAGCCGAAAAACTCAAAAAAGAAACACGCCCTCGCAAAAGCACTTGATAAAAGAATAATCTCGTCGTATTACTCACCACAATCGATTGCTGGCAGTTGAAAATCCCCTCACCAAATTTCACTAAAATCGTGTCAGTTGCGATATAAAAAACGGATCACGAACCCCGCCGTAGGACCCTCTAAAGAAGTTTTAATGAAATTGAGATCAACCGCAATCGATTCCTGGTACACAAAAACTCTCTTTCAGCAATTTTCTTCTAGGTCTAACCGGAGGTAGCTCTAAACGAATTTTCTCTAACCCTACCTTTCACCAATTTTCATCAATGTTGATTTAGTTAAAGACGAATTTTCCTGAAATTTAGACCCATCGCAATTGATTTCTGGTACTCAAAAAACCTTTATCAGCAATTTCCATCGATATTCTTTATCAGGAAATGGGGAGAAACACTGCATGCATTCAGTTATTTTTGGCCATACGTCGCTTCAAGGTTATTTCAAAGTCAATGTTTCTTTTAAAATTCTACGAGATATTATTAAAACAGTACAAGTCTAACGCCGCCGTTTAGCGTCGATGATTGACATAAACACCTTTCATATCCTATGAATTGCGGAATAGCATCAAGAGTCTCGTTAATGGAAGGAAATAATATTGGTATCGAGATTGTAAAAGGCTGTTGACAAAGGAGCGCAAAAGACCAGTGAACCAAAATCAGGTCTTCCATCAAGGCAACAATCACCGAGGCTAGAGCACCATTAGTGGTAGCGTTAGGTATACGTGCCGTTAAGGAGACCGTCAAAGAAATGTAAAGTGAGAGCAAACAGTTCAATGCAGGATCAAATTCAAGCGAAAGGAAATGGAGGTAAATATGAAACTTGTTCTAGAGGTCCAGAGTGCCAAGAGAACCAGAAAGTGTAAAATTCAGTAGTCAGTTTTCCGAACTGCAAAAAGCGCAAGAAATAAAGCGAAGCGCAAAAAGTTCGATCAAATGTAGGCTGCCGCAAACCGCAAATAAAAGCGCGAAAGTAAAATTTAATACCATTAGGAAGTACATTGATTTCTGGACTCGCCGAGTCCGAGTCCTTAAAATTTAAAAATAGAATTTATAGTTGGAAAATAATTTTAAAAACAAATTTAAAGTTCTGATTTCATGTTCTAACGCAACCATAAATATTCCGGACGTTTACGGAATATAGTATTATGAAGATGAACAATAAACGAGAAGTTTCAACTAAGGCCTGATAATGCACTGGACCAACAATCTATAGGCTATGAGTACCTAAATACCTATAACACTTTGTTGATTGATTCCATTGATGGTTTTCTGTCATCATTGTATAGAGTCTGTTCTAGGTTCTTTTGACGACGCTGACCTTTTAGATGTGGCACTGCCATTGCATACTTGTGGGTATTGCGTGATAATGTGTCCCTCTGATCCTAGTCGGCGAGCATTCTCCGATCCGCTACTTAGGGCCACCAGATTGGCGTTACAAGTTCCCTCTCTATTAACTACTTCCAAAATATTTAGTATTCCAAAAAAAAAGTCCCAGGCATTTTGTAAGGGGTCAATATTGTTGACAATAAGATCATAGGCATTCAGCTCTAAAGAAGGGAGTGAATATTTTCAAGTGTCGCTGGGAGTAGGGGAATAACTTTCAAACATTTAGTTATGCAAAAAACAGCCAAGACAAGCCAACAATTTTGAAATAGAACAATTTTTAACAATAACATTATAGGTGAACATTTCCCTCCTTCTGCTCTAGAGGGGCTAATAATTTTCAATTGCACTGGAGGTGGTGTGATATATCATTTGTAAATATTTCATTACTGGGTACAATGGTATGGATTTTCGAAAATCCTGGTCAATAGGCCATTGAACATTAATTTATTTAATTGTTCGAACGGTTGGCCTTCACATACAGTAAACAAGCGTTGTTCGAAGTTTAGTCGAGTTCTGCTCAAATGTTCCCTATTTATTTTACGACAATCATCGATAATTATTATTATTTTCTTGTTTTTATAGGAATTTTTAATCTTGTAAAATTCAGTAACAGTTCGGCCCTTTTTAATGATATTAGCCCCACCTCTGGAATTGCAAGAGGCCAATCTACCCGTGTGATTTTATTGTCAAAAACTGAAAGCTTCCAAAATTATGTTGGGGTGTATGGACTTTTCTGTAAAATTAAATATTGTATTGTTCAGGATGTTACGTTTTCTATGGAACACTCGGCGTAATACAAGTAAACATATAATGGAAATATGAAGCAAATAATTGAAACAGCGCTTACTTGATGAATGAAGTGTGGTATATTTTTTAAAGCCATGCCGTTTTTGGCGTTTAACTTATCTACAGCGCAGTCACTAACAATTTTGAAAGTCAAACTTCATAATTCTAAATTTTGTTACGAGCGGGTAGAAAGAGCTGCCAGACCGAAATGAGTGTGCCAAGCACGATAAAGATTAAAATATAGTTGAGCACCAAGAATTTTGCTAAGTTAGTGCCATTTAGACAATAATCGAACTTGTAACAAATTCCAACATTTTAATGATCTCAATTCGAATAAAAAGCGAAAAATACATAAAACTAAGTAATTCACGACACATAAACATTTATTTATTCCACATTTAATACACAATTTTCTGCTGTACTCATTTTATGTTGGATTATTATTAATAATTTTATTACAAATTTTTTACATCATTTCCAGCATAAAACAACATATGAGGAGTACACACAAAGCATACACACATAACATACGTGCATTCGCTTAAATATTTAAATTTAACGTTTCCAGAATAAAAAAAGGAATCAAAAATTCATTGAATAAAATTATAAATACACTTTTGGGAACATATGAATTTATGTGTTTATTCTGGGCCTATGTAATATCCACGAGCTTGTATATGGTTCAGAGTTTAATCAAACGTCCATATACCTACAACACAAAAAATAAAATTTGTATTATTATGATAGCAAGGAAATTACCTTTGTGATGGGGCCTAACAATTTTTAAATACACTACGCACAACCTATTTTTGTTGATTTTCTGTTTTAATTGTATAAGGAAATTTGTCGTCTTCTTCTTCTTCCTGGTCGTCATCATTTTTTATCGCCCGGTTTAATTATAAAGTGAAAACGATAAAAAAGAGGAAATCTGCGAAAACACTAATATTTTTGTCAGTGTATGTAATTGTCATGAAAAAGTGAAATGTTTGATGTTCAACATTCAACCAATCGATTTTTATCTTATACACATCCCTCCGCACGGTAACCACAAAATGTGCTCCTCTATACACAACACAGAATAAAATCAGATATATGGGTATATGTGTATGTGTGTGTGGCATTTTGGGTAGAGCATCCTTGTTTAAAATACACATTTCGATTTTAAATAGGTATTTTGCCAATGGGCATACACATAAAATTGAATTTCCAGCAACATCAGAAATACAAAAAAAATATGCCAGGAAAAGTGCTAAATCAAAATTTAATTTTTTTTTTATGAAATCTTGTCGGCAATTTATCTGAGCTAGGAAAATAAATTGTAAGTACGTACATATGTATCTAAAAACATTTAATAGAAAATTTAAAATGGTTACAGAATTGAATAGCGTTCCTAATAATTTTACAGTATACATGAACATACATATGTACGTATTGACGTCAAGTCCAGAAAATTTTACATTACATTTAACTTAAAAATTTGTCAGATAATTTATTTTCTTACTGCCGTTATTATTATTGTTGTGTATTATCGTCCTATTATGTCTACCATATTTTTTCTGGAGAGAAAAATTATATTTACTAAAATATGCCACCAAAATTCTTAAACTTTTGGTTCTTTGTTTACTAAAGTATAAATCACATGTAAAAAAAACATGTCACTAAAATGTGACAGCTCTCACTTATCTTTAATTTTAGGGATTTGATCTTGTATGATAAAAAAAATATAATTAAGTAAAATTAACGTTGTAGAAGTTTGAGTGAGACCTTGCATCATTTTTCCTTTCCGATTTTTAAGTAAAAATTCCTTTTTCACAATAACGAAATTTTAAGAGCTACTTAGTATCCTTTAGGCATTTTTTTAAGTGTCGTCAAGTGACCATAAGTATATATGGAGCCGAACGTAATTTCCAATTATAATAAACCAAAAACCGCAAAAATCCTAAAATTTGATTTTGTTGTTGTAAAGAATTAACAAACAAAATAGTACCAGATTATCTTAGCCCGAAGAGATTAAAGAGGCGCAAGTTCCTAGGACTTAGCTCTTAAATCTTAGCTATTACAAAACATGTTTGTAACGAAATCCAAAACCAAAATCCCAAATATCTGCCTAAAGGAAACAAAATATTCAAACCCCAAATATTTTAATCCCAATTTTTTCATATTGAAATTGAAAAAAATTAAATAAAATATTTTGGAAAATTAAATACATACAAAACTATCAAAAAAATAATTAGTTCAAAACAGCTGTCTTTGACTAATTTGATTGAGTTATTAAATTTAAAAAAATAAAGGGTCAGTTGACTTACTTTATTACTTGCACTTTAGAATTGTAAATTCACATCTACATAGTTTACCTATTTACCGATTTACCTACCATAGTTTACCGATTATGAAAAAGGATTTATTCAAAATGTTTCAAATTATTTTTTATTCATTTGACTGCTCTAATTAAATCATTAAAAAATGAAATTCGACCTCTTTACGTTTTTGGGATGGTGAAATTTGAATTCTACTCTATATTTTAGTTTAGGAGTGAAAAATGGGTTTTTTGGGGTAAGATGTTGTCACGACCACAATCTTAATCTTAATATAGGGTTGATCCCCATATTTTCTGGGAAATCGATCGATTGATCACTTTTATCTGAAACAAAACAATAATATTTTCCCATACCAAAGAAACTTCTAAACTAAAGAATTTCAGAAATCGTTTGGGAGCCCATAACATTAAAAAAAAATATAATTTAATTCCAAATGGCAAATTGAGATGAGAAAAATCCAAAATTGAAAAAATTCTAATGACTATTACCAAAATTATCAATTTACTTCAGGAAGTATTTACGAAGGCGGGTATGTGGTAAACCCACTTTCATTATTTGCGTCAGTGTCATTATCATCGTTCGATCGAACATACAATCCCAATTAGGGATTGCAAACCGGTAACCAATTAATCGAATACCCGGTTTTATTAAAAAAAATTTTGTTATTCGTTGAACCGTTAAATTTGGTCGAATAATCGAATAATTTTTTTTTTCATTTCTCTTTCCGTATAATATGTTCATTGGGCTACTAAAAAAAAATTATGTCTAATGCGCCTGCGAAGTTATGTTTATTTTCATTCCAAAAACAAAAGAAACCAAAGCAATTGATTGTGAATTTTACGCGATTAAAAAAATAATTTAAAAAAAGTTTAAAAAATTTAGGTGAAATAACTAAAGTGTTTCTTATATATTAAACTAAATTTTACAGTAAATTAATTCTTTTAAAGGTAAATGTGAACAAATACCAGAATATAATAATCGCAGAAAGTTATATTTGTTCTGACTTATGTAAAATAATATGGCGGCGATTGTGTAAACCGCTAAATTTATTGAGCGGAATTATGTTGAACTTGTCGTAAACTCTTTCTTAATGCATTTTTTTGAAGATGAACAATACAAATTACTTTCTATTCATTAATGCTAACACAGGGACAGGAATCGAAATGCTTAAAATGTGGTAAAATAATAAGTTGTAAAGGTTCTACAAAGTCAGGGATGCTCAACCATTTGAAACTTTACAGCATATTACTAAAAGAAAATTCGGATGAAATCAATGAAACATCCAGTGACCAACCCTCATCATACAAAAAAAAATCTAATTAAATGAATTGGAATACGAGAGTGAGAGACAAGGAATTTTGAGGTATTTCACCGATAGAGCTACCTTAGATAGTATACTTACCAGATGTGCTGCTGAGAATGGCTTTTCTGTAGCAGCGATAAAAAATCGAAAGCAATATTAGGTTATGTTGAGTCAAAAGGTTTCAGGATGAAAAAACCTGGAAATAGCATAAAGTCCTTTTATAAGATTAAAAAAAAATAAATGTAAGATCATTTCTGCAAAATGAAACAATGTGGTAAAAAGTTTAGCATCTCAGAAGATGATGGGAGTGATTTAAGTATTAATAAATATTTGAATGTCATCATTTATGCTGGCTAACCGTATATTTTGGGGTTGATTAAGATAGACGGAACATGATCCGCTGAAAATTTTCATCTACTTGTTAATCAAGAACTACATGAATTTGGTATAGATATTTAAACACAGATATTGTCGGGTCTACGCGTAATGTAGCTGCAATCATGCAAACATGGAAGAAACCTCAAAGCTAAATCTCATCTGTGCTACAAACATTCTATTCACCTCGCTGTATTGGATACTTTTTATAAAGATTCACAAGATCTTGAAGATAATTATGAAGACTTTAATGATGTAGATTGCGATGTCAAATTCTCTGATGATGATTCAACGTCTGATCCTGAAATTGTTTGGCAAAGAGTAGACAACTACCTCCAGCTTCAAAATGGCGATCCATTCAACCTACTCCATTCAACCGTGCTTATTTAAATTTCAAATATTCGATCGGTACTTAAAGCAACTAGAAAAATAATTAAACGATTTAGAAAATCACATGCACAAAATACAACTCTTCAACAATATGTGGCTGCCCAAGAAAAAAAAAGATTACGGCTATTTCTAGACTGTCGAACACGATGGAATTCGCTAATTCCAATACTAAAACGGTTTCTTCTTTTACAGAATTGTATAAACAGGGCTTTAAACGATTTGGGCATCACGTGTATCTCGAATGAAGACCTAGGAGTAATAGAAGAATTAATTAAATATTAAAACCAACAGTTTGTTGTTAAAGAATTAAGTTCGGAAAGTGCCACATTAATAACGGCAGAAGGTGCGTTTAAATTTTTATTTCAACAAATTAACGGTGAGTTAAGTCTTAAGTTGGCAACAAATTTAAGAAAACGGATGAATGAGCGGCGAATTAAAACTTGAACAACCATGCTATTATATCTAGAATTTTGGGGAATACGGGAATTGCCTAAAACAAATTACAATTTTGAATATTATAGCAAAACTTTTGCATCAAAAATCAACAAAATAGATGTAAAAATCAATAAAGTGATTCGAAATTTTAAAATATATTATTTTATTTTGAATAAATGAATTAAAATTAAATTTTTTTGTTAATTTTTTGTATTATTTACTGAAGCTCTTAAAAAAGAATTTACGTTTGCGAATAATCGTGCTTAATCGGTTTTTGAGGTAAACCAATGTCGAATAACCGAATAATGAAAACCATACGAATAATTGCAATCCCTAATCTCAATATATCTAAAATGATCTCGAAAATGTTGTTTTCACAATTTTGAAAAATATTTAATCCAAGAACTTCAGAGAGGTCCAATCCTACCGTAATATTTAGGAATTGAAAATTTCAGCAATTTTTATTTTAAACAAATAATCAAAATGCTATAAAAGACGATTGGATTAAAATTAAAACAGTTCAGGCAATGAATATAAATATTTTTAAGTACAATTTACCAATTTTTATAAAATTTATTCCATTTTTAAATCAATTTGGTAAAAGACCTAACATACTCTGGCGATTCATACATATAACCCTTTTGGAAAACTCGTGATACTATTATTTTTGGGAAAACACGGTTTTCCAACTTGCTTCGTTTCATGTTTCGACTCTCCTCGCTCAGGCTAGTGAATTCCAAAAAAATTCCCTTTCGGTTTGTTGAATAACCAAGTGTTTCTCAAAATTAATACCATGTTGAAAATATTTATTGGCCGAACAAAAATACAAATTTAAGCCCTTTTAGACGAACTCATAGAGATCCACCTACTTATGGGACGGAAGACCCGAATCAGTCCGAACTTAAAAGGTGCTGAACACCTCAAACATACCAAAATTTACAATACAAGTGCCAAAATTATTGCTAGCAAAATGTGGGATTTTATAGTTGCAATTTTTAAAATAGTATTCTGATTTTAAAATTGCTGCTAAGGAAGGAAAATGATTGTATGAAATTTCATCCTAAATAATTAATCCGCCTGTACTGTAGAGAAATCGAATTTTAGCAAAATAAATTTTTTTTATAAACACTTTCTATTTCCGGTAAAATTTCCAAAAATTACGTAAACTAATTTTGTAAAACTGATGTAACCCGAAATTGTTGCAAATTTATTTAGAATTTCAATTAAAAATTATTCAAAAAACGGGAATTTGATTTTATTTAGAAGGGGCATTCGACTGCATGAGCTAACATTGCCCCAGTATGGAGTTTTCTTCCAGTTGTTTTTTTTGTTTTGTTATATTTAATTTTTAGGGATTCACTCGAATTCTCAATATTTTTGAACCAATTCTTAATTCTAGCTTCTAGTTAAAATAGTAACGAACTCATAATCCCAAATTGTTTTTGGTTACGTAAATAGGATGATAAAAAAATTCCCAAGACTTGCATCACTGGAAATCAGAAATAGTTAAAATTTCTAAAATTTCTAATTTAAATTTAATATAAGTAAGTATCGAAAATACTTATGAAGTATTTCATAATCGTCCGTGATATTAATTTATTTAAAAAAATTTTCGGCTTTTCGGACAAAATATTACTTTTAATGGCATCCATACAATGTTTACGAATTTTTTAGTAGTAGAAAACAAAGAGGCCATTTTCTCACAATATTTCCACCACAAACGTAGAAAAATGCACTTCCCCAATTTTAACACCCAAGGTACTTGGCAGCTTGGTTTCGTACTGATAAAATGTTGGTCTACTATCAGGTCGTAATGAGCAAACTAAAAAAAATCAACTCTTGCTCTGTACCGATAGTACTAAACAAGAACCTATCGATTTAGCGAATTATATCACCAAATCAGAAACTTTACTAAATTCTCACTATGTATGTGTACTAAAGCCAACACGTATAATTAAGAAGTATTTCATAATCGTCCGTCCAATATAAACATTGTATGGATGCCATTAAAAGTAATATTTTGTCCGAAAAACCGATAAAAATCTTGAACGATAATAATTATGTTCAAAAGAAGATGCTTTCATTGGTGGTTACCTTAAATACTTGTACTGCATCACTAGCGAGTTTGTGTCCATGGTCTCAGTCAATCCTTGATCTCTGACGAGCGTTGGTTTGCTTAGTTTAAACATGGCCGTACATATACCGACCATGACGAATTGCTCGGATTCCACAGTTATTACAAAAAAGATAAAAATGTGCATAAAATCATTTTTGAAGACCGTAAATGAAGTTGCGTGTAATAGCTGACACCTTAAAGATATCAAAAGAAGCGTATACATTATTTGACATTAACATCTCTCCATAAGAAAGCTGTGTTCAAAGTGGGTGGCACGCTTGCTCACATTAGACCAAAGACAGCAACACATCGATGATTGAGAGGGCTGTTTGGAACTGTTGCAGTGTGTGGCAATGGATGAAAAATGAACCCACCACTACACTCTGGAATCAAAACAGTCAGTCAGCTGAACAATGAATGAGATAATGATAATGGTGCGTGTAAAGGATGAAACTGCAAAAAAGGCCTCAAATGCATGCGAAAAATTGATCTTTGATCAAGACAAAGAAAGCACCGTGTCACAAGTCGTTGGGTACGACAGCACGATGCTACAAAAATTGCAGGAACTGAAGTTCGAAATGCTTCACTCACAGTATTCTCAAAAAACTGCTCCAGAGAAAGAGATTTACGTCAATGCTGAGGTCATAGACGAAAAAGCAACATTTTGAGACCAAATAAAAATCGCTCTACAAACGAAATGTTAGAGGAGCATTAGAATGAATGTACTACTCTTGAAGTAAACTATGTTGATAAGTTCTTGTTAATTTTGTATGTTGATAATTTTGGAATATTTTTTTTTTGTTATTTAGCCTCGGGAGTATTACGTGGCGTGATATTTACCTGGTTTAAGGTGATCATTTTGTTTTACCAATTTGTTCATAATTACCTTTAACTTATTTACTTACTCATGTTACTTTAACTTACTTACTCATGTTACTCATGCTACTTTATTGAGGATAACGGGCGATATAACTGCGTGCGCCAATTTCGATTAATTTGGGAAATTTTTGTGATTATTATTACTGGATTACACTTTTGGGATTTTATTTACGTCCATTTTAACTAAATAATTTTTTGGCATTAAGTTCTTCTGGCTTAGTTTTCGATTATAAAATGTTTGGGATATCGACGTTAATTGGGAAATGGAATGATTTTTGATATCTTGTTTGTTTCTTGAGATTTTGAACTGTTCTCGACGAATCAAATAATTTGTTATAATTCTACAAAATTCCTAGATTTGCATGTTGGCCAAATGTGTCTGGGAAAATATTTCTGGGGATTATTGTTTTCGGAATTTTTCTGAAGCTCGCAATTGAAAAAGTTTCATCAAAATTAGAAATGATTTAACCTGAGATTTTAACCTTAACTAAATAAAAGGTGATGCCAAGGTTAAAAACACTTTCGTAGCCTATAAAGATTCACAGTTGTAAGACTTGCAATAGTAGAATAGCATAGGATTCTACATCTTGTAAATGTGATGTGGCAGTTGGTTAGCTCTGAGTTGACGGAAATTAGAAAAAGTGTGAGAGTGCTTGAGAGTGTTTTTTATTCAGCTTATTTATCTCTATCTCTTAAAGATTTAACATATCTATCTAGACATACACCGTGACAATTATATTCTGATATCAATGAAAACGCTAAAATATTAAATTTGAAATAAAGTTTTAATTAAGTTTTTATTTAATTCTCTTAAAGTAGACATATAGGAGAGTTCATCAATAAGTACCTATGCTTGAAAACAGGTGGCGGTGCTGAGGGAAGTTGACATTACCCTCGTGTACTGTTATCTGTCAAAGGACACCATACTAGATTTCAGTCTAGTTCACAGTATAGATTTTATTTGGCAGCCGGTTGTATCACTCGTGTTTCGTGTTTCTCAATAAAATGGAAAAAGAGCAATGTCGATCCGTAATTTGCTTTTATTTTTGGATGGAAAAACATGCGAAGAAATAAAAGCAAAGTTGGATGCTTTCTATGGGGACCCTTCACCATCTACGACAATCGTAATATATTGGTTCAACGAATTTAAACGTGGTCGTACATCTGTTTTTGATGTAGAGCGGCCCATCCGCCCGGCGGACATTGTTCGGAGCCAAATTGCATAAACACACACCGTACTCGCCCGACCTGGCCCCCTGCGGTTTCCTTTTGTCCCCCCTACCTTGGAGGAAAATAATTCAGCTCAGAAGAGAGAGACAGTAGTGCATTTTAAAGAGTTTGAGAAATCGTACTTTGTGGAGGGGTTAAACAAATGATATTAAGACAATAAGTACACTGAAAACTAAAAAGCATGCGTCTTCATTTCTAACACAGGTACTTATTGGTCGACCCTCGTATATTGAAAGTTTAAAATAACTGTTTGGAAATAAGTCCTCATTTAACTTTGATAACAAGTTTCAATCTTTTTTCAAAGGCATTGCAAGCGACAAATTTTATTGTTAATCAATTTAAATTCAATCTTCAACAAAAAATCAACCACATTATCATTACAACAACTTTGAGTGAGTAATGTTTGCGGTGTGGAATGGGGTGCCATCTTGTTGATAGCAATAATAATCATCTCGAAACAAATTTTTCCCTTTTGGCATGAGATTTTTCTTCAATACTTCTTCAATTTTCCAGGATGTGATTTTAGGCAACCGTCCTAATTTATCGCATAAATGTATAAACAAATATTTAAACTTGGTAAAATTGAATTTCATAATATTTTATGAACGATTGAAAAAATCCGCTTCTCTACAAAATGAAATTCATTATCTAAAAAATATTCAATCTCTAATATTTTTAAAATGCAAACACCCACGTATTCACATAAAATCTAACCATAGTCACTAATTCATCAATTTAATGTACAAATACAGCCTATACAGAACGAAACAAGCCACACAACCAAGAAAATTCAACCAACGCAACCTCTACCAAGAAAACAGAATATTTTGGTCAATTCAAAAAAGCAACAACAACAAAAAACGGAAAACTCTAAAATGAAAATCTCTCAGAGTCCACCCCACTCCCACAAGCTCAATATATAAAACAATTCGAGGAATTTATAAATGTTTAGCTTTTGTTGTGTTACGTACAAATCCAAAGTCAGTACAAAAGCGCACACCAAGCGTACACAGAAAAAAAAACATTTTCTTTGGGTTTTCTTTCATTTTCACTGTTATTTCCAACCTGTTAGTACGTATATGACATAGTAGTACGGTGGTAGTAGTAATTCAACAGAAATATTATTATATTATATAACCCACAAATGTAATAAAAATAAAAATAAAGATTTTCTAGATTGGGTTTTTGTGTTACGAACAAGTGGTTCCCCATTTAAATCACACAAAATCTGGATGTGTATATGTGTATGTATGTATATATATATATATTTCATCTTTGTTTAAACGACACACACATAACAACAAATGTCTCGGATATAATTTAGCGAAGATCAAGATAAAAACATTATTACAAAAAAATAGGATTGTTTTTGGGTTTTAGTCTGTCACATCGAGGGTTAACACATATAAAAACCATTTGGTCTCTAAATATTATGGCTAATTTACTTGATGGATTTACTAATAGAGGAGGCTTAAAGTATAGAAACAAATTCGTAACATAGTAGATTTTATAGAGCATACTATGTATTGGGGTAGTAATAAAGTTATTGTGACACGCCTCTTATATAAAATTTTCCATTTCAATTAATTGGATTCAATTAATTATATTCTTCGAGGAAAATTATTTAACATACATACAGTTATTGTTTTTCTAGGTTATGAACGATTTATAATTCATAGATTAACCTAATTTTATTGTTTACGCTTATTGTCTTTTTGGAAATGATTTTTCATATTTTCGGAACCGCACATAAAAACTTCATATTATATAAATAGTGCTATCGTTCTCGGAAAGGGGTGTTAATAATATTGGATAAATTGAGCACAGTAGAATTTCGTAACTATATTTTACTATATCAGGGTTAATTATCAAAATTTTACGCTAAGCTGGTTACCACGATTAGGAAGTAGGAACTAATCATCATTAAAATAATCTTCCAAAATTTCAGAAGATTAATTTATGTTTTGGTGACATTTCTACTTAAAGAGCGATCAATTAGGAAACTATCTAATGTGCGGCTAAGCATGCATTTACACCAACAAAATATCAAGTGTTAAAATAACTTATTGTTACGATCGCAATTTATAAAAAAAAAAACGTTATCTTATATAACCACCGAAGTATCAAATTACATTAATATAAACAACTTGTCAAATATTTAAAAAGCATTTAATTTAATTTGATGTTAAACCCAAGCAGTTACGTAATTTTCATGTATCGTTAAAATGTTAGTTGTTAATCAAGAAGATTTAAAATAGTTTTGATAATTTTGATTTAACCAAAATTTAAGAAAAAATTGAGTCTTGCTGGGATTTTTTTAAAGCCGGTAAGAAAGTCGGAAAAATAAATACCAATAACCCTAATCTCAAATGTATCTTAAACTTAGGATACCTTGTTTATTCCGACTAAAAAATATTTGTCCACGAGAAAAAATCAAATGGGGGCGAATTAACGAATATCGGGTAAATTGTGAACCAAGACGTTGGGAAAACTTCTAATATCATTCCCTTTTAAGAATCTGAAATGATTACTTTTTGTAGTTCTCAACAAATTGAACAAAATCTGGTGTCACGCTGTGATAATACAATTATACATTTTAAATGGAACTGTAATTCCAAAACAGCAGCAAAATGTGGTTTGCTGAATAAAAACAAGGGCGAGATTTTTTATGCATAAAAAGAGTACTGCGCCCTGCTAAAATTATAGTTGGTTTTTTAAATGAACACTGTATAGAGAGAAGTTAAAATCAGAACTAGCGGCTTATCAAAAATATGTAGTTCTAGCAAAGATAGATTCTGATAATTTTAATGTCATCGTTGGATCTATGATTTCTCGTTTGAGTGGGCTTTACTCCAGTGGGTTTATTTTACAGCTACACTCTTTTTTCATAGCTTAAAATGAGTATCATTTTAATCTACGTGCCTTAAGTTTGCACCCCATGCAGTAAACCTTATGGCAAATTAAAAACTAAATATTTTAGGCGTTAAAGGTCGTGAACTCTATAGATTTTTTAAGTTCGTATCTGAATTATTTACCAAACAAATCGCACAGTGGTAAGGCTATGGCGTTTAAAACTGGAAATAGGGTTTGATCGTAATTTTATTCGGGTTTTAGTAAATTAATTATTAAATATAATGTTTTGCATTATGCCTTAATTTAATTATGACCGAATCTATCAAACAACTGTATTTAGAAACTTTCAAAATTCTTTAAAATTATATTTTAACAGTTAGGCACCGTTAGCTCGTTAATACCCAAAAAACCTACTGTGCAACAAAGAAGCTTCTTTAGCTAAAACTACGATATAATATCCAAAAAATGGGTAGACAGATATCTCTAGAGAAACACAGTCGCACAAACTTCAAATTTTCACAAAAATTCATGACATATTTACTTCTTAATCGTAAAGTAAAAAATTTTATGTAAGATAGCACACGACATTCCAATCTTAGGCTGAAACTAAAACAAATCTAAAAAAAAATTGGCTGGCTTAAAATGTTCACATGGGGCTAAAACGTCAACAGCAATCAAAAACACAACTTCAAATTTTCGCACTATTCCAAAATTTTACTTATTTCGTATTTGTAAAATAAAAAAATGGAGGAGTGTAACTGTTGTGGCCAACACCCGATTTGTGATAAAAAGTGTGTTATATAGTCAATCCTTTGTTAAAAATTTAATTTTTATTGAAAAAATTGAAAAGCTCGCTTGGAAGCTGCCACTTCCGGTACACAGATTTCCATTAAATTACGCAAGGATTTCTCAATTAATGGAAAAAGTTTAAATATGAAGCTTCATTCCGAATATTCATTCCGCCTGGAGATATGCCGAATTTTGGTGCAATAAAGATTTTTTTATTATTTTATTTTATTTCCGGTAAAATTTAAAAAATTATCGGAACTAATTTTGTTTGAAATTTAATTTACAGTCTTCTTGTTTTAAATCGTTTATTCGTAAATGCTATATACTTTCCACAGTATTTACAAAAAAACGAAAAAGTTCCTAAAGAAGCGGTCACTTCCGGTAGACTGATCTCCGCCGAAAATCCCTAGGATCTTCCGATTTATGGAAAATTATGAAGTTTTATCCCAATCAATCGATCTGTCTGGGCAGTACAGGGACCAAATTTTTACTAAAAAAAATTATTTGACATAAATCGTCATTCTCGCTTAAATTTTGGAAAACTGATTTGGAACGGTATTCTTGCAAATCTAATTATCTAATTTAGAATCTTTTAGTCATTGCAAAAAACGAAAAAGCTCCTATGGAAGCTATAATTTCTCTATTTCGGCGAAAATTCGCTGTAACGTCCTAATTTATGGAAAAAGCTTAAATAAAAAGTTTCACTCCAATCAGTCATTCCGTCTGGGCTGTAGAGAGGACACTAAGTCTGCACGACATCACACACGTACACACAGACACATACACAGAGATTTTTTTAAAACTTACTTTTATTTGCTTCGGCGGTACAAAAACGTATGTCGGGGTTGACATTTTTCATGTTTACTATACTTTAACTATGCATTATTTTTCTACGTAAAAAAGTTTTTTGTGATAAATCGACTTTTCCGCTTAAATATTGGAAAATTGATGTGAACCGATAATGTTGCAAATTTGATTTACAATCCTTTAGTTTCTAGTCGATTTTCTCAAAATTGATAAACTTTTCAAAATATTTGCAAAAAAGGAAAAAGCTCCAATTTATGGAAGGTGTCACTTCCGGTGTATCAATTTTGACCAAATAAATACCACCGAAACCTCCAAATTTATGGAAAAAGCGTCCCTGGTAACAAAAGTTCACCAGTTCACAAATACTATTTTTGAAAAAATCTACCAAACGCATACAATTATCCAAGATTGCTAAAGTATTTATTGCTAATTCTTTGATTTTGTTTTTATAAATAATTAAAATTAAACTTACTTAGTTTGCG
Source organism: Nephrotoma flavescens (assembly GCA_932526605.1). Lineage (NCBI taxonomy): Eukaryota > Metazoa > Arthropoda > Insecta > Diptera > Tipulidae > Nephrotoma > Nephrotoma flavescens. The sequence goes on along the minus strand of OW052221.1, from coordinate 270,336,442 downwards.
ACTAATCATAATAATTCGCTAAGGCATTGTGATTATACTTTGTATGAAACTTCAAAGTATTTTCAATATTTTTGTAGTTGGGTCACTGCAGTCTGTAGACGAACGAATTTTTTAATTCACAAAATTCAATGTTTTTAGAATTTCAAAACCATAAACTCCCAACATCTTGGTAACGTCACCTCGATGAAAATGTACCGAGTTTGAAATGAATACAAGAATTTAAACAATTAATCTTCAAGACATTCATTTATATATTCCCTAATTAGCTCATCGGTATGGTAATAGAGCAATTCTTTATGAAAATCTCGATGTAATCATTTATGAATTCACTGGTTTCATAGTGCATGAAATTCATTTGAATATTCCCTAAATGAGTTCATCGGTTTTGTAATAAAGAAATTCCTAATGAAATTCTCAGATTGTTCATCAGTGTGTTTATTATAAGATAGAATTATATAAAAAGTAAATAAGTGAATTTACATCACAAGCGCATATATCGTTCATTGAATGGATAAGCAACAGTTTCATGATGAGTTAATCGGTGAATCCATCAATCCTCTGTTACTAGGGTAGTAATTTCCGGTTAAATTTTGGAATATCTGCACCTAAATTATTCCACATTTAATCTAAAAATGTTAAATTCATAATCGTTTTTCTCTAAAGTTTTAAAAATACTGACGCAAACCAAAGAGCTCCTATGAACGCTGCCACTTCCGGTGAAAAAATGAAAACAACTCCTATGGAAGCTTTCACTTCCGGTGAACTGATTTCGGTTAAAATTTACTGGGATCTCCAAATTTGTGAAAAAACCTTATGTATGAAGTTTCATTTCGATCAATCAGTCCATTCGGGCTGAAAAGAGACCGATTTTTTGTTGAAAAACGGTTTTTGCCAAAAACCGTCAAAACTGATTTGTCGGTCAATTCTGGCTTTCCCTAGGAAAAGGAATTAGGAAAAATATTTACATAGCATTTTTGCCAAATATATCATTTTCTGGCCTACTGAAAAATCATGTTTGATCTAAATTAAATTATAATTTAGGAAATATTTTTTCCGTTTCGAAATTGGATAGGAAAAATATTTTCAATCTAATTTTGTTTTTGAAACAAATTACACAAACTGTTTACCATAGTATGCCAGGAAAAGATTTTTTACGACAAAACTACTATGAAAATATCTTTCCTAATTTTTTTTGGGAAAGCCAAAATCGACGTGGTATTGTTGCAAATTGAATTTAGAATCTTTAATTCATAGTCGTTTTTTCGTAAATGTATATACTGGATTGTACCACAACACCCACACCCACAAAGACTTTTTAAAAACTATTTTTTTTTACGTCAGCGATATAGCGAATGGTAAATCAAATTTTTTCATGATTACTGTACGTAAAAGAAAGTAAAACAATCGCCATTCGTCATTTTGATGTTACGGTAACTTTTGATAAAGCATTAAAAATAGCGACTAGTAATTTATTTAGGGAAAACTGAATTGTTAATTTTTGTCACAGCATAGTACAGACATCTCACAATTTCAATTCTTTTTGAACTTACGGCCAATATATAAAAGACACTTGATGCCTTCAGGACCTTTCGAGAATTTCTATTCCCTTCTTCAGGCCAATGTACAATAATGAAAATTGGGAAATATAAAGATTTAGGAAATGTCATAAATAAAATCAAAACAGATCAACCAAACCTGTATTATGGCACATAATATCCTATAATTTCCTATATATCCTGAATAAAGAAATAAATTTCTCTATAATATACCAGCCATTAGACAATATTAGACACCTCACTGGATGTAGTCTTAACGGGCTCATAGAAGTTGAAATTACATTTGAACCTTATTCGATTTTCAACGAAAGTTTTGTCAAATTGTCAAATTTGGCTACGTCAGGTCTATTGTTCGAACTATCATCTCAGTAACTAAACAACTACAAACTTTTCAGCATCAAAATTGGTAATTCTCATATAACTGACTAATTCTATGATAAATTTTAGAAAACTTATCAGATGATTAGTCAATGTAATACGAGATTTAAAGTAGAATTAATAGGCCTGATGAATGAGAAGCAGTGTTTGGACTAATTTAAGTGAAATCCGCAAGAGTTTTCCGTCAAGCCTTCACCGTAGATGAACCTGTTACTATATGCCAGACCAAGCTAAAAACGAAAGAGAAGATTTGTCCACGCAAATCAGCCCCGAAGAAGGGAAATACTGGCCGGAAAAGTCATGGCTACGATATTTAGGGGTTTCGGTAATAATAATCTTAACAGACTTTTTGGAAAAATTGAGGACGCTTACGGACAGTCCTTTAGTGCGGACCGATTCAATGAGACAGGCCCCATTTGGTAAAGAAAAAAGTGATGTTCCAGCACGACAACGTATATCTGTTCACGGATCCGGAAACTTCGCGACCAAATTACTCGCCCGACATATTCGCTTGAAACTCGGTCCTATTTTCACCAATATGAAAAGTTGAGTCGCGGTTAAATAATCCAAGCAAACGAGGGAGTTGTAGAGATAAAAGCTACAAGTGTTCGATAAGTCGCTAGACGGCGGCGTATTTTTTTTAAAAATGACGAGGCCTTAGACGACAATTACGTTGGCATGAACATTAAATTGCACAAAACGGGAGTAGAGACAATTGACATTGTTCAGAACACTAGTTTCAAGTGATCCACTTTGATGTATGAGGCAGTACAAAAGATTTGCCTTATAAAACTGCCTCAAACATCATCATCATCTTTGAGATCGTGAATAAGGTGTAGAATCCAATAAAATAAAAAACAATCGAAGATAAATATGTCCATGATAAGCGAGTTCAGCGTCCGGTAACATAACTTGATCGGTGCAATTTTCTTTGCAACAATTATTGTCCGTAAAAGTTGTTTTCCCGATTCATTTATTCAGTCGTAAACGACAGTATTAAATTTCAACGATTGCATTTCATTTCGTTTAAATCATTCTCAGATTACAGCTTGAATTCCACAACTTTACTATATCGAACATTTGTGGTTACCCTGTGAAAAAACTTTTAAAGGCATAGTTATAATAATTACTCGTGACAGCATTAAAATAAAAGAAACCCAAAGTTTCATTAAAAACAAGTAGAGCCTAAAATTATTCGCATGACACTAGATTAGTTCTCGCATTCTACATTGGGGTTTGAATCGATTTTGGTTCTACAAGCTGGAAACTGGAATAAGCGTAATGTTTAATCAAACACGAGTGGAGCATAAACATCTAGACCTAGCAGAACCCGTCGTTTTAATACGAATGGAAGGCAACCTAAAATTTTCCATAGTGCCTTATAAAATTTAGCTTGATGGGTTCTGATGACTTTGAAGACGTTTAAATCTTATTTCATAAATCAATGGGTTAATTCCGTTCTAATTGGTCGTACGGAAATATACGAAAATTTCGATGAATCATCTTCAGTAGCCTATTTAATGGTTTTTTGAAATTTCAAGAACAGACTAATAAAATAAAAGGCTTTTCAATAAGAGCGAGTCGATGTTGCAGTCTGTGGCAGCCATGTTGTTTTGGTGGCGTCTGTCTAATATTTTTTTTTAGTCACACGATGAAGCACAGATACAGTCACACGACCCACACGAGGTTCACCACGTGGCAATCCATCCACAAAAAGTTACTGTTTGGTGCGGATTTTGGGCCGGTGGTGTTATTGGTCTGTGCTTTTTTGAAAATGCTTTTTTGTTGGTGAGGCCATCACTGGTGTGAACGGCGAGCACTTCACAGAAGCAAGAAGGATGCTAATCGATTTCTTTTGGCGCAAGTTGAACGATATGGAGATAGACGACATGTGTTTCCAGCAGAACGGGGATACGTGTCACACAGCAGACGCAACGATGTACATTCTGCATGAACGATTTGAGGGTAGGGTTATTTCTCGCAGAGGTAACCTTATCAGTCGATGTCTTTAGAGAGAACATAACCAATACCATCGCTCAAATTCAGTCGGATCTATGCCACCGCGAGAAGCCGTGGCGGACATTTGAACGATGTATATTCCATAAGTAATGGAATACATGGGCCTTTCAAAAAAAAATCGCTTGTTTAATTCCATTTCAACAGCGACTGTTCTTAATGAAAACCCCTCTATAAATAATAGGGAGCCGGTACTAATTTTTAAAGAAGAAATCGAAAACAATATTTTTATTTCAGGCAGGCTTATTCGGGCCTAGTACGTAAAATTAATTGACATGCCAGTCCTACCGCCTGACAACAACCCGTCATAAGGACTTTGCAAATATAAACTTTCACCTATACGCTACGACACACATAGGTTCAAAGTATACCCAACAATTACTATTTTCAGTGACCAAATCAAATAACAACTAATAACATTTCAAGTTCCGCGATGTTATGCAAATAAAATCCCGTCATGCAATATTTAACCTTGATCTGAAAAAAAAAACTGCAATAGTAATGATCTAATATTTTACTATTAATCTATTTCAATCTACACATTACATCTAATACAACAAAAATTGAACGGATCAATAGTAGATATGATGATAATGATCACATAATAATAGTTTCATAGTACATTTATACATCACATGTTTTTACAACTATAACAGCTACAGGGTTAATGATATGTTTAGTGCTCTATTATTTTATGAAACTGTTAATAAATGTGTACACGTATTACGAGAAATCTGTGATGCTAAATCGTACTATAGCACAAAACATATTTAGATGTATGTACATAATCCACATGTGTTGCAAGAGGATGCATTACTATACTATAGACTGATAGAAAGGTCAAGTTCAACTTTTAGGCCAAACCGGCTTATATTGGTTTCACTGTAGTCACATCAAGAACGATATACAAATATTTTTGAAATTGTATTTAATGTCAACTAATTCTCCTCTCTCACTTACGAACAATATTTGAAAGATTTCGTTTTTGAACTTTTATAATTCAAAATCTCAAAAATTCATTTCAAATGAAACATCTCATACCTGGATTTAATGAAATTCGACTATTTGAATGGGAAGTCTCAAAAATAACATTTTGGATTAAATTTCTGGCCCACTGTTAACTTGCTTAAACATGGGTCGCAGCTGCGTTTTAAATAACCGAATTTCCCCTCCTTGATTTTGAAAAGATTTTGTATTTCCAGACTATTATTACCCGGCAAGCTGGTGTTTATTCTTCCTACATATGTTTAAGGAACCCAATCCTCTTATTTCTTAATGCCTCTATTCTGGGATTAAATTCTGTATGATAAGCGTAGCAACCTCAATGTCTTCCGCAACTAGTACCAATTTAATTATGGTAATTTTGCATAATTTTAATTAATAAATAAATTTTAAGGAAGTTTATAAATAAAATTGCTGCGCCACTTCGTACGAGAAAATTAAATTATACAATTTTGAAAATTTTATCTATAAATCAAAGTCACATCGGCAAGAGCCAGCTAATCAAAAGGTTAATTATGTTTAAAAAACGTTTCAGGGTCCCCTTACCAATACGAGATTAACTAGTGACTCTGAAAATTCACACTGAATCTACTGGTGCCTTCTTACCTCAGGTTTTTGAATTTCACTAGATACAAAAACGTAGAGATTGAGAAGCAGAAAAATTTCAGAATAAAAAGTAAAAGCTCCAGTGACACTGAAGTTATACCCTTGTCTCGAAGTAGTCAACTGAATGTGGGTAACTTTGGTATTCGAAGGTTTATGTGTTCCAACCCAACGCCTTTTAAACTCTTCGTTTGATGGTGACGCCTTTAATGACAAGACCAAAAACAATTTCAGCTTTGGCCATTATTGAAAAATTTTGAGTTTCATCTTATTTAGCTACGTAGAATTCCATTCCAGCATAGCGATTAGGCCCAGATTGTTTGGCTAAAAAAACCCTATAAAATTTCGAGTGGATGTTTCGCAGCAGGAAAATTATTGACGACACACTAATGACTCATCAGCGACAGCAAATGGGACGAATTTTGTGACATGTCTGATATTAATCGTCTTTGACATGTCTGAGAGGAACCGTATGTGAGAAATCATATGTAACAGTTCATAGACGTATATTATGTGGCATAACGTGCCTGAGATGAGATTGACATTTGTAATAAAAACATTTTGTTTAAAGGAAGAAAACTGTTACGTATTTATTAGGAAAATTTAATAATACATATCAGTATGAAGTATTAAGTTGTTGATTTTCAAAATATAAAAATTTATGGCCGGATTCTGAAAATGTTAAAATTCTATAGCTGCAACTTTATAGAAAAATACGAGATAAATTGGCCGCTGTAACCAAACTATGTCTTATTTTAAAATATTTTACCAAATTCGATGGTGGCACTCGAATATTGACATAAACTCTTATAGCATAAAAATATTGAATTTTACGTAAATTAATTAAGAACTAAATTTAAATTAGAATATATTGTACAGTTGCTGTCATTCGTTTGTATACATTAAGAACAATATTTTTTCTGTATATATCGCAGACAAACTATTTGTTTCGAGTGTAAATGTTTTAGTTGCATTATCAACATTTAGGTTTAAATAAAAAAAGTAATGAATCTTAAACAAATAAATTTTATCTAAAAGCTCAAAAACTGTAATTGTCACTAGCTTCCATTTTTGTTAGTATAGAGATGCTATTGGTAACAAAACAACATATATATGCAAAAACTATTTGTAACTTTATGTCATAAAATTGAGTAATATACATAAACTGACATTCCCACAATGTTTACGACTGTTCAAGCCACAAAACAAAGAAGTCACCTACTCATAACATATCTGCTACAAAAAAAGTAGAAAATTTACTATCCCACTTTAGCCCCCAGGCGCATTGTGTAAAATACACATAACCCTTTAAAAAATATATAAAATATATAATGAGAACCTTCTCAAATTCATTCTTGGCAGTTTGGTTTCGTACTGATAAAAAATTTTTGGTCTACTCACCAGGTTGCAACGACCAAAACTGCAAAAATTCAAATCTTGTTTATACCTATAGTATAACACAAGAACATATCGATTTGGCGAATTATATCACCAAAACAAAAAACTTTTCGAAAATTCTCATTATGTTTGTGTGTATTCAGCCCACACTAATTTAGTTTTTAAAGTTTAAAGAAGTTCGTCGATATTTGTTTTTAAAACATGTTCGTCCTTTTTCCAAACTGCCTAGAAAGAACTTGAGGAGGTTCTCATTATATATTTTATATATTTTTTAACAGGGTTGTGTGTATTTTACACAATGACTCTGGGGGTTAAAATTGGGGTGGGTATAGTCAATTTTTTACTTTTTTGTGGTAGATATGTTATGAGTAGGTGACTTCCTTGTTTCCTGGTTTGAACAGCAGTCGTAAACATTGTGGAATGTCAGTTTGTTTATAAGTAATATTTTGTCTAACACAAGACCGAAAAATCTTTAAAAACTTTTCCTAGGTTATATAATGTGTTATAGCAGCCAAAATTTTCCAAATTATTCAAAATTCATATGAATCGAATTTTAACAATTTATTTTTACATCGATATTTCGGGCTAAATACTTTAAAAAAAAAAAAAATTACACTGTTGGTACTTCAACTGGCGGAAGTTTGAATCGAATATAAAGACAAATAAAATGCTAAAAATAATTTTCAACACTACATATATTATAAAAAAACTGGAATGAACCTGTTTACGCCATTTTCAAAAAACTGCGATTGAATGAGAAAGATCGAAGACTCGTCATACTTGTTTCGCTCATGACATTATCAAGAAAGAAGTTGTGTACTTGACTAGTCACATTTAACGCGTCGTTTGAGAAAAAAATGTGGTTTGTCATAAATGGGTCATTTGTCAACATACCATCAAAAAACGACATAACATAAGCTTTTTTCTTTTTCATACACATTATAGAAAAAAGGGTAAGAAATAGAAACGTATGTTTCTCGTAAAAAATATTTCACATGGGTGAAAAAAAATATTACGTAGGTCAAATTTTAATTACGTTTTTGTAGCAGAATTAGTTGGTTCTTAGTTTGTTTTCTTTATTTAAAAAATAATTTTGACGTTTATATACTTTTCGAATCTTGTTTTTAGCACAATGGTGACCATTCGTATTTTGTGACAAACAACATTTAATAAATATATGATAAAATTTGAAAAAATATCCTCCTTTTGCCAGAACATGTGATTCATTTTGTTTGGAAATTGTCTCGAAGTATTTTTCTTTCTCTGTTGCAAAAGCTTATCCCAATTATCGTGCCAGCGATTACTAATCGCTTAACAGTTAGAACTATTTCTATTAACAAAATAATAATAACGGAAATTTATCAAGATGGGTTTACGCCGGAAATAGCCTAGGTCCTTCCAGTTAGCCAAATTGCAAAATTTAATTCAAAAATTATTTTGAAATCACAAAATCAATTAAGAATTAAATGATTCATTCTCAAAAATTGGCTAATTCAGTCCTAATTATTAGCAAGTTTCATTAATTGCATTCCAAAATATTTTAGAATAGTTTTCATTCATTGACTTATTTCGATCTTAATCGGTAAACTAGTTCGGCGCAATGGGTTATATAATCCTATTATAGGTTTTGCACTCCAAATTCAACCTTTTACAAATCATGTTCATCAATTTCCAAATAAAATTCACCATATTCCAAAAGACTTTCATCCTATTTCAAATCAAATCAAACTTTATCCAAATCAAATTCACATTTATTCAAAACATATTCATCCTTTTCCAAATCAAATTCACCTTTGTCCAAATCAAATTCACCTTTATCCAAATCATATTCATCCTTTGATTCTGGTAATTCCCTGGGAATAGGGAATTGGGGAAAGATTTTATATGTAATTTATATTTTAAATTTCTTTTTCTGGCATACTGAGGTAAAAATCTAGTGGTAATTTTTTTGAAAACAAAATAAAATTGGGAATAATTTTCCCTGCTAATTTAGATATGGAAAAATTATTCCCAATTTATAAATATTTGCATCAAACTTTCTTCTTAGTAGGCCGGAAAAATAATATTTGAACTGAAATTACATATAAAATCTTTCCCCAATTCCCTATTCCCAGGGAATTACCAGAATAGTGCCACACTGTTGAGGTTACCAAGATGCAGCTAGTTTGAATGAAACATCGAACATTTTGGTTACGAAGTAAAGGTTAATTTACTTTATTAACTTGTTATTTTGGCTGGCAATTACGTAAGGTAGGACGTAAAAAGTGATTTGCGAGAAATTGGGAGTGCTTTGAACCCACGACAGATTGCAAAGATTAAAAAATAAAATACTTGTTATTTTGGATATAGAATTTAAAAATAACAAGTAATTTGAATCTATACAATACATTTATTAAATTAAATAGGTTCTAGTCTCCGGTTGAATTTGATTTGGAAAAAGATGAATATGATTTGGATAAAGGTGAATTTGTTTTGAATCATATTCACCTTTACTTAAAACATATTCATCCTTCTCCAAATCAAATTCACCTTTGTTCAAATCAAATTCACCTTTATGCAAATCATATTCATCCATTTCCAAATCAAATTCACCGGAGACGATATAAAACCAACAGAACCTATTTAATTTAATAACTTTATTGTATTTATATTCTAGATTCAAAATAACCGGTTATTTATTTTTTTGTTTTTTAATTTGTGCATTCTGTTCTGGTGCGGAAGGAAGCGCTCAAGTCCTACCTTACGCAGTTGCCACCCAAAATTTCACTAATTGTTGTTAGTTCATTTAATTGTTGTTAGTTCATTTTTATTACTATAGTAATTACACTCAAAAAGTATAATTATTATGAAATTTTTGGATATTATGGGCGATAGGTGGATACCTGCTTCACATCTAGGTCAGGTTACCAAGACGCAGCTAGTTTGAATGAAACATAGAACATTTTGGTTGCACAGTAAAAGTTAATTTACTTTATTAACTTGTTATTTTGGCTGGCAAGTGATTCGCGAGAAATTGGGAGTGCTTCGACCCCAGAACAGATTACAAAGATTAAACAATAAAAAACTTGTTATTTTGAATCAATCTAGAATTTAAATACAATAAATTTATTAAATTAAATAGGTTCTGTTGGTTTTATATCGTCTCCGGTGAATTTGATTTGAAAATGGATGAATATTGTTTGGATAAAAATGAATTTGATTTGAGCAAAGGTGAATTTGATTTGGAAAAGGATAAAAATGTTTTGAATAAAGGTGAATTTGATTTGGATAAAGTTTGATTTGATTTGCAAAAGGATGAAAGTCTTTTGGAAAATGGTGAATTTTATTTGGAAATTGATGAACATGATTTGTAAAAGGTTGAATTTGGAGTGCAAAACCTATATATATTTATAAATGTGTTGTAAAGATTAGCATTCAAAATTGGGATTCCATTATTCGCCCAAAAGTGCGAACTAACGACAGATATAATTTTTTTAATAATTATTCGATCTCTAATATACTTGTTTCTACGTGGTAAATATCGGTATTCCTATTTCTATTTGTCATTAATATTTTGCAATATTTAAAATTGTTAGGAACGATTACCACAAGTAGCACTACACCTAAATTTGTCTCGGGAACTGTTTTCCTCGACTTCTAGAGAATACCAGCCCAATTAAATTTTCACGAGTCCCGAGAAATATGTTGTCTATTTTTGGAGAATTTTGAGAATCCATTAATTTTGAAATTTTTAGCTCAACAACTTCCAAAATATTCAATTCGTATATATTCACAATATATTGACCAAACTTAGTTAACATATAGATCGTTGGAGCCATGATTTTACACAATTTTCTTGTTAACAATATAACTTTAAAATGTTTCCGCTAAGCTATTTTTTAATGGTTTCAATTTTAGTAAGCGCTACAGCTTTTATTTAATTCCGATAGGTAGCGTTTTATCAAAATTTCCAATGATTAATTTTATTACAAACAATAATTAATGCGGTGTGCCGTATTCGACTAAATTAAATTCAATAGAATTAAAGTTGAAGCTTTTGCTATTCTTCACTATGCGACCGACCAAAATCTGTGATGAATTTAAAATTTTACTTTTAGATGACTCATTAATTAATGTTTTGTAATTTTGTTATGGTACACGAACTTCGAAGAACACAGATTAAAATTTAGTGACACATTCTTTTATATTTCACGAACTTCTTGTCTTCATTTAGTTCAGTCAATTAGGACATATTTCAATAACACTGAAAATTCTCGGGAAAGAATTCCCTAGAGAACCCGAAACAATTCTCAGTGTCTTGAGAATGAAATAAAGGTGGGAAATGCTTATCTCTAACATATTAATTTTCGAAGGATGAAACCATATTGGCGTCGGTGCTAGGAGCCAAAAGAGAGTTAATAAACAACTAAGTTCTCACCGGTAAAATAATAATATTGTCCTTAGGAGGCCAGCAGCGCGTACAGGAACCACAAAAAATGCCGCCCATATTGAAATGAATAAACTCGCACATACCTGCAAATAAATAAAAGAAAAAAGTTATAAACAATGTATGTTCAAGGGAAATTGATAATACATGTCACACAATCTAAAAACCTAGATTTCTTGACATTCTCTTATAAATAAATAAAATGTAAAAAAAAAAAATCCATGTCTTTCACTTTAATCATTTCCAAATTTCTAATTAATAGCTTCCTGGATTTTACTCGTTTACATAATTTTCAACTCTATATAGTAAATACTCGTAATATGTTACATCCATCTCATGTGCGGATGTTAAGTCAAACAACAAATTTATCAACTTTTTGATTTGATTTGTTCGTGCGTTCAGCCGCTAAATTACAGGTGGATGATGGCTGCTGCTTTACTATCAATAAAATTTATTTGCAAAAAATAAAATAAAGTAAAAAATTACCATCTGCGTTTTGAAATAATTATTACTGATATCAGACAGCGAGCGCACAGTGATAAAAAAAAACGGTAAAAATTATTATCATACTGACGTAATAAAAACTATGTAGACACTACACGAAAAATCCTGTGTATATATAATACAAAGTTTGATAGCATATTACTGCCCAGTTGGATACCTGTCTTCAATGTGTTAACAACTAAACAAAAAGTATTTTAACACTAATAAATAATACGTCAAGTATTTTAATATTCTTTTATAAAAATACGCCAACAAAACCGTATATGATAGAGAGAGAAATGTTTATTCTCAGTTCGTGTTAATACTTGCTTGGTGCTACTTCCATTCTAATCCAACAACCGCGCACCGATTAATATCGATACAAAACTAGATGTAGTATTTCATCTCTTTAGCTTGGCTTGTATGTGTTTGGCTGTTGCTGTGTGCACATATTTTCTTTAAGTGGGTATATTCCCATTCTTTTGTTCTCATTCCTTTCAATCATTTGTTTCTTCTTTATTTGTGTTTTTTGATATTTTATGTCATTTCATAAAACTGAGTTTATGATTTTGTGTTGCTTTTCTGTTTTGTTTGTGATAACAGAAGGGGAGATGGTAGTTTATTAATTATAACGAGAAAGTACGCTCAACAACGTTTACAATCCGTTACTAATTTTGGGAATAAATCAGTGCGAACAATTTTATGGTAAATATTTTTAAATTAAGCGATTTTTGGTTAAAGTAAAACGGAAGTAAAACTTGAAAGTTTATGTATAAGGGTCGATTTATATTATCCGTTCCGTTCAGATCCGTTTCTTTCAGATTCAGACAAAAAAAATATTGTTACATATGTTTTCTATATAAGTATTTATATTATCCGTTCCGTTCAGATCCTTTACTTTCCGTTTCAGATAAATATTGTTGAAAAGAATGTTTTATCTGATGTCTGAACGCGAAAAAATACGAAAGAATAGCGAGGAAAGTGGAATTTATATATATTCCAGCAACAACAATCAAAACAAAATTAAATTGCTACTAAAAACATTTTTGGATTTTTTGTTATCGTTTAGTCTAACCAAAGATATGAATACATGCAGCATGTGTGAAACAAATTAATAATATTTGTTTATATTCTCGTCATGTCAATCGTATGCTAATGTTTGTCACCACTAAACTTTGCTTATATGCTCTTTTAAATTATCCCATATATTTTATAGTTGTTTTAGTCTAATAAACTATAAAATTATAAAAAAAATGTTAAAGTAAAATAAAGTAAGGAGCATATACCTAGATTTTATATCTGAAGAACTTAGCAATAAAACACGTGTTCATATTTTCTATTGGATTCCTTTAAATTTTTTCTTCTTATTTAACGTTTATACAGGGTGTTTGGTGTGTGGAACGGTAATATTTTATGGCAAATAGGATGGGTCATTTGGAAACTTTTATTCTATGGAACAGATTTCCAAAGTGTCACATCATTTAAAAGAAACTTAAAAATATCATCAATTAAGATGATATTTTTAAGTTTCTTTTAAATTACCCAAATTCTCGCCTTTAAATAGTCATAACTTTTCTTTGTGTTCGTTCGTAAAGGCTCGAAATAACTTTTATTAGATTCTAAATAAATCATTATTTAATACAATTGGTTTAAGAAAAATGATTTATGGCCTTCTAAATCCTAAACAATGTGTAAAAGGTATGCTGTTTGTCATAGTCATCATTCATTTTGTGGCCAGAATAAAAGAACTATTTTACCGGGGTTAGGTTAAGTTTAAGAAAATCAAAAACTTTATTTCCCAAACTTGCATACACAAAAATTAAATTGCTACTAAAACATTTTGGATTTTTATAAGTTATGTTTTACTTTATACGTAACCAAAAAATACGAATATATACGATAACCATACGATGAAAATATCTGATCTGATAGTATAAATTGATGATGTCTGAATCTGAAAGGAACGGATCTGAAAGGAACGGATAATATAAATCGACCCTAAATCGGAAATATGAGTGCAGCTTAACCGATTGATAAGTGCTAGTGGGAATGTTTGCATCTTTGCCCTGAATCCCTTGCAAATTTGTCTGGAGCTGTTTATTTCAGTCAGGCGGCAAATGCTCTTAAAAAATTGTTATTTATGTTTGTGTTTCTGTAGAAAACGATTTTCTTTTTCGTTTCGTTTGCTCGTTCCGATATTTGGTCGAATTGTTTGTGTATCTTTGACGGAACCATTTTTTGGTTCACTTAGCGGTTTCAATGTTAACGCGAAACTTATGGTGGTTTTTCAGAAAAGGTGGTTAGAATTAGCATAATTAAATGTTGTCACCCACATCAAGAGCAGAAACCATTTTAGCTGAGATATTTTCATTTCCTGCTGTTTCATGATCCACATATTTGTTTGCTATACAAGTTTTTACTGCATTGCAACACAGTTCTTGTTACTACGTTAATAAGCTCTTTTCGCTTAAATGTAGATTTAGGATCATTGTTAAAGGTACGCATGCGAAGCATCGAGCAGGAAAGATGATTTATAATATTTGATTGAAGGCAGGTTTGTGATCAGTGGCACATAGACAGAACATGAATGATGGGTCCAACTCAATCTGAGAATCAAATATAAGATTGAAACCATTGGAGGCATATTGTTGGTTCATTTATGGGCTAGTAATGGCCTTTCAATATTTGCCGTGTTTCATGACACCCATTAATCCGGATCAGTTCACATTTTATATGGAAAACCTGATCCAAATTTTCTTTTAGATCGCAAATTTTGATTTGAAATCTAGTGAGCGCTTTTTCGTTGTTTCATGCAAAATTAACAGTAAACCGATTTTTATTGAAGTTTGGTTATCTGGAACCTACTAAGGCCATTTGTCAATTGACTGCAATAAATGCCATTGGAATAAAATTATAAAGTTTTGGCGGGTGTGAAACAAAATCCCGGTTTGTCAAAATCCCGTTTTTTTATAAATCCCGGTTTTCAAAATTCAGGTTTTTAAAATCCTGGTTTTCAAAATCCCGGTTTTGTATAAAAAAATCCGATTTTTAGGAAATCCCGGTTTGAATTTTTGACATGTGGGAAAATGGGACTCTTAAATGATTTTTTGACAAAATTCAAAAATGAGTTTGCGATAAAGTTCTAGAAAATGGCTAATATGGTTGGAATTTTGCCATTTCTAAACCGATTATGTTGAAATTCGCTATGGAACTAGGCTATTTTTTAACCGATTTAGTTGAAATTTGACATATGCGTTCTAAATGGGATTCAAAAAAATGCGGTTTTGATAAAGTTCTGGAATAAAGCGGATAGGGATGAAACCTGGCCATTTCTTAACCGATTATGTCGAAAATCGACATGTGGGATCTAAATGGAATTTTGAAATGATGTTTGATAAAGTTCTGGAATATTGTTATTATTAGGGATGGAACTAGGCCATTTCTTAATCGGTTATGTTGAAATTCGTCACGTCCGATGGAAATGGAGTCTTAAATGATGTTTTGATAAAGCTGTGGAATATGGTCAATAGACATGGAATTTGTTAACCGATTATGTTTAAATTTGACACAATCTAAATGAGATTATTAAATGATTTTTTGATAAAGCTTGGCGTATCTGGACAAAAAGGACGATATATTTCAGAACTTAGTCAAAAACTCATTTTAGAATTTTATTTCCATCGCATATGTCGAATTTTATTATAATCTGTCAAGAAATAGCCAAGTTCTATCGCTAATGGCCATATTCTAGAGCTTTAGCAAAAAATCATTTTAGAATCCTATTTAGACCTTACTTATAGAGTTTTAATTTAATCAGTGAAGAAATGGTCAAGTTCCATCCCTATCGACCTTATTCTAGAACTGTATCAAAAATCAGTTTTGAATTCGAATCATTCACTTAGAATAAAACTAGTAAAACTGTAAAACTGCTCCTTTATTCCCGACATGTTTTTGAACCTAGCTCTTCTGGCATTTTTTTTCTAAAGGCCCTCGGAGGGCTAAACGGGGGAGAGGAGCGATTCAACTTCCCGCGTGCAAGCGAGTGTTATTGAAGCCTCTACAATTCGGTATGATATCATAGGGGTGAATGTCGATGGACTGAATGTCGAAGGGCAAAATAACGAACGTGTCGAAGGGCCGAATGTCTTGAAGGGCCGCATGTGTCGAAGGGCAAAATGTGTCAAAGGAGTTCAAAAATTTCTGAAACTTAAAGAAAACGATTTTTGTGGACGTTAAATTTTTTTGTACTTTTTATAAAATTATGTTGTTATAAGTATAAGTTTGCATACAACAGCCATAGAAACAAATTGGTTGTTGAGGTACACAAGCGAATGTTCGCAACTGGCATTTTCGACCACTTCAAAATATTTTTTTTGTCTAAAACTAATTTCTGTAGGATTCCAGCTAACATTTCTAGCAATAAATTAAGAATGCATCATATGAATATAATGAGGTCGATTCAGAGAACCTTTTAAAAAAATTTTGTTCGTTTTGCTATTATTTCACAAATGTTTAATCTCAGTATTACAGAAAAAGTTGGTTGAGATTTTAGTTGAAAATTTTTAAATATACAAATATACAAATAAAATATTGATATTCTTAAGAATTAATCATTTTTAATTTAATCATTTTTAAAAATAAATTTTAATTTTTTCGACACTGTACGTTTGAAATCCGTTATTAGCGATTTGCAAAAATTAAAATTTTAAAAAAGCATGTTTCTCGTGTGAAAGAGCTTTAATAGTACTTTTATGAAAGAAAACCGAAATTATGAAATTGTTTAAGCTCTACAAAACATGGGTCATTCCGTTACTAAAAAAATTACTTGTACCAAAACAAATTTTATGAATTTCGTTCCATTTAGGAGCTCATTTAAATTCAAATTTAATTTGTCGCCTTTATGATTGTTATTGTTAGGGGATACAATTAATAAGAGTGCTAACTGTCTAGTTTTTTAAGGTTTATTTAAGAGATTACGGGGCTTAATATAAATTCTAGTTGTTTTGCAGTCAAAGTTGTGAAAATTAGGTAAAAGACATACAAATTTTAAAATTGTTCATACATTGTTCATACATTAAGTTTCTAGAGGGCAAGTTTGGACTGAAATATTGTGTTTTTTGTAGTAAAAGTTGTTTAAATTTGATAAAGGATAACAACATCCTTAAACTATTTCAATGTAACAGAAACGAAAGAAGAAAGTGTGGACTAAACAGGTCCACAACCGCATTATAGGACTTTTAGTTGCATTATCTATTTTTCAATTTAGGGCTTATTATTAAAATTATTCATATTTCAAGTGATGTATAAATAGTTTAAGGATATTTGTACCCTCTAATAAAATTAAACAACGATTCTTCGAAAGCCAATTTTTTTTAAATTTTTCAACTTACAAGTTCACTAGAGTTTTGAGTTGCGTCGGTTCGACTTAAGCTGTTTCAAATTGAGCTGTAAAAAAAATTAAGATAATAGATTCGGGTTGCGCCGCATTTTCGATTCAACTCGCGAGCAATATTTTTTTTAGTCTTATAAAATTGACAACGATAACAGAAAACAAAAAAATCTATTTAAAATTATATTCCTTTGATCTTGTTGTTTTTCGATTTGGGGTTGGTGACAGGGAATTGAATGCCGAAAGAATATTCAAAATTTTTGCCATTGCAATTCGAGACGCGTCATTTTTAAGCTGTGTCACAATTTCCTAGAACGCGTTAGCGACGCACCTCATGATACTCTAGTGTTTTATTAATTTTCACTAAAAACTGTAAATTTTATACATTTTCATGTTTGAAGAGCTGGCACCTTAAATAGGCCAAAATCAAAAATGTTTTACTGATACTTCAACAATTTATCGGTCATATCAAGATTTTGGAAGCTATGCCATCTAGTGGCAAAACTTTACCCTCAGTTTTTTTGATAGTAACACTAATACGTAACAATATCCAACATAGATAATTGAAATGAGCCATTAAAAACTACTAAAAACATTCAATTATTTTTAGTAAATGTATTTTTTACGAATGGAATAACCCAAGTTTTGTAGAGCTTGAAAAATGTCGATTATTCTTTCACCACATAACGGATTTTAAAAAAACATCTTTTTTTTTCAAAATGGGAAGAAACACACTATCGTCTGAGAAGTTTTTAATGAACAGATCTGTAAAAATGATCGGCCGTTTTTATGTGGAAACATAAGATGGATCTTCGCAAATTGCGAAATGGAACACTGAGATATTAGTTTAGTGAGCTATTTTCATGTTTTTACGTCACAATTGTGATTTCATTGAAAACAATTTTTTATTGTCCCTAAATAGCTTGAACTTGGTAGACAATTTTTATTAAAGAGACAAACTAGCTCATGGAGACATTATTTAAGCATCTAAATATCAATACTAAAAACATTTTGTGAGACCCCGCACTCCTGTGAACCATATTGTTAGCTTTAGTATTTAGCAATATTTTGTGTACATTAATATGGAAGCAAACTGTCCTCTCTGGACAACCAAGAGAATAATTATGGAAAATTTCCAAATTTCTAAAAATAACGATTTTATAATACAAAAATACATTCTGTGTATGCAATAATGACATTCATCTCGAAAAAGTAATATGCATATACATATTTCGTTTTTCCGCACGTTTCTCTCAATAGGATGTAAACAAACGTACAAAATAAGAATCCATATTTTTATTTCGCAGAAAGCTAAATAAAGCGCAAAAATAATTCTTTATAAAACGTCAATATAACAATCATTCATGTGAACAACAAGAAATAAAAAAAAAATCAACGAACATCGTAATCGTAATCTGAATTTCTTACGTAGCACGATAATAAAACAGAAATAAAATTTATTTTATCAAATATTGGATTATTAGCTGAGAACTAACTAAGTTGACGACAACGACAACGACGATGAAATCTTAATAACAATTGATCACGTACGTAGACAAAGCAGCCAGAATTAGTTTCAATTACCTTTGATCATCTCATTAAAATCATTAGATTTTATTTATTTTTACCTGAGCTAATAAAATTCGCGGTAAGCATTTTTAATATTTTTTTTTTTTATCATAAAAACCACTTGAAATATCAATAATGTCAGGGTTATTTAATTATAATTTATAAATAAACAAGGTTTCGTGTAGTTAAAATACAAAACAATTCATTGAAGGCAGAAAATATTATTTATTCTAAAGTTTGATAATTTCTTATCGCATGGAATAGTAAAAAATTGTCTTAGTAACAGCAATAGTAAACATGAAATTTATAAATCTTTATTAAGTTGACCACATCTGACTACGATAGAATATTAACATTGTTGTTACTTTTGTATTTAGGATTTATATCAAAGTCTGAAACTCTGACAACAACTACCAAAACTAATTTTTATTTTAATTAAAATATAACAAAGTAAGGGATTATAGTAATTAAAATTATTACGATACTTTTATCTAATGTATAATATAATTTTACTGTGCTTCTGCATCGTACACCGACAGTACAATAATTCATTATATGATTAACCATTAAAACGGTTTGTTACCTTTTCGTTTTAAAATACCAGGAATTCAAGTTGTACAGAAAAATATCGCACTGCGCTCCAACACACAATATACCGCCGACTTCGTTTATATACAGTATAAGTATATAATTTCTATCATGCACGAGTATATAATGTACATGGCACAGGGCACATAACAAAATGTAAATAAAAAAAAAGTTTAATTCAAAATTGAAATAACACATAAAGATATAGAGAATGACATGGCATTACAGAAAACAGAAAGAAAATTTATAGAGGAGATGGTGATTGGATAATTTTTGTGCAACCGAAAGATACCCAGTATTATTTTGTTCTATACCAAACTTCTGTCGAATATTTGAGTATTTTTTTTTGTTGATAACCAGTAGCAGAGTGAGTCACACTCAATAAATTTATTGTCATAATCTAATGAGATTATTAGTAGCGCCGTACTTGGGCAATAGCAATATCTATATCATACTCCAATTCAAGTTCATTAGCTATCTAAATAATTTTATCAATTCCTATTAATAAAAACGTTTTGAATACAATTATCAGGAAGAGTAAGAAGTGTCCACAAAAAATGTCATTATGACTCATTCTAAATTTTGTGATTGCAACCAACTATTTAATACGATTTAGAAACGTTTAGGATTTTCTAAACCCCTTGTAAAAGTCATTTAGAAATGTGAAGTTCATTGGTCGGACTAGCGGATTACTTCAGATTATAAGGAACAACGCTTAAAATATTACAAGTTATTTTTTTAAGAATTTTTTGTGTTTTGAATCAGACATACAGTCCTCTGAACTCAGGAACAATTCGTTAGCCGGGCCACTGCGACATATATTAGTCTTTCATTAGGGGACTATATATTAGTCTTTCATTACCGGACAAGTGGTGCAGTGGTTAAAGCTTCGGCACTTGGACCGGGAGGTACTGGGTTCGAATCCCATCAGAGGCTAGATGCAAATCGAATTTTCATCATCGATTACAATCGGTGATGTTAATAATCACAACTAAGACCCTCTGATGGAGTGCAGAATTCAGCGCCGACCCACCGTCCATGTCAATGTACAGGTTGACATGGAGCTTGCAATGTGCAGGTGGTATACTGTAGTTGTGTGAGTAGGTGAATAGGTGAATGGGTTAATGATGTAGCATGAATGCGTGGTATCACAATGGGCCAAAAATGGCCTAAGTGTAAACCACTGAAACCTAACCTAAACCTAACATAGGGGACTATATGTCGAATTCTAAACTTATACATTTTCAATAAATTATTTCCAATACGTTAAATTTTCCTTTATCACCCTGAAGGAACTTTCCAGTGCCAGCCACCAAAAACCAAATATTATAAACATAACTTAGTATGATGAGAAAGATAAATCAGAGATGAGTTACAGACCTATGTATCGATAGTAATTTTACTTTCTTTTACGTAGTAAAATAAAGTATAGTTAATCATGTAAACTTTTGACCTCGAAATTTTTGCAGAATTGCCATTCGCTATATCTACGAAGTAAAGAAAGTGATTTTAAAAAAATCTCTGTGTGTGTGCGTGCGTGTCGTGTAAAATTAACGTCTGTAGATTCTCTACAACCCAGACGGATTGATTGATCGGGATGGACTTCACACTTAAGATTTTACCAATGTTTGGCCGAAATCAGTTCACCGGAAGTAGTTGCTTCCATAGGAGCTGTTCAGATTAGTTTAAATTTTAGCGGAAATGACGAGTTTCAACAAAAAAAAAACGTTATTTCACCAAAATTCAGCATCTGCACTGTCCAGCCGGATTGACTATTCGGAATCAAACTTCATTAATTAATCTTTTTCAATTAATTGGGAGATCCTTGCGAAATTTGGTGGAAATCTATGATTATGTGGTCTATACGATTAAATCTTTATGGTGTTGAGGTCAGAAAGATTTTAAAATGTTTTATGTGAGATATTGAGTATACAAATAACTTGGCTGTTCGACAAAAGATGGTGCCACCAATAAGTTATACATAACCGTAAAATATTAGCGATTGTGTATCAGCATCTTATATTTTTTTCCTTGTGGAAATTTCGAGTTTTGAGTCATTTGCGCAAAATTTGATTTACTTCTTTAATTTTAAAAAATCAGCATCTGAGGCCATCGAATGCTTGTAGAAGCATATGGCAACCTGCCTTAATTGAGAGAAGTTGTCGCGAGTGGTTTCAAAATTTTAAGAACGGTGAATTTGATGTCGAAGACAAGGAACGTAGCGGAAGGCCGAAACTGTACAAAGACGCGGAATAGGATGCATTATTGGATGAAAATTTGTGCTTAACGCAAAAAAAAACTTGCATTTACATTAGGAGTGATTCAACAAGCAATTTCACAACATTTAAAATCATTGCCGAGATATGTTGAACGCCGACGTTTTTCGTGTGAAATGCTACTTGCACAAACGAAAGTGTTTTATGCATCGCACAGTCACTTGTGATGAGAAATGAATCCACTACCATAAACCAAAAAAGAAAAAATCATGGGGACCACCTGGCCGGCCATTCATGCAAAAAAAACTAATGTTGTGTATTTGGTGGGATCAGCTTGCTGAGCTTTGCTTTGCTGTCTACCGAACACAATTTATGAGATTGACCCAAGCATTCGCTACGAGCAACGTAAACGGTCAACGTTGATTGTGATATTCCGTGACGTTTAAAATTTCGTAAAACTGATTTTACGAAGCTTAATGAACAATAATGTTGATTTCGCTGCTGTTATAAATAACTATTCCAAAAATTTTGAAACTCTGGCTGTCAATTTTAACTCTGCACTCTTGTTTTGGACTGTCGATTCCCTACATATCCAGTAAAATACCCACCCTGGTAATCTTCGCACATTGCGTAACCTCCGAAACAAACGCTAAAAAGCATCTGAAATCGAAATCAGAACTCACTACAAAGAACGCTTACAACGATTTTTAGATGCGTTAAGCAATCGATTAGCGTTAAGCAATCGGATCTTATAGCAAACCCGAAACGGTTTTATCAGTTTATTAATTTCAAGAGGAAATCTGATAGCTATACCCATCACAACAACAATGAAATTCATTCATAACCCTTAAGATGTTCTCCAACTTTTGAAGTCGGGGTTTGTCTGAAACAAACTATTTTAGTTATTTGTATGAGTGTGCCCAAACATCTCTTGCCTCTATATCGACATCAGTTTTGAAACAGTAATTGTAAAAATTAATGAACTTAAGGGTGGTTTTTCCTATGGACTCGACGGTTTACCTCTAATTGTGCTAAAAAAAATGCAACAGGAGATTGGCTAAGACACTTACTGCTCTATTTCAAAAGTCACTCTGATCTCTTGTCAGATGGAGTTAAGTACAGGCCAATCGCCAACCTGTCGTGTATTCCTAAACTTTCCAAACGTATGGCATACAGTTTTTTATATTTTCACTGCAAACAACTGTTTGCTTTCAATAAAAATGATGTCCTTTAATAAGACGATCCACGACCATCGACCGAATTTGTTTCAAAGACTCAATACCATGGAAAAGGGGTATGAGGTCGATAGGCTTTGACACAACATCATTTTATTTAAGGTCAAAGCTATTGTTTCCACCTCAATTAATGGTATGGATCAATTCTTCCCGTAAGTATCGGGAAATTTTCAGATTTTCAAGGCAGCCATTTAACCGGAATTTTAATTTTGAAGAAGTTTTTTTTTTGCTTTTTCTCCTTCATATGCATTCTTTAATTTATTTTCAAATTTGCAATTATTTTTTGCACATTTTCATTAATGAAAGCAATAGTTGAAAATTATGCATGGGTTTAATTTTCATACTTCAGTAAAAGTCCGATTATCCGTCATTCAATTAACCGGAACACTCAGTTAACTGGAATTTTAATTTTGAGGAAGTTTTTCTTGGTTTTTCTCTTTCATTTACATTTTTTAATTCATTTTCAAATTTGCAATTGTTTTTTGCACATTTTCATTAATGAAAGCATTAGTTGAAAATTATAAATGGCTATAATTTTCATATTACTGTAAAGGCCCGATTAACCGGAACACTCAGTTAACCGGAATTTTAATTTTTAGGATTTTTTTTTGCTTTTTCTCTTTCACAAGCGGAATTATTATTTTTTTATTGTTCGGGTATTCACAGAAAATATACTTCTCTTTATTTTTTTCTGTTTTATGCATTATTCTATTTGAATTGAATGTGTAAAGTCGTATTACAGTTAGGTTAGTGAAATATTGAGTATATTATTAAATTTTTGGGTACTCGTATGAGTGTACTCAAATACATATTATGTATGTATTTATTAATTGCTATAATTCAATGAATTGATGTATAAAAAATTTTTCTGGTACATAATTTGAAAATAAAAAAACGAGAATCCTAAAAAATAATGAAATCAAGCGAAATTCTTATAAAATTTCTAGTTTTAATGAAACATTCAATTATCCGGAATATGCTCTCATCCCCAAGATGACAGAACTTTTAGCAAAGTATATTTTCTGTGGATTCTCTAATATTAAAAAAAAATATTTCCCTTGCAAAAAAAAAAAATCCTAAAAATTAAATTTCCGGTTAACTGAGTGTTCCGGTTAATTGGATGCTGGATAATCGGCCTTTTACTGTAATATTAAAATTAAAACTATTCTAAATTTTCAACTAATGCTTTCAATAATGAAAATGTGCAAAAAACAATTGCAAATTTGAAAATGAATTAAAAAATGCATATGAAAGACAAAAGAAAGAGAGAAAAGCAAAAAATTGATAAAAATTAAAATTCCGGTTAACTGAGTATTCCGATAAATTATATGCCGGATAATCGGGTTTTTACTGTAATATGAAAATTAAAGCCATTCAAAATTTTCAGCTAATCCTTTCATTAATAAAATGTGAAAAAACGCAAATTTCTAAATGAATTAAAAAATGTAATTTTAATTCACAATTAATACTCAAATAATAATTCACAAATGAATTTTATTAAATTCATGTTCTTTATCTTTCTGTACAATACAACAAAAAAAACTGTAAGAAGAAACATTTCCTTAAAAATATTAAATTTCGCATGCATTTCTTTGTCATTAAAAACAAATGTAAATTTTATGTTTATAATGTAAACGTGTAAGTGAATAACACCCAAATCTTTTTTTACACGGTGATACGTGCCAACTGTGCAAAAAAAATCAACGTTCATACAAATACCACTTTTTTTAATTATCTTTTCTTAATTCATCTTTTCTTAATTTAAGGGAGCCTGATGACGCAAATATTATTAATAAAAATAAAAAACAAAAAAACATTGAAAAATTAAAAATCTAAAAATTTTCCGGAAAAATTTAGGTTTTCCCTCCTAATAACTATTAATAAACAATCCTGCATTTAAAAATGTATACTCCGTACCTGATTTTATCGATGTATACGTAAAGTAAACTGTAGCCTAATAATCTTCCATTCATTTTGAAAATGAATTAAGAAAAGTGGGCAAAACACGAAATAAAATAAACGTATTTTAAATATCAATTTGAAAATGAATTAAGATAAATTTTTTAGAATTGAGTTTTTTTTGTTGTAATTACTTTTTTAAATTCAGGAAATTTGTTCGGAATTTGAATTAAAATAAGTGGAAATTTTAAATACAAATACCACTTTTTTTAATTCACTTTTCTTAATTCAACTTTTCTTAATTCAGGTAGCCGTTTGTACTCCCTACCATGCTTGCAAATTCCTCCGCTTTGCTCTTCGGCGTCTTCCCAGATTAGATAGTAACATTTTAGCACCCTACCTAGACTGTTTAAATCTAATTAAAGTTCAAACCCTCAAACGACGCCGTATTGTTGTTTTTATTCACATTTAAAACAACAGACATTATTTTTATTCACCAAATATTAACAGGTGGTGTTCGGCCAACTGTTCATAGAACGGATTACGGGCAAAATGAGCGAGTTACAAAAATGCTTCATGAACTAGCACAAGTTTTACAAGTTTCGACTATAACTTCAGTAAGTTCGTTCTGAACGAACTACTCTATGCCACCTGACAATCTAATGACTAATAAAAAACAGTAAACTTTTATTTATCCATTTTTTTTATTTTCTTGTTTTCTATGTATTTCTTGCATTTCACTACTAAATTGTTAAAATAGTTCTCTTATTCGTACTTCGTCTGCTTGAATTAGGTAGACCCAACATTCAGTTTCCTTACTTTTTCGATAGTGGGGTTAACCTGAACTATATATCATATTAATTTTTATAAGATTTTTCTTTCGGCTTTATCGGATAAAATATTATTTTTAATGGTACCCAACAATGTTTACGACTTTTTTAGTCGCAGAAAACGTAGAGGCCCATTTACTCACAATATTTCTACTACTAAAGTAGAAAAAATGCACTCCCGCCAGTTCCAGGAAGTTTCTGATTTGGTGATATAATTCGCTAAATGGATAGGTTCTTGTTTTATACTATCGGTACAAAGCAAGAGTTGGATTTTTTCAGTTTGGTTGTTGTATCATCAGGTAGTAGACCAACTTTTTATCAGTACGAAACCAAGCTGCCAAGAAGCTATCTAAGGGAGTTCTCATTTTTGTAAGGATTTGTGTATCTTGGTGTTCACAAGTGCCCTGGTGATGGGGGAGTGCATTTTTCTACTTTTATGGTAGAAATATTGTGTGAGTAAACATTGTTGGGTAAACTTAAAAATAATATTAAAAATAATATAAAAAAAATCGCGGACGTTTATGAAATACTTCTAAATTAATTTTTATTTTTAACTTTTCAGTATCATTAAACTAGCATTCAATCAAATTAACTATTTTTAAACGTTTTAGTTCAGCAGTTTAATGTCCTTGTTTGTAATCCTTCTGATTATACTAAAAAAATAAGAGTAATACAGATCGTGACTCCCCACGTGCTGTCAGGAAGGAGAATTCGTAGTTGGGAATTATTATTATTTGGGCTTATTAAATTCAAATTAAATACAGAATTAATTCTCAAGACAGTTTAAAATATATTTTGTAGATTTGGAATGAATATTATTCTTTAAAGCATCAAAATATCAGAACTAAATCAGCCAAGTCCATCCCAAATAAAACTTCTGTTTTATTAAAATTAATTATTTTTAAATAAAACCAATTTAAGGCTTCACAATTTGTACCTTATCCTGCATTTAACGGCTTTATCTCTTAAAATGGTTTATTACATCTACTTCGAATTATATATATGCCAAGTGGAGCCCCGAAAACTAAATATTTAAACTTTGTAATACTTTCCGGACTGTATAGTTATTTCATTCGTATAGACCCACAACGATTATTTAGACGCCTGGTATATAAGTAAATTAGAAAATGTCTGGTCCAGCTTAACCCACTAAGCAGATTATATCTCGCATAGGAGCGAATCGCGGCTGAAACTATTCTTCTATTGGAACCGTGTATTAATTTTATGGCATTTCTAAGACAGGGCGTAACATGTGGCTTTCGTTTTCGGTGTGTCATTTTACGGAAGTGTAAAAACCATTTTTTGAGCATTCATTATGTTGAATTACGAACCAACAAAATAGAATTTGCGGGGATATGAGTTTTACTTTTATTTTTCAATTCGAAGAAAAGTGCTGCTGAAGAAACGTTGAAAATAAAGAATCGAAGGCGTTACTCGATGAAGACCCGCGTCAAACCTAAGATGAACTTACAGAATCATTTGGAGTTTATCGTTCAATCATTTCTAAACGCCTACATACACTGGGAATAATTCCCAAGTAAAATTGGATGCCGCACTAACTGAAGCCAAAGGCGATTATTCGTTTGTGAACAAGCACTCTAATGGCACAATCAGAAAGGTTTTCTGCATCGTATGCCTGCCATAAAACAACATCGACGGGAAAGCACAACATCCGGGATTGCTTAGTGTAGCGTACTATGAGCTGCCCCAACTTAACGAAACCATCGCAGGCGTTCCGTATCGCCTACAATTGATGCGATAGAGCCAAGAATTGAAGTAAAAACGGTTTCAAGCCGCAAAGCAGCTGAAACGAGAAGTCCTACCCCACCCGCTGTTTTTCTCGAACAATGAATGTTCGATTACCACTTGTTTCGATCGATAAGTCATAGACAGATGTCTGAACAACGCTTCATTTTGCTACAAAATAGCCTGAAAAGACTTTCCTATACAAGGTATCCGTATGCTGCCAGAAAGATAGGTAAAAGTAGTGACTAGCAATGGTCAATATTTTGAATGATGAGTGATTACAACTTACCACTTTTTAAAATTAAGTTGTAATTTTACAAGAAAATCCCTGAAAATTAATAGACGGTTCTATTTTCTAAAAATAGTCCATAATATTTAATATCTAAGTTGTTATAATAATTAGTTAAAAATAATGTCGCTGCATCTTTAAATTTCAACCGAACTCGGTCTTAAAAGAGTCAAGTTAACGGAACCAAAACTATCTCTTTAAACTCAAACTCGGGTTCAACCTTAAATCAACTATACAAGAAGACTTGGTAATAGTTTCAATATTCATCGCCTAAGCCCAGTAAAGTCTCAAAAATAATTTTAAAAATAAAATAAAGGAAACTGAAAAAGGAACGAACATCTAAAAACCTTAAAAACAACGCTTCTTGAATTTGATTCTAGGTAACAATCAAAAATATTAAATTGTAATAAGATCGAAACATTCATCTACACCTAAATTTTTAAAATATATATTTTCAGTAATAAAATTATTGTAAATTACTTTAATTAAAACTGATGTACAACATCGATTGTGCAAAAAGATATTTTACAATGTCATCTTTACAACAGAAAGGTTCTAAGAATGTGCAAATTTTGTAAACTGCGATTACCAATTTGTCCAAGCACGAAATTAACTAGAGGGCCAAAAAAGTAGCCTTACATTTAACAACCATTTTTCATTACAAATTAATAAATATTAAACTTTCAACTGGATGGTCATTCTACTCAAACATAAACGTTTAGATTTCTAGTTTATTTCGCTTAAAAGAAAAACTTTGCAAACAATAAATTCTGAGGGTCTAAGAAAACTTTTCTGGGGTTCTAAGATTTAATTCACTAAAAATTTAGAGCTCGCCAAATAATTACTAAATTTCGAAAACTCTTCAAAAATATTAAAACGAAAGATTTAACCAAGTTCGGTTTTAAGTTAAAAAATTTTGCTATATTTAGAAGAACTGAACATGTACTGCGCTTTTTATTCACTATCCTCAGCTGGCTTCGAATTTTCTCAATTATTCGTATTGTCGCTTTATTATTGAACATAAATGAAACGGAATCTCCATAGCTTCTAATTGAGCCAAATTTCTTATTGATGAAGTCAAATTTCTGATAAGTTTTAAGTTATTCTGTACAAAATTTTAATACTATTATTAGCCTTTTAACGCAAAGTACAGTGGGTCACAGCCAATATGATGCAAGCAATTTTTATTTTTTTCTAAAGTGAATATCCAAAAAACAATTATAAATATCTATTTTTAATTAAGATTTATTATAAGCTTTTTCATAAAACAAATGGAAACACTCTGTTTTCAAAATAGCGAAAATACTTTTTATACATAAAACAAAATTTTCAGTGTAAAACAATTTTGAGTATCAGTTTTAAGCAACCTTTTATGAGATTATAGTCAATATAGTGTGTCACTATAGACAAATGAGTGAAATCTTGTAATAATTGAGAAAATGGGTCGCCACAAAATTATTGAAACGCATGAATGGCAAAACCGAAAGAAAAATTGCAGAAATGATGAAGACAAGTTCTTCTACCGTTCAGCATATTATTAAACGCTTCACTTATAAGCCAGCACCTGTTGAAAATATGCCTAAAAAAGCGAACAACAAAAGATTGACGATAGATTGTCCGAAAAATAAAAGAAAACCTCAAATTAAGTGCTCCAAAGTGGGCCGATGAAGCTGAAAAATATTTAAATAAAAAATGTCATCCAGAAACAATACGCAGAATATTAAGAGAACCAAATTTTCACGGCAGAACAATGCGGAAAATGCCATACATCAGTGAAGTTAATCGTAAGGCTAGAATTGGCTACATGAATTAAAAAAGTCTGAAATAAAAAAGTTTTCTTTTCTGAATTAAAATAAGTGTTTATAATTCATTTTAAAAATGAAATGTTTATAATTCAGTTGAAAAAGAAATATAAAAGTACGATAAAATTAATTTAAAAAGGCATTTCTTAATTCGTTTTTAAGATGAGTTAATATAAATGTTCATAAAATGAAATTATGTAAGCCTTTTTTATTTCGTTTTATAAATAAATTAA
Source organism: Nephrotoma flavescens (assembly GCA_932526605.1). Lineage (NCBI taxonomy): Eukaryota > Metazoa > Arthropoda > Insecta > Diptera > Tipulidae > Nephrotoma > Nephrotoma flavescens. Next base: position 270,306,784 of record OW052221.1, on the reverse strand, counting down.
AATATTTGTTGTAAAATAAATATATTTTTAAACCGTTAGGAGTTACGAAATACGAAATAATTTACTGAATCCTTCCGATCCTTACATTTAAATTTTTTGAATCATTAATAATCTCTAAGGCAATGTAAATCCATGCAACTATTATTTTCGTTAATGAAAATTTTTTGAAATTTAAATTTAAATTTGTCACGTAAAAATTTGGAAAATTTTGGATTTGTATTTTCATTAATGAAAAACCGAATAAAACTGGAAATCAAATAAGACATTTTTTTCCTGAAAATGAAACATTAGAATATCTTATTTTCATTAATGAAGACATAAAACTAAAATTAATTAAATAATAAACAAACGAGGCAACTATAAAAATAGAAATCTATAGAAAACAAATATATTACATTTAAATTCATTTTTATTTATAACTAAAATTTATAAAATGAAATAAAATGTGCCTTTTTTAATTCATTTTGAATTAAAAATATGAATTAAATTAAGTCGCAGATGTTTATACAAAAATCAACATTTTTAATTCATTTATAAAAAACTTTTTTAACTCAGACTTTTTTAATTCGGTACCCCCTAGATTTAAATTTGCCCAAGAACATAAAAAACGGAAACATTCTGGAACACGGTTTTATTTGCTGATGAAAGCAAATTTAACCTTTTCAGCCGTGCTACATGTAGTCTCATAAGACCGGCTTCACCTTCCTTTCTTTAACCCTTTACCTACAAAATCCATTTTAACTGCGACATTAAATTTTTCGGTGAATCCGAAATGAAAAAATAGAAATGAAAATAAAAAAATTTAAGGGCATTTTTGAAAAGTAGATTTTTGTTTAAATTTTATTTTTGAGAGAACAGAATAAAACAATACAAAAAAAAATGGTGTTTTAATATAAAATAAGGGTTTAAATTAAAAATAAAATCTATTGCGACTTAGTTTGAAACCAGAAACCAAAATCGTGTGTAGCATGAGTGTTTGGATCAAACGGAAGAACCTACGTATGGCAAAATACTAATACGGACCTAGCAGCTAAAAATTTATGAAGCAATGTTATGTTATGGAGTTGTATGGCGTCTTCCGGAGTTGGAAATTTAGAGTTTATCGAAGACAATGTGAACAAAACTGTGTATCCCTTTTCCTGCCAGACAAACAATTTTTAAACTTCAATTTTAGTTCAACCCACACAAACGTGTGTGTGTAAAAAATGACGGGTTACCAGATTTTAACGGATTTTAGTTAAATCGGAATTATTTTTTAAAAAGCATTAAAATTTGATAATATGTAAATTATATAACATATTAATAATTTGTGTTATTTTTCGGAGGAAACCAAATTAAGTGGAATGCACAAATGTGTATGTTGGTCCAAAATACATAAAAAAAACATTTTTGCCATGATTCTTTTTCGTCACCCACACAATTGTGGTGGTAGGCAGGGAAAGGGATATTTAGACCTAGTAAAAAGAAATTTTAAGGATCATTTTCGGTTCTACCAACACAATGATCCGAAACACAAATCTAGAATTGTTCAAAGCTCATTTGGAATAAGTATTCCCCATAACATGAAAACACCTGCCCAATCACCGGTCGTCAATGTTATTGAAAATTTATGGTCTAAACTTGCAAGTGAAATTATGAGATTAACAATGTAGAGCGGACTTAAAAAAGGGCATTGTTAGAAGAGTGGAGTAAAATAACTCTAGAGTACACTAAAAAATCGTAGATTCGATGTCAAAAAGACTCAATTTTTTATATAATTTTTAAAACTGCATTTTAGATTTAACATGTTTTTACGTGGAAATTTTGATTTTTGTTACTAGTTTGTTGTAAATCGATTTTTTTTTATTTGTTTTATTTTATGAAATTAATAATTAATACTGAAGCTTATAAAAAATGTAAATTAAAATTAAATATTTATAATTGTTTTTTTGGATATATAATTAAAAAAAAACAATTTAATTGCTTGCATCATTTTGGCTGTGACCCACTGTATATAACAACTAGTGAATTTATTTTTGTACTACACCAAAGGTGGTAAATATACTAAATAGTTACGAACTTGTCGCAACCTTCTTCTTAAAATCACAAACTAAATAAAATGCAACACATTTTTGCTATTAATTAATAAAATGGTCGCTTTCATGAGCGATCACTCGCTAAAACGTTTTTTTTGAATTATTATTAATTAATAGTAAAGTTGCGGGGTTTTAATTAGTTTGTGGTTCGTAACTATTTAGGCGACTCTGCAATGTAATAATTTGTACTTAATATAAAATAAGGCTTTTACTAGGCGATTTCAAATAGAAACAAACTTTAATTCGCACCTAAGACAATCATCTGAGAAAATTTGAAAGTTAGATGACGCCTATCTAACCTAAATGACATATTTCATATTATGTAAATCTGGGAATAAAACTTACTATCTTATAACAGCATTAATAATTCTATATTTACTCATATAGAGATAATCTACGTATAAAATGTCGAACCGCTTCAAAGACCACTGTTTTACTTTTAACCACCATCACTATTTAAATTATACTGGGCACTATACTACATGTCGTTCGTAATATATACTCCGTCAATTTTTTCGAATCTTCTACACACTTTATTTATAATGGCAGATGTAGTAGTAGTTCAATGTCATATGTAGTTGTAATCTCGATTATTCTATATTTCAACATCGATTTAAACCTTCCTTGTTAAATTAATGCGTTCCCTTTTCACCCTCTTCGATATTCAAAATAGAATGGTATATGATGGGAACATCTTTTAACTATTCTGAAATCTTGATACAGTAGTATTGATTAGAAGGTGCTAGTTCATAAAGTCACAGTGACATTTCGTTTCAGAATTATAAATTATACACAATTTTGCGATTTTTTATGTTTATTTCGGAATATTCCCTCTTTAGAATTTCCCCGATTGAGACTTTGTTTAAAACGGACCTAATCGAAGTCACCATACAAAGTTTCCAAGAACACAACTCAATATCATATTTTAAAAATTTCATAATCTTTCCTAATTTCCCAAATGTATCACAATTTGATTAGCTTCGAGAAATATGACATTTATCAGTTTTCAGAATTATCAACGTCAATTGTATTAAAAAACGTGTACTGTAAATTAGAAACAACTATAGAATCCAAGAAAAACAGTAATCGATCGGATATACGACAGAACACAGTTGTCATCCCTGATACACAGACGGTTACTAAACTACCGCACAGAATTTGCTATTTACTAAACTAATATACATCTGCGTCGCGCGTATTGCCCTTTGACCTTTTTTTGTGTATTGTAGCAAAAGGAATAAATTATCTCAAAGTACAACGAAACCATGACTGTATAAGAATTAAGAAACCAAAATATAATAAATTAATTCATTTGCATTTAATTACAATTTAATCCACTTAATAGTGTACTAATTACAAGAATTTATATTCAATACATAAAATAAAGTAAAAAACGTAAGAAAACGCAAAACTCAAATAAAACACCCATCCATTCCCCTTTCTTATTTATTTGCAATCACCTTACCATACATCACATAATATTGAATGCGCGAGTATTAAACGTTAAAGAGATAAGAAAATAATTTTTTTGCAATACAAAAAATTATCAACTAAAAAAATATTTAAAATTCACAAATTCCATACATGATTTACGAATATAACAACACAATATAATTGTATTTAATATGCGTGTGTAGATAAAACAAAAATAATAATAATAATAATAATAATATGAATTCATATTATTATGAAGCGTGCGACAGAGACAGTATCTGTATTTGATATCAGCATATTTACAAAACAATAACAAATCTTACAGTAAATCAACTGTAATCAAATAAATAAGTAAATATTAAATACAGTAAGTAATCGATAGTGCATTGTTTGTATCAAATTATTTTGCTGTTGTCAAGTTTATTTTACAATTATGTGCTTATGTGTAAATGAATAAGAATTAAGGTAAGAATAAGAATAATAATATAAGGAATTCATAAAAAATGACTGACAGGAAATCAGGTTAAAAGTTCTCTTCCATTGACGATCGACGACGACGACAACGACGGCAACGAATTATGTATGTACAAAATATAAAAGAATAAATTTTTATTAAACAAAATAAATAAATCCAGGTGCAGAGACGACACTTTTTTTTGTGTTGTTATTGTATCGCGTTGTGTTTTCAAATGTTTTTATTTCGTTCGCTTTTACTGCTGTGGTTGATGATGTTGCTGTTGTTAATTTTTGTTTTGTATTGCTTTTATACACTCGTAAAGAATATTTATAGTTTTTGTTTTGAATTTTCTTTATATACCAGTGGTTTGTAACTTGGATGGAATACAGCACGCGACCTTAGAATAAAAAGGTTCTATGTGACATTTTTGAAAAAAATGAGTTATACATGCATTACTACTAATTTTAGCTCAATCTTTCGATTGGTGTTGTCCGATTTGCGAAAAATGGCCCATTTTAAAGATAATGATGTAAAAAGGTTGTAACTGCTACGACATTTCTCAATAATTTGAAGAAAAAGGTTCCATCTGCCTAAAAAAAATCACATACACCCTTTTTCTTCAAAAATGTCTTATTTTTAATTCAGATACAACGTTTTTCTATTTTTTTGCTCAGTTAGAACTATTTTATTCTTAACACTCTTGCGAAATTTTTATGAGATGTCAAATTTACGCGGGAATTTTAATAAGTTTAATAAATTCGTTGGTGTTAATATGTTCGTTATTTTAAGCTAAGTATTATAATAAAACGTATATTTAGAACAATACAATCGTGATTGTAAGTAATTTATTAGTTTTATTAAACAATTTCTAATGGATAATTTATTTTATTTATAAAATATAATTATAATCTATTATTTTTTTTCTAGCAGTTTTCAAATGTCTGGGAATTTTAATATAAATTATACCGTAGCAGAAAAGGGCGAGGAAATCCTGGAATTTCAGCTCTCTAAGGTTGACGTGAATGACGTACTGGTAATTGATAATGAAGAAATTCTGCATTTTGTGGGGGCGCCAGATTCCGAACCGATTCTTATAGAAAACTTTAATGAACAGTATATAGATAACAATAATAATAACCAACTGGGTGATTCGGTAAATGTATGCAACATTGATCAGCAGTTGGAATCAAGCGACACTGTTGTTTTAGAAGTACTAGGTGATCCAGTAGTAAATGATTGTGACATTTATTCCAAGATAGGGCCAGAATTATCAAATTGTGAAAGTGAACCTTCCGATTTAACTGAGGATGAAACGGTAAGTCAAATAACGAAATGAAATAAAAGGAATCAAACCAATTTTTAATTTTTTATCTTATTATATAAAGCATGGCCCAACAAGAAAACGACAACGTAAGTCTAATAAGTGGAAAATAAATGTAAGAAATAAAAAACATCAAGCTGGTTTAGAATTTGTGAACAATCGAGGTCAAACGCGACCCAAAAAGGAAATTAAAACTTTCAAAAATTGCATGTCGAATTGCAAAATGCGTTGCTCCTTGCAAATATCTGAAACTGAACGCAAAAATATTTTCAAGGATTATTATTTCCTAGATCAAGCAGGAAAATATAACTTTATTTCGAAGACAACAGAGCGTATTGAGACACGTAGAAAACAAAAATCCGATAAGGTTTCACGGCGAAAATTTTCGTTTTATTATTATTTTAATCTTCATGGTAACAGAATTTCGGCCTGCAAAAAATATTATTTAGGAACCCTGTCTATTTCTCAAAAACCGGTTTATACTGTTCATCAGAAAATGCGCATGACTGGGACAGTTCCAAAAAGCGAGAGAGGCACGAAAAGCTCCAAAGCAATTTCAAAAGAAAAGCAGGACTTCATAATAAGTCATATAAACAGCTTTCCATGTATTGAATCGCACTACTGCAGGGCCAAAACACAAAAAAAATATCTGGATGCCAATTTAAATATATGCAAGTTGTACGATTTATACAGTAAAAAATGTTTAGAATCAAATGTACAAGCAGTAAAAAGCAGCTACTACCGATACATTTTTAGTACACGGTTTAATTTAGATTTCTTCAAGCCAAAATCGGATAAATGTGGGATTTGTGAGTTAAACAATATCGATCCATCGCGAGTAAAAATCGGTCAATATCAAGAGCATATCAACTTTAAAGTCGCAATGCGCCAGTTGAAAGAAACCGATAAACAGAGTGGAATACCAATTCTTTGTTTTGATATGCAAAAAGTAATAACATGCCCAAAAAGTAATATTGACGAAACGTATTATTACTCAAAGCTTAATGTATACAACCTTACGGCCCATTTGTCTACTACTAAAACTGTATACTGTGCAATATGGAATGAGGCCACCATGGGGCGAACGGGCAATGATATCGCATCCGCACTGTATAGAATATTAGAACGGGTGTTTAGTGAGAATGATATAACAAAACTTATTACATGGAGTGACTCGTGTGTGCCCCAGAATAAAAATTCACACATGGCATATGCTATACAGTATTTTATTTCTCAACACCCGGAAGTAGAATCTATTGAAATGCGTTATTCTTTACCTGGACATTCCTGTATTCAGGAAGTTGATAATGCACATAGCCAAATAGAAAGATCATTAACAAAAAATGAATTTTTTTCGCCTATTGGTCTTATTCGTTTGTTAAAAAGTATTAACAGAAAACGACCATATCACGTGATACAAATTAAACCGAATGATTTTAAAAATTTTGAACAATGTGCTAAAGCATTTAACTATAAAGTGGTACCCTTCAGTTCATTAAAGATGCTTCGGTTTACACAGAACACTTTTGGAGTTAATTATTGTATGGGATATAACCCTGAGGATTATATTAGTACCACAGTGAGGCCTACGACGAAAACAACCAGAAATCAAAATCGTCCGCAAAAAATTCCAGCAAGTGTAGGGATAACAGATCCCATAATAAGCGGTAACCACAAACCTATACCAAACCATAAAAAACAACATTTAGAAAAAATGTTCAAATATATGCCACGACAAGACATAGATTATTATAAAACTATTTTATTACCAAAAAATTAAGACTGATCGTCTATTTTAATCTATGTATACTTATACATAATTTTTGAGGAAATAGCAATGGAACTTAAGGACTATACCGGAACTATTTGATGTTATCTAATTATATTTAGAATGAATTATTTTATTTATTATTATTTTATTTTAAAACATTATATTATAATTTAGTTGAAATGTGATAATCGTTTTCTGAAAAATAAAATTATTTTTGAAATCAAAACCGGTTTTCATTTTCTGTTAACTACTAGTATAAAAAGAAAATCTTCAGTTTCAAATAATCGAACTCATAATATTCCATAGATTGTATAACAAAGGTGTATGTGCACAGATAGAACTTTTTAACTTTCAATTTCTATTCCAAAATTTAGAAAAGGTTGTAAGTGCAATATTATTTTTACAATTTCTCAACAGATAATTACAACTGTTGGGAAAATGAGGAAAAATTCGAAAAATTCAATATAGGTTACATCTTAATTGAAAAGGCAGAAGAAAAATAATTAAGTGAAAAATAAGAAATACCTACTTGAATATTCAGTTGCTTTTTTCTCGAAACTATGAACAATGAACATAGAACCCTTTTATTCTAAGGTCGCGCGCGAGCAGGTAATAAATTTTTATTCTTATCTTAATTTATTGTCATTTCTAATAATTATTTGATCAATTACCTGACGCAATTTAATAATTAGTAGACGGTGACTCAAAATCGGAATGAATGACGGAATGAATGTTTTTTAGGAGCTCGTACGTATTTTAAAGACCCTACTTTTACTTACGGAATAGCTACTCTTTCTCCAATTCTAAAACATATCAAAGCAGTGGTACAGGAAATCTTTTTTCCACGTGGAATCGTTTGTTTCTCCTAACGATTTAAACTTTACAAACGACAAACTATAATTTGTGGGTAAATATAAGATATGTATTTTTTTATTTTGAATCCGATCCACTAAGTAAAACTTGTTAAAGTCGGAATCGTACGGGACCAAACAAAATTTACAGCTCTTACAAGTTATCCAGCACTTACAAGGTCGACCCAGAAATGTTTACTATGTAACCAAATTTACTTGCCTAAAAACTCATTTCTCGCGAAAAACGTAGATCTGAGCTAATTCTACTGATCAAACATCAATAAAAAAAAAATTATTTTATAAGGAACTTTATTTAAAATTAAGTTGCTTCATTTTTAATGAAATAGGTTTTGAAATGGCTGCCAACTTGGCTTCCGAAACTTAATAATTTTGCATCATTGTCATTAAGGGCATGTTGTAGCTAAGTAGTCCAGTGCACTATTCAGATTATTCCCATAAAGCGCTCTTATTATGTTTTGCAATTCGACTATTTGAAATGGGTCTTGGTCGATCTCACTATTTGATTCGACTATTTGAAATGGGAAATTCGTTAGAGCCTCTCCATGGAAATCCACAGTTGCAAAAGCATTTTGTTACAGTGCCCGATTTGATATTGTTTACTGCATCTTTAATAAAATAAATTGCATGGGGCGCCGTATCCATTTCCAATAAAAGCTTTTTAAGCCACAGCTTTCGGCGTTGGTTGGAAATAATATAAGCTTTATATTCGAATCCTCAACTTTTGGATGACAGGTAGCATTGTCCAGGAATAAGAGAATATGTATTCTTTCTTTAACCATCTCGTTATTCAAGTCTCGTAAAATTCATAAAAGTAATCAATGTGACGGTCAGCCGTTTCTTAGATTTTATCCCTCCGAAACACTTTTCCCCTTTAAATGACAAAGTTTTATCCGGAAGTGCTCGATAAAATAACCCTGTTTCGTCTACGTTCGCTATATCTAACATATCATATTTTTTATTTGTGTTTTACCTTGGTGTGCCAAGTATTTACGTTTACAGGGTCGACGTCCCTAACTTCACCTGATTTGCTGGAAAATAATTCTATACCGATGTTTAAAACTATCCAGCCACCCTGAAGACGCTTTAAGTTCAGTGATAAGCGTATTAGATATTTCGGCTATTTGAATGGCTTTTTCTTTTATTATAAGCCCTGAAATGGAAACATTTTTGGCTCTCGAGGCACAGGACCATTCGTAGGTACACTTTTTGTCCGATTTCGCCATACTTTATAATTTGTTTTTTTTAAATAACTTTTCGAATTCCCGGGAATTCTGATAACGTTCTTGCGGAGATTAGTTTTATTTTTAAAAGCACAATAAATTTGAGATTTTCCACATTTAAAATGAGAAGCGATATCCTTTATTGTCGAGCAGGATTCTTTCATTTGAATCGCCGTATACTTTTGCTCGAGGATTAAATTATTTAATAAGACTTTTATAGTGTTGGGGTGCCTATTTAAAAAGAACAGTTCATCTGTATACAATAAACTTTACATGGTCAGTTTTGCATTTACTTTTGCTAACAAAAATATTTCATTTTTCCACGTAAATTAAAAAATATTCAACCACGAACTTCATTAGTGTTAAACATCCATGATTGTACGTATAATTTGTGATTCCCGGTGAAGTAAAAACATTACATACTTCCTTTTGACGTTTGGCTGTTTTCTTTTTAGCTTAGTGTTTACGTATTAAAATTTTAGGTTTAGTATTTCCATATGAACAATTTACAAGTAAAATATATTTCTCATAGATGTCAGTGTAAATGTTCGTCTGCTCACATACAAAGAATTTTTAGTTTTTTCGTTGATGAAAATTTATTCCGGATTTCCCAATTATAATTTGCTATATTTTGACTAATTCGGACTGGAAAATCGTTCCGGCCATAATAAGTTTCCAGTAGGTATTAGCAAGTTAAGTTTAATACAAAACTAAATTGCGGGAATAATTTTCTGATTTCGGAAAGTTTCCGGCATTTCCAAGTTACGGCTTCGACAAATTTCACTTTTATATACCTCCGCTATAATCCACTAATATTTTATACACCTACCATTAAAGCCACACATAATTTTGACTGTAAATTATTAAATAAACAGTTCGTTATTATATATATTTGTTTAATTGTACTGTAGGGGGATCACGAAGCATAAACAAATAAAATTTTAAACTTAGCAATCGAAAAACATCATGTTTGAACGAGAAAAAACAAAAGAAATTTCGATGCAATATCAATAAATGCGAAATTTAATTGAAGCTAGTTAGTATATATTAGGCGTTTGATTTAATTAGTTTACTATTGGTGTATTTTTAACGAGTTTTCTAATTAGTGATATTATTAGTTGGCATTTTATAAAATTTTGATAAAAATAGACTAAGAAATAACTAACAACAGAGAAATAGCAAAAATTCGAGACTAGAAGGATTCCAATCGGCAAACCGCTATAAAATTATGATTGAAGGCGAGAATTATGGAAAAAATCGAAAAAATAAAAATAATCAGAAGCTTTTATCGCGCCAGAGAACACAAATCCTAAGCATTGCGATTTAAGGGGAATCGCAACGTCAACAAAAATTGTTTCGGAACTAGATCTGACTCGCCGCATAAAACAAATTTTGCATCAGATCAACCGTGTTAAATTGGTCATAAGCTTAATAAAACCAGTTTTAACGGAAGCACATAAAATCAATAGAAACTAAACTTTGCCAAAAAATACATGGAAAAATGTCATCTTCGCGAACGAGACTAAGTTAAATTTAGACAGCAAGTATTACTGGCATGATTTAAGATCGAATAAGAAAGTATCAATGAACCGAAACTTTGGGAATTATTTGGGCAATATTTTTCTATTTTAAGAAAAGCCCTATCTGTAAAATTTCGACTCGAATGAGGTCTAAAGGTTACATAGAGTTGTTAGATGAAATTTTTGGTGAAAATCAACTAACCACAAATTGGATTTTCCAGCAGTATAATGCTCCCATTCACATATCGAGGCTGACCGGCACTTTCTCCTGATTTAAATCCTATAGAGAATTTATGTAGCAATGTGGCACGAAAGATCTATGAAAATGGGAAGCAGTACAACAACTTAATTGAGCTGCATAAAGCCGTTGTACAGGCATGAGAGCAAATGATTAATTGCAATTTGCAAATATTTCGATGTTTAACTTTAATTGAATTCCGTAGTGTAAAATCTATTTTATATTATAAATTAGCCAAAAAAAGCAATTAAAATTATGCGGCTTCATTTTAGAATATATTGACATCCGAACTAAAACCTGATAATAGATCAAGTTCAAACTCTAAGCCTTACCTACATATCAAAAAAGTTAAGGATGGCTTTAATTGAATTTCGTGGAGAGTAGCTGCTATTGACTGACTTGATCCCAAGTGTGACTCGTATTTCTCATTATTTGAAGAAATCGATTTAGTAAGATTACAGTTAAGATTTCAAAATTAGAATACATCAGAACGTTTAAAAGTAAAAATAACATTTTTGTTACAATTAACAAAAGAATGAAAGTATTACATTAAATATACATTAAAATTAGTACATACTTCAATAACTAATTGAAGCAGTTAAAAAAAGGAAAAATTAAGTTATAAATTTAAAAAATAGTTTTTAGGGTTGTTTTTGTAGCTGTCTTCTGATAAGTAAAAAATCAAATTTATGCTCTGCAATGTTAAAAGATTTAGCCAATCTATTCATTGGGTTGTTACCTCCATAGTGTGTGGAATGGTGTTCAGCTTATACCAATCGCTGATTACGTAGTCTCCTTCTCGGAACATCTACTTTCAAGATTGGAGATGTTATAATTCAAACATCTAGTCTTATATGGAGGTTGTCGTGCCACATTTGCATGGAAAGGAATATTGTTGTCATACTCCCAATCTGTTTTCTTTAACTAAAACAAGAGAAACCTTTTCTGCAATCATTAAACGGAACCCAAAAGTATTTTCGAACCCAATCATTGAAAGTTGCCTTTGTCCTTTGCGTCAGCAAGATCTCTCGTTTTTCGCTCGCTTATTTCGAATAAAAGATTTATTTTTTAACTTTAATTGTAACTCTTGGTATATAAGGTCTGTAGAGACGATTGTTCTAGGTTTATATTTCTGGGGAACAGGGTTTGTTCCAGGTAATGGCGTGGATCGATTAACGTGAAGTATCGTGGCCACTTGTTTGGAATGAGTCCAGGTGCTTTTGTGTTTCCGACACGTGGGACTGCGAAGCGATGGTTTGGATACTGGCGAACAAAGCAACTGTATTTGGCGCTTAATTGTTTTTTGGACCAGTAACATATTAAAATCTAGAACAATATTATACAAGGAACTCGTTTGAACGCACACTTCCATTATAAATGACCTCGTGTACTCAAAAAGGAGTGTACAGTTGTTTAAAATTTTGTATAGATAAATAAATAAATAAATTGACACCAAAATGTTTGTAAGTCATTTCTCGTGAGAACAAAATTCGCATGTCTAGTCACTATTGCTTACTCAATTTAATTTTGTATATAAAATCAAATTAGCTCATCATTTCAAAGAAGCGGAATTGAAGGGGGTAACGGCTTAGATAGCTCTCACGAGAACAACTAGGGGATTTAAAAAATCATCTCGAGGCTGCTCCTTTGTTCTACAAACATGTCGAGAATATAGGAACCGGTGACACCATAAGTAGCGAGTGAGTAATAAAAGTTCCAAGTAAGCCCAATACTCAAACATTTTTCAAAAATTCATCAATTGATTTGGTATAGAAAAACGAGTCGCCGAACTGGTCAGACGATGACTGCAGAGCCCTACAGCCGACAACTGAACAAACCGAGCGAAGAACTTCGCTACTGCATGACAACGTTGGACCTCACATTGCACGCGTGACTCAGAAACCCTCTTAAACTTGGAATGGGAAGTTCTTCCGCACGCGGCGTATTCATTTTTCTGCGACTTGGTCTCATCCGACTACCATTTAGTGGATAAACAGTTTCTTTCGCAACGGCATTCGTATGTTACGTGAGAGATGGCGCAGGTTTATAAAACCAATTCATAATATTTCTAAGATTAAATTCAGTGTTGTCTATTTTTGGCGGGCGAAGTCCGAGATTCATACCTCCTCGCGGTGCTCTCTGGGTAACTCTAAATGAATCAGGCGGTGTAGTGGAGACGAGCAGCTAAATCCTGTTTATAGTCATGGACACTACATGTCAGGGCGAGCCATTGGCGCCTCAAAACCAATGCCAAACCAGCGTCTGTTTTCCAGGTTAGGAGCGGCTGAAGCGGGCGTCTGTCTTGTATCAAGCGGCTCGCTATATAAATGTGTTCAAGGTAGGACTGGATGCCTCAAGATTCTCACCAGTACGTGACCCACACACGTAACAAGCGGGTTGAGCGGAAGGCCAACAACCTCCCCTCATAAAAACTCACCAAGTTATGAACCCTAAACAAAGGCCTCGGATAACCATATCGGATTCATTACAAACTCGACCCCGGAAATTGTACACGGACAACGCTTTAAAAATGGGAACATGGAACGTGCTTAGCCTCTTAAGACCTGGAGATCTCCAGAACCTATCGAACCAAGCAAAGAGTTACACATTAGACGTACTTGCACTACAAGAGCTTAGATGGTCTGGGAGTGGGATCCATGACACCACCAATGGTTACACTCTTCATTACAGCGGCCATCAGAACGGAGGAGAATTTGGAGTTGGCTTCCTCATCCATCGGCGCGTGAAGCATCATATCATCGATTTCCGCCCTATCAACATGCGGATATGCACGGTCAGACTTCGCACTAGGAAATTTAACATCACGATCGTCAATGTGCATGCACCCACCGAAGATAAATCAGATGACATCAAAGATCTTTTCTTTGTCGAACTGGAGGAAGTCATCAATAACATACCGCACCACGACATTAAAATCATCGTCGGCGACTTTAATGCAAAAATCGGTAGGAGTGCAGAAAATACATCGCACATCGGTCCTAACAGCCTGCACCTAACTAGTAATAACAACGGCCAACGAGTCACCGACCTGGCAATAACGTACAACTTAGTTGTATCAAGTACGTTTTTCCCACATAAGAGAATCCACAAAGTAACGTGGAGATCGAATGATGGGAGAACGGAAAATCAAATTGATCACGTCATGGTGTCTAAGAGGCACTCCACCAGCATATCTGACGTTAGATCTTACAGAGGTGCAGACATGGACAGCGATCATATGCTTGTCATATTTAAATATAAGTGCAAACTGTCATCTACGTTTAACAGACAAGCACAAAAGACCGTTCGATGGAATATCAATGCTCTAAAAGACCAAGCATCATCGCAGAGTTACCAATCAGCTGTCACTAACTATTTAGAGCGGCCCAGCAACAACGAAGAAACTCCCTCTAACATCGAGGAGCAGTGGCACGCTATACAGTCAGCCATAACCACCGCGGCGCAAAATACCATCGGAAGAAGACCTCCGAGGCCCCGCAATGATTGGTTCGATGACCAATGCCGTAGGGTCGTCGAAAATAAACGAACGCTTCGTGAAAAATGGTTGGCTCGCAACACTAGAAGCACTCTAGCAGAATATCTCCGCGCTAGGAAAGCCACGACTAAATACCTTCGACAAAAAAAAGCGCGAACATATGAGATTATGCATCGAAAACATCAGCTTCCAAGCGGAACTGGGAAACTCAAGGGACTGTTTTGCCAACGCCAGGAATCTCACTAAAGACTTCCACCCAAGAAGTACAGCCATCAAAGACGGGAATGGAGAGTTGAGAACAAACGTGGCTGATGTTCTCTCAGTATGGCAAACCTACTTTCAAAATCTGCTAAATCGGAATGACGACGTGACCCCCATTAGAGCAATAGCTCCTCCAGGTGACGAGGTCTTTGTCGAATATCCCACAGTGGAGGAAGTAGACGCAGCTATTAGTCGATTGAAAAACGGAAAGGCACCCGGTCTCGATGGAATCCCCGCAGAATTGATTAAACTCGGAGGCGCTACTCTTGCAACAAGTCTATACGACCTCGTCGTCTGTATTTGGGACCAAGAAGAGCTGCCTGAGAATTGGAAGACCGCGCTCATATGTCCGCTGCATAAAAAAGGCGACCGTCTTAAATGTGAAAACTATAATGGCATAGCCCTATTGAACGCTGCTTACAAAGTGTTGGCTAATGTTGTACTTGCCAGACTCATCCCTTTCGCCGAAAACATCATTGGCGACTATCAATGTGGTTTTCGACCCAACCGATCAACCACGGACCAGTGTTTTACCATGAGGATGATCTTGGAAAAATGTTGGGAGTACAACATAACCATACATCAACTATATATAGACTTCCGGCAGGCATATGACAGTATAAAACGCGACAACTTATGGGCCGCGCTCATATGCCTAGGTATCCCAGATAAACTCGTTTCGCTGTGTAAATTAACAACGTATGGGTCTGTATGTAGAATCGTAATTGAAGGAACTGTGTCAGACTCCTTTGAAATAACATCTGGCGTTCGACAAGGTGATGCACTCGCGCCTTTGCTGTTCAATTTGGCGCTTGAGTACGTAGTGAGAAAAAGCAACATCGAAACTTCGCGCTGTATATTTAATAAATCCGGCCAAACTCTTGGATATGCAGATGATATCGTGCTTCTTGGCCGAAGACCTAGCGATATCAAAGACAGTTTCATACCGCTCGATCGCTGCGCAAGAAGACTTGGTTTGGAGGTGAACAGCAGTAAAACCAAATATCTAACAACACCCAGGAACATCTCTAGTGCAAATCTCGAAATTGGCGACCACAATTTTGATGGTGTCGAAAACTTTAAATACCTCGGGTCAGTTATAACATCACTGAATGAAATGCAGGCAGAAATAAAAGCCCGAATCGCTGCCGGACAACGAGTTTTCTACGTGCAAGCTCGCACTTTATAAAGCACTAATAAGACCTGTGCTGACTTTCGGAAGCGAGAGCTGGACCATGACCTCTAACGATTGTAGATTGTTATCTACATTCGAAAGGAAGGTCATCCGTTCAATTTTTGGTCCAATAAAAGTTGCGAACAACGAATATCGGATTCGTATGAATCACGAAATAAAGCAACTCCTCGGAGGCAGCGATATCATCGGATTCATTAAATCCAATCGAGTGAGATGGCTCGGCCACGTTACAAGGTCCCCACAACAACGGATGATATATAAAGTGTTTCACCAACAACCAGCCGGAGTACGTCGTAGAGGAAGACCCCGACTACGCTGGCGTGACGACATTGAACAAGATCTGCAAGCATTAGGATGTCGAAACTGGAGGACAAGAGCAATGGATCGGGATGGATGGAGGGCCATTGTGCAGGCGGCGAAATCCCTTCATGGGATGTGAAAGCCAGAGAGAGAGAGAGAGTTGTCTATTTTTGATATAAAATAAATTTGCTGAAAAATCTGTATAAATTAAGTCACTACACCTAATACATAAAAGATAAAACGAAACACGGGACTAGCAAAACAAACCACAATTTTTTGCTTTTACCAACTACTTTTGGTGGTTCTGTATACTCATCGGTAAAAATGATAAATTAGAATAAAATCAGTAATATTTATCAAATTTACCAAACACACTGGGAATTATATATAATAACCGGTAATTGGGCATAATCACCGGATTTATCACTTTAATCGTGACATATTTATGTACCTCACTACTTTCAATGCTTAGTTGTTTGTTTTCGAAATTTTTTCGTGTGGTAGAGGAAGTAGGTTCTAATTTTTAGAAATTTCTTATTTAATAAATGTCGTCTTTCTTTGGTAAATTTACAACAACAATCCCATATACAACAATCCCATATAATTCCAAATTGGAATTGTTTTAAACCAACTTTTCTGCTGGTATAGAATAATTCTATTTTACCTGTAGTTTTAATGTTCATCACCAGGGAAGTTTTAGTAAATACTTTTATTTTTCATTGTTGGCAATAGAAATAAAAAAGTGATTTTTCTTATTTTGACATCGCATTTGTCTAAACAAGACGAGAAATTATTTACGATTTGTAATAATATTCAATAATGTTCTAGCACATTATTATTTAATTGAATATATTTAGTTGCATTTTACGTTGTTTTGAAGCACAAACACACGAAATAGTTATGAGTATGACATATATGTATGTATGATGGTTTGATACTTCATTGCAGGAACGGACGCGGATTCAGAAAGTTCTTCTGCTAATTGAAATAGAAAGTATTTTCTGGTAATATTTGTTCCTGTGAGTTCTTTGTACAGAATCCAGCATTAATTCCAGCTATGTCGAGGATATTAAAAAATACTTGTAAAGGCCATCTACGAGATCCCGACTTAACAGTGTATTTTTAGCCATTTGGTACATTATATCTACACCAAATTTGGGGCTGTTGTAGAAAGAAATGGTTTCAGGAAGCTTTTTTCTGTCCTGTTCTATTTTTGGTAAATTATGCTTAGAACTAAGTAGAAGTACTTTCTTAGTTGACTTAGCTTTGTATACCATTAGTGTACAGTAATCAGATTTGTAAATTAAACTTGAGAATTGAGGCAATTTATCTCCTTATAATTCCTTATTTGAACGAATAGTTCCAACTAAAGTCGTATTCTTTTCTAAAAGTTTTGAAGCCAGTGATTTACTTGTAAAAAAATTATCAGTTGTCACATTCTTACCGGAACTAGTAAATGGCTCAATTAGTTTTAGGACAACGAACTCACCCAAAGATATTGATTCAGGTTTATTTTTATTTTTCCCTAAGTATGGAAACCCATTTATGACATATTTACTTGTAAAATCCGTTGCGAACTAAAATTTAATTTCAAATTTACTCGGTTTATTCGGCATACTGGGTAAATTCGATTCTGGCTTTAGTTGGAAATAATTGTACATCAATAGTAATATTTTGTGCTGGCATATAGCAGTTTTGACAATTTTTGATGAAAGCGATCCAAACGATTGAGATCAGCGCAAATTTGTCGTTTTTCAGTCTTTGACTTAGTTCATTTTTCTTATCGAACCGTATAAATTGCAAGATAAGCGTGAACTCTTTCCTAGCCATCATTTTTTTTAAATTTTCAGGTCCCCAATTTTTTGACCATAAATATGACAATTTTAGATTTTTAGCATCATAAGCATGCTAAAAGTGAGTTGAATTTTTCTTCTGAATCCACTCTTTTGCAAGAACTTTACAAGCTTCCATTTCTGTCCATTTTGTAATATAATTTATAATACTTTTATTTATTATCAAAGAAAAGCGCTACTAACTTTTCCTTCGATTACATATCTTTTTGCAAATGCTGTAGGACCCTGGCTCGCGTTGAAAGTTCTATTCTTTTGTGGTGTCCCAGGACTTCCTCGAAATTCATGTTTTGTTAATTCCCACAGTTCCATCAAGAGCTGTTTCTACTTCTGGATCACTATCATTAGAATTTGATGGTAACCTAATTGTTCTCTTACGTCTTCGTATATTGGAAATATTTTCTATGTAATTCCCGGTATCTAAGGGCGAATTATCTGAGAGTCCATTTTCATCACCAGTAGCACTATTCTGGCTTTCCCTGGGAATAATAGGGAATTGAAAAAAATATTTCCATATCACTTTTGTCCAAATTGTATTTTTCTGAGGAAATAATTTTGGTGTAAAAATTTTCGAAACAAAGTTAAATGGGAAAATATTTTTGCCTATAAAAATTTTGTGGAACAAAAGTTTCCCAATTAACTTTGTTTTGAAAATTTTAACACTAGACTTATTCCTTCAGTAGGCCAGAAAAATAAAATTTGGACAAAAATGCTATGAAAATATTTTTCCCAACTTCCTATTCCCAGGGAAAGCCAGAATAGTGCCACAGAAGAGTTTTCATTTACATATTCCCGTAGTTTTTGTTTTTTTGAACCACTTGCCATTTTAGAATAAAAATTTATGCCTATATAAAAAAAAAACCAGATTCAAGAATAATATGAATTTATAAAAAAAGCTTTACCATTCCCGATATATATATTAAAACACAGCCTGTGATTTCTACTATTTATCGCAATCACTCGAAATAAAATTGACTGATAATAAAATAGGCTTATATGTAATCTTAGTAATGGTTTTAGCCACAAAGCCAGCAACATACTAATACAAAATGCACGCTAAGAATTATATAAAACCAAAGAG
Organism: Nephrotoma flavescens; assembly: GCA_932526605.1. NCBI lineage: Eukaryota > Metazoa > Arthropoda > Insecta > Diptera > Tipulidae > Nephrotoma > Nephrotoma flavescens. Next base: position 270,287,693 of record OW052221.1, on the reverse strand, counting down.
AGGTCTCATCCTGTCATAAAACAAGAGAGGAGTAATGTCTAAAAATGGAGTAAGAGAAGATTAGACAATAAGAGAAATTAAGAAGAATTTAGTAAACCAGTCATTTTGACCGGTTGGTATATGTAGGTATACCACATACCTATCTCAGGAAAAATAAAACTAATAAATAGAAATATTTACAATAATTATCGGATATATATAAATAATATTATTCACATATCAAACATTAGTATTTAAATTAACGGAGAAAAGTTGTAAACCGGTCATTTTGGCCGATTGGTATGTATATCTAGTGTTAAAGTTTTTTTATGATTTTTGCTTGGATAAACGTAAAAAATCGGGATAAAGACAAAAATACCTTTCTACTTAGCTACGCGTATACCACAGGTAATAATAGTTCTATACATTAAGTTCCCACATGAAAAAGGTTAACAAGCACTGATTTATTATTATTAATAAAATAAAATAACAACACAAGCAACAACAGGTTGTAGCAAAACACATATCTCGCACTAGCGCATACATACAAGATAAATTTGTATACGACAAAAATTCGAGAGAGACTGCGTAAAAAAAGAAAATATTATATTGAGAGCACAAATTGTGAGCGTAAAAACTATCAAAACAGTATTCAAAAAATTTAAATTAGAAATATAAAAACGAACAACACAAAAAATAAAGTAAAAAACCAAAAACGCTAATGAGAATGAGATTAGAACTATAAAAAAAAAGTATTGCTAAATGAATGATTAGAATTAATTAGAATAAATTGTAACTAATAATAATTTTTGTGTTCATTATTTTTGTCTTTTTTATTTTCATTGTATGTGCTGAGCTTGTGATGTAATTAAAATGTAGTTAGAATTATGATACTTAAACGAGTACCGTTAAATATGTTTTTTATAGTGATACAATATACATAATAAAAATAACGGAACATATAGTTTTATTTTATTGCATCTCTATCAAAAAAAAATTAACACAGGAGGATAACAAGTAGAAAATAAAAATTTCGTTCCGTCTAATAATCGAAGAGTCGCGGCGCGCTTATTCAATTATTTAATTAAATTCATCGACTAGTTTGAAGAAACTTTAATTTGATTAGCTAGTAGTAATAAACTTATCTTAATTACAAATTAATCATTTTAAATTTATTAATTAGAAAATATTGTTTTATTCATTCTCATGTCTGGACCAATAATACGGGAAATGTTATGTCAAAAATAAGAAAAGTCTTTCATACCGTTGACAGAATAGGGATAAACCAAATGCGATTAGCTAAAATCGTTTAACTCGATATCCATACGTATTGAAACGAAACAAAGGGACCGTTTAAATGTTGGTCGTTTATATGTTGTTGCTTTCATTAATTTTTAATAAAATTATTTAGAAAAATTAGAAGAAATTATTAAAACAGGATCTTCCGCCTACTAACATTCAGGTTTGCCACGGCCCAAATTTTCTGTGATTACTCTGAATGTTTTAATATTGCGCAACATATGCGTTTTTTTAGATCGCTTAAAGCAAATTTAGTAAGTTTAAAAATAAAATTTTAATTTTTTTTAAGTTAAATAATTTTAGTGAAATAGTCTCGGTAAAGTAAATGTTCGGTAGTTTTCTTGTAACATCGTTGTTCTGTACAGTACAAGAAAACTATGGAACTTTTAAGATGGATATTTTTATTTCGTTCATGCGGCGCCATCTGCTGGCCTTACAGTAAACCATTCTGTGTGAGTAAGTTTTTTGGAGGTTTTTGAATATTTCGGCGCCTATTTCACAAATAACTGTCGCAATGTTTGAATTTGAATTGTCTCTGGATTATCCGCATAACTTCTATCCTTAACAAAACCCCATAGAAAAAAATAAAACATTGTCAAAACGCAAATCTGCGCAGGCCAATTGGCATTTCCAAAACGGCTAATATTTCATTATGGGGGCTAAATTATATATTTAACCGCTTAGATACTATTGTTCAACTATACTTTTTAATTACAGAGCCATACCGCCGACTATATCTCGCATTTTTGTAAACAAAAATACAAATTCAGCCAATTTTATATTAAAAATTTATATTTTTATAAATAAAAAAATATAAAAAAATAAATTGGCTAAATTTAAAAAAAAAACGTAACATTCATTATCAGTCCTCAGTTCGAACATCAAATTTGTATCTACTTCCTTTAAGCGGAACTGCCTCCGAAAAATACTCAAACAATTAACGTTAAAAAATTATGACGCAAATTTTTGCTTTGTTTCTCTTCAAAACAGTTGAAAACAATAGAAAATTACAATACAAAGCTTAAGGGCTATCGCCGCGATCCAAAATGATGGGAAGTTTTATGAATCCAGTTTTTAAAAAATAATTTTTTAAAAATTCGGCATGGGAAGTGAAAGTAGCATCAGGTAAACTAAGAATAAAATAGAAAAAACTGACGTAAAATTACAATATCAAGTTTGCTCAATTGTAAAATGCCAGAATTAGAAAGTTAAACCAGAATGAAGTAAATTAACACTTCCTTATTTAATTTGTGTTAGTTTTGACAGGTTTATTTTTAGAATATGAAGTTGCCGCCTCCAAACCCTCGCACAAATATATTAAACTCGTTAACTAGGCTAAAGTCTGAACCAGCCACTACGTAACAGCATAAGCTGCACTCAATTTTGACGGCAGTTACAAACATTGATTCTTGACAAGATGATTATTGGTAAAAATCTTAACGGAAACGGTCGAATTAGAGGTCAACATAAGGTTTGACTGACTGGTTCACCATATATATTTATAAAAGATTAACATTTTTCAAAATTCACATGCTAAATATAGATAAATTATCAACGGCACTTTCGGTCTTCCAGAATTCAGAAAAACTTTCATGTTTTATAGAATGGACGAATATTTTCAACAATAGTTTTATTAAATTCAGAATGATTTAAAACCTCGACCAAAGCATTTGCCAACATTGCGTTGCAGGAGAAAATGTTCCATAGTCAGTCAGTTCATTCTCAAATAAAGCAATTCAGACCTGACAACACCGTATTTTTTGATACGCTATCTAAAGTACATGATGTATCAGAGGTGTCCATAAGGTCGATCGTGATCGACTGGTCGATTGTTTTAAATTTCGAGTAATTTAATTAACTGATTGCAGATTTTGTTCGAAAACTGAGAGATGGGAATTTTGATGCTGTTTCACTAACCTACTAGACGCCTAAAACTAATATTATTGTTGAATGATGCAAATAATATTTAAATTTTATATTTACATCTAGTGTACTGATGAAACAACGGAAAAACTCCCAGGTCTCAAGTCGCCGTTACTCCACTGACTTTAACCATTCAAAGACGAGAGATGGTTAGCTTTATAATACTTTGGATATCAAAAAGTAAGTAGATCACGAAATAATTTTGTTTGGAAAAGTAGATCTCTCAGAAAATAATAGTTGACACGCCTGATGTACACCATCAAAACTCGGCTTCATTGGAAGAAGTTAAAAAACAATCGGGTCTAAATTGCCACTATGTCGAAAATTTTTGGAAAAATTAGTTGATAAATCTTAATTATAATTTCTATATTTTAGGTATAGCAAACAAATGAAATGATATTTTTCTACCCACCCTGTACATCAGTCTCTATGATACTGTGCCTCTGATGACTACTTTTTTCCCTTTCGAGCTAACTATATTGATGGATAGTTCATACCAGTTATTAATAGATGTCTCTGCCGCCTAATATTTAATTATTGGAAGTGTCCGAAGATTATGTTGCATAGAGTTGAAACATTAAGGTTTTCTCCAAAATATCCGATAAAACAATACCTCAATAACTTGCAAGACTTCTGGATTGATTGAATAAATAACAAAATATTTTTTTCATGATACGTACAGTCAAAAGTTAAAAATAGTGATGGCAGAACTTTCCATCCCTATATCCGATTAAAAAAGCTTCCAAGTTGATAAACCTAAGTAATTTAGTAAATTTTAATTAAATATCAAACGTGGTTGGTTTTGTGCCATCTATAAACGACTAGTATGTGATAACCATCAAGTTTAAACTTGAAATAAATTTATTAGGCGAAAATTTCGATAAAAAAACCACGTCAGGCACACCAGTAATAAATTAATGATTAAAATAAATTGATGTTAGTTCTTACCAATTACTGTTAGATGACACGAGAGATAATGAGCTTGGTATTTAATTTTAAATTGCATTGGGATTTATGATTGGCCGAAATATTTGTTATCAGAAATAGTAATTAAATAATCTATAAAGCCAACGAGTCAGTTGACGATGACAATAAACTGGAAGAAGGCATCGACAAAATCCCTACTTTCCTTAAAATTCCGATTTACAAAATCCCGGCTTTCAAAACAAAGCTTTTGCTGAAACCTTAAAAAATCCAGACAAAAGCCGGATTTTTTTTTTTAAATTAAATAATAAATTATCTTTTTTTATCTTCATTTTTATTAGGAACTCGATCATTTTTTGGCCGATCTTAGTCAAATTTGGCATATCGGATATAATCTGCATTTAAATGTGAATTTTTCCAGAATTTTTGGAATTGGACATGCTTAATTGAACTTGGCCATTCCTCAACCCATAATTGAAAAATTTAATTTACAAAATTGGATTTGTAGAATTATGTTCTTTTAATAAAATATATTTTTGATGAAATATTTAATTATAAAATAAATAAATAAATAAAATTAAGCGCTAGTAATGTAGCGTTAGAGCTTGTGCAAATTTTTTAAATAATTAACTTTATCAGTATTGTTTTTGTTATATTTTTTAGTGGGACGTGTTCATCAGCTTTTCACTTCTAAATGTGTGTTTTGCATATTATCATCTCTTTTGCCAATTCCTAGATTAATTTATAGACACCAACATGAGTTCTTCCGACTATTATTTCTAGTCGGGCGCGCCAAGCCTCAACCGAGTTTTGTGTTCTATCGAGATTTTCTCCACGGTTCTGGAATATAGTCCAGAATTCTGAACTTGGTATTCATAAACACACCTTATATGTTTCAGAATCATTTTGGAATTCGCTTGGCGTCTGGATCAAATTCTGTTTTTATTGCAATATACAATATTTGTTTTCATATTCTAAGTCGTTACCACATTACAGTCTTAAGAAAAAGATTTTCAAAAGCCCGATTTTTTAAATTTTTTTATAAGTTCAGGCCCGCGGTAGGGCTCGATTTATAAAACAAATTTAAAAAATCGGGGTTTTGAAAATCAGGGTTTTCAGAGTCGAGATTTTGAAAATTGGGATTTTGAAAGTCGGGATCTTGAAAATCCGTATTTTGATTTTGGGAATTTGAAATGCAGGCAAACGATCCCGACCTGTTGCACAAGACTATAAGATAAATCATGTACTTCTTCTGCTTACGTTCGATACCCACTAGAACCTGCCTACTTGATGTGGTAAGATGGATGGGTATATGACCATGATCTACCATACCATGTAAACATACAGCGACAGCCACCATATTCTACTAGAGTAAGACTTAAGATTTGGCTACTGTAGAAAAAAGACGCGAATTTCTAAAAATACTTTTATTGGTAATTTCCTACTTGGCTTACTCGACACACCGGAAGCAATAAATACAATTAAGATAATTTTAAAAGTAGGTTGAGGTAATTTTATGCCTTAATTTTCAATTAAATGATCCGCGATTTATTTATTTTTTGTATTATTAAATTAATATTTCTCAAGCCAAATTTGTAAACTTATTTCAATATAAATAAATAAAACAATAAAAATAAATTATTTTACATAATTTACATATTTTACAATTTTACTGGTAGTAGTGACATCTATCTATGACTGGTACGAATTAATACCAGTTTAGTTTGGTCGGTAATTTAATGAAATTCTTACAAAACATTATCTAGGACCAAAATCACTTTTCTTGATGATTTGAAAATCGTTGAGCTCGAAAACAAAAAAATGTTTGTTCGTTTATCTGTATCGGTGATATCTCTCGTTTTAAATTGATTTTTGTCAAAAATTTAATAGACTTGGGACTGTTATATCAAGGGGGTCGAAAACGTGCCATTGGAAATCACAAAAAAACCAGCCAAACCCATGATATGGCTTTATAGTCGCTTTTATAATAAATATAAATGCTTGATATGGTTTGAATTAACCTGGAGGCGGTCTAAGCAACAATTGCACTTTAGTTCATAAATCAACCGTTTTGGCACCGGTGTTAAACTATTTGTTTAATATTTATACGAGCCGCATATTATTGAAAAGGTTTTCAAGAGTGTCACAAAGTCACCAGCTGCACTTTAGTACTCAAAACTACCGCCATGGCGCTGGATGCAGAAATATTTGCCTCATTCAATATAATCATTTGGCATATCGCTTGAAAAGTCTTCGACCAAGCATTAATTTTGCTATCTTAGACTAAACTAAAAATTCCTAAATGAGGCTGCAAAGAAAATTGGTGTAACGATTTTTTCAAAAATTAATGAATAACAACAGCAAAACAAGTTTTATATGTAGAATTGAAGCTCCTGCAAGTGTAAATCTCTTTTAAGTTACCAACAGTTGTGACGCCTAAGTTCCTGATAATCTAATACATATCTTTTAAATTTCTGATAACGCAAAACTTAGAAGGACGGTAAATAGGTTCATCCTTTAATATCCGGATTAGCATTTTACGCCAACCGAACGTTTCTCACTACGTTATTATTCATACGATCCGACATTAGTAGAACTTACATATACGTATATATGACATTTAGCATAATCGCCAAGTTAATCTTAAAACGTATCGAGTTTCAACAACATTTCAGATAAAAACAAACAAAATAAAAAATTTTGCTTGACAACGAAAATCAAATCAGAGCAATAAAAAACTAAATAAATCTACTAAAATCTTACTAATCAAGGCCATGTGAATTTAAAGCTAAGAAAATTGCATAACTGTCAATGACATATGTTTATTTTGATTCAAGTTTTATTTACACAAATATGTTTGCACAAAATCATACAGATCTACGTGTACGAGAGAGACAAATCTGTGTGGTATATTCAAACGTATATTATACATAATTATGATTTTATGAATATTTAATTTCCGCTTGACATTTTTGTGTATTCGGAGATTATAATTCTTCCATATCACCACATCCAACAAAGTTAATCCTTTCCCATCGAAAAACGATATACCGAAAAAAAAGAGAAATTTTTTGTGTGTAAAACTATTTTTTTTTTGTATTTGGTTCGGTTCGGATTGAGTTTTGTTCAAGTGATTATCGAATCGTTAACTATATATGTGCATACTTTATACCGAGATATTTTGACAATAATCAGTGCGCATGAACTTGACATAACAGGTGGCAATGAACCCATATAATTAGTAGTATGGCTGTGTAGTGCTGTATACTATATGCGATGATATTGCTGTAACCGCTTGAAAATTATCGCAAAAAATAATCGAAATATTCTGTGCGATGCGAGATAGAGTTCAAAATGCAAAGAACAGCGTGGGAAATTTTTTTTCTCTATTTTTTTTTTTTTTTGCGTTTGTCTGAGTTTAAATCTGTCGCGTGACGCGATATAGGATAGGTTGTTTAAGCGTATATGCGATAGATGATTATCAAGATAGGTTGGTACGGAATGTTGCACTAAAATGCTGAATCATACACGGAATCAACAAACAACAAATTTAATTAATGTTCAAGTGCGGTAAAAAGACAAAACTTCAAGCTACACATCTTCGCGTCTAAGAACTAAAATAAATATTTAATTTTTTTTTTAATTTCTAGTTTATAGTATTTCCAACAAATAAACTAATCCATTTATATTCTTCGTTTTTTAAATAATTTTGAATATGTTGTATTCAAAATGAATATATGTATATATTCACCGGAAATACCTACATATATATTTATAATGGAAGAAGGGTAGTCGAGCCGCGGTCAAAATCAAATAAACCGCATAGCCGTGTAAAAAAAATGAAATTGAAGTTGAATTAAATGAAATTTTTATGAAATCACCTCTTTCAATTCGCAAAAGCACCGCGTGCGGTTATTTATGGACAATGGTCTTAAATTTTACCACCCTATATATAAATGACGTATTTTTACAACAATAAATCATTATCGAATTAGAGTGGGGGGAACACTTGGTGCTAGTAAAATTTAACAACAACAAATCAGCTATATATAATTTTAGATTTATAACTTTTAAAGTACTAAAAATCCAAGTATTTTATTTTGTAAAAAAAATTTAATTTTAAAATTATTTTTAAACATTTTGGTGTTCGACAGCAACACGGTCATATAATACCTACAATTTATGAAATAAACCATTAATAAAATAATAATTTATTTTAAACGAACACAATGATCCGCGTATACGTATATCCATACACCAATACTATTAAAGAAATTAAAATGATTTTTTTTTATGGCTTTGGAACGAATAAATTTTGAATGGAATGGATGGTGGTTGAATAAAATACAAAAAGGGGTTGATAAGGTTCTCGATTCTCGTTTCGTATATATCGGGTGATTTTTATGATTAAAAAGATGTAAGAACATAAGTATATTTTTGGAGGGCAATCGAGGGATTAGAATTAGATATTAGAATGTTATATGTATGTTTTCCGTTTTTATGTGCTTTAATTTTATTAGTGCACAACGATATAAGTATGTATATGTATATGTTATATAATGTGTATGTATGTGGATGCCATCATAAATGGTTGATTGGGAAATTTGTTTTTTTATGTGCGTTATATATGGCGCCTGGAAAATTTTCCAGCTATTTAAATTTTATTTCTGTACTAAACTGTGCAGGATATATAAGGAGATATTGGATACAGTGAGATGAAATTTATGAAGAGATGGTAGAATGTAGCGTTCATTTTTTATTTAAATGTAATTGAATGTGCTATGCAAGAGTAGACAACAGATGAAACACATTACGTCGTTCCTAGATCCAAAATTCGAATGTTTCGTCTAAAATAGGTGAAAATTCGTATGAATTTTTGTTTGTGGCAAAATAGAAATAATTTTAATTGTTAAGCGATGTTTCCAAAATCTTTATGGTTAAGACCTATGTATAGTTGCCTTGTACCGTTTGAGAAGTATGAAACTCGAAGTCAAAAAAATGAATTCGAAACATTTCCGAAAATTCTTTATTGCGTATAAATTTTTCTTTTGCGTTTGATTTTAATTTGCCAAGATGTTCTCTTCATAAATTATTTCCACCCACATGCCCTAGTTTTTTTACATACGTATACCGTTATAATTTAATGCGTAACCTAATTTTATTCTTCAGCAGAGTAATGGCCTAACCAGTCAGGAATAAAAACTTAATAAAAAAAATAACTTTATTCCAGCCATCCAAAACTTATAATTCTTAAGTAATAACAAAATTAGTGCGATGTCAATTTATATTTTTTATGAATAAAACATGATTAGATGTTTATGTATTTTGATTAATTTATTAACGCAAACATTTAATAATAGAAAAGACACGACTAATATTTAACTTTTAACAACGTGCACTATTCAATCTAATTTTTAGGTTAGTTTTCATAAATTCAATAATTTATTATTCAAATAACTTTATATATTAATTTAGTAATTAATTATACAAATAAAATAATTTCCGCCTTTTTATTTAATAAACATTTAATAAAAATAGGATTTTGCGGCACAATTTTTTAAGTTTTTCTTATTTTTGGGCGAGAAATCGCGCGCACTTTTTTTTATTAAGTGACAGTTGGGTTTCTTACATGAAAATTAAGTTTGACTGGGTAATAACATTTAAATGCCATTTATCGCATTCTTATTTTTTTATTAAGTTAAGTTTTTATTCCTGACTGTGTATGGTTCCTACCCAAGAATAATTTCTTGATACGGGATTTAAGCGGTGAGTGTTATGATTTTGAACCTTTCAAAAAGCAAAAGGCCTAGAACAAAAATGGGTTTAAATTTTAGGTATATTTTGAATGATGCGTTGCGGTCCAGTGTATTTAGTTTTATCCCACTTAGGAGTTTTAGTTAGTTTATTACAGGTTAAACCAAATCAACAAACATCACACGACCGACCAAACGGCACTGCAGTTAAAGCTTTGGCGTTTGAAACGAGAAGTATCGAATTTCCAAAAACTTTAAACCATAATTTAATAATTGTGTGAATTTTTTTCTGATACAAATTTTTAGAACACCATATACTCGGAGGATCTAAAAATCGAAACTCTCCGCCCATTCCCTTTTTTTTCATAACGGGGTAATTCAAAATTACTACGCTACTTTTGGCTACATTGGTGTAGCACCGCGTTTTTGAAAAATTAATTTTCTTCTTTTGTAACTGTTTGACGGTTATTCGTCATTATTAAGAAAACAAAATTAAGCCATAAGCTCAAGACTAAGCTTCAAGACTAATTTAAAGATTAAGATTAAGTAAGTACTAGGTGTTTTAGAGACTCATGTCTTAACCGCCATACATAATTTTTATCGACGAAGAACATAAGTACTGTTCCGTCATTAACCGTCAATCCACTGTTCAACCGTTTCTAACGAACAAAAAACTAGATTTTACGAAAGTGGGATGCAAACACAATCTACAGTATGCCAAGAAAGTAACGGGAATTGAACATTTAAAGAGCACGCTTAAAGGGATTGTTAACATTTTTTTTGCCGCTAAGTTGGCACAACTGTCCTCTATCTTGACGTGAAATTTGAGCACTATATGTCACTTAGTTTGTTTACGGTGCCCTATTTTGTCAGTTCGCCCCATCAAGAGAACGTGAAAAAACATAAATAGTCCAAGTTCCAGGTCCAATGAAATAGTTTAGTTTTCACTAAAATAACATTATATTGCATTATTTCTTAATTTCTAGTCGTTAGTTTCAGTTATGTTTTAATATTTTTCATCGACTTTCAATTTGAATTAACATTAGTTCAATGCATGAAATTACAAAAACAGTTTTTTCAACCCCAATGGTCTCAACTATTCGTGTCGCCAAAGAAAGTATATTTCATAAAAATACGCCTCTCACCACTACTCATTACAACACTGTCGGATGTGGGCATATTTTATTTGTTGGTACTTTGAGTCACTGAGATTTTTAATTTATAGTCTTAGCAAAGGATGAAGAAGAATTAGAAAGACAAACAAATCATGGACGTTGAATCGGAATAAAAGACCAAGTATAAGAAAAGGAAAGTTCAACACTCACCAGAAATGGCAGAAACTTTACCATCAATTTCATCAAGAAACATCTAGCTGTGCAACATCAACTAGCTGAAAAAAACGGTGTAATACTGCAGTGAAATAAATGTCAAGGTTTTAACTATAAGTAAAAATATTGCCGAAGTGTGCCGGAAAGTACTACGCCCAAGCAAAAATATTATTGCAAAATGGTTAATTGTAAGAAGCCACATCCCGCAGGAGATGAGAAATAGCTAAGGAGCTACCAAGATTAAGAAATAAAACGCGAAAACAAAATCCAGGAATACCGGAAAAAAATGAACTAAACTTTCACCAAAGAGGAATCAAAACCCCATGTAAGTTAAACGGGAGAACCAAAACTATCCCCGCAAGTGTTAATGATATAACCTGTTATTTCGAAGGACACTAGTGAAGATACAGCAGGGACCCAAAAGATACTAGGAAGCATGAAGCTCTGAAGAACACATACGAAGAATTGAAGCTGTACACCGTAGACTTCTGCGCTTTACTCTGAGCGGATTTCCATGGGTCGAATGTTTTTAATGCAAATGCTCATGCTTTGAGAACGACACCTGCTTATCCCTTTTTCTACCAAAAAAAAAATTGTTTAGGCTCTATTAAAGTGCCAGTTGGTTCAGTTAAAACCACACAAATGTGTGAGTAAAATAGCATATAGTAAGTAATGGCGTTTTTGATAAAAAATATCGCATGATTTGAAGTACAACCAACACAATTGTGTGTACAGTTATAATGTTTTTTTGGACGAAAATACGTTTGAAAGGAATACACAAATGTGTAAGTTGGTTCAAAACACATAAAAATAATGATTGTTTTGCCATACCCACACAATTGTGTGGGCAGGCAGAATTAGGGTTGTAGAATTGCACCTCATAGAATGGCCTCCGGTCAGAACGAGCCTATTACATGAATGCTGCGCGAGACAAATAAACATTTCGAATTTTATGACTACCACATTAGCAAAATCGCTGTTAAGTAATTATTATTTGCTACCAACCGACAGACCAATAAATTTTTTTTTTTTTTTTTATATACAAAATTTCTTTTTTTCCCTAATCCCCTTAAATACTCATCGACCAAACTGTACAATGGTTAAATCTTTGGCGTATGGATCGGAAGGTACCGGGTTCGAATACCGATAGGAGCAGGATACAAAAGAAAATTTGTATCCTCAGAACAAAACTATGGCCCCATATCATAGTGCAGAACTCATGGGCCGACCCTTTTTTCATGCCAGTATTATAGGCTGGGGCTGGCATGGAGCTTTGCAACGTGCAGATGGTTCTATGAAAATTGGACCAATAGCCGTACATCCTCGAATTGGCTGGCAACGGATGGGAAGGGCGGAACAAAAGTAGGGACGGGGGAAAGCGAACCGTGAAAGGTTTGGGAGAGCCTCGGTCCCAGAACAGATTGCAAAGGTAATAAAAAATAAAAAAGGTTTAACTACTTTATTCAGCATTTATCATTCGCAAGATATTTTCATTTTCGAATAAGCGTTTTATTTAATTTTAGTTTTACTAACTTTTACCCCCCACCATCCCAGCTACAACCTAATTAAGGAAGACTATTGCACGTTATTTAAATCACTTGGATAAAATTTCATAATCGGGGGTGATTTTAATGCAAAAAATATCTAGTGAAAACCCAAGGGTAACCTCTAAAAACAGAAGAGAACTGTTTACTAATCTTCAGGTGCCCATTAAAAATCCGATACAGCTAGAAGAACTAGAACAACACAACAGCATACAAGAAGCGGTCCGGAGTAATAAAGAAACAATAATAAAGTTTTTCTCGTTTTCTTATAGTTTACGTATAAAACTATTGAAGCTTGATATTATAATTGCATTTGTTCGGAAAATATGTAACTAATCAGTATGATTAATACCTGAAAATTATAGTCAAATTTGCAACTATTTTGAAAATATGCCAAAAAGATTATTAAAATGTTTTTTTAAAAAAATATTGAAAAAATTTAAGATTTTCAAACATTTTTTAGTGTGAAGTGTGAAATTCAAAGTGACTAATTTTACAGTAGAAGCTTCATTATCTGTATAACGGTTACAGAAGTTTATCTCTCGTTTCTGTAGAATAAAATTTGCCTCTGTTTCAATTTTTATATCATTTACCAGCCTGCTAGATTGCAACATTGTGATGTTTCTACTGCGTTTTTATCACCAAATAATTTATTTTCGATTGTAGAACGAAAATAAATGAAATAGATATTGTTCAAATATATTCTAGTATAGGTTGTAGTAGCAATAGAGAAGAAATAATTGATAAACGATTCAGAAGTCAAATTAACTCTAGCAAAAAAAATGTTAGAACATCCCAGGCTCAGACTAGTGTTCTCTATCACATCCCGAACTTAATGTACTTACTCAACCCTGTATAAATTATAATAGATAGTTTAGTTTTTAAGCCCATATGAAAGAGGACTTTCTGAATCCACATCTGACACCACATATCCACACATCGCCCGTATGAAAGGAGACATCCAGCACAAAGTCAAAGTCCTGGTAAATTGATTGAGTCGCGGTAAATTGACCCTTTAAATAAATACGCAGTACGAACGATCTAAAAATATTAAAGATACAGTGAACAAAATAAGCCTGCGTACGTCTGTCTGTATATTAAAAATCTCATATTTCGAATCTCATTTTTTATTAACAAAAATAATAATTATTCTTCGTTAAAATTATTCACACAAAAATTAGGCCCTTTCCAATAACTTACTTAATTGTGTAGACGTTTATTCAAATAAGTCTCCTCGCGAGGTGACTTATTTGAATAAGTCGTTGTCCACAAATAAGTCGGTAATTACTTATTTGGAACTTATTGACTTATATGTCGCCATCTTAAATAAGTAAGTGAAGCCGTTCCAAACTTATTTTGCCAGCTTTATTAATGAAAGTATAAACAAACTCTTGCTGAATAAGTATGTCTACGCAGAAATGTCTCCAAATTTGTGTCTTGACTAAATGTAATACATGCAGTTTTTTTTTCAAATTTAGTAGCAACGACCAATATGTCAAGAAATTTTTTTCTTCCAATTGCATTTTGGTTTTTTGTTATTACGTCACAAATAAATCGGTACAGTGAATTGGAACAAATTGACTGACTTATCCAAGATGGGGTCAAATAAGTCAATAAGTCTGAAATAAGTCGGTAATTGGAAAAGGGCCTTAGTATGTACTTATGTATTTGTCATAGTTTGAATAACGGATAATTGAAAAAAATATTAAATAGTAGACCTTGATGAAATAATGCCTTTTTAGTATTTCAAACTGTTTTGAAACGTTAGTAACAATCATATAATAATAATAATGAAAAGGATGTGTTAATTATTAAATTAAGAAATCAAAATAAATCTCTTGGAAACATTGCCGAAATAACAAACGGATCAAAATCCATCATTCAAAGGGTGGTTCAAAATTATAGTTAAACAGGATCGCTTCTTTCTAAGCCTCGATCAATCGTGAGAGCGCTCGAAAAATCGTGTCAATAGTTACTAAAAACTACAAAAAATAACAATAACGACCCACAGAGCTCGTGTTCCAAGAAAAAAATGTCTAATCTCGGAAGCAAATCGAAAGAAGCGTTTAAAATTTGGTAAAATGTACGTGAACCAACCTTCAGAGTTTTGGAACAAGGTTAGATTTAGTAATGAATCAAAATTTAACATTTTTGGTTCAGAAGGAAAGTATGGCGGAAGAGGAATACCGCGATGAAATTTACGCTGCACTGTGAAACACCGTGGGGGTAATGTGATGATATGGGGCTGTATGGGCGCAAGCGGCGCTGGGAACGTTCAGTTTAAAGACTTCACAAAGGACAAAATGATGTACTTGAACAATTCAAAAAACTATTTAATAGATAGTGCGACGAAATTGGGGCTAGAATCTGAATTTGTTTTTTAACATGACAACGGTCCGAAACATACGGCAGCTCTAAACTCAATCGAATATTTATGGGAATTATCGCTCGACGATTAATTTTAGAGGAATGGACCAAAATATCACCACAAGTGGCTTCAAACCCGATCTAAAGGGAATCCAATGAAATTTTAATCTGGAATCTATTTTATTAAATTTTTAATATTATTTCAAATGTACGCAGTCTTTTTTGCAATGAATTTTGCAGTTCAAAGGTAAAAAAAATATATTTTTGAACTAATTTTTGTTTCAATGGTAAGAATAATTATTAAAGGGTAGGGGAATTACTTCGTGGGCTTTTTCCCGGTAGATGGCTTTACATCTCAGCAACCATTGATCGTATCGGGCAATTCTTATATGTGGTTGCAACATTAAAACCGGTGAAGTGAATAAAAAGTTACAACATTTTAAACATGGAGATAAATAATGAAAATATTCGATATCTTTTGCAATTTTATTACGACAGAGGTAAAAACGCGCCTCAGGCTTCCGAAAAAGTGTGTGCTGTTTATGGAGACGGTGCTTTATCAAAATCAGCAGCAAAGTAATGGTTCGCGCGCGGTTTTCTTCTGGAAATATGGTTGTCAAAGATGCACCTCGCTCTGGTCGACCAACCACTGGAAAAGTCGATGAAATCATGCAGAAAATTGCATAAGACCGACATATGTATAGGCAGCCATGCAATTAGTAAAGAACTAAATATTGATCACAAAACATTTTTAAACCGTTTGAAAATGGCTGGATAGAAAAAAAAAACTTGACGTTTGAGTACCACATGAATTAACAGTTAAAAAATTAATGCGAAACGCTGCTGAAACGGAATGAAATCGAGCCATTTTTAAAGCGAATGATTACTGGTGATGAAAAGTATCAATGCCAGGATTGACGCCAAGAAAGGTAATGCTGTGTGTTTGGTGGGATTGGAAAGGAATCGTGCATTATGAGGTGCTGCTACCGGGCCAAACGATTGGTTCTTATCTTTACTGTCAGCAACTAACGCGTTTAAGGCAAGCAATTCATTTAAAACGTCCAGAATTGATCAGCAGAAAGAGCGTTGTGTTCCATCATGATAACGCCAGACCACACACACACACACATCATGACCCGGCAGAAACTGAGAGAGCTTGGCTGGGAAGTTTTTATGCACCCACCATATAATATAGTCTTGACCTTGTACCATCGGACTACCATTTGTTCCGGCCCATGCAGGCCCATCTTAATGGTTTTACATTAAATTTAAAAGAGGCCTGCGAAAATAAGTTGTCTCGATTTTTCGCCTCTAAAACACAGAAGTTCTAGAGTGTTGCCTTCGACTTTCGAGTCAAACGGTTTATATTTTTTCGATATTTTTTTTTTTTTTGATTTCCAAATTTTTTTAAATTGTAAATCGGAATTGGCAATGTAAGCGTTTTCGAGGAAAATCTAAATGCACAAAATAAAACATTCCATCGCTGACATAACGATTAAAAGGCCACTGTTTAAAAGGCGTCACAGCGAAGTTACAGCCCGTTCGCCAGAGCATCAGAGGATGATGTATTTTAGGAATAAATAAGGAAAACAAGATACACAAAGAATATTATTCCAAGGAATATGTGCAGAAGCAACATCCTGGGTTCTATGTTAAAATTATACAGTCCACCCCGACATAATTAGATATGCCATTATGAATGAGCAACTATTGCTCAAAATGAGGTGTGTTAGATTTTGAGTGGATTATGCCCGGTTTACATGAGAAAATTGTTTTCTTCTACAAATTTTTGCAGGTAAATAAGAAAGAATCCGCTATATAAAAATATTCAATATGCCAGAAAGAAATAAACATACATATATAGTAATGGCGTAATTTTTTTTATAGGATCATTATTAATTTATTTTAATGAATTCAAATGCGAAATTTACATTTTTATCTATGGCGTCTGGTTTTATTATGAATCCTCAACATTTATAAATACGAAATAATTTTTTTCCTTATTAATTTTAAAGATGTTGCCATAAAAATACTCGGATCGAGTATATTTTATGGCAACATTTTCATTTTTATGGTGATATTGCTCAAAAATTCTTCTGCAAAATTTTGTTGGGATATACTGCTTTTCTTGTCTCTCATGTGTAAAAAGTCAATGTTATATCTTATTCATTTTGTAGAAGAAAAATGTTGGTCGTATGTAAACCGGGCTTTAAGGTTAATACAAATTGTAATTGTGACTCTACCAGAAAAATGACAGAAGGTCATCGATCAAAATGGCACATATTTGGTTTAATAAAGTTCATTTGAAATACGAAAATTCTTTGTTTCAATGTCACCCAAAAAGGCCACGAAATATTTCCCCTACCCTTTACTTTTGTTAATAAAAAATGAGATTCGAAATGCGTTTAGACTTTTTTACTGATTTTTAATATACAGACGGGTGTACGGAGATTTATTTTGTTCACTGTATGTATTTTTTTTTAAATAATTCTTCTTTATTATTTCTTTTTTAATTACAATCTAGTCGAAGAAATTTAAGGGTGTATCCATCGATCTACTCCTTAGTTTTGATATTTATTGTAGGCTTTATTCTTTTGAGCCTTCTAACTAAATCCATATTATCCAGTATTTGGATGGCCTCTATATTGACATGGTGAAGTAGCCGCTGTTTATTACTTCTATCAAATTTCGGTTTTGATGGGTTCTATGCCCAGATCTTTGTGGATGTCGCTATTTCTGACAAATCTTGGTTCGTGTTGTTAGGACAAAGTTTCTTAGCACTGTATTTTGCAATCGTTGGATAATATCTATGTTGCTCTGTTTGGTACATCCCGCAGTTGGGCCCTCTTCAATACTTGCTTATATAAAGCAGAAGCTTATTAGGGATTGTTAGATGAGAGTTTCTTCCCAAGTAGCCAATACATTTTTTTGTATTTTAATCCCAACTCGTTTCTTTTTTACATGGGATTTCCAGCGAAGCGTAGTGTCTAATGTCATACCAAGATATTTGGCAGTGTTTGCATGTGATATTTCTTGATTATTTAAATATGCTGGTTTGTGTACTAATCTCTTGTTCGTAAAGTCGACATTTACACATTTTGTTTCATTTAATTGTATGCGCCATTTTTTTGTACAGTTGTGCACTTGCTCTACCGCGTTTTTTAATTTTTCTGTGGTATCTGATTTGTTATCACCTACTGCCATGATAGCTGTGTCATCGGCGAAGCTATCATGTTGTTTTGTGGGATTGGACTATCTCAGGTGTATAATAAATACAGAAGTGGCCCAAGTACACTTCCGTTTGGAACTCCTGCTCTTATTTCCTTAAGCTCGGAGATTATGTATTTCGCGTAAGCCTGAAATGTCTTCCGTTATAAACGTTTCTAGTATTATGCTGTACTGTTTAGGTAGGATTAATTTAAGTTTGTAGATTAAACCTTTGTGCCAAACCTTGTCAAACGCCTGCGCACATCAAGGAATACTGCGAGTTTAGACATTACTGGCAGCAACGATATAGGCATATATGATGTTATTAGATATGGCGGTTTGGGAATCATGATAACCTCAGCCACTTTCCAAAGTTTTTGCACATATTTTAACCTGAATGCAGCTTATTAATGTCATTCGTCAATTTACTTAAGTAGAAATTACCTGACTCATTTTTTAGTTTCTGAATTTCTTTTGTTAATTGTTGAGTAAGATAGTTTAGTCTTTTTTTGCCTTGTGGAGCTCTAGTTTGGTACTACTTTTTCGGGATTTGCGTTTACTCCTAAAAAGATTTCTAATTCTTATTGGATAGTTATTTCTTTTTAGCCTTGATTTGATTTCTGGAGTACTTTCGCTTGCTGATTGTTGAATATCCGTGATAAACTTTTCTACTTCTATGTCCAGTTGATCCATAGTTTTTAAAGGAACTTTCAAAAGTGTTCTTTGTTCAATGTGTACTTTGAAACTTTCCCAGTCCGTATGTTTGTTGGTTAGTACTGGATTATTCCCTTTTTGGATGATATACTCGTTTAGGGTTAGGACTATCGGAGAATGATCTGAGCTCATATCTTGGCTTTCTTCGACTTTCATAAAACTATTAGAAATATTTTTGGTTATAAAAAATCGATCAGGCCAGGTATTTTTGTTGGGTCAGTTTGCCAGTATGTTAGTTTTCCTGTTGAAATGGATTCACATCCATTTTCTTTAATGGCAATCACTATTTTTTTTTCCTTTAATTGTAGTTAATCTAGAACCGCAGTGAGTATTCTTCGCATTGAAGTCATCACTCATTATGAACCTTTTTTCCTGGTGCTTGAAGAACTCTGAGTATTGTTTGTTTATTGTTTGCCACAACAATAGGAAAGTTATTGGTTTTTATATAAACAACTGTGGCCTGAATTTGTTCTTTATTATACTTTGCTTCTACAAAATGTTGGGCATTTTTTTTATGATGACTGCACATCCTCCTCTAGCTGAATTATCTGGATGAGCAGTGTGATATGTGCAACAGCCTTTAAATGTTATGTAGGATTGCTTAGTAAAATGAGTTTCCGAAATGAGACAAACATCTATATTCTCAGTTCTTGTTGATGACGGAGCAGACCATTACCATTCCAACACATGATTTTTATTGTGCTGTTCATTTTTGTATGGATTTCGGTTTGGAAGATAGCGCATTGGGAGCTATGCGCTATCTTTCAATTTTTGTAGCCTCTCATCAAATTTTGATAATTTCATGAGAATATCTTCTAATGTTTGACTAATGTCTACGCCTATCGATTTTTGCCGTGGTTTATTGAATACGCCTCTCATTGCTTCGGCATATGTAACACCTTCAGTTCTTAGATGGCGACCAAATTGTTGCCTATTGTCAGTTGAGGTCTCTCTCTTTTGGTTATCGGTGCAAGGCACGGCCACGTGCAAGTGGCCAACCGGCCATGTGTGAATTGCGACTGTTAAACAAGGCGAATGATGTCCAACATTTTTTTTTGGTGGCCTATCAAGGGCAAACCGGCGTTATCGGTGAAAAGCACCGCAACTTATTTTGGCGGCTAATCGAGGCTAATACAGTAATCGGCAGGTGAGCCGCAACGGTTATAGGTTCACCGGAAGGTGAACAAATTTTTGATCCATTGTTTCTTTAAACTTCCTATTTTTTTCGGTTTTTAAAAATTTCCAATTTTTTTTTCAAATTTGTTTCTATTTTCTTTTGCTTTCCTTTCTTCGGTTGGTTTTCTGGAGCGGTATGTTGTACCATCACTTCGAATCGAAAAAAGCCGAATTCGAAAAAAAGTCGAATCGAAAAAGTGAAAGTTGTATAATTTTTGCCTTTCGAAAATGATACAACATACCGCCATTCGACTGTTTTCGAATTTCGATTCGAAGTGATGGTACAACATACCGCCCCTGGTTTGATCCTATTCCGCGGGATTTAATCTTCTCCCTTCTCCATTTTTTTTTTGTTTTAGGTAAATAAATAAAAATTATTTTGAGATTTATCTTGCATTTGGGATCATTATTCTTCCGCTTCCTTTTACTTTCCTTTTGTGTAACAAATGAAAACAAATAAAATGAATTATTAAATTTTTTTCGGTTCGGTATGATGAAGGGGTGATTCTCATTCTGTGCCGGTGCCATATTTACAGGCTGGCCTTGTCACTCCAATTCATCCCTTGCCCAGAACAGCCACAGGGTCGAAGTGGCGAGCCCAGCAGATGTTTTGTCCATTCGGGGGCGACCATGAAATCCGGCGGTCTCTTCATGGCACTTCGGCGGTTTCATGCTGGCGAAGTGTGAATTGTGGGAGATTCGTTGGAGGTATTTCCGGGTGAAGAGAGGCTAGGTCTGTTGGGGAGGCGTCCCTCTCTAATGCTGCTTCGTTGCAGCTTGGCATCGGCTTTTCGGGGTCGATGGGTCATTCGAGGGGATCTCGTCGGGAGACTGGGGGGCACACACGGTTATAATTATTTTACTATGTTCCTGAAGTTTCGTCCGACAAATTTCGGCGGAACATCCGGTTTTTTTATTATTTATTTTTAGTTTACGTTTTTTTTATTAATTTCTGAAAACACGGTGTAGGCCAGCGTCATGCAAGCCTCCAAATCTCCACGACCCAATACCTTTAGTATTAGCCAGCAAAATCACCGTGCATAATTTATTTTTTAGTTCGTCAATTTGTTGTTGTAGACTGAGTGAGAATAATAATGCTTTGCTGAGTTTTCTCATTTAATTACTTGTTGCCATTGTTTGTATAACATCGTTTTCTGAGGCACAACTTTCAAGAACAGATGTTTCACTCTAATTATATGAGACTGTTATACCTGCTTGTTGGGGGTGCCGTTGTTGAAGCTAAAAGCTTCAATCGGTAAAAGATATCGTGTAAGTTGAAGTTTTTGATTTCGCTAACTTGGATAGGAACCAGTATTTTATAAATCTTAATTATAATTGCTTATAAGAATATATTTTACATTTAATTTTGCTGATATAACCATGACATGAATTATTAACAGTACGAACATCTTTGCAAAAATGCGGCTGGCAATCTTTAAACCTATTAAATTATAATATGAACGGGACATTATATAAGACCCCTCCACATCAAGCCCTTCGAACGTGCACACTTTGATAGTCCCAATTACATGTTGCGCCATTTATCATTAAACAATTAAATTATATATCAAAACCTCAAAACTAATTACGAATTACTTTACAGTTTGCAAAATTACTGCCGACATTACAATATTAGAACCTTGATAAAATCGTAAACTAATACGATATTAGGTAACAGATTAATAAACAGATGTTTCTTTTTTGTCGTAATCAAACAAAATTTTATTCCGCGAATTAAATCAGATACTGTAACTAAAACAGCGCAAAATTTTCATTATTTGCAATCGAATCAATTCCATAATGATGTGTTTGTGTGCTCACTGCTTTTGTGTTTGTGTGCGGCTTAATTAAAAATTTATTAAATCACTTTAGTGTTTCGACGAAACGAACAAATAATTTAGCGCCCTATATACATACATATATGTATATAATTATTATTTATGTATGTATGTATGTATATTTCAAATTGTACATGCGAGACGAGTTAATACTGTGATAACGATGTGTAATTATATACGATTCTTATAAATTCCTCAAACTCAAATGCTCGTCATAACCCGTATACACATTTGCTTGTTACCTTATAAAATCCCTTAATACTATAAAATTTTCACTCCTTTTTTAATATCCGTTTTCCCGTTTTTATTTTATTTTTTTATTAGTGATGTGCGCACAAATACATGTGCAGTACAAGAAAAATAAAATCCCCTTATGGTGTTCAACACTGACTAATGTTCCTTATACATAAATGTTTATTCTTAATTCTAGTGAAAAATTGACATTCGACCGAAATTTATAACTTGATATATTATGGATATGTTCTTTGAAATTCTTTAAATGGCGTGTGTGTATCACGGTTATATACAAAAGATATTTGCGATGAGATATTTAAAATTTTCTGTTATTTATAATAACGCACTGTTTAAGGAGTGGTTTGGTTTAAGTATCACCGTTTATCTGCATAAATATCTTATATTTAATTAATATTTATTCGTAATTTTGATAATTATTTATGACTGGTCTTGAAATATTTCCATTTTATTTGGTTGTTTGGGAATCGAAAATTTGTTTCCAAATTTGGAAATACTCGATTAATAAGTTGGCTTTTGATTCATTTGCATTTCGACAGATAAATTACATTAATCATGAGTGACACTAAAATATCGCATCGAGTCAATAAATTCCGGTATAAACACATAAATCTATATTTGGACTGCTCCTGTTGAATAATTGTTGATCATTTTGGGTATGGGCACAGAATCATGTATTTTTACTATGGACTATGGAGTAATGTTCGACATGGTCAATTTCTACCAATTTGGACTTGTTGTCGGTTTCCTTACGGTTACTATTGGTTATCAAAATTAACCCTTCCGCACACACGTCGGTACCAACACAAACAAAATAATAAATAAAAACACGACGGTAATAACAAACTGTGTTTTCATATGATTAATATTGAATGTGTTTTTCTGTGTCTCAGAGGAAGCGTTTCTGTTTTCATTGTGCCATTTGAATTATGCGAAATTATGGCCTACGTTCGACCTTTCTTACAGCCTTAGTTTCGAAAGATCAAAGAATTCGAAGGATCTTGGAAATAGGTTCATTAGTGATGATTGTTTGTTAGGGTGGACCTTATTGTACATTAAATTATACCAAGTTCCAATACCTAACGGAACACCCCCAGAAATGTGAGGTTATGCTAAAAACTTAAACAGAACAAATATTGGATCAATCGAAGATGGTTTAGAGGTCGCGACGTGAGAACGAAGTACGGTAAAATTTGCCACTTTCAGCCTAAATGAAAATTGTGGTGAGTATAGGAGATAATTACCTTCCAAAACATCAAAGATATCGAAAATTGGTTGTTAACAAATGGACTTTATTGGTAAATTTTCAAAATACAAAACAAGACAAATTATTACTACAGGGTGGGCCAAAAGTCACCATGGCTTTAAATATAATATAAATAATATAATATAAATAACACCTGAAGACTAAATAATGGAGAGATTCACAACTGAACAAAAAACCAGAATAATAGAATTTTATTATTTAAATCAGCGATCAATAATTTTAACGCAAAGAGCATATCGTCGCCATTTTAACGTCAGAATTTCACCCTCTGAAGCAAGAGATTTGCTTCGAACCGGTAATTCGCACTGCAGAAAATATTGAACGTGTAGCGTAAAGTGTAGCAAACGAAACACCAGAAACCTCTACCAGAAGGTGTTCTGCTCAGCTAGGAATGTCTCGTACGTCACTACGGCGCATTTTAAAAAATGATTTACTGTTATTCCCATATAAGGTGCAATTGGTGTAAGAATTAAAACCTGGAGATCATCGGCAACGTCTAAATTTTGAAGGTAAATTTCAACAGTTGGCCAGAAATGAAATCAACTTTATTGAAAATTTGGTTATGAGTGTTGAAGCTCATTTTCATTTGAATGGCTTTGTTAATAAGCAGAACTGCAGGTTCTGGGGTTCTGAAAATCCAAGAGCCTTTCATCAACGCAAATTGCACTACATTAGGTGTACAGTATGGTGTGGCATTACATCTGAAAATATCATTGGGCCTTACTTCTTCGAAAATGAAGATGAAAGTGCTTTAACACTTGGCGAATGGTGCCACTGCCCACACTGCCCGAGGCACAATGGCACTTTTAAGCAAATTTTTGGAGAACGAATAATTTTCAGAAATTCGGAAGTTAATTGGCCAGCGCGTTGTCAGATTTGTCAACACCCGAATATTTTCTTTGGGGTTATTTGAAGGAGCGAGTATATGTGAACAAGCCCGAGACAATCCTTGAACTCAAGGCCAACATTGTTGTAGAAATTCGAACGCTACATAGCCACAAATTTTGAAAGATGTTATGGAAAATGCTCTAAAACGAGCCTATCAGCGTCATTTAAGTGACATTATTTTCCATACTTAGTGTAAAAAAAAATTCCATTTTGTATATTTTATAAACTAAAAAAAAAATATATAAACGAAAAAGTTATTAAATTTTTAAACGACATGGTGACTTTTGGCCCTATGGTGCTTTAGCTGCTTTAGTGCAATGCAACTAAATTTTCACATAAAATCGTACGACAAAAATTCAAATGTCCCGTAAATTCTTCTGTTCTTGTGCTGTTAACTTAAATTCTTCACGAAAGATAAATAATTTCAATACATAAATGGGTTTGGACATCCAGCAAGCATGACGCATAGGCCCTGGCAGACGGAAACGGAGATTTTCATTTGGTATCATGTCCAAAAAAATTAGAGTGATTTCCAATAATTCTTTGTAATCATCTCGCAATGTAATTTCACATAATATGTGATGTCAACAACGGAGATATAACAAACTTTGTTTGAGGAGAAACCTCTAAAATAATAGCGGTTCCATTTAATCGTCCAGTATTTAAATATGCGTTGTATCGAAGCAAGCCGATCCACGGTCTCCGTTCCAGATAACTCCGGAAGTAATTTCCCATCGCAATGTACTATTCCTGTTGTAAACTTGAAAGTCAATTTAACTGATTCTGCAATTTCTACTCTATTTGTTTCACGAAGCTGTCTCAGTGTTTTTCGATTCATCAGAGAATGTCCAAGACCTTCGGCAACGGCACTGATTAAATGGATTGCTGTACGATCAGTAACCTTCACTTATCTAAAGTTGACAATATTCTAGGGGCTCCTTCTGCGCTTATAGCATGGCCAAACCAATATTTTCGAAGCTCGTGTTGTTATTAGATATCCTTTCGCTGTCACTCTCTGATGACGATAATACTGCTTCTGAGTCTATTGGAATTGATTTTCTTTTTTCTTCAAGATATCTTCGTTTACAAGTCTTTCTGTCTCCACGTGAGTGGATTCCGATTTCCGCATTCCTTTTCAATTTGATATTGTGTGGTTCCAGCCAAATATCCGGGACACCTTTTCTCGCGCTGTGACAATAAGAATCGCTTGTCGTCTTCACTGGTCAGTTTACTACTAGAGGCATTTTATCTTTCACGATAAACTTTCGAAGGTTTATTTTTATTTTTAAGAATATTTTTCCACTCATCATGCAATTTTTCCAATTTTTTAATGAAATGTTGTTCCTTTTTCACTGGAATTCGTGCTTTTGATCAAAAAATAGACACTTTCTGGATTGTGAGAACTGCACGGTGATTGTAAAAGAAATACAGAACGCTTGCTTTTTTGAGGATAACTTAGCCCAATAATTTGACAGTACTAATGGCCAAGACGATAAATTTCTGTAGTGCACCGTAAATTAGTTGCCATTTTGTAAACTTTAGTAGCTTAATATACTTGAGTCATAAGGTCTTAACATAGTTGTGTTTTATGATGATGACATCATAAAACTCAACTATTTTAAGTACTTATGACTCTTATGGGTTGTTATCACATCATAAAACATACTTTTGTTTAGTCGTTTTATCCCATTTTTATTTATTAATTTATTTGTTTGTAATTTTGAAGTTAGATTCCAGCATTTAAAAAAACGTTTATTATTTGGGTTTTTATTAGTTTCGGAAATTATCAATAAAATCGCTATTGCGATTACCACAAATTTAGGCTGAGAAAAAATTTTAAAACATTTTTCTGTTCGTTTGAAAATGAAAAATTGTAAAAAAATGCCGTTTTTATCGAACTTCGCGCTCAAGTCCCGACCTCTAAACCATCTATGATTGACCCAATGTTTTTTCTGTTTAAGTTTTTAGCATAACCTCACATTTTTAGAGGGTGGCCCGTTAGATATCTTTACAAGTAAATATCTCTGCATTTCTACTAAAAAAAATAATGGAGAATACTTGTGACACAAATTAATTTTTATTTTACCATAATTTATGAAGTAGAAATATTATATTCCTTTTTGTGCACTAAAATAATAAATTCTAGAAAATTCAAAATTATTTTTAAAGCGGTTGAAAATCAGTTAAACGAATTTTTTAAATTTAAAAACCGAAAACCCGGTTTTAATTTTTGACTGACAGATTGGAATCGCTAATCACGGATGCTTTCAACAATACTTTACTGGTTTAATCTATCTAGCCTGTCTAGACACTAGAAACTTCTGTTTCTATCCAACCATTAAAATCATAATATTATGTCGTTTTGGTAAACGACCATTTTCATTGAAATACAAATTTCGGTTATGGGTTGTTTTCAAAAATACTCAAGTAAATCAGATACTTCTGAAAACAGGACGAAAACCTTTTTTCGACAACACTTACGTCCCTAGGTTAGTAAAACATAGTAATCATAAAAATTTTCGAACTCGAGATTTTTGCAGATTTACCAGATTTTTTTCAGCTTTGTCTGTTGTTCGGTTAGTTTGTTTGTCTGTCTACCGAGCTGTCTATTTCTCTCTTGATTGATCTTTTCCGTACAGCCCACAACGAATTGACTGATTTGGATGAACTTCTTACTTAAGCGTTTTTCATAAATTGGGAGGTCCCAGTGAAATATCGCAGAAACCGGAATTGGTGGCCCACATAAACGTTTTCTCGGTTTTAGCAGATATTTTGAAAGGTACTGCATTTATGATAAAATCGAAGAAGAACAAAAGGATGCACAATGTAAATGAAAATGACATTAAAACCTAATTTGCCACCAAAATAATCCAAACAGGTTGAAACTGCTTTTTACAAAAAAATTATCTTTCAATGAAGTTTGGCGGCAATCGGTGCACCGGAAGTGATCGGTTCAGTAGTAGCTTTATCGATTTTAGCAAATATTTAAAAAGTGAAGCATCTACGATAAAATCGAGACAACTAACTTTTAGAAAAAAATTTTGCCCCTCTATAGCTAAAACACGTTAATGAATGAAATTTCATACTGAAGCTTTTCCATAACTTAAAAAATCCCAATGCAATTTGTGCACCATAATTGTCAGTTTCCATTAGGAAAGTTTCTCAAAAGGATTCTAAATTAAATTTGAAACAAAAAAATTAGTTCACTTAATCTTTCCTAAAATTTAGCTTGAGTTTTAGAAAATACAGAACATAAACATACAGACTAGACTAGTGATTGCAAAATTCGAAATTATTTTGAATCAATTTTAAATCAGACTCAAAAATGAATGGTTAAAATTAATTCACCGTTTAAAAATTGAATGAAGACAATTTAGGCGTCATAATTATTATTTACCTATTTGTTTGATTTTGTTGTAAATTGCTCGTTGAGTTTGATCTTGGTGGTTTCAAGTTTCATTGAATTATTTAACTTCCCCTACTTTGACCTAATAAAATCTTTCTGATTCGCAGTCTTACTGTGATGTTGCAAGTAAAAGTTTTTTGGTTACCCTTTACAAGGAACAAACACGTCATTGGGATCAAAGGTATTTAGTTTACCTTTGAAAATATTGCAATATTCCTCCATTGAGTCGCATACAAGATCACCGTCCATTTTCAGTACTACTACTGCATATTTTGTTGGCATCAATACAAAAATGATTTCAGTAAGCAGGTCAAATTCATCGATCGATAATGGGATATCGATTCGATACTTTCTGAATTGCTGTCTCAAGTAATTATGTTCTAAAGAGTTCCCAAACCTAATATCACAATTAACTATTTATTACCGATGTTTGGTATCGTTGTATGTGTAATGTTGATGGAGATCCAACCAGGTGCAATTGAAGAAGTGTGGAAATTTATGGATGTAAGTTAAGATGGATGTTTTAGATGTATGGTGAAACAAATGCTGATGTTAGGCAAAGCTGATGATCTTACGGTAGCAAATTTTGAATAAAAGGAACTTAAGCACTGATTTGAACACTTTACTATTTTATTATGAAACCAAAAGAGTTTATTATTTATAATTTAATGTTTAATATTTAACAACTTGTTAGTTCGCCAGTTCGAAGTGAATAGAATTAATTTTTACAATATATAGTTTTACAAATTATATGTACGTTTATCCATCATATTTAAATTTTATAATTAATGTAGATTGTATCGTTTGAATGTATAAATGTACTATTAATAATATTATATAAAGTACTAGAACGATATATACTATGTAGTTAATTACATTGTAAAATACACTCGTCGTACTACTACTCTAGTACAATATTAAATAATGACAGTTAAGTTGACAAGGTTTGTTTTGAAGTTGAATTTTACAGAAATGTTAAAGATAAGTATAAATTATATATAAAATTATTGTTTGACAGTATATAATTATTAATTAGTTTGTTAATTTCAGTTAAATACTATTTGGATTAATTTAACAAAGTTGGTGAGTATATGAAATAATGTTTTGTGTCATTAATGTTTTATTTAATTTTAGGTTGTTGATGTGCTGATATAACCGGCTACCCCGCTCAATTCTGTGGTTGCAGATTTTCTTAATAAATGATGTGACAGTGAAAAGTATGTTGTTTTATTTCTTTTAGAGTTTCGCTAACAATCGTCTAATGAATCTTTTTCTTGAATCTCTTTCAAAGTTTCATTTTAGTGAAAATGTCACTTTGCAGTACTACCACTCAGTAGTACCAACTGGTTTGTATGCGCAAAACACAGCTGCTTTCTAGCTGGTGATATGGGTATTGAGATAGAACAGCGAGAATAGGAATGAAACAATTAATGATGGCTTAACCCGCAGCACAATAATTTTTGCAGATATTTTGGAAGATGCTACTGTTTTCTTTTCTTTATGGCTGTACAAAACCAGAAAAGATTCTGCTGAACTAATATTCAGCTACAACCAAATATAAAATTTGTTATTGGGCCATAAATGGCGATAACTTATGCAATTCTAAGCTGCTTTGCGATTTACAATCCAAAATTTAATATAGGTCACAGAACAGAAACTCATGGTGCCAAATTTGATTTGTTAAATTTTTAATTATATTTTGAAGGGCAAAATTCTCGATTTGTAGGGGAAATTATGTCGTGTTATACATAATTTCGATGTATTTTATGTACAAATTATGTACCACCAAATCGCTCATTTGCTGCAAGAGTGACACAATCCAAAATTTTTAATTTTTCAGGAAAACGATTTGATAATATCACTCAAAAATATTTTCAAATACGGCGTTTTCAAAGTAAATTTAAATACATCTTACGGATCTTAATTTTTAAAATTCTTTAATATTTTGCAAATTTTCTCAGGATAGTCTCCAATATCTTAAAATGTTAATCCCTTTCGCGAGCTGAGTGATTTTTTATATGTAATTTCACCTAATTTGCTACAAATAACTACATAAGAGCAATTTTTAATGACATTCCAGCCATACTAGCCGTAACGAGTATTTCGTAAATATTGTTGAATTTTAAATGACAGCTATTGTTTGTTGTTTTTGTTTTGGATAGCACGATACAAATTTTATTTTTTTTAAGTTTGAACGAAAAATTTCCATCCAATAATTTTTATTAAGTGACAATTCGAAGCTTCGTTAAATTTTTTAATTTAAATTAATTTTTCCATGGGCGAAAGTACAGCATTTATCGCAAACATAATTTTTTTAAAGTTACGTTTATAATTTTTGTTTAATTTTTATATGGTTACCCCTTAACGGCCGGTTAGTTGTGCGCCAGTTAAATGTTTTATGTATACGAAATCTGTTTTCGCAATCAGTGCTGAAATGTTCTACCATCACATTTTCGATACTTTATCGTAGATTATGTCTCGCTTCTTTAGAATAAAATGTGACACTATTTCACATTTTATATCATTTACCAGGTTACTAGATTGAAAAATTGTGATATTCTACTCCATTTCTATCAAGAAATAATTTGTTTTCGATACTTGAACGCAATTAGAGAAAGACAATTTGTTCGCATTTGTACTAGTAGGTTGTGATAGCAATAGAAAAGAAATAATTCATAAATGAAACAGTTGTCCATTTTAGTTTAGCAAAATGAGAAATAAACTTCGATAAAGTATCGAAAATGTGGTGGTAGAACATGTCACCCCAGGCAAAAAAGCAACGCAAACTTGATTAAATATATTTTGTTCCGTGGAAATATTTAGCTTGCGTATAAATATTTAAACGGCCAACTTTGATTGAATAAAATTTTAACTAATCGTCAAATATTGCCCGGTTTACATGAGAAAATTGTTATCTTCTACAAATTTTTACAGGTAAATAAGAAAGAATCCGCTATATAAAAATATTCAATATGCCAGAAAGAAATAAACATATATAGTAATGGCGTAATTTTTTTATAGGATCATTGTTAATTTATTTTTATAGAATTAAAATACGAAATTTACATTTTTATCTATGGCGTCTGGTTTTATTATAAATCCTCAACATTTATAAATACGAAATATTTTTTTTTCTTATTAATTTTAAAAATGTTGCCATAAAAATACTCGGATCGAGTATATTTTATGGCAACATTTTCATTTTTATGGTGATTTTTGCTCAAAAATTCTTCTGCAAAATTTTGTTGGGATATATTGCTTTTCTTGTCTCTCATGTGCAAAAAGTCCAATGTTATGTCTTATTCATTTTGCAGAAGAAAAATGTTGGTCGTATGTAAACCGGGCATATTTCCATGGAATAAAATATATTTAATTAAGTTTGCGTTGATTTTTACTGATTGCGAAAACAGATTTCATATAAAATATTTAAGTGGCGCACAACTAACCGGCCGTTAGACGTTTTTCAGTGCAACCGGCCATTAATTGGTTAAGGTTAAGGCAGAGACACCGTAAATGAGATGTTTTATCCTTAATAAAAGTAAAAATTTTAGCTGCATATATTACTCATTTGGTGCAAGAGTGACACGATTCAACATTTTCAATTTTTCAGGAGACCGATTTGAAAATATCATACTCATAATTGTTTGTAAAAACGCTGTTTTTCAAAAGCACAGAAAATACGTTCTAATTAGCAGAATTAAATTTTGGTATTTCTACATCCTGAATCGGATCTTAATTTTTATAATCCTTTAATATTTTGAACAATTTCTTTGGGCACTTTCCAATCTTAAATTGTTCATCTCTATCTCGAACTGAGTATTTTGTTATATGGATTTTACCTAGTTTACTAGAAATAACGGCTTATGAGAGTATGTTTTGATTCAAAAAAATAAAAATATGAATTATTGGGATTCCTTGGTTACGAATTTCGTAAAAACGAGTGAATTTTGAGTTGTGTAGCTCTTGCTGCAAATGTGCGACATATTTTCTATAGACTGCGACTACCCAAACAAAAATATTTTTTTTTCTTGCGTTTATGTATACGCAAAGAAAAGTCACAAATACAACGTTGACATTGGAATTACCAGCAAGATGTTTATTTACTTTGTTCATAGGCTGAGAAACACGATATTCTCGACGGAAATAACTTTTAATGTAAATTTAAAAGCTTCAAAAAATCAATAAAACTAGAAATATGTCAAGCCCACTTAATTAGTTGTAACGTACATGAAGGTTGCATACAATTAGCCAAATTAAAATCAACGCTTACCATTTTAAATGAGAAAAATTGTCTAGCAGAAATTTCGCACCTTTATATAAATTTTGATTTAAAAATATTAATAGGTGACTTTAACACAATTTTGTGTGGAGTAATCAATCTGACGATTGATATAATATGTTAAACTTTCCACAGCCTCATCCGGAAGATGCATTAGTGGTATCATTTCTAATTTTTATTATTTTAGTATAAAGTTAATTAGAAGTTGACTGTTTCGAGCATTTTCGAAATCCCAAATTAAGGTATCTTCCTCTGAGTTTTTTTTTTCACTGAAATTTGAATTAATCCTATATTCAACCATCTCGATAATTTTTTTATTATCTAATCGAAATCCATAATTTTTACTCCAACCAAATTTTTTTCGAAATTTCACTCAACACGAAATACGCCTGTAAAAACATTGTTGACAAACCGAAATGCTGTTTGTTACATACAAACAATTCAAAAATGTGTTTTTTCAGTATAATTTGAGTTACATTCTTTACCTCGTAATTTTCGCTCTTTCCAGACTCAATAATATATAAATAAAATTAGATTTTCTTCTCATACCAAAATTTCAATCAAAGCGAAATTTAATTCAGTGCGAAATTAATTGAAAAAGATGGATTTGTGGTCAAATTTGTAATAGTTTTGAGTGAAATTTAAAGCAAGCATTTTGATATTATTTTTGTATTGTTCAAAGTTTTGAGTGGAATTTAAGCCTTTATATCAACATTTCACTGACATGTAAAATACAAACGCTTGAAACGAAAATTTCACTGAAAAGAAAATTTCACTCACAAATTTATGTTTTTGTGGCTTTTAGTTCATCGTGACACAGCATTCCATGGTTTTGAGTAAAAAAAATGTCTCATTATTTGTTTATGAATACATTACACTTTCATAGATATTGAGTGAAACTATCGTATGGTTTATTTCCAAGAAATTTTTCAGGGTTTTGTTGCTTGGAAATACGCTGAAAAGTATTACCACAACGGTACAGTTCACCTTAAATAGAAATTAAGAATTTTGGAAAAGAAAATTCAAAAGAAAAATCAAAATTGTGTGCTCGTTTCTCTGCCACCTGTTTGCCTGGCCAAAGTATCAAGTTGTTCTTCTAAACAGAAGCTAAAGCTCCAAAAGGTAGGGAATTTTTTATTAAGAAATTTTAAATTCGTCTGTATCATTACTTTCAAGATTTTCGGCTTTTTAATAGACAAATATTATTTTATATGACATTCACAATGATTGAGACCTTTCGGGCCACCAAAAAAGTGGTCATTTACAATCTTTAAAAAAATGATACAGACGAAAAATAATTAAAATTTCTTAATTTATATTAGTGTGGGCATAATACACACATATAAAATGAGAAGTTTAAAAAGTTTTCTGATTTGGTGATATAATTCGCTAAATCAATTTGTTCTTGTTTCATACTATAGGTTTGAAGCAAGAGGTAAATTTTTGGAGTTTGGTCGTTGCAGCCTGATGAGTAGACCAACTTTTATCGGTACGAAACCAAACTGCCAAGAGGAAACTTGAGGAAGTTCTCATTTTTGTAAAGGGTTGTGTGGCTCTGAAATCTGAATACACAAGTACCCTTGGGGTTAAAAATGGGGAGTTGAGTGAATTTTTTACTTCTTTTTAGTAGAGATATTGTAAGTAAATGACCTATTTTTTTGGTGGCCCGAAAGATCTCAAACATTGTGAATGTCATAGAAAATAATATTTGTCTATAAAAAAGCCGAAAATCTTTAAAGGAATTTTTTATTTATACTTTTTCACATAATTTAGAAAATCACTAAGATTTGTGTGGCAATCAATTAACCGAAAGAGATTCGTTAAATAAGAAATTTCGAGATTTTTGAGAAGATGTTATGATCTAATACGGTGATGACTAAAACAAGGGCGGTGTTGTATTGAATTTTGAGCTTCTAAATGAGAATAAAATAGTCTCAGTTTACGTACATTCGTGGTAAAAGGAAGTGGAGTGTTGGTGCGTCAACATATAATACCGTTAAATATGTAAAAAATCTATTACTTTCCAAAACGGAAAATTTAGTAATAAGTTTCAAAAAAGTCTCATCTACGTCTTATTTGTTTATTATTTCAGAGTTAGACGTTACTATAATTACAGGTTTTATAAGCCCCCTTACACATTTACGAACTAGAACATCTATTGTTTTGTATTGAGGGGAGCTATGACCATGGTTATAATCGTAAAGAAACAAATTAAAATAATCCCCGAAATTTGTAAACTAAATCATGAAGATTTTTATTTTTGAGATTTTTTTTTTGCCTTTCTGTAAATTAGAGACAACTTTAATTTTAAGCTATGAAATTGAAGCAAGGATTAACCATATAAATTATCTTGTTCAGATGACGAAATAGTTTTTAATTAAAGACCTTATTACTCAAACTAATTACTATGTAATTAACGCTTACCTGCTAAAAACGCAATGTTCAACTGTCATACACTGAGCTCGTGTAACTGAAAATAAAATAAAATAAAATATTTATAAAAACAGTCGATTTATTTACATACGAATATAATTATTATAGTTTTACAAAGAGATACTTTACTTTAAACTATTTAATTAATTATGACCTTGTAAGCATTTGTACATAAGTAAAACTCGTAAAGCACACCACTCATGTGTTAATTTATTTCACATAAAAATTAAAAATTTCATAAAAATAAACCTTAAATAAAAGCGCGACAACAACAACAAACCCAAATCGTAAACAAAACCTTTATGCGATGACATTTTATGTGTACACATATTTATGTGATTGCACAATTTCGTGTGTGATGTTTTCAAGAAAACTGCATACAATTGTCGCAATTCACAAAAATTTGAAAGAAGTAAAATCTGCATTTCTCGGCGTTAACAAAATTACAATAAAAATTAACATCTTTAATTTGTATATATGTATGTACACATATATAAGTATGTACTTTATGATTACAAGTAAAGTGAAAAAAATTATTTTTCGTTTTTAAAAGGAAAATACAAAAAAAAAGTTAAGACGCAAAAAAGAGTTGGGGCGGCTCACGAGGGGGGAAATACATACAAAATAACAAAAATTTTAAGTGAAAGTGTTTAAAAAATGAAATATTTTCGTTGTTTCAATTTCTGTTGTTTTTTTGTTAGCTAACTAACAACTACCTAAGAGTACTTAGCTATCGCTCTAATTAAATGAAATGTAAATACATTTCATTATTGTCGTGTATAATAAAAACCAGAGAGAACAATAAAGAGAAATCTAGAGTTGTAAATTTTATGGTAATGTTTGTTGTTTTGTATGTTTTATGCAACTGATCTGCGATGAAATGAATCAAACGATTACGACTAAGGGCGGCAATAGAACACGATGTCGTATAAGTCGTTTTCTTATTTCCTAAATTATAGGGTGTTTTTTTAGAGGCGGTGAACTTTAAATTGAAATAAAACACAGCTTTATCTGACAGATAGTTTTATGTCATTAATATGATTTCGAGAATGTGGCCTGCAAGATTAATGTCTTCCAATTGAGGCACGAAAAAATTAGTAATCGCTTGTCTCTGTACCGCTCATCGTTGACTGTAACGTTCTGACCATTATCATTGTTGGAGACATATGAACCAATGATTCCACCGGCATTATTCTGGTAATTCCCAAGGAACAGACAGAGAATAGGGAAAAATTTACATATAATTTCCATTTAAATTTTTAGCTGTTTTATTAAGGTAAAAAGTTAGCGGTAATTCGTTTTGGAAAATAAAAAATTAGATTGGGAATAATTTTCTCTGCCAGTTTCGATATGGAAAGATAAATTATTTCCAATATAAAAAAGTTTTTTTCTTAGTAGGGCAGAAAAAACTAAGATAAAAAACTAAGTAATTTTTTTCAAAGGATTACCAGAATAGTGCCACTGTTGATTTAATTTCAGCATCACCCGATTACTAACAACGTTTGTTCGCCATATCTTCACACTTTTACAATTCTACTTAACCCATTTCCGGCCGGTGCCAGAATTCATTAGAATTTTTCTACGCCGTTTCAGTCAGGAGTTACGAGGACCACGCTTTTGATATATAATAAAAACAAAGAATTCAAGCCCCCGTTCCCAAGAAAAACAGTGGTCGAGAAATCAGCCATTGGCCGAATACGTATAAAAATTTTAACAAAAGCACGATTTATTAGAGAATTCATTTTTTATTGAATATTTATTTATCATGGTGTTTATGACACTCTCTACAGCGTCGGGCTCTGGCTTCCTGCTCTTTGGTAATGATGTGTTCTCCTTGATTTGATTCAGCCGGAGGTCTGTCAGGTTGTTATTGTATCGTTTCTTCCGATGTAAGGAGTAATCCTTCGGTTCCCCAACTTTGAAATCTTTTTGAGACATTTCCTTCTGGTTGATGCATTCTCCACGCATTTACAAGTGCACTAAATTTCCACGCATTTACAAGTGCACAAAATAACCTTAGCCTGCGCAACAGAGATATATTTATGTTCCGATCTATTGTAACGATGGACGTTTGTGACTTCCTTGCACACCAACGGACAAATAGAATATGGTTGATGGTATCAAAAACGTGGTATATTTTACATTTTGGCAGTTTTCATTAAAGCTCTTCTTAACCGATTTGAGCGAACAGTATATATTGCTAGGAACTCACGCTTAAAATATAGATACATCAGATAATAAGACGTAAAAAAATTGGTGTAGGTATCGTTTAATGGTTTTTAATTTCGACCGCGGCATTTCCTAATTAAGGTCGACTCCAGTAATCATTGATAGATGGAACCTTGTAGTATCTTGACAGCAACAAGATTCCTAGGATTTTTTTTAACTCCACAATTGAGCAAACGTTTTGAACATTCAGATTAATTCCATATTTATTTGTTTCAACTAACATATGCTGAAGAAGATCGTCGTCAAAAAATCTCAGAAATAATTTGATAGGGCACAAATACCTCATTTCAGCGTTTATATCCTTAATTAGGCCAATGAGTGGCTCCTAATTTGCTACGCGGATTTAGAAAGTCCTCAATTATTTTATACACTTTGTCAACTACGTAAATAGGTGAACAAGAGTCCGATGTACTAGCTAGCAGTAGTGGATGAACCAGCGCGAGGGCGGCGGTTTTGTTGTGCACTCCAATTCAACATAACCGCCAACCTCCTGCAAACCACCTGTGTGAACAGTTGGAATTTCGTCGTCATTAATGATCTCTTAATCGGTTACTATACGTAAACTGAATCACGAATCAATAATTTCTTGAATCTGATTCATCGTGCGATAACGTCGCCGATCCATTTCGAGAACAAACAAATGTTAGCAAATTTCACTTAAAACTAATACCCTTTCAGCCGCCAATGGTCGATTTTTCGACCATGAGTTTTTTCACTTAATTTGTGGTTTCCCGTTTTATTTTAATAAACCGGTGTTTTTATTTTTTATTTATTTAGACCTTCCTTGTTATTATTATTATTATCAACGATTTTACCCACTTTAAATATATTTGATTTTTTTGAAACAACAACAACAACAACAACATATTGAAAATATGTACCTCCAAAAAAGTGTTTTTTTTAAATCAATACTGTGATATAAAGTACCGTTCGTTTTTTAGAATTTCTATTTTTTTTATAGCCGAAAGTTTAATTTTAATTTTGATAACAAAATATTTGGAAAACAAAATTATTTTGACTAGTTAAAATAATTACAAAGTTGCTGCTCGAAAAATCGTCCAGTGGCCGAAAATTTGCTAAACAACACAAACGGAATTTGAATAACTTTGTTGAGAAATGGCTAAGTTTTCAGCATTGCCAAAAGTGGATCTAAAATTACAGAACTATAAGAGGTTAGTAAAAACAATTACTATCTCACAATCACATTTTATCCAAATAAGGAGGATTTCTGATCGTACCGACCGATTCTGTCCTCATCCCGTACAATTTTATTAAAAATTGGGAAAACTTTTCCATATAAAGCATAGGCACGACAAATGGTTTTGGAATTTTTCTAAACACGTTTTCTACAAAATTCTCGCACAAATGCAAATTTTGAAACCCTGTTCCTCAACAAATACTTCGCTAATTCTTATATATGAAGATTAATCATAAAAATAACAGGTTTTCACCTTAAAAATAGTTTTATCACAAAATAAAATTTAGTTTATTAAAAAAAAATATGACTAGGACTTTTTCATGACTCGTTTTATGTATCGCCCCATCAGAAACGAAACATTGTTTTTAATGTGAGTCGTCCCCCCAATGTGAGTCCCGGCTAAATTATGAACTAAACTAAATTGCTCAGTAATTCTCAATAAACATTCATAGGTGGCAGCAACATCAAGAAAACAAGCTGTTCCTGACTTCGAAATACTAAATTGTCGACTGTTCGTGGATAAAGGAAATATTAAATTAAATTAGAATAATGGAAGATGATATGGAAGTTGCTTTATTTGCAAATCTTATTATAAACTACGAAATGTTTAAAAATAAAAAAAAAATCATGTAAAAATTTGTACATAATTAATTAAAAAGTTACCTCGCGAGGAGACTTCTCGTTTGTAACCGGGCGGCGAATAGCGTAAGCTCATCTCAAAAAATTTAGTTCATAATTTAACTGAAAAAATCGACCTTAGGCACACAGCATTAGAATCCTAATTTCATCGTATAAAAACGATCATTTTGCACAAACAACATAATCCAAAATGTTCAATGCCAAAACACTTGATTAAACAGACTACAAATATAGTGCCTCTAGATATAAAAATGTTGAATACGAATGGAACAAGAACAATTGAAATTTCAGCAATTAACATAATCCATTATAGACCTAAGTTCAATAACGTAACTGGCACCGCAACCTTAAATTATACTTTAAAAATTGTATAAGGTACTTTGGCCTTACATGCTACTTTAATAAATTTCATAATTTATATCGCCGTTTCGGTCACACTTCTTGATTTTTAATTTTTAATCTTACACAATATAATACTGTCGGCTGGCTAAATTTCAGTTAAGACTAAGGTTTCATCGTTATCATGGTAAATGTAAAATTTATTTTTAGTCTTTTTTATCCATCCCAAAAATTTCTAATTTTTCCGGACAGGTTCTATTTTTACAATCCAAAACCTAAATCCATCCAATATGTAAAGGAAATACAAACCAACCGTAATCAATCCATATATTGATAAATTTAGAAAATTGTTTAGGGAGAATGAGTTCACGATATTATTTCACTGGTTACTACTATTCTGCATTTATACACTGACCCGCAAAATTAGTGCACCAACACAAGATTTTCAAATTTGTATTCAGATTTAGGATATATCATTAGGTTCTAGATAAAATATATGTTGGTTCATATTAATGATACCCAAGCTATAGATCTTAAGAATCACTTTCCTTTAAACGAAACAATGGTGCATTAACTTTGCGAACTAGTGTAATAATGCACAATACCTTACAAAACAACTCAAAATTCCATTGAGCGGAACGAATTGAAGTACAATTATTGGTTTTAAACTATGTATAGTGTGTAGTGCAATAGTATTTGTACATATATACATAAATATTTATAGTCTTCATCGTTTTCTGTTTGATTTCTCAAAGTCTATATATATATACCTATATATAAAATAAAACCTTCATTATATACAATACATATTTTATAATTTTTTTATGTACTGTTTATATACATTCATAAATAAATTTTCTTCTAAAGATTTCATTTATTATATAAACGAGTACAAAACGATACTGGCGAACCGTAATTTTTTTATAACATGAAAAATGTAAAAAGCTTGATTTAAAAATTTTAATTCAAACGGTTTGGAACTATTGGCTAATAATTTAAACAAAGTGCACGACATATCACAAAGTCGTAACGTACCGTATCGATACGGGAAAGGGTGCCCCTTACACAAATACCTCTTACGTTTGTGTAAGAAATATTTCAAAATACTTATGTTAATCATCAAATCGAATAGATATGGATGTGTGTGCTGTGTACTTACATAGTAAATATAGAAATGTGTTGAAAGTAATTTGAAAAGTGATTAATCTCTGTTAATTGTTCCCCTTACAATAATTATCATGAAGAGATGGTATACGATTAAAATACTATTAACGCGTAGTTTGTTGGTTTAATATTCAAGTCAATCGAATACACTGTCTTAAGAAGAATTTATTAATCGTCCGTGAATTTAATTTATTTAAGAATTTTTTTTTTTTTTTTTTTTTTTTTATTTTGTCCGAAAAGCCGAAAAAAATTCTTAAATACACTGTCTTAAGTTCATTTTAGAGTGAGATGAGGCTAATAGTGCAGTGTTTAAAGCTAGGGCTTTGGAATTTGGAGTAACCAGGTAATCCAATCCCCATAGGGAGTATGAGCTAACTAGATTTGACTGGTTCAATTTAAAAATAATTTACCGAGCTTAACCCGAAAATACCGGCTTAATTACTCGTACTTTGTAGAATAGAAAACACCACACTAATTTATACATTCATTGTGAGTAATCTAATAAGTAACACGTAATAAACGACATGCTTAATTGTTTTAACCCCTTTTCCGGCAAATGCTGGGATCAATTTCGTTGCTCTAACATATGTACTCATTTATCTATCTTTATTAAGATATTTGATGATCTTAATTTTCTGATTTTGTTCTATCTTATGATTCACATTTTAAACAACTCCGTTTTGAGAATTACTAACTTGGGAGTTTTTTTTTTTTTTGATTTGGTAATCATAGTGGAGTAACATGGAAATGGGAAATGGTTCCTCCTTAGGCCAATGACTTTTATAAAAACACAAAACTTCTTACAAAATATTAAAGGCCATATTTATAGTTGCCAGTTGCCACTTAACCAGTTGTTATCACTAAAGCAACAGTTTAGCAACAGCGACTAAAACTGTTGCTAGCCGTCAAAAAAAAATATTTTTGTTTTTCGTGTGAAAATTAATAATTTAATAACTGTCATACTCAGATATTGCAAATTAAGAGAAATTTTAATTAATGTATTATTTATCCACAACAAAAAAATAAAGAGTGTACTAATGGATTCGAACACATCACTGCCGTCATAAATCTTCCTGACGATTCTGATTATATGTTGGGAAACAACTTTATCAGAAAAGGAAAGTGTTATCAAAGGAATATTATACTGATTTTGAATTTAGGCAAAGATTTCGTTTCACAAAGGATTCGTTAAAATATTAAGAATCTTTGGTTGAAAAGGAATTGGAAAATATTGATAACCGCGGTTTTCCTTCCAATGTTTCCAAGTAGTATCTGGTGATTTGATTGGCGTAAGTCAATCAACGATTTGTTTGGCAGTGCATGAAGTTTCTAAAGCTTTTGCCATATTAGCGAAGCAGTTTAATAAAATGTCTGCTGTAACAAAAAAAAAATACGATCATCTACACAAAAGTTTTATAGTTTACAAAAAAACCTCTCGTTGTGTTGGTTGTATAGATGGTTATCATATACCAATTAAATCTCCAGTGGCACTATTCTGGTAATTCCCTGGGAATAGGGAATGGGGAAAGATTTTATATGTAATTTATATTTAAATTTTTTTTCTGGCATACTGAGGTAAAAAGGGTTCCTCGAAAATTCTGCGACAAACAATTATGCCACAAATAATTATGCAACAAACAATTCATCGAAAAACAAATATCAAAACTACAACTTTACAGTAACCAAGTGTGCGTGAAAACAATTGTGCAAACAACAATTCATCGAAATAAAAATTTTCACTGTAATGCACTGGATTATTGTAATGAGGTGCATAATTTATTTTTCAGCTAATTTTTTGCCATCTTTTTTTTTATTTTTATTAATAATAATTGCTTCGTCAACCTTGCAGACACAGATTAAAGAGTTTTTATCGCTCTTATCGCTTCTTCTGATAGTGCCACAAACGTTAAAAAAATTAACTTTTGTAAATATAAACTTTTTTTAATGTAATTTTAATTCGTTGTTTACCTTAGAGGACCCCGAAACCCCCGCTTTTCCAGAATTTATACAATTAATCAAGTGTCATTAATGAAGATGTCCTACTTTGCTTTCCGACCCACACAATTGAACAATTAAGAGAAAATTGATCAATATTTTTTAATTGCATTACGAGTTTTTTCGATGAATTGTTCAGTGCAGAATTGTTTCCGTGTAAAATTGTTTGTATTACAATTATCCTTCTCTGAATTCATTTCTAACAATTGTTTGTCGCACTTTTGTGATTGTGTTAAATTGTGTTGCGCATAATTTTCGGGTTGCCGGTAAAAAGCTAGTGATAATTTTTTTGAAAACAACATAAAAATGGGAATAATTTTCCCTGTCAATTTAGATATGGAAAACTTATTCCCAATTTATAAATATTTGCATCAAATTTTTATCCTTAGTAGGCCGGAAAAAAATATTTGATCAGAAATTACATATAAATTCTTTCTGCAGGTCTCTATTCCCAGTGGCACTATTCTGGTTTTCCCTGGGAATTGGGAAAAATATTTTCATAGCATTTTTGTCTAAATTATATTTTTCTGGCCTTTTTCTATTTTTCTGGCCCCCTATTGGGAATTATTTTTCTCTATAAAAATTTTTGGGGAGAAAAGTTTCCCAATCAACTTTGTTTCGAAAATATTTACACCCAACTAATTCCAACAGTAGGCCAGAAAAATATAATTTAGACGAAAATTCAATGAAAATATTTTTCCCAATTCCCAGGGAAAACCAGAATACTGCCACAGGGAATTACCAGAATTGTGCCACAGGAGCCAAAAAACCCAGAAAAGAAAATTTCAAATTTCGCCTGAAAGATGAAACAAATAATACCCGATTTCTAGAAAAAACCAGAAATAATTTAAGCTTAATTTTAAAACTTTCCAAAGGCGGCTAAACTGTCGAAATTTGTGCTTGTCGTAGAAATATAATTTTCATTCATAAATTGAGGTAAAACAAAACAACCTAGCCCCTAAAATATACTAAAATAATCAAACAAAATACAGAGGTATACCTGATTGGCACTTCTGCTTGCATATTCCTATCAGCTATGTTCATTGTGATCTGACAAACGTAGTGGCTCAATTTGTTCTAATCCAGGATTGGCCCAATTCCATTGAAACCAATGAACTTGGCACTTCTGGGGCGGTATGTTGTAACATCACTTCGAATCGAAATTCGAAAAAAGTCGAATGGTGGTATGTTGTATCATTTTCGAAAAGCAAAAATGATACAACTTTCACTTTTTCGATTCGACTTTTTTCGAATTCGACTTTTTTCGATTCAAAGTGATGGTACAACATACCGCCCCTGATTGCATATTCCTGTAAATAATGTTGCCATGTGAAAAATATAGCGGCTAAGTGGAATACTTTATGTCAGAGAATTGTTCATTAAACGGTCTTTGTTGTTAAATGGAATTGAGCCAATTCTGGATAAGTACAAATTCTGCCACCATGTTTTTCGGATGGCAAGGAACATACCTGATAGGAATATGCAATCAGAAGTGCCAACCTTGTTGGTTTCTAGAACAATTTATAGGTTGTTTTACCTCAATTTATTTATTATTTGTGTTTAACTATTCGTTTTCCTTCTTGATGTGTTCTTGCCATCTTAGCTTAGCATCAAGCGTAATGCCAAGGTATTTAGCTGAATTTGCATATGGAATTTGGTTTGAGTTGAGAACCACGGGAATACTGTTTACATTTTGATTTGTAAAGTTCTTGGCTTCATTTAATAAGATGCGCCATTTATTAGTCCAGTTGCTCACCGTGTTAACTGCATTTTGAAATTTGCTTGTTGCTTCCGAAATATATTTTCCAACTGCAAGAATAGTTGCTACTGTAGTACCTTAAATATTCGGTAAGCCTTTCGTATAAAGAATAAATAGAAAGGGTCCAAGTACGCTACCTTGTGGTACGCTAACTGCTAATATTCTTTTTGTTTCAGAGTACTCATTTTCAAATTTGACTCTAAAGTGTCGATCAGCTATGTACGATTTAAGAATTTGATAAAATTGCTTAGGCAGGTTTCGATACAGTTTAAATTCAAGCTCTTGGTGCCAAACTTTGTCAAAAGCTTGAGGTACAGCTGAGAAAATACTGGAGCATACTTTCTTATTCTCGAGTGAATCATCAATGACATCCGTTATTCTGTGAACTTGCTCAACTGTAGAGTGATTTTCTCTAAAGCCAAACTCGTGTGGTGGAATTAAGCATCTCCCTTCTATTATTGGTTTGAGTCACTTCAGCAATAATTTTTCAAATATTTTTGATGAATGGAAGTAGTGATATCGGCCTATATGATTTAGGAATCATTATTACTTCGGCCACCTTCTATTGTCGTGGAACATATTTTAATCTGAAGTGTGCATTAATTATTTGAATTAATTTACGCAAACCTTTCTCGGAAATGGCTTTCACAATTTGCCCAGTAATTAAGTCATAACCGGGAGCTTTTCTATTATTGATTTCGGTTTTAAGTTCCAATAAAGTCACATGCCTTATGTTAAGATATCTACTTTGTTTACGACTGTTGTATTTTCATTTGTAAAGTCTAAATAAGCAGCAACTAGAGAGACTTTTTGTTTGTTACTTTTAGCCCAGGATCCGTCATCTTTTTTGACAGGCGGCATATGCATTTTGGTTCTTTTTAGTCCCTTTGTTGCTTTCCAAAGCGAGTAATCGTCATCCTTTAATTCAGAAAAACCTCAAAATCGCTTATTTATTTTTTCGTTGTTTATTTTCTTTATTAGTTGTTTTAATTTATTGCAAAAACAATTAATAATTTTTTTGTGTTGCGGTGTACGAGGCTGCTGCCAGATTTTGCAAGCTTTCCGTTTATCTTTA
The DNA here is from genome assembly GCA_932526605.1 of Nephrotoma flavescens. Classification (NCBI taxonomy): domain Eukaryota; kingdom Metazoa; phylum Arthropoda; class Insecta; order Diptera; family Tipulidae; genus Nephrotoma; species Nephrotoma flavescens. The sequence goes on along the minus strand of OW052221.1, from coordinate 270,242,718 downwards.
AGTAACTCTCTGACTTCAAGAGGATAGTTATGTTTTATTGTGGTGGTGGTGGTATGAGAAATTGGTGAACCCTCCTAAGCTGCTTGTTGGATATTGTTATTTAATGCTTCTACTCCATTTTCCAGCTGCATCTTCGTTGTAATTGGTTCGCCGAGATTTATTCTATCTTCTACTAATTTCTTGAATAGATCCCAATTGGCTTTCAATGCACGTGTAGTCCTCTAAAACTTCTTTTGTTACAAAGAAGTCAAGAAGATCTGGAATTGTATGTATGTCAGCAGACCAATGTGTTGGTTTATCGCCAGAGAGAAATTTACAGTTGTTCTCGCGAGCTGCATTAAATAACTCTTTCCATTTAGAGGTATTCTTTGCAGTAAAATCACCGCCTATGATAAAATTTGGTCCTAATGATTTAAAGAGTCGACTGTTGTCTTCTTTTTTTAATTGATGACGTGGGGACAGTAAATAGAGGAGATACTGAGTTTCCTATTATTGATTGATTCAACTTTTATGGTTTTAATAACTTGCATATTTAATTTCTACTTCAATGCCAGGCACTTCATAATGTTTAATATTATTTTTAATAATTACGGTAGACCCACCTTTAGCGTTTCTTCCTGGATGAATAGTATGGTAGCATTCATAGCCACGTATTGTAATAAATGAAGTTTCTGTTATTTGAGTTTCCGAGACAAGACATATAATATGATATTATCTATTTTTTCTAAGCTTAGAAACATTTCTAGCTCTGGAACATGCTGTGGTAATCCATTCGCCTTCCATATAGCTTCTAGACCACGTTCTTGTTTTGCTAGGCGTGCATTTATCGATCCTATACTTCGAAATATCCTTTCCAGATTTTCTTTAATAGTATTGTGCTGCGTTATCTGCGAGTCGGATCTCCTCTCTGACCCTATGCGCTCTGTTTGCGTCAGCACTCTAGTTGTAGTTGAAATCCTTTCTCTTCTAACATTACTGTTTTGAGTCGATTGGCGTGTTTTATTTCTTAACCTTTGCTGTTGTACCGCTACTTAGCATCCTCTATAGTTGGCTGGGTGTTGTCCTCTCAACTAACAGAACAGTCTTTCGCGTCGTGTCTGCCGGCACATTTTACGCACCTAACATCTCTCCCGCAATATCTTTGGGTGTGGTTTTAACCTTGGCATTTCTTGCATTAAGGTATTAACCTCGTTTTCTTTTTCAGTGGTTCTATTTAACCCTCATACTAAGTATTGTTCTGATATTAAAGATATTGTCAATTTTTTCACTTTTTTTGAATTTGGTTCCTTGAGTATTTTCAACTTTGTCTCGTTTAAGGATATTTACTGAGTCTTCAATTTGCAGTTCTTTTAGTTTAGATCTTCTATTATATCCTCTTTTTAGTAGGTGGGATGGAGACCTTTGGCCATAACCCGCGTTTCCCGGTTATTTTTGTTTTCATAGGTATACCACTCTTTACCTTCTTCAGTGAGCTTTGTGGCTAAAGCTCTGTATGCATCGGGATCTCTTGTGTTAATCTTCCAAACATTATTGTTTAGTGCAACTACTCTATAGTCGTTTGTTTGTTGGCACTGATTTCATTAGAGCTTAGATATTCGCAAACTCTCGTCTTCTTGCAACCTTGCGTTGTTCTTGTTGCTTGTGATGTTGGGGTACAGGCACTGGTTCGACAGTTTTATTAACTTTTGCTTGCGAGTGCACCCCAACTTCTGGCGAGAATTCTGCTCCTCGTTTTTTCCTTGGTCTTTTCTTCTGTTTGTGCATCCAATCAGTTTCTTTTGCTAGTTCCTCCTCATTTGTATGGAACTCAGCGTTAGACAGACAAGTGTGCTGATTTCGTGATAGCAAGTAAGAGGAGTTTCCACAACCTCTGTCAGTTTGGTCTTCTTCACCTCCTCATTTTCTTTCTTTAACTTAGCGATTTCATTGCTAAGTTGTGATGCCACTTTTACTATTTCACTCAGTCTTCTGCGTAGTTCATTATTTTCGATTTCCTGCTGACTCGCGAACTGTGTTTGTCTAGGTGATGATTTAGCTATTTTTGAACTTCGATCGAATGGACATAGCAATGATTGGCTCACCCCAAAATCCGTTGAGCCAGCCTCCTTAGAGGGTGGATCAACCAACTGAGCAGTTGGTGTACCACCTGCGGTAAAAATTCCTTTTTCTTATAAGCTCATTGCATTAAGGACTAGTTATTGAAGCAGCTACCAATCTAACCAGTGAAATTGGCAGTGGGTAAGTGGAGAGAAGATCATTTGCAAGGTTCTCTAGGGTTAATTAGCAGAGAGCACCACGTGCAGGTGAGGTTGACATTCGGGCTGGTGTATTGATCTTCTAGACCGATGTCCCTTACCTACCTCAATTTATGAATGAACATTTATGGAAAATATATTTCTATGATAAATAATTTCGGCAGTTTAGCTGCGTTAGAAAAGTTTTAAAATTAGACTTAAATTATTTTTGTTTTTTTCTCTCGAAATCAGGTTTTATTTGTATCGTCTTTCAGACGAAATTTCTAATTTTATTTTCCCGTTTTTTCGGCTCCAGCACAAATTGGGCTTAATTGATATGCAAAGTTTCATTTTGAAATTTTAAAGTTTCCCTGCTGCAGTTTCCCACACCACGTATGACTACGTACATTAATTTCGCTAAACAATCCTGAAACTGCAATAAGAACACCAGTGACTAGTTAAGTAAACTCCTAGAGTCACAACCTATAAGTGATCCTTTATTTCCACTCTCCGCGATAGCGGAAGTTTGCTCTCAACTTCATAAAAAGGGGTGTATTACGAAATCTCGGTTTTCGAAATCCCGGTTTTCAAAATCCCGGTTTCCAAAATCTCGGTTTTCGGAATCGCAATAAATGATATATTTTGTTAATTTTGAAATGCAATAATTGTAGAGGCTGATCGCTTCGATAACGCTCACGGGCACTTAGCCCGATTTTCTAGAACTTTGTGCCAAACTCATTTTTGAATTTTGTCAAAAAATCATTTGAGTCCCATTTTCCCACAGGCCAACTTTAGGAAATTCAAACCGAGATTTCCTAAAAATCGGGTTTTTTATACAAAACTGGGATTTTGATAACCGGGATTTTAAAAACCGAGATTTTGAAAACCGGAATTTTGAAAACCGAGATTTCGTTAAACACCCCATAAAAACATGTACACAAGAAGCTGCAACTACCAATTCTGTTGTCATCGGAAGCACAATCTATTATTCAACGCAAATTATCTCAGTCAAACTAAATTTTCATCAACCATCCTGCAAACTTACAGAACAAACCACAGGATAATATATTCGTGTAAGAGAACTAGCAAGACGGAGTCTCTGCAAACATAACATCAAGGTGTACAGACTACACTAAATCAACACTAAACATAGCTACATTTTATCGATTATTTCGCCCATTCTGTGGAGTGCTTCTAGATTACGCATCGTTGGGGCGTTCGAAATACAGAGTAGCTAGAGCGGTGAACTCAATTTCCTAGATTGTACAAAGCCGACGCCAAATGAGTTCATGTGTTCTGTAAATATTTTCCCTGGTCCGAATTTTTGAAATGCTTTGTGTACCCGTGGCGCAATATTTTAAAACTTTGACGTAGGGTGCCAATTTAAGACGAGCAAACTGTTACAAATTACTTACATCCGGTATGATAATCAAAATAAAATATTTTTAAATTTGTGCGAAATTGCGATTGCAATTAAAAATCAGGAAACAACACGACATTTAAAAAATTTTTTTTAATCATATCTCAACAAATTCCTCGTTACTTATTAATTTCAATATAATATGTGTATATGTAAGTACATACGAGTATACACATGTTTATGTACACAAAATTTGTACAAACCGTATAGCACAACAAAATATATATTACAGATTTGTTATCAGTTATCATATGAAAATAACTAAGTGGAAATATTAAAAAAATTGTATATTCATAATAATCAAATTGTAAGCAACAAATTTATTTTCAACAAAAGGTTTGAAGTACAATTCAGTTGTGTGTTGTATTTGTATCGCGTGAAATATGTTTTATTCGCGATACGGGGTCTCCGATAGATAATCGATTAAATATTGGTGATGTATTTCAATCAACCAACCAATCGTACAAAAAAATATAATTGTTAGTATGTGCAGTAAAAATGTTGACAAAACTTTCTCCTTGCATATTTATGCATCATATGCGCGAATTGTTAGCTTTTTTTGCAATGGTTGATTAAATCACTTTAGATAATAATTCGAACTTAGTTCTAGAAATTACAAAGATGTCAATGTTGATAAACGAAATAAGTTATTTACTGTTCCGCTGTCTCTCTCTCTCGCTTATATACTTGCATGAACAAGTAGATATCTGTAGTACATAATAGATGCGGCACTGAAATAGGTCAAATAGGAAGTAGATTCGTATCGTACAGTAGATTCGTACAGCAAATTAAAAAAAAAAAAAAAATCTCTCTAAAAACCTATAAAATATTTTTTTTTATCAATTTTTATGTTTGAATTAATCTCGTACATAGAACATATTTTTTATTTATGATCTCTGGGGGTCATTACATTTTGGTCATCAATATAAGTAGTTACTTACACAACATTATGTACAATTTATCCAAGTCATAAAATTGTATTTTTGGAAAGTTTAAATTTAACGTTTATTTTAAAATAATATAATAGTTTTAGAAACGCGTGCGGTATCAATCAATTAGTCGCCTCGCATATAAATGTTTACAGTATAAAATCATTTTTATATAAACCAACAAGTACTATATATAATGTGCTAACTTACTCGAACGTAAAAGTAAAAAAATTGAAGATGTGTAAAATTTTGACTTGGTTCAATTCGGCCTTCAAAAATTTAAATTTTTTTGGCGTCTGATTGTCGGTCGATGCCAAAATATATAATTCTTACATGATCGGTTTTTTTTTTTTTTTGTAATGACAAACTAACTAAAAGGTGGATAGTTTGGGCTAATAATGTGTTTTAAGATATTGTACATTGAAATTATTAACGTAAAATTTTCTGTTCGTAGTAACATGGTGATTTATTTCACGATTGCGGAATTTAAAATTATTTAGCGCGTACTGGTTATTATTGCCTAACTAAATTATTCACTAACATTATTTCAATCTACGTGACTAAACTTCACATCAGAAGATCGATTTTGGTTGCATCTGCATTAAAGTAGGCATCAACTGCTAAACAAAAACATTATCTGATATTGAACATCAACTGCACGCCCCGAAGCATAACAATAGTTTTATCCAACAGTAGGGACTGCAATATCGATAAACCGGTTTATCGAGTTACCGGTGATTGCCCTAAGTAATGAACTTGGTATCGGGAAACAGCTTAATTTTGATACAGATTTAAATATGGCTTTGAACGTGCAGAACACTTCGCTAAGGTGGTGCTCTACCGACGAGCGGCCATCGACTAAGAAACGTTACATGATACGCTGCTTAATACATTTCACGAACTTTAACAATGTTGAAATATGTTCTACAATATTGCCACAAAAAGCTGTTACGATTTACTAATTCGCTTGTCTTAACCCTTACTCTGTGCATTGAGGTCATATTGAACCCAACCGTTTTTAAAACCAAAAAAAATCATATAATTTCATCAAAAGCTTTTACATAGAATCCAATTGAAAGCTTGTCAAATTTGACGTTATTTAAGGTAATAGGATTGATTTAAAAAACACAAGCACTTTTCTGTGCACTGGGGAAAAATTACCCCATATGTTGTCTTGAACGATTTTGTAAATTTTAACAACAACAAACCTATTTACTGTGTGTGCATCCAAATCGAATCCAAATGTATTGTTCTTCGTATGCTTAAAAGATTTGATAGCAGACTAAGAAGAGAATGTAGAAGGACCAACTGTTGAACGGGCAAAGGGTGACATATGGTTTATGCGCAAAATAAAAAATTTAGAAATAGAAGATGTAACTGCACTAACCGCTCAAATTTTAACTACACCACTGTTGACATTTCAATAATGTATTCCAGACAGATATGGTTAACGTAATACTTGCTGAAACCAACAGAACGGAAGTTCTATACGATGAACAATATAAAACAGCAAAAAAACATCGGATGTGTTATGATATGCCGGGGTTCATAAAAATTGGGATGAACGATTGAACGAGCTTTCCGCATAGACAACCGTACTTTTTATCGAGCCATTATGTCGTTACAGAGAGTCCAGCTATTATTGCGGTTTTCACGATTTGATAACTACCAAACCAGACAAGAGCGATCAAAGACTGATAAACTAGAGGCATTCCATGATGTTTGGAACAAGATTTTAGCGAATTTTCAATCACGTTATAAGCAGCCAGTGTTAACTCGTAAAAGATGTTCAGACAGTATATTCCATCCAAATCAGGGAAATATGGTATACAAATATTCAGGATATGCGATGCCAAAAATTCCTACCCTTTCAATGCCGAAGTGGATAAACAACCAAATGAGCCTCTTTCTGTTGATTATTCGCTAAATTTATTTCATCGAATGTCGGCACGATTCTTGAACAAAGGCCGAACTACCACGGATAAATTTTTTACTAGCTGCATTCAGGCCGAACAACTTTTAAAAAAAAATAAAAAACAACGGTCATTAGGACGATTAGGGACAATAAATCAAATTTGCCGAGAGAATTTACGAACAAGGCCATATTTGAAAAAAAAAGAATTGAACTCCTCTCAATTTTGTTTCGACAACAATTTCACTTTGGTAAACTTTATTCCAAAAAAAAAAAAAAAAAAGTTCTATTACTATCAGCTTTTATCTACGATACAGGAGTTGACAGTTCTTCAAACAAACCAAATATTATCTTAGATATCTTAGAATTGTCAGCTATATGTGAATCGAAATTCAACGGAGATGAAGCAGTTGGTTCAGGAAAATGTGCTACAGCGACTATCCAATCCACGAGTTTTAAAAAACAGAACAAGAGATGATCCCAGCTGCTAGTAAACGTTCACGATGCTACCTGTGTACACAGAATGCTTCAAAGAAGAGGAACATGATTCGACCGAAGGAAGTAATGTATCAGATGATGTATCAGAATAGAATATGTGCAGCATGTATAAAAAGGAAAAATTACAACAATATCTAATTATTTCTATAAAAAATGCACCATAACGTATGTGGGGTCAGATTGACCTGAAAACAGAAAACTTTTAAGGTTGATTTTAATCAATTTTGTATCGCTTATCAAACTAATGCTAACACTAATAAATGCAGAAAAGATGTATTGACTTTTATCGTGTCATTTAAAGTTGAATAACCTATCATTTCTGAAAAATCAAGTAACCAAGAAAAAAAGCATAACCATTGCTTCATATCTTGAAAATTTTGTGAAACGCCAAGCTTATTTTCGAAACGAACAGCGGCATAAGGACACTCAAAGTTGACTTTATGTTTTGTATGAAAACACAAATAAATGAAAATTTAACGTGAAAATTAGATTCGGAAAACGAATTTGATAGAAAGTATATCGGTGGATGTAGAATTTCGAAAAACGTTCAACAGATTAATCATTGATTAATCGGCAGCTCGCATCCATAGAACTAATCAAGTATAAGTTTGAAAATAACTTCAATCCGTTTAAATTTTACGGTCGAAATTCATGGTCCAGCCGCACTTTTTACTCGTACCGCAGTAAATAACTGTTTCCCCTAATTTTTATCTTGTTTCGGTTCTCTACTGCCTGCAGTATGCATGCTATAGCGCACTACATGATACGGAACAGGGCCGTATCGGGTTTTTTAAATAAATTTGTCACATTCAAAACCCGGTTTTCAAATTAAGAAAACCGGTCTCAAAGAATTTGAAGAAGATTTCCATTTGGGATTAGTGCCGGTAGCTGGTTCCAGTGATGCTCAGAGAACATTAGAATTGGTATCTGAAAGGCTATAAAATTTCAACTTGAATTTAAAAACGGACATAGTTGCAGCAACAAATGATGATGCTGCTATTCACACGCCATCCACTTAGCAGTTACTGGTGTGTTATATAAACATAGAGGAATTGCTGAAGCTGATGATGAAGTAAATGTTTCAAGTGAGGAATCTGAAGATGAAGACGAATATAACGATTATGAAGAAAATCTCCAGTAAGAAACACCATTCTTTAATTCTTGAATGCAAAACAAGGTGGAATAGTATGGAGGACATGATTGGAAGATTTCTGGCAGTAAAAGAATGTGTTGTTTTAGCATTGAATGATATTGGTTCTTCTTATATGTGGAATGAAGAGCTATATCCTAAACTTTTGGAACTTCATAAAGTCTTGCAACCAATTCGTCTAGCAGCTGAAGGCTAAGAGCGACGAGATGCCAATTTATTAACAAGTGAAGGTATATTTGGATTTCTGTTAAATGAACTAAAAAATTTAAATACTAAAATAAGTTTGAAATTATGATATGCATTGAAAAAGCGAATTGCGAAAAGAAGACAAGCTGAATTAGCAACTCTTATGCTGTATTTGCAAAATCCACAAAACATTTCCAGTTCAGCAAAGAAATCAATGTACTTTCTTTAGCTTCAAAAACCGAAATTATTAAGTGATCCGAAAAGATATTGTCTAGAATATTTCCAAATTCTTATATGGAATGGGAAACTGATTCTGATGAAGAGCAAATCGCAGAAACTACTCATCAGAGTAAGAGTAATGCTAATGCTTTTGTAAAGGAAGCCATGCAAAAATCAATTCATAAGTTTCTTGTAGACCCTGAAGAAAAACTTACTAATCCAAAGATACTGAAAGCCGAATTTTGATTATTTGAGGCAACAACGAATAAAAGAACCAATAATTTCAAGCTCAGAGCTAGTGAGCTAAGGTCCAAGCTCAGAGCTAGTGAGCGAGTATTTTTTAATTTCAGGCAATATTGTGTCTAAAATAAGAACAAGACTTAGCCTCCGTTCAGTGGATATTATATACTTTTTAAAATCCTATTTTCTTAAGAGAAATTAAAATAAATCGAAATAAATATTATTTGAAATTTTTGTTTTGAAGTTTTCGTTATTTTCTGAAATTAACGTGTAATCTTTAATTTTTTTTTATATTTTGACTATGGAATTGTATTGAGTTTGTTTTTTGTTATTTTATATAAAATAAATAAAATATTTTTCCTTATTCTATATTTTTTGACAAAAATTCGAAAACCGGCTAAAACCGGTTTTTTGGAAATCTGGAATTCGAAAACCGGTTTTTCAAAAAGTCGGAGATAAAAGTAGATACTTACTTATTTTATTTGTTTCTCAAAACAAATTCTGATTATTTAAACACCAATCTGGAAAACCTTAAAAAGAAGTTTCGCAGTACAAGTTTTCTCCAAAGGGTGTCTTAGTTCGTCGTTTTGTGCGTAAAACCGGGGAAGAAACGGCAGAGGAATTTCCCTACCATAAATGGGGATCGACAATCCTATCTAGAAATAATAGACTTATACTGTAATTTTTCTTTTTGCCGAGATGATCAACAGCTACACAAATACTCCCATCACAGTAAATTTTACAGTGATAATCATAATTCATTCACCACTTGGAGCATTTGTAATATCAGTTATGTATTCAATTGTAAATTTCATAATTTGTATACCTTGCTTTCTAATATTTTTTATATTCTAGGATTGGATTTTTTTATATGCTAGGTCATTAAACAATTCTATTTTCAATCTGAATGTTATGATTGTGAAGAATGTTATGATTGTGAATCGGGATAGCACATGTTCGAATCTGTCTCGCAGAATGAGTACAGCATCTTGAGATTTGACAGAACACATAAAAGGAGTGGAAGTGTTTGCAGTTACAATAAAAATGCTTTAAACTTAAGGCTATTCATTCAACCATGTATGGTAAAACTGAAGTTTTATGACAGAAATGATATTACCATCTATGACTACTAATTTGTAGTTTGCTACAATCTATCAACTTCACTGCAATCCGATTTAGATGATTTTCAGGAATTCCTATCCTTGCATATTTTCAATTATAACCATTTCATAATTGCTTGCGATATAAATTGTAATATTCTTGATATGTCCCATAAATTTCATAATCTTTTAAAAGCCAACCATTTAGTTTCAGTCTCCGTTCTCATCTACTCATTACTTTACATGACTCGATCAATATATTGTCCCTGAGTCAGATTACTTTAGGGTATTGGCGTCTAGTCAACACACTTTGCCTGACATTTAAGACCATAATTTTCTGACCATTTCTTATAAAATCAGATCAAAGCGTGTTAAACTGGGCTACAAGCTTATCCATTACTATAGCCAGTTATAGATTCTGAAACGATAATGAATTACTTTCTTGGCATTAACTGGAGTTATCTGCTTATGAGAATGCTTGCGAGGAATGAGAACTTCCTTTTCTCCTTTTTGTAAGGGTTTCTGTATTTTAAAACCAGAACCGTGGGGAGGAGTGCATTTTTCAACTTTTTGTAGAAATATTGTGAGTAAATAGCCTTTTTGTTTTCTACGACTAGAAAAGTCGTAAACATTGTCCGAAAAGCCGAAAAAAATCTCAAATAAATTAATATTAGATGACAGTTTTTTGAAAAAAGAAATATATTTTAGTATATTCCAAATTTTTTATTAATTTTGTAAAATGAAATTCCCAAGTAAGCAACGAACCTGATTTTATTGAACTAACACAATTTTTGATTTTACTTTTTCGCAATAAAAACTGATCCATTGGTGGCCACACGCCAAAATGTGTTGACCAATCCTGACTTAACGATTACCTAACGAAATTTGATGAAGACGATATGATTTTCTTGCAATGAGGTGCACCCGGGAAACAATCATTATTTATTTACCGTTTAATCCAAACGATAAAAACTTGACCAAACGAATTCAAACATCATTTTTGTCAAAACCTTTAGATGGGATGCTAAAAAGGCGGAGCCTATAGTCTATCGGTTTTTCTCAATTGTTTTACAAAAATACACAAATAGCAAGCTATAATTCATTCGTCAGTCTTATAGCATAGAGTAAATAATGTTATAAAGAGTAACGAGACAGAGGAAAAATTTTCATCAAAAAATGCGTGGGTTATGTAATTTAAATGGGCTATACAATAAGTGTACAAAAAAAATTTGTTTGTATCGAATATTGTTATACTTGTGGCTATTGATAGAAAACGATAACAATTACGGTAAATAAAGATGTGTATGTAAGTGTATTGTTTAACCCATTTAATTTTTTTTGATGAACACTTTTCCTCTGTTTCGTTATAACATTAACTTACTCTATGCTTATAGTAATCGAACGAATTTGTAAGGATTTTCGAAAAAACAATAAAACCGATAGAATTGTCGCTGCTTTACCGTATGATATGATTTATTATAACGAAAAATTGGCCGCAGTAGTTACTAAAACACAGAGTGACACAATTACAGTTAAATTAAAATTTTATATTACAAATTACTATTAATATAAAGTCAAACGTCAAATTTTTTTACGGAAACAAATTTAGCAATTTTTATGTCTACAATGATTTAGGAAATTTTTAATTTTTGATTAAATTTTAAATAAAATATTCAAGATATATTGATTAAATGGTGTTTTTTCATATAGTGATTACTAAATACAATTGTGTACCCGTTGTACCACTTTTGTGATTTTTGTTAAAAAACACGGAGAAGAAAATTTAACAGCAAATGATCGGATATTTTTTTATTTATATTTATTTATTACAACTGATTTACAAATCATCTATAGTAATTTATATTTCATAATTTAAATTCTCGTTTGCAGGGTGTAGCCCTTTGGGTAGCACCATTTAGTTTTATTATATTTTTAACCGATCCAGATCGGACCAAGTACAAAAAGTGGTTTCTTCCTTACTGGGTTTGTGTCATCCAACATACGACATATCTCAGCATTTAGGTGTAGTTAACTAATACGTTGCATGTATTTTCTCGCGTATTTGCTTATTTCTTCACTGAGGAAGTCCATCTTCAAATCTCTATGTAGGATGTCATTTGTTATGTACCATGGTAAGTCCACACAGGTTTTAGTATTTTCCATCCCTCTTTTCGTATTTAATGTTTAATTCTTTTTTATTTCTTTTTAACATTTTAGTTTGGCGTCCAGAGCCATGCGTAGATATTTTGCAGTGTTTGCATAGGGAATTTTCTGAGAGTTGACCTTTTTGTTGGTGAAGTTTACACCAACAGATTTTCTTTCGTTAAGTATTATTCGCAAACGTTGCTATGATTGCCTCCTCTATCGTCGGCAGGTCCGATATAAACAGGAAGTAAATGAATTGGCCTATACAAATAGGTCATTGTTGGGTTTAGGTGTCATGATTGCTTCAGCGAATTTCAAGTGATTTGGAACGTGTTTAACTCTGAATACTGCGTTAATTATTAGGAGGAGTATACGAAGTCCTTTTTCATTTCAAGCTTTTTCAAAGCGTTTATTATTTGTCCTGTAAATAAGCCATATCCTGGAGATTTTTTTGCACTTCGGTTGTTTGATTTCCTCTTTAAATTTTTGTAATGTGACATCAGATTTTTTATAGTTATCCACTTTATTTATTGGTGGTATGTTCACATCCGCTGTTTCTCTAGGTAGAGACTGGAACGTGTTCCAAACAAAGAAGCCTTTTACTTTGCACTTTTAGCCCATGCTGCATCTTCATTTTTAACTGGTGGCATTTTAAGCTTGGATCGTTTTAATCTTTTTGTCGATTTACTCCATATTTTTCCCCCACAGTAAGTTTATTTAACAAAAAATTTTGTGATTTTATATTCTGGCTCGACTTCTTTACCAGGCCTTCTTGCTTTTGCTGAACTTCCAGAGGAAAACTAACATTTCGGCGCATTTTCCTTCAACTAAAGGGGTTACTGCTCCGTGCCGCTTCTTATATGCTGCTTATTGTCATATTGTTCTAGGTTTTGTTATTGGTTAGCCAAGGTGAACTAGATTTCTTAACAACCGTTGCACTATTTGTCATATCAAGAGATGAGTAATCCGATATAATCTTCTCGCTGCTTCCTAGGTAAATGTATATCCCTTTTCCGGCACGGTAACACAATTGTGTGGGTACGGCAAAAGTACCATGTCAAAAATTTATTTTTGTATGTGTTTTCAAAAAATTTACACATTTGTGCATTCCTTTAAAACTTATTTTCGTCCGAAAAAAACACTATAACTATACACACAATTGTGTTGGTTGTACTTCATGTCAAGTGACATTTTTTATCAAAAACGTGATTACATACTATGATTTTTTATTCACACATTTGTGTGGTTTGGACTTAAATTAAACCATTTTTTTTTTGTTGTTGAAAAAGGGATAAATAGTTTTCGTCTATATCTTTGGAGATAAAAAAGTCTATGAGATGGTGTATATTGTTTCTATCCGTAGACCAGTAAGTTGGTTGATCTTCAGAATGAAATTCGCAACTGCATAGTCATCCTGCTGCAAACCGCTCTCTTTCTTTTTTAGAGGTCTCTCTCAAATTTCTCCGCAAATATATTGAACTTAAAAGGACTCTGAATTATTTTTCAGTCTTTCAGTCTTCAGTAAATCAGACCAAGAGAAAACCACTGTCCATGTGGGGAATGGTATATTTCTGCTACATTAAAATTATTATAAATGATTCTATTAGATACAGCCCCAACGGAAGGAAAAACAAATATTAGTATCATATATGAAAATTGGAAATATTCACTTGATTTACCGAATGGTAATGAATATGCTTTTTTGTTTTTCTGACTGCGCAATGATTTTCATGAAAACATTTGATTGATATTTAACTAAATTGGTGGGAGACGCGCTATTTGACGGTTATGACTGCGTCATTTGACGTTTTTTATGCATTTACGTAAACTAGCGCGTTTTGGTTAAAAATATATCCTTTAAAACCGAAATATTATTTCCAATTTAAATTCGAACAATTAAATTTAGAATCATACTACGCAATCAGCTGCGTAGGATCTGCCGCCTCGGTTTCAGCACAAAACGTATGTTGATTATAAGCCTTAAATGTTTCTAAATATATAATAAGATTCTTGTAATTTCTGGAAAATAAAATAAGCCATCTCCCGTCAAATTCTGCACATGTTGTTCAGGATCAACTGAACGAAGCTAGCTTTCATCGAGAGTTTAGACTTAATGCAAAATATCGAGAATTCTCAAGAATCGTTACTCGATATTTTCAGCATTTTACTCTTCAGACAAGTTTCGTTCACACATTAGCAAAAAATTTAGTAATCTATAAACTTATAATGGTCAAAGACAAAAGCCACAGTTCGGTGAACCAAAGCCTCGCGCGCTATTTTTGCATATACATAATTAATTTATTTAATTCCAAACTAATATTCTTCATTCAACTTTTTATTTAAAAATTGACATAAAAATATTTTGTTCTACCTATTTATCGGGAGCCGCTATCGGGGGCGCTATCCATTTCAGTAGGAAATTTGAAAAGGCCTTTATTTTGTACAACCCTGAAACCATTAGAAGCTTAATCTTACAATAAACATTTAAAACGCAGCAAGATGAATTCTTGTTTATAACGTCATTTCAAAATAAATGTCAACTCTACCCCGATTCTGAAGGACAGTCACTGATTGAAAAATGGTCTTAGGTAAGACTTTTTGTTTTTGTTTTAATTATGAGACATTTCGTATATTGTGCGTAGTCTATGATCAATAAGACCACCAAATTTGTATGTCTTACGCAAGACTTTTTTTAAGACCAATACCAACTAACATCCCGATTCTTAAGCACAATCAGTGATTGAAAAATGGTCTTAGGTAAGACTTTTTCTCTTTCTTTTGAGTTTAGTCTTAATTATGAGACTTTTCATATTCTTCGTGTAGTCTGTGACCAATAAGACCACGAAATATGTATGTCTAACGAAAGATTTTTTTTCAAGAACAACGCCAACTTGGACTACGTGCAGAAGACGAAAAGTCCCATAATTAAGTATAAACTCAAAATAAAGACAAAAAGTCTTACCTAAGACCATTTTTCAGTCACTGATTCTGCTTTAGAATCGGAGTGTTAGTTGGTATTGGTCTTAAAAAAAGTCTTGCGTAAGACATACAAATTTGGTGGTCTTATTGATCATAGACTACATGCAGAATACGAAATGTCTCATAATTAAAACAAAAAGTCGTACGTAAGACCATTTTTCAATCAGTGACTGTGTTTCAGAATCGAGGTGTTAGTGTATATTTCAAGTGATAAATGTTTGTTTTATGGATGGAATTATTTTTCATTTATATGGTATAGCGACACCAGTAAATAATAGCTGCAGTTTCAGTAGAAATTTCCCCTTCGGCGCTGGATAGTGCTCGCATAATAAAATACGGCTATAATCGACACGCAGGACTATATAAATTTTTGCTAAAACATGACATTAAAACAACAATAACGCTTCCGATACCAACATAAAACTAAAAGAAAACAGAGAAACTACAATCACTCAACTAGGTAATTTTCCACGGAAAATTTTGTGTTTTTGTTTCTCTTTTATTAAATACATTCTTATTCGAAATCTGTTTTGTTGATAAAAACGCATCATGTATTTAACAATTGTATTTCTTTGCTAAACCCTTGATCCCAAAATTACTTTTTAGTAAAATCTTTTGATCTGCTGAATAACTGTACATGTAATTTCTCTAATACCAGGGTTATATAATCAACTTACTCTATACTGAAATGAAAACCCCCGTAAATAAAAAGGACATCTGGTAAATTCTAATTAGACTCCTAACGTTTACACACACACTCACGCCTATATATTATATAACCTACGTGACTAACATCTGTACGTTTATATAGACGTACGTTTATATAGAGTGTGAGTGAGACGTCATATATTTACATATAGTTTTTCCCGAATTCGTACGTAAAATACAAATATTTAAAAAAAAAACTATAAAACAACTTTAGGGTAAGGTAACTACCGCTCATAACTAAATTATAACGAATAACTATATTTCGATATAGCTACACATATGTAACTCTCTTTTAGCATAAAAATTTAGATACACGCAGCAGAGATACCTGTTTTATGTTGAATTTAAAAAAAAACAAAACATTTCTTTTCAGTTTTTATAAAACTGATAGTTTTTCATTCAAAAACAACACAAAACATTTACTTATAGAGAGATACATACGATAATAATAATTCCATTGACAATATATACGAGCATAGAGCAGAGATAAACATGGACACATAACACACCAGCGGAGAACACACGAGTCGATATATAATGTTGTGCTGTGTGTATGCTTTTCATTTCAATCAGCTCAAAAATATGTATGTAGCTCTATATAAATATGATGCTGATGATGATTATGTTGTGTTATATTTGGTTGAGATTGGTTTTTCGTTTGAAGTTCTTTTTAATACATTTTTAAGACCCACTATAAATTACGAATATAATATAGTGGTGTGTTTACAGTGGTGGTGTACACTGTCTTATCATACTGTATATCTGTCTGAATAAATGGTGCACACCGATTTTTACTGCTGTACCTTTCCATTCCATGTGTTCTTAAACACAAATGGTACTTTAAACATTTTCAAATATTTTTGATTGCATTGTGTGTTCTTATATCTTATATAGGTGTATTATGTCGATGGTGGTGTAACGATGCCGACGACAAAGCCAAATGGGAGAGTGTTATATATGCGTTTAATACACAAACATATATTTGTATTTCAATTCAGTAAAACGAGATTAATATGTTTGAACTATTCACCCTTCTTAAGAGATTTTTCTATGCTTACATGTAAGTAAGCACATATAGAAAAAAAAATTCATCATCATTATCATAAAATCAATAATATAATTCTCTTTATGTACCTATGTACAGTACATACATATATCCATTTCGGTCTATATCATGTACATCAATATCTATCTATGCAATGTACTGTGTAATTAGAATGAACATCCCTATAACGTTAAGGCGTTTTAATTTCATTCGGTATAAGTACACAGGAGAGTTGGGATTGATAATCTCTTTCGCATAATTTCATTGTATGCACATTTACTTGCTTATACTCATATGTAATGTAAAAGCAAGTGAAAGGGTGAGTGAAGTAGTTGGCTTCTTACTAACACCTACTTATTTATTTAATAAATAATTTATTCGTATATGATATGCGTATTCAAATTAACCCGATTCATAATGGGAGTTTATGGGTGCTGTTATGCGGTTTAAATATTCAAAAGTATTAGGTATTATCACCCCCTCTCCTTTGTTACTTACAACTACCTAGTTTATTCAATATTTACTTTTGTAGTAACGAAAAAATTTATTGCCTTTTACAAAATGGTTTAAAATTGTGAAATATTTTCAACGTCGCTAATATTTTAGAAAATGAAAGTTGTGGATGTTGGGTTTAAAAGAAGTACACTATGCGAATTAGCTACGGTCCCTGTTCATTGAATTATGAACACAATCAATATAGTGAACAACTTTAATATTTTGTCAAAATATAATATATTCTTCAAAAATTAATTCTTCAAAATTAAATAATTTTAAAAAATAAAATCACAGCTTTTATTCTTTCAGGCATGCTACATTTACAAGAATCCATCATATTGCGAATTTGATCACTATTTCTCCATATTTTTTCAATGTTTTTTTTAGAGTGGACACTGTAGGACTGAGGGTTTTATATACGTTGGACTTATACGTATGACCCCAGAATTCTCGACATGGTTTAAATCCAGAGAATTGCCAGGCCAAGAGGGTATGTCAATATTTTTGTTAAGGAGGACAATCTCTGTGTAAACGCATATTAAATAGTATCAACATCCAATTTTTTTTTCTACAAGACAAGAGTGAAGTTAGGTGTTTTAGTGCAAGTTCGAAAAAAATCGAAAATCAACACAGCTAGTGAAGTCATGTATAGTCAAAACATGTACTCAATTGATTTTTGGGGTTGTTTTCATTAATTAAAAACGCTAGAAACGTTGTATAGTTCACCGTTTTCAATATTGAAAGTTCCTAGTAAAAATCTAAAGTTCATCATGTTTGGTTTCATCAGCCATCTACAATGAAAATTTTTTCATGTGACTGTTGTCCTATTTTTTGATTACCGGTGGTAAGTACATGCCGCCCCGTTTAAGTGTATAGACCATGTCATTATGTTCGATTGTAATCCATAGGTTTTAAATTTTTAATTCTTTTAAAAAATGCAACACAATCTAATTCTTCGCTCGAATGGATTTTTCTTTGACCATATCGTTCTTGCCGTTGTATATCGCTGATTTTATTCATTTAAATAAATCATCGTGAGTCTCATTCTCGTAAACTTTACTATCGGTGCAATACAGTATTTGATTTACTTCCTCTTCTACTTGATACGTGTAGATAACTTTTTCTGAATCGCTCATCAAATTTTCTAGTAGCTTTTCATCACGACACACCAAAGTCAGCACAAAGATGTCGTTTGACGTGAAACCGATGATTTTTTATTATGGACATAACAGCATCTAAACATCTCACGACTCCAAACATCCAATTATTTTGAGGAAAATACTCCAAAAGAGCGGCAAGCATGTGCTGCAATCTGAAACACAATACAAAAATACTATTAGAAATTCAAACTAAATCTAATCGTATAACGCGATCAATTTCGCTAAAATATTTTTTTATATTTTCCTGCTTCTCGACCGAATCGTCAGACATTAAGGCACCCAACGTACCTCTCTCTATCCAGTACCACGTCGAATTCACCATCATTAACTCATATATATTGCGTCCATTTGTATAAAATTCATATCGGGCCGTTGTATTTTATTCATATCGTGCATCTGCTTTAATTTCTTGAATCGCAAAGATCGACACTTAGCTTTCAATTACCACAACCGACAATCAATACATCATCTTTAGATTTGATATACTTGTATTTATATAAAATTATAAATAATTTAAGACTAAAATGTATTAAGTAAAGTAAATAAAAAATAATTATAATTATTACAATAAGCTAAAAAATATATCTGAATATACTTACTTGGAAGTTTGCGACACTTTGCAAATAAAAATCAAGAACAGCTTGATTACTTCGAAAAATTTTTTGAAGTTCGAAAAAAAACGACAAAGGTGACATCGTGCCAAAAAATCTAATTACGATAGGATAAGAGAAAAGAACACGTCTTTCTTATATATAAGTTATTTAATATATGGTAAAAGTGTAAGAGTATTGGCCTTGAGGGAGCAACCTCATGTAAGGAATAAGACGTCTGGTCTGTTAACAACTTTTTATATTGTTCATGGTTTCCTCTACGAAGTATATTGGACCAGGTCAATTTTCACGAATGCAGCTCCATATCATTATATGGTGGATGTTTTATGCCTCTCCCCTTCAGTTCTCCCTAAACCTCTCTTCTGGCCTCCTTCTGACGAACTGGGAAGATTCTGATACGGCCTACATTCGTTACTAAAAACTTCAATTTCGGATTTTTTTTTATTAATTTTTGAAAATATATGATGTGTGCTTAAATATTCGATTTTCCTTCTTCCAGTCGGCTATTGTCCACTGCTTATGAAGTTTGGCCCAAATAAGATATTTTTTTGCATTTTTTCAGTGAGTCTGAGTTTCTTTGTTGGAGGCCTGTATTTCAAGTTTTTTTCATACATCCTTCGTCGCAATGTCACCGCTAATATCTTTATCCCTTCTTCACTAAGGTGCTTTTGTAGCTCGCTCGACGTTGCCCTGTGCTTTTCTAAGGCTGATTGAATAATTTTCCGGTCAGTTCTGGGTGTTGTCTTCCTGATCCTCATACAGTTTCTTCTCTTGCTCTCATAAAATGTACCCCAAGAATTTTTTCATTTTAGCGATCTCGCGGTACGAATGGTTTTTTGTTTTTAATAATGCTCCGATAGTATGTTTTTTTTACTGCTTAGGTCCTTTTTTCGACCCATTTTTGAAAATAAATGTCTCATTTCTTACTTTAGCTCAGTTCACAAAATTTCTGAAAACCCCTTGTCAAACATAAAATGAGAGCATAAACTAAAAGTAAAATATGCATGCTATAGATCTTTTTAGTCTTTTTAGGTAATAGTTTTATTGCGTCCTTTTAAGAATGTCGTAAAATAACCTTAAAACAATACCAGATGCGATCCTTAATACATTTTATTACTTTGAAATATTTTAAAATATAAAACAATAACAGAAATTAGGAATTTCCAAAATACTAATATTGCCCATAATTCAATAAACAGGGACTGTATATGGTACAAAGTAATCTGTACCTCTAAAATGCAGCAGAAGTGGCAAGTTACGTTTGTTCTCCGTGGGCACAAATTGCATTTTTATGATTTACGACTTTTGGTTTGTTGGTTTTAAGCAGTTGGTGCTAGTCTCAACTCTACAACATTGTATCCTATTTGACTCAATGCGATTTTTAAGCTTTTTTCAAGGCCCTGGGAGTGGCTATTCACTTCTTGATTTTATTGTCCACCAGCTGCAATATCAATTTCTTGAGAAATTCTTTTCGCTCTGAAGAAGTCGATGAGTCATAGAGATGCTGGTTTTCTAATTTATGCAAATTATACGCGGCAAAACCCGCCGCAAACATGTGGAAGAAGAGTATCATTGGCCATCTTCTAATTTTTCTCTTGTAGTATCAGGTGCGCAACTAAATTTCCGAGTTCACACATAGATGGTGCTAGCGACCCATCTAATTATCGTTTATGTCAGAAGTTGTATTTTGTTCATAACGTGGACAGTTTGTTAACGATAGCGAAAATGTCGAGGAGGCCTACGGCGAACATGCACCATCGAAAACTGCTTGTGAAGATTGGTTTCAACGATTCAGAAGTACCGATTTCGATATTGGGGACAAGAAACGCTCCGAGAACAAAAACATTTGAAGACACTGAGCTGCAAGCGATATTGGATAAAGATAATAGGCAAATTCAAGATCAACTTGCGAGCTTATCAAACACGACTCGTCAAGATATTTCCAAACGTTTACATGGTATGAGATAAATTCAAAAGGAAGCATTTTATTGCTTCGATTTGCTTTCACGACATGAAAGAAAGAGCTTCCTGCATCGAATTGTTACTGGAGATGAGAAGTGGATGTTTTTTAAGAATCCCAAACGCAAAAAGTTGTGGCTTTTACCTACGAAGCATCAACATCAACGACACGGCCAAATCGCTTCGGAAAGAAGACAATACTCTGCGTTTGGTGAGACCAGAAAGTAATAGTGTACTATGGCTGCAGAAATAGGCAGGCTGAAACTGTCAATGAGCAACGCTACTGACAACAACTCATCAATCTGAACCTGCATTGCTGGAAAAACACGGACGGGTGATATTGCAGCACGACAGCACGCTCCATGCCATCGCACGCCCATCGTCCAGGATACCATCAAAGCGCTGAGATGGGATCTGCTACCGCACACGCCTTATTCGCCAGATCTGGCTCCCACGAATTCCCACTTGTTCCGAATGATGGTGCATGGCTTGGACAACACTTGGCCAGTTTCGGAGAAGTGCAAAATTGGTTGGATGAATGGTTTCGGTCCAAAGACGCGTCGTTTTACCGTCGTGGTATATTCATAAATTGCCAGAGAGATGTGTAGCCAACCATTTTTTATATTTTTATTGAAATTTTCCATTTTTTTGTTTTTTCAAGAGAACTCGGAAATTTAGTTGCGCACCTAGTAACATAAAAATTCGATAGACGTCGAACGGTGTCAGTATAAGTTCAGTTGTTTTGCGTTGTTTTGTACAGATTTTTATATAGAAATGGATGGGGTAATTTTTTATCCCAGTACACAGAAATGAGTTTAGTTTCATTCTAACGATAAAAAATGCAATAAATTTATTTGATTATAACTCGTTTTTTTATCTGGTGTAAACTTATCTAATTGAAGAAAGCATATCTAAACGAATTTTCAAAAATTTTTAGTAATTACTTAATTTTTTATTTACATTTTTGTAGGTCTGGGGTAGTTTTTTACCTCAATGTACAGAGTGAAAGTTAAAAGTGTTTTATTATTAATTTTAAAAAAATTTCGGAAGCATTAAAAAAAGGAGTTAATTATATTTTACAGTAAAAGTATAATTTTTTGTTACTCAAAAGAAATTTTAAAGCATTATGCTGCGAGGAACGAAACTATCGACCGAACTAGCAAGGATCGAATAATTTTGGGAATCTGGCGCTACCATTCGTCAGATAGCCACAAAACTACGGAGAAATAAAAATAAAATCTACAATTTTTTAAAAAGGCCCCAAACATATGGCACAATAAAAAGGCAAGGACCAATGCCTATAGTTAACGTAAGAAGTAAAAGATAAATAAGGCATCATGCAGTTAGGAAAAATATGAGTCCATCCCATAGGATGCTATTCTGAAATATTTTAAGCGGGTGCGTAAACCTAAACTTGTGCCAAGCAATAAATTAGCAAGAATGGAATTTGCTGAGAAATTACAATTTTGGGATGAAGAGTGGCGATCAATAACTTTTTTGGATGAAAAACAATTTTATTTTGCCGAACCAGATGGATGCCAGAATTATTGGCGAGATGTTTGTGAGTTACCTTAAGCACTTCATTCGCGCCACTTTCAAGGAGAGTCACTTATGACATGGGGTGGTTTCTGCTACCGGGGCAAGACCCCAATTTATTTTGTTTTTCATAAAATGAAAGCGGAGTAGTATGTGCAGTTATTATACGATATTTTAGTAAATTTTTGGGTGGAAATGTTCGGTCAAAATGAACATTTCAGCAGTATAATGCGCCTATACACGCTGCTAAGTAAGTACATGAAGGATTTTTTTTCTGCGTCACGAAATATACCAGTATTGCAGTGGCCTGCTATTGGTATACGGACTTAAATCCAATGGAAAATCTGTGAAGCATTCTTAGTCAGGGATACTTTAAAAATAGACGTCAATTTACTACTTTAGCAGTTAAGAGAGCCATTCAAGAGGAATGGTCAAAAATTGATGTTTCAGTTATCCAGACATTAATAAATTCAATGTCACGACGATAGATGGATGATATTAACAACAGTGGAATTCATACAAACTACTAAAATTCACTTTTTGTTAGTATTTTTGTCCTATATAGTTATTTCCTTCGACGAATCAGAATAAACTGCTATACATAACGATGTGGGTACAATGAAAACTAACGGAATTGAAATCTATATGCAATCTGCAGTGGCAAATGTTCTGACGCAAATGAAAATGAAATAAGGGGTCGTTTAAAAAATAAATAAATATACAATAACAAAAAAATTATTAAACCATTCCACTATTGGGACATCCGCCACTTTCTAGGAGTATCAGGCCGCGCTGACTGTAATTCGTAAGTTCTCCTTGTGCGGGTCCCACAAACTACCTTATTGATTATTCCCAACCCAGTTCCGCCGCTGTGGGAAGTCATATCGCACATCCTCTAAAATCTGTTATAACCCAAAAAAAAGTTTTGAGATAAAGGCACGTTAAATTTAGTTTTTAATTCCTAACGCTACAGTGATGCTGATATAATTCAAGTATTACCAGGGAGCAATGCCAGTGCTACAACTTATCGGCAAAAGCAAGAATTGGATACGATAAATATGGAATGTAATACCCAAGTGGTACATTAACACTTCTTTGGAGGCTGCCAACGGATTCTGGAGTAAGAGAAGGAGAAAGAAATGCTGAATTACGCTAACAAGTAAGAGACAGCAATGAATTTCCAGCTAAGTTGATAAAACATTTTCTAAGCAAGCAAACAAAAAATATAAAAGAGCAGTTAAAATAAAATCAGCACAAGGGGCACCTGAATCTACAAAGGATTATGACTCTTATCTATACCCTTCGGGTGAAGGTCAAATAAAACTAGAAACAAATTTAAGTCTAAAGTCATAAACCATAAAAAATACTAAGATAAGCTGGCCGTTCTCCAGATAAGGCAATGTTTACCAGCAGCATCAAATGGGATTTGTAACAGCCAGTTAACAATCGGAATTCAAACGTTGTTGGAATAACAAACTACAGGAAACCCTCCAAGAACACGATTAATTCGTTCCATGTTCTTTAAAACCGTGTTGTTCGAGACTACAAAAAATAAATAAAAGAACGTTACGTTTTATATTTTAATTTTTGTTATGATATTCAAAAAACAAAATAAAGAGAATAACGAAAATCGGTTTGTTTCAAACTGTGTAATTTGAGGAAATGGGTATCCGTGTTCTTCGAAACCGTGTTCTTCAAATACTTAAATAATGGCATCTAGAACATTAAACTCCTAAACGTAAATGTTGAAGTGCTACAAAAATAAATTTGCGCGCGCAAATGAGTAAACAGGGGAAAAGTCGATGCTTATAAAAAAATTACCACAAATAAATACGACATTAAAAATTGTAACCCATTGCAGAATTTGGCCGCCGTATTTTTAAAGTTACATAATCATGGTAATGTCGGATTAATGAATGATCGGTCCAGTAAATCTTACCAGATCCCAGAACTACTGGAAGGAGCAGCGCGTATTGTTATTATATAGCAGCAACCAAATTAAAATCTAGGCTTCTATTTTGCAAGAGTTTTCCTTCCTAACAACTTATTTGAATCAGCTAATTCTATCGAACAATCAGTTGATTAAAAATAAAGATTATTCTTAATGTGGTAATTTTTATGCAAAACTAAACCACGAAACATTACCCCACAACAGGTAAGTGGAACTTTGGCTTTGTTATGAATAATATATTTAAAATAATTAAAACAAATGGATTGCGAGAATAATAACGCTTAGGTTGGCGGTGAAGTTGCTTTATCCGCGATTTTGAGTGCCAATTTATTTACATACCTTCAAAGAAGTTATTTTTCGGAAAAACTAATGCTTCCATTGGAATATCAAATCGAGTCAACTATCGATCTTAAATCGTAAAGGAAGCATGTTAATAGTTTCAAGGCGAGTTAGAACTAATATAAAGTGCGCTCATTACAATTTAAACATAATGTTAAAAAAAAATTTAACTCACTCAAATCCTCCATTATATTGCGTGCATCGATAGATAATTAAAAATCAAGAACTTTAAATGTAAAACTTTCCATCGATACTTTAACTAGTAATTACTTATAATTAAGTTTCATAATATCAATATACTTAACTACTTACAGTCAATAATTAATTGAATTGAAAAAAAAATAATTTGCTACCACTAAAGCTTACGAAACACCATTTAAAACTCAAAAACACAATTTTTGGAGCAACAAATAGTTCCAGCCTTATGGAACTAGATCTACTTTGTGCGAGATCCACCAACGCTGGGAAGGAAAGACTGTACGAAAAGGAAGGTCTAAGGGTTAAGACACGGCTTGTTTGTTTTCAATCTTTACAACCGGAGACGGAATAATCTTACACCGTTGATATTGAAATCGTGTTTTTCACCGACCTGCAGGATAGGAACTGAAGATGAGCCTTAAAAAAGTTGTTTTCTGCGTTTTGAAGGGAGTTCCACATTCTTGAAGCTCCAAAGCCAATTTATTGAAAATCAGAGCCAGGAAAAACATAAATATAGGCAATCAAAAAGCAAGTATTACCACCTTGTTTAACGAAACCTTTTGTGTGTGGAATTTTATGTGCCAGATTTCACCACAAAAGTTTAACATGTATTATAAAAATAATTAAGTGTTTTCCACATTTTACCAAATGTTTGGAAACAAATTGACTAACTATTTGAATAGGGGTATGAATTCCGGTTTAATGACTAATGAGAATGATTAATGATATTCATTGGGCCCAATTTTTTATCTTGAATTTTTAAAATATTTCCGACGAAATTATTTGAAAATGGAGGCACAAAAGGTTAAGCAAAAGTTAAATTAATGCTCATTATCATTTAACATTGACCCGGAATTTGCAATCAGCTCGGTTTATACGTGTTACTCTACAATAGATTAAGGTAGTTGCGTAAAGAATTGGCATATATACGATTTGGTCCGTAACTCCACTCCTAGAAAAGATCAAGTCAAATATGTTTGTAGCAATAGGTCTAAATGAACTATAACGAAGAAAAGGTGTTTTTAGGTTTTTAAAAATCGGCTCACTAAACTTTCACGAGTGGCAGTAACACAAGGATTGTCTGTAACAGAATAAAATTCCGAGCTAAACGAATTCAGTATAAAAATAAAATAAAAGAATTAGTAAAAAACTGATTGTTTATTTGGTTGTATTAGATTAAAACTTGATAAATCGCCTGGATTGCATAAATTGATAATAATATGCGCACTAAAAATTGGATATAAATTTCTTATCTACTTACTTCGTATTAAAAACCGATAAGAAATTGTTTTATCTTTGGTCGCTAATCAGAATCATCTTATTAAATTTATCAGCAATTTGATATCTAAACCATATCATAGAAATACATCAGTACAATTTGAATAGTTATCTTATAAGTAAGTTAATCATAAGGAATTTGCTTTTATGCTAAAATGGCTGACTCGCAGCGCAAATGTTATAAAATCATCGTAGAACACGAACGCATCATTATCTATAAACTTTAATTATTTAAAAATCGAGATCGAGATTGTATCAATATTTTAATCGTTAAGTAAGATTGTGCTAAGCATTAATTTATGTAGATATTGATCAATTTACCGTATATATCAACCAATGCTGAAAACTGGAATTTGATAACACTTCTAACATTTAAATTTGTGGTATTCAGATAATTGAGTTGCTGTTCACTTAATTCGGCTAGTGGGGTGGGTTGAGTGTTTCTTTCGCGCCTCTTCACTTTAGATAAATGTCAAAATAAATCATTTTAAATTTGGCTTTTGTTGATTA
This sequence comes from Nephrotoma flavescens, assembly GCA_932526605.1. Classification (NCBI taxonomy): domain Eukaryota; kingdom Metazoa; phylum Arthropoda; class Insecta; order Diptera; family Tipulidae; genus Nephrotoma; species Nephrotoma flavescens. Next base: position 270,215,916 of record OW052221.1, on the reverse strand, counting down.
GTGCGAGTATTAAAAATCCTGGTCGTTGTCGAAACTGACATATTCTATAAGATCGTCTTCTAACGCCATTTTTAACCCTTGAGATATACTCAACGCGACCGACGCGACTTAGTGCGTGTTTCAATTGGTTTAAATGCCGCATAAAAAGTTAAAAAGTTAAAAATTGTGGTGAATAAAAATGTCAAACTTTTTATCTGCTTCAAGAGCTGATAAAATTTGTATGTGGAAAACATTTGGCTGACAAAAATGTTTGTTTGTAAACAGAAATTTGTCATGTACAAATTTTGAGAAAAACCGTAATGATTTAGATGTAAACTGACCATAATTAACTATTATACATTTAAATAGTATTTATGTTACATATTTTCATATTTAAATTTGCTGTATACGTTCATAATTACACATAAAATAAGCAACCATGTTAATGTCAAAATTTTAACCAATTGAAACAGATAAAAAGTTAAAAAGTTAAAAAAAAAATTACCACGATTTTTTTTTTAACTTTTTAACTTTTTATGCGGCATTTAAACCAATTGAAACACGCACTTAAAAGTAAAAATATATGATTTCAAACTATAGCGGTTATATTCGACGCGATTAACGAGTCCTCAGTAGGCTATGGAGAACAACGTTTTTGACATTTATGTAGTTTTCGATTGATCATAATAATTTGCACTGAGTGTAAAAAGGGTACCCTTTTTACCCCGAAAATGTTCGATTGATCAAAACAAATTGCACTGACAGATAAATTTTATTACATCGAGTAATTTTTGCTAAACTGGGTTTTTTGGTAGAGTAACCCCTCTTTTCACGCACACCAACAACTGTATTGTCATTGTACTGTCATTTTAGATTTGACGATTGTCATTTGTGACAATATCCATATTTGAAATTACGTACGTTATGCTCAACAGCTAGCACACACAGACACATAAATGAGGGTAAAAAAGTTTTTTGTTCGATTGACGCAAAAAATCAGTGCACTATGTTAATGAGGGGTAAAAAATCAATCGAAAACACCATTAGAAACGTCGCGGTCACGTCGAGTATATCTCAGGGGTAATAACTATAATACTTACTACTTAAATTAATTTAAATAGTTTTAATCATAATAGATAGTAATTTAATTCTACTTTATTAAATTTTTTTAAATTTTAATTAGAAAATAACACAAACACACTTTTGTAAAAAAAAAAAATACAACAAAAACAACCTAATTAAATTCACGAGGAAAATATCTCTTCAATTAATTCAGTAGCTCAATTTTTTTTTTTTTACTCAATTCACTTCGGTTGATTCAGTTAATTCAGATAATTTTGTTTGTTCGGATCAATCGAGGGCCCTTATTTTATTTTATTATATTATATTATTTATTTTATTATTTTAATGAATATTAAATGATATATTTTATATTTGATTGTTTTTATTTATAAAATGGGTAAATATTTCCATTCATAAACATATTTTTGTGCAAATTGTTTTCGATAAATTATATTGGGTAGACATGCGAGGACATTGCAAAAATGATTCGATTATAGATGAGTCCGGACTCATGATACTTGTATGCGAATGATATTTTGAGACCGGAAACCGGGCTCAAAGGTGTCCTCGTGTTGATTCGCCCAATGTAATTTAAATTTATGTATGTATTGTAAATATATAATATGTAGATACAGGCATTATTATTATTTATTAACTGATTTTAATGTTTATTGAATTGGTTTATAATTTGTTTAATTAAATTAATTTTCTCTCTAACTAGTAATAATGCATGGTGAAAATTTCCAATTTCTGAACTAGTTTAAAAGAGTGAGACCTCATATGTGTTAAGGCATGCCAAAGGGAGAATGGTTTTTAATTTTTATTTTCGTTTGTAACGACAAGTAAATCGATAGATGTGATATCCCGCGGCCTTTTAATGTCGATTATTTTTTAGATTGCTTACTGCTGGCGTTATTTTCTATAAAAGAATTTATCTCAACAATATTTCTTACACGAATATCGATTGGTTTGATCTCTAAATCTTATTCAACGACTTGCTCATGCACCAATTATGTAAGAAGCTTTCCGCGTGGTCTTATTTTTAGATCGTGCCGTCACCTCATGTAAACCTTTATCGTTTTTGATTGATTGAGATGTGCTGAGCTGTCGTTTAATCTGTTTCTAATCAGTATACTGCAGAAGATGCATATAATAATTTTTGGGTACGAATTGAGCTGAATTGGAATCCTAGTAAATTTTAGTTTTGGTATGAAGCTGAATTTGACTGGGTCATCTCTTAGCTGGTTGAGGCCAGGTTTGGTTTAGCTGTAGTGCGTGAAAAAATCCAGAACTTCATCCAGGATTTATGTTGGAATCCTGGTTCAGCTTAACATACCAGATTCAAGTTAAGAAATTCCCGAACACATACCGGATTTGACAATGGTTGGTTGGGATATGGTCAGTTCCATTGTGAATGATCGAATTCTAGAACTTCATCAATTAGACACGTTAAAATCCCTATACCAATTGACCTTAGTTTATTAGAATCCTAGCCCAGCTCAACAAACTAAGTTGGAAGATTATCGGTTGGGAAATGGCCTGGTATCTTTCGTAGCAGCCGAATCCCAAAATTACGTCAAATCCAGGTTTGTACACCGAATGTGAGCTTCATTTGTTGAGAGATCGCCTAGTTCCATTGAGCATTATGTTAGGATGCCAATCCAATTCTGCGTTCCATATTTGACAGTAATTGGTTGAGGAATGGTACAGTTCCATTGAGCATGGAACAAACATATCATGTGCAGTATATTTAAACGAACATTCTTTCAAAATGGCTTTGAATAACATTGATAGTTTTCCAGGAACCATTGCCTTTGGGATGCCCTACATAATTTTATTTTATTTTTTTTTTGTTGCTATTTTGTGGTTGCCCAATTCACATGTTAAATACTAGTGATGGATTTTAGAGTAATTTTTAATACAATTCAAATAGCATTGTAAGAGTTGTGGAGTTGCAGGAGGATTAAATTAATAAATGTTTATATTATTTAGGAAGCCGAAAAGTATTAATTTAGAATTAAATTCCAGGAAATTTCCAGTTGCATGTAAAATAATAATATTTTTTCTTAGGTTGCGGATTTAAAGATGCAATTGTTGAAGACCAATACCATCGTTATCCATTAAACCTATTAAACCTTTATCCTTCCTCTAGTAGATTAGTATTGTGCTGTCTTTGTGTTACTAACTATCGGCTATACCTAGGTGTCTGTAACCGGGCCGATTCTGTCCCACTTAACTAACCTATCCAATCCTTCGGTTTTGTTATATGTAAAAAAGAGTGAACGGTGGGCCCGGCGTAAACCGGGAGCTCCTGTGTAAGAACTTGGTCGTAGAATCAATCAATCAACTTCTAACATTTAAAATTGTGGTAATCGCATATATTAAGAAAATTTTAAACCGTGAACTAGATGTTTGCCATTGCCTAACGTTTAGCCTCAGATGAGCCTCTAAAGATTGGTGTAAAGAATAAACAAATTATGGTGTTAATTTAAAAGTTGATGTGTAGCATCTATAAAGAGGTCGAAATGAGGTTTATGACGTACAGAGATGAATGTCCAACAAAGAATATGTAAGGATTCCAGAAATTCATTCAAAAAGCTTTTGATCATTGATCAAGTGGATCCGTCCATTTGTTAAAGGAACATGATGATGCATAACTTAGTTTTGCAAGAGCGGCTGCCCGCGTTCCGGTTATCTGATAGACATGCCTGTACCGGTGTGGCTACACCGGTCTGCCTAAATGTTTAAAATTTAAATACGATAGTTATTCTGAGTTCTGCACAAGCTATTCGAGCAAAGTGTCGAAAAGGACTGGATTGCTCATATCTCCGTTTTATAGTAAAAATGGTATTAAGTATGGGAAATAGTTAAAGTTAAATTATTAACTAAGAGAATAATTACAGGAATAAGTTTATTTTTCATTAATTTTGAGTGAGATCCACATGAACAGAAGTCACTATTCTTAATAAACGACTATTGCGAAATCCTCTTTTTAATTTGGGATTTCTAAATATTTTTTTTTTAAATTCTGAGAGATTGCTAAAGGTAGCTTCAAATTGGGTTTGCATATTATTTCGTAACAACTACTGTTAATATATTATGGTTCCTTCTATATGCCACAAAAGTTGGGCAAACGAAAAAACGGAAATCGATCGCAGGAATCGATGGAGATAACTTTTGTAGGTCGATTTTTTGTACGAGTATATCAAGAAAGTAAGTAACTGATTTTCACGATTTTCTGAAAGATTATACAACCAAAATAAATTTTTGAAATTTATAGCGCATGAGTTCCAAAAGAGATTCACTGATTCACGGAATTGTACTGACATGCGTAATCCTATCTTCAATCAAGGCGCATGGAATCACTTCGGGCTCCTACTTTAATTTATTATAACTCAGGTAAACATTCTAAAATGTTTTACTTTTACCGCAATAAATATTAGGGCATGCCTTGTTTTGACCAAGATGTACAACAAGTTTGCATATATAAAATTTCTAATATATCCTCAAGTAATATATTTTGTAAACTTCCAAATTTAATTCAAAATCAAACTGAATTTACTTACTTATTTCATGAAAATAGGTTTGAAAATATACAAACAAAATTAAAAACTAACAGGGCATATTTGATTTAAATCATATTTTTAAAATTTGCAAGAAGTCATTCAAAAAACAACGCACTCTAAAGGCTGCTGGACGACTGTGAGATTTTACCCGCACTCAGTCTGAAGTTATTAACTAATAGTTTTTGCTCAATAAAATTCGTCTACATTATTTGATGTTTCCTTCATTCCATTGAAATTGTTGTCATTGTGTTTTTATTACCATCGCAAGATTTTTTGCGTATTGTGTTCCCTGTATTACTCCAACTGCAGAAACAACAATATCCCTAAGCGGGCACTTATACCGCCTCCCTTCCCTCCTCCTCCTGGTATTCCTGAAATCTATTGGAATGTTAATTTTGAACACTTCCATCAAGAGTTTCGGGAATCCATTATGATAGCACAACTCGAGCGAGCAATCGTCTCTATTGTTCCAAATACGTTTTACAAACGAAGTATATCAGGGATTTGGCATATCATTGGTATTAACACATTGAGAAATCTAGATAATTTTAATCGGATTTTATAGTCCTAGCAATCAAATACAATTCCGTACGTATAGAAATTAATGTGTGATAAAAAACGTTGATATGATCCGTTTAATTTTATTAATAAAGCCGGAGATAGTGGGAGTCGTCAATATGTCGTCGACATGTGCCTGTATTGAGAATGTAATTGATGAAAAATTTGGCACAAAAGCTGCTCATATTTTTCATGATGGTTGAAGGAAACCTTTTTGAAGATAGACAATATTAAGAGTATAAATCGTAAATATTAGAAATGCAGACACCGTCCGAACGAAATATTCTGGAAAAATTTCGACTGAGCGTTAAAAATTTGTGCAGTACCACGCGGTTACTCTAGATCTAGACAATTACATTTGCTCCATTTTCACGCTATCAATAAAGAAAATTTCCAAAGCAAATTATTTTGATTCTATTCATTTAATTAATTAATTTTAATTATTAACCAAACAAAAATATGAATGACAAATACTTGTCATAAAATAGCAAAACGCTTGCTTATTTTCTTTTTTAAGCAAATTTTTTTATATCTGTAGGTTGGTCGTCTGCGTCAAGTAGCGAAAACATAAAAATATTGTAACTCGCAGGGGAACTTTTATATGAAAAAAAAAATGATGGAGAAATATTTTCAAGCGTTTTTATTGGTTTAGCGTGTGGATCAAAAATAATAAATTTTCGCACTCGTGCAATCGGCTTAAAACTTAACGAAGAAACTAATTTCGTAAATATGCAATACTAAAAACCTCAAAACTTCCGATAGAAATGAAAACTTAATTTCATGTTATTTTGGGAATCACATAGTTATTAAAATACAACCTGTCAAATTGTCAATTATTTTATTTTTCACGTTTTAAAAACCTAAACAAAGTTGAAGGAAAATAATAACCTCCATTTGCCGGACCAGTTATGCAAGAAGAAGTTATAACAAATATGACGTCCTTTGAATGGTGGAAATCGACATTTGCTTTACAACAAGGATTTGATAGCGACGTTAGAGAAATATAAAACTCAGCAACTAACAACAGTTACTGCTTTATCAGCTGGAGTCGAATGAGTTTTTTCGACCTTTGGGTTAGTTCGTTCAAATTTAAAAAAAGCCTAGAGATAGATAAAGCAGCAAAATTAACGTTTTTGCCAAAGCAGCTGAATAAATAAAAATAGTTCAATCTGCCATATGATTTTGAAATACTTGGTTTTAATTTTTAAATTACTTTATAATTTTGTAATTTATTTTTTAATCAACACTGAAGCATAAAACAAGCAATAAAGTTTACTAAATATCAAAATCCCCTCGATATTAAAATTATTTGATTTAATTTATATTTAAATTAATAATTTTCTGTATATGATAAGGAAAGGAAGATGATATATCCTTTCCTTAAAAAGTATTTAATTGTTCTCGGGATCTTATTACAATTTAAGTTCAACATTACCATCTTGTATTTAAGAAAATCTGATTTGAATCATAAAAATCTGATTTAAATCTTAAAAATCCGATTTTTTGATTTTTTTTCAAAAAATTCAACAAAATTACATGCCCTGAAAATTAAGGACTATTGTGATGAACAAAATAATAGTATTTAGTCGTTTTATCGCCCTCCTCCGGGGATGGGAATGGAAATCCTCCGTGGATTGGAATTGGAAATATTTTTTTTCAGCCTACATATTCACAATTGGATTAAGTGACCTTGCTTAGGCAGGCCACTTCATAACACTAATTTTTTAATAAAAGTTAAAAACTGGTTTTTTTTCTTATTAATATAAATATTTATTATTCCTCCTTATAGTGAAAATGTTTTAACATTATCACTGTAAGGAAAAATCATAAATATTTAAATTAATAAAAAATAAAACTAGTAAGAATATTCATGAAACAACATTAATTTTATCCCAATGAAAACATTCCTTTGCCTTGTTAGAAGCATGTTTTGGGTTGTTGTTTTGTGTTGCAAGACTAAATAGGTCTCACATTAATTGGAATCCAGTATTAATGAAATAAGAACGGAAACAATGATTAGCAAACAATTGTGCTGTTTCCTAAATGATCAGTGAACGCACCTAATAATAATTAATGGCGTTATACCGGTTATAATCAACACTCAGGGCTGCTGACTTGCCAACGCGATTCTCCCGCAAAAAAGAATTCTTATACGTATATGTATTATTTGATTTAAACCAGTATTTTTATCGAGAACCCATCTACACTGCGCCAAAAAAAACTAATAGAAAATTGTTTCGAAAATATACCCAGATTTGAACATACAAGCGTTTTGGATAATTATATCTACTTATCCAGTAAAAAACCGAAAATTAAACAAACAAAAATCTTTAAATTACCTTGTGATTTTAAAATCGTGATCGTTTAAAAATGGAGGGCGCTTTTATTTGATATTTGACGTTTCCTTTTGTTTGCACGCAATTTTTGGGTCTCTTAAGTGACAGACATATTTTAACGAAACTGAACGAAAAGATGTTAACGTATCGCTGGCCAGTAACCAACAAAATCTATTTGTCGTATTTTTACGTTAAGTTGTTACTGATTCGCTGGTTCAGCCATAATACAAGCGTTTTATTATCATCTGTTTTGATATCTGGTTTTGTTCTGGTACATTCTTTTAATTTCTTTCTTCTGCTTGTTCTGTTTTCTGTAGCTTAACATACGAGCTATCTTTTATTGGTGTAGTTTTTCTTGGTCGACCAGATCCTTCACGCACTCACACTGCCTATTTATAGATATCGATGCAAAGTCCGGTCCACAACAGACACTCTAATATTACAGATTCGCCCAATTTCACGATAAGTTACACCGGCTTCAACTAAAGTCACAATTTTTGTAGCGCGAACGAGTAATTGTTCATTGCGATTGATCTCGCTTGAATCTTTAAATAACTATGCGATAAATTAAATTATCGTAGAGTACTTGGTTTGCAAGAGATACAAAAATTGTACTTGTTTAAACGATTTTTGATACGCTAAAACTTCAGTAAATCGACAACGAGTCGGCGTAATTTCATATTTTTTTTCGTTTAGACAATTTTTTTTTTACTCAAAAAAATCATAAAAACCAAAATTAATGAAAACAGATTCCAGTATCGAAAAGAAGACAAAACTTCCTTCAATTAGAAGCAAAATTATTTTTTTGAAGGGTGTTATTTCACCAAGACACGAGTGAGTGTTCAGATCTGGGTATTTGTTCCGTTTTTTTTGGCGCAGTGTATTTATAACTGATCTATGCAAGGAGAGAAGGATAACTGTACGAATGCATGCCTTATATAGGCAGGCAATCAATCGATTGAAGTGCTACAGCGTAATTTATTTGTATACTTATAGTAAATCTTTGCACAGAAATAAAGGAACAACCAACACATTTGATTTCTTATTTGTCATATATTTTTTACTCCACATATACAATTGTACTCACGCAAACAAAGTTCCAGTCCATTTTATAATGTTCGACCTTCTCTCAACATGGTCAAAATGTCGTGGAGCCACAGACATGTCGTTTCTAAAATATCTCAAAGTTGATACAAAGTGTTCAGGCAAAACCTGATTTAAACTATAAACATGCACGAATTACCCTCAGATCAGCAACCTGAATGTGAATGGAAATTATAATTTTTCAAATTTTATTTCAGATGTTCAAACTTGGTATTGGTAGGTTTAAGATAGGGTCAGATAAATAAGAGTTTAGTGGTTATAGCTCCACCAAGCTTTTATAAGTATCAATCAGATACACGAACAATACACTTCTTTTATATAAGAACAATAGCACAAATATGTGTTACAACAAAACTTATTTATATTTTTTAAAATATGTACAATTAGTAATTATCACGCTCAATCATTTTTTTGGTTTATATAATTTATTTGAATATAGTTTTTACTTTTTATTTATTAGAACATACTTATCTATTTACAGAAAAAAACATAAACTCTACTAACTTTTATTTTTTTCAAAGCTAGCTAACAAAAAACAACAAACTATGTACAATATTTTTAGTTGGATACCCAACTAACCATTTCAGTGCCAAATAATTTAAAATAATTTTATATTATAGATTTAGAAACAAGGTGTGAATACGCCACAATACTTCCCCCCAGATCGAAGATCTATCGAAAATCTAAGAATCTGGTAGGAGTCCTGGAAACACGGCCCGATCTTGTAGTGGATTTAGTAATTGACGAAAGATCAAAACGAAACTTTTTGCAAATTTTTGGTTTCTCAGTAAGTAATTTAGATCCGTCAGCCGAAATATTGAGTTCTGGTTCGTGAGTCACGAAAAGTAATCCAGTTTGTATAATTGGTGCGTCCGTAATTTCTGGTCGATGGATATTTTGGCGAGTCGTCCGTTCAGATCCAAAGTGTAAAATTTGTCTGTACGGTCGATTACCAAATACGGTCCAGTATATGGTGGTTGCAGTGATCTGCGTACTGCGTCCGTCCGTAAGAAAACATGCGAGCAAGTAAACAGATCTTTACTGATGAAAATTTTGTCCGTAGTATGCCGAGAATACGATACAGGTCGAATTTCATCAAAGTGTCGTCTTAAATTTGTAATAAAATCTGATTGTAAAATTTGGTCGTTCGTAGTATCTAAAATTGTTCCAGGAACTCGAGTTGTACATCCGTAAACCAGTTCAGCTGGAGTAGCTTTTAGTTCGTCACTGTAAGTTGTTCGTAGTCCAAGTAAGGTTGCAGGAAGAACACTAGCCCAATCAGATCGACCATAGCACATAATGGCAGATTTGATGACTCGATGCCATCTCTCGATCATGCCATTACATTTTCGATTATAACTAGTTGTTCTCCTGCGTTCAAAACCAAGTAAGTTAGCCAGTTCGCGAAAAAATTGTGATTCGAATTGCATGCCTTGGTCCGTGACAATGAACTCTGGCACACCAAAGCGAGCTATCCAATGAGAGTAAACAGCGAAAGCGACGGTTGCAGCAGTTACATCAGGAACTGGAACCGCCTCAGACCAGCGAGTGTATCTTTCAATCAATGTAACGCAATACCGCTGATTATCAGAAACTGGTAAAGGACCAATGATATCGAGATGAATAATCGAAAAGCGTTGAGAAGTTACTTTATAGTTACCCAGAGGAGATTTTGTATGTCGAGAAATTTTAGACTTTTGACAAGCTACACAACTTTGAGCCATTTTCTGAACATCTTTTATAATCGATGATCAGATGACATTCTGAGTCAAAAGTTTGATGGAAGCTTTGACGCCAGGATGAGACAGATTGTGAAGACTCGAAAACTTGTTTTCGGAAATTAATGGAAATGAATGGCCTAGGTGTAGTGGTAGAAATATCGCAATAAATTAATTTTTTCGAATTAAAAGAAACGGGAAATTTCTCAAATTTGAGAACAGAATTACTCCTTAAAATTTCTAGAAGTTCCTCGTCATTGGTCTGAGCATCTGCGATGATAGCATAATCAATACTTTCTGCGACCATGTTATCCAGACCAGAAATGTGCTGAATATCGGTCGTGAATTGACCAATGAAATCTAAGTGTCGAAATTGACGAGGAGATGCTTTTTCCAGTTTCTGATTAAAAGCGTAGACAAGTAGCTTATTATCGACATACAGCGTGAATAAACGACCTTCGAGAAGATATCGAAAATGTTTAATCCCCGAATAAGCCGCGAAAAGTTCTCGATCATAAGCACTGTATCTTTTTTGCGTATCAGTGAGACGTACTGAAAAGAAACCTAGACAAGGTGTGAATACGCCACAAGAGCATTGCGCCTGCTCATTTGTTTCTTTACCGCACCACGGAAAGTCTAAAATCCCAATTGTAGTGAGCAAGCCTCAGCAAATGGAAAGATAACGGAAATCTTTTCATGTAGCGGTATTCAAAAACGTGACTGAAAAACGTTTATAGTGCCTGTCTAATGACTTCTATAGAAAGTGCAACGTCGAGATGGAGGAGAAAGATACTGTAGTTGATTTTCTCTTTTTCCCTGTAGATATTGACGTTATGTTATAGGTACAAGGGTGCCCTAGACTAATTGAGATAGAATTTTGCAGAGATGCGCTCTATACATCTTTAATTATATGACACCTGTGGTTACGTTCCTCTGGAAATTTATTCTTGCACCCAAATAAAATTTGCTTTCGGCATCGCAAATTTATCGATCGGTAAAGAATTGAATTTTGATTCAGTCAAGTCAATTTCATTGATTTACGAGCCAAGGTATAATGAAGGCATAATGCTGAATCATTTTATTCAAACCCTTCCCTAGCCAATGTACCTAAATTAGTCGAACGTTAAAAAACTGATTTAGCACAAAAATTATTTATGAATGAAAAATTTAATTGCTTTTCAACCTTGACTCGAGTTTGCGATTTGTTTGCACCATCGCCATAATCTGTAGGTCCAATTCACTAAATTGCTTTTAACTAATCGTCATTAGTTATTAACAAGAAGCACACTTCAGTTATTGATACCAACGTTCTCGTCTCATCTCATCTTCAACATCATACATATTGCCTAAGAATTGTTCACGATTTAATCAACAGAGTGTACAGACGGAGCATCACTCAATCAATTAAAAAAAGAGATTCAAATATAAAACCCAACTCGAATCATAAACCAAACAAATCGTTGAGATGAGATAAAAACAACAAAATACAAAAGGAAAGTATGTACACACATAACATGACAGACAAACAAACACCATCCACCTTAACATGCAGTACAGTGAGCAGAAGAAGTACATAGCATACTCAAAACAAAAACAAAACACAACCAAAACGAAACAGAAAAATTGCAAATACAACAAACAAGATGAAAGAGAGAAAGAGAGTTATTTATAAAATAAATTATGTGATTTTGTTCATGTCGCTCGCTCACCAGCAACTACTATTTTAAATCCATAACCAAAAATACAAAATATATTACTGCAAGGGAATTATGAATGGGGATGAATGAGAAAACCATATTTTTGTCTGTACACATATTTTAGTATTTACATATTTTTAAAGTAAATTCACACAACAAAAATAACAACACGGTACACAAACCAAACCAGAAGAAGACGGGAAAGAAATAAAGATGGATATGTTCCGTAGTATACCGAGAAATGCATTTTTTATATGAAAATTCGATTAGCTGTGTATAGATTTTTCTCTTTTTTACCGCATACATTACACATTGAATATGTGTACACATTAATTAATTGTAATTAACAAATAAATAAAATTAATTTACCAGTAATTAACTTGTTGTTGTTATAATTTTATTCAACTGTCAACTGTTTATTTGGTTCAGTTTTATAACATAATTATTGCCCACAAAATCACATAACTTATATTAATTAAACGCTATTATATATCTATTCAACGCACTGTATCATTCAATAAACCAAAAACACTTTTATAAATATTCACTATTTAATTAATATAATAAACATAAATAAATTTAGAACACTACTATTTTAACTTATAAGGTATGTTTATAACCTTTTTTTGTATGTAACTCTTTTACTATTTTTTTTTTTTTTGTTTCATTCACTATTTCATAATTTATAAACTTATTTATAACACTAATACACAATAAAAATAATTAGTTTTATTCATTTATTACAGTCTCACTATTGAATATAATTATTTTAATAAATAATTTTACTTTTTAAATTAAAAATACAGTGGCATCAGCCATTAAACTACGATAAACTATACACTGAAACTGAACCCAACCACATCAAAAAGTTTTACAATTAAAACTGTCGAATTGAGTGACGACGAGTATACAAAAAAAAAAGTTGTATATAAATGCTTCAGTTAAATAAAAAAAAATAAAAAGTAAATAACAATTTCATATGTCATTTGGGATGGGTGTGAGGGAGATGAGTATTGTATTATGTTTATTGTAAGATGGGTATGGGAATGAAAGAGATGTACAGTGAAATTATTGTTGTGTGTCTTGTTTTTACATTTTGACTTTTTGTTCGGTTTTTATAGTTTGGTATGAAGTTAGATGAAATTAGCCGAATGAATTTTAACGTTTATGTATAGTGATGGAAGTAGCTTTTGTGATGCATATTGGATGAATGTTTGTGTCGATTTAACACTTTGTACATAATTTTTAATTTAAATTTGCAGACATTATGTAATAGCATAAAATAAAATATTATATTTTTACCATGATAATAGGCCCACCTAAGGTCTTACAAATAACATAAATACTATAAGGAAAATTGGTTGATAGTTTCCATAGTAAAATTGCGCAATGTCAACTGGTAAACTCTTACCATTTTCCATTCCAATCAACGATAACAAACGGCCAAAATTTTTCCATACAAAAATCGAGTAATATCCCTTCTGTTTGTATTCTGTGGTAATCTTTGCCACACCTGTAATAGTTCTAACACTTGTAAAAACATGGAATTCCGGTAAATATCACGAAAATGGAAGGATGGCTTGACTATAACGATTCCCAAAAAGATGACCTGAGAATGAAAAAATTGGCGAGGTATATTTCTTCTCATCACAAGCATAAAGAAATTAGTATCAAACGAAACATATAACAAAAGGAATTCACACACAAATACACCGACATGCAACTGAAAGTACAGAATCTATCAGGTCTAGCTAAGGAGTTTGGCCTCGAAATAAATACCAGAAAAACTAAGACGATGAGGGTAAACTCTCCAACATCCATACCGATGTATATAAACCAAGAAAGCAGCCCTGTAAGTTGCACCCATGTTGGTGAATTTTTTGTATGTAACCGGATTCCCACCACCTATAAATTCTTCCTTCAGTTGATACAGTTTTAATGAATCGGGGGAAGGGGGGGGGGATCTGCCACTTATGCTGAATTATTTTCCGCATACCGCATGCCGTTTTAACTTTAGAGGTAAAACCGCATTTTCTGGAGACGTACATTTCCGCAATCTAGTTACTTCTTAAGGGATTGATCCTTTTCTTTAAAGACTCTGTCGAACCTGACTGCATACACATTAGTTTCAATTTCGAAATTCCTCAATAAGTAGAAACCTTGATAAGCCCAAATACGAGGAATGAAAGAGCAAGTTCGCATCTAAAGACTCGGATAAAACTTGATAACACTGAAAATCCTCACCGAAATCGGTGAATACCGAATCTGAGAAAAAATGTGAATGAAGCAGCAATTCGTAGCATAATCCGAATATATTCCGAAGGTGTCATGCAATTCAATTTACGCGGCTCTTCATCGGGCGGCCTAGCTAACACGATCTAATGAATTTTGTCGACGATATTCACCGGAATCACCTCATTCAAATGGTTTTGGTGCTTTTTATCAAAAAATCGATGTTCGGCCTCGCTTAAATTGATCAACATCTGGTGGCAGTCATCGAAGGTACATTGTCCTTATAAACGGATTGCAACTTATAACTTTGATTTCTTCACACCTTCTCCCAAACAAAAAATGAATTGAATCACTGACCGATATTGCCACTTTTCTGTGTTTGAAAACAAACTCAAGCTGACACTAGCAATCAAAATAAAACTAGGTACTTGATAAATCTAGTGGCGTTATCAATTGTTGAACTGAAGTACTTATCAAAAGATTAAGCTCCTTCGCTTTACTTTAATCACTAGCATCAATAAAACCAAGTGAAATGGAGAACTGACTATTTCAAAAGAGGAAATTTCTTGGCTTCTTGGTGAGGTTACTTTTCTGATTGTATAATAACGAGAAACAGTTTCAAAATGTAAAGGTGTAACACCCTCCCACGTCCTTAAAATCACAAAAAATATCTCTTCAAATCCAGTCACATTCGTATCAGACTAGGATATCAACAGAGAGAGCTCTACACGAGCCATCCTCAAATGGAGTAAATAGACAAAACGTACAAGAGATATATAATAACATTTACCGAATGAACACATAGCCATCTGAAAGAAACTTGGTGTACATGCATTACGGTTACTTTATTGAACTCCACAAACAAACTGTTTGGCGTTAAAGTGAAGAAAATTTCTCCCAAAGCTATACGTCTATTCACAGTGGATCGATATTGGTTAATTTTTTTGAAGACCAACGTTACAATAGGCTGACTTGGTTGCGTAAGATAGGACGTTAAAACCGAACCGCGAAAGAGTTGGGAGTGCTTCGGGGCCAGCACAAATTGCAAAGTTAATAAACAAATAATTTGGAAGGTCCGATGAAATCTTTACATAAACATAATGCAAGCTGTGTATTGCTAAGTTTAAGGCTAAAGCTGTCAGAAATAAATCTGACTATAACACGTCTCGAAATTCGGATACTTCTGCTTGCAGCGAAGTATGCCCAAAGTGGTCATGATGCGATGTGCGCTATCTTGAAAACGCTTGAAGTGTTAGGAGTTTTATCATATAATTTTGGTTTGCACTGCATACAAGTTAATGCCATACTGGTGAGCGCATAATCGGAGACTAGAAAAAAGGATTTTATCCGAGTCGGTTGGTTATTACTGATTAAGTTTTCTCACCATGATTCTTATCAATAACGTTAGCTTGTGGTTTATCTCAGAATATTTAAGATTGCCGAACATGTTGATATATGGAGACGGATGGAAGACCATAGTACAGGTGGCAAAATCCCTTCATGGGGTGTGCAAGCTAGCGAGAGAGTTTGGAGGTTGAATTGTCTCTCTCAAAGTACGAACCACCTTGCATTCCTTAACCTTAACGAACTTACATAGGTTGATTGTTAAATTATTGATTGTTAAAACATTTTTGGTATCGGGGACGAGCAATTTAATAGCACGTACTTTTGAATTTACATGAACTTCCCTATCCCTAGCGATTATCTACATTCAGCCCAAAATAAAATGTTAACCGCAGACACGAATTCTCACAGTTGAAACCACAAGAGCCCAAAATTATTTCATCTATTTACTTCCAGATCATTATTGATTTTCGTACTTTTCTCTTCATCTGCAGATTGCATCTAAGCAGACAATTGTCACGTTAATAAGGTCTTTCTCCAGTGTTTTCCTTCTGCACTTCCACGCACGGCATTTATTCACAAATACATGGAGTGTTCTTGTAATGTTCTACCTGTTTCCGTAATGTTCTACCGTACACATTGGCTTATGCAACTTAGTGTTTCTTGACAGAAGGGCAATCTAGATATCATGAAGGCAATCTAGATATCATGAAGCATATTGAATGTATTGCTAACTTAGTGTGGTAGTTAACGTCTTGTTGTCTTTCGCCTGTTTTCGCTACAGTAGACATGGTAAACGAACTTACCAACTGACATTTTTGAAGAGGTTTTTGGTTGATGTGCATTGTTGGTGTGCGCGTTTCCTCATAGCTTTCTGATTTTAATTTGGAAACCGATTCCTGGTACCGAATCTGCTAATGTATGAATGCAGCTGCATATCTATGTGTTATTAGACATATGAGCCGTTTATTTTGAAAGTGGTTCAAGTCCATTTATTTTTATATTAAGATTTTTAAGGGTTTGTGTTTGAATTGATTTAAAAATATAACTATAAAAATATACATAACTGGCTAATTTTCAAATGACAAAAACATTGCGATTTTGATGAGATTGTGAATATTGTTACCAGTAAAATGGACTTAGGTAAATCACTTTTAAAATAAACGGCTCATATATGCGTCCGCTTAGTTCAGATCGACTTATTGCATCCCATTGAATTAAATACTTTGCACATCACAGGGTCCAGCACTGTTACGAAAAATGGAGATAATACATATCCTTGTTGCACTCACTCTTCCCATGTTTTATTATTTGTCGCTAAGCTTCTCCTAGGTTTAACTATATTTACATCATCCTTGTACATTTTTTTGGTGATTTGAATTATTTTTTTCGGAAGGTTATTTCGCGCCTTCGCGGAGCGGAGCACCTTCCTTCTCGAAGTTCACGGAGTAAATCTAGTGATAAGCTCCATGTGTTGAATTGTTCTGTGATCGTTGAATGTTGGTGACACTCAATCAACAAAAATGTTTCTACACTATAACCGCTTCATATATCCATGACGTCCGTTCAGCTTCTGTATAGCGCTATAGACTTCATGCGGCATTGGTGTAGGGGTAAGAGGCTCATTACTTTGTCTAGTTGTCTTCCAAGAACAATTTCCATCTACTTAACTGACGAATTTCTGTATTAACCGAAAATCATATTTCTATCTGCTGCAGCTGTCTCAGCAATTTCGATGTCCTCAGTATTTTTTCAGCTCATCATTGCTTTCTACTTTATATAATTCAGTATTCTTCAACTTTTATTGCCAGTCAAAATAATGTTCTCATTCATAAAATATTGAATTTTATTGTAACATTAGGAGTATTTCTGAACGGTACATCTGATCCGGTTCAGATCACGTTTTGTAAAACAGCACAAAGACGATTACTTAATGTTCATCTAAAACATAAATTGTTTCAAATTCTCCACGTAATCCATTTGAACTGATCCGGTCAATGAGTGTAAGAGATACAGCTATTGGTTTTCTAACCATTTCTCTAAGCATGCTACTTAGATGCGATTTCATTGTTTGTAATTTTCCCACCAGAATTTGAAGAAATTTGTTCATTGAAGACTTGAGGAACTTATCTCTTAAATATCATGCGCATCATTTTGAGATAAATTTATTGATTTTAAACGTTAACCCTTGTTTGCGTGTTTCTGAACTTTTAGCAAAGCTCACGCATCTGGACACTATTTGATATAACATAGAAACCGAGCTTTTTCTATCAAGCCCAATCTCTCTCTCTCTCTCTAGCTTCATATCCCATGAAGGGATTTTGCCGACCGCAATATAGTCCTCCATCCGTCTCGATCCATCGCTCTCATCCTCCAGTTTCGACATCCTAGTGTATGTAGATCTTGTTCAACGTCGTCACGCCAGCGTATCGGGATCTTCCTCTACGACACACTTCGGCTGAGTGTTGATGGAACACTTTGTAAATCATTCGTTGTTTTGGAGACCTTGCAACGTGGCCGAACCATCTAACTCGATTGGATTTGATGAAACCGATGATATCGCCGCCACCGAGGAGTTGCTTTATTTCGTGGTTCATACGAAACCGGTATTCGTTGTTCGCAACTTTAATTGAACCAAAGATTGACAGATAATAATTTACAATCGTTAGAGGTCATGGTCCAGTTCTCGCTTCCGAAAGCTAACACAAGCCTAATGAGTGCTTTATAAAGAGCGAGCTTGCACGTGTGCGATAGATGTTTAGATCGCACTAATTTTGTTTGGGCGTAAAAAACTCGTTGGCCGGCAGCGATTTGGGCTTTTATTTCTGCCTGCATATCATTCGACGATGTTATAACTGGCCCGAGGTGTTTGAATTTTTCAACGCTACCAAAGTTAAGGTCGCCAATTCCTAGATTTACCATGGAGATGTTCCTGGGTGTTGATACAAGTTTATGCTACTGTTCACCTCCAAACCAAGTCTTCTTGCGCAGCGATCGAGCGGTATGAAACTGTCCTTGATATCGCTAGGTCTTCGACCAAGCAGCACGATATCATGCCTGTTGGAAGTCTATATATAGTTGATGTATGGTTATGTTTGGGAGTACGTTTGATGTTTTCGGCGAGAGGGATGAGTCTGGCGAGTACAACATTAGCCAACACTAGCAGTGTTCAACAGAGCTATACCACGATAGTTCCCACATTTAAGACGGTCGACTTTTTTATGCAATGGACATATGAGCGCGATCTTCCAATTCTCCGGCAGCTCTTCTTGGCCCCAGATACAGTCGATGAGATCGTATAGACTTGTTGCAAGAGTAGCGCCTCCGAGCTTAATTAATTTTGCGGGGATTCCATCGAGACCGAGTGCCTTTCCGTTTTTCAATCGACTAATAGCTGCGTCTACTTTCTCCACTGTGGGATATTCGACAAAGACCTCTTCACCTGGAGGAGCTATTGCTCTAATGTGGGTCACGTCGTCATTCCGATTTAGCTGATTTTGAAAGTAGGTTTGCCATACTGAGAGAACATCAGCCACGTTTGTTCTCTGTACTTCTTGGGTGGAAGTCTTTAGTGAGATTCCTGGCGTTAGCAAAACGGTTCCTTGAATTTCCTAGTTCCGCTTGGAAGCTAATGTTTTCAATGCATGATCTCATATGATTAAGTCCAATCATCCTTAAAAAATACAATTTGTAAAAATTAGATATGTAAATATGCTTACACTTAATTTTGAAACATACTTACTGAATTCCATATAAAATTGCACTCGCTTTGCGCTGCTTTAAATACGCCCATAGACATGTGGTACATTCCTAGTCGGTGTGTCATTTTTGTACCTGGCATGAACAGATTGTTTACCACAAATTCGCTGATTATTAAGATCATAACAGATTTTATTGTTTGATATATTTTTCATCATTTGTGTTTTATTTGTTTTTTCTCGTAATTTTTATTTTATTACATTTACTTTTCCAAAAAGAAAACTGAACAAATAAAAAATAATAAACTTATCATAATAATTTTTATTATAAGCTTGTTAAAAAAACGAAAAAAACTAAATTGAAAACTCTGTTTTATTATTTTTCGATCAATTAAGTATTTCTTTTTTTTCTTTTTCTATAAAAATTAACATATATTTAATTAAAATATTTAATAATAAAAAAAATAATAGAAAAAATCGATTCTTCGTATAATTATAAGAACATATAATGTTATACATAGACAAAAATTAAATTTGGGTACTGAAACGGGGACGTGGCAAATCACCAAAAACGGTATCGCCATGAACACTTTTAGCTAACGCTTTTATCGAAGCTGCAATGTCGATGTTATCTTCCGTTATTTTATCATCATCGTCCAATTCATGATCATTTGTACGCATGCCGCCTGCAAGCATTGGCATTGAAATCGGAAGACTTTTAGCTAAATTAATAGATTGTTGTTTTGTATATTGTCGGATCGGATTTATATCATCCAAATCATCAATATCATCGTCATCGTTACCGATATCGTCGATCGAATTTAAATCATAATCGACTAGCGTATTATTCTGACTAGAATTAAAGTAATCATCATTGTCATCGGGATTGGCATCGTAATCATTCACTAAATCATCATCCAAATCGAAAAGGCAATCGGCATCCGGTTGATGTTTATTTAGTTTTGTTGACGTTATTGTACTTAACATCATTGTATTCTTATTACTATCGTTAGTTACACTTAAGGGTGGTTTATTATTAGGATTTTGTTTCTGTTGTTGTTGTTGCATCTGGATTGCGGAAGTATTATTAACGATTGATGAGTTTGTTGGCGGTAATCCAGATGATGGCCACTGAGTTTTTTGTTGTTTAAATGGGGGGCTACATTCAATCGGTGCTGAATCGGGCGTTGTAGGTGGTGTATCTAAATGGGTTATCTTTGGTGACGACGTTAACTTATCAATATTTGTATTATCATCAGGTGCGTTACTAATTAAACTGAAAAGAGATGTAAATTAAAAATGGTTAATTACTTTCGAATTAATAAGAGAAATTTATTGGCCAAAAAACTTTGGGCTTCGAAAATCGAGTTACGAAACAAACGCTAAGAATGGATTTTAAAAATTACTAACCTGCAGAATTATAATAAAAAGTGTATAGCCACTTTGGCTCAAAAGTTAATTACATTATGTGATTTACATATGCTAATTTATCTGCAGGGTACATTAGAAAATGCTACAAGGGGAATCCAATTTGTTAAATTATAATTTGCTTTCTTAAATTTGCCTTCATAACTCCTGTTTGAATTTCTTGATTACCGTGCTTATTTTTTGAAGATTCACTGTTTCAACAATTGGCACAAAAATACATCACACAGTTTATAAACTTTCTTTATTTTACAGATTAATTTTTAATGCGTTATACATATTTGACTGACACTGAGTAATTTGCCTGGTTCTACAATCAGCTTAGAATGCGTTTAGAATATTTTAAAGATCTGTCGGTAATGAAGTACTGCGATAAATACTTTAGAAAAAAAACAAATCTTCATATATGACTGAATTACATTACTCAACCAGAAATATTTGTTATTTTGGCTGGTATCGATAGGATATCTCTAAAAAAATAACCTTTTCTACGTAAACAGTGTATATTATTTGTGTGTTATCTCCAAAAATATACTAAGGGCATTCAAGGTCATTACGTTTTTTTTTTTGTACACAAATAATAATGAACTTATCAGTTTTATCTCCAGGTTTTTTCCTAGTAAATCAAGGTAATTTTACTATCAGATTTTTTTTTTGATATTAGAATAATGGATTCACCTAATGGAAATTTTTGATTTATTTAAATTAACGGAAAAATCTTTAAATGTAACGTAATCAAATAATTTAAGGTTAAAGAGGGTGAATTCAATTCTTATAAAAGGACCAAGAAAATATTGTGTGTCTCGATTTAGAGAATCCTGTAAAAGTTTAAAAAGAAAACCTTACAATTAAATTAAATTCTGCGAAATTCATATATGTACACACTCACCTTACAAGTAAATTATATTCTTGCTCGCCACGATATTTAAATTCATTAAAAAGCTGCGTTTCCTTTTCACGATACTCGGAGATTCTTTGTTCGGTGGCTTTAATTCCCGTTACAAGCGAATTATGATAGCGATCCTTGAGTGCGGCTAATTTCGGTAAAATTTTATCATTGCGTCCCGTACCAAATAAATTCAAATTTAATATTGGCTTTGTTATCATGACATTAAAAATGGGCGAGAACCCATTCGATTTTTTCAATATATTCAAATTAGCCTCAGTTGTTTGATATGCGCCATTTAGCACAATTAAATTGTTACCCCGGGTGTTATTGCCGGTGCTGCTTGTATTATATAAACCATGTGTTATTGAATTACAATTTAAACATTTATAAATATTCCATTCATCGCCATCATTGTTATTATTATTATTATTAATGTTGTTGCTGCTGGTATTATTATTATTATTATTATTTGTACATTTATTTCTTATTAATATTATTTGAACTAACTCGTTTAATTCAATTAGCATTCGAATATTTTCCGTTCCATCAATTTGATCAACTTTTCTAATGAAAATCTGTAGTCACAAACACAATAAAAGAGAGAAAAAAAACAAATATTAGTGCGGTCGAATTAAATAATTTATTCAAAATAACATCTCTCTTTATATATACACAATTCATAATACACAACGGGTGATTAGTAAATATGCAGTACAAGAACAAATATTTGTTAATTATTATTAGATGAATGCAGCCATATTGCAGTTTCATATCTAATTTACTACAAATAATAATACCGATAACAACTTCGACGCAGAATGGTTTTTGTGGGCGTCAGTGGGACTGTATTTACAAAGTTTCTCCCTCGCTTAAAACACCAAGTCTCGATCGAGTATATCGAGCCTATCCAGAAATATTTACAGATTGATGTGCTCCTAACTCGTACAACTACAAATTTACGCAAAATTGTAGCACAGTGATACACAACAACGAAGAAATTGATTGGAAGAGTAACGGATTAAGCTTTAACACAGGAAATTTTTAAGGGAGCTAATGTATAGAGCAAACAAGTAAAATTTCTCAATCAGATTTATTTACATATGCATCAAACTGATTTAAACAATTGGCGCTGCACGAACTTCTGCACGCCTATTTTGATCCAGAATTGGGAGACGAAACCACAAATTTGTGTATACGTATACGACGTATAATACGTATAAAAAATGTATCAAAAATGACAGCACACTTATTCAAAATTGTGTATTATACGTCGTAGACGTATACACAAATTTGTGGTTTCGTCTCTCAATTTTGGATCAAAATACGCATTCTGGTCGAGACTCTGGGAAATGTGCCATCCTGTCGGTTTGTACTTAAACTGAGGATTATGGGGTCCTATTTCTGAATACGATACGAAACCGCGAGTCTAGATTCATATTTAATCGAATCTAGCATGGTCGTTTTCTCGTCTTCAGAAATAGACACCTTGGTAAACAGAAGTAATGCAAGCATATCCGTACGCCTTCCGTAAATCGGAACAAGAGCGCCGCAATACAAATGCAACGATCCGTTCCGTTGGATATTTTTCTCTATAATTCAATATTTATTTTCTGGGTAAAACTAAAGTTTGTGTACAAAGTAATTATTTATATAATTTTTCAAATTAAATTAGATAGATTTCATAAAAATGAAGAAAATACAATGTTTGATTTCTTAGTAATTAGTCCCACTACAAAAAAAGACCATGGTAATTTTCAATGGAAAAACACGAAAATTTTCTTACGACGGCAAGTATCAGTTAAACATTTTTGAATATTATAATTTAGAATGTCTTTCGAAAAGTCTACATTGAAATTCATCACACAAATAAATAAAAAATAATGAAATTGACGGTGCATCCCAAATGCTAAACGTGTATTTAGCGAGAACACATTTCAAACAACATACGATGTACCTTGAATGTGCTTATTTGTATCGAGTTATTTTCGCATTTATCGGTTTATTAATTTGATGGCGCCAAAAAATTAATAAATTAATGATTGTAATGAAATGAGGTTAAGCCAAAAATAAAATTCCATTTCAAGTATATACCGAAATATTTTGAAATTTTAGTTTTCATTCCGCCATTCCACACTTTGATTCTTTCCCCTTTACTCACAAACTAAAAACAGTTTGTTGGTAAAGGGGAAGGAAACGAGGAAAGAATCAAATTGTGGAACCGCAGATTGATATTCTTATTGACGTTTGTAAAAGTTGGAAAAGTGCCGCTGATGGATCAGGTTGCAACTAACTTAACTACAAAAAATGACATGTGATCGATATACCGACAAAATCAGGGATATTTATAGATTAATTCAAGTTAATATTTTTTATTATATATGTCACCTTATCACTAATTAAATAAAACTTTTACCTTTTTTTAATTTAAAACTTTAAATAAAATTAAACTAAGCTAACTAAACTAGCATAGGGCATGTCAAAAGTATAAGTTATTGACGCTTATTGAAAATCCACTAGGTGGAATCCGTAATGTTCCAATCGTCAATAGCAGAGAGTATAAATTGCCGTGTTTCTTGACACACATTGATCCAGATCAGTTCAAATTTTATATGGAAAACTTGATCCAAATTTTGTTTTAGAAAACAAATTTTGATTTGAAATCTAGTAAGCACCTTTGCCATGAAACGTGAACTGAACCGGATCAGATCATGCATCAAGAAATACAGCTGTTAAACAGAGTAACGAAATAGAGGAAATAATATAATCAAAAAACCCATGGGTCATGTGATTTATTAAATGAGTTATGCGATATACACTTAGACAGCCAAATTTACTATAATTTTATATTTCCATATCATTCGTCATGCTTGTGACATAATACAATACAAATTAAGTTAAATATGACCCACGAGTTATTTGATGATTTTTTCCTCTCTGTTTGGTTGCTCTGTTTAACATTACTCTTTTCTTATAGTCGTCCAGAACGTGCCCTTAAATTATGTTCAAATAGAAGAAAAACAGAATTTAGTTTAAATCACTCCCCGATACTACAGACACTTGTAGAAAAAATAATTAAAAAATAAAATATCCAAACACTTGATTACTAAAGCTTCTAGCAGAAAAAGTTAAGTCAGTGGAATTAAAAGAGAATTACTTAGTTTGTAAGATACATACAGCAGTCAGCTTTTGAAAATATACCCGAAATGAAAAATTATATGAGGAACAACTACTTTAGGAATTAGTAAACATCTAGGAAAAGATAGAAGAACGGGAAGGATAAGGCAAGCTACAGCGCCTATAAATAAAGTTCAAATATTTAAACGAAATACCTGGAAATAATATTCAAACCATGAAAAAGTTGTACCAGAAAGTGAAGTAATCACCACACAATTTCATCTTACAGGAAAATTTCGGTGTATCAATTTTGTCCAAAATCTTTTAAAATGTTTTATTGGTAAAAGGCTTAATTCCATAATCGAGAGTAAAAAACTTAGCCCAAATAATCATTAGTTCGAGTTTTGTAATCAACATTCAACAATTGATTAAAGGCACAGGACAAATAATTACGTTGAGAAGCACTAGAGGAGAAACATATTCACAGATTTTTCTACATACGTTGAACAGTTTTTTAGTAAAATTTGACACACTCAATCTTAGTTAAGATGTCATCGCACCAATATAATTTACTAGAATAATAGAACCAATTACTCAATGTAGATAATTCAGAATAAAACTAGTCGATACCTACACTAAATTGAAGAAAATAAATGCAGAAGTACCGTAGGACTATTCCGGACGGTGAGTGGGCCATTTTATGTTACTGGAAAACATGATTCTTGTTTTTGTGCACTTTTTTCAATTTTTTATCACAGTTATTTTATTAATAAAATAAAAACAATAACAATTTTAAAATTATATTGTATTTAAAATTAAGACAGTTTTAAAAAAATATAAGAATTATTTCCTTATAGTGAAAATGTTTTAAATACATTTTATGTTGTATGAACCACCGAAGAATCCACACAATTTACTTTAGACACACAAATCTGAAACGCGTACTCAAAAGAACTAAACGGTGGAGTAAATGTAGAAATGTAAGTTACATCGTGTTAACAAAAATTGCATTGATTGTAACCAATGAGTAACTATTTATTATCGAAAATGACTAATGTAATTGTTAGGTTAGGTTAGGCTAGAGTGGCTACTATCGCACGCTTAGGCCAATAGTGGCCCATTGTGATACCACAGGATTCTATCTCCACTTTACTCTCACTGAAACCATCCAGAGTCACTTATGTAGCATAAAATACTCCACAGTCCGCGAGTTCCGAAAGGCTGTCCATACCGTACACACCTAAGTACTTATGCCTTCTGTATGGCAGTGCTGGCTGGACACGAGCATAACAAGTGATTTAAAGTCTCTTCCTTCTCTTCGTCCATACAACTTCTACAAAAGTCAGACGTCTGTTGACCCAGTCTTCTCGCATGTTTCCCAAAAAGGCAGTGTCCTATCAGTATCCCTACGACCAATCCTACCTCTCATTTTCCCAGGGATACTAGTGCTTTAGAGCGCCGCAAGTCCAGTTTTGGCCAAACCTGTTTCGCTACCCTGCATGTGGGAGTGCTGGTCCACCTCTCGTTTGTTAAGACGATTGCCTTTTTACTGTGCGCCAATTTGAGCGCTGCTATAGGTCTCCCCGGACCTGCCCTTTCCGGCTGCATCTGAAGAGTCGTACCGTACCTAGCTAGTTCGTCTGCCCTGCAGTTTCCCATGACGTCTGAGTGACCAGGGACCCAGATTATCTGGGTGCTGAAATACCCGTTCATCTCATTTAGAGATGATCGACAATCTAGCACCACCCGTGACCTGAGACAATCTGCCTGTAGTGACCTGACCACCGCCTGCCTGTCCACATAGATCTCGATATCTCCCACGGATACCACGTTATGCTTCAACCATGGCACGACTTCCCCTATCGCCACCACTTCAGCCTGGTACACGCTGCAGTAGTCGAACAAGCAGACAAACAGAAATATTAACATTACGCTTCTCACAGAAATCCGGCTCCTACTTTGCCGTTTACCTTAGAACCGTCCGTGAAAAATTGCAGCGCCTCGTTTTCTTCTCTTCACGATTCGAATAAGGTGGAACATAACCTCTAAAGCGCGTGTAGGTGTTGTCCTAAGCGCTCCGCTTATGAGCATACAGGCCGTTCTTTGCACCTTCTCCATCATCCTTATATATATTACCTTCTCCAGAGCTGGCCCACCCCGTACATCAGCACAAGTGTTACCATTGCCGTATAGAGCCAGTGTACGAGCTCTGGTTTCAAACCCCATCTCTTACCTATGGCGTTCCTACCCGAGTAAATGGCTACATTAGCCTTATTCGCCATTTCCACAATGTTAGGCTTCCAGTTGAGCTTACTGTCCAAGATTATGCACAAAAATCTCACTCTGTCAGCAAAAGCAAGGCTAATGCTATTCACGATAGGAGGGCTAACTACTGGAATTTTATATTCATTAGTAAATAGTACCAGCTCTGTCTTGGAAGGGTAGGTCTCTAATCCACATTTGTTGGTGCATTTCGTAACGAACAGGAGTGCGTTCTGTATAACATCCTTAATCGTGCCCAGATATTTGCTTGAGACAGCTATCGCTACATCATCTGCATACGCTACCACCCCTGCCCCTCGTCCTCCAGTCCCAACAGCAATCCATTCATCACTACACTCCAAAGAAAGAGGGACATTATATCTCCTTGCGGGTTCCTCTAACCACTCGTCTTCTAATGATGGCCTCCCTTAGTTCCAACGTGATAATCCTGCTTACCAGAATCTGATTTGTCAACCTAATTATGGAGTAGTCCACCTTCAAAGATAACAATCCTTCCATGATCGCCTCTGTTTTTACATTATTAAAGGCACCCTCAATGTCGAGACATGCTACCATACAAAACCCTTGCGAGTAAATTGACTTCTCAACCATGCGTATTGTGATGTGTGCCTCAGGTCGAT
Organism: Nephrotoma flavescens; assembly: GCA_932526605.1. Lineage (NCBI taxonomy): Eukaryota > Metazoa > Arthropoda > Insecta > Diptera > Tipulidae > Nephrotoma > Nephrotoma flavescens. The sequence goes on along the minus strand of OW052221.1, from coordinate 270,188,291 downwards.
TTTTTCGACTAAATTATGAACCAAACTAAATTAGTTAATTAGATGTCATTCACAATAAGGGGCGGGGGGGGGGGCGTGCCTGACTATTCGAAATACTAAATTGTCGACTTATCGTGGATAAACAAAATATTAAATTAAATTTAAATAATGGAAGGTGTATTATTTGCAAATGTTTTTATAAACTACGAAATGTTTAAAAATAAAACAAAGTGTATAGCAAAAATTGTTGCCGAGTAGTTTCCGGGCCCGCCGATTTATAAGGTTTAAAACCGTTTAGCACCCACAGGATTCGTTTCCTGTCAGCGATACCGTCCACTTCTATTGAAGGTGTTTCTCGATAAGCTTCAGGCTCCAGCGAGTCATCAAAGCTTCATGGAAAATGGTTCTCGATGAGGAGCTCCAATGATTCCGCACTTGAAGCTGTCCATGACCCGTCCGGTCTAATTAAATAACTAGGACTGCTTGGGTTAGTAAATAGAATTTTCCTAAGGCGAAGAGTCTCAGAGACCTCCTCCATCTACAACAGAAGTCTCCAAGCCCTCCTTGTGCTTCCTCAACTCTTTCTTGTACTTTCTTAGGTCCTCCTTATACGAGTCCCAAACCCGAACCACCATTGTGTTTTTAGCTTTATTAAAAGGCTGTCCTACACATCTTCCGACAGGTTCCCAACTCCGTGGTCCACCATGTCGGTTTCTGCTTGCCTCTAGGCTTTATCAGGAGGCACGCAGCATTAAATAAAAGATTGCAAGCTTTTGTGACAATATCAACATCATCATATCATTATCCATGCAGTCTAATTATATTGTAAAAAAATTGAATAAATACTGGCCAGCACCCAAATTCCGGTTTAATGATAAATGGTAATGGGAAATGGTAATGGTTTTTTTTTCGACCAGTCATTTACCATTACCATAAAATTTTCGATTCCGGTTCAACAAATGGGTTTTAACCTGGGAAACATTTAATAAATTACGTTTTTTGGTTTATTGGGCTATATTTTGACAGAAGTTGTTTTTCTTGCGATGAGCAAACATATCAAAATACATAAAATATAAATATGTATATATAATATACTACAAAATGATTGTAAGAAATATTCAAAATTAATTGAATTTTAACTTAATTCTATTTTCAGTAAAAAATGTAAAAAGTTCCGTATCGAATACTATCGGAATTTCGGAAATATTCTGCTACCACAAATTATGGGTGAATTATAATCGTAAATCCTAACTAAAATCGAAAGGAAGTAGTTGACTGAATACCACGTCGCCGTTTCACCGTATGGATTTTGGAGAACCACCTATAAAGCGTACGACTACCACTGCATCGAAAAGGGATATGTAGTAAGCGCGGTCTAATATCTCAGCGATACACGAAATTAACGATGCCATTGAATCTCTATGTAAAGGGAATTACTATCGTTGTCAAATTATACAAGGAAACGGATGATCCGTGCCCAGCTGGAATTTTTGATAAGTGGTCGGAATATTTAATGTTTTGTAGAAATTTTGTAGGATTAGGGCTGCTGTAAGTGATTTGACATCTTTATATCCACTTATGTTTCAATATATACTTAATATAAAATAAATTATATTTATTTTATCCGCTATCAAAATAATATTTTTTTAATTGGAAAATACAAAACCAACCAATTCTCATGAAAAAAATTCTTGTGGTGTTTTTTGACATTAGTTATGGGTTTTGTTTTCTCAGTCATTTAACAGGAATCGCTTTTCTGGGTTTTTATACCAATTGCATATTTTCGACTAATAAAAACCATAATGGTAAATTTACCACCGAACCGGAATTTGGCCGCAGTATCATAGAAAATATTATCTACGCGGTAATTTGCTGCCACATCTATATACCAGAATGGCTGGCATCAACATTATGATTATTTTCTTAATCATTCAGGTTCAGTATGTTTGTCACATATTGAATCAAGATTTAGACATGCGAAAGCTGTCCGTCCGTATGTTGGGTATCGCGTTAGCTAACTTTGGAACAGAATCGTCTTCGAATGAACATTTTTAACGCTCTATTGACGCAGTTTAGGCGCAATAAATAAAAATTTTGGCACCGGCTAATTACTGTTGATGAAACTTGGATACACCACTTCACTCCAGAATCAAAAATATAGTCCGAACAGTGGACTGACAAAGAGAACTCGACTCCAAAAAAAGCAAACGCTGTTTCTTTGGCTGGGAAAGTGATAACGACTGTTTTCTGGGACAGTCATGGAGTTATCTTAATTGATTATCATCAAAAAGGGAAAACCATTACAGGACCATACTACACATTTGCAGAAAAAAAATCTTGTTCCACCGGTTTGACCTGCTTGGCCATCCTCCTTACTCCTAAATCTAGCCAGAAGCGATTTTTTTTATCTCTAAGCTAAAAGTTATGCTTCCAGGACATCGATTTTCGTCGAATAAGGAGGTCAACCTTCGTAAACAACTACGTACCATTTGGGCGGGTTCAAGACATGGGAGCATCGCTGGAAGAATTGTATAGACTTACAATCAGACAAAGATGATTCTTCATTGTAGCAAACTCGGGAAAAAATCCATTCAAAACAACCTATTTGCAACAACCTTGTCGCTTAAGATATGCTTGTAAATCTTACTGATGGCTTTCAAATGCGTTGGAAATACCCAAGGAGGGTATCTCATAATTTTTAAAGTCTCCTGCTCCGCCCAACCGAGAATCTGGTAAATTTTGAGTTCACTTGAACGGCGGTTATTTTGGAATCCATGTTTAAATAACAATTAACGATAACTTCTATTAGTTCCGATAAAACAGTTTGAACAACACTTGCATGTAATATTTTATTTTATCTACAATAAACAAATACATAATCGCATTGACAGTTGAAACAGTAAAGCGACTTGGAAAATGAGTTGATGCAGGGCTTTTAATACACATTATTCATCCTTGTTATGGTTGCCATGTTGATACCAATCGACCCCTTGATTGGTTTAATGAGGTTGAAGAATGCCCTCTCGTTTCTAAGTAACAAAATCAACCCCGTACCGTACCGAAAGGTAAAGTCGGTTTTGCATCGCAAATAAAAATAAAGTTGCTCTAACGAGGAGCTGAACGAGTTGGATTACGGATTGTAATTGAAAAACTGGGACTTGAAAAATGGGAGTTTTGGCAATGTGTCGCCCACTTAGTTGTACAAAATAAATTTTATTATTATTTGCTGTAACTCCCAACTCTGCAAAACAGCAATAAAATCCTTATATTGAAGGCGCTATAAGGTCGACGGTTTAAAAATAATATAAACTCTTCAGTACTCAGTTATATTTGCATAATTTGGATACAGGGTAGAAACGTTCGTTTGCTATAAACATCAAATCAGAACTTAACACGTAAAAACAAAATTTTAAACATCTGTTTATTGTTTGTTTCACGAATGATTAGACTCTCCCTATAGAACTCATACAGACTAAAACAAAATTGCTCAACTAAGGTGCAAGTTTTCTGAATATCTTGAATTATTAATTGACACCTCGTTGAAACACACATCACCCTTGTATTAAATACTATTTCAACAAAACTATTCCAAGCAAAGTTTAAGTCATAACACTTTTTAAAAAATTAAAGGGATTAAAGCAAAAATTATTTTATTTCCCCTCTAATACACCAACCTGTTGACTGTGCTGAAAATATTTTGCTAATGTAGCTTTCTTATAAATAATCTTAATATTATTCTACACATGCAATTTTTACGAATAATTGTAATTTTTAGTGATCACCCAGTTTAACTAAACAAAAACGTACCCAGCAAATAATGAATATTTAATGTTTTTAAATTTATCTACATATTATTATAATACACAGACATATTCAAAATACAAACAAACAAATTATATTTGATTTGTAGAGTTATTATAGAATATTTATGAATCGGAATATTTAATAAATAAGATAACGTAGGTAGATAGAGAAACCATTTCAAATAAAAACTAAAGTCATAATTATTATTAAAATTTCGTTAAAGTTAAAATTGTAGCTTCTGATAGATTTTATCAAAACAACAATTCAAAATTCACACAGAATAGGCACCAAACCGATAAACATATTTTTGTATGAAAACTAAGGTTATTTATCGTCATTATTAATAAAAAGAAAGTGATAAACAGTTCGATAAGCTAACGAATTTGTAGGACATAACAATATGTCATACATGGCTTAAAAGTAGAAAATGTAACTTAAAACCTAAGTTACTTGTATTTATGACGATAACAACTTTGATAAACGTTGTTACAACCTTAGGATGTTTTTATTTAATAGTTCGTAAGTAGAAATACAAAGTAAATGCGTCACCTAATAATAATAATCATAATCAAATGTAACTAAGAACGCGATTAAGATTACCTAACCGGAATACATTTTGGCAGACAACAGACATATACACTTAGACGAAAAAATATCTTCATACGACTTAAATTTTAAAAGGCACCCTTTCCACATGCAAAGAATTAATATTTTTGTAAAGAATAATATTATTTTTAAACCTATTAGCACATTCAGTTAATGCTAGCTTGTTCTCAAACATGTGCTTGCTTCCGCATCGCATAATTTTACATCTACTACTTGTTTGTTAGTTTCTATTAATAGTTTCCTAACAAATTTACGAACCTAGTTTTGGGGTATTCATTATTTTTGATTGTTGCCTTATACCTTCGACAGACCCAAAAAATTATGGCAATAATCATTGATCACGATTCCAATTTTAATTTTTGCGATCGCGATCTTCAAATATTAGTACTAATACCAAACTTCATTCGACATAACATTTGCATTCTGCCTGGTTTCATTTATTTGAAATTTGTCACAGTTTTCTAGAAAATGTAAAACTTATAATGACATTTGAAATAAAATTCCTGACACACTTACAAGTTCGTGGTCTCTTTTTGCATATCATAGTTGTAGAGTTTTTATAACTAGATTTCGATCACCAAGTTATGAAATGAAGTAATCCTGTTTTGCCAAAATCGTGTGCTGACAAACTGAAAAAAATAACTATGTAATCTTGAATTCACGATTAGCTAGTTTGTATGTCTGTCGAGCTCGAGAGTATTAGAGCCTGCGCCTTACTGCGGGGCGAGATTATGAAATCCGACCGGTAAAATTGTTCGAAAAAATTTTAATATACAAACACAAAAGAAGATCGAAAGATGTTCAAAGTTGGCCTAGGTATTTATTTCATATTTTATTATCGAACAATTTTGAACGGAAATATTCTACCGGTAGAAATTGAATTTCAAAAATCGCTCAGTAGATTAGTAGTCATTGCTCTTAAAATATGATAGAAATTATATTTTCGCGTCATACCAAATCCTTTAATGCAAATTTTAATTGATTTAATTAAGTATGCTTAAAAATATTTTTCAATCTGTTTAAATTGTCCGGTCGTATTTCATGACTGATTTCATTTGGTACTATGTGTGGTCTTGTAAATGACACAAGACTGCGTAGAGTCATAGACCTCTTTTTTCGTTTTTGATCAAAATAAAGCCTTTAGAGTATTTTCTTAATTCCAACGTGAGCCAAACAGAGGGTCTACGTGATGTTATTTAATAAAAGAATAAGTTAAAACCCGAGGGCATCCATATTTTCCACCAGGTAAATTGATTGTTTAGGCTCGAGATTTATGAAGAGATACTTTCATTTTAAATATAAAAAGCAAGGTATCGATCTGGATGTTATTTTATTAGATCTCAAACTCAACGTATCGCAAATATCCGAATTATTTGGTTGCCAAATTAAATTATGCTACTAGTAAATAATTAATACTATATTAGTACTCCGCACATTAGCACTCCCCACAATGTGTTCGCGATAGTGTCTGCTACTATATTTAGCGACCTTTTCACATTCTCGATAGTACAGTCCATTAACTAGAGTTTTCAACTCGATTGGGCTCATTTTTCTATATATCTGTGACACCGTCGAATATAATCCGGGTTTATTAGAACAGGTGCGGTTGCAAAAAGTAATTTTCATTGCCAATAACCAATAATCTTATCGTCTAATTCTAATTCTTCTCGTCTAATGAGGAGACACAAGCCAAAGGACATTACTTAAAATTAATAAAGGGTGTACGTCTAATACCGTAAATGGTGTTTTGTCGCGAGAGCTTTTGGCTAAAGGGCTGTCAAAAGACATCTTTTAAATCGATGCTACAGATGTACCGAGTATTGTTTGGAGAACGAGAGCCTAGGCAAAACCTTATCTTGTTTCGGTTGCAAATTGTCACCATCGATTATGCCGTCTAATTGCGCACGTCAGCATCATGAAACTTGATTTTGAAAATCATCCAAGTTAAGCTGGCTGTGTAGACTTGGAACAATATAAAAAGAAACTGTCAGTGTATTTCCGAAATAATATATAGGGGCCTCTAAAACCCAATAAACCATTTTAGACCAGAATTTTTTCTATGCAAGTTAAAAATTATTTGACATATCTTTGTATTGATAAAGAGAACAGAAAACATTCTTCAGTAAAAAATGAAGTTTAAACATTCTGGAAGGCCATGTAGACGGGCATTCTTACTCAAGTGTTGCAAAAAAAAAACTACTAAATTAAATACTAAATTCTCAAACTAATTTCGATGCCCCTCTGTACGGACAATACGTTTCAAAGAATTAAAGGGTTAGTGAATCCATCAGCAGTTCTGACTTTCGAAGACATTTTTTTACATTTTACGTTTTCTCGCGTTAAGAAATTTTTTTGAACCACTGTCTAACATTTCTCGTATTTCTATACCAAATAATCTAATATTTATGTGCGGCCTACGATCTAATACACTTGAAATTACGGTTGCTTCGCAGGCTTTCGTAAATTTGCTCCAGTAACTGATTGTTCTCGATAGTGGTCTACTTGGCTTGTATGAAGGCGACTATTCGAGTGCGATTTTTCGTGAATCACACATATTTAGAATTAAGCAAAATAAATCGATGGATAAGTGTGATTCTAAATATCCGCACAAAAAATCGCACTCGAAGTCGCCCTGAGATAATCTGCTAGACGATTGACGTTATTCCCTATTTCTGAATACGAAACAAAAACGGGAGTACTGGAGTCGTATTCGATTTGAATCAGTTCGTACGATTCTTATTTAAAATTAAATAGGTATCTAGAACTTTCGGTTTCGCATCGTATTCAGGAAACGGGCCACTTATTTTAAACGACCTTTTACCTGAACGTTCATCTCTTGTGTGAATTGGCTGTCACAGGTTGCTGACCTCGTGATATTTAAAATAGCGAACGTGTTAGTCCCAAATTTTGCACACTCAGTAGATAGTTTCCTTCTGGACTAACAGTTACGAGAACTGGGGCTTTATAACATAACATATTTCATCACCACAACCGTAACAGAAAATTCCTAGAAGAGGTAACTATCGCTATCAGCATGGCCTGTACTGCGGCCATTCCGTCATACCAAAGAAGTTAATTATTTCGTTGAGGGTTGAGAGAGTGACTATTTGACCGACATACTTATCTCATCAATGTGGCAGTTATTATATAAGTGGTCAACGATTGATTGACAATCTGCCAAACTCATTTATACAATTTTATGTGAGCCCAAAATGATTATTGAATATCTCATGAGTAATTCGTGCCCATAATTTTTCATATTGCTGTCCTTTATTTATCAAAGTTTCTATCGTAATTTACTTGTTGCAGAGTTACTTTTTGTAGATCCCTTTCCGAGAATGGATTTATTTAGACGGCAGTTTAAACAAATAGAAGTGTAATATATATTCAAAAATAGAATGAACTGAAATTTGGTCTTTTTGTCTCAATATTTCTTCTGATATCTTTCACCTTTCTATCTTGGGTGAAATCTCCGACTGAATATTTGTAATATGCTTATTGGATCGAGTGTTGGAGACGCAATTGGTGTCCAATTCAGATCACACGGTTTTAGCTAGCGACAGTAGCGATATTCATTAAATTATGGTATTCATGATATTGGTATTTGAGAACACAATTTCTATTTTTGAGTAATTTTGTTAGTTTTCCAGTTGATGAAGTTCTAGCTGTTTTTCATTTTTGGCTCTGAAAGAGGTGGTTCCTGAGATTCAGAGAAAGCACAACCCCGACTTTTCCTCGTATGGTTTTGTTAGTCAATGTTAGGTTTAGAATCGGTAATAGAATTAACTTGTCGGATACCTTATGAATATGTACCTTATATTTTTTATTCCAATGTCCTTTTATTCCAATGTGAGAGACGTTGTTTGACCAACAGAAATTTCTCTTTAGTATTTTGAATATCTGGGTCTTTTAAAATATTTCTCATCAGGCACAGTTGATTTAAACATTCATCGAACTTCCTTTTTGACGTACGCGAAAACCGGGTTTAAACCGAAACTCAATTAGGTATCATTTTCACAACTACCAAAAAATAATAAAAAAATTACAAATTATTGGAACTAACAGCAGTTCAAGATTTAAAAAAAATATTAAATAAAAATAAAAAAATGGTAACAGAAACTAAAAACTTTTAACCATTTAATTTTAACACTCGTGACAAAAAATTGGATAACGCATCAAACTGCAATCAATACAATCAAAAATTCATTAATGAATGGAAACTTTACGTCCTTGATTGGGCGCCATTTTATAACGAGCTGGCTGCTAAGAAACCATGCATATATTGACTGATATCTTTCACAAATACGCAAATCTCTTATTTTACAACTTTTCGAAAGTCGAAAGCTTCGATATTTATTTTAGGAGGTTATGTGTCGTATGCATCAGAAGATTAAAATTAAAAGCAATCACCGGAACCACTACAGACTACGGTAGATTGAATATGAAATGAAATTAAATAAAACTAAAAATGTAAAGATGCGGTATGTAGAGATGCGGCCAGTCGCACAAAATGCAAAAGTCAGTTACATTATGCTAAGGTCGAAATAGATTGACTGACACAAAGTATTTTGCTTAAATATCAAAACTCCTAGTTGCCGTATATCTCTTTTCCTATCCGCCCACACAACCCGCCCACACAATTGTGTGAGTAAGGCAATCATGCCAAAATTTTTGAATCATGTCAAAAATTTATTTTTGTATTTGTTTTGAACCAACTTACATATTTGTGTATACCTTTTAAACCTATTTTCGTCCGAAAAAAACAACGCCATTACATACCATGTTTTTACTCACACATTTGTATGGATTGGACTTTACTTGCGCCAATTTTCTTTTTTTTTTTGGTAGAAAAAGGGATATAGAAAAAACTCAGCAGGTAATCCGCGTGTGTACTTTCGGAACAAGGGACATTTAGTGATAGGAAATATCGCGGGCGAGCGAATTTTATTTCAGACAATCTGTTTCGGGATTAATAATGAGATAACATCGATATTAATGGGGTTATCACTACATTATAGCTGTCATCGTCCGATAGCGTTATTTTTTTGGCTTGCTTGATTAAGAATATCTATTTCAAGTTTTACAAAATTTGTTTCCTATTAACACTCGAATTGTAATGCAGTTTGAAATACTCCAAATCGTCTTGTATGTTGTAACTAAAGGTAAAGGATTTGCTTCACTTCTGATTTGAATGTTATAACTTTGAAAAGGATCAACAATTTTATTCCAATTTATTGAAAGGTAACCAACACCTCGTAAACAGCCACATTTACATTTAAAAAAAATAAATTTTTGGTTTAGGACTTCTTCCAAAAGCCCGAACAGGTTAATTCGTGCCATTTTATAGATTAAAAATGTATTACCCACGAACCAGATCATTGATAGTTCGACCTTTTCAGACAATTTATTTGTCCTCACAATGTTAAAGAAAAAAACGTAATCTAAAAAAACATTTCGTGATTTCAAGACATTATTTTATAAACATTATCTACATTAATTTCGTTGCACTCCCACAAAAAGAAAAATTTTACGATTATTATTATAAGCATTTCTTGTTGAGTAAAATAAATATAACAATAAAATTGGACTATTGTAAATGCTCAATCAATAATAATAATTATATTAATATTGTTATCTAAGTGGAATTCCTGTAGTGCCAACTCATTATGACTACCTGTTTACGTTGAAGAGTTTTCAAAGTACCACAGTGTAAACAAATTCTAGACATGATAAGGAAATTATCTATGGTTGATATGCCGTTTTTTGTTGCTGTATACCAAAATAAATAACAAATCACTAAAAAATATCTAATCTAAAATTGATTGGATTAAATAAATACATGGAGAAAATGTATTGATCTTATCTATAATTTAATATGTGATATTATATACTAACAAATATATTGTAGTATACATTATGTATTTTTAATTATTGTTTTATAAAATAATTAACAAACAATAAGCGCTAGGTTTATGAACAAAGCATATTAAGTTGGTCAATGATTTTGAATTTTGTAAAATTTTTTTTAAATATTTTATCTCAATCAATTGCAAAATTATAATGAAATATAGCTTTTTTTATAATTTTTTCGTACAAAATAAGTTTCAATTACGAATAGCTGGTGCTCCAACTTTATCCCAACGGAATCATGTTAAATTGAAAATGGCAATTAAAATTGCAAACAGACTAAAATAAACAAATAAGAATTTATTAAATTAATTAGAATTTAATTAAAGCAGTAAAATATTTTCAAAAATGTATTGAAAGAAACATGGCCTAAATACAAAATTTCATCCGTATTACCATAACTTTTCTAATTCGATTTATACTAAGATGTCCGCTATCTAGTCTTAAGATATCTGTATGGTAGAGGAACTGTATAGAAGTGACAAATTAAAGTCGGAGAAAAAACAGAATTTCTTCTTTGTGAGCTACTTTTTACCTTTTGAATATTGTTGTTCAATGCCTATCCCGATTAATTACTGATTTGGCAAAAACTATTTAGAAAGGTAAGTAGCTGTAAAAATTAAGTAGATTAACAGTTAACGATTTGAGTTAATTTTGTATTGAAATGCAAAAAATGTAAACAGACATTATTAAGACTTCTTTCTTCGTCGCCTCGACTCGAAACATGAAAGCTGCTGATAATTTTTGAAGCCGTGGTCTATTGACCGAAACCTCTAGCCGATCTATTTGATTCAGTAACTGTACTAAAAGTGTCCTCAAGTCGGTAAAACAAATTAACTTCTTTTTCCCGAGTTGGGAACACTGTTAGTAAAGCTTAACCAATTTAACTTGCATATCCCTTTTCTTGTCTGCCCACACAATGTGTGAGTAAGGCAAAAGAATTATGTCAAAAATTTATTTTCGTATGTGTTTTGAACCGCAACTTACACATTTGCATAATCCATACCCGTTTTTGCGAACGGTCTTTCCGGCCGTACTCTAGAAGATGGTAAGTTTCCCATTTGTTGCTGTGTAAGATGCTGTTTGTTACGAAAGTAAATAATGCATTTTTGAATTACTCGACGTACGGCACGTTTACTGTCAATAATCCAATATTTATTTCTCAAATGCGACAATGTTAGTTGGGCACCCCCATGTAAGGTACTGATATGAGCATTTTCTATAATTCTTTGTGTTACAAACAAGGTTGTGTTTATGATGGGGTTTTTGCTGAATTTTGAAGTCGTAACAAGCCATTTTCATCTAAAGATGGATTCAATGATAGTAGCTTGCTTCTTTTGCTAATTTGTTTAGCCTGATTAAGACAGCTAATTTCATTAGAAAAATCTTGTTTTTGAAGTGCCTTGAGAATTGTTGTTTTCGCATCCCGAAGTTCTATACCTGTTAGCTGCTTATGATTATTGCTGCCGTGCTTGGCATTGTTCATAAATCGTTTACAGTACGCAACTATGCGTTTTAATCTGTTGTAAAGTTTTGAATCTTTCTCTTCTAATTATCTACGATGATGATAAGTAAGTGACGAACTGTTGATTTCCTTCAAACTAGTTATATTTTGTCCCAGAAAGTCCGGTCTTGCCCACCATAATTTGTTGTTAGTGCGGATTGTGGAGCGCCTCGTGAAGCTATATCAGCTGGGTTTTCGCCTGATTTTACGTGATGTCATGTTGTGGTCGGTACCAAAGATTTTACTGCAGAAATTCTGTTTGCCACGAATGCCTTAAATTTGCTTGGCTCGCCTTTGATCCAACATAGTGCAATGGTTGAGTCTGACTACGCATACATCCTGCAGTTGTTTAGATTTAAGGCTTCTTGGACGTGTTTAAGCAGTTTTGATAATAATAACGCTGCATTTAGCTCTAGTCGAGGAATTGACAACCTCACTTTAGTTGGAGCGACTCTTGTCTTAGATGTTATCAGTTGTGTTGTTATTGTTCCATATTCGTTTACTGTTCGACAGTATATAGCAGCGGCATATGCGTATTCCGAAGCATCAACGAAACCGTGAAGCTCTATGTCGGTATTTTCAGTTGTATTGATTCACCTTTGAATTTTTATGTTTTTGATATCACTTAATTCTGCCTTATATTTTATACATTGCATCATAATTTTTGCTGTAATTATTAATGGAAAGAGCCATCCAACTGGATCAAATAGCTTCGATGATTCGGGTAATAATGAACGCTTTGTAGCTTGGTTGCTGGATAATTGAAGTCTTGCAACATCAAATTAAAAGTTGTCTTCTTGTGGATCATACAAAATGCCTAGGGTCTTGATGCAATCGTTTAACTTGATTTCCATATGACCCTTATCGTGCAGCTCTCTTGGTATATGTTTTAATAATTCACTTGAGTAAGGGAACCATTTTCGTAAGTTAAATCCACCTCGATCTGTTAGCAATTTTAATTCGCGAACTGATTGACATGCCTCCCTTATATTGTGGCATCCGGTCAGCAAATCGTCAACATAAAACTCTTTCAATATGATGTGTGCTGCTACTGGATACTCACTGGCTCCATCAAGAGCTAACTGTCTCAAACCTCTTATGGCCAAGAAACTGGCTGCTGTTTTTCCATATGTGACTGTCTTAAGTTTATAAGTTGTCATTGGTTTAGACGGTTGAGTTCTCCATAATATTCGTTGGTAGTTCTAGTCTTGTTCGTTTATCCAGATTTGCCGATACATTTTCTCTATGTCTGCCGTCATTACGATTTTGTATTTTCGCCATCGCAATAATATATCCGTTAGGTCATCTTGTAATTTGGGACCATTCATCATGCAATCGTTTAAAGAGTGAGAAATGATCGGAAGGTTGGTAATTTCTAAAACTCATATGAAGTTTACATTCGGATGCGCGATCTGTGTGTCAGCCTCAGGATTTTCATTTAAATTTTATAAACAATACAGTTATAAATTTATAAATATACAAATATCATACAAAATGAAAAGTAATCGAAAAGTAATCTCGCAAATTGACTTTTCATCCAGCACCTATGAGAAAATAGTGAAACTTTCATAATTTGAAAAATCTTGTAAAGAACACAGCATCAACATGTCTAGTCGAATATCGACATCGAGCGTAGGTTTTATCTACAAACAAACATACATAATTGCCTAATTAAGTGTGCCAATGAAAAGGGAGTATGAAAGAAACAGATAGGCATAGTGAACATTTTGTCCGAAAAAATCATTCTTCTTGCTTGTACGTTATACATTTCTATTCATGATGCTACTTAGGACCAGAAGTCTTCATTACAACTGATATGACAAGTAGCACAACTTCCACTTTCAGTTTCATATAATTAAGTCACTTCGTACTTTATATCAGCCCAAACCTTTGCATACGATTTGTGGTTCAATTTTCAATTTTAAACAAATTTTTAATGTCTAACGACTAGCTGTTACATCAAAACTGATGAAAGGTTTTAATTAAACAGTATATGAAGGAAGTGGAAAGAAGTAGAATTGTACGCAACTTTGTGAAACCAATCGAAGTTAAATTGGCGCTTCATTTTCTATTTTCGAGCTTACATTAAAAATTATTAAATTAAAATAGCAGTAGCGTAACATTCTGCTGGTAGGTACTGCCTAGCCTGAAAAGGTAGACATTGTTTTATTACTACCATGCGCAGAACCTTTGCTAATGGGATCTAATCTCCTCAAAATGGTAAAACGGCATCGCAGAACTAAGTTTATGAGACGTGTAAGTGATCAGTAGGTCAAACTTCTATTGAATATAATTATTGTCATTTTCAAGCATTTAGAGATCAGTAAATTGATAAATTTAATTCAAAATGCTGAATTTATTTTACAAAACTCGAATAAGTATTTACTACACTTCCATGTCTGTAACCGCGCCCATCTACACCAACACTAACTAAACCTTTCCAAATTCTCCTTATGTGTGTCAAGGTGTTCGGCGAGGCCCCGCCTTTTAAGGAAGGTCTTGATTAGTGCTTGGCTTCAATCAATAAAAAAAAAAAATAACGCAGTACATTTATTATTTTTTCGGCCACGTGCAACTTGATAGCCATACAGGTAAATGTCTTTATCAAGTACCGTTTTGATGGTGCTGTTTTGGGTTAAACTCTGTTAATGGAAAAATATTTTATACCTGGTTCGAACTTAAAACCTCTTTCTAAGATATTAGTATGTCTCTTATCAATGAATGTAGTTCAGTTGATGAGACCGCTGTTTTTGGTACACTTGAATTTGGGCTTACCACTGGTGGTCGCATCAGCTTTCTTCCCTTCAACTCTACTTCATATTATCGCTGAGCCAACTAAAACAATGTGCAAGTACACCTGTTAAATACGAAATCGTAAATTCTATTATATTATGAAAATTTTGTTTGGTCGTAAAATTTAAGACCATGAAGTATGCTATTTTGTGTTGGTTTTAGTTAAATAGTTAAAGTTTCAAATTAATTGTAATAAATTAAACTAGTCAATTATTATAAAATAATTGAGTAATTTTTTTTTTTTTTTTTTTTTATTTTTTTTATTTTTCGTTTGCTATGGTCGGATATTTCTACCCATACGACCTACAAGCCTTTTATATTTCTACTACATATTTGTTTTTACATTTAAATGTCACACGTTTATGGCAATTTTTACAATACATATCTTGTTCTACTTTCGCCTATGAGCAGAATTCATAATTACATTTTTATATATTTTTTTTTTTTTTTTTTTTTTTTTTTTTTTTTTAAAGTTGGTATTCAATTTCTTTTAGGAAATTACATATTGTATTATAGTCTTTTTGGTTTTCCTTTTTTAATAAATCTATTAGTTTGTTTTCCTTTATTACTTTATATTTGTCTCTTATATTATTATATTTTTGACATCTTTCGATTATGTGCTCATTGTCTTCAATTTCGTTGCATATTTCGCATGTGTTGCTTTCTTCCACTCCCACCATTTTTATAAATTTTTTATTTTTGGCATGACCCGCTCTTAATCGATTAATTTGTCTAGTGTTGTATGCATTAAGCTTTATTCTATAATACCATGGTTTTCTTGGTGGATGGTCATTTATTTGTTTGTTGTATCTTCCAATTGTTGTTGTCCAAATTTCATATTTTTGTATCCATTCTCTTCTTATGGTTTCTGATATTATTTGGTGTGCGTCTTCTATTGGTATTGGGTTGTCTATCATTTCATCTGGTTCGTCTATGGCTGTTCTTGCTAGTTGATCCGCTTTTTCATTGCCTGTTATACCTGCATGTCCTGGTATCCATTGTATTAATTGAGTAATTTACATTTTAAAAAAATAATAAGTATACATTATTGTTTTCGTAAACACGAAATCGATCACCTATAGGGCAGTCGAATTTTGATATTTGATTTTCGTAAAATTCGATTTCGATTTTTTATTTTTTTTGGTTCAGGGCTGATTTTACGATTTTCGAATTTTACGAAAGAACGTTAAAAGCGAGCCCACTTAGGGTTTTGGCATGGATTGTCTTAACAAATCTTCTAGGACAAGGAAACAATAAAGCCTTTCTCGTTTTAAAATCGTTTAAACGGGCGAATAACCCCGATGCCAGAAGAAAAAATCTCAATTAAATACCCAATAGAAACGAAAAGTGAGCCGAGAAATGAATGGCCTAGAGAATACTTTGGCAACACAGAACCCCCAAAACCTGGCGCCCGCCGCCTTTGAGTAGTCTTACCTCAGCAACAGGCTTGCTGTTGTGGACCTTAGGGTTCTGCTGTGGTGGACCTTTTGTATCTTGCAAGAACAAAATTTTGGCGTAGTAGTATCTATCTGCGATACAATCATGCGTGTTCATAAAAATTAATGGTTTCTCAATTAAAAACAACAATTAGTCATTTTTGAGTTTAGATTAAGTTATCGTATTTTATTATAGTAGTTGTAATTTTGTAATACAATTACAAAAAAGGTAAAATGAAATGAAATGTAGGCAATTAAAAACAATAATATTATGAGCGATTCTTTTTGAAAAATCAGTTTTACTGAGTCTTTCCCTTTTATTAATGATCCGTTTTATTTTGTTATGTTTGATTGAATTTTTTTTTTACTTTGAAAGGCGTTTTCCGAATTTCACCTTATTAATAATATGAGCCATTGTCACAAAATAAGTTCGTTAGCTATATTTTCAATAATTTTTAATTTTTATGTACTCCAGCATGCCGTGTCCGTCTACAACTTTAAGGCGTCTGTGGTACGCTTCGACACAGATTTGGGTACGCTTGAAGATTTCTGAACCCATATCGATATTTCCAATAGACCAGGGGCCCTATTCTTGAAATCGGTGGGAATTTTCGTTATCGGAATACAATTTGCTATGAAATTCTTTATATTACTAAAATTTTTCGCCGGCCACTTTAATCATTTTTTCAAATTTTTGTGCCAGTTTTCTATTATTTATTTACCTACTAAGCGAATAATTCCGTATCGATTTATCCAGTAGGAATTTTTCCCTTAACCTCAAAACAAAACAAGAGCGAAGGCGGCGAGCGAAATCGTTTGGTCATAATATTACAAAACACCGAAACCATGCAATACAAACACAACCATCAACGCGGGCGACGACGACTTTTTTGTTGAAATAAATTTAGAGTCTATTTCTATTTTTATCGCCGACGAAGCAATGCTGCTAACTGTTTTTCATTGTATCTATATAAGTTGGTATCATTTAACCGTCATATTAGCTGCATTTCATGACACCACCATGATCCAGATCAGATCAAATTTTACATGTGAAACAATAACAACACGTGATCGTGTTGTTGTTGTTTCACATGTAAAATTTGATCTGATCTGGATCATGGTGGTGTCATGAAATGCGGCTATTATTAACCATTTTTTTTCAATTTAGTAGCCCAACGTCATTTGTCATAACACAGAAGGTTATGCCGTTTGCCGTTGTTTTTTTTATCGCCATCCGCTGACACTTTTGTTCTGTTAGCTACAGCGATATCGCGGCGATATTTTTTTTTTAATTCGTCGACGCTCGTCGTTGTCGCTCTTGTTCTGTTTCGAGCTTTAGTAGGGGGAAAAATTATGTTTCTTAATTTAAAAAAAGATAAGAAATTTAAAAAAATGATTAAAGTAGCCGGCGAAAATTTTTAGTAATATAAAGAATTGCATAGCAAATTGTATTCCGATTACGAAAATTTCCACCGGTTTCAAGAATAGGGCCCCACAATTGTAGACTATATCTGGATGAACAATTATATCCCCCAATACAATTTCTTGCGAACAAGTTTCAGTCAGTTTTACTCCGCTGTTATCAAACACCTCACACAAATTTTATTTTTATTTTATCCCTTTCCGGATTTCAGCTTTTGAATTACAAAATATTGCACTACAATTTTTGCATACTAATTGTAATGGGTTTGATTGGGATTGTTCGGTACATTGGTTTATTTTCAGTACTCTTAGACTAATACACAATCGTAGGAATTTTTAATATCAGAATTCTGGGAAATTCTAATATGCAATATTTTTAGTGCAAGATTTTGTAATGCAAGATTTTGAAATGCAAGGTTTTGAAATGCAAGACTAAGTGGCTAACCTTCCTCTTAAAATTTACTGTACGGATAGTATTAACAATAAAGCATGAGGGTAGTGCTCCTTCAAACGCCCCAATTGCGGACGTCGAACACCCTTTAGGTCGGACACGTTCTAGTACAACCAACGAAAGTCCCAGCACAAGGCGCCTGCGGGTCAATATGCAAAGATAACATGTACCATTCCACTTCAACCTCCATCTGAGATAAATTAACAAGTTCAAAACTGGAATAAGAAAAAAAATCTCAAATATGCGGTGCCGAGTTAGCAGTTCAAGGACACATCATGAATGCGGTAGGGGACTTCCCACGGACCTTGAAAGCCCGAACTTTCAGCGCTGCAGAATGGAAAACGGCTGGTTAACGTTAATTGCGCGGATGGACACAGTGGCATAGCACCTTTTCTGGCCCCGATTCCAGCGTCATCTATTATTTCAAAAGCCACTTAAATATGAATAGTACGGGCTGACCGACGAGCGTTGCAGTGTCTGCACTATACAATGGTCCCACACCAAATACATTATTTCTCCTGAAATGGTGATACTCACCAAGTTAAATCGTCGAATAGGATGCAAAATAAATATGAGCATCGACAAGCGAGGTACGACTTGTGATTGTTTAATCTTAAATCTGTGAGCTTTACGTTACCTAGAAATGGAAGAGTGCAATTCGCTATCATCTACAAGGTAATACAGTATACAGTGTTGTCCATCCAATCTCTTAAATAACAAAAACAGATTTCCTTCTCTCCTCTAGAAATGTTCTCTCGGCAAAATTTCTTCAACATTCAAACTGGACTGTTTAACACCACCTGGGGCAACTCGTGCCGGGAAAAAAGTTCGGCAATAAATCTGGCGACTTGGGCTCAAAGTAAAAATTTATACAGAAATACATCTAACGAATTAACGTCGGCAATCGTTCGCAGAAGTGAACGCGGTCATCTCCTAATTGGTAGAGATCGGCGGTTCTTTAATTTTATTGATAATGTTAATGCACTTAACATAACTTGTAAATTAAGTTTTCTTATAAATAACAGATTAACAATTTAAGTACATATAAAATAGAGGTATTTGAAATGCAATTCGAATATATTTAATCACAAACAAAATTACCATACACAAATTGTACGCATTTAGAAATTCACAATAAAACACAAAAATTAAACCGGCGTCCCAATTGATAATCGCGCAATCCTTTTTGTCTTTTGTGCGGCACCAAGGAATATAAAATCTTAATTCAAATAATGTACTAACATGAAAGTATTAATTATTTTTAAGTTTTTTTTTTGAGTAGCTAGCTATAGTAAGGAAAATATCTTCTTTTTTTTACAACATATAAACTTCTTCAATGTTATATAAAAAGAAGAAAATATTATATGTGGATACTTTTACATTTTGTATATAAGTTTATATATAAAATGCCGACTATTTTTCGTTTATAATTTTATTTTTGTTTACCACAAATTTTGTATATAAATAAAATCTACGCGGTAGAAAGAGATAACTATATATTACATACATAACACATAGACAGCTGATACGCAAATATTAGTATAATAAAAAAAAACACTATGTAACTTTTAAGTATTTATATAGGAAAATGTAAATATATTTAGATATGTATATAAGCATATTATATAGAGATATTTGAATTTAATGAAAATGTTTTTTTCGGGTATAAATTTAAATTAAACTTAAATTAGAAATAATACAAAACAATGATGTTTACCAATTTAGCTTGTTCCTCTTCGCTTGCAAAGTAATTATTTAAAAATTTATATTGTTCATTAAAATTGCTGCTGCTACTTATATGGTTGTCATTTAGAATATTTATTACAATATTTAAACATTTACATGAGATAATCATTTTATTTTTTGTTTTTAATTTGTTAACATGTATCTTTTAATAAACTGTTGTGTTCTCTTTTTATTAATAAACTGTATATATATTTTCACCTTAAAATTAATAAAATAATAACAAAAAATATCAATCTAGTTTTTTATATATAAATTTTTATTTTCTCCTTTTCACACAACTTTTTAAGAATTATTTTTGTACAATGATGATGAAGAGACAAAGACAAGAATTTTTTATATTTTGTGAGAGTGAGCTCGGTTCTTGAGTCGGTATTATTTTCGGCGTGCCCGATTTAAATTTATTTTTATTAACCAAGCTTTTCTGATAACCCAATCAACCACCGTTTACAAGGCAATGCAACATTCTGAGTTGAAAAAACTATCCAGCACATTTTTTGTCTTTGGTAATGGCATTATGACAATGGCTTGAAAAAGTGCAATAAATAAACTAACTGGTAAATAGACATAGAATTATATACTATAGAATGTACTACGGTAACTTAAACCCGGTAATTTCTTCGTTTTTTTTACTCTTTCCTATAAAATAAATAAATTTTATAGATAAAGGGGGAAGAAACGAAGAAGTTACCGGATACAAGTTACTTTGGTGTGGATGTGCACAATGTTGTAAAGATTTTACCCATATAAAATTTGCTATTTCATGTGTCACAAGTCAGAGCAGGATGGTCATATAAAAAATGCATATGGCGGTCTCATATCGCAAAATTTTGTTTTTGTTCAAAGAAACAGCAAAATTTTGTACATTAAAAATTTTGAAATTATTAGTTACAATTATAAAATAATTAGTGGATTATGTAGTAGTGCATCATATGGTAACCAAAATAAGAAACTTTTAATTAAAATGAAGAGTCTTGTGAAAAGCTGCTAAACACGCCTAAAAAATTACAAAAAGAAATTTCTTACCATCAGTAACCGTTCGTTTATATAAAATGTAAATTGTGTTAAGAAGAAAGTGATTTGTGGTAAAATTAGCCTTAATTTAAGTTTTAAATCGGAAAAATTTAAGAAACAAATTTTCTTTGTTGGTGTGGGGTTTTTACTTTGTTGTTGTAAGTTTTATTACCAGTGTCGCGTTTTTTTTATTATTCCTTTCCATAATTATTTTTATTTTTGGATACAATAATAATTAGTTTTTACAGAAATCATATGAAAATCATATTTTGGTTTTTTTTAGGATTGCCTAATGTGAGAAATTAAAATATAATAATTGAAACGTACAAGATGTAAAATTAAATTATTTGCTCGTTACATTTTGAAACTAATTGTTTTATGTCGTAAACAAAATATAATCGGTAAATAACTGTAAGAAACGAGTCATTCTCGTCTTGTTGGTTAACGAGCCAACGACTAAATTTTACGGCAATGAATATAATATGAAGTTAAATAGGACCAATAACTATTTGAATATACACAGGTTTAAATCTACAATATATTGTACTTAAGGAAAAAAACAAATAATTTTTTGCATTGGATGAATACAAATATAACTTAATTTACATGTTTTTTTAATTTTAACATGCTAACTTCATTGCATTCATTGCATTGGGCCCTGTTGATTTATTCGCTTTCTCTTTTACCCTTCGAATTTTTGACACTTGACAGCTGCTAAAAAAGAAAGAGAGAGCCGTATTTTTCAAATGTTAAATAAGATAATTTTTCTACGTCGTATAAATTTTGTTTGTAAATAAACATTTTGTGTGCCAATAAAAATGTTAAACAGTAATTGAAACTGTCAGCACATTTTAATATCTCTAGAATATTTTAGTTGAATTCACATAAAATTATTCATTTAAGCCGAATTTGATAAAAAAAAGTTGGAGATGTATAAAAATGTACTGCATAAACTAAAACATGGGTTTGCCATAATACCAAAGAATATATATTAGGCTGAATAGACATAACGCTATTTTACTATGGGAAAATTTCGACTCATTTTTTTTTACCTCGAATCTATTTTTTTCGTGAAACTACGGTTCCATTCAAGTGGTCTCGTTTATGTTTAGCTTGTGTTGATTTTTGTAACTGTTTTGTACGGAAATTCGAATTTTCACTTTGGTACGTGTTTTTTTAATATTTTAGTGTGGTGTTGTTTTTGTGTCTAATTTTCTTGTCGAAGAGGTGTCAGCCTTAGCTGTTGTGTCTCATTCGTCGTTTCCTGTTATGTTGATGTGGCTAGGTATCAAAATAATTTTAACTTTGATGTTGTGTTCTTTTGTTGTATTATGTATTTGTTGTTCAAAATATTTTATATTGTCCTGTTCACTATTTTTTGTCCTACTCACTATTTTTTTAATAATTTACAAGTGCAGCGTATGTTCTCCAGGGTAGGAGCGGCTGAAGCGGGCATCTACCTTGTATCAAGCGGCACGCCATATAAACGAGTTCAAAGTAGGGCTAGCTGTTTTAATATCCTACAACAATACGTGACCCTCACACGTAACAAGCCGATTGAACGGCATGTTAAAAATATTCTCTTATATAAACAACTATGTTATGAACCCTAAAGAAGGCCTCGGATTACCATCTCAGCGGCCATCAGAACTCAGATGAATTTAGAGTTGCCTTTCTCATCCATTGGCGCGTGAACTAAAACAACATCGACTTCTGCTCTATCAATTTGCGGATAAGGATGGTTAGCTTATCCGCAATGGCCGGTTGCACAGAAAAATGACTAATGGCCTGTTATTTGTGCGCAAGTTAAATGTTTTATATGAAATCAGTTTTTGCGGTCAGAAAAAAATCAACACAAACCTGGTTAATATTATTTTATTCCGTGGAAATATTTAGCTTGCTTATAAATATTTAAACGGCCAATTTTGATTGAATAACTTTTTAACTAATTGGTAAATATTTCACTGGAATAAAATATATTTAATCAAGTTTGCGTTTATTTTTTTCTGAATACAAACACAGATTTCATAGAAAACATTTAATTGACGCACAACTTATTGGCCGTTAGTCATTTTTCTGTGCAACCGGCCATAAGAAATTTAACGTCACGATCGTTAATTTACATGCACCCACCGAAGATAAATCAGATGACGTCAAAAATCTATTCTTTGTTGAGTCGGAGGAAGTCATCAATAACATGAAATTAAAATTATCCTGCGCGACTTTAATACAAAAATCGGTAGGACTCGCCACCTCGTTTTCCAATTAACACACAAATTTCAATCACCTCAAAGAAAATCTAACCGCTATATGTAATTCAATAATATTCAAGCAAAACAATACAAACTATAAAAAAGACAATGTTGAATTTTGAGTAGCCTGCAATCAATTTTTCCTACCTTTTCGCGAAGTAAGGTCAAAATAATAAGTCGATATTTTTCCATACAAAAATTGCGTTATGACGTTTCTATATATTCTGTGGTAGTACGTGAAAGACGAACCGCGAAAGAGTGGCGAGTGCTTCGGCTCCAGAACAGATTACAAAAAATGAAAACAAACAAACTTATAATATGACGTCTCCATCACTAAAGACAAAAAAATAAAGTAAAAACAAAACTTAACAAAAAAAATCGAGAGGATTTGGCTGAGAATTTTGTTTCATGTTAGGCCTGCATACAAACTCCAATATATTTTGATATAGCTGTATACACTTTACATATACAGGCACAAATAACTAAACCATGCCCTAATTCTCTAAGCAGTAAGAATTTATCTTGCTTTTTTACAATATTCGCATTCTCTAATTGAATTTCAAGCTAAAATTTAAAACGGTTACGATAAATAAATGTCAAAACTTAACACACTCTCATGATTTACGTAGATTCATATTTAGAATTTGAGGACCCACCCATAACTATCGTTCCCATTTAAATTTCAACATTATTTTTATGGATGTAAGCTATTCTAAATAGCATCTATTCACAAACAATAGTTCAAGTTGTTATGGGTTGTGGTGTAGCTAATTTTACAGGTGAAAATTTTATACAATAAATTATCTTGGCATTTTTAAATCGTATTCTCTAAACATTTTTTTTACCCAAGATAAAACTATTGACACCAAATGAACAAGGAAACGTCAAAACGAAATTTAAATTATTTTATATCCTTAATTACTCAAAAAAACAATCTCTAGAAACGTAAATTCTTGCAAATACATCAAAGCCATCTAGAATCACACGTAGCCCCAAAAATCATATTGAAAAATAGTCGAAATCGGGGGTTATTTGGTAATAAAATCAAGATACGGTATAAAGATATGAAACAAATCAAATGTTTGACATTACAACATTCAAATGGGTAAAGAAATATTTCGTACGGTAAAGACGTGTACAATATAAACCTTATTTACAATTCATCCGTTAAATTTTGATTAATATTGTATATTCTAAATCGTTTAAAGGTGATTCTTTATTCTTTACCATCACATTATTCTGTAATTATTATTTACGATATTTTTTTGAAATCCAATCAAATTTGTGTTAAGCAGATCTTAGTTTCAGTGTATAGGTCGGTATCCAGCTCGCGCTAAGATAAATTTTACATACAAATTTGACGTAAAATTTAGCTAGCGAAATAACAAAAAAAATATTTAGCTCGCGATTTCGCAGATGCGGTACGCAGCTCACGCTAAAAGTTTGTAGTTATCTCACTCACATATAGACTGCGCTAGTGAAAACTCTACAAACGTTTTCGCAGCAATTTATCTGCCTAGAACGATAAAATTGAGATAAATTTTGACAGCACAACGTGAAAACTATTTTTTTTAATGGATGAACTAAATAATTCTATAGATTATGAAAGTTTTCTATAGATTATTAAAGTTTTCTATACATTATGAAAGTTTTCTATAGATTACGAATGTTTCGAATATCAAGAAGAATACTTGATTGACTACGAAAAAGTGGATACAGAAAATTTAGAAAGTGTAAAAAGGAAGCCAAAACTAAAATTTTAACTTTTAATTTTAAATGTTTATAAAAATACTTATTAAATAGTCGATTGAACTATATTTTTGTTTGTTGTAGGAGAAATAAAACAAACGTCAAAATTTATCTCTACATAAACTTTTTAGCTAACAATTTATCTGTAAAGCTAGGTATCCAGCTCGCGCTAAGATAAATTTTAACGCGGTCTCCACAAGTCTCCACTAAATTACAGATAAATTGTTAGCTAAAAAGTTTATGTAGAGATAAATTTTGACGTTTGTTTTATTTTTCCTACAACAAACAAAAATATAGTTCAATCGACTATTTAATAAGTATTTTTATAAACATTTAAAATTAAAAGGATAAATTTTAGTTTTGGCTTCCTTTTTACACTTTCTAAATTTTCTGTATCCACTTTTGCGTAGTCAATCAAGTATTCTTCTTGATATTCGAAACATTCGTAGAATTATTTAGTTCATCCATTAAAAAATATAGTTTTCACGTTGTGCTGTCAAAATTTATCTCAATTTTATCGTTCCAGGCAGATAAATTGCTGCGAAAACGTTTGTAGAGTTTTCACTAGCGCAGTCTATATGTGAGTGAGATAACTACAAACTTTTAGCGTGAGCTGCGTACCGCATCTGCGAAATCGCGAGCTAAATATTTTTTTGTTATTTCGCTAGCTAAATTTTACGTCAAATTTGTATGTAAAATTTATCTTAGCGCGAGCTGGATACCGACCTTAATTTAGTGGAGACTTGTGGAGACCGCGTTAAAATTTATCTTAGCGCGAGCTGGATACCTAGCTTATTTCATTGCTGGAGACGAAATGTCCTATTTAGCACATTCAGCTCGTGCGAGTTAACGATATCTAAGTATAATAGTCGGGTCTTGGAATTTTTAATATTTTTTGTAATCCCCGGATTGCCGTACTAAAATTTTAGAATATCGAGTAAACTAGAAAAAACTATGCGTTTTAAGCAACGAATTGTTTGTTTGACCTTAGTGCTACTTACAAGTTAGTTTTAATTCATAACATAATTAAATTTTGTACTCGTTCATTATTGTTCTAAATTTCTCCTAATTATCAATTTCTCAAATACAAGATTAATAAATAGTCGAGGATTAAAGCATTGTAACATCTTAATGATTGTTGAGAGCTAAAAGTGCCCCGAAATGAAATATTAAACAACAAGAAACTGAAATTTGTTCACTAGTTTAGATATTTTATAGGCCGACATATTTATTGTACTCGTGGGTTTTCTTAATTGTGCACGTGTAATGACCAAGTAAAATATTACGAGTGCACACCAAGTTGAAAGCTTTGCTTGTCATGTGGAGAACTGCGCGGTATGTTGTACCATCACTTCGATTCGAAAAAAGTCGAAATTCGAAAAAGTCGAATCGAAAAAGTGAAAGTTGCATCATGGTACAACATACTGCCCCTGATCCATTAGATGTTGTCAAATCAGACACTTTCTTTCGTTGTAAATTCAATCGGCGATTTTGAGAACCAACTTCCAACATTCCAACCTATTTTTCCATTCGTTTAGTAGTACACGGTTTAGAGGGTATTGTACTTGTGGGTAAAAGTATTACCCGATAGAATAAAATTGTCCATCGCTTTGAGCTTTCGATTTTCTCTCACAAAGCATACGCTCTTTTTTGACACTTACCTATCTTCATGCTTCATCATACATTTACAAATTGTTTGTAGTGGAGGTAAAATTCATAAAAAGGAAGAAATTAAGAATATTTTAGAAATCATTTAATAATTGTAACATCTAAATATTTAAAATACAACAGTTTTAATTATCATGGTAAATAAATAAGTTTATGAAAATGAGCGTCGAAAATAGTACAAATGGTAATGACGGTAGTGAACGAGAAGAAGGTGAAATTGTGGAGTTAAGTGACTTTGGTGGCGTGAATACAGTTTTAATTGACAATAATGTACTCGATGATATCTCGTCTGAAGAGGAATTCGAGTTACGTGAACGTATTGCCGAATTAGAAGCACGTAATTTAGAATTAGAAAAAATTGCGTCGATATCAAATACAAAATATGATTTGAAATGTGCACGGGGTAAGTAATTTTATTACGAATTATAGAGTATGTATTTTTGTTCTCCATATTATTAAATATAGTGTGGTTTTGCGAAGTAAATGGCTAGTTCTTTATTCAATTACATGAAATACACTAAACGATAATTTTTAATTAAAGATCAACAAAACTTAGATATTTTAAATAAAGGTTCTTTAGTTTCGTATGGGAAAAATAATGCAAAAGTTCTGGGATCGACCACGGTTACTCATCGGAGGCGTCGGCGTCGGTCGAGGCGAAAAAATACATCGTCAAAGCGGGAGCAACAGCGAAGAATACGAAGTAGTTCATCGGATTTGCGCGCGGCGCGTGTTGGTAGCAGGCATGTTAAAAAGCGAAAACGCTCTCGTTATTCATCGACCACATCTGAGGATTCTGATGGTTTTCATCTGTATAGTCGTAAAGAGCTCGAAGCCGCCCTTTTTCGTGGCGAACAGAAAAAATTAAGTACATCCGTTATATCGGATGATGATGAAAAGATTTTGGAACTTCGATTGAAGGCATTACAATCGACAAACGAAATACGGGACAAGTCGGATAGTGATGGGGATTCTACAAAGATAGTGAATCAAAAGGGGGTTGAAGATATTGAAGAGGAACAAGTAGAGGAAGACGAAGAACAAAAAGCACTTGAGGAGCAGGAGTTGCGTTTAATAGCCCTAAAATCGGCGTACATAAAAAAATTTGAGGTCAGAAAAAGGAAAAAGTTGATGATGGAAACACGTCCATATTCTCCCACCGATGACGTAATCCATCTTCCAGTTGAAATTCCAGTAGTAAATTTAGTTGAAACTACAGATTATAGCGAAGATAATATGGATATTAGCCCAATAAATACTCCGCCTCGTGAACCTGAAGAGTCTTATTATCGCCCTGTCGATATGGATTTAGCATTTAGCGGTAATTCAAATAGTCCGATTAGTTACGTACAACAATTATTTGCCGATGATCCATTGTTTAAAGATAACTTAATCGACGAAGTTATGTCAGAATCCAAAGATAAGGAGGATATTATTCAGCCCCCGGAACCACCACACAATGCTGTTAAAGATGATTTGATTACGCCTTTAATCGTGAATGACTTACCAATGATTCCTATAACGGCAATCGAAACGCCAATGACCCCTCCAGTCAACGTGCCACCAAAATTGCAAACTCAGAAGTCCGATGATGCTTCGGCGGATAATAGCTTAGAAGCTGATTGTTTGCGTAGCCTATTGTTATCGAACTTGAATAAAAATCGATCGAGAAGGGCTAATGCTTGCCCAGCGCCACCCAAAATCACTACGATTCCACTTGCCAAAAAGAAAGAAGAATCAATACAGACGGCGGCTGTTCAACCGCTATCACCAATACTTATCCCAATCCTCAATGACTGTGATAGTTCTAAGAATAGCCCAAAACTGACTGAAATTTCTAATAATATAATCCAAACCATTAAACCTGTTAGTAATAGTAATAGTCCTAATCCAAGTACAATAGAAAAACCGATATTAACGGCACCAATTGTAAATAAACTAATTATTCAATTGGGACAATCATCATCGTCTTCGGATTCTAATCATGACACATCGTCTGATGCAAATTCGTCGCACGAATCAGATTCAGACTCAACCATGAACCGGAAATGCGCGTCCAATGAAAAAGAGAATACTAATAGTAATCCTAATTTCCAAGAGAAATTAGATCAGTATCTGAAAACGGTCCGGAGTAAGTTGAGCGACGCGAAGAAGGATAGCGTGGCAAAACAAAATCTTTTAAATAACAAAAAAACTGTTAAGCTTAATAATGTTAAAGTAAATAATAGTAGTTTAGGAGGTGTTGCATCAACACCAGTGGTGAGTACATATCGTACTAAATCGAATACGACAGGCTCTATGTATTTTGGTCGGTTTACCCTTGTTTTTCTGCTTGTACCATTTTAGGCTGTTCGGCACCTACCGCTATCATCACAATTAGAATATAAACGTCTAATAAGCCGTATGAAATTGTTAGAAAAACAAAAATCTGAGAAAATTGTTATAGCGGTTGATAATGTTAATAAGGAAACTAGAGTTGTAAATGTAGAAAAGACGAACACAGCAACAACAACAACCATACCGGCAGTGACAAAAAAAGTAGTAACTGCGACCAGCGTTCAAAAATCTATCGCACCAAAGATTAGTTTAAAACCAAAAAAAGTCCCTATTGCTAATGAGTCGACTACTTCAATTAGTAATGGTAATATTAATAGTAATTCCTTGGTTGCGGATGAAAATGAGAAACTCATCAAATCAATAATAGGAATGAATGATGATGAAAAATTAGTTATATTGAACAAAGTGGAAGCTAATTATTCCAGCCAAAGGTATAGTATGCGTAACGTCAATACGAGGCTAATGAATAATTCTGAATTTATGATATTTTACTTGCGTTCTAGTGCCATATTTTTGGATGACATTGACACACTTGTTGAATTGATACGGCATGCACAAACGGAAAAAATTAAACAAGTAAAACTTGAACAAAATATCATAGAGCTTAGGAAAAAATTAAAATCAATGGAGACGGAGCTGACGAGCCATAAGGCCAGTTTAAAAAAAATATACCCGAAAATATTTTCGTCACATAAACAAATTATTGAGGATCGCAAAAAATGTCGGAATTATGATGAATTTTGTATAAAAATTGGCAAACTGGTGAAAGGGGAAGAGTATAAGTAATAATAATATTAAAACACTTTAAAAATAGTATTTATTTTTATATTCGACCTTATATTATTTTGTAGGAGTTCAGTTGATAAGAAATCAAAATTTATCGAGAAGATTAAAAAGTTGTCGGATGAAAATAAAAAGCTTAAGGAGATTAGTATTGAAACGATCCAGGACATTGAGAAAAATATAGAGGAAACACGCCAACAGCAGGATGAGGAGGTGCCCAAGGATAATGCAAAAAAGACTAATTATATATCGCCACTAGAATTTATGAAGCCAACGACAGAGAAGTATGCTTACATTTTATTTTGTATATTAGAACTAAACTAATTCTTAAAATGTTTTAAATTTTTCATTTCTATGCCGTTTCAGTATTCTCAATCCTAATGGTGTTTTATGCCCGTTCGAATTAACAGGGAAATGTGAAGATTCTCAATGCCAGTACGAACATTTAACTAGTGCGGTGGCGCCTATGGTCGAGCCGCTATTATCTAAATGACATACACAAAAGTTAAATTTAAAAAGAAAAAATTACAATTTTCTGGTAAGTTAAAAAAATGTACACACAAAACAACCACAACCACATATTTTTTTACTAAAACCAAATTCTTTTAAATTGAAAAGAGTTAGAAAAAAAAAAGATATTAAGAATGACTTTTCATTTTGTATTATTTTAATTTCAATAAAAAGTTATTTATTTTTTTGAATAAATCGAAATTGTTTTATTTAGCAATGTTAACTGATGGACCAAAATTTTAGTTTTGAATCTTGAGCGGCAACCAAAATCGGTAGATTGAAATGCCATGATAGCCCACCGTATAGTTTTAATGGTTGCTCTAGGAGAACTGAATTCGTTCTCGTGCAATATACCTTGAGAAGCATATTAGTTCCACCAATTGTGGCTACAACATGCTCATTCATTGGCGAGAATTTCACAATCATTCCACCATTCTCATGTATTTGTTTGGTGTGCACAGGTAAGCAAGGTTTTTTTAAGTTCCATACTGCTAATTCACCAGCTGATATCGATGCAACAAGCTGCGGCTGCACTTCGGACCAATCAATTGACATGAGTGGCATTTTTTTCGTATCGATCGAAAGGAGTGCTTGCTCTGTATGCACATTATAATATCGAATTAATCCATTTTTCTGTCCAATCAATATTTTATCCGTTAAATCGGAATTCCATTTCACCGATATTCCCGCCGCAGTTAAATAAAACGTCGATTTGACTTCAAAATCATTGCGACACTCCCATACGATGCATGAATGGTCATCACTAATCGATGCCATGTATCTACCGTCCGGTTGCCATGATATTTCATTTATATAGTTCGTGTGACCCGATAAAATTTGTACAGTGTTATTAATCTCTAGATTACTTTTATAGACCCGTATATTAAAATCGTTGTAGGCAACCGCAAATATCACGTTCGCGGGTAATACACTGAGTGAAGTCTCCGGTGCAAATGAAATATAATTGCTCACTATATCGTGTTGTATTTCTTTAAGCTTGAGAAATTCTACAGCATTATTTTCATCGAACTATGATAAAATGTGTAATGCATTAGAAAATATAAGTGAAGCAAATTATCAACTTTAACTTTACCTTAAGGATGGCTAAAACAATTTTCTTTGGTAAACATATTCCAATTAAGTTACACGACCAATCATAATTTGATAATTGGAAACATTCGATTTGTTGGAATAAATTTTCTGTTAGAATTAAATTGGAATCAGTTGGTGAACTCATTTTATTATTAAAAATTCACAAAATCTACTTGCAGATGCTAAATGATTTGAAATGTCAAAATATGACATAAAGTGCGCGTTTTCTGTGGATAAAAATGTACTAGAGAAAATATGTTAACCTAATAATGGTGCGGCTGAATTCATAGGGACCCAATATGTAAAGAAGATGCAGCAAGGGCGGAAAAACTATTCTATAGACCATTTTCCTCCAAAAAATTTGACAGATGAAGCTGTATGGCAAACAAGAACAAACTAAAATTTAGTTGTAATTTTTAAATTTTATGACAACTATTAAAGTTTAATGTTTAAAACATAACCACAAACAATTGTACTGTTAAATTTTAATAGCATTATGAGAATTTATGAATAAAATAAAAAAATAGAATTTTGTTTTAATGGTTTGCCATACACGTTCAATTGTCATAATGTTATTTTGACATTTGAAGAAGATGGTCTATTGCGATACTGCTTACGTATTCCACATTATAATAAGGTCCGTCCCACGCTTGAGCTATGTTTTGAGATCACCCGGTTTATTTTGCAAAACAGAAAGAAATGAAAAAGAAATAGATTATATCCGTTTTCCGGCCTGCCATCACAATTGTGTGGGTGATGAAAGAGGGTCATTTCTTAAATTTATTTTTGTACGTTATTTGGACCAACATACACATTTCCACTTAAGTTGTTTTCGCCCAAAAATAACACTATAACTATAATAAAATAATTAATATGTTATCAACAACAAATAATTAATATGTTATATATTTTATGATATAAATTTATAATGCTTTTTTCAAACAGAATTACTATTTAATTAAGATCCGTTAAAATCCGGAAGAGATTATAACATGTCATTTTTTACAAACACATTTGTGCGTAGTGGACTTATGTAGAAGCAAAAAAAAAAAATTTCTTACTACACAATCCACTAACTATTTTATAAAATTGTAATTAATAATTTCAATATTTTTTAAAAACACAAAATTTAGCTGTCAATTTTAACAAAAAAAAAACTGGTTCGGTGAGTTTTTTCTTTGCAATATGACACCTCCATATGCATTTTTTGTATAACCATCGCCTCAGGTCTGTAACACATAACAGCAAAATTATATCCCTGTTTCAACAAAAAAAAATTGCTTAATTAAAGTCCAAACCACACAAATGTGTGAATAAAAAACATAGTATGTAATGGCATTTTTGATAAAAAATTTCGCTTGATTTGAAGTACAACCAACACAATTGTTGTGTGTATAGTTATAGTGTTTTTTCGGACGAAAATAAATTTAAAAGGAATTCACAAATATGTAAGTTGGTTCAAAACACATACAAAAATAAATTTTTGACATGGTACTTTTGCCGGACCCACACAATTGTGTTAGTAAAACACAAAAGGGATGATAATTACCAATAAACAGCAACAAATTACAACCGTCGTTGAAAATGAAAATAATAAGGTTTGTGAGCCAACTTAACGAAGGTGATAATTGTATTTGGGTATTTATTAGGCTAGGCTTCGTTTAAGTAAAAAACCTTAATTTTTTCCGTCAGGATAACAATTCTCCATTTGTTAAAAGAAATGACGCCTGTGTAGGGTTAATCACCCATAAAGCAGAATTAAATCTATTTCATCAAAAGTCTCCAAAAATCGACATCGAATTCGAACTCCAATCCGTCAGACATGTCATTTTTAATAAGATTTTTGGTTATGTCGAGCATTGTGAAAACGAAAAGTGTAGAAGCAAAATTGTAATTTAAGATTAATATCTTATTTTTTTTTTTTAAAATATGAAATAATATAGATTAAATCCAATGAATAAAATAATTATCAGATATTTAAAAATAATTTGTAAAAATTAGAAAATTATTGTATTTTGTATTTTCTGTTACAAACGACGACAGAAGATAACAAACAAAAGGTAAGGCGCACAGTCTACATACATCAAGCAGTGCACAAGTTGAAAATTTTTCCTTTACCTTGAAGCGAATCGGGGTAAGATTTTTCTTGAAAAATCGCATGGTTTTCCAGTTTTTCTTAGCGACTTTCTTTATTGTAGGGTAATTTCTAATTATTTTGCTTTTAATTTGCATTTGCATACATAACATTTTCTTGTTTCGTTCCCGTATGATGAAAATTGTGTGCAATATGTAGGCAGCGTGGCGAAATTATGACACTGGAAATTCTGATAATAGTTTATTTTTGTTTTGTATATTTCCAGGGAATACGAAAACTTTCAATCTCATAATAATTGTAAACCTAAACTATTTATTGATACTCCGACTGTCTTATAAATTAGGCGATAAACTCCATAATACAGCTATGGTTGATGTGAATAATGAAGTTGTTGGACTCAGCAATGAATTGGCACGAGCAGTGGAATTGATTATGAATCCAAATGTTTCGCAACCTCAACGAATGGAAGCCTATGTTGCGTGCGAAAGGTTTAAAGATGTATCACCGCTATGTGTCCAGGTCGGGCTTTATTTAACAACAAACCCATATTCAGCCACTGTAAAACATTTTGGGTTACAACTAATAGAGCATACAGTAAAATTTAAATGGAACCATATATCTCAGTCAGAAAAAGTATTTATAAAAGAGAATGCTATGAAACTTTTGAATCAAGGTGTAGGCCCAGCTGAAGATCCATCATTATCTCATATAAAAGATGCTTTGTCACGGATCGTTGTTGAAATGATAAAACGGGAATGGCCACAACAATGGACGACACTTTTATCGGAGCTATCGGATGCATGCACAAAAGGCGAATCGCAAACCGAGCTTGTGTTATTAGTATTTCTACGTTTAGTTGAAGATGTGGCCCTCCTTCAAACGCTCGACTCAAATCAACGACGAAAGGATATATACCAGGCGCTGACGCAAAATATGAAAGAGATCTTTGAATTTTTTCTTCGGTTGATTGAGTTGCATGTCAGCAATTTTCGTAATGCAAC
Source organism: Nephrotoma flavescens (assembly GCA_932526605.1). Taxonomy (NCBI): domain Eukaryota; kingdom Metazoa; phylum Arthropoda; class Insecta; order Diptera; family Tipulidae; genus Nephrotoma; species Nephrotoma flavescens. The sequence continues at coordinate 270,154,145 of OW052221.1, read as the reverse complement.
CGCGATTGGTGACCAACGAAAAGGTTTGGCACATAGTCGAGTTGTTCAAGTAGTACTTCAAACATTAACTGGATTTGCAGAATGGGTTTCGATCCAACATATCATGACTTTGGATGGCAAGCTTCTCCAGATTTTATGCATTTTATTAAATGATGATGCATTCCAAATTCCGGCATCGGAATGTCTACAAATGATTGTGAATCGTAAAGGCCAGCTAAAGGACCGAAAACCGCTTTTGTTATTATTCGGGGAAGATGCGATGGGATATATTTATCGAGCAGCCAGTTTATATCGCGATCCACATCAAATGAACGAAGGTCAATATGAGAAATACTATTTGTTTTTGAAGAAACTGGTTTTAGTGTTATCAGGGCTCACACAACAATTAACCAGTCTCTGGGGTAAAGAAGACGATGAGATTATGATAATGAAATGCCCGTCAAATTTTGTGACATTCTTGAATACAATACTCATATTTTTCCAACATCCCAGCTTAACTTTATCGCATAGTGCCAGCTTAATTTGGATTCAGCTATTAAAGCATGATCAGATTTCCAAGGAGCCCATAATTATCGAATACATTCCAAAGATAATCGAATGTATCGGGCCAAAGGTATACAGAATTGCATATCCAAATACCCGATCGAATAAAATCACAATGGACACTAGGATTTTTATCGGTTTGGATTATGACAGCGAAGATGAGTTCAACATATTTTTTCAAAGGTGTCGGACCGATTTGTTGGAAATATTTCGACAGTCCACGTTAATCTCGCCATTGGTTACGTTCGCATATTGTGAACATTGGTTGAATTTACGTCTTCAAAAATCGTTAAACGAAATGAATACGATGTGTACAATCCATGACACGATCTATCTCGAATGGGAAGCTATTGTGTCCGTCTTGGATAGCGTTTTAAGTAGGATATTATTAGTTAATGAACGACCTTCTGTTTCAAATGGATTAAGACTGTTAGAAGGCTGCTTAAAAATTGAAACTCATGACCCGTTGATTTTATCAATTGTATTATCATGCATTTCAGCTCTTTTCGTGTTCCTCAGCATGTCTTCGTGCCAAATTACATCAGGTAAGAGTGCATATGTGACTATTGTAGTTTGTTTATACATTTATTTACTTTTTATGTTTCATTATAGCTAATTGTGTTGCAATGACTGGTGTCACATTGCTACCAAAAGTACTTGAGAAAGTTTTCTACTCTCTAATGTATATACATCCAGAAAAGACGGAATCAAAATCGATTTCATATAAAAAACGTGTACGCAACTTGCGTCAACATGCTACATCATTGATGGTAAAGCTTGCGCACAAATATCCGCTTCTATTATTACCGTTATTCGAACAAATTAACACGACTATCCAGGATCTGATTAAACGTCCTGATCAATTGAGTAAAATGGAACAGATAACATTGTTGGAGGCTCTAATTTTAATTTCAAATCATTTTTGTGATTACGAAAGACAAAATAATTTCATTGGGGATATTGTGCGGTCAGGACAACAGTGCTGGATGGAATTAGCTCCGGTTTTAAAATCGGCTGAAAATTTTATGAATTTTGTTGGTCTCGATAAGCCTCCAATTGAACCAAATCCGCTAGATATGAGCAACAATGTTTATATTGAAAATCGAAGCAGACTTGTCTATGCACTTTCGCTTGTACTGGGTATAATAAAAAGAAGTTCATGGCCAGATGATCCAGATCGTGCTTCGCGTGGTGGTTTTGTAGTTGCGCTCACCGAATCAGGTAATCCAATATTTCGAAATCCTGCTACCACTCATATTGTGCCACTATTACCACACATTTTATCATTCTGTAAAGTTTTAAATCAAATTTTCAACCCTCAAATGATGTCACATTTAAATGAGGGATTTCGCCAAGCATACGATATGCTAGATTCGGAGAAAAAGAATTTAATGGGCGTTTGTGTCATATGGCAGGATCCAATGGATTTGACACAAGTTAAACCCGACAGTGCACTTGATAAAATGAAAAAGTTTTTAAATTTAACCTACGAGAACTGTTATCATTTAATGGGATCGGCCGGCCCTTCATTGGGGCGCGACCTTTATCAACTACCCGGAATTTCAGAAGCACTCATCGAAAGTATATTTAGTGATTTAGAACACATTCCTGACTATCGTATTCGAACTATTGTGCGGGTTTTTCTAAAGCCGTTTGTGTATTCTTGCCCTCCCGCATATTACGAAATAGTTTTGTTGCCGATATTTGCCCACCTAGCGCCCATCATGTTAAGTCGCCTAACCCAACGGTGGCAATATTTGGCAACGTATTACGCACAGGAGAATTTCGCTGAAAATGCAAATGATGCGGATGAAGTCATTGCGGATATGTTGATCCGTGCAATGACTCGTGAGTACTTGGATACATTGAAAGTAGCGTTAATTGGTGGTACAATTACTGTGGAACGAGAACAATCAAATGAATTAACTATCGATCAGGATGATCATTCAATGGATGGTGTGACACCGGTTTTAACACGAGCTGCACAATCAGCACTCGCTTCGGAGATCATCAGTGATTTAGGTGGGCGGCTATTACGTTATTCGGTGACTTGTAATCCGATAGTATTTACGGTATTGAACGTCTTATCGTGCAACGATAGTAATTCAAGTTTACGTGCCACATTACTAATCGGGCCGATTGTTAAATTTCTGGCCAACGAACAACTTTTAACATCACCTCTATCGACTAGCATTCTAGTCGCGGTACTGAAAGGACTACAATTGCATGGGCAACATGAAGCAAATCAGGCTTCACTCATTACGTTAGGTGTGCAAGTGTACGAAATTGTGCGGCCCAAATATCCTAATGTGATTGAGATAATGCAACAAATTCCGAATATAAATGCAGCAGATTTACAAAAATTAGACGAGAAGTTGGCGAGCAGTAATAATGTAACGAAGGGTAACAAAATCGACAAAATTAAGAAGGATTTATTCAAAAAAATTACAAATCAGGTAACTGTCAAAAAATGTCAAAACTGCCAAAAAATTTATAATTCATTTGTAACAATTTTGTGTTCATTTTTAGTTAATTGGAAAAGGTGTAGGACAATTATTTAGCCAAGAAGTGCACATAGAAAATTTACCCCATATTTCACGTGGTCCACACCAACAGCGCGCTAGCCGTTTTGATTTGCTCGGTAGTGGACAGGAAAATGGGCTAGCGCAATTATTTTTAAGCGGCAGTTAGGACAAAAACATATACCACACATCATTTGTTTTTAATTATTTAATTTAAATATATTAATTTTAATAATAAACATAATAAATTTTTTTGTATTTGTTGTATGTATATTGTTGAAATTTCATCTTTTTTTACACAAATAAGATTTTTTCTTATGTTGGTCACTTTCTATTTATAAGTTATATACATAAATAATATATTACAAAATTCTTTTCAATAATAATAATATGTAATTGTAATTTTATTATTGATAAATGACTACAATATTATAATAAAAACATAATTATTTAAAATTATCTATAATAAAAAAACAAATTTGTTTAAAATGAGTACGAGAATCGTACTTATTATTTGTGTCGCGTTAGTGCATTACGTGTCAGCTTCATGACATATAACAACAATTAAGTTTGTTTACCGATTTTAATCTTTAGTAATGTGCAACAAGGGGTGGTAATAATTTTCATGACCAAAACTATTCAAGGTAATTAAATTTAATCTCTCTATTGAATTTGGTTTAAATGTACCATTCTTTGTTAATATTTAATTCGCGAATGAGAATTATATATATAAAAAGTCATTTTGGTCTCACAAGTAAAAGTTTAACCTTTAACAGCGTTATATGTATCTAACCTCTGGGTGCTAATCAAAGTGAAGAAGTATAACCCCACATTAAAAGCCAATGAAGTAAAATTACCAGAGTAAAAAAATTTCCGCAGCCGGTAGGATTCGAACCTACGCTCCCAGAGGGAATCTGATTTCGAGTCAGACGCCTTAACCACTCGGCCACGACTGCATGTAACGTAACAACCCATTTACAAATACATCAACTACTGATTATTATAATTTCTAACTTTTGATGTACTGTAAACAAATTTGCGTCAATAATTTTCATGTGGGAATGCGTTTCTTAGAATTCCAAAGCGCTTTTTATTATTCGAGCCGTATAAAAAGAAATTTTATAATACTAATTACTTCGAAATACCAGAGTGAGGTAAATTTTTAGACTGCAGAACTAGTGTGTACAAAAAATAACTGGTAATTTTAATGGATATTGGTTTAGTGTAACAGTTAATAAAAACTTTAATATTTTTATGAGAGCCAATTTTTGTACGATCTGTAATTTTTATTTAGTTTGCTTGTGCTGCAGCTTATGTTATCCTAGATAAGTATAGCACATTCCTGGAGTATAAGCATAATTCAATATAAAAAGCATATTTAAAAATCGAAATCGTACTCCAGAATTACGCGGGTCAGGCCTTGCTTGGGGAGGGCGAAGTCCTAGTTTCATACCTCGTCGCGGTGCTCTCTGGATAACTCTAAATGAATCAGGCGGTGTAGTGGAGACAAGCTGGGGAAATTCTGTTTATAGTCATGGATACTACAAGGTAGTTGGATGCTTAAAGTTCACACCAGTACGCGAGCCACACACGTAACAAGTGAGTTGTGCGGCAGGCCAACACCCTTCTCTCATAAAAACAATTAAGTTATGAACCCTAATGAAAGGCATAACCCTAATCAATATTACCATATCGGATTCATCATAAACTCGATCTAGGAAATTGTACACGGACAACGCTTTAAAAGTTGGAACATGGGCGTGCTTAGCCTCTTAAGACCTGGAGATCTCCAGAACCTTTCGAACCAAGCAAAGAGTTACACATTGGAGTGGGATCCATGGCAGGAACGGAAACATGGAGGATAATTTTTAGTTGGCTTCATCAACTTCCGCGCTATCAAGATCCCGATATACATGGTCAGACTTCGCACTAAGATATTTAACATCACGATCGTTAATGTACATGCGCCCACCGAAGATAAATCTGATGACATCAAAGATCTATTCTTTGTCGAGCTGGAGGAAGTCATCAATAACATACCGCAAAACGACATTAAAATCATCGTGGGCGACTTTAATGCAAAGATCGGTAGGAGTGCAGAAAATACATCGTACGTTGGTCCTAACAACTTGCACCTAACTAGTAACAACAACGGCCAACGCGTCGCCGACCTGGCAATAATGTACAACTTAGTTGTATCAAGTACGTTTTTCCCACATAAGAGAGCTCACAAAGTAACGTGGAGATTGAATGTGGAAGAACAGAAAACTAAATCGATCACGTCATGAAGCCTAGGAAACACTCCACCAGCTTATCCGACGTCATCTATATTTAATAGACAACCACAAAAGATCGCTCGATGGAATTTCAATGCTATAAATTACAAAGCGTCACTGCAGAGTTACCAATCAGATGTCACTAACTTCGTCGAGTATAAACGAAAGCTTCGTGAAAAATGGTTGGCTCATAACGCTAGAAGCACTCTATCAGGATATCTCCGCGCTAGGAAAGCCGCGACTAAATACCTTCGACAAAAAAAGCGCGATCATAAGCGGAACTAGGTAATTCAAGGGGCTGCTGTGTTAACGCCAGGAATCTCACTAACGACTTCCACCCAAGAAGTACAACCATCAAAGACGGGAATGGAGAGCTGAGAGCAAACGTGGCTAATGTTCTCTGAGTATGGTTAACCTACTTTCAAAATCTGCTAGATCGGAATGACGAAGTAACCCCAGCGCCTAGCAGACGCAGCTATTAGTAGATTGAAAAATGGAAAGGCACCTGGTCTCGATGGAATCCTCCAGGAATGATTAAGCATTGAGGCGCTACTTTTGCAACAAATCTATATGATCTCATCGTCTTTATTTGCGACCCAGAAGAGCTGGCAGAAAATTGGAAGACCGCGCTCATATGTCCGCTGCACAAAAAAGGCGACCGTCTTAAATGTGGAAACTATCGTGGTCTAGCTCTATTGAACACTGCTTACAAAATGTTGGCTACTTTTTTTTATTATATGTACTTGCTAGACTCAATATGATTTTCGTCCCAACCGATCGACCACTGACCAGTGTTTTACCATGAAGTTGATCTTGGAAAAATGTTGGGAGTACAACAAAACCATACATCGACTATATATATAGACTTCCGACAGGCATATGACAGTGTAAACCGCGAGAACCTATGGGTCTCAAATGCCTAGGAATTAAAGAGAAACTCGTTTCTCAGTGTATATTAACAACGTCTGGGTCTGTATGTAGAATCGTAATTGAAGGAACTGCACCAGACTCCTTTGTCCTATAACAGACTCCTTATATAACGTTATACTCGTATTATGTTATATTATAACTGTTATAACATCGTGATGCATGGTTTGCAGGCGGAAATAAAAGCCCGAATCACTGCCGAAAAACGAGTTTTCTACGCTCAATTAAACATATTGCGATCTGTATAAAGACGCCGCACTACACCCCAAACTACACTATCTAATGCCAGAATACATCGACAACATGTCTATACATATCATGGCCCAACAATTCTTAGTCCATCGTCAATTATTAAATTTGAATTCAGTATTGTTATAAAAATTGTAAATTGCAAATAAAGAGACCGTTTGCTTAAAAATGTTGTAACTACACTTGGGTGCAAAAAAATCGCACATTGCTCAATTTTTCACAAAAGTTCAAAAATATCATAAAAATCCAATATTTGTTTAATTTTTTTAAATGCAGTTTCAAAGTCTATTTCAATACCTATCCAGTGGTACCTTCTTTGTACTTGTACCATGCCAACAAAGTGATTTTTGTCAAATGCATATAGCAGGCTTTCGAATTAAATTCTAAAAATAATTCAAAAAGATATAGCTATGAAATATCTCGCTCGGAATTGTGATCATTCGCATATCGACGGTATGCTGAACGATCCTCTATTGATTACGCCTTCAACCGAAGCCAAGAAATGGATACCACACCGGAGATAGCCACATAAGTGGTTGCACTAATTTATGCACCAAAGTGAAGTGGCTCTACAACTAAATTTGAGCCGATTCTCCGTTCGTCGAGTGTGGCAGAGATATCAGGAAACTCGTGGCTTCAGACGGCGACAAGGATCTGGCCAACCTTGTGCTACAGCACAGCGTGCGATGACCGCTTTCTTGTAACAACTTCGTTGCGAAATCGCCGTATGAATGCGGTTAACTGGGACGGCGGCTTCAAGAAAATCGTGACGTCGAAGTCAGTCGGCGGACAGTTAGAAGACGACTTCGAGCAGTTAATCTGACTGCACACAGACCAGCAAATGGGCTGAAATTGAAGCGTTCTCTGACGAGTGCAGGATGTGTTTATATGGCACCGATGGACGCGGAAGAGTATACAGAACAGAAGGTGAGCGATATGCACAATGTTGCATTGAAGAACGTGTCTTATATGACACTGGATCGTGCATGTTCTGGGAAGGCATATCATTAGAGATGAAGACAGATCTTGTAGTCATCACACGGTACATTGAGGAAATATTCGAGGAGTACGTCGTACCTTTTGCCGGGTTTATTGGTGAAAATTTTCTGTTTATGCAGGATAATGTGAGATCGCATACGGCTGGTGTAGTATACCAGTACCTTCAAGAGGTGGATGTGCCTGTTATGGAGTGGCCAGCTCAAAGCGCGGACCACATGGGATTGAACACTTATGGGACGAGTTGAAACGAAGCTAGAGATGTTGCTCCAACAAGACTCCAGGAGCTACAACATGCGATCGTACAGGAATGGGAGGCGATACCTCAAGATTTTGTGAAAACTTTGGTGAAATCAATGCAGCATCGAATGGAAACTATGTCATTCGGGTCAGGGAAGGGAATACTGCTTATTAATAAAACTGTTTTTTTTTGTTTATTTCCATATTTTAATTCGATTTTTACCCCTAATTTTCATGCTGACAAATTCACAAAAACGTGTACCTCACATGTTTACCCCCAAAAATCAGTTTGATGGCACGTATAAATAAAAAAGGTACCACTGGATAGGTATTGAAATAGACTTTGAATCTGCATTAAAAAAAAAATAAATAAATATTGGATTTTTTTGCACCCAAGTGTAGATAATTTTTAATTTATAGCGAAACTTTTAAGGGGAATTTTTGACAACTAAATGAAATCATAACCAAAAAACTAATTAAACAAAGAAACTTAATTTTAAAAGGATTATCTTTTATCTCAAAATTGCTTCATTTTATTACATTTATATAGTATGCACCCAAGTGCTGTAAAATTTTCTGAAACAAAATTATAATAAACACAAACATCATGTTTGAAACTCCAAACTCCAATATCCAAAATTGTAAAGAGAGCGTGAGATATAAAATGAAACAAATATGCATATCCAGTTGTAAGTTGTAACTTATAAAACCGATTTTTTGATTTTATAGGTAAAGGGGAAATAAACGAAGAAGTTACCGGATACAAGTTACCCTAGTGTGCTTATGCACAATGACTAAAACGAGTGTCATTACACGCAGGCGCAATCATTTATTGTATGAATAATTGTTACACACACCTCTCGCTCGCGTATAGTTTCTTGAGAATGCATCACAAAAAAAAATGTCAGAGCTTTTTTTTTTATTTTTACTTAACTTTACTTATTATTTCAATTTATAATTTTGTATGCAAGAGCTTAGGTCATACGAACGGCATTCTCTCAAGAATCTAGTAAGTACGAAATCTACAAATAGATAGATGTGAATGGACAAGAAACAAACAACACACTGTAGTAAAATCAGACAGTAGCCGCCATTTCGCTACTTTCTGTTAATATATTTATATAAGCTGACCAGACGTACTCCTTTCGGGAGTACAGTACTCCTTTCAGGAACTGTGTACTCCTGAAAAAAGTTATACTCTTTTTGTACTCCTTTTGAACTTTTTGTACTCCTTGTACTACTTTTCCTAAATATAATTTTTTACATATAACTTTTCTCATACTTTATAGATACTTAAGTTAATTAACTTAACGCAATATAGCATAAGAATACGTAAAATGTCAAATAAAATTTGTTCGTCAGGTAACACTAATCGCATTCGTTCGGTTGGTAGCACGATTAAATAGCTTTCATCATATCTCACTTCACATTTATTTATTTTTTGTTTTTGTTCATTTTTGTTATACAAAAAAGGGAATTTACGAAGTTATTTGATTGGAATGGTGCCGTGTAAAATTCTATCGTGTAAAATTATTAATTTGGCAGCAAACTAGTTTAAGTAAGCAAACTGACCAGTTTAATTAAATAAATGTAAAGAAATTATTAACTATGAAAATGTAAGTACTTTGTTTTATTTGTTATTCAAAAAAAAGTAAGAAACAACTTTAATTAGTGTAAATAATTTTTAGTTCTTCATAACGGGGTGCACAAAAAATTTATGGTTTTGAAATTATATGGCGGAAATTCGGGTGCAAATAAAATCAAAGGTATTTATAATTATAATACGAAAGTATTCCGAATTCATCAAGTTTTAGTAAATTTAAATTGATTTTAGTTATTTATCGAAATGTCAAACATTAGACGGAAAAACCATTTTAATGATTGTTTAAAAAAAGAATTTCCATTTTTAATAGAAGTCGAAAAAAATAATGGTACAGTTTTAAAATGTAGCATATGTAGGGTAGAGTTTAATATAGCTGTGGGTGGGAGAGCTGCGATAAGTAAGCATTGCCAATCTAATAAACACAAGAGCTGTTTGGATGCCATAGCTTCCTCGGTAAAATTGACAACCTATATTCGAAAAACTACGTTCGGTTCAAATGAAAAAAATTTGGCAATTGCGGAGGGTACTATGGCTTACCATACAATTGTTCACAATCAAAGTTTTCGAAGTATGGACTGTACATCCAAGCTTATTAGAAAACTTTTTAACCAAAAGTTTACTTGTGCCAGAACGAAGTGTGAAAGAATTGTTTTAAAGGTATTTAAAAAATTCTCAGATGAGCTACTCGAAAAGGATCTTAAGGAGGCCAATTTTGTAACAATATTGTCGGACGCATCAAACCACAATGAGATTAAGCTCTATCCTATTCTAATTAGGTATTTCAATACGGAAAGAGGTGTTCAAACTAAAATTTTAAATTTAGACTCTATAGATGGAGAAACGTCCGAGATACTTTCCAAACATATATGTAACATAGTTAAAAAACATAATTTATCAGAAAAAGTTTTAGCTCTTTCGGCTGACAATACAAATACAAATTTTGGGGGTCTGCACCAAGAAAGGGGAAAATAATGTTCACAAAAGAATTCAGCCTATTTTAGAGAAACCTATAATAGGAATTGGGTGCAATGCTCATATTGTATCTAATGCAATCAATACAGCATCAACGACAATGAGTATCGATGTTGAGACCATCATACCCCAGATATTTCTATATTTTCATCGATATACTGTGAGAGTAGCTAATTTAAAACAATTTTGCGCCGAAGCTTCGGTGGAGTATAAAAAAATTCTAGGTTTTTCTAAAGTAAGATGGCTAGCGCTCACACCAGCTATTGAACGAATAATCAAGTTATTTGAGCCTTTACGTTCATATTTTCTTAGTATAGAAAAGTGCCCAAAAACTTTAAAAGATTTTTTTGAGAACGAAATTTCGGAAGCACTTTTAATTTTTGTTCATAATCAAGCCGTTTTGTTTAGTAACGCTATTAAGAAAATAGAAGGATCTAATATAGCGCTTGTTGAAGTTATTGGCACTTTACAGGAATTAAAAGAAATGTATGTGTCTCGTTATAATTTAAAATTTGTACCGATTATCGTAGAATCAATGATAAGAAGGCTGGAAGAAAGTAATCCCGAAATAAGGCGGTCATTTACAAAAGAAATGTTGTTGTTCTACGAAACTTGCTCTGACTATTTAGAACAATGGACAGATCGACTAAAAAATTTTAATTGTTTGAGCTGGACGTTGCTACGCCATAAAATTTGTTGGACCGAGGTTCAAAAAACCATTACATTTCTAAGTTCAAATAATATTAAAACCATAAATGATAATGGGCTATTCGATGAGATAAGAAGGGTGAACACATTTTGCGAAGAAAATCAATGTTTTCGTACTTGGGAAGAAAATGGAACTGAAATCGACAGAAAATGGACGGAAATATTTACCTTTTTTAAAACAGAAGCAATACCATTTATAAATTTAAAGATTATAATCGAAGCTGTTATGTGTCTTCCCGGAACAAATGCTAGCGTCGAGAGAACGTTTTCAATAATTAACGATTTTTGGGGATGCGAGAAATCACGATTGACGATAGATGTTTTGTCAGCTGTAGTTACCACTAAAGAAAATTTGAAAATTTATAACTGTGAACAGTTTGTTAATATTCTATCAGAAAATGAACATTTGATAAAGGCTATACATTCTAGCAATAAATATGAGGATTAAATCCGTATTTGTGAAACGTAAAATGAAAATGAATACATACATTTATTTATTTTATACGCTTTTAGTTATTTTAATGTATATTATATAGTTAATTACATTTATAAGTTTTGACTGCAAAATGTGAAATTGAAATATATTCAAAACAATAAATTGTTTTCTTTATTTTATGGTTTTTGAATAAAACTATTTTGTATTTTAAATTGAAAAAAAAATTGTGTACTCCTTTGAAATTTGAAAATTCTGGTCACCTTAATTTATAAAATAAAATGAAAACAAAAAAAACTTACCTTACGGATCCATGTAGATTAAATTAATTAATTTAACAATTAAAATAATAACACCACTACACTAATTCACACGATATTAAATTTAATTGTAAGTAAAATGAAAATAAATAAATATTAATTTTTCTTTTTCGTTTTGTTTTATGGACTACACACATCGATAGTCAAGCAGTAACTCTCTCTCAGTCTCTCTCAACTCTCTCGCACATATTTAGCCTGAGAAAATAAAAAAATAAAAAATATTTTGAAATTATTTTCCGTTAAAACCTAAGATTAGTGCGAATTCTATAGATTAAAAAAAAAAAGGATTTTTAACTTTTAACGTGCCATGTTAGTGTGCAATTTTACTATAGAAAGTATGACCAACCTCCACTTAGTATTCTTTTTTATAAGTTTCACATACATACTACTAATTTTTTAATATGTTGGTGGATTTAAGAATGATAATGTGCACTGCGAGCTTAGATCTATTTGTGCATCGCTTGTAAATTGAGGAAATAATTCCTTCATAATGCCACTGTTTCCGGAAAATTAATGGGTTTCCTGTCGGACCGGAGTATACCATATATGGCTTTGAGAAATCTGAATCTTTTAAGAGCGACTGTACTGCATGTGAAGATAAATACATCATGTTGTGATACCTCACGTTTTGACAAATATTCTTTGACAGATTAAGTAAGGCAACGAAACTGTAACACGAGGTTTTCTCCAGGTTTAAAATGAGACCATGCCTCAGATTGAACCATCAGACTTAGATCATTAACAAACCTAATGTTCGTAATGAGGACAATTTTTAATCCGGTGAGAAATTGCGTAATAGAAGAATAGCGTAGATCTTCTTTCATGCTACTTCTAGTAATATAAGGGAGGTTGATTCTGATTTGTTTGGCTTGGCAACCATGTTGGTTGGTAAAATGTGTCGAGCGACTAAATTTTTAAAAGAGTTGCATATTATCAATTCAAAGGACCAACCGATTATGTAACGTCAACAATGAGTCGGCTAAATTCCTAAATGGGATGTAGCACCGCAGCAAATTAAATAAAATTTTATCAGTTCAAATAACTTTGGTACCTACAGATATATTTTGATGATTTCGTGTTTAATTTAAATTCAGTGTGGACTACTATTTGTTGCATTTAGAATAGTGACTTGACTTTTATATATTTTAATTAATAAATTAGGAATTTATTACATTTTTTTAGCAGTGTTGAAATAAGTTATTTATCATTGGGTTGTTATCTCTATATAGTTAGTGGGATGGTGTTCAAGGTCCAATAGTCGATGATTACGTAGTCTCCTTCTCGGAACATCTTCGAGTTTTAAGTGATGTATGGTGAATCTATACACAGCGTCCAACAGGCTTCTTCTATTTTCGAGAGTGAAGAGCTTATAATTCTGGCATCTGGTCTTATGTGGAGGTAGTTGCGCCACATTCTCGTGGAAATGTATATTATTGTCATATTCGCAATCGGTTTTCATTAATAAAAACAAGAGATTTTTTTCAAACTTTAGATTCTCTTGATGTGAACATAATAATTAGGGCTTCATACAGCTACTGCATACTCCACTTGGGATCTAATACGCGAAATATAGTGCAAGTAATTTAGTTTAACGTACACAAGTGACCCGTCCATCGTTTGATAAACCAAACATTGAATTGGTTTTGCTGTGCAACTTGTTTCGTATGCACACCACTTATATCTGCGGATGATCTGCTACGGACAATTCAAATAAAAAATATCCAGGGTCTAATGCGGGATGCTTGGGGAACTCCCGAGGTAACTTTGATTACTTTGGATTCCTTATACCTTCAATTTTCCCATATTGTGCGCGGTCTGTTAAATATGAGTTAGACCACTCAATGAATTTAACTCCGAAAGTACTAAGACTTTCAACCGTCGTTTGATGACAAATAGAATCAAACGCTTTGCTGAAGTCTGTATTGACTATAAGTCTATTTGAGAGGGTTTTATTCAATTTCATTCATCGCGTTACTAAGGAATTCAACCAAATTAGTACTCGTAGATCACCCTGGTATAAACCCGTGTTGTACAATTGATAAATGGCACGCTAATTTATCTTTGAAGGTGTTAAAGACAACTAACTCGAACAATTTAGCGATCGATGAGGTAGTTGAGTTTCCTCTGTAGCAAGAGATGTCGCTTCTTGTATCCGATTTAAATATAGGAGTAATTTTCAAAATTCTCCATTGAATGGAAAAAATACTGGTGTTTAGGGATTGATTGAAATGATTCCTTAATGGGTATACCTCTTTAAAACTGATGCTGGTGTATTGTCTAGCCGGCATTTAATCGCCAAAGCATTCAGTGGTATCAAAACATCTTCATCAGTGACAACAGGATAGCTAACACCGCATCCCCAATAGAATTCCTTAAACTTTTTCCTTACAGAAAAGTATGAAAAAAAAAAACAATTTTTCTGAAGTTTTTTTTTCATACTTTTCTGTAAGGAAAAAGTCATAAGGAATTCTATTGGGGATGCGTTGTAATGTTTATATTTTTAGGTAAATAACTAACTGACTGAAATAAAGCCAGCAAACATAACACCTATTTCCTTGTCATTATCGCTACTAATGTTATTATAGTTCATATTGGAGGGGTGCCCTCCAATTGCTCACTTAGATCTAAAGTACGAGGGCAGATTGATAAGTCAACATTTTCGCTCGATACAATGCAGACCAGAAGAAACAAGACCTATTTTAGATTTTCTACTTAAGAAGATTGATGATCTTGTTCAATTTGCCCGCAATCAAAATTTTAGTGGTACTAGTGCAAATGTTATCTATGGAGACATTTTTTTATATACATCTGCTCTACGATAAAATCTAAAAATAAAATTTTAATTTTGTTTAAAATATTTTGAGGTTTTTCTTTATTTATGTGTGATACAATCGATATTAAAAACGCCACCAAACATTGTCTGTATTTATATTCCATGTTGTGTTGGGTAGGGTGTATACGTATTTGTTGGTTGCGGTTTACACAAACTCGATTGAAAGCCTTGGAGATTTTCATAAACATACAGCGAATGTTTCTTTCAGTACATTTGAATCGTCTTTTGTGGTAACACGCGTTTGGGGCTTCATGTGATAAACAGCGCCACAATAAAAATAATAAGTGATTAATTTAATTTTTATTTTTGGTGGCTAGACAGTATTTTCTAATCTCGTGAAAGTAGTGGAAACCTGTAGTGGACAATTTGTGATATCAGTGAAAAATTATTAAATAGTGTAACAATTGAACATCGTTAGATTTAGGATCATCACACGTGTTTGCCTTTTCTGTTTTCGAATTTAAGAATTGTAGAGACTAAATAATATAAGAGAATTTCCGCAGCGCAGGTAAAATAGAGCAAATTGATATTTTACCTCGTTCTCGTGAATAGGTCTCTGGAATTTGTGAAAAAAAAAATTTGTGAAAATAATTATGGAAATGAGGACTTTTTTAACGATATAACAATCGTTGAATCGAGTTTCGCTCGAGGCATGCAAATTTATTTTGGTGATACATACTATCAATAGCGTGAAGCCTATACTGTTTACAGTTTAGTGTAATAAAGCAGTGTAATAAAGTGCAAGTACTGAAATTGTGACAAATAGTGCACGGAAGCAAATATTTTTTTCAAATTGTAAATGAAGTTTGGTACCTTACGCTGAGTGTTTTTATTTCCAAAACTCTAAAACGACTTCATAATATTTTGTAAATATTATTCGTAATAAACAGATATAAAAGCTTATATACAAATAAAATTATGCTCATGGGCTTTTAACTGAAGGGAATCGATGAGCGGAACAAGAATTTCATAACCATAAGAGATGTCTGTTTATATCATTCTGGTGGCACACACGTAACAACCGGGTTGAGCGATAAGCTAACAACCATCTATCAAGAAAACAACTATATAGACCAAAGCTTCGGATTATCAATGCAGACTATCGATTCACATCCTCCATTCAGTAAGCCGTATTTGAAGAGGATCTCGCATCTATCTTCTCGCAATGATTGGTTGAATGATGTCGCCATGTCTAAAATAACCAAAAGCGGCATGATAAATAGTTGGTTCGTAGCTTATACATTGTTTGCATAAATAAAGGCGTCCGTCTGAATGGACGAACACTATCTACAAAGTCCTTCGTTGTCGTAATGATTATAGGTGACTATCAGTTTTCAGAACTTTCAAAACAACAGATGGCGACAATCTCGTTCACTATCACTGTTATATTTCGTTTCCATGAGTATATACGTTTTATTCATCCATCTTTTCTTACTACTAGATCTACAAGACAACTCTAAAAAAACCGGAAGTTATTTTATACCTTTTTCTATTTCATCAGTGATAGGGTTGAACAATAACCCTAGACACCACAATCTAAATCTACTTAAATTATCGTTTCTTATAATGTTATCGCTATTTACGCATGCTTTCGTTTGAACTCGGTTGGTGAACATTACTTTTAAATATTAAATATTTTGTTGAATCGTGTTTTTTTATCGTAATTGTTATAAAGATCATGAGAGTCTGTCGTCTTGGCTCTACTTCTTATTTAATCTACATGACGCTTTAATATTCTTCTGTTCGTCAGTCTATACATAAATAATTCCTCGGTCCTAAAACTTTAATTACCAGAGCGTTCACCCATCTTGCTTTGCTCACTACCGTGTAGTATGCCTTACAATTACTTCTTCTACTATAGTAAACTTTCTTCCTGATGTTCCAGTTAAACTAGCTTCTATGCCCAATTCTTGTAAACCACTGTTCTTATGTTTCAACAGATCAAACCTTAATCTAGGATTATATTTCAATGTGTTGACGGTTTGATTCCAGCTGTACAGTGATCTATATTTCTATAATTAATGAGAAAGTTATTTATAACCTCCTCTAAGTCTATACTACCGTCTCCGTTTCTTTCAAAATCAACCTACTAAATGTATTGGATATTAAAATCTGGCTATCACGTCTTTAAATTTCTTAAGTGTAAATTCCGATGTTGCGTGTTGTGTGTCAAAAACTTCTAGCCATTTTGACTTTGCATCTATCATAATTAATAAAAATTTGTAATTTATTGGTCCAGCGTAATCCAAATGCAGTCTTTATGCGGGATGTGCCATAATCATAAAATACAATCCAATTTCTTTGGATTCAGCAATACCGAAAGACAAGCATCACAACTTTTGATTAAATTTTCTATTTCCATGTCCATCGACGGCCACCAAACATATATGATCGCAATAGACTCTTTGTTTTAACAATACCCAAGTGATTTATGTGAGCTTCCAGTAAAATATGCATCCTCAATCCTTTGGGTGTTACTATTCGATGCCCCCTCATTAAAATTTCATTCTCTACCGTTAGTTCTGTTCGATTTCGTAACAATCTCTTAAATTATCTTTAGTTGTGAATATCAGAAAAATTATTGAATTGGAGCGCTTTTATAACAGCAATCAATAATTCATCCTTCACGGTTTCTGCATAAAGCGTTTCGTACTGAATTGGATTATCAGTATTTTGTCTGACGAAATACAAGTAACTAGTATCATTATCTAATTTTGTTGGTATTGGGTCTATCGGATTTCTAGATAAAAGATCCGCTTGATTTTTATCAGAATTAACATGCTTTATCGTAAAGTTAAAAGCTGATAAGTGAACCGCCCATCGTTGCAATATGCCCAATAATGGCTTATGATCTGTCACCAGTGTAAAATGATTTCCAATTAAATATTGAAAAAGCTTCTTCGTTCCGTACACTTCTTTGCCGTCTGCGGATACAAATGTGAGATTACTGCACCAATCCCTATATTAGAAGCATCACAACAAACACAACGTCTGAAATTACTTCTTCTTCATACCTTAAAAAAACATGCTTTCTTATTCCCTAGCCCAGTCGTACGGCTTATCTTTCTTAAGTAGCTCGTAAAGTGGAGCCATCTTTGTTGCTATACCATTAATAAATTTTCCGTAATAATTAATGAACCCACAAAACGACTTTAATTCTGTTACATTTTCCGGCAACCTCATTTCTAATATTTTGCTCCTATCGTCAATTTTCCTAAACCCCTCTTCCGTAATCGTATATGCGTCCTAAATATTGTATCTTTCTTTAGCATATACACATTTATTTTTCCTAAGTTTTAAATTTGCATCACGTAACCTTTGAAAAACTAGTTCCAGGCGTTCATTATGTGTTCTCAAATTTGGGACTTTTTAATATCCGTCGTGGTCAACATTTCCGTAAAATTTACATTAATTCTTATACCTAGGTCTAACCTTAAACTAAGAATTTTTAAATATGTATCAGGTCACAAGCCTCATTTTGCAGTAGTTGCATTGTTAATAAATTAGCAAGTTCGCTGATAATAGTGCTAGGTACAGTTTAGCCGTACAATTCAAAAATTGTATCGTTACCATCCTTAGTCGCTTGGAGACATGTACCGTCCGGTTACCCGGTCTACTCTAGCGCACTGTGACGTTCTTTTAAGACGCTGATCAGTTCGGCGCAATATGCCCGAAACTGTGGGAGTACTTCGGCACTCAGTAATTTTGGCAGTGATAATTCATGTATGTTTGAGTTACCAAGCCACTTTTGCTTTATTGACTTGACCGTCACCTCGTTACATTCGAAAAGTAGGTGGTTTACATCTTCTACTTCCGAACCGCATAGACATCGACAATGGTTTATTATTTTGAATCTCTAGAGGTAGGCCTTAAATTTACCATGCCCAGAGATTACTTGACTAACCGAGCTTGTTATTTGTAGCTTCATTTTTAGACGAACTTTTACGTCTGGAATGAATGCAAATGTGTGTCTTCCATTTGCTGATTCATTCCGTCTTCTTTGCCACAGGTCAACCGCCATTTGCGCGATTTCATTTTTGTTGCTATATTGAATTTGTTCACTATCTGCGACATGTATATGGTCACCTGATTCATTCACGGCGCTTCTTCTAAGGTGATACATGAGCGATCGTTTTTTGATTAGAATATCCACTGGGAGCACGCCGGCCAGAACTACAACAGCGTCCTTAGATACCGTTCGGTAGGCCTTTGTTACTCCTAGCAGTATATTCCTCTGAGCACTTTCTAGTGATCTGATGTGGTGACAGTTTAACCTGTCATACCAACCAGCTGCGGCATACGTGAAAAGCGCCTCCGCCACACCTTTGTATATTATTACAAGTGTTTTGTGATTCAGTCCCCATCCCTCTCTTGACACTCTCGCCAATGAGTGGAATAGTTTCTTAGCGTTTTCACAGACTCTAAGAACGTGAGATGTTACGCCCATTCGTTCATCTAGGTCAACTCCTAAATATCTAACGCACTTGATCATTTTCACGTTTCGACCGTTCAGTGATATTGTTGGTGGTCGACTAGAGTCAAATTTGCCTTTTAGCTGCAGTATCACTGTTTTTTCTGCAGATAGTGACATTTTATTCGTTTCGCACCATTGTATCATGTTATTTATGGCGGTTTGACCCTGGCGTTGAAGTTCAAGCCTCAAGTTGCCGTGCACCAGGATGACTTTGTCATCTGCGAATGCTATTTCATCCTGGTCATTCATCATACTCGTATTAAATACGATATTCCAGATTAGGGATCCTAGGATTGAGCCCTGAGGACATCGTTTTGTAACTTGTTTTGTTACTGAACCATATTTGTCTCTGATTTCTGCGGTTCGGTTGCTGAAGTAGCTCCAGCTATATCCAAGAAAATACCCATGACATATTTTGAACTTTGGGTTTTGACAGTGTTTGTTAGGCGGACTATCGCGTCCTCAGTAGACATGCTACGTCGGAAGCCGAATTGTTTGTCCGAGAATAGTCCGCTCTGTTCGATTCTTGGAGAGATACGAACCGCTAGTAGCCTTTCTAAGAGTTTCCCCATGACAGGTAGCATTGGTCTATAAGACTTCGGAGAAAGTGGATCTCTATCCCCAGGTTTCCTGATTATAATCATTTCACCCTTTTTCCACGCCTTCGGGAAGTAGCCAAATTTTAAGCAGCTGTTTAATAATCTTACTATGGAAGTCCCTATTATGGGCCAAGCCAGTTGGATTATTTCAGCGTTCAAGTTGTCAAGTCCGGGAGACTTGTTACGCTTAAAGCAAGTAAGGGCACTGTTGACCTCCTCCCACGTAAATGGGGGGTCTTCAGCATCAGATATCCAACTATTGTTGGTGGCGATCTCGCGCATTTCTGCTTGAGGCCCAGTAACGTCAGGTGTTTCGTTCGGCAGAAGCGAGTTTAATAACTCCAAGCGTGTGTCATGTATCAGTGACGACTCCACTTGTCTTCCTGATGGTGTTTAAGACTTCAGGTGGTCTTGCTTTGCCGGCGGCAAATTTATATACAAGTCCCCATGGGTCATTGTTGCCATGTTCCGTGACGTACCTTTGGAAACTACTTTGCTTAGCTATAAATACTTCATGGAAGTATTTATTCCTTGCCGCTCTAAAGAGAGACAATTTCAACTCTTTTGCTATTTGGGAGTATATGTAGTTAGTTATATTCTAGTAACAAATCTAATTTACAAAGGTATTTGTTGCCTTGAAGTTTTGCTCGTATCCTTATAATCCGCGCAAAGGCGTTTTCCATTCTGTATACTATCTGTTTTCGTAATTATCCCTCCTTTCTGTAATTCTAGCAACTGCTTCTCTATTGCTTCGAATATAGGATGTATTTGTATACTTACAAATTCGCTCCAAATGATCTGTTATGTTGCGATATCGTTGTCATATTGGAACTATACCTTTATTTCATTGTTTTATCGCATTAACCTCTACATCTTGTAGAGCCGTCGATTCACGCAACAAATATCTCTCCGCTATACCAACTAATTTCTCCAAATCTTGCTTTTCGTCCACTTTACACAATCTATCGAACAATTTACCACACATTCCGGTTACAAACTTGTCCACTAGCATACTGCCTAGTCTATCCCCAAATTTACACTGCAAAGCACCATCTCGAATTCTTACTATCCATTCTTGAATTGATTCACTTTCGTTTTTGTGTAATTCCATAAATATTCTCCTTTGAGAAGGAGACTCCTCATAAACGCTCCAACGTTTCACTGGTTGGATCTGATGGTGGCGTTAACTTATATATCAATGTGGAAGTCGATTCGTGTAGAGCTGACAGCAATGTAGCCTTTTTTTGCTCCTCCGTTTCAAATTTTAAAGACGTAAAACTATTTATTAATAGCGGCCCTTGTAAATCTTAAAATCGTCTTTTTGGTGGTTAAAAATCGGCACCATTAAATATTGCATATTCGCCATCTTTTATTCTTTATTTCTTTTCTGTTTTATTTAATTTTCACTTTATTATTAACAGCACTGTTTGCAATTAATTAATTAATACTTTTTACGATTTTTCCTCCAAGAACAGAGTTAAAACATTACAAAATGTGTACAAGCCAGCCGCACGAAATTGGCCTCGAGCTAGACAAAGTTGAAAATGTGTGATATATAATGCAAATTGTTGTAGTAACGCGTTGTACCGCCGTTTAGAGATCACACATTTTCAACTTTGTCTGGCTCGAGACAAATTTCGTGCGGCCACCTACAACGTTTTATTCATCCATCTTCTTTCACTTCATCTACAAGAGTCAACTCTAAAAAAACCGGCAGTTATTTTCATCAGTAGTAGGGTTGAACAATAACCCTACACCACAATCACAATACTTTAGAGATCAAAAATCTGGTAATTATATCAGAGATTGTGAAAAATCAAGCAGATCAAGGGCAAATCAAGTCATACAGATTTGAAGCGTTGGCAATAAAAAAAAACGTGTATATGTGTTAAGCATTTGGCCGAACTCTTATGAAATGCTGGATGTACCAGTACGCGTACTGAGTGTGAGCTTACCAATAATCGTAATCGGGGAAGGAGTGGTTAATCTTAAAACGGAAGGAAATAACTAAATTTCGAACAGTAAGCGGAAATAACAAAGTTGTCGATCATCAAGCCATGACTACGACTTATTAAGAACTGATAGTGTGCTATATCTAGTTCGGTAAGCAACAAGACGTTTACAGCTCGCGGAGTAACAAAAAAGAGAAAACATATGAGAATGAGAAACTGAATCCTTAAAGCGATCATTGTCAAGCAGAAACTCATCCTGATTACAGAGAAAAGTTGACCATAATTGGATTATATATCGCGGCTGAATTTGGGGGATTAATGGAGAAGGTTTTAATAAATGGAGAACATGTCAAGTATATAATAATTAATTGGACTAGATTTTTTCGTATATGTTTGCTTTTAAAATATTTGCAAAAATTTCGAAAAGCTCATGTGGAAGCTGCCCTTTCCAGTTCTACACCGATTTTTGTATTGATCCTGAATCTGGTTGGGCTGCAGATGGTGAAATTGAATGATTTTTTTTTTTTTATTTAAATAGTACAATCCATTATCACATGATAATTTATGATAATGATGATCACGCACTTATTTGAAACTAACAAGTGGAGCGAGTGTGGGCTGCTCCCAATAATGAATCTTTATTTATTAGATGACAGTTCTTGTGTTATATCAAGAAGTTGTATTGCTTCACTGTTGGTATGTTATAGTAACTTTCTTTCATGTTTGATGGCAAGTTCCTGGATCACTTCATCAATCCATTTAACATTTAGGCCTTTGTGTAATTCCTCGTTGGTTACGTAGCGGTAAGCATTCGTTATTGCACGTAGAAATTTGTTTTGACAACGTTGAATAATTAAACGATTTGATTGTTTCGTATAGCCTCAGAGTTGGATACCATACGTCCAATTGGTTTAATTATCGATTAGTAGATCAGGCATTTACAGTACAGGCTAAGCTTAGAATGTCTTCCTATTAGCCATAGTACATCTCACGTTGTTTTATTTTCATTTGCTCTGTTTGTTGTCTAACGTGATATTCCTAGTTCAATCCTGAATCGAGATGCAATCCGAGATATTTAGCAGATTCAGCTAGGGGAATTTATACTCCATTGAGAAACGTATGGATGTTGCCGTTTTTGTGCCGCAACGTGTATGTTACATTGGCCTGGTCCATTGGCTGATTTTATCGAGTGATTGCTGTAAGTGTTCTACTGCTTGGTTTGGCGATTCGCTTGATACCAATACTGCGGTATCATCAGCAGAAGTTCCGATGAAGGTTGTTTCCGTTGTGTAAAGTAGATATAGGATGGGTCCTAATACGCTACCCTGGGGCATCCCTGCTATGGCTGGGTAAAAGTTGGAGTATGTTTCTTCATGTGATACTCTAAATATTCGTTTGAAGAGATACGACTCGAGCAATTGGCAGTAATTTTCTGGCACTAATTTAATAATCTTCTAGATAAGACCCTTATGCCACACTCTATCGAAAGCCTGTGATACACCTAGAAATACGGCAGGGCAATATTTCTTCTCTTCAAGTGCTTGTTCTATATTTGCAGTCAAGCGATGATCTTGATCAATTGTCGAATGTTTATTCCTCAATCCAAACTGGAAGTTAGGTATAATTATCATTGGTTTTAGTCGTTTCAATAATAACTTCTCAAACAACTTTGAAATAGTATAGGTAACAAAGAGGTCGGCCTGTATGAGCCCATTTGCTCGGCTGGTTTTTTTATCATGATTATTTGCGCAACCTTGCCACACTCAGGCACATATGTAAGTCGAAAGCAAGCATTATATATATATATATATATATATATATATATATATATATATATATATATATATATATATATACAATATATATATATATATATATATATATATATATATATATATATATATATATATATATATATATATATATATATATATATATATATATATATATATATATATATATATATATATATATATATATATATATATATATATATATATATATATATATATATATATATATATATATATATATATATATATATATATATATATATATATATATATATATATATATATATATATATATATATATATATATATATATATATATATATATATATATATATATATATATATATATATATATATATATATATATATATATATATATATATATATATATATATATATATATATATATATATATATATATATATATATATATATATATATATATATATATATATATATATATATATATATATATATGTTAACATAGTAACTGCTCATATCTATTTCTTGTGCAATTTCTAGTGAGGTGACACTTCTGATATTTGATGAAGATCTATAGACTGGTTTAGAATCAATCCTAGATTGTATGTCGTGAGGTTGAAATACTGATGATAGATGTTGTGCAAACAGTTCTGCTTCTTCTTCGTTACGTCGCGCCCATTCCCCATTTATGTTCCTTATAAGTGGCACTTGGATTATTATGGCCTCTTGTATCTTTTAGTAGCTTTCCAAAGAGAATAATTTTTGTCGGCTTCAGGACCCAGTCCTTTCAAATAATTTTCTGTACAAGCTTCTTTATGTTCTTTAATTAATCGGTTAACTTTATTACTTACCCGATTATATTCTATTTTGTCAATATTGTTTCTGGTTCTATGCCATATGCGTCTTTCTTCATCAATCCCGAATCGTCAGGGGGTAGTTGATCTCTTGTACAACTTTCTCACCTAAATACGGGTGTAGCCTCTTTAGCTGCTTCACGCATGGAGTTAATAAAATATTTAGTTTGTAATTCAAGTTCTTGTTTAGTTTTAAGACTAATTTTTAACTCAATTAGGTTGTCCAGTTTCTCTCTAAATAATTCCAATCAGTAAATTTATTAGTAAGATTAAGTTTGGTTTTCTTTTTCATTAAGACCGGTGTGTGATCGGAAGTAAGTTCGTCAATAGACTCGACTTCAATATAATATTCAATAATTTGCGGTTATTCCTTTCGAGATATAAAAGTCAATAAAATCAGGAACTTTGTTGATGTCTGTAGGCCAATAGGTAGGTTTACGCGATTAGTGATATTCACAACCTAACATTTCTATTGCACTTGGAAGTTCTTTTCCTTTCCCTGGTGTTATGAGTCGAGATCCCCACGCAGTATGCTTGACGTTGTAGTCACCTCCTATAATAAACCTTGGTCCAGGTTTATTAAAAATGTTGACATATTGATTTCTTACGATATTATGTCTTGGTGGGCAGTAGATCGCCCCTAAACTTAGTTCAGCACCACCTTGGTTAATCGTTATTACGGTAGCTTGCGTATATGGCTCTTTAATTTCTTCTTGTTGAAAATGTAGGATATTTTGTTTGATTAAGATTGATGTCCCTCCTCGAGCACGACCACTGGCACGCAATGTCCAATAGTAATTTTGATAAAGTTTTTCTCCGTAAAGTGCGCTTCTCTGAAATTAACGCTACATCTATGTTATTGGTTCTTAGAAATACTTCTACTTCTTGAGCTCTTGCATTGATGAAAAATGAAGCGAATTTATCACAAATATTATATTTTTTAAAATACATATTCGTATATGCAAAAAAAGAAAAATCTCCTATGAAAGCAAGCACTTCCGGTGGATGGATTTTCCACAAATTTCACTAGTACGTTTCAATTTATAAAAAAGGGGTATAAACTAATGTATGAGAGGGCACAAGGGACAGGAGTCTAGGACTTTACCCGCCCACCGGGTCATAGTTGTGTTCATTTTCGGGATTAGAATCCGGTATCGTCTTCAAAGATATGGTCTTACACTTATTGATGTTGAGTGAGACTGAGCAAATTGGAATCACGCCAAATCACCAGCTAAAATGGCGGGGTGAAGAGGAGGGGGAAGTACTGACCGAGGGATAAATTGTCGAGGATAACGATGAGAGACGAGGCGGTGACGGTGGTGAGTAATGAAACGGGAGGGTTGCTAATGGGCCATGGAGAGGAAGGACGGGAGGGGGGGTTGACCGGTGTTAGACGGTGTTCAAATTAGAAAGCAAGCAATTCTACCGGTTTTATTCTGTTGTTTCAAGAAACCTTACAAATTCCTTCCTTATCTGTTGGAATAAAGCTAACAGGTTTGGAAATTTGGGGCATGCTATTTGAATGTTTTTCTGAAACAAAGGAACAAAACCCGAAAATTGTTGTTGTTTCCTATTCCAAATGATTCCGCCTCGGCTCGACTTTGCTTTTTCAGACTTCGGCGATGTAGCGAATGGTAGATCTGCAGAAATATTTATTATACTACTTAAAATACTCATGGACCACCATGAAATTTTTACTGCAAAATTCACAACCGGTTCATATTACAATAATTCTACAGAACCCGAATACCGACTGATTTATTTTATGTTCATTTCGCTAGATACAGTTAGAGTGGTGCTATAGAGAGAAAAAATGTTTAACCGCAAGAGTTTCTATAATTGTAGGGCATATCCTCATGAGGCCGATACGCAAAAGTAGACCTTTAGATTCCCTCTTTTGGCCAAACATGATTCATGACTTCTTCTTCGAGTTTAAATTTTTATCTCTGAAGGTTCTAGAATTAAAACACAAAAAAAGTGTGCAAGCCAGACGAGTGCGGTGTTCGTCTGGCTTGCACACTTTTTTGTGGTTTAATTACATTGTCTGCTTCTTTGCCAATTTTTCTGGAGTGGATTATTTAAGTACCATTTTGCTTTTTTAGTTGTGATACTGTGGTACTATTGTGACATCATTGACAGTGTTTCTAAGTTTATAAGCTCGGTGTAGTAATATCGAGATCTTCTGTCAAACAAGTGTTGTCATGTTTATTTAATTTTGAATTTGCATGTTGAGAAATGTTTTGGTTTGCAGGGTATAGCTCCACCAATATTGTTCTGCCTGCTTGGTAATACAATTATTCTAACAACCAGATTTTTAAATTGGTCTTACATGCGGCCACCATTTACACACAAAATGGTCACATCAATCAATCACTTTAATGTGCCAAGCTGTTCATGCCTTTTATTGGGTTAGACAGCTAAACTAGATTGTGTCTGATTAGTTTGATTATAAAATACACAAAATTTATCAGTAAACAGAAAACTAAAAATGCAATAAAACTCTATATGGCTATTGATTATTTCTTTTTCTTTAGAACAATTTTCCCGGTGGATATTTAAAATAAATCATTCATGTAAACATTAGTTTTGCACAATAATTCACAATTAAATAAAAATGGAGAAGGATATAGCTGAAAACGATAAGTAATTAAGTCACACCTATTGAAGGTTTGCCCTTGAACTTTTGATAATCTTTGTTCTCTTTATTTCAGCAACGCCGTAAAATTAATGCCACTTGATGATAAGCAATGGAACGTCACAAGAAAACGTCGCTGCTGCCATCCCCGTACATTTTGGGAACAATTCCAAGATTATTCGGAGAACACAACCATTCATGGTGTAAAATACTTGGGTGAAAACCGTTCAATATTCGAAAAAATCTGGTGGATTATAGGTTTTATAATTTGTGTTGTATGCCTGGTTATGTTCATCTATACAATTTGGGATAAATGGCAAACAAGTCCGGTAATTTTAGCGGTAGATGATGCACGAACACCGGTTTATAAAATACCATTTCCGGCTGTGACCATATGCCCGGAAACTAAATTGCGCACTAAAAATCAACAAAAATTTAGCTATAGTGGCGTGATCGGGCGAATTGATAAGAATCCCTATAGCGAGAAAAAGCCAAATTGGACGGAAGCAGAAATAACTAATTTCGAAACAATAGCGCATGCATGCGATTATAAAAAAGTGGCGCAATTTGGTCGAAATATTTGGGGCCGAGAACGGAACAATACAATAACGGATTATAAAGTATTTGAACAATTTCGATCGGTAATATTTTTTTAAACCCACATTGATGTTTTTACTAAATATGCTTTTTTATATTCAGTTGACCTTCCGTCCCGATGACATACTAGTCGAATGCAAATTCTCGCGGTCTGATTCATGCGAAAATATTTATTCCGAAATATTTACTGAAATGGGAATGTGCTATACGTTCAATTTCGTCAATGATCTGTTACGTGATTACGATACGAACCTCACCAGCGGCTCATTTTACAATGACAAGGAAAATTTTGATTTTGATAGTGGTTATGCAGGTCCAAAAGACAATTTCGAGTTCCCTTACCGAGTGTTATCTGTGGGCAAATCAAAAGGGTTACACACTTTGGTTGCGACCGATAGAAATGATAAAAATTATAATTGTCGAGCGGATCAAGGATACCGTATAACGCTTCATTCCCCTGCTGAATATCCACAACCATCCAAATCATTCATACGTATTGGTCACGGTGAAGATGTAAGCATCAAGATTAAACCAATTAAAATTTCAACCTCGGAAAATTTACGAAGATACGATCCGCATCGGCGCCAATGTTACTTCCAGAATGAACGAACACTACGCTACTTTAACACGTACAACGAGATGAATTGTCGTCTCGAATGCATATCGAATATAACGAATCAATTTTGCGGATGTGTCCAATTTGGAATACCACGCGGTTCTGAAATTCCAATTTGCGGTGCTGGAGCAATCTCGTGCTATGGAGCTGTACTGGCTAATGCTGAAAATCGTTTGCTCAAAATTCAATACAACGCCGAATACAGTTTAAAGGAGGCAAACCCAAATGAAATAACCTTGGCGGATTGTGACTGCCTCCCCGAATGTAATTCGTATCGATATGATGCAACCGTTGAACGTGCTGCTTACGATATGTTACAAGATTCAAAGGATAATTTAATAGATACAAATTTTAATACGAGCATGTATGAGGCGTCAAATATCAATATATTTTATGAAGAAATTAATTTCTTGGGTACCACAAGGACTGAATTGTATGGCATTTCCGATTTAGTTTCCAACTTCGGTGGTTTGCTGGGCCTATTTTTAGGCGGATCGATTTTAAGTTTAATCGAATTAGTTTACTTTTGTATCATACGATCATTATGTAAGTGCATTGATTGCCGACGGTGTCGTCGAGATAAAAACATTCAAACCGTGGCTGAAACGTCTTAATTGTGAATAATTATAAATATGTTAAAAACGTTTTGTTTGGATTCTCATAATAAAATAGATTTTGGTTATTTGGACTTTGTTTAGTTGTTTAAACTGGTAATAGATTTCCACGTGGCAAGCTCAACTCTGAATAATTGTAATGGTGACTGATCCGTCTAAAAAAATCTAAAAAATAAATCATCTAATCTAAAAAAAATGCCGGAAAAGGAAAGTACAGCCTTTAAAAACTATTTACTGGAACTCATTGCTTTTCTTGGCGTTTTATTGTTTCCTCATTTACAATCTGATGGTAAAAAATGCGAATACTGATATTAGCCAACCCTGGATAACTTTCATAAGAATGTGTGGAAACGTTGACAACTTTACTTCCTGTACACGGAAATATTATCCTTCATCAATCACATCACCAAAGCACCGATAACAAACCCAACATGTACCAAGTAAACTAATAAGTTTGGGCAAAGTGTAGCTTAATTTAAGCATAGGTTAAAGGCCACTGGAACCTCCAGGAAGATAGTCACGAGCGTCTTCTTATTGTTAAACAAATCACTCTCGCAAGATTTAACTCATTGTGTAAACGACATGTACGATTTTATCACCACGGTCATCAATCAGCGTCAGCCCACCTCCGGCCTTACTCCCCAGTTATTTAACTGGTTGTAAGAATCAAGCCAGAAGTTTAGGTTTACGTTGTTGATGTACTCACATCACTAAGACCAACACACTCGGACACAAAGAATGCGACAGTGAAACTGCCAAAGCAGTAGGAAAATTGGCTAGTGGATAAAATACGCATCAGGATCGGTTGTGTATCTTGTCGAATATAAATCCGGATTTATAGGATCGTCGTTGCCACAAACTCTAGGAAATAGGGCAATGAGACAAATACAACACTGATAAAGATAAGAAAGGTGGCTACACAAGATGCACGTGATTCAGCGTAATACGCATTACAGTAGATTGGCCCAGCACCTGATGGTTGCTACCGCTAACGAAAGGTAGGTAGAACTGGTCCTGGTGTGTGATTCACACCGACCAAGAATGCAGGGAGAAAATGAAAGGCTGACCTGTAATGCGTTGCAGTATGGCGGGCGAAATATTGTACTAAAAATTAAAATGACTGTATTATGATGGGCCTCAGAAATTGTTGAGCGACTCCGAGAAGAGTTAAAGTGCATTAGAAATGGTTAGAGGACAGCGACAATATGAGATCGATGAATAAATGCTGAAAAGCTGTTTGCAATACCATTGAAAACGACCCATAGAAAGATGTAAAGAAGACAGTATACGGTGTGCCTATACCGACCGTGGAAGCCATTAATACTGTTGTGGACATGGCGTAAAATAAGAGAGAGAGAGAGAGAGAGAGAGAGGAGAGAGAGAGAGAGAGAGAGAGAGAGAGAGAGAGAGAGAGAGAGAGAGAGAGAGAGAGAGAGAGAGAGAGAGAGAGAGAGAGAGAGAGAGAGAGAGAGACCAAGAGAGAGAGAGAGAGACCAAGAGAGAGAGAGAGAGAGAGAGAGAGAGAGACCAAGAGATAGAGAGACCAAGAGATAGAGAGAGAGAGAGAGAGAGAGGAGAGAGAGAGAGAGAGAGAGAGAGAGAGAGAGAGAGAGCGAGAGAGAGACCCATTAGAGCGAGAGAGCAAGAGAGAAGAAGAGTGCGAGATCTTAGGAAAGTACTCCAAAGCTGTTATGTTAATTTTGTGGGTACACTTTTTATTTTGAGCACAAGCACATTTGTTATAAATTTTTGATTGATTGATCGGAATGTGCGACCAAACCTAAGTAAGATTCCGTTCAATCTCACAATTTCTTGAAATAATCGAATCACCAAACTTTTCTCGCAATAATTTAATAGTTGCACTTGCTGTGTGGCACGTAGCCCCATCTTGTTGGAACCAAATGTTGTCATGATCAACTTCTTCCAATTTCGGCCAAATAAAGTTGGTTATCATCGATCTATACCGATCTCCATTGATAGTAACGGTGTTACCAGCTTCAATTCGAAAAAAATACGGACCAATGATTCCACCAGACCAAAAACCACACCAAACTGTCAATTTAGGTGAATGTAATGGTTTTTCATGGATAATTTGTGGATTTTCTTCGAACCAGAATCGACTGAACCCTACTAAAGACTACCCTCCAAACTTTAAATACAATCAGCCACCAATCGAGATAGGGAGTAAAATGGACAGAATATCGTGTATAACTAAGTTAGAAGTAGAAAACATAATTGACACCTTAGACTCCAACACAGCAACAAGTTATGATCATTTATCTGTTAAACACATCAAACAACTGAAAGACGTTATAGTTCCACTTTTAACAAGTTCTATGAACTCTTGGGTTAACGAAAATCAACTTCCATCTTTTTTGAAAATAGCAAAAATAACTCCCATCTTTAAGGCCGGTGACCGATTTGAAGTTGGAAATTTTAGGCCAGTATCAGTTCTTCCAACTACGAGTAAAATACCTGAGCGAATTATTTGCAATAGAATTCAGCATTATCTTGCTGAAAATGAAATTATCCACCGGAATCAATTTGGGCTTTCCAAGGCGAAAAGCTCAGCTTCAGCAACGTTAACGCTTCTTGAAACTGTGTATTCAAACATAGAAAAACGACAGATAACTGGCTGCATGTTTCTTGACCTCCAGAAAGCTTTCGATTGCGTTAACCATGAAATATTGATACAAAAACTTAACATGTATGGCTTACAAAATATTACCGAATTAATATCAAATTATCTCTCAGAAAGATATCAATATGTACAAATAGGAAATTGCGATCCAGAGAAACGTAAACTGACCTGTGGTATACCTCAAGGAGCAATTCTAGGGCCGGTTTTATTTTTAATTTATATCAACGATATATTCGCACTAGATATACATGGCAGAATTCAACTCTTCGCTGATGATATCGCAATTATATATGGCTGATAAATAGTTGGCTATACAACAGCAAGTTGAAATTAAACATAAATAAATCGAATTTTATTATTTTTCATCTGCTTAAACAACCTCCAGACATTCTCGAATTTGTTGAATACTCTAATTCACAAATAAAACGAACGGATAATTATACTTATCTAGGTTTAAAATTTACTTCGCAATTGTCTTGGACTGACCATATCAACTGCCTGAAGCTAAAAATATCTCCTTTCATTGGAGTTCTTAGAACTTATTACTTAAGTATATATAATCTCGTTCTTATTACTTAAGTATATATAATATATTATAGTTATATCCATTCGCATTTACTATACTTGATACAAGCATGGGGCTCTGCTTCTCAATATACTATAAATGACCTTCAAATATTACAGAATAAAGCTTTAAAGGCAGTTAAAAACTTACCGTGGCTCACCCCCTCAAAAATTTTATATAACGATAGTATATTACCCATCCATAAACTCATAAAATATGAATATATAATGACTATTTACAAAATAAAATATGGCCTTCTAAAATGCAATGTTGAACTTATTACAAATTTCCAAATTTCAGAAAGAACTACTCGCAGTAGTAACAAATTCCGCCCTCCAAATTACAAATTAGGCTCAACTCAAAATAGCATATTTTATAGAAGCGTGGCTTTATTTAATAAGTTAGATGACGCAAACAAAGCCCTTCCTATATCACAATTTAAATTTAAATTAAGAAATAAATTATATAAAGAATATATATTAGAATATGATGTTCTACACCATTAGGTTTTGAGACTTATTAGCCGTTCCAGCTACTTGTTCTCGCCGTAAATAATATGAAATTTGAAATATCAAAATAAATAGATAAGTTACGCGTAGCGTAGTAGTAAAAATTAAGAATAATTAGAACATTATATGTATATGTATACATATATTGATAATTAGAATATAATTTGTATTTGCATTTAAAATTTAATTAAATTATAGAATAATTATAATAATGTTTTCCTGTATAGAAATCATGTACTTCTTTTTGGAAAATAAATAAATAAATAAAAAAAAAAAAGTTTTGTTTATTTACGGCACCATTCAGATGAAAGTAAGCCTCATCGGTGAAGATGATTTTCTTAAAAAAATCGTTATCGTTTTCAAGTTGTTCCAAGGCAAAATCAGCAAATTCACGACGTTTACGGTGGTCCAATGGTTTCAATTCTTGAGTGAGAACAATTTTATACGGATGCAAACCCAAATCCTTTCTCAAAATCCGCCAGGTTGCGGTTTGAGACCGTCCCAATTCTTGAGAACGTCTTGGAATCGACAAATTGCGGTCTTCAGCAACACTTGCCTGAATGGCAGCAATATTTGCATTACTTCGAGCATTTCTTTGTCATATTGGCACTTTCAATGTTCAAGTTAACATGTTCAAGTCAACATAATTAGCTTCACAGAATTGCTGTTACCCTCTGGTACCCCATGCGGCTTAGATTCCCGCAGCTCAGTCGGCAGAGGAAAATGGTGTGGGTTTTGGAGTACCCAAGTAACAGCCTAGAGTACCGTATATGTTATAAAAAGAAGATGAGACGGCATGAATTATGCCGTCAAACAGGGGGGGTTAACAACAAAAATTGGGGGATTGGAAAATGACCGGATTTGTGGGATTGATGCCTCATGTTACCGGTATGCCCACCGTGGTTGTATAAATGGTAAACTTAGGGTAACATATCTACCCTATGTTACCCATAAAAAAAAACTGAAGTATTTATTTTGGGCTTAAGGCCCTATGGTTAGTACTTTATTAATTTGGTAAAGTGCTACCAGCAGAAGGAAACCCGCGTGCCAACGCACATGCGAGATTTCCGCTTCTAATGAAGCAGCTGGTGGACCCTTTACCAAATGGGCCCGATTAATTAGTAGTTGATTTATTAACCATACTTACCAAGACGGTTTCGCTCCCCTTTTTCCCTTTTTTTATAAAACAGCGAAGTGGAAAAAAAAGGACAAACTAAAATAAACTAAAAGCAAAATTTGCAATACTTAATTATCACGGCTTGAGCTCTGTGAATAATCAAGTTGCTTTCCAAAACTGCAATCTCCGAACCAAAAATGTTGCGCAGTATTTATACAAAATTCAACTGACTGCGAGAGAAGGGAGGGGGAAAATTTAGTACTGAAAATATACTTGTCTCTCAACCAGTTAATCTAATTTTGCCGAAATCAGCAAAATTTCTGTACAAACACCACACATCAAACAACGTGACATAAATCAAATTTCCGTACACTTGTGGGAATTATATTATATGTGCCCCGAAAATTGCAACGTTTTAAAATTTCCACATAGGTCTCTTATACCTTTATGTAAAACGTTTGCTTTCTTCGTATTCGCAATTTTGTGTTGTGCACAAAACATATATATATATATATACATTATCTAATTACAAGTCTAGTATTTATGTTTACTCATTTGTATTTATAATAACTACATTATAAAAACCTTGAGCGACACAAAATTGCAACCAGTGGCCCTATTCTGGTTTTCCCAGGGAATAGGGAATTTGGAATTAGTCACGTTTTTCTAGCAGTTGGGAATTTTTTATTCCCCAAAGTGTATTCTGGCGTTTGGGAATTTTTTTAATTGGGAAAAAATAATTCCATTTTATAGCAGTTTTGACGTTAATTTTTCCCAATTATTTTTTTGGGGAATTGTAATTCGTACCTTTTTGAATTTTTTAACATTATTTTTGCTAATAAATATATATTTAAAAATAAATTAAACTTGTAATAAGGTCGCAATACGTGTTTTAGTTTATAAATATTTACATTAAAAAAAAATCCCCAAAAAATTATTCCAAGTCTGCCAGAATACACATTTGGGAACGGGAAATATATATTTGGGAATTAGAGCAATTTGTAATTACAGCAAAATATTTTCCCAATCCCCAATTCTCCGGGAAGACTAGAATAGGGCCACAGATAACGTAAATAAGAGATAATTTTATGTTTGTTGTATTGCATCTTATACCATATTCATGTATATGGATGCAACAACATAAAGAAGAGTAGATAATTCCAGCATGACTTAGTGGTTAATGAATTTTTGTGAAGATGGTATCTTCAAGGTCATGGTGAAATTACTCTGATAAACGTAAAGCTTATCGGGAATGGATTGATAACGGAATAGAATAAAATTCCGTTACAACATTATGTAAAGAAAATGTACGCTCTAAAATTTTCAATAATTCGACGAATAGCGAGCACACTTGGACGATTATTACAACTATAAAATTGCAAACTCGCACGAAAAGTTGCAATTGGAGAACGATTATTTTGATAATAAATCTGAATAATTTGTGAACGTTGTTCTTGCGTATATCTCACCATGATGAAATTGTAAATTCAATTATTTTTCTAAAACTCTATGACAACCGTTTGTTTTACCGAAGTAAACGCTTAACCTTAAGTTTGGCACATAGCCTTAAAGTGAAATAAAGTAATATATTTTTTATCCTAAAGTAGGAAAATGAAATAAAGAAAATCAATCGATTGTACGATATTTTTTGTCAGTCCGTCTCTAGCCAACACCAATAAGCAGCCCGAATCTAAGCCGCAAACAGACATTCGTGGCAGCAAAACATTTTGGGCTCGGAATTTGTCATTCAAAATGATGGCTTCGAAAATGTTTTTCAACGATTTTTTAATGACCAATCACATACAATTGCACAGCCGTGGTCAGTCGTAGAAGATGTGGTGGCATGCCTGGCAAATCCAATGAATTCAAAAACTCTGTTGGATAATTTACAGCTTCGTTGGTGGCATCGCAAACTGTATCGATCGATTTGTATGATAACAAGTCGCCTGGCAACGTCTGCTGTATCTTGAAGTTTAAATTGACGACTTTCATATTTTTTGCTGTCAAAATGGCTCTTTCTGCCGGCCACGCATTATTTATGTATTGTGTGTGTACATCGGGAAATATGCGGTAAATGAGAGCATTTTGCGAAACAACGATTGTGCAGAAATTAGTGTGCAATTTTATGCATCCGGTATTTTCATAGACAGCAACTTTTCCATCGCCAATGACTCTTTGTCAAATTTATTAGGTTCGTTTGGCATTGGCAACAATGAACCTACTTTGTGGTAAACTTGGCCTTTGATTTTGAACGTTGAATTGAATTGTTGACCATTTGCCGCAGTATTGTGAACTATTCCTATTGCTCTTAACGAAGTCATTTGGAAGCATGAACTGAATGTACGAATGGACTTCAGAAAACATAACAGCAATTTTATGCCACGAGAATCGGACCCAATATCAGACGCATTTAAATTATGTAATATAGAGAATAATGTATTATTTATTCTCAATTAAAAACAAAATTATAATAAACACAAACACCATATTTGAAACTCCAAACTCCAATATACAAATTTGTAAAGAGAGCGAGAGATATAAAATGAAACAAATGTGCATATTCACACTAGGGTAACTTGTATCCGGTAAGTTTTTCATTTCTTTCTCCTTTACCTATAAAACCGGTTTTTTCTGCGCCGCAATTTTTTGATTTTATATGTAAAGGGGAAATAAACGAAGATGTTACCGGGAACAAGTTACCCTAGTGTGCTTTTGCACAATGACTAAAACGAGTGTCATTACACGCAGGCACAATCATTTATTGTATGAATAATTGTCGCAACCACCTCTCACTCGCGTACAGGTACTTGAGAATGCATCGCAAAATAAAAATATCACAGTAGAGCTTCTTTTTTTATTTTTACTTAACTTTACTTATTATTTCAATTTATAATTTTGTATGCTAGATCTTAGGTCACACGAACGGCATTCTCTCGAGAATCTAGTAAGTACAAAATCTACAAATAGAAGTGAATGCCTAATTCCACACGAGGTTGTTGGTAACTGGTAATATCTTCAAGGCCAACTAGTCCTAATAGATAATGTATATATGTATGTGTAACAAAATTTACAAAAAAAAATTATTGGAGTCTTTGCATCTCATCCGTGTATATACATAACTCTCATATACATAGCTCTCTCAAAAATAAAATTTAAACTAAAATGTATAAGTCAGCTGTTCCCAAACTTATTTTGCCACGGAACCTTTCCCGATTCTTCAAATTTCATGGAACCCTATTCATGGAAAATCCTGTTTCGCATAAATGTGTTGTTTAAGAACGGCAATATAACTCTAATAGCCTTTTTGGCTAAATTTTTATATTCATCAAATATATTACAGCAGAAAGTTGCTAACGGCATCTCTTCGAAGTTAGCGAGTATCAGAACTAATTTCAAATAAATTCTCGTATTCTACTGCTAGTAGTCCCATTGGCTTTTCATTGCTTTTGAAAGGATTTTGTACCCAATAATTATCGTTATTGTTTAATTTTGGTATGTATGTATGAAATGAAACGTTAGGCACGGATTTTATATGATACTAGCTCGTGAAGCCCCTAAAATTGCCACGGAACCCCGGGTTTCCGCGGAACTCACTTTGGGAAACGCTGGCATAAGTCAAAAATGGCCTTGAAATATTTTTTTTATTTCATTTATGTTTGTGTTAGTGTGGTTGCACCAAAAATTTGTTTAAGCCGCAATTAAAATCGGTATCATAGGTAAACGGGGAAAGAAACGAAGAAAAATACGGTTTCTGTGATACCCCGTGTGGCATCAGCCAATTGGTAAGAAACAAACAACACACTGTAGTAAAATCAGAAAAATCAGACAATAGCCGCCATTTGCTACTTTCTGTTAATATATTTGTAAAATAAAATGAAAACAAAAAAACTTACCTTACGGATCCATGTAGATTAAATTAAGTAATTTAACAATTAAAATAATAACACCACTATAATACTAATTCACACCATATTAAATTTAATTTTAAGTAAAATGAAAATAAATAAAAATTAATTTTTTTTTTTCGTTTTGTTTTATGGACTACACACGTCGATGGTCAAGCACTAACTCTCTCTCAGTCTCTCTCAACTCTCTCGCACATATTTAGCATGAGAAAATAAAAAAATAAAAAATATTTTGAAATTATTTTCCGTTAAAACCTACGATTAGTGCGAATCCTATAGATTAAAAGAAAAAGATTTTTAACTTTTAACGTGCTAGTGTGCAATTTTACTATATAGAAAGTATGAGCAACCTCACTTAGTATTCTTTTTTATAAGTTTCACAATACATACTACTATTTTTTTAATATGATGGTGGACTTATAGAATAATCATGTGCACTGCGAGGAATTAATTTCTTCATAATGCCACTCTTTCCGGAAAAATAATGTGTTTCCTGTCGGACGAGAGTATATATCATATGGCTTTGAGAAATCTGAATATTTTAAGAGCGAGTGTATCACATGTGAAGATACATACACATGTTGTGATACCACACGTTTTGACAAACATTCTTTGAAAGATTAAGTAAGCCTTATTAATTAATATATTTAGTTTTCGGGGTTATTTTCATGGTTTCCGATGAAACTGTAGGGCGAGATTTTCTCCAGGTTGACACTGAGATCATGCCTCAGATTATACCCTGAACCATCAGACTTAGATCATCCAGCAAACCTAATGTTCGTAATGAAGACAATTTTTAATCCGGTGAGTAATTGGCCCGCCACTGACAAGCACAAAAAAGTCGGAAGGCAAAGCTTAAGAGTACATATACTTAAATCTGCGTAGTAGAAAAAGTAGTATAGGTCTACTTTCATGCTACTTCTAGTAAGGTTGATTCTGCTTTGTCTGACATGCAACCATGTTGGTTGATGAAATGTGTCGAGCGACTAAATTTTTAAAAGAGTTG
Organism: Nephrotoma flavescens; assembly: GCA_932526605.1. Lineage (NCBI taxonomy): Eukaryota > Metazoa > Arthropoda > Insecta > Diptera > Tipulidae > Nephrotoma > Nephrotoma flavescens. Next base: position 270,115,664 of record OW052221.1, on the reverse strand, counting down.
CATATTATCAGTTCAATAGTGTGGCTTGACTTTATTTTTTTTAAATTAATAAATTAAGAATTTATTATATTTTTTAATAGGGTAAAAAAATTATTTATCATTGGGTTGTCATCTCTATATAGTTAATGGAATGGTGTTCAAGGTCCAACAGTCGATGATTGGTAATGTAGGGTCCCTGTCGCAGTTTATTTTATTTATTTATATTTACAATTAAAATTTGGTAGGAACCACACGTCTCTTTTTGGGCTATAGCTCATTTATAAAGCGGGCGTGAAAAGCCTATATTATTTCAAAATAACGTTTTCTCAAAGCTGTAAATTGGATTTTCTTGGTTTTTGGGCCTTCTTACTTGGTATATTAGAAAACAGCTGGTCGACATTTTTAAACAATGGGGACGGATCGTAACCAGTTGTGACGCCGGCCGCGGATATCGTTCTCAACCCTGATTCCCAATAAAAGGGCATGTGTGTCCTACACAATCAGAAAAACACAAAAAAACTAGAAAAATATAAAAAAAATCTGCTGCATTTGTATTTGGGTAAATGATAAATAGACTGAACAGCAACGAATCCGGAGCAGTCAAAACAAAATGTTTAAAGCCTAAATAAGCTCTACTTAACGAAGTGCATGTGTTATATTGTTAAAGACTTCCCTTTAAATAAGTGTGATAATATTGGAAACAACACCTTAAAAACGTGTGGGAATCGCCTTGGTCTTTCCAATTAATTTTGATTATTAGAGCTTATTAATTGAACTGTCCATCAATAAAGTTAAGTTATTTAACCGTACTTTAAAAAAATAGTGTACGTAATAAGTCGTGTGATAAACATATTACGGGTTTCGAGACCAAAAAAAAGTGGTGTTTCGGAAAGTAGGTAAATGGTGCTATTTACCTTGTTAATATGAAAAAAACGGTCATTATAATTAGTTAAATCAAATTGTTAGTAAAAATACGAGTACAATAAAACCAACCAAAGCCTATTTTCTTTCCGTTGAAGTAGTTGAATACATCAAATAAATTCTTGTTTTGCGGTTAGCCTAATTAAAAGGTAAGTTTCACTAAATAATTTATTTATTTATTTATTTATCTTCTAGCGAAATTGGCATAAATTGAAGAAGTTCTGGAATGTTGCTCTAATAATAATGAAATTATCTCTGAGGTAATAATGAAATTCGCCACCAATCATCAGTAATATCAAAGGGTAAGCCAAACACAATCAAAACTGATTATGACTTGGTGATTTCCGTTCTAACCCAAACGGATAACACTTATCCAATAGTGTAAGGTGCAAGGTGGGACGAATTAATATACGAATATGGACCAGTTCTGGAATTTAGAAGAAGCCCAAGCGAACAAGATCGCTTGATCGCCCGAAAGAATCGCATGTGAACTACTCTTTCGAAAAACCTGGAGGGGGAACCCAAAGATATGTCGTACACTTGCCCATAACGGAGACACGACTGTACCAATAAGGAATTTTGATACCATACGCTCTTTAACGCTTCCATTATTCATCTTATCACGCGGGCCGATACTACTTACCTCACCACGCCGGGATGCAGAAAACATCGGGGTTACCATAATTCGAATGGTTTTCAGCAATTATAAGAGGGAAAACGGACAGAATTATAAATTATTTGTTTTAGGATTCTAATTACCGCTAGATTGCTTTTATGATATTTTTCTAAAAGCTTGCTGTACCAGTTTGAAATTATTTTACAGGACTGGTGGTGGGAGCAGGCATGGTATGAGTAATAATTGGTCAAGATGGAGAATTGAAATTAATTTTTTAGGAAGACTTAAAGAACATGGTGCTTGTTTGATATTTGATTCGAAATTGCCCCTTTGGTTGGCAATACGCGCAAACTGTCTTATTTTATCCCTACGTCAGTCTGCGTAATATTTATTTCTCTTTTATTCATTCGCGTCTTAGTTTTAGACTCATCAAAGTCTAGGTTATGTATACATAACAAAATATAGCCATTAAAGCGGTATTTAAATTATATACCTACATTGGAATTATGTTCTAGCGTTGCTAAAACTGTTCTGCCGTTGTTCGCGTTGAACAAATCATCCATTTTAATGTTCATAAGGTTATGTCCGTTTATTTACAATAAATTACCAGAACCGGAGAAGTTATTACGAGACTTGAATAAATTTAAACAAGATGTTAAGGAATGTTGCCATTCGAACATCTTATTCTGCTCTAAGATGATTGTAGAATTGTATTAAATTTTGTAAATAATTATAAATACATAAAATTGAATGAAATAAATGAATTGTTAAACTAAAATAAAACCTTAAAAATATAAACAAATAACAAATAAATCTAATAATAAAAATCAAATGGAGTGCCACAAAACGCGTTGTTATCATGACAAAACTTTAATAATTGATACCAACATTTATCCTTCATCAGTACTTTAGGATCGCCGATTATGATCAATAATGCTTGTGCCCTCGTCAATGCTACATTTAATCGCCGCTCACTACTCAAAAATCCCATTGACTCGACGTTTGATCGTACGGTAGAAAGTATTATAACCCGTTTCTCGTTACCTTGAAATGCTTCAACCGAGGCCACCTCAATATCCTTCCATTTTCGAAAATCGCACTGTGTCCGAATTTTTTGATTTTGCTTCCGGTAGGGTGATATTACCCCAATATCCGATTGCCGCACAACATTACCGTTAATATTTTTATTCACCAATAACTTTAGATACGACATGACCACGTTGATTTCCTGTTTGTTATATAAACTAGGTGAATCGTTTTCCCGCTTTGATTCACCAAAAACCGCTTCGAACAATATCGGGAACTTTGGGTTTGGTAAATATCTCCAGTTGATTAGCCGATCGGTTACCTCTGAAAATAATAGCAAAATTAATATTTAATCTTAAATGACTAACAGTCAGGGAATTACCTTTTGAGCCCAGTGCCTTCAGCTCATTATCATAAAATAATCGATTCGAGATGTGAAGAATATCCTTGTGTGACCGATAATTAATTCGAAGCTTAGCAATAAATTTATTATTATAGTCTCCGATCTTTGCATTTTTCTTATATAAAGGAAATTCCATTAAACGTTCAATCATTGAAACACCGTAACCTAAGCCTTCTGCATATTTCGACTGGATCACCGGTCCTAATTGTAGTGGATCACCAGCCAGCACAATATTTGCATTAATCGTATTGCACGATGAAATCAATCCCGCTATTGGAATTAATGACGCACCTTCTGTACAACTGCCACACTCATCGATAAATAAGTGGGTAAAATGGTTAGTTTTAAATCCTTCTTGTATTAATCTGCCTGACGTTGCTAGTGTTGCTACAACAACTCGATACGGATATAATTCGGACGGTTCTGGATGATAATGCGTTATCTCATTTAAATTTGATACGTTTACGACATTTTCATCGATTTTGTCCTTCACCAGTTCTTGTGATTTCGCAAATAAACGAAAAATTTCGGTTTCGGGTAAAAATTCGAGCAAACGTTTTGAGATCACGTTACATGTGAAATTCGATGTCGACACAACCAAAATACGCGTATTACTTTTATTTTTTGACAATTGTAGAATAGATTCAACTAAAGTTGTGGTTTTACCAGTGCCCGGTGGTCCAAACAATATATACGGATAAGGATAAGATGTACCGCGATAAATATTTTCGATTACAGTTTGCTGTTCTAAATTAGTCGCCACCGATTTATTATACCAAGTAAAATTGTGCGGAATGTAATACGTACTTGTACTGTGCTGCAATCGATCTCCGGTTGGAAACATAAAGGGCACCAAATTTTTCTGTCTCATTAACTCGATTGCTAATTTTTCCAAACGGAACGAGGTTCGATTGTTTAAAAAACACACGTCATACAGAACGCATGTACTGATAGCTTCCTTGAAGCCGACTTCGATAAAGTCCGGCTGGATATCTAAAACTGTGCCATAGATTAGATTGGTGCTTTCCCTCCGACATGCCTTAATTGTAAGTCGATTATTCACTGAAATTGTTGGGCGGCTATCAATTAAATTTGGAATTTTCAGGATATAGACACCGGTTTCTTCTTCTAATTCAATTTTTTCAGATTTACGATCGTACACTCGAATTGCATCTTCACAGTGCAAATCTTCAGTATCAACAAACAATTGCAGTGCATCTAAGTAATTTAGCCTGGTCAAGCGATTTGAGGTTAGTTTTAATTCCTTGATTAGATTAGTGAGTCCGTACTGTACAGTGTTGGTACTATCAGTATTTTTGAAATTATTATAAAACAAATTTCGCATTTCCTTTGTCGGTGTATGTGATTTCAAGGGGCATTTTGGCTTTCTGGAATACAAAATAAAATTTCTTTTAAAACTATTCTGTGTTACATCTAAAATTCTCGAAAAGTTACCCACCCCCTATTTTGATTCCTATTATTATACGTATAAGGTCGCGAGTGACCAACTGTTTTAGAAACCTAAATCAAAATTAAAATGTAAGAAACAGAATATACAGGAAACGAAACTTACTTTACTATTGTTCTTTAAACTGGTTTGAATTGTTGATGCTGTTATACGTCCGTTGTATTCGGATAATCCTATTTGCGCTGCCACTAATCTATTTGCACTTGGTGTCGATGTATTAATTGAAGGTGACAGGGCACTTGACCTCCGTAAACTTATAGAACCAACTGGCTCAACATATTTTGTAGAAGTTCTTACCGAATTTGTAGATAATCCTGCATTATACCTATTTCCTGTTGTAGCTACTGAATTTGTTAAAGATACGCGACAAACTGGAAAATGTGTGTTCAAATGTTGAATTTATTAGATTTGCTGGATGTATGGTATATCTGCATCTCTACCTACCTTTTTCTGTCAGCTTATCTAATTGTTTCTGGGCCTCGTATCTCCGAATGCTCGCGCGGACGTCAGAAATAGCATATAATTCTTCTAAATATGTTGAACTACGCGGCACATTCGATTTCCGCTCGTATTGAGCAGTCACAACACTTGTTGATTTATTTGTCCCAAAGAAATTACCCATTTTGTGCCTGAAAATCTCAGTAACAGCCACAAACTAGTGTCTTCACACCCACAGTTCTGCCTGTTTACCAAAAATAAAAAATAGGAATTAAACTGACTTTAATTTTTGGTAACAGAATTCAGATAAAACAGTTATATATAACCATATGGATAATTAAAGGATATAGGTTGAATTCAAAGATCGGAAACCCAGACGGCAAATGGCCAGTCCGGCTGAAAAGATTACTTACAATCCTGTGAAACGTATATGTTAAACCATGCTAGTGCAAACCACTATATAAGAACACACAAACCCAGAAGCGTCTGGTCTGTTCTCCATGTTAAGGGCAGCCGTGTTCATATCTCGTAGTGAGTATAAAAGGCTATGGGAAGGAACGAAGAATTCAAACACTTAAGAAAATCAGCCAATTATATCAACTGTGAGGTGCAGTGATTCGGAACCCCATTACTCGCGGCTTTTAAAAGAAAATATATAGCTGTAAGTTCTTCTTTATCATTGGCGCATCTCCGAAACAACTGTTTCATCCTGTAGAAATAAGAAACTGCATCAAAAGCTCTCTCTCTCTCTGGCATTATATCCCATCAAGGGATTTGGCCGCTTCAAATGAGGTTTCATAATCATATTTTCATTTCGGATAATGAGTGATTAATTCATTGATCCTAAACCAGCCATGAAATTTTTTCCTTGTCACCACCGGGAATCGAAACCGAGACCTCCGGTCGCTGGAGCAAGCATGCTAACCACTTTGCCACCGGGGCGGCCGCATCAAAAGCTCGCTACCAGAAATTCAATTCCGTTTTTCTGTGTTTCGAGTGCCACTTCGCGCTATAGCTTTTAACAATACCACATTGGAATGCATTTTCATACCAAGGCTAAGTTCTAAAACTTTACTAGCACGAATATACAAGATTAACATCCCTCCTTCCTCCGGATTTGTCAAAATTAGAGGATTACATAGTTTTCTTCTTTAATTGTTTAAATACCTTTTGATGTTACTGATTCCACTCAAATAGTTGTCATTTTTCGGTAAGATGATCGAGGTTTTGCAACATTTGCAAAGTTTGGCTCAAATCATCGGCAGAGGGATCCCAGGAAACTTATTACTTGACGAATACTTTCTGGTGCTGGCCTCGAAACAATAACCCAAATAACAACAATTTAACCTACTTCCTGACCAAGCTACATTTCGTTGCACCGTCACCAAATGATCTTCTTCTGTTCATGGTTAAGTGATTGTTAATTTTCAAAGCTTACCAATCTCTTTACCGACTATATTTGTTGATGAATTCAATACTCGTACTGGCACTTTCTGCTTGAATTTCACAAATGTTCTCGCACACAACAACTCATTGTTCTTGCCTTATTTTGATATATACTATTCGCTAACACATCGGTGGCATCTCGAATCTGGAGCCCTATTATGAAAAAATTCGATTTCGCATTTTGGTATTATAGACTAATATTTTCGCAAAAAATGCGCTCTAGGTCGGATGCGAACGCCATATTATGGTTCGGCGGATAATGGTTCGACGGATTTTTGCGATACTATATTTTTCAAATGCGAATGATCAATGGCAGTCGGATATCGCATTATTTAATACACATACGTGATAAACTTTAATTTTTTTAATATTTTAAATATAAAGGTATTTTAGGTATTATGTCATTTTTGTTAAAAGTAAAAACTAAAAACTTTTATTGTTGTCGTGCAGTAGAAATGTATATTTTCTCACATAATTCAAAGGGATTTGACGTGTTTCGTTAAAGATTTATTTTTAATATTGACGTAGCCAATTACAGTATCAAGTATCACCTTCTTCATCATCCTCACCATTATTTATATTTAAATCAACACAGTCCATATTAATACTTATTTAAAGAGTAAATAAATGCAAAAACATTACGAAAGGTTAATTTAAAAAAAATCCCAATCAAAATTTCCCTATAGGAAATGCGATATGCGATAATCGCATTTCATAATAGAAACGTAAGTGGCGGATCGGATCCGCAAAATCGCAAAAAATGCGATATGCGACCTGTTTCATAATAGGGCCCCTGTTTTCGATTCGCTTGACTTTAGTTGATGAGTTATCCAGATCCACCTTCATTTGGTATCCCTTCATAAACTGTAGTTTCATGATATATTCATCCGAACGTTACTGAAAGGTTACATTCTCATTTGACTGCTTCACGGTATCAACATGTTCTGGGTTCTACCTTATCAGGATGAAGAACCAATTCTGATGCTCAGGATACAATGTAAATGTGCATTGCCGGTATGCCAATAAGCTATTAATAATTAGTTTTAGTTTTTCCCAAGTTTTGCGCTGCTTTTTTGATGCAAACAATAACGTTTCTATTTTGTACATCTAGTAAGTTCATAAAAAAACAGTAAAACAGTAAAAGTTTCATCTGAATTTCTTGCTATGGTTTCCTTAACTCTCTTTTATTAGTGACTGCATAACATGCTGCGACTCAAGATTACGCGAACTAATTGAATCACTGGGGAAACGTGATCCCACATTCCAAATCCAACACCAATATACTGCGTCCTTGATTTCACCTTTTGTGTTTATCATCAAATGATGTTTCAGACGTTCGCGTTTGGCAGTAGAATTACTGCAGGAGAATCACTATAACGCACCAATTTTGTTATTGTCTTTCTAGGTCTTGAGAGTCTCACCACCTAACTGCTACTTGCTTTGGAGTTATAGCTTGCATAACTCTTTGATTTGAGAATACCCATATCATAATTCCAGCTCAGTCTAAACCCCTTTCGCCCCAATCATTATGCTATACTGGTATTTAGAACTGTACTTTAAAATTCTGAAATTCTCAACTGATATTGTTTTTTTGTTTCTTCCACCGCGGTTCCTTCACTTTTATCTGCTCTCTCTTCGGGTTACTGGGCTTTCTGTTTTTCGTTTGGGCAACTGTCGTCGTCCTTGACCGTCGTGGTGTCGGTGATGATGATGGAAAAAATCACCCGCATAGCTAGTTCAATAGGAAATGAAATAAGTGAACTGAGAATTTTCTCGGTTCCGAAACCAAGAAATCATATTCAAGGCCTATAGGTCGCGGAACAAGTGCTCGTAAGAAAGTGGAGTGGCAGTATCTATTAAAAGAAAATGTTCAACTCCAGATATTCTCATATACATAAAGGTAACCTTTAATAGAAAAAAAATCAATTTACAGCTCAATTTGCCGAGAATACACTGTAGGAATGGAGTGAAGATGGCGACACGCTGCTAAGACAATCCAGTAAAATTATAAACTCATATCAGAGGCGCAATAATTAAAGGGGAAGCAACAGAAGTGGTTCAAATAAAAGCAGATCTAGACACCGAACATTAAAAATTTACAAGAATCATCAGGTAATCATCACTTACAAGAAATTTATGTGAAGTAAAGCATCGGTGTACCTTAGAAGAGAATGAAATGCTGTGAATTGATTGTCTCGCGGATTGAGAAAGAACTGAGACGTTTCGAGTTATGTAAAAACCCAATGAGGTTCTAATTCTAATAAAATGGGAGGCAGTTTTTGCTGAGCCTGCATCATAAAGTAATACTTAACGGTAGTTCTACGGGACTGACTAGCATATTTTAAAGGTAACTCCCTTTGTGTGGTAAGAAACTGAAACCGGTGAAATAGCGAGTAAATCTGCAAAGTAATTATAAATGTTCATGATTACAATATACAGATAACCCCCCTAATATACGGTACTCTTATAACGCGGGGATTTCTTACGTTATATTTCTGTACTGTAAAATTTATAATGATTTGTAGTTCATAATCAATTTCGCGTATGTTTGCACAAAATTCGATTAAAACTCCCTTTAACGAGAAAAGTTAAACGTAAATCATTTGTACATAACGCGTTATGCGGGGTCCTACGAGCGTGTTGTACGAGTATTCTCGTGGAACGCGGAATGTATCTACCGTGTCATAGGGGGGGATTACTGTATTTATTATTTATCTTATCATAATAAAAAAATCGCATGTTCAATATGAACAACACTGGAGCATTATCAGGGTTGTGGTAGATGAAACATGATGAAATAATCAATTTTTGTGTGGACCAAACCAAATAATTGAGGTCTAAATAAGAGCTAAACATTGCGGTTTATTATAATTGTATGGTACTTGAGAAATATTGCTAATCGATAGTTGTATGTTGAATTAAGTGATGTTTAGGAACCTCTTATCCTCTAACCTCGTGTCTGAAGAACATATGACCGTGGTGACGCTTTATGAATCACGTGATTCGCAAAGCGCCGCCTTTGGCCGTTACGGTTAAGTGGATGTTGTTGAAGTATCATCGACCCGCGACCGCTCGCACGTAAAGTCGTCACCTGTGTACGCCGCAGTTATATAAGAGTAATTCCTGATTTAATTCGTTCCCGCCTTGTGTTTTGTCGCTATGGGGTACTTGGGGTCAGTTGCTAACAAGATTTGGTCCACCAGAGGCTCCTTACACTATTCTATTTTATACATGCGCACTCAAATCTATTCTGACATAATTGCTAAAATAACTATCATAATGGGGTTGGTTACTCATAATTCAACCTCTTACTGGTTATTTGTAAGCCTGCACAGATATTTAGCTAACTCGATCAGCTAATACAACAACTAGGATCAAAGTTCACTAACATCAAATAGAACGATGAATTTCTACTTCATACTGAGTGGTATAACCGGAGAATAAAAGTGGAATTGGCCACATCAGCTCATTGGTCTGTCTTGGTCGGAAGTCAATATCTACCTTATATATCCAGGGATTCTCCTCCGATATAAGACAATCTAGGGAGAATTTTAAAATCTCGGATTACAACAAAACAGATTTCATCTAAAACAGTTAACTCGCGCACAATTAACAGGCCGTTAGAAATTTTTCTGTGCAACCGGGCGTTAAACAAACAACTATCACTTGAAAATCGTAAAAAATTGTAAATTCGGAACATAATATCCCAAAATTTGCATTGATCCATTATAAAAATCTTATTTTTTTATTCAAGTATTTAGTTTTGAATTTCGTAATTTCGGTTTAATTCAATACGAAAATTGTATTCAGTCACATTAATTTTATAAGAATATTTAGTCACCGAATATTAAAAATGAAACAATTTTGTACTGTTTGCATCATCATCTCACGAACGAGTAGAACTAAGTTCAACATTTTTTATTAGGGATTTTAATTAAGCTATGAGTCTTTAATTTTCAATAGGATTCTGTAAAATTCTGCTCATGAATGGGCTGTACTATCTTTATTGATGTGAATTTAGATGGCAACTCAAAAAATTTCTTAAACATACCTATCGTCAATATAGTATTATTTTTATTTACGCACTAATTTTGTACTGAAACTATGACGTCAACGTTCCACTTGCAGAACAAAAAACAAACACGTACTGTTTTTATAAACTTTGGTAATTCCCCGAAATATATACATATATATTAATATTGAACGATTATAATTGAGTTTAAAAAGGTCACCTTTTACACAAATTAAAAAAATATTTACACACAATAAATTAAGTTTATATTTACACATACATTCGCATTAAACCGAAAGTATATAATTAAACAATAACTATCTAATTCGTTCACATTTCGCAACAAACCAAACTAAACTAATGAAATTTTATTTTGTTGAAATGGAAAATAAAAATAATTTTTTTCTATTCTCATACTTGTAGGACATCTATTGAAATACCACTGAATCAATGATTATACGTAATTGATACACCATGCGATTTTTACCCTACCTACACGGAAATTTTTGGAACCAAAAATAAAGCTTGATTAGCAGCGCTTGTAAAATAAGCAAAACTAGGCGTAGCGGAGATATTTAAAAGGTTAAATAAACAAAAAAAAATATTAGTTGGGATACCAATCGTATTGTTCGCCAAGTTGAGAAACATTTTTTTATTAAAAAAACAATTTTTATTTCACACACTGTGAAAAATCATTTACACCAACCATAGATGTCTCACTAATAATCAAAGGGATATTGATGAAGTTGGACATCTCGATATACCTAATATTTATTAATGACCTCTATCATGATTGTCGTGTCAATGTCGATCGACAAACATCTCCATAGTACTGCCACATTAAAATTGCGAAATAATCAGGTTTTAAATAACTTTTTAAAATCTACAGATGGTTTTGTATTCTATAGTCGTAAAGTAAAATGTCATCTACAAAGAGAAGTAATAAATTTATAAAGTTGTATAGTGTAGCCGTTATCGATACGACAACCATAATTGGGCTAAATAATATCAAATACAAGTTCGATAATGCAACTCAAAATAAAAATGAAACTAAAACATCATGACTAATTTCTTTTAATTCGAATCGAATAATTTATCTATTTTTATCTAAAACTTTTAAACCGATGAGCTTACATACAGAGTGTGATAATGATTCGCTACAATAACTTGGATATTATTGTTGTTTAGACAATAAGCTATTATTAAATATCAATTTTAAAATGCAAATTTACATTTTCATGAATGTGGCTATATCCTGAATGGAACTTGGCTAGTTTTCAAACCCCATAGTTATATGCTGGGAATTTTTATGATCGTCTAATTTTCAAATTCTAAAGGTTTTGTGAACACGAGAAATATAACTACCCAGCTCTAATTCAGTGTAATACAAAACACACAAGGCCAAAATCAGCGGTGGTTTGCATTAATTTTAAAAGTCGCTAGAATATCTTTCGGGCAGTTATTGAAATTTCGGTGTATTCATTACTCAGTTTCCGTTTTAATCCGAATTCTGATTTAATTAAATTCACCGCGCTTAATAATCAATTTTTGATTGTACGTTTGTATATTGAAATAAGTTAGAATTAGTACAAGCCTTAACCCTTTCTTGACCTGCCTACACAATTGTGTGAGTAAATTGTAATTACTCTAGTGAGTAACATTAAAAAATATTTTATAGATAAGTTTAGGACTAACTTACACAATTTTGTATTTCTCTTAAAATATAATACTCAAAATTTAGATGGTGTTAGTTAAAAAAGGCCAACTGGCGCAATTGTGTAAGATGGGCTTTTGTTCTGATGAAATTTTATGATGAAAATTAGTTTTCGTAATATGCGCATTTACTCACACATTTGTGTGGGTTGGACTAAAATTATGGTACAAATAAAAATATTTCTGAACAATTTCTGAATACTGAAATTAACAAACTGAAATTTAGTTAGACAATTCAATTAGAATTTTAACAAATTCTAAAACGTGTCATGCATTAATTTCGAAACATCATCAAAAAGGGAGGGAAACATATTATGTCGGATTTTGGTACTTTCAACTCTGATGTAAACTGCCTTGTATTGTAGGAATGATCCCCTCTCACTTCAATTATAGATTGGATTTTAATTCACAATTCTGGAATTATAATTTCGAGATAAAATAGAGTAAGGTAAAGTGGGGCACATTAACCATTTAACATTAAAATTGAAGTAACAATTACGTAATAGGCCCCTTACACTTTCAATATTTTTGCGCAATATTGAGCATTGCACAATAAAATTGATCATGTAATATTGTAGGTTTGCACAATATATTGTGTAAAATTAATTTTTTTTAATATTTATTGAAGTTTGTGCAATATATTGTGTAGTGTGAAGCCAATATTGTGCAATATATTATATCAGTTGACAAAAATTCGTTTTATTTTTTTAATTTCTATACATTAAAATGTCTGAAAGGAAAAATTATAATTTTAATAAAGCGGAAGAAAAGGAATTTATAATAAAATGCATCCTAGGTAAGGAACATTATTACATACTTAAATGCGTAATAAGGAAAAATTGTGCAATAATATTGAGCAGTTTTTAGGCTAAATTTTTTTTTGCGCATTATTTAGCACAATAATATTGCGCAATATTATTGAACGTGTAAGGGGCCTGTAAGTTATAAATATAATTTTTTAAATTTCTGGTGAAAGACCGTAAATAAGCCAAGGTGCCCCAACGCGGGGCACTTTCGTCAATAGAAGGGCACATTCGTCATAGTTGTCGTAATTTGGTAATGTGATATGCAATACTAAACAATTTTGTAAATAAAACTAGTTTTTTAGGAAATAATATAAAATCACATGTATGACATCAAAACAACTTACTAAAAATAAATAAATTCAGTCTCTTAGTTTCAAAGATATCACTTGTTCAAGTATAATGAAAATACTGTCATTATCTAATATTATATGTATTAAGATAAGTTGGTCGAAAAATTATATTCTTTCGCCGAATAAGAGGTTCCCGAGGGCAGTTCCGGCATTGGAAGTTTCATAAGATAGTCAGTCCTTAAAACGAAAGAAATGTCCTAAAGCTGTCAAAGTATGTTTCATTTTCTTCTACTTCTAGTATTTTTCCGACATAAAAGATTAAAGCGGATTTAACTATGAACATGACCAAATCGTACATTCCTGTTTCCAATATATTCGTATCAATTAGAAGCATTTCCGAAATATCATAGTTAGATGAACCTTCTTCGGAAAAGGTAACTGAATGAATAGATTCGGCAATCGAAATTGCGTCCGAATCATCTTCTGACGAAGAAAATTCAATAGTTTTTTTGCGTGTTCCTTCGTTGCTGTCGCCTTTGGTTGTTTTGTTATTATGTTCATTTTATCGTGTACGGTTTTTAAAATTACCTCAATCCGAATATTTTCTGGAGTAGATGTATAAATCCGTGATTTGCCCTCTCTTGTGGTTTGATTTTTCTTCCGAATTCGAGGTTTTTTATAACAATTTTCTTTATTTATTGTGAATCTTTCAAGCATGAAAATAACAATAAGTTTTCAAATCTTAATAACTAAGGTAATTATGTAAATCTGTGGGTGCCGAATCTACTTCTTATCAGTTTCCCTGCATAGCTGATCCCCATCTTTTTTAATTCGTCTTTGATAGTTAGGATGCAAGGTTCTTATGTATACTTTTGTTTTTTACGACCTGGTTCGTAGTCGTTCTGAGAATTTTTGACTGTGTTCGTTGGACAATGTCTATATTCGAATTTAAGTTTGATTGTCATAATTGATACCCATACGACTCAAATTGGTTTAATCATTGTGTTATACAGGAGTAATTTGTATTCTAGGTCAATAGTTGAGTATTTCCCCATCAACCAGTGCATTTTATCAATTTTTAATTTGATATGGTCTCGTTTCATTTCAATATGTTTTTGCCAAGTTAACCGTCGATATAGATGGATGCCTAGATATTTTGTTCCATTTGATTGAGGTGCCGTACTATTCCGAATAATGTACCCGTCATAAGGTGAACATTTATTCAATTTATTAGTTTTTATTAATAGGTAAAAAATTACGAACTAATAGAAAAATTCAATATTTAATGCGAACATAAAATTAAAATAATGGACGATGTTTTCGTAATAGTAATTCCAAATAGTGTTCCACTGGTATACTATTATGACGGGTACATTATTCGGACTAGTACGGTATTTGTATTCCGTTCATTGTGACAGGCGGGCATTAAGGTTATTTAAAGTGAATATTACGTGGGTTGATTTTTCTTCACTGACCTTTATCTTCCATTTCTTTAGGCCATATTTCGATGTAATAAATATGTTGTTGCAGAGTTTCGGACGCCGTTTCTGGATTTTTATGGCTACATACGATTGCCGTATCATCTGCGAAAGTAGACGTCAGAATTTGCGAAGACGTTGGTAAATCTGAAGCGAAAATTAAATATGACGTTGGGTCAAGCACACCACCTTGTGGTACTCCAGCCAGAATGTTTTTCTCGCCCGATTTAGAGGTATTGTATTTGACATAATATCTGCGATTTGACAAATATGATTCCATAAGTTGGTAAATTTCTGGCAGTATTAAGATTCATTTTATGAAGCAAACTCTCGTGCCAAACTTTATCGAATGCTTGGGCAACATCCAAGAAGAAAGCGGAGCAGTATTTTTTCACTTTGTATGCTAACCTTATTTGTGTAGCTACGGTATACTTATTCGAGGAATAACGTGAACTCATCGGCACTCATCACGCTATTGATATGATTTTCGTTCCCAGAACAGACTATGATATTCTAGTTTATGTTCTCAGACAAATTTTTATCCAATCCCATTTTCTCTGAAAATATAAGAAACTTGAAAATTAATTTATGAATTGTTTAAGCAGAGACATCCTAAAAGAGATATTCAGAGCGTGTTCAGTTTCTGTGAATAGCCGCATACAATCAAAAATATTTTGTTTTTTTCGTATACATATAAGCAGTTTAACGAAAAATCACACATACAACGATGACATTGGAATTATCAGAAATATATTTTGTTTTCATTTTTTAGCTCAAATGAATCTTGTTTGATTGTCTGTGGTTTAAGTAAGTATAAAAAATGAGAAAATTACGGTTCACGTTCACCTATATACATAGCCTTCAGCAGCGAAGATCATGCCACTGAATGGAGAAATAGCTGTCGCGAGAAATCCATTAATTAAATTTTCTGGAGATGAGCGTATGTGGTGGGAACGATAGCATTATGATACCGTTTTCCCGACCATATAAAATTGACTCAATTGAGCAATGAGAAACGTGATTATCAATAAAAGTATTGGATTGTTAATTGTGCATCTTGTTTGACTTCGAATATGCCTCAAAATATTAACAAAAATTTCGGCATTTATCCAGCCACTCTTAGAGTTGTATGTCATGGATCCTGCTATCCCTCCTATCGAAAATCGTTCGTTACTTCGGATGAGAGATAAATGTAAGCAGGGGTATATGACAACCTGCTGCATTAATAATTTCCACTAGAGTAACGAGACATTCACGTTCACCCGATACGGTCTGAAAGACGCTGCGCTCTCCCTTCTCTGCAATGATCTAAATACAACAATCAATAATCATTAAAAGTAAATTAAGGTAATATAGTGCTAAAATGTACTTACTTCTAGTGGATCCATAACGGTGCTTAGGCCCGTTTCATCCAAATTATAAATATCTTTTACATTAAAAGAAAATCTGGTCAAGCAAGATTTTAAGTTTTCAAAAAAATCGTTCACTGCAGTTCTGTTAAATCTTCTGAGAAGAGCCACGCTGGTTTTTTCGAGTGTTCTTAGAGAAAGCGAGGGATCCTTTTTATGGTAGCCAAACAGCCAGTCTCTTCCCACAGTTTTATTTATATCCCAAGATGGTAGGCGTTGAATGTTAATAAGCCTAGCAAACTGGTACTCAAAACTCTGGACAACCTTATAATTTAACCCGTATTGCAGTTCCGAACACTTTTTAAATATTTGGCTATGTCTTCTTCCTGTATTTTAGTAAATACATGATTAACGACATATTTTGAAGTTAATCTAAATTGAATCTCTTCGTCTAATGAAAGTGGATCAATCGGCGCTCCTTTTTTTATTCTGGAATTTAAAGTGCTTCTCTTAATGTTGTATTTTAAACGTGCACTAGCCAGCGTCACCTGATACTTTTAAATGAAATATTATTATTTATTAATTACGAGGGGCAGATTCGCCAGTATGGGGCACATTCGCTTATGTCAAAACTGCCTTATATGTCATTGGCGAATGTGCCCCATGCCCCGTTAATTACAAATGAACCAACAACTCAATTATTTATTGTGATTTAATTAATTGCAACACAAACGATCTCTAAATGTGCAAAATTCTTTAATAAAAAACCTTACGTAATACTCACCTATTATTACATAAAAAGAGGGAATAACAAGAATTTACATCTACTTTCTACACACGCGTGTTAAACTACGATTGTCAAATATTAGAGATATTTTCGAAACCAAAAAATTATTGTTCAGCACTTCCTGTTTGGAATTTTAAGCCTTTAGAGAAGCAATTAAAAATGATGTGACGAATATGCCTATCGAACATAGTTCACTTTCCTTAGAATTTTGGGATTGGTCATAATCTAAATGGGAATTCAGAGAAAGAATATTTTTTCTGCGTATCTAAATACCTCTTATATTGCTGTTCTAAAATAATTCAAGAACATGAAATGCTGCAGAGCAGGTATATTCGACCCTCCTTCGAAAGGTAGTCAAAATTAGCGTGACTATAGACTACCACACAAATAACCGATGATAATAACTCCCACAGAGTCACAGAGTTGACAAAGGTAAGCTAAGGTCACATCAAACATTGATGATTTGACGGTCTGAAATTATGAAACAGAGAGGAATCCCTGTTATTAATGTTCGAACATTGAATAAAGGAATTGGTTTATTCATGCTCCATAATAATAAATTTGTTAGATCCTCCAAAGGTGGGAAGAAATTGAGTCATAGGTAGTGGGAAGATGCAATATCTATTACGTGGCTCTTAAGTCAAATTCTTTTCATTTTCTTAGCAGACTCGTAATGAAAATAACCGGATATGAATTGTCAAAATAAGCTTTTGGCAAACAAATATAATAAAACAAACAAATCAGTTTATTATAAGTCCTGTCTTTTATTAAGACCGATAAATTTTTATTATCACTCTGTACTGAAACTATAATATATTCACACCTCATGTGCTCTCCAAATGATGTCGGGTATTTCTACATAATCATTGCTTGGAATAGAGCAAGAAAAATTGTACGGCCAATCACACACCTTAAAAATAAAATTATCTGTATAAATATTAAATTTAAAAATACTATTTATTGTGGTTCCTCTTACCTTAAGATTATCGTTAAACACTAATCCCGGAGGACAGTCCATCTCAACACGATACCCCTTGGAACACGAATAATATTTCCGGCAGTCAGTTTTATGCGGCAACAAAACTAATTTCGAATTGGGTCCCTCATTCTGTGGGCACCGTTTATCTTTAACTGGTACCACTTTAGCCGTTATAATAACAAGCAAATTCACTAAGATGAATAATTGAATTCCCATGTTAAAAGTGGTTTTATTCATTTTTTATAAAACTTTTTGACAGTTTGATTATAGTGCGGCTCGCGCTTTGAATCAAGTAATTAAGTTTCCGATTATAGTTTGATTTATATACTCCCATCTTATAAGCTCATTTCAAGTGTCTGTTGCTTAACGATATAACATGATAAGAAGGGGATTTATGTATTTATTTTGAGGTCAAGATTCTTAATACTTGAGTAGAATATGTCTGCGTTACATCAATTATAACATCATATCACACTTTAAAATTTACAAGTGATTGTGATTTGATTACTTCGGTTAATTAGAGTTATTATCAAAATCTAATGAAGGTGAGTTATCGTTTTAATCAAGAGTTGCTCATCCCATGACAGTGTAAATATTCACAAAAATATTCCAATGTCACTAGCGTTAAATCTGACCAACAGACGGTTGTAGAATCTGACCAAGAGACTTAATACGTGGAAATTTTTTAAAATATTTATGCTTGAATTCGTAAAATTTATAAAAAGAAGGAATTTAAATTCATTTGAAAAACATTTTATACGGAATGGGAATTGTTTTAAAATCGTATATAACATAATCTTTCCTCATTTCCACAGGTTCAAATTATTTTAATTATTGGCCAGTGTTAGATTTATTGGAACAGTTTTAAACTTTAATTCATAAACTAAATTAAACCCTGGTATTAAAAGTTAGTAGATAGTCACAATCACAACCACTTCAAGACCGAATATTAGTCCAATAAGGGATCCATAAGTAATATATTATTACTAAAATATTGCTTCTTCTGAATAATAGCCAATGACATACTATGACGGGGCTGTGGTGCAAGCCGAGGATTCTCAATTTTATGTGGAGCTCTGATAAACTGTGTGAACTTGAACCAGGTCAAAGAAGTGTTAACTTAAGGAACCAAGACCAAGCTACCTCTTATCATCAATATCAGGACATCTACAAACAAAGTGACTTCAAGGCAGCCGTCACACGAGGTATAATGAACAAATCCCAGTAATTGTACATGGAGTTTAAAACAGCCGTAACCGGAAAGAATAGCAACCAAATCTCTTAGCTGGTCTTTCTTCAAAGATAAAGCGTACATTGTTATCAACCCAAAATGTTGTATACAGTTGTTGGCCAGTTTGGAAGTTGTTATAAGATTTCGAAAGAACGAATTGAACACACAGCTTTGCTATCTTTACATAGGTATAATATTTCCGCCTGAAACAGCGAAATTAGAATCATCAATAGCACAACGTCAACGTCACAAGCTCTGATTGGAATACTTCGCAGTTTAAGCCTAGACTCACGTATGATCATAGATCCTGCATTATTGAGAGTTGTATGTAACCCGAACCATCCTTTGCGTAAAATGTCGTAAAAGATATAGAGATTTGGCTCAGTAAAGTATTACATTGTTGCCGGAATGAATCGGTGCTCCCCAATTGAATGATGCGTCATATAGCCGGAGAGTTTCTCCAATAAAGAAGCTGCATGAAGTAAATATATTATGCTCCTACCCAGATATTCTTGGTATTGCTGATGCCGAACTGCACGTATCTGATCTTCAAATGAAATTGTTGTACTCCCCATAGACAATACGTCAGTCTTTGAAGCAAAAATTGTTGCGAGCGTTAAGGCAGCTGCTTTTGATTTGAAGTCGACTGTATAGAGGTCGCATGAGACAGCCTGCCTTAAGGGCCATTGATTAAAAACGATTTTTTTTTAAAGTTTGTATGGGAGGGATTTATTCGGCTCGGCAGACAATATGAAATATATTCTTTGGGTGTCCGGTTAGTGACATGTGAATGACGAGGCCGGTAAACTAGCTAAAGAGGATTCGTCGTTGTCGATCACTTTCCTCACTTTCCCACTGGTCGTTTTTCTCAAATTATTCTTAGATTCAAAGATCGGGGCAGGACTCGGCTGATTTCAAACAATGGTACAGATACCTTGAGAATTTTACTGGTCGTTCTGGTTTGATTTGAATTGGGTTAGGTAACCTAGAAACCTAGGGTAACCTAGAAAACGGTTGAACATGTCTTGTTTGTGACCTTCTTACTCTTCTATATTGTTATGGCTCACGTTTCCTCTTTGAGAATCGGTTAACTCATCCAAGATACAGAAAATTTTTGAATTTATCTAAAAAACAAAATGTTTTTAGGAAAAAGAGGTCTCATGGATGTTTGTTACAATGATCGGAAATAGTGAATCAGCGATAAAGCAAATTTGAATCGCAATGGTGCGATTTTCCAAAGACACTTGGACCTACTGGTCGGGTGTGATGTCACTTCATTCACTTACTCCAAATCCACATTCACATGCTCACACCGTTACAGTATACTATTCACACAATACGAGCCTCACAAGTCTGTATCTTAATATTGACGATGTGTGGACGCCGACATCTGTACTACAGCAAAGGATTTTTTGAACGAAATTTATAAATAAATAGGTTGTAGAAGCTAACATCATTTGGATGGCCCATAAAACGTAGAGTAACTCGAAATAATTCACACACAATTTAAAAAAAAACATAATTTATTCAATTTTTTACGCTTCTCTATTTAAAAGTTTTGTTGTAGGTACTTGTTATATTTATTCTGCGTTCCTTTCACACACGACATTTTGCGGCCAGTCGCAAACCTGAACATAATCAAATGGTAAGTCATCATAATCACAATTTTACTTAAAAAAATACTCACACTTAGACCAGGATTAAACAGAAGGCCTGGTTGGCACTCTATTACACTGAGTGAACCATGATCGCATGCGTAAAATTTTGAACAATCATATTTATGTGGTAATAACACTACAATGCTACTTTCATCTTCATCCAGTGGGCACCGAGGATCAATTGGTGACCCGCCGTTAAATCGTATAATTAAGGCCAAGAACACTATCAGACAAATTATCGAATATTGTTTGAACATTTTGTTTATTGCACTAGTGAACTTTAAAAGGTATGTCAACCTCGAATCTTTGAAGGCAATTAATTTCTAAAACTGCATCGATAAAACGGATGCCGGTAAAATTAAATTTTCAATTTCAATTGTTTCGATTAATAAAGAATTTTTATCATTTCTGATTTTTCACAAGTGTTTAACGTGTAAACAATTTCTTGTTATAAAAATTCTTAGTAAATTTTTCAGTGTTTCCTAATCGCATGTAAGTTGCATGAAGCAACTAAGTATATACCCGATCACATGTAAATAACATGTAATAAGTCTATGAACTCCTATGCGCAAATAATTTAAAGTACGTGTCTTCAAAGTCAAGAGTTAATAAATCAGTAATGAAATAAAATTTTTATCTGTGAGTATTTTATCCAAAAGGATTGCAAAATATATTTTAAGTGGCATCAAAAAACGTAATAGCATTGATTAGTGGTCCTTTAGTGGTGCAACAGTTGTTCAAACTATACTCAGCTTTAAACGTGAATACCGTCAAACAAGTAGCCAAGAAGTAGAAAAAAACCTGTGAAAACAACTGATGGATGAGTTAATAGCACCTCATGTGTAATAACTAGGAAGACCTGACCAAGACTTGACCTGCCAAGATCCAGACAGCTGATACCTCCGCGAAGGCGTTATAACAATATATTGTGGGTGCTATTGCTAGACACTAGCTCATTGGTTGATATAAAGACAGCATCTAGCTGGTCCCCTACTAGCATCAAGCAGGCACAAAATGTACACTGAAGTCAACGAGAATAGAAGTATAGGACTTAGCGGAAGGAAGCATCAGTAACTCGTCTATAAGTAAGCTGCTTATTACAAACCGGTTTTTTTTATAACTGTAGAGAAAATCTATTTGGGTGAAAAGAGCAATTCACCGCTGTAAGGCCGAAAAATGCATTTTGGGAATGGCTGACAAAAAATTATGTCTGTATGATTTTTCGTAATATTTCTTATTCGAAAAGAGTGAGAATATTCTTATTCTTTCTTAAAGATTGAGAGTAAAAACTACAATCATTGGCCGCTCGGGCCAGTTATACCTAAACTGCATCAACTTAGAGTGACAGACTATACAAGCCGAACTATTTTTTCCTTCTTCGCTGGTACTACATCTCACGAAGATTTAGCCACCTCAATAATGCTGTTCCAGATAACTCGATCCGTAACAAGATACACGATAACCAAGAGTTTAAAGGTGGTCCACCCATTGACTAGGGGACCACCATAAGGTCCTGTTCTTCATTGATGCCGACTCTAGGGTCTGTTTTATAGTACGATTTTGGGAACATAGACCGTGTCCGAGCCATCTAAGCCTTGATAATTTGATTGTTCCGATTATATCGTTCAGATCATTACCAAGCAATCATCATCACGAGACTTAAAAATGTTTGCGTAGAATGCTCGGTAATCTGCTGCAACTGAGACAGATTGAGTTTGGTACATTTAGAATCGATCCCAGGTATTTAAACTCATTAATCTTTTTGTATTGAGTATCGCCTGTTAAAAATTATCTATGTGTTTGCCTTCTTCCTTGAACGGCCCTTTCAAAATCCTTACCACTATCACATTGTTCATTAGCTTCATCACAATCAGTCGGGTTCCATTGTACAGTTTCGAGGCATGAAGATTTCGTAGCATAATGATGACAGATCCAATTTTAAGACGCAAATGATGAGGTGGCATGCCAGACAAATCCAGAGTTTAAGAAATTCCACTGGATAACTGACGACTTCTTCTTCGTTTTCAACGCAATCGATCGATTTATATGAACGCAATTCTACCGAAATTTGATTTTGAATCATCCAATTCAAGTAATTGACATCAATATTTATACATTAGTGTTAAGTTCATCTTTCATTAAAGTGAATTGACAAATTTCAGATGGAATCGATATTAAACCCCTGGAAGTATCTACTGGAATTTGGCCATTTCCATTTCACAGCAGCCCTTTGGAGAAAACTTCTGCGGTTCTATCATGTTGCAGAAACACTCACATATTCATACTCAATGGAATGCATTTAATCCATCCGTTGCTGTCGTTTTCGGAATCACGGGAAGTATTTGTCGGAAGTCGCCCGCCAACAGTATTATCACTCCACCAAAGCGACGATTATTGTTGCGCAAATCTTTCAATGTTCGATCGAGTGCTTTTAATGATCTTTTGTGCGTAATCGTGCACTCATTCCATATGATCAATTTGCAATTGCTCAACACCTTTACCATGGCCGATTGCTTGAAATGTTGCAAACAGAATTTTCATTGTTTTGCAGGTTTAACGGAAGCTTCAGTGCTGAATGTTCCGTTCTTCCAACAGCGTTGCAGCAATTCCCTTGAGATGCAACAGCTAACGCAATGCCACTTTGAGCACGTATTGCTGCTGCTTATATCAATGATATCAGGAACGTTTTCCCAGTTCCGCCGAGTGCATCAAGGAAAAGTAATCCACCGATTCCATATTCAACGCTTGGTAAAATTGTCGTGTAGTAAGCACGCTGGCGTTCCAATTCACGATTCAATACATCTCTAGTTTGATGATTTGGCGCTTGTATATGAATTTCAGTCAATAACTATACCACTCATAAGCAAACACAAATTTTCAATCAGCAAGTTTCGTTGTAGATGTCATCTTTCATTTGGAATTCGAAATTCCCTATCGCGACTCGAAAGCGATGCAAAATGTCTTCTGCGATGTCATCTTTGTGCGTATCCCATAATTGACGTGGGTAGTCCTCAGCTGAAATGTCGAAAAGACATGTGTTGCATTCTGACAACGCCGACCTATGTTACCATGACCTCTTCTTGGCATCGTAACAAATATCGAACTGTCAAACGGGATAACCGCCTACAGCGTTGAACCACCTGTTGAACTGTCATTGAATTGAACTGAATTGAATTGCCTACAGCGCCACCTGCTGACAATTTTTCAACTTTTTTTTTCCTAAACCTTCGCGTAGCAATTACGAACAAATTCGCACAAGGAAGTATCCAATTTGGTCCAATCATTTTCAAGTTTTAAGCATCCGAACAAACGACGATTCATTATTATATACATATTGAGCACCCTATATATTTGGGGCCTACACGATAAGTATGACAGAAAACAACCCCGACATCTAAAAAGAACTAAAAACAGTGACTCACACCGCAGGCGAGGCAATAACCCATCTGGTGCAATAAAATTTGTTATTTTTCCATTTTGTATTTATTCGTCAGTTCACTACTTTCGCTCATTGTGTAAAGAGAGACTAGGTAGTTCCAGTGATCTAGTCCGCTTTTAGTGTTTTGATTTGTTAAATTTCAGTGTTTTGATATTCACGTCGATTCAATGAATTCTTCTATTCTTCTTGAAAAATCTTCTTCACTCAAACAGAATAAATCAAAAATAGAAGAATCTTCTATTTTGCTATTCAGGGTAGCAGTGGGATTCTAATCTTCT
This sequence comes from Nephrotoma flavescens, assembly GCA_932526605.1. Taxonomy (NCBI): domain Eukaryota; kingdom Metazoa; phylum Arthropoda; class Insecta; order Diptera; family Tipulidae; genus Nephrotoma; species Nephrotoma flavescens. Next base: position 270,091,347 of record OW052221.1, on the reverse strand, counting down.
ATTTTTAATATCGAAAGTTCGAAATCGATTTTTTTCTTCTATTTGCTCTTGCTGTAATGTCAAAAATTACCCAAATTGTGATAAATTTTTATTTTAGATAAAAATTAAAATGTAAAAAAACTTTAATGGTATTGAGTTGAACTGCGATTTTGCTGCTAAATCGGTTACCACTGTCACAACATTTCCCTTTTGCAATCGAAAGTATACTTGAATACACTATCAGGAAGCTGAAAGGGTTCCTCGTATATTCTTATATCCTTCAGTCTTATTTTTAGTTTTTATCTAAAAAAATTTATTTAATTAATTTTTATTAAATAATTAATAAATTTACTTAGGTAGCATAGCAATACGCTTTGGGTGGGTTCACTTCGCATTAAACAAAAATTCATTTTTAAATTAATTGATTTAATCAGAACACAACCCGCTTTTGATAAAAATCGAACAAATCTATTTCGTCTTGTCATAAAAGTCGCATTTTTATGTCTTCTATTTGTAGTAAAAATCTTCTAAGCGAAAAAATCAAAAAATTTGTTTACTTTTAATATGGAATAGCAATTTTTCTATTTATTCCTTCTATTTTGACATTTAATAATTTTTATACACAAGTATAGAAGAATAGAAGATATTGAGAATAGAAGATCTATATTGAATCGACCTGATTATTGCAATATGCTGAAACAAAAAGAGTTAAGTTTAGAATAATGTGTGCTTCTGCATGAGCAAGGGAAATCACAAGCTTTAAAAAATAGGAAAACTTCAAACCTCGCTGCTGAGTTGTCAGTAGAAATTAAGAAACCAATCTCTACTCGCACTACTTGCAGAAGGCTTCAGGAAGGTAGTTTGAAAGGCTGTAAAGCCAGGAAGAAACCGTGGCTCTCCGAAAAAAACATGAAGGCACGGTATAAATGGGCCTTAGAATACCAAAGTTTCAGCGAAAAAGATTGGTCAAATATCGTGTGATCGGACGAATCAAACCTGGAAGTATGTTGACAATTCTATGCCCTAATAATATGATTTTAAAATAAAATTTATCGATACAAATATTTTAGTTTTCCGAAGCCTCTACATTTTCTTTATTTCAGAATTTTGGTTCACCTGGTGTGCCTTTTGTGCGTCGCCGGGTAGACGAAGGATTTAGTCGAGTGTGTGATACCAACCGTAAAACATGGCGGGCAGCATAACGGTCTCGGGCTGCATGACTTATTCTGGAGTTGGGGAATGTTCGTGTGAGAGGGCCACACAAACTCTTCAAAATACATAAACAAACGCCCTAGAAATTGCGTTGCTGCTCTCATTTCTAACACTTTTTGGTGATACAAACATGGATAGTGTGTTAAATTCCAGCAGGATAACGCACCATGTCATAAATCTCCCCGCACAATGGCATGGTTTCGAGAAAATGGCATTGAGGTTCTGGAGTGGGGAGTGCAGGCCAGTCTCCGGACCTGAACCCCATAGAACATTTATGGAGTTTATTAAAACGCAGTCAGGCGCTACACAATAAATACGTCAGGCGCTACACTGTCTGCACCCAAAAGAATTTCTGCCGTAATTAAGGCAAAGGGGGAACCCACAAAATATTAATTTTATATAAATAAATAGTAATGTGAACCTATAAAAATTGTTTCAATTTATTTCAAATTGCTACTCCCAAAATATTGTAAGATATCATGGGTGCTCAATACTTTTAGCCAAGACTGTATATAGATATATTTTTACCTAGATTTCTAATCGAAACATTTGTTATCGCCGATTTTATTATGTTTAACTGTTTTTCCAGAGAATGGAGTAGTGATTGGCTGTCCAGGTTTTATGATATGCTATATCTTCGAAGTTGGCCCGAAGTTGATGGAAAGGCGGACAGCATATTTCGCATCTACCGCGGGCCGATCATACCACGATCACCTCGATTGGAGCATGTACCTACACAAATTAGATGTTAAAGTGACGAATAGATTGCACATTAGTACGCAGATTCAATTGTTTATGGATCTAAAATCTATTACGAATTGATTGCTAGGACGTAAACGATTGCTGATCAGAGAACCAAGTTCAAACTCGTGCCTATCGACGTTGTTGCATTGACAAGAGAGTAAATCCGTGGCGATTGTGATCGATGATGTTGTTGCCGATTTATTCCAGTTTCTTGTAGTGCAATAAGATCGAGATTGTACTGAGATGCCTGATCGAAGTTTGTGAGGGCTCTTACGGGCAGTTTCAGCGGAATACATCTTCTGAATAATGACGTTGGGATGTCCTAGTCATTAATCTTTTAATGAGATGGTCAGTATTTTAGATAAACAAACTTTTCGAAGCCGTTACACGATTCTATATTTTATAACAAATTGCAAGCCAGTTTCAGCTAATCACCGGACATTATTAATAAGTGCAGTTTAAATATGGAACCTATTTAAATTCCAAAAGTATATGGTTGAAACGATCTCTTCCGGGAAGCTTAAATAATTATGTAAATATTTTTGGTATTAACAAAATTACCCTATTACTTATAACAAAATGTCCCTAATATATTCTTACAGTGAATATACTAACATTTTACAGAGATATTTCTGAAAAATCCACTTATATAAAATAATATTAGTATCTTACATGGTTTTTAAGAAAAAATAAAAAAAGATAACGTCCGTTATGCAAACGGACACGTGTTAGTGGCCACCATTAAGTACCGACAAGTTTATATACTATATTTTCAAAGCGATGCACTTGTGACCATGACCTCATAGAGGTAATTCTGAAAACACTCCGAACAATTGTAAATATTCGCGCTAATATGTAAACACTTTAGATAACAAAACCATTTAATAATCAGATGATAAACACTATTACCTATATAAAATATAAGGCATTCAATTATTCAATTAATTCATTTGCAAAGTTTTAACATAGTGTTTCAGCAATAAAATTAAAAAAAATTAAAATGGTAAAACAATTGTGTGTATTAGTCTTTCTTGGAGTCGTCTTGCTACATTCTACGAATGCTTCACCTGTCAATACGACGAGTGCACCGGTTATTACAATTGATCCCCGGTGTCCATTGGACGAAGATGAAAATTCTAACGTTATACTTATACCACATGAATCAGATTGTTCCAAATTTTATGCATGTGAGCATGGACACTTGACCGAACTGGAATGTGGCCCAGGCCTGCTATTCAATCCTGCATTGAGCGTAAGTACCATACACTAATCATATATAAGATATATATCCCTTTAAAGCCGAACTAACAAATTTTTCTTATAATTCTGTGTTCTATATAGGTTTGTGATTTTCCGGGCAATGTCCAATGTCTAACTGAATAAAAATTCAAAAGCCAAATAAATTTACGCTATTTAACATAATTAATGAGTTTTGTTTTTGTATTTTAATAAAATTCGTGTCCTGAAGAAAGTTTCTTAAATTTACTGCGCAATTTTGTTAATAGTTATGAAATGTATGTCTTTCAAATTTCTCTTAATACATGTCTGGGCATCTTCATTTCGTTCGAAACTTAATCGAAAAAGACTACGAAAACTGGTTTATGTTCCAAAAACTATGTTCTTGTGGGATATGATTCAATTCCAAGGCTGATCTAGTTTTTTACTGTCCCAAACGATCGATAAAGGTACGGCAATTCGCAAATGATTACAATGAAGACATTCAGGCGTTAACCCTAGATTCCTTTTTAGGTTTCAGTGGTTGACACTTAGGCCATTTTCGGCCCATTGTGATACCACCACGCATTCACGCCACATCATTAACCCATTCACCTACTCAAACAACTACTATTGAGATGGACTGGAATAAGACATTTAATTTTCAGGTCGGAAATGCCAGGAATGATATCCTGCAGTTAACATTTGTCAAAGACGGAATTTAACCGAATTTGAACTGAGAAACGACAAATCAGGTTTGCGTAGCCTCAAATTAAAAATTTTCGAGACAGAACTAGGTCTTTATTTCATTTAGAAAGAAATATGTTTGTCGATTGGTATGGCGCTTCAAAGCCGAATGTTCCCGTAAATTGACAGCTCAAAGTGTACTGATGCACTTTGAGCTGCTTGATTCCACGGATCGAGGAATTATTTCACCGATAACGTCACTGAAAATTTTTCGCGAAATTTGATGTCTAAGGCACACCTCCCAATTAAATTGAACGAGTATTCAAAACAGTACATGCGATCATTAATACGCGGGTAGGTCTATGTAAATTACAATTATGTACTACCTTTCGGCGTGGCGAACCACCTTGTAATTTTTCAAATGTTCATGTACCAATTCTTAGGCAATTTACCGAACACAATTTTTTATCGAGATGATATTACGGTTTCGGGACTATCACAGAAGAACATCTAGCAATATTAAAAGAGTTGGTTCAAACGATGAGACGCAAATTCAAAACTCAAAAAATGTTAAATTGGGAAAATGAATTACGCGTGTTCCAGCCATGATATCTACATAAAATTTTATATACAGCTAGGTATTGACGTTATGAAGAAGGCACAATTTTAAAAACTTAACTATTATAAGCGAAACAGGAACTCATCTCCTGGTGGCTGGACCATTTTCGAACCAATCTAGATCTGTAGGAAATTAAATTCGAAGAACTTTTCTAATACGCCACTTTCCTCTACGATTGATAACGAACATAGATACATAAGACAGAATAACCGAAAATTTGTATAGCGCTAAACCAACCTATCGAATGGATTGTGTGGTATACAGATTCAAAACTCAAAAAATGATAAGTTGGGAAAATGAATTACGCGTGTTCCAGCCATGATATGTCTCAACTTCTCTGGTTTGTGTTCGCCCTTTTAACAGAAGTATTCATACAGGGATTTCGGGCAGTCAGCTAACTCTGTCTAGCACTCAGGGTAATGGGGTGGGATTTCCGAAATATGTATGGATTAATTTTAGACCGCAGGAAGAAGATTAGGAAAAGGGATCAATTATAAGGACCATGACCAACTCACCTCGGCATACACCCTTATATACCTACTCTCTAGACCATCCTCTAATAATTTGGACTACTAGCCCCTCATAGTTCGGTTGGAAATTAAAAGATGCAAGATTTCTAATTTAGAATTCTTAAATTTAATAAAAAAAACCAAGACAAAATTTATAAAAGGAAGTATATATAAATTTATGTACTATTAAAGCTAGCTACCCTACACCCTGCTACCCTAATCTTATTACTAATAATATTTTCTACATTAATTAAGCAACTTTATTATTTATTTTACATAATGTACCAACTAATTAAAATATAATAACATGCGTGATGATAATGTTGAGGCTGCCAATATGTTGATGGATGATTTTATTGGTATGGATTGTATACGATCAATGTCACTCTAATTTGTAAGTAGTGTATTGTTGCTGTGCTAACGTACGACTTATTTAAACTCGAGCGTACTTAGATAATTTAAAATACCAACAAAAAACTTACCCGGTCAACTTGTTGTAAGTAAGGTACATATACTTTGTGTATGGTATACGTCGTAAGGATTTTTATATTTCTAGTCCATTCGATTAATTTCATATTACCATTATTATTTTTTAGTAACAATTATTTAGTTAATATTATTATTATTATTACGTAGATGTAGTTAACTTATTTATTATGTGGTACTTATTTAATGTTGTTTTTTTTCTAATTTTTTTGTGAATATCACTACGAATTTAAATTGCATCACATGTAATCGAAAACTTAAGATAAACGCTCGGTGGTTTTTTATGTTCACTGGTCCACCGTATGTACCATACAAACTGTTTAACGGTTACCACATATCACTTTATGATATTACTCACTTTTAAACATTTATTTTTTTTTTTTTTTCTAGTCACTATACTTAGTTTATTATACTGGAGGTGCTCGTAATCACTTCAGTTATTACACTTTTGACACCAGATAGTATTTATGTTTAGGAACTGTACTTTTTAGTTAGGCACCGATTTATTTTTACTAAAATTATTTTTAAGCACTGTATCATCAAGTTAATTTTTCTATATTAGTTTTTTTTATGTGTTTTCAATTAACATTATACAATTTTCATTGTCCATATAGCTAACTCATGTTTATTCACTTTTTAGTCACTATATTTTAACAGTTTTTATTGTATTATAATTATTAAACAAACTTTACCAATTAAACTTAAACTAACTTATTCAAATAACTTACTTATTTTTCTTATTTTTTTTTCTTATGTATGCATTTTATAAATTTTTGCATAACATTTTACTTCTTTTAAAAATCACCTTTTTTCACTGGTATAAAACTACCGAACAATGACGTTTATTTTTACCTTCTGTACCCTTTCGTTCGCTTACCTCCGCTTTTATCAAAAATTAACTGATCGCTCGACTGTCTCCAACGTTTCTTTTTCTGTTACCCTCCCATATAAAATCAACGTGGCCTGTATCAGCCAGTCACTAAGCAAAACCATATATGTAGCTGATGTAATGTAAATTATAAGGAAGTTGACACAGCAGTGTAGTAAAAAAAAACAAGTACCTACGTTCAATAAATGTATGATTCGAGATTAGGAGCAATCAATAATATAATCAGAACCTACCATTTATGGTGAAGTTGAAAGTTTATTGCATTAAGTGAGTTGATACAAGTAGAAAAAATTAAAGAATTGTTAAAGGAGACTGTTAAACTATTATTCATTATTTAAATTAGATGTTAAACTTACCTGTGGACGACTAACAATTTCATATGGTGCAACAACCCTTCCTATCTGTTCTGTTTTCTATTTAAATTAAAGATATTTCTACATTTTATATATAGAAATTTAATCAAAAAAAAAAAAAAAAACAACAAGTACATAAAATTAAATTGTATCTTAAATTATGAACACACTTTAAAATTTAAATGGAGCCCCGATCATTGCCTTATTATCACAACAAAACTTAATAACTTCATACCAATATTTATCTCTTTTCAATAACATCGGATCACCAATAATAATTAATAAACCTTGGGCTCGTGTCAGCGCCACATTCAAACGTCGTTCATTACTAAGAAATCCCAGAGATTTAACATTCGATCGTACAGTTGATAAAATTATTATATTTTTCTCGCTACCCTGAAATGCTTCGACGGAGGCAACTTCAATGTCAGCCCATTTTCTATTATCACATCGCGCTCGAATTTTTTGACATTGTTTACGATAAGGAGTTATAATACCGATATCTTGTTGTGTAATTTTTTTACGGTTTACTTTTTTATTCACTAACAAATCAAGATATGCCATAACTTTTGCTACTTCATGATAATTGTACAAACTCGGCGATTCTGAATCTTGTAAAGTTCGGCCAAATACGGAATGAAATATAATGGGAAATTTTGGATTAGGCAAATATTTCCAGTTGCAAGCCCATTTCGTAGCCTCAACAGAACCGACCGCAGTTAGTTCATTCTCGTAGAATAGTTTATTTGATATATGTAAAATATCTTGATGTGATCGATAATTTTGACGTAGTTTAACAATCAAATTAGGGTTATAGTTCCGAGTGTGTTCATCCCTTTGATATATAGGAAGCTTCATTAAGCGCTCTATTAACGAATGACCGTATCCCAAATCATCGGCGAAACGAGATTGTATAACCGGCCCCAATTGTAATGGATCACCGGCTAATACAATATTAGCAAATACCGACGCCTTCGATGATATTAAGCCCGCGATTGGAATAAGCGATGCAGCTTCTGTGCAACTACCACACTCATCAATAAATAGATGGGTAAAAAATTTACAACTAAACCCACCTTGTATTAAACGACCGGAAGTCGTGAGAGTGGCAACGATAATTCGATATTTATATAATTCAACAAGCGGCGGATAATAGTGAATCAATGACTCTAAATTAGACGCATCTAAAACTTCGCCATCAATTTTAGACACTGCTATTTCCTGCGACTTGGAAAAGAAACGTAAAATTTCCGATGAGGGTAAAAATTCGAGTAAACGCTTTGAAATCACGTTGCACGCAAAATTTGACGTGGACACAATTAAAATTCGAGACTCTGGTTTCTTTTTCCACAACTGTAGTATCGATTCGACAAGAGTTGTTGTTTTTCCGGTACCCGGTGGTCCAAATAATATATACGGATGTGGATACGAAGTCCCATGGTAAATATTATTCACGGCAATTTTTTGTTCTGCATTAACACTGACCGATCCATTGTACCAGTGAAAACGTTCCATTTCTTTCTCCGAATCATCACTTTTGGTAATATACTCAAGCGGAAACATAAATTGCTTAAGATTTTTCTGTTGCATCAATTCAATCGCGTATTTTTCCATACGCAACGAAGTTCGATTATTCAAAAATTGCACGTCATACAGAAGATTTGGATCAATCTTTTGCTTAAACTGGACCACAATATAATCACGTAGTATTTCCCAAATAGTTCCATTCACAGGTCTTGGTAACCGTTCAGAAGTAATTGATAATCGGTCATAAACTAAAATAGATGGGCGACTATCAGCAAGGTCTGGAACTTTAATTATATAATTTGCACCTTTCGGCTCTATTTTTTCATTTTTACGATTATATTTCTTGATCATAATTTCCAGACATATGTCTTCGATATCCGCAAAAAGAAGTAAAGCATCCAAATAGTTTTGCTCATTTAAATGATTGGATTTGTTTGTTTTTAAATTATCAATTAGGCGTAAAATTGGCGCTTGGTGCACAGTGATTGAATCGCTGTCTTTGAATTCTTGTTTATAAAGTTCTCGGATCTTGAGTGAAGGGTCATATGTTTTTAAATGTTTTAACTTTAGAGCCCTAAAATATGCAAAAAAAAAAAAAAAAAAAAAAACAATATGTTTTAAAAACCGAAGGCCGATTTTTAAATAACTTACTTTTCTCGTAAATTAACAATTTCTTTAATTTTAGCCTCACTCTGCAATGCCTTTGAGCGTTCGATCTCCAACGATTTTGTTACCTGAAAGACGTGAATAAAATTGAGATTTAATATTTTATAATGTAACTGTCTCGTTTATACGCACATAAAATTCCCAATATTCGATGTTCTGTAAATTATCAACGGAAAAATGTATATAAACCGGATACTTTCGATTGTCCTGGTTCAGAAGATTGCGATGGATGAAAAAATTGACTTTATTATCTGAAAATATTGAAAAGAAAAAGTTTATAAATAAATCTGAAATTCGTAGGTACGTAACAAGTCAATTGCCAAATAATATGTATCGCCCAGACCAATATTAATGAATGGACCATCCTAATCGTTTACGTTGGGATTATAAATTATACCCAACAAGCTTAAGAATCTTTGAAGAAGCTCTAAATAGTTCCAAGGCCTATCCAACATTAGAAGAATTCTCGCAATTTGTAGAATTAAGGTTCAATGTTTTGGGGCAAAACCAACCAGAAACCAGATACTAACATGAAAGTATCAGCGAAACCGGCTTACATTCAGGAAAAAATTGTGCACAATTTGTCTAAGAATAAACTATGGACGAAGTTGTCATACAAAGAATAGGTGTCTCATGTGCATGGAGCTATGCAATCTGCAGATGGTTCTAGGTAAATCGGTCCTATATTCGTACGTCCTCGATTTGGCAGGCAATGCGTAATGCAGGACATGAAAAGCGAACCGCAAAAGAGTTGGGAGTGCCAGAACAGATTGCAAAAATTAACTCATAAAAAAACCGACAGTTGAAATAGGGATATTCAGCCACATTTTCCATCAACCTATAAATTGGGTGTTATCTAAATAACCATCATATTAGCAGATCCTAAGTTCGACACTCCAGGTCCACCAGGTGTACCAGCATAATGGTACCTACTTAAGGAGAGTAAATGGAATAATTAAACAGCAAAACAGAAACATTGCAAGTTTAGAAATAACGACAAAAATAGAAGCTTATTGTGTAAGGCATCGCAATGAAAACGGTCGCAGAAACCAATACATGGATTTATTCACTAAGAACACGCTGGAATTCTGGAAAAGGTAATTCATTGACTATTGAGAATGGTGAAAAAGGAGAAAACCTAAGCTAAATTGGTTTTAATAAAGGAAGAAGTACTGGCATTTGCTCGTTGGAAAACGGCAAGAATAAAGGAAGTACACAAAGGTTCAAATACCTTAGTGCTTAGAGCTTCAATAAAAAGCAAATAAAATATACACAAGCGACCGATAACCAGATTTTGCAACTTAATAAATTAAGCAATTATGACAATAGCCCAAGAAGTACCCAACTTGAGTTGCAGCTGTTTAAAAATACTATGGTCGAAAGTATCAACCTTATAAATCTTAAGTTTGAAGATGCGTAGTTGTTTAGTATTTGTTTGAGAGACATCAATGAATTCTAAAACATGGGAAAAATTAGTCATCGTTAAGTGGATACTTTCATTTGAAAGGTCTCAGGTTCAAATAATATAAAAGTCCAACTAGATTTTACTCTGGCGGAACATCTAGAACATCGCAGTGGTCGGCCAAATAAAGTAACCGCACCATAAATGGGGAAGAAAATTGCTGTACAACATATTCACGAACAATTTGGACAAAATGAGTGCCACCTTTGCACACAATGTAACACTGGAACCGCGTCACACCCGAAATGAAGAAACAGTTAAACACCAGGTTTTTGGGATGCGACTATTATGCATACTTATTGCAACGTTTAACAGCAATTCGCATATTGCGCATCCTATTCTCTAGATTTCGGTCTATAGGATTTCTCTCTCCAAACTTAGAAAATGGCTCGATGGTAAAAGGTTTGGCATTAATGAAGAGGTGGAGTCTGCAGTAAATAAATGCCTATTTTGTGGAGCTCGACGGTTCTCAAATATTGTATTTATCTATAAAAAAAATATGTTGTCTCTTTCATTATACACGACTATGTCGACTACTCAATTTAATGTAGAAGAGAAATTCTAGTTGCGTCGAAAAACGACGCAGCTTAAATTTATGGTGTTAAAACGTTTAGTGACGCAAGTCGAACTGACGCAAGTCGAATCGACGCAACTCGAGGCCTTAGTTTATTTACATTGAAAACGTGTTAATTTTAATGCAAACATATTGCAGAATCGTATGCATAATGTTCTTAGTAGGAGAAATCGAAAAAAAGTTAATATCGCCTATTACAGCGCCATCTATCATGAATCGAAAAAAATGTTTCAAGGAAATCCTACGTACTTTTAGCCGTAGAATCCGAATCTGCAATAAAAAATAGGGGTTTCTATCTTAGTTTCCAAGTTGCCCCTCATCCCCCTTACAAACAGGGGCGGGGGTCCTAATTTTAGCACTAATGTATTTTCCCTCCAGAATGATTTAATTTTGATACATTTTTATCGTAGAGGGCTTATTTTCCGAGATATTTGAAAGTTTCAGCTTCAAAAACTCACCCGGTATATCTCCGCATCCAAACTGTCATTAAGAAATGCAGTTTTAATATCAAATTGAGATAAATGATATTTTAACATAGCAGCAATACTAAGAAGTAATCTTACAATTTTATATTTAGCCTTTATACTGGACTGAAAGTCTCTAAATAATCTCTACCATATTTTTGACAACACCCTTTTTTCGCAACCAGTCGTGCCTTATATTGATTATTTGATTTAATTCGAAACACCCATTTGTTACCAATTGCTTGTTCCCCCTTTGGTAAATATGTCAATCTCCATGTACAGGGGTTTTCCAATAAGAGGTTTTTGACATTTGATAAATAAAAACGACGCCATTACTAAAAATGGAACGACATACGCTCAACTACGCATTCAAATTGTTAAATTCACTACAAAAATGGTGAAGATTTTGCAGTCACAGTTCGCAAAACTATAGTACTTTTGGGTCGTCGTGAAGCACCTTCTCGGCCGGCAATAGTGAAACTGGTGGAAAAATTTGAGCTGTTGGGACAAGTTAGTGATGTGAAGGATCGAAACCGTGTGCGTCGCTCAAGAACCACTGAGAATATTGCTACTGTAGCCCGTAGTGTTGACTAAAACCCAGCAGCCCTATTCCTGAATACGATACGAAAACGAAAGTATAAGATTCCTATTCGATTTTAAATAAGAATCGTACGAATCTGATTCAATTCAAATATGATTTTTGCATTTTCGTTTTCGTATCGTATTCAGGAATAGGGGGGCAGGTTGGCCGATCCCTCGTCGATCTTTGGAATTAGACATTCCACAAACGACATTACAAAGTATTTTGCATAAAGACTTAGGTCTTAATGCTTTACAAGTTCAGTTAACACAAGAACTCAAGCCGGTCGATCGCCATAAACGTTCTACCTTCGCTTATTGGGTCCTTTAAATGCAACAAAATGATCCGGATTTTCATCGAAAAATCATCTTCAGTGATGAGGCCCATTTTCACCTCGGAGGTAACGTTAATAAGCAGTATTGTCGCATTTGGGGCTCAGAAAATCCAAGAATCAACAATCATTCTTGGAAGCCTCTCCATCCTCAACGTGTCACTGTTTGGTGTGGTTTTTAGGCTTGCGGTATGATTGGACCTTATACTTATTCGAAAATGAGGCTGGTGCAACTGTTACGGTGAATGGATTGCGCTACCGAGCTATGATTAATGATTTTTTATGGCCGAAATTGGAAGATATTGATGTGGACGACGTTATATTCAACAAGACGGCGCTACGTGTCACGCAAGCAACGAAAAGAAAAGTTATATAACTGTGTTAGTTTTATAACTGTGTTATTTCTCGAAGAGGTGATCACAAATTGGTCACCGAGATCTTGTGAATTAACACCTTTAGACTTTTAACATCGAAGATGTTTTTGGCGCCGCATTATATAGAAAAATGCAACGAAATTTTGTCCCAAGAATATGCAACGAAATAAAAAAAATAAAGTAAATAAGAGAACCAAAACACGCTGGTGTGCTAATTTTGTTTTGTGCTCTCTCTATTTAACGGTACCTATTTAACGGTACCTAAGTACGTGGCCTGTTTTGGGTGACATTGAAACAAAGAATTTTCTTATTTCAAATGAACTTTATTAAACCAAATATGTACCATTTTGATCGATGACCTTTTGCCATTTTTCTGGTAGAGCCATGATCCCATCACTGTAGAACTTCTGTGGTTTAGAAGAGAAATATCGAAACAACTCATTTTCCCAGGCCTCTTTTGAATTTAATGTAAAACCATTAAGATGGTTCTGCATGAACCGGAACAAATGGTAGTCCGATGGTGTAGTCAGGACTATATGGTGGGTGCTTCAAAACTTCCCAGCCAAGCTCTCTCAGTTTCTGCTGGGTGATGTGTGTGTTCCTTATCGTTATCATGATGGGACACAACGCTTCTTCTGCTGATCAATTCTGGAGGTTTTTATCTGAATTGCTTAAAGATAAGAATCAATTATTCGGCTCGGTGGCAGCACCTCATAATGCAAGATTCCTCTCCAATCCCACCAACCACACAGCATTACCTTTCTTGGCGTCAATCCAGGCTTTGATACCGTTTGGGAAGCTTCACCTCGTTTCGTCCATGAGCATTTTGAGTTCGTTTCGTCCATGATCATTTTGACCACGAGCACAACGTTGCCGTATCTTATCGACTTTTCATCACCAGTAATCATCCGCTTTAAAAATGGCCCGATTTCGTTCCGTTTCAACAGCGTTTCGCAGATAGAAAACCGGTCCATTAAATTTTTAACTGTTAATTCATGTGGTACCCAAACGTCAAGCTTTTTTTTGTATCCAGCCATTTTCAAATGGTTTGGAACTGTTTTATGATCAATATTTAGTTCTTTACCATTTGCATGGCTCTGCTTATCTGCTGGTCTTCCTCAATTTTCTGCATGATTTCATCGACTTTTCCAGTGGTTGGTCGACCAGAGCGAGGTGCATCTTTGAAATCAATATTTCCAGAACGAAAGTGCACGAACCATTTCTTTGCTGCTGATTTTGATAAAGCGCACCTTCTCCCTAAACAACACAAACTTTTTCGCAAGCCTGAGCCGCGTTTTTACCTTTGTCGTAATAAAATTGCAAAAGATATCGAATTTTTCCATTATTTATCTCCATGTTTAAAATTTTGTAACTTTTTATTCACTTCACCGATTTTAATGTTTTGAATATCGAAGTGCAAGTTAAAATGTCACCTTTCAAACACAAATAAGAATTTCCCGATACGATCAATGGTTACTGAGATATATGAAAGCTATCTACCGGGAAAAAGGCCACCGACTACTCAATCTATCCAATATTTTTAGGTTTATATAAATACAAGTACTCCAGCCCAAAACAAATCAGTCGGCTTAAGCTTTTTTATTTAGGCATTAAGCAAAATTTCAAGCCCCATTTTCGATGTTTAAATTTTTAGCCTTAGGCTCAAACTTGGTATTTTTGCTTTGGGCTACGTCAAAGATAAGGTCTATGCCAATGCTCCACAATCAAGATCTTAAAAATGAAATTCGTGAAGCTATTGAGGACATACAGCCGCAAATGTGCGAATTGGTCATGGGAAATTTCATGAAAAGGATATGATGCTGCAAGCGTAGTCGTGGCGGCCAGTAGGCTGATATCGTTTTCAAATGTTATTGGCATACCTTCTTTACAATGAAATAAACATTCATTGCGATTTCTCTTAATATCAAAATGAAACCTCTTATTGGAAAACCCTTTATATTGTATGTTCAGAGCCTTTGTCTCTTTATCCATCGCCGTCTTCTAGTTTTGATCTTTAATTGCATCTAAATATTCAATTTCGTCACATGCCATCAAACTGATATAATCGTTGTATTTATTTGGTGGCTTTAATGAACTTCTGTCTCGCAATACCGGACCTTCTTCCTCCATTTGTTGATTTCCAATAGTTTCACTTTCCTCCGTTATACTATTGTTGTCTTGATCATCCTCAACAATACAATCTTTTCTTTCGTCAGTTTGTACTAAAACTGTGCTTTTTTATATCAAAACTATGTGATTGACAACTCGTTTCTGTAAATATAACATCTCGACAAGTGGCAGTTTTGTTTTCACGTGGGAAGTATATGCGATATCCCTTTGTTTCATCTGATTATCCAACAAATATTCCATTTTTGCTTGTGTACATGTACGACTAATTTGTAAAATTCAAATGGCGTTTTCCACTTATTGTGCTTTTCCCTGTTCTGTTCAACACATATGCTGCTGTATTTAAAGCATTTGCCCGTAAATGCGTTGTCCCAAATTTTTAGCGTAGGATACTATTATACAATTATTCATGTAATTACATAATCTCTATCCACTGCAGTACTCGCTGTATATAAATTACACTTCAATTTTGGAACATCAAATACCTCTTGAATAATGCTGTTAACCCATTCGGTATTCTTAAAAATCTGAACCGGAATCACTTCTATTCCAATTGCCTCGAGTTTTGTGCCATCACCGATCGTTATATTTTTTCGATTTTCAAGTTTTTCGTAGTCAGTAAACCAATCATAATTTGATGTCATGTGATAACTTGCTTCGGAATCCAGGAACCAATTGTCAAAATGTGACAATACACAGTATGCGGCTATTTGCATTCAGAAAAGGGGTAGAGCACCTAGAAAAACATAAATAACACACAGAAGACGGGAAAATAGATGCTAACCATACTGATGAAATCCCTAGAGTTGGATATCGCAATCAATTGCCGTAACAATGCTTGGCCACGAATTGCAAAAAATAATAGAAATATTCAGACACGATGAACAAAGGACTATATGACAATCGAAATAATAATGCCATCATTCTCCTATTCGCTTACTATTCCAGAATTCTGCGAAAAACTTAAATAGCCATTTAGTAACATAGTAGCCCACACTACATCGAAAAATAAATAGCCATTTTAACAACAATTGTAATTTTATTTCTAGTTTAGTTCAGTTTTATATTATTTTGGCAATCCAAATATTTACAAAAAGCTCTAGAAAAAATTTATCTTTGCCTCGAGATTACTTTTAAACAAATCATTTGATGAGGAATTAAAGAGCAAACAATCAAAATAAACTAATAGAACTGTTAGGTTAGAACACAAATTTATTTATCACAGTAGAGTGTAGTCAATGGCTCAGAATCATATAGTTTGTACTAGGATTTGATTTCTAACGATATGTTGAAAATTGACTCACTTAGATTTACATAAATGCTAGAAGATAAAATAGACGCAATTTAGAGTACCTGTTAAATATTTTTATCGGTGCTTATCTCGTAGATTTTTGTATAGTACACCAGGAAACTTGTTTTATGATAATGATAACTATCAAATAATTTATGACATTCCGTTTACTATGACAAACTACCAGGCGCCAAAGTTTACACTTATAACATGCATGTCTCGAATGGTTTATCGAAAAACTGTAAGCTTTGAGCGGATATTTGTTAAAAGCGGTTACAACCCATGCATACCTTGCAAAGCTTGCTCATTATCAAAATGGTTTGAGTGCAGCAAATTTTGATTAAGTAGAATTTGGCCATTCCTAACAGGCGTTGTTTAGTTTAGTTTGGCTCTATTATCTGAACGCTTTCAAATGTTTAGGATTTCTGAATACGTGATCGAGGAATTAAACTTTCTGTGAATATAGAATTATTTCTTATGCAGTTTAATTCCATATTGTATAAATAAACGAATTTTCAAAGAATCTAGACCCTGATTTATTCCAAAAACGAGTTTAGTAAACTAGAAACTAGAAGTCTTTCGCTATAGAATTCAGAAACGCTAGATAGCAAGAGCAGCATATAGATGTAAATTGTCTTGAACATTTTTAAAATCTTCTTTTGGATCTTATCGGTGTTAATTGATTCAACGGTCGTATCATGGAACATTATTATATTCAGCATTATTTTGTAGTTGGCAACGCCAAGCAGTCACTTTATCGGTTATTAAGTTACTTTGCTGGAATACCAATTTCGTTAGGAAATTTTAGAATCATATGAATGTTTTATTTATAAATAGTATTCGAGCATCGGTTTAGTCAAGGCTTAACTTATCAACTCATTATGGTTTACGTAACAAAAATTTCAACCTCGTCTCTCACTTATTATGATTATATTTACACTTCATTGGGAACTTTTTTCAATCCGCCCAATAATGTTAGAAAACGGACCTCTCGGATTCCTCAAATATTATGTAGGCATATATTTAATTTTCGTTGGTTATCTAATTTTATTGTTTGTATTATGTATGCTTTTTTACCATTTTAAGGCAAACATGATTACGAGTACACAAACATGATGCGGAACTTTATGGAGAGACAAAATTTGCAAACGCTTAATATGATTTAGTTAGCTGATAAAACTGATAATAAAATCTTATATAAGGGCACAGTTTCTTATTTTTGCGATTAATATCAAGTCAAGTGTAAAGTGAACTAAAATATGTTTAAATTAGTAATAATATATACCCTTGTGGCGGTGAGTGAATACATTATTGGGATTAATGAGATATTAAGTGTAATGGTATAATTAAATTTAGGTTGCATCGGCGGCTGCTGCCAGTTCAAGTGATTTAGTAGATGGTTATCTAATTGCTCGAAAATATCGTACAACTAACCCAATGGCAATGAACCTTGCTGTAGTGGTGGCAGCCGAGGAAACCGATCCAACGTGCCCCGTTGGAGCAAAGGGAAATATTTGTGCTGAAGATTGCAAAACTCTATTGGCATGCGTTTCGGGCAGCACAACACCACTTTTCACAAATTTGTGCTCCCAATTAGCATCAAATTCGCCGTACTGTATTCCTGGGCAAACGGGATGTTCAGCTTCAGGCGATCCCACTTACAACACCTGCATCGCCTCTACAACATCATTTACGTGCACCGACATTGGTTACTTCCCAGATCCCAGCAACTGTACCCAATATCATATTTGTACCGAGTATACTGTCGATACATACCAGTGTCCACCTAACTATGTTTATGACGCTGTTAATTATAAGTGTAAAATAAAACATTACATCACCGATTGTGTAACCGTCAGCTGTACTACAGCCACAGCAAATAAATTTGTGGTGTATTCAGCAAACAAAGCTTATTACGGATATTGTAGTGTCTCGTCTGGGGTAACAGAAGTGATAATGTTCCGATGTGAAGCACTAGTTAATTACCAGTTTAATCCTACCACATTTATTTGTGAATATGTTTGTAAAGGGGAAGGTATCCCGATTACACCAATTGCCGAAATTATTATGAATGCTACAAGAGTGGATTAAAATTAGTGAGTGGTATACAAACATGTCCCGCATCATATGTTTTTGATGCAACCAAATGCCTATGTGTAAAAGGTACCTGTGAAACAACAACCACTACTACTACAACCAACACACCACCAACACCTATACAAATTTCAAAATAAATGTTCTCAATTGGTGTTGGCATATTTATATAAAGCTTTAAAAAATTTACATTATCTTACAGTTTTTAACTATGTATTTGACGATAAAATAAATTCAAAAACAAACAATAAAATCTGTGGCTGTAAATTAATAAAATTGCCAATATTTGTTTATCAAAATAAATTTTGTGTTACGAATATGTATTATGTCGGTATTGCAGATCTATGAAAAACTAATGTTAAAAAGCAAGTACGATGAGAAATTAGTACAAATGAAAAAAATACCTTTACTTCAGCGATAATTACACCTTGGGCGAAAATAACAAGTAACATAATATTACCTATTTATATTTCATAAGAATTGTTTTTACTATTTTCTATTGAATTTATAAAACTGGGTTCATTTTAGTATATAATTAATTAAAAAAGAATTTCGTTCAATTTGTTATTTGGCCTAGGAATTTTTGGTAAATGGATGGTATCATAATTTGTTTGGCATTCATGAAGAGTGTATTCTAATATTTTAAATTCGTTTGCACGGTTAAAAACCATTGTTGTTTCTATTCTGACGCTGGCTATCTTTATTCTTGTAAGCTTTATGTCGAGTTATGTGACAATTATTTTTGATACAGCTGATTGATGACGAGATGAATTTACGATTACGAGATATTAAAATACCAGAACTTCTTTAACATTGATACCAAATTAATTATACTTATCTATAGATTAGATAACATTATTTTTTCAAGATTTATGTTGAAATTGTCAAATTAGCTTATATTACGATTGTCACATTATCATAGATTAAAAACCTTAAACACTTCGCTTCCATTTATAGTTGTAGATTGGTTCCGCAGAAAACTGTGTAAATCAAAATTCTGTATGAAAACCACTATAAATCGAAAAATTACAATAAAATTGTTAAAGTATCGTTTGGTAAAATAAAAATTAAAAATATAATAAGTTTTGTTCTGTTTTTTCAAACCGTGCGACATCGTGTCAAAATAGAACCGTGTAAATCGGAGGATGGGTGTATTATAGTAGAGAAATTACATTGTCAACATTCAGGATTATTTAATTATTATCACACTCTATATTATAATAGAAGAACTTTATGAATATGTGTTGCCATAGTGAAAAATAGTATCGTTACAGAATAGTAGATCAATTTGTAGAACAGTATAATTTATTAATAAAATATTATGTTTGGACTTTTGCCTAATGTACCAATTAGAGCTATTTTTGCAAGTATTGCAACATAATTTTAAACTGCTAGAATTGCTCGTTGGGCGGCTTTTTTTGCTCAATTATGGTACAAAATTTCTGATATATTTTATGTACTCACGCTTAATTAATATTTTAAATATATTTTATTTTTCTCACTTCATTTGGATTTTTCAGACGATGAAAATTAGCCAGTGTAATAATGCTATAATACTTATTAAGTAAAATGTGAATGAAATATGGTTTATACAGGGTGGGCTATTGAGAATGGTGAAAAAGGAGAAAACCTAAGCTAAATTGGTTTTAATAAAGGAAGAAGTACTGGCATTTGCTCGTTGGAAAACGGCAAGAATAAAGGAAGTACACAAAGGTTCAAATACCTTAGTGCTTAGAGCTTCAATAAAAAGCAAATAAAATATACACAAGCGACCGATAACCAGATTTTGCAACTTAATAAATTAAGCAATTATGACAATAGCCCAAGAAGTACCCAACTTGAGTTGCAGCTGTTTAAAAAATACTATGGTCGAAAGTATCAACCTTATAAATCTTAAGTTTGAAGATGCGTAGTTGTTTAGTGTTTGTGTGAGAGACATCAATGAATTCTAAAACATGGGAAAAATTAGTCATCGTTAAGTGGATACTTTCATTTGAAAGGTCTCAGGTTCAAATAATATAAAAGTCCAACTAGATTTTACTCTGGCGGAACATCTAGAACATCGCAGTGGTCGACCAAATAAAGTAACCGCACCATAAATGGGGAAGAAAATAGCGGTACAACATATTCACGAACAATTTGGACAAAATGAGTGCCACCTTTGCACACAATGTAACACTGGAACCGCGTCACACCCGAAATGAAGAAACAGTTAAACACCAGGTTTTTGGGATGCGACTATTATGCATACTTATTGCAACGTTTAACAGCAATTCGCATATTGCGCATCCTATTCTCTAGATTTCGGTCTATAGGATTTCTCTCTCCAAACTTAGAAAATGGCTTGATGGTAAAAGGTTTGGCATTAATGAAGAGGTGGAGTCTGTAGTAAATGCCTATTTTGTGGAGCTCGACGGTTCTCAAATATTGTATTTATCTATAAAAAAAAATATGTTGTCTCTTTCATTATACACGCCTATGTACTCACTTTAAAGTAGAAGAAAAATTCCAGTTGCGTCGAAAAACGACGCAACTTAAATTTATGGTATTAAAACGTTTAGTGACGCAAGTCGAACTGACGCAAGTCGAATCGACGCAACTCGAGGCCTTAGTTTATTTACATTGAAAACGTGTTAATTTTAATGCAAACATATTGCAGAATCGTATATGCATAATGTTCTCAGTAGGAGAAATCGAAAAAAATTTAATATCGTCTATTACAGCGCCGTCTATCATGAATCGAAAAAAATGTTTCAAGGAAATCCTACGTACTTTTAACCGTAGAATCCGAATCTGCAATAAAAAATAGGGGTTTCTCTCTTAGTTTCCAAGTTGCCCCCCATCCCCCTTACAAACAGGGGCGGGGGTCCTAATTTTAGCACTAATGTATTTCCCCTCCAGAATGATTTAATTTTGATACATTTTTATCGTAGAGGGCTTATTTTCCGAGATATTTGAAAGTTTCAGCTTCAAAAACTCACCCGGTATATCTCCGCATCCAAACTGTCATTAAGAAATGCAGTTTTAATATCAAATTGAGATAAATGATATTTTAACATAGCAGCAATACTAAGAAGTAATCTTACAATTTTATATTTAGCCTTTATACTGGACTGAAAGTCTCTAAATAATCTCTACCATATTTTTGACAACACCCTTTTTTCGCAACCAGTCGTGCCTTATATTGATTATTTGATTTAATTCGAAACACCCATTTGTTACCAATTGCTTGTTCCCCCTTTGGTAAATATGTCAATCTCCATGTACAGGGGTTTTCCAATAAGAGGTTTTTGACATTTGATAAATAAAAACGACGCCATTACTAAAAATGGAACGACATACGCTCAACTACGCATTCAAATTGTTAAATTCACTACAAAAATGGTGAAGATTTTGCAGTCACAGTTCGCAAAACTATAGTACTTTTGGGTCGTCGTGAAGCACCTTCTCGGCCGGCAATAGTGAAACTGGTGGAAAAATTTGAGTTGTTGGGACAAGTTAGTGATGTGAAGGATCGAAACCGTGTGCATCGCTCAAGAACCACTGAGAATATTGCTACTGTAGCCCGTAGTGTTGACTAAAACCCAGCAGCCCTATTCCTGAATACGATACGAAAACGAAAGTATAAGATTCCTATTCGATTTTAAATAAGAATCGTATGAATCTGATTCAATTCAAATATGATTTTTGCATTTTCGTTTTCGTATCGTATTCAGGAATAGGGGGGCAGGTTGGCCGATCCCTCGTCGATCTTTGGAATTAGACATTCCACAAACGACATTACACCGTATTTTGCATAAAGACTTAGGTCTTAATGCTTTACAAGTTCAGTTAACACAAGAACTCAAGCCGGTCGATCGCCATAAACGTTCTATCTTCGCTTATTGGGTCCTTTAAATGCAACAAAATGATCCGGATTTTCATCGAAAAATCATCTTCAGTGATGAGCCCATTTTCACCTCGGAGGCTACGTTAATAAGCAGTATTGTCGCATTTGGGGCTCAGAAAATCCAAGAATCAACAATCATTCTTGGAAGCCTCTCCATCCTCAACGTGTCACTGTTTGGTGTGGTTTTTAGGCTTGCGGTATGATTGGACCTTATACTTATTCGAAAATGAGGCTGGTGCAACTGTTACGGTGAATGGATTGCGCTACCGAGCTATGATTAATGATTTTTTATGGCCGAAATTGGAAGATATTGATGTGGACGACGTTATATTCAACAAGACGGCGCTACGTGTCACGCAAGCAACGAAAAGAAAAGTTATATAACTGTGTTAGTTTTATAACTGTGTTATTTCTCGAAGAGGTGATCACAAATTGGTCACCGAGATCTTGTGAGTTAACACCTTTAGACTTTTAACATCGAAGATGTTTTTGGCGCCGCATTATATAGAAAAATGCAACGAAATTTTGTCCCAAGAATATGCAACGAAATAAAAAAAATAAAGTAAATAAGAGAACCAAAACACGCTGGTGTGCTAATTTTGTTTTGTGCTCTCTCTATTTAACGGTACCTATTTAACGGTACCTAAGTACGTGGCCTGTTTTGGGTGACATTGAAACAAAGAATTTTCTTATTTCAAATGAACTTTATTAAACCAAATATGTACCATTTTGATCGATGACCTTTTGCCATTTTTCTGGTAGAGCCATGATCCCATCACTGTAGAACTTCTGTGGTTTAGAAGAGAAATATCGAAACAACTCATTTTCCCAGGCCTCTTTTGAATTTAATGTAAAACCATTAAGATGGTTCTGCATGAACCGGAACAAATGGTAGTCCGATGGTGTAGTCAGGACTATATGGTGGGTGCTTCAAAACTTCCCAGCCAAGCTCTCTCAGTTTCTGCTGGGTGATGTGTGTGTTCCTTATCGTTATCATGATGGGACACAACGCTTCTTCTGCTGATCAATTCTGGAGGTTTTTATCTGAATTGCTTAAAGATAAGAATCAATTGTTCGGCTCGGTGGCAGCACCTCATAATGCAAGATTCCTCTCCAATCCCACCAACCACACAGCATTACCTTTCTTGGCGTCAATCCTGGCTTTGATACCGTTTGGGAAGCTTCACCTCGTTTCGTCCATGAGCATTTTGAGCTCGTTTCGTCCATGATCATTTTGACCACGAGCACAACGTTGCCGTATCTTATCGACTTTTCATCACCAGTAATCATCCGCTTTAAAAATGGCCCGATTTCGTTCCGTTTCAACAGCGTTTCGCAGATAGAAAACCGGTCCATTAAATTTTTAACTGTTAATTCATGTGGTACCCAAACGTCAAGCTTTTTTTTGTATCCAGCCATTTTCAAATGGTTTGGAACTGTTTTATGATCAATATTTAGTTCTTTACCATTTGCATGGCTCTGCTTATATGCTGGTCTTCCTCAATTTTTTGCATGATTTCATCGACTTTTCCAGTGGTTGGTCGACCAGAGCGAGGTGCATCTTTGAAATCAATATTTCCAGAACGAAAGTGCACGAACCATTTCTTTGCTGCTGATTTTGATAAAGCGCACCTTCTCCCTAACCAACACAAACTTTTTCGCAAGCCTGAGCCGCGTTTTTACCTTTGTCGTAATAAAATTGCAAAAGATATCGAATTTTTCCATTATTTATCTCCATGTTTAAAATTTTGTAACTTTTTATTCACTTCACCGATTTTAATGTTTTGAATGTCGAAGTGCAAGTTAAAATGTCACCTTTCAAACACAAATAATAATTTCCCGATACGATCAATGGTTACTGAGATATATGAAAGCTATCTACCGGGAAAAAGGCCACCGACTACTCAATCTATCCAATATTTTTAGGTTTATATAAATACAAGTACTCCAGCCCAAAACAAATCAGTCGGCTTAAGCTTTTTTATTTAGGCATTAAGCAAAATTTCAAGCCCCATTTTCGATGTTTAAATTTTTAGCCTTAGGCTCAAACTTGGTATTTTTTCTTTGGGCTACGTCAAAGATAAGGTCTATGCCAATGCTCCACAATCAAGATCTTAAAAATGAAATTCGTGAAGCTATTGAGGACATACAGCCGCAAATGTACGAATTGGTCATGGGAAATTTCATGAAAAGGATATGATGCTGCAAGCGTAGTCGTGGCGGCCAGTAGGCTGATATCGTTTTCAAATGTTATTGGCATACCTTCTTTACAATGAAATAAACATTCATTGCGATTTCTCTTAATATCAAAATGAAACCTCTTATTGGAAAACCCTTTATATTGTATGTTCAGAGCCTTTGTCTCTTTATCCATCGCCGTCTTCTAGTTTTGATCTTTAATTGCATCTAAATATTCAATTTCGTCACATGCCATCAAACTGATATAATCGTTGTATTTATTTGGTGGCTTTAATGAACTTCTGTCTCGCAATACCGGACCTTCTTCCTCCATTTGTTGATTTCCAATAGTTTCACTTTCCTCCGTTATACTATTGTTGTCTTGATCATCCTCAACAATACAATCTTTTCTTTCGTCAGTTTGTACTAAAACTGTGCTTTTTTATATCAAAACTATGTGATTGACAACTCGTTTTTGTAAATATAACATCTCGACAAGTGGCGGTTTTGTTTTCACGTGGGAAGTATATGCGATATCCCTTTGTTTCATCTGATTATCCAACAAATATTCCATTTTTGCTTGTGTACATGTACGACTAATTTGTAAAATTCAAATGGCGTTTTCCACTTATTGTGCTTTTCCCTGTTCTGTTCAACACATATGCTGCTGTATTTAAAGCATTTGCCCGTAAATGCGTTGTCCCAAATTTTTAGCGTAGGATACTATTATACAATTATTCATGTAATTACATAATCTCTATCCACTGCAGTACTCGCTGTATATAAATTACACTTCAATTTTGGAACATCAAATACCTCTTGAATAATGCCGTTAACCCATTCGGTATTCTTAAAAATCTGAACCGGAATCACTTCTATTCCAATTGCCTCGAGTTTTGTGCCATCACCGATCGTTATATTTTTTCGATTTTCAAGTTTTTCGTAGTCAGTAAACCAATCATAATTTGATGTCATGTGATAACTTGCTTCGGAATCCAGGAACCAATTGTCAAAATGTGACAATACACAGTATGCGGCTATTTGCATTCAGAAAAGGGGTAGAGCACCTAGAAAAACATAAATAACACACAGAAGACGAGAAAATAGATGCTAACCATACTGATGAAATCCCTAGAGTTGGATATCGCAATCAATTGCCGTAACAATGCTTGGCCACGAATTGCAAAAAATAATAGAAATATTCAGACACGATGAACAAAGGACTATATGACAATCGAAATAATAATGCCATCATTCTCCTATTCGCTTACTATTCCAGAATTCTGCGAAAAACTTAAATAGCCATTTAGTAACATAGTAGAACACACTACATCGAAAAATAAATAGCCATTTTAACAACAATTGTAATTTTATTTCTAGTTTAGTTCAGTTTTATATTATTTTGGCAATCCAAATATTTACAAAAAGCTCTAGAAAAAATTTATCTTTGCCTCGAGATTACTTTTAAACAAATCATTTGATGAGGAATTAAAGAGCAAACAATCAAAATAAACTAATAGAACTGTTAGGTTAGAACACAAATTTATTTATCACAGTAGAGTGTAGTCAATGGCTCAGAATCATATAGTTTGTACTAGGATTTGATTTCTAACGATATGTTGAAAATTGACTCACTTAGATTTACATAAATGCTAGAAGATAAAATAGACGCAATTTAGAGTACCTGTTAAATATTTTTATCGGTGCTAATCTCGTAGATTTTTGTATAGTACACCAGGAAACTTGTTTTATGATAAAGATAACTATCAAATAATTTATGACATTCCGTTTACTATGACAAACTACCAGGCGCCAAAGTTTACACTTATAACATGCATGTCTCGAATGGTTTATCGAAAAGCTGTAAGCTTTGAGCGGATATTTGTTAAAAGCGGTTACAACCCATGCATACCTTGCAAAGCTTGCTCATTATCAAAATGGTTTGTGAGTGCAGCAAATTTTGACTAAGTAGAATATGGCCATTCCTAATAGGCGTTGGTTAGTTTAGTTTGGCTTTATTATCTGAGCGCTTTCAAATGTTTAGAATTTCTGAATATGTGGTCGAGGAATTAAACTTTCTGTGAATATAGAATCATTTCTTATGCAGTTTAATTCCATATTGTATAAATAAACGAATTTTCAAAGAATCTAGACCCTGATTTATTCCAAAAACGAGTTTAGTAAACTAGAAACTAGAAGTCTTTCGCTATAGAATTCAGAAACGCTAGATAGCAAGAGCAGCATATAGATGTAAATTGTCTTGAACATTTTTAAAATCTTCTTTTGGATCTTATCGGTGTTAATTGATTCAACGGTCGTATAATGGAACATTATTATATTCAGCATTATTTTGTAGTTGGCAACGCCAAGCAGTCACTTTATCGGTTATTAAGTTACTTTGCTGGAATACCAATTTCGTTAGGAAATTTTAGAATCATATGAATGTTTTATTTATAAATAGTATTCGAGCATCGGTTTAGTCAAGGCTTAACTTATCAACTCATTATGGTTTACGTAACAAAAATTTCAACCTCGTCTCTCACTTATTATGATTATATTTACACTTCATTGGGAACTTTTTTCAATCCGCCCAATAATGTTAGAAAACGGACCTCTCGGATTCCTCAAATATTATGTAGGCATATAGTTAATTTTCGTTGATTATTTAATTTTATTGTTTGTATTATGTATGTTTTCTTACCATTTTTAGGCAAACATGATTACGAGTACACAAATATGATGCGGAACTTTATGGAGAGACAAAATTTGCAAACGCTTAATATGATTTAGTTAGCTGATAAAACTGATAATAAAATCTTATATAAGGGCACAGTTTCTTATTTTTGCGATTAATATCAAGTCAAGTGTAAAGTGAACTAAAATATGTTTAAATTAGTAATAATATATACCCTTGTGGCGGTGAGTGAATACATTATTGGAATTAATGAGATATTAAGTGTAATGGTATAATTAAATTTAGGTTGCATCGGCGGCTGCTGCCAGTTCAAGTGATTTAGTAGATGGTTATCTAATTGCTCGAAAATATCGTACAACTAACCCAATGGCAATGAACCTTGCTGTAGTGGTGGCAGCCGAGGAAACCGATCCAACGTGCCCCGTTGGAGCAAAGGGAAATATTTGTGCTGAAGATTGCAAAACTCTATTGGCATGCGTTTCGGGCAGCACAACACCACTTTTCACAAATTTGTGCTCCCAATTAGCATCAAATTCGCCGTACTGTATTCCTGGGCAAACGGGATGTTCAGCTTCAGGCGATCCCACTTACAACACCTGCATCGCCTCATCAACATCATTTATGTGCACCGACACTGGTTACTTCCCAGATCCCAGCAACTGTACCCAATATCATATTTGTACCGAGAATACTATCGATACATACCAGTGTCCACCTAACTATGTTTATGACGCTGTTAATTATAAGTGTAAAATAAAACATTACATCACCGATTGTGTAACCGTCAGCTGTACTACAGCCACAGCATATAAATATGTGGTGTATTCAGCAAACAAAGCTTACTACGGATATTGTAGTGTCTCGTCTGGGGTAGCAAAAGTGATAATGTTCCGATGTGGAGAACCAGTTAATTACCAGTTTAATCCTACCACAGTTAGTTGTGAATATGTTTGTAAAGGGGAAGGATGGTATCCCGATTACACCAATTGCCGAAATTATTATGAATGCTACAAGAGTGGACTAAAGTTAGTGAGTGGTATACAATCATGTCCCGCATCATATGTTTTTGATGCAACCAAACGCCTATGTGTAAAAGGTACCTGTGAAACAACAACCACTATTACTACAACCAACACACCACCAACACCTATACAAATTTCAAAATAAATGTTCTCAATTGGTGTTGGCATATTTATATAAAGCTTTAAAAAATTTACATTATTTTACAGATTTTAACTATGTATTTGACGATAAAATAAATTCAAAAACAAACAATAAAATCTGTGGCTGTAAATTAATAAAATTGCCAATATTTGTTTATCAAAATAAATTTTGTGCTACGAATATGTATTATGTCGGTATTGCAGATCTATGAAAAACTAATGTTAAAAAGCAAGTACGATGAGAAATTAGTCCAAATGAAAAAAATACCTTTACTTCAGCGATAATTACACCTTGGGCGAAAATAACAAGTAACATAATATTACCTATTTATATTTCATAAGAATTGTTTTTACTATTTTCTATTGAATTTATAAAACTGGGTCCATTTTAGTATATAATTAATTTACATAGAGAAATTACATTGTCAACATTCAGGATTATTTAATTATTATCACTCTCTATATTATAATATAAGAACTTTATGAATATGTGTTGCCATAGTGAAAAATAGTATCGTTACAGAATGGTAGATCAATTTGTAGAACAGTATAATTTATTAATAAAATATTATGTTTGGACTTTTGCCTAATGTACCAATTAGAGCTATTTTTGCAAGTATTGCAACATAATTTTAAACTGCTAGAATTGCTCGTTGGGCGGCTTTTTTTGCTCAATTATGGTACAAAATATCTGATATATTTTATGTACTCACGCTTAATTAATATTTTAAATACATTTTATTTTTCTCACTTCATTTGGATTTTTCAGACGATGAAAATTAGATAGTGTAATAATGCTATAATACTTATTAAGTAAAATGTGAATGAAATATGGTTTGTACAGGGTGGGCCATCTATTGGTTTGTTTTTAAATCATAGGCTATGGCAACACCTTTTTGAACGCTTGAAATTTTGACAGCTCGTCAGCCTGATACTTCCAGTCACGAAACAATCATATTTTCGTTTAAGGCTTCGAAATTTTCAAAGCCAGTGTTGTGTAGCCGAAATCGTGCGAATTTTTAAAATAAATATGGATAGTGAAAGAGCGCCAAGCGGAACCGTTGTAGTGAAATTGATGAAGAAAGTTCGTGAGAAAGGGTTGAAATGGAAGGGACGGAAATGGTCAAGCTCGAAAAGAACCATCGTCCTCAACACAACGCCAATCGCAGCAACTGGCCAGTAGTCGCACCAGCCTGAGAAGAATACTGCACGAGATGACTCTTTGAAGCCATTCGACTTTTTTCTGTTGGGTTTCGTTAAGGATAGATGTTATGCGAATAATCCAGGGACAATTCCAACTTTAAAACATAACATTGCGACAGTACACAATAACAAAAAAATTTCACAAAATAAAGATGCACACACATTTTCTAGCGTTTTAAAAAACAATCTTTTACATGGCCCACCCTATATGAGTCAAACGAAACAATTTTTAGAAAGAAAGATTTATCAAAATTAAAATGGCGTTAATAATAATGAAGACTAAGGATGAACACATCTAAAGAATACAGGGCACATAAATAGTCTAGCCATATCGCGAAACTCAACAAGCTCCTCTCAAAAGAAAGAGCTAAATTCACATTTGATGTATTAACGAAATAATTAAGAATCAACAAATATCTGTAATACCAACTTTATTCTACAGTAAAAGAATAATTTTTAGATCATTATCGCTAATAACTTTTCAATTTTGATTATTATATATTACAAAAATACTACAACATTATGGAGCTGCAGCTTTAAGGCATTGGCTTTTAGTTGCATCAAAAACGTACGAGGTCGGACATGTTTGAATAACGCTTAATAATTTTGTGCCACTCTTGTAACATTCATAATAATTTTGAGCGTTGGTGTAATCGGGATACCACCCTTCCGCTTTACAAACAAATTCACAACTAACTGTAGTCGGATTAAATTGGAAATTATCTGTGTCCGTACATCGGAACATGGTTATTTTAGAAACCCCGGCTGAGAGACCACAAAATGCGTAGTACGCTTTGTTCACCGAATAAACAACAAATTTATTTGCTGTAGCTGCAGTACAACCAACAGTAATACAATCGGTTGTGTAACGCTTTGCTTTACATTTATAATTCACACCATCATAAACGTAATTTGGTGGGCACTGGTATGTGTCGGCTGTAGTATCGGTGCAAATATGGTATTTAGTACAGTTGGTTGGATCTGGAAAGTAGCCGGTATCAGTACATACAAATACTGGCCCTGGGGGAGTGGCACAGGTATCGAATGTTGCATCACCGGTACTTGAGCATCCGGTTTTTCCTGGGATACAATACTGTGATGTTGGTGACAAATCGGAACACAAGTTTGCCATAATCGGTGTTGTGCTCGTCGCAATACAAGCCATCAGAGTTTTGCAATCTGCAGCACAAATATTTCCTTTGCCAGCAGCGGGACATATTGGTTCGGTCTCAGCGGCTTCG
This sequence comes from Nephrotoma flavescens, assembly GCA_932526605.1. Classification (NCBI taxonomy): domain Eukaryota; kingdom Metazoa; phylum Arthropoda; class Insecta; order Diptera; family Tipulidae; genus Nephrotoma; species Nephrotoma flavescens. The sequence goes on along the minus strand of OW052221.1, from coordinate 270,060,795 downwards.
GCGATTTCATCGGCTTCGGCTGCTCTAGCAATTCTTGCTAATGAATCTTTTGTGAGGTATTGTCGATCAATTAGATAACCAGTGACGCCATCACTTGAACTAGTGATCGCCGCGGATGCGATCTAAATATATAAAATCAGTATTAAAAGCTTCCAATATACCACAATATAGTACTTACCGCTACAAATGCAACTATTAGTAGTAATTTGAACATTTTTAAGTATTTCACTCTTCACTTGATTTGTGTTGAATAGCAAAATTTAGAAACTGTTTCCTTATATACAATTTTTTTATCTGGGCATTATGATTGCCTGCGTGGGGCCTAATAAATATGAATAGCGATTCATAACCTCTAACAGGTAAAATATAACATAATCCTTTGAAGGTGATAAAAAGATAAGATAAACGTTTTTTTTGGCAGCAAAGCAAACCTTGCTAAATAAATATTTTGGCGAAATTCTTTTCGACAAAGAAATAACAAACAAATTATCTCTTATTATCTATTTGAACAAGAAGAAAAGATAAATTTCCTAAGCAAGTATAAGCAAGCAAATATAATTAGAATCTCGCGTTTCCAAGAACTACAATTTGCAAATGCGCCAAAAGATAATAAAATCGTATATATAAGGTAACTGTTTCTAATTTTTTAAGACAAAAAGATAAATTAGATGTCAAGTAACAAATTCTAAATACATATTAAAAAAAATGTTCAAATTATTAATTATAGTCGCTCGTGGTAGGTGACGGGAATAAATTCCCAAGTCTTAATATTTTAATTCTCATTTCGTTTAGAACACATCGACGGCCACCACCACTGTATCATGCACTGCAAAGCACCAATGACACCAAGCCAAAAATAACCTCTAAACTATTTTACTGCTACCTAACTCCGATTCTACAGTAAACCTTCCGATAGGAATATGCGAAGAAGAAAAATAATTGGAAAGATCAAATGTAATTTGAAGGATACTAGTGAAGATCTTATGCTGAGTGTGCCTGAGGCCGATATTTTTGATAGTTAACTCATACCAGTTAGTGGTAGATCATAGATGTATCTAAGTTCATAAATGAAAATGTCCCTGATATTTAGTTTCTAAACTAGAAATTTAGCTCAGTTTATCAATTAGAAATATTGCGCAAAATGACATATCTTAATGTATTATGAGCATTAGAGACATATACCGGTAACTCTACCTAACTATCAATTTAGTGGCGTGAAAAAAAATTGCGTCAAGTACATGGTAGTAGCATAAAAAAACCAGTTTACCATAGATTTCTCATTTTTATAAATCGAGAAACAAAAATGGGTTGAGTATAAAAGCTCTGATAATTCCAATATCATTATTGTAATTGTGACTTTACATTGCGCGCAATCATGACAATGGAATTGTCAGAATTTTCTTACTCAATTCATTTTTATCTTTCGATTTAACAAAATGAGAAATCTATGGTAAACTTATTTTTCTATGGTAGTAGTCATGTAGATATTAAAATTCTGACGACTTCATTCATAACTAACTTCAGAAGTGTTTATTTTAATATATATTTATATGTAGCAATTGTTTTTAAACGACGTCTTACCTCAGGTGGGCAAGTGAAACAATAAACTTGAAAAGAAACGAAGTGTTAGATAATAAAGCCACTGCCCATGAGATTTAAGGTGCCGGATCGCCGCTATTTTGTTGTACACAGAGTTTCAGCTTGAATGATCGATGTGTGAAGTATCCGAGATTAGGATTATACCATCAGAAATATTGATTATAAAAAGATGCAGCATTAGAATAGCTTTACACAACAAAAAGCTTACGTGAACGGTTTATACTTAAGCTTTAAACGTTTAAAAATACATGGAACAATTTATCCAAGAATTTACGGAAACCGATGTCAAACTATGCTAGCAAAGTTGCGCATGCATACTGCAATTTAATAGCCGGGTTGAGTGGGCGAAAACAACATAAGAGTATTGATATTAGGACCTGGATTAGGAAACCCAAGTTTAATGGAAACTAGACGGAATGGTAAATGATTCATTAGTTATTTTCCATGATAAGCAAATGATATTCTGGCATTAAATTAATTTGTTTAATGTCGGAAATCATTTGCTTATTAAAGAGCATTACGATCACCAATTACCTAATGTAAAGGAGTTCACGAAATTGTTTTCGTAGCAGGTTATTATTCACAAACAAATCATTCAAAATTTTCGAAGCTAAAAGTTATTTAAGTAAAAAGCAATTACGATGTTCTAATGAATCAGCATGTAAACCTTTAATTTTGTAGGCCGGATTATTATACAGCATACATGTTTAAGAACTGATAACACCATGGACTCAAAATCTGTTCCCACATTTATTGAAAGTTGATAAGTTTGTGTTTATTTACCATGAAAAAAGCAGAATCCGTCAGTAATTCGATTCATATTTTTGGACGGGAAGACATATAAGGGAATCAAATTTAAGTTGCAAGAAAAATTTAAGGATCATGCACCTTTGATGACTACCATCAGATATTGCTTTAATGAATTCAAGCGTTGCCGATCATCAGTTTTTTTCTGAATCGAGGCTGTCAAATTGAGGCTACTATGGAGGACAAGGCCCATAGAATCTGAGATATCGTGATAGTAGCCACCGAAATAAAAAAAATATTCAGTCACGTTAAAATGCCATGAAACTAGTAGAATCATGCTAAAAAATTCTACGTCATCAACCTTATTTGGCGCTCTAAGATTTCTTTTTTTTTCAAACATGACAAATTGGCTTTGTCTAATCGAGTTCACGCCAAACGTGGACGCTTTTACCAAAACCGAGACATATTATGCAGGACTAATAATGTATCGAGCTGAAAGGATAAGAAAGGTCAAAATAAAAATAAAAAAAAATATTCCCTAACACACCCTCGTTCAGGATTGTAACAATTTGAGATTTTGATAGTCAGTAAATTAGTCAATAAGGTGGATAACGTAAACCACATTTTCCAACTGACTTTGTGATTTTCATTCAGTCGTATGTAACACATAATATTACGAGTAGGAAAACAGCGCAAATATTCGATAGGCCATGAATTAATTATACAGACCTCATGTTGGTAAATTTATTCCAAATGGCAATAAGCTAGCAACTTTTAATCAATTTCTAGACAAAGCTTGATTTATGGAAGACAGAGGAAGGGTGAAAAGTGTACCAAATATATCGAGAGCAGACGCATACAATAATATTACCGTCGCACTATCATCAGAAGCATCATTTGAGGAATTTTATTAGACCGTGTTGAGGTCGAGAAAACGTTGAACTAATAAAGACGTTTCAACACATCGCAGCAGAGTAGATTCATTCAGTCCACTAAGCCCCTTTTAATCGTATTTACAAAAAGAAGTTGTTTCATATTTTGTTGTTTGCTTTGTGTTGATATCAAAAATAAGCTAAATCGGTTTTATTAAATCGCATGTTTAGACTATTGCCTTACGAAGTGTGACCGATTTGTCAACTGGTTTGACCGCTTTTTGCGGCGCATTTAGCCGTTTTGTGGAGCATTTAATAACGAGGCTCAGGCATAGTTTAAAATTGTTAAAACATTTTCTTGTCAAACACTTTTAGTTCTCGGAGATCTAAGTTTGGACTTTGCCGGTGAAGTGCGCGACTATACCACGGGTTTGGTTTGCCCGATATGTTGATAAACGTGATGTTGTCCAACCTTTCAGCAACACTTTCAACCATTTTTGTTGTCAGCCAAAAAAGGCTTCAGTTTTTTGAAACTTAAAATTAAACATAAATTCAAAATTGTAGAAAAGTTTCAATGTTATCAGTATTTTGTATATTCGCGTCGTTTTGGTTTGTGGCAGTCACTCAGTTAGTAGTGTAAGCAGGGGATAACCACAGAACTCACTTCTTGTACAGAATCTGTTGCAACTACCAATCAAACTTCCTCCTCGCGGTAGCCACTGGTAACTACCCCACAAAAAATGGTAGGCTAAACGTACGGGGGCTAGCTCCTTTAGGAGTTTGCGTCGAGCTAAACAAACAAATTGTCACGAAACGCCATCATAAGCCCTGGATAAATTTGGAATTTCAACAACCACCTCAAATATTTATTTATTTATTCATTGCCATTAAAAATTTTGGTAAAGGAAAAGCACATATGGAAGCAATATAAATGAACAACAAAAAAAAATACTTTCATTAGGCATAAAAACCTCAGATTTTTTCAAAAAACAAATCCACTACATGCTAGTACCCTCCGTATTGAGCTCAAGCTCATTTGTTACAGAGAACACTGCAAGAAGTGAATACTTATAGACTACATACAAAAATAATACAAATAAATACAAAAGTGTTATTACAAAAATAGAACTATATGCATTGTCATTCAAGCGCGCCACGCTAAATAGCACGCTTTAAAAGATTTAGGCGAAGCTGACCTCTTAGTATCTAATGGAATAGAATTCCAAAGAGAAATACCCCTAACAGAAAAGGACGTATTTAAAGATCTGCACAGGTTTATAGGGTGAAGTAAACGTAAATTTGAAGAATGGGACCTACTGAACAATAACTGATTAAATAAATAGGGAGGTTGCTTCGTTCTGAGAAGCTTAAAAATAAAAAGACATACACGAAGTTCATAAAAATCTACCAAACTACAGCCAAGGATCAAATTTAAAAAGGGAGAAATATGATCATATTTTCTAATACTAAAAATAAAACGAGTACAAGCATTGAAACATCTTTGGAGAACATTCATATTATCCTCAAGCATTAAAAACAAAACAACGTCACCATAAAGAAAATGTGGAAGAAGGTGCGAGAGGAACATACGCTTTTTAAAATTAGTATCAGTGAACTCTACAACTTTATACAAACAACTAAGCATTCCAAAAACCGTTTTACTAACCTTAATCAAATGATCATCCCAAGTAAGAGTTTTATTAAAAATTAACCCTAAATTTCTAACAGTATTAGAGAATGGAATTAAAGAATCACCGAGAAAAATTCCAGGAAAAGAGGAAGTATCTATAGATTTTTTATAAATTATAATGGACTGGGATTTACTAGCATTAACTGCGAGTTCATACGACGGATAAAAATCTCGGATTTTACTATCCCATCGTTTTAATCAATTACATCACGTAAATTATACAACGGGTACGCCTCTTTTCATATAAAAAAGTTGAAAATATTGAAAAAAAAATCTGGGATAGAAAAATCCGAGATTTTTATCCGTCGTATGAACTCGCAGTAAGAGCGAGTCGGTTAGATAATGACCAATTATAAATTCTTACCAAATCATCGTTAATAAGAGAAATATTAGAGTGAATGGAATCATTATCCAAGCGACTACTCCTATATATTTGGACATCATCAGCAAATATATGAAAAGAAGAATGACGAATGGAACATGCAATGTCATTAATATACATTGAGAATAGTAAAGGACCAAGAACCGACCCCTGAGGAACGCCAGAAGAAACAGGTAAGAAGTCAGAAAACGAATTGTCATAAAAGACTGCCTGAAAGCGACCCGAAATATAGTCAAAAATCAATTTAGCAGCAGGGAGAGAAAAATTAAAGTTCGAAATAAGCTTATTAAACAAAATTTGGTGATTAATTGAATCAAACGCTTTAGAAAAATTTAACAGAGTAAGACAAGTCATTTCTCTTTTACTCATACTACAACGAATATCATCACAAACATTCAGTAAAGCAGTGGTAGTACCGTGAAACCTTCTGAAACCCGATTGAAAAAGACTAAGCAAATTAAAGCTACCGATATGAGATTGAATTTGGTTTTTTACTACCACTTCAAACGCCTTGGACAGAGAACTTAAAATGCTAATAGGGCAGAAATGGGAAAGCTCAGAAGGATTGCTAATTTTAGGAATAGGAATAATTTTACTCATCTTCCACTGAGCGGGATATGAAGAGGTCGTTAAAATAAAATTAAAAATATGTAATAAGTACCTTGATACAAAAGGAAAAATACGCTTAACTAATTTTAAACTAACCATATCTAGACCAGTGGATTGCGATTTAACTTCCCAAATTGCAGAATGCAAATCAACAGTAGATATATTGGTAAACGAAAAAGAATTAAGGGGTTCGACGGACACTAAATCAATATTAGAAATATCATGGGAAGGACTAGAGTTAATAAGATAAAGATTAAAGTCATTAGCTTTGAAATCTACAGAAGCAGCCCCTTTGCAACTACCGAGGCCCAAGTTGCGCACGTTACGCCAAAATATCTTAGAGGGAAGCGAGGGATCTAACTTATCCTTAAAAATATTTTGCTTAGCAATACGAATTAAACCTACCACTCTATTTCGAGATTGCTTATAAGCTAGATAAGACAAAGAATTAGGGCTAATTTTCCAAAGACGATATTTGGAAAAACGAACAGAAATAGCACTCAAGATCTCTTGCGAAATCCAAGGGGGGGATCTAGGTCTGAAATAAACAGTAGTGAGAGGAACGCAATTATTAAATACATAATTAATAGAGCAATTAAAATAGTCAATTTGATCGGTAGAATTAGAAAGAGAAAAAAGATTGTCCCAACAAATAGAGCCACAAGTTGATGAAAGGTGAGATTCATCAATTTTAAAAAAATCCCTAAAGCTGAAACTTTTAGGTTTAGGTCGAGAGCAAAAATTAACAGAAAAAACAAGAAGATCATGATGAGAGCCAATACCAAGAGACAATTGATTGAAAAAACAAATGGAATTATCAGCAGAAGCGACAACGTGATCAATGAGTGAATAAGAACCACCACTTGCGGTAGTGTAAGAGTAAGTGGGCGCTTCCGTATTATAAACCGAGAGGTTAATGCTACTTAAGATATTTAAATAGCTACGAGAAAATAAAGTCTCTTGAGAAATATCAAAATTAAAATCACCCGAAATGAAAACCTCATCATACCGACAGGAAAAATAACTAAAAAGACATTCAATGTCTAAAAGGGACTTTTTAAATCGAGCATACGACCTTTTATTCGTTTTAGGAGGATTATAAACTACGCCTAAAAGAAATTTCCGCTTATCCGCGAAGACATTTAAAAACAGAAACTCAAGGTCAGAAACGAGCTTCTGAGAAATTAAGGGGGTACGGATACAATACTACATTTAATACGCTCATTAACGTATATACATAACCCACCATAATTCACCGGTGGATTAACCCTATCTCGCCTGAACAAATTGAAGCCACTAATGGCCAACGCAGAATTGGAAATATCAGAAGACAAAAAAGTTTCCGATAAACAAATAACATCAATTGGGACCCCATTAAAAGTGTGACGAAGTTCGTCAATATTTAAAAGAAGACTTTGGACATTCAAACTAACTACATTAAAATTGTTGGACCTAGTCCGAAGCATCGATTTTAATACAACCGAGGGCAAAGAAATACTCTCGGTGGGCATCGCGAGTCGTGGCGCACTTCAATAACAATACTTACATGCAAAAAAAAATTCAAATTAAAAGAAGAAACTTCTTTCACGGACACAAAAGGCACACGACTCCAAGTATCAAAATCTAAAAAGAAACAAACAAAAAGAAGCCAAATAATATAGGTTACAGAAAACTAAGTAAGAGGAGCGATACTTATCATTTGGAAAAATCCTTGAAGCCAAAATCCAGGGAGAAAGCCGCAAATTAAAATTAATCAAAAAAATAAATAAATAATTTGATTTTACGACAGGAAAACAAGCACAACCGTCTTCTAAGCTGACTAGATTCAATATGAATTAAGAACAGTGTTTTAGAACTCGGAAATGGAATGTACTCAGCCTGAACCGCACGGAGAACCTCACTCAGCTCTTTGAACAGGCACCTCAATACCTGCGTTTAGGGTTATGGTAGTAAACCAATTTTTCATCACCAGTCACAATTTGGGACAAAAATGCCATCTTCAGTGTCTTGTAAGCAAAGAATTGCAAACCATTAAACGATTTTCAATGTTGGCTTAATCAGTTCATGCCGTACCCATTTTCCTCCTTTTTGAATCATTTTTATGGTATGTAAACGTTTGCTTATGGCTGCTTGAGTGACGTTTAACTATTCTGCAAGTTTTTTATTTGTTTCAGTTGAGTTTTCCTTCAATAATGCTTCCAATTCTTCTTCTTCGATTTTTTTTGGTTGACCAGAAGGTTCTTTGTCATTGAAATCAAAACTTTTGAGTCGTTTAAACCACTTTTCGCAAGTTTGTTGAGTTGGTATATGTTCACCATAAGTTTCTTGAAGCAAACGAAAACTTTCAGCAGCTTTTTTCTTTTGATTAAATCTAAAACGTAATGTTTCCCGCAAATGTGATTTTGTTGGTACGAAATTCGACATGTTTAAACGGGATTAGAAATATGTTGTTTACGCGTTCATGAATAATGACCACCTAAATTTTAATGTGGAATATCAACACTTTAAAACGCTGTAGGTGTCATTGCAAAAGAATGTTTAGTACTAAAGTTACGTCATCTCTTAGAAAATCCAAAAATCTTTGTTATACACCCAAATTAAAATTTATTTTAAGTTTTAGTCGTTGTAACAAATATTTATGATTTTTCGGAAGTTAGAAACTGATAATAAAAAGCCATTGCTGAACGATGATATCGCAATTTAGTAAATTTGAACTTATTGTATTGTGACGGATAATTACCAGGTGTCTACAACCAGGTCGTTATATACAAACCGTCACTCAATAAAAAGTATGATAGTAGAAGTAACACATAAATGAAAATTCGGAATGAGTACGTAATGTTTTATAATTACAATGTTAAAATGTTTCGTATACACGAAAACTACGGAATTCTTCTCAAAAGGTCTTAAAGGATACGACTATGATTATAAATTAAATTCATAATTCGGCAAATGTTAGGAAAAGTTAAGGTTAAAAGACCATAGAACTCCCGGCAGTTAGATACGAAAATTTTGAAACTTTTCTAAAAAGTTTGTAAAAGTTGGTTAATTCAGCCCGAAATGTCATTTCGAATTTGTTGGTGATTTTTTTTGGCCAAAGTGGAGTCAACCCAAAAAAGTATAAATGTTCTAAATATGTAGAAATCCTACATATTATAAGCAAAGTTTACTGTGAAAAAATTACGACAAATCTGGAAACCTCAGTTTCTTTTCATGAGAATAAAATATGTAAATATGCATGAAGAGTGGTAATTTCGTTCGTTTTTCTCCTCTTCTGTACTTTGGGCATCGGATTAAGGACGTCGTAGCGGAGAATGGTGAAGTTCGAAATGAGGATTTGATTAAGGGTAAGGGGTAGTTTATCAGAATTGGGGGTCTATGGACGGAGTTTGTGCTCGGGTGGCTGGGGGGTTTCTTTGTCGCATGTGCGAGATGTGGATGGGTGGGGTCAGCGTCAGGGTATTTGGGCCTGCGTATGTGCAAGCCGTGTATTTTGTCTGCCTTCTACTTGGCCGTAGTTTGATTTCAGAGATTAACTAATTTTAGTAATATTCCTTTATCCAATTATTCAGCTCTAAGTAATAAATTATTATATTTTAATTTGCTTAGCAGTTTCGACAACTTTAAACTCAGTTTATCAGGTGTGCATTATTAATACTATTCATTATCAATACTATTAACATTATTCATTGTAGTTCCAGATTAAGCTAATTTATTTTTTGAAATGGGGTTTTTTGATATCAGCTAATTTTTGAAGCTGTACTACCTTTTAATTATAAAAAAAAGTCAATCAATGCTACTGCAATTGTACTTACTAATAACAATACATTTAAAAGTGTTTCCTGATTGAAAGTTATTAATACTGAGTTTTATATTAGAAATTAATAAATTGTAATTTGTACATAACCAAAACATGTTTTAGTCTCGAGTTGAGTTGATTGAGAATTTCCTTACTTAAAAGCTCTTTCAAAAGGTTTTACTGGGTATAAAAGCTTCCAAATTGTTCGTGTTTGTGATATAATTGACGGTTTCAGATCGGGGTTAGTTTGCTTCAAGAACTGCAATGAAGTGACAATTGCTGTCACTAGGAATATAATAGATTTCCATTGTTAACTAGATAACAAATTTTTAATTATAGGTCGAATTCTAATTTCAATTTAATTGTAATTTTTATTTTATTTTAATTCAATTTAATTGTATATTTAAGATTTAATTTGACTCACGACAATTGGATTAGTAATATTATTTTAATAGATTAAACGACTATGGTTTATATGTAACACTGAAGTGTCGGTGGAGGCGAAGTTTATGGGTTGACTTATTTTTTTTGGCTTGGATGCTATAAACTAAAATTTATTTATCAGACAAATATTGATGTACTACTATATACTTAGATGGTTTTTTGTATTTTTGGGAGCATGGCACTTTAATTAGATTATTTTCTACTAACTAGCTACTTATTATTAATTCTGTCATCTTACAGATTCCTGATCAGCTTAATAGTTTTATTTAATTCTGGTTGGGAATAAATTGCAATGTATTAATTTGTTTTGGTATTGGAAATTCTTAACCTGAATGTATATTCATTATTGATAAATTACTTTGAACATTATAGATTAGCTATTTGTGAAACCATATGTCTTTGCTTCATTTTATTTTTATAAATAAACCTATTTGTATTAGATTAGGGATGGTAAGGTTATCCGTTGAAGAGGGGATCCATCCGTTTGATACTACAATATTTGGATTCGATTTATTTTATTTGTTTTATGACAACCAAATTAATTTAGTTTATGCTTAGATTACATTACCAGTATAGATTACATTTATTCTATTCAAGAATAATTTAACTACATCGTACAAAATAATGAATCTCTAACTCATAATAATGATGTCTTATTTCAGGAAATTTACCATTAACATGCCAACATAATTAATTATCAATTTTTTAAAACGTTGTAATAAAGGTGTGTGGCGGGCCCGGCACTCAGGAGTCTCGTTAATTGCCTGGACAATCAAATCAATCAATCAGACAAATATTGCTGTATGTGTTTTTGTATTTTTGGACTTCATGGCAATTCTTTAATTCTTTTCGCTTTCTTTGGGAGTGTAAATTGGTAAAGTCTTTGTTGGTTTGTCTAGGTTAGATAAATAATTATCGCTGATTGTTCATTATATGATTTTAATTGACTCTCATAGATTAACAATGGCTGTTTCATTTTAATATTTTCTAAATTGGATAATTAACGCGTTGAATAATCGGTTGGATTATTTGGTTATTGGGTTTTCTATACAGCTGCACTTGTTATTGTTTCTCTCATCTTACAGATTCCTGATTACCTTAATAGTATAATTCTGTTAATTCGTTTCGGTAATGAGATTCTAGAACTCTGTCAAATATTCTTTATTGATGTATACCTTCATCAATTCTGGATTAGCTGTGTTTGAAACCAGATGTTGTTTCACAATATTTTATTTTATAAATATGCATATTTATGGCAGGAGTGGCAGTGGCCGTTTGTTTTTTACATTATTTAAAATAAAACCATAATTATTCAAATTATTTTCTTAAAAATAAATACATTCAGCAGATTTACAAAGCCTGTGGAAGACTGAAAAACCATTTTGCTCTTTTATTCTATAATAGATACTATTAGGTGATTTCTGGATTAGATTAAGTTTACATGATTTAATATATGTTTTTGGAGAACCAGTTTAATTTAGTTTATTGAAAATGCAACTCATAATAATAAACTATATTTAAACACTTCGTTTCTTTTTTAGCTTTTTCCACAAATTTATTTTTATTTTTTATTATTTTTTTTTTTTTTAATAATTCATGCCATTAACATGTTTTCGTCCACTTGGACATCATCAGATGGACTGAAGCAAAACAATTATAATTTTAACAATACATGTAATACTAAATTATGTTATTTGTATAAGTGAATGTATAAACAGATATAAAATTGGTTTTATAACATTAAAAGCGTCTAAAAATAAAATAAAATTAAAGATTAAGTAACACTTATACAAATGCAAATATTATACTCAAAACATTTATAGTGTCCCGTATTATAATTAACCACATTCACAATTAAATTGTTTGAGAAAATTGCACAAACATTAACCAAATCTCAATGACGGCTGGAGTAACGGAGAAGAAGATAAGTTGGTTTGGTCATTCAGTAACATGAAATTCTGGTCATTTTTGTGTTTATTTATTTCCAAACTTTCTAAAGCGTTAAGTCTGCGGCCTTTAGATTCAAAATGTAAAATTTTTATATCATTTATATTAAATTTATGTTGATTCGTCCTTAGGTGTAAAGATAAGTTAGAATTAGAATTCACACTTTCATGTTCTTTACACCTGACGGAGAATGCGCGTCCCGTTTGGCCGATATAAATGGATTGGCAATCTTCACATCTTAGCTTATAAATTCCAGAACGTTTCAACGGATCAATTTTAGGTTTACTATTACTAAGGAAACCCCCGATTTTTAAATTGGAGTAGAATACTGGCCGATATTTTGATTTGTCCAATTTATGGGACAATTTACGACTTAATTCGCCAATAAAGGCCAATCTACAGAACTTCCTCTCATTAATTGCGTTTATTCGTGGATATACATGATCAATTACTAATTTTCTGTTTTTCTTCTTGATAATCGTATCTACCATTTGATCATCATATCCGTTGTTACGTGCTATTTGTTTTATTGTAATTAGTTCGGTTTTATAATCTCTTTGGCTCATCGGGATGGACAACATACGATGGATCATCGAATGGAAAGCAGCCAATTTCTGACTTATTGGGTGGTTGGAACTTGAATGAATTACAGCATCACTGAATGTCGGTTTCCTATATACTTTGAAATTGTGTTCATTATTACTGTTATATATTTGTAAATCTAAAAAATTTATAGAATTATTATATTCAACCTCCAGAGTGAATTTTATATTGCTTTCTAAAGAATTTATATACTTGAGAAATATGGACAATTGCCGGTCCGTTCCTGACCATAAACAAATTATGTCATCAACATAGCGATACCAATATATTACATTGGCACATTTATTATTATTATTATTGCAGAATAACTTAGTTTCAAAATCATTCATGAAAATATCAGCTAATAAAGGTGACAAAGGAGAGCCCATTGCCAATCCATCTTCTTGTTTATATATCTTGTCATCAAAAAGGAAATAATTTTGGTCCATGCATGTTATCATACTAGTTTCTAGCTCTGTTTTCGTTAAGAAACCCATATTACGTGAAGACCAAATCAACTCTTTCAAAATTTCCTTACATTTTTTGATAGGAATTTTCGTAAAAAGGTTTCATACGTCGAATGATACTAGTTTAGCCTTAGGTGGTATAATTACGTTCCTAATTTTCTCGATCAGATCGTAAGAATTTGTGACCGTGTACCTGGGTTTAAATTGGGTTAACGATAAGAATTTTGGTACTAGAAATTTAGAAATTTTGTAAGCAGGGGCGTTTATGTACGAGACAACCGGTCTTATGGGTATATTCTGCTTGTGCAACTTTGGCAAACCATATAATAATGGAGGAAGGGGATTCATGTTAATGAGTGAAAATAAATTCAAATTAGTAAATAAGCTAGTATTGTTGATGATTTTTCTAATGGCTTGTTGATAACTTGGTGTAGGATCATTACGAATAGTACAAAATTCTCCTGCATCCAAGAATTCATTAACCTTTTGCTTGTAGTCACTTGCTGGTAGGATAACCGTGGTGTTTCCTTTGTCTGCTTTTATAATGATAAGGTGTTGTTCGGTAATTTTGCGTTTTAAATTTTTCATTACAAATGACCAGAATTTCATGTTACTGAATGACCAAACCAACTTATCTTCTTCTCCGTTACTCCAGCCGTCATTGAGATTTGGTTAATGTTTGTGCAATTTTCTCAAACAATTTAATTGTGAATGTGGTTAATTATAATACGGGACACTATAAATGTTTTGAGTATAATATTTGCATTTGTATAAGTGTTACTTAATCTTTAATTTTATTTTATTTTTAGACGCTTTTAATGTTATAAAACCAATTTTATATCTGTTTATACATTCACTTATACAAATAACATAATTTAGTATTACATGTATTGTTAAAATTATAATTGTTTTGCTTCAGTCCATCTGATGATGTCCAAGTGGACGAAAACATGTTAATGGCATGAATTATTAAAAAAAAAAAAAAATAATAAAAAATAAAAATAAATTTGTGGAAAAAACTAAAAAAGAAACGAAGTGTTTAAATATAGTAAAATGAATTTCCACCAAGAAATATCGGTACGAAACGTATCACACATAATAATAAAGTTTTATTGCAGGAAATGTACCATTATATATGGGTACTTAAATACTTATTAAATTTTTTTTAGGATGCTGATTACTTTTATACCATAAAGCCTAAAATAATGGTGCTCTCTTGTGCCTAACAATTTACAGGTGTCTGTAATCGGGTCAAGTCTATCATATCTAACAACCTTTCCTGTCCCACCATCTTGTTATACGTAAAAGAGCGTACTGTACGCTCGGCGTATCCGGGATCCCTGCTTACTCGTACATTCTAATCAATCAATCAATGAAAATAAAATATGTTAACGTTGATGTGTACTTACGTAAGTAATTGCTGAACCAGCGAATCAGTAATACAACTTGCCAAACCTTTACGGAAAACAATGAAAGTTTTTTGTTACGGAAAATTTGACTAGTTGGTTAGTGCGGCTGTAACATAACTTGTCAAATACTTTACGCACACAAATGGTCGGCAATTTTTTTTTATTTTTATTCTTTTTAATTGTACGTCTCGAGTTGGCCGGAAGGCGTAAAGTAAGGACGTAAAAAGCATAACCGCGGAAGAGCAAGGTGAACCTTGAGCCCCGAAACAGATCGCATAGTTATCAATAAAAAAAAATAAATAATTTTGTTTGTTTAATTTTCATTACGTGAACGAATTTTTACTGGATAGATATAATATGTTATACATCATTAAATTACCTTGTGATTTTAAAATCGTGATCGCTTAAAAATGGAGGACGCTTTTATTTGGTATTTCACGTTTACTTCAGTTTGAAAGCAATTTTTGGGTCTGTTAAGTGACACACAAATTTTAACGAAACTGAATGAAAAGAACGTTTCGCTGGCCAGTAACAAACAAAACCTATTTATCGCATTTTCACGTTATTACTGATTCGCTGGTTCAACCATAAGGCATGTTCATGTGGGATTTTTATAATGAAAATAAAATTATGCGGGCCAATTATCAAGGATAAATTACACTTGCGGCTTATACGGAAAGCTAGGGCTATTCGCTATAATCATTTCCTTAAAGTTTCTACTTTCTAGCATCAACCATTAGAACTTCCGCCTAGTAAAAATATTTTTTCCAACTTGTTGCGTGACATTCGTACTAAAAAACAGGATATTCGAGTTTCAAATCAATAGTGTTGCTTATATAGTGATTCTATTATCGATAAACCGATAAATTAAAGAAAACTGCTATAAAAATTATCGGTAAATTATTAAATATTCATCGATGAATGCGATAAAAAATGGACCCACTTTTTAAATAAAAACCTTCTTGAACATCAAAAAATGAACATTTTTTGTTTTCATTTTAGAAGAGAAGGAAATAAGCAACATTGCATTTAATGTCACTTTAGGTACATATTATACCATTTTAAGGGCCACCACCCAGTTATCTACTCACATTACTACAATTTTGCACTCTAACAGAGAATCTTATAGAGTCGGGTTTGTTAACCTCGTCAAACGCGCTTTTATATCCTACATTCCAACTGTTGGGACTTTTACCATTGCTTGATTGGCTGGTTAAACGTTTCTAAAAGATAAATTGAATTGTTAATTAAACGGTTACTGCCTTTGGGGCTTTTAAGTTAATATTTTTCAATCGTTTTTAATATTTCAGTATTTTCTCTAAAAACCAAATCAAATTCGGTATCTTGCTTTTCGACACACAAGAAAATCAATTTATTTATTGTGTGGAAGGAAAATTAACCTAATGCGTTTTATAATAATTTAATCGTCGATAAAACCGATAAATGAAAATAAAATTATCGAATTAGCGACAAATGAGTTTCCGCGGTAAATAGGAATTTTTATGTATATTCCGAGCGGATTTTACAAATATTCAAGCATTAATTACCTTAGAAGAGGAAAACAATTATATTGCTGGCACCAATATAATGGGGTGAACATCTGCGTCAAGCTAGCATCCTATTCTCCAGTTTGTGGAACTTGAATGACCCTTCAAAAAAAATGTGCCTGACGATCACCAAATGAAAACTATTTTGAAAATTCGAATATTTTTTTTTATCAAAAATTGTTTGTTTCAGATTAAAGCCAGATACGTATCAAACGGCACTCATTATTATTAATATAGGTCATACATATGTAATAATATGACCTCAAGTCAAATCTAATTTGAATGAGATATAAATACATATGTATATTAATCGGCCTAAACCACAGGTTGAAAATATAAATTAAATTTGTTTCATAAATACATTTTGACCACAATAAAATAAATTGTTTATTGAACTAAGATATTGTACAAGCGTCTCCGAGTATAAACAGACACGGGCACCATATATTGTCAAATCATTTAATACTTAATACCAATTAGAGATTGGACCATATCTTGCGGTTAAATAAACAATAAAATGAAGCAAACTAGTGCACAAAACATAACAAATTTCTAACTGACACAATCGTGACTGATAAGAATACTTGACATACATCTCAATCGCATAAGTAAATCATCTCCATATATTGTGCAATAATAAACCAAATAAGTATGTAACTTTATAAAATTTTCACAACAATAATTATACATATTTGTCTAGCATAAAGATATGTATGCAATAACTGATAAATTCATCTATTTTATCTAACGCGTTGATGTATCTGATGAAAATTCCCTTATAAAGCGCAACTGACTACAAAAAAAAATTTAATACCTACAATTAGCGCATATCGAAAAGTTTAAAAAAAATGATTAAAATATTTGGTGTTATTACAATTCTCGCAGTGGTAAGTTTATAATCATAAACAATTTTAAATTTATTAGATTCCAAATACACCTACTACTAAATTTCCAGATAACGAATTTGGCTGTAACAATCGAACGATTAAACAGTGATTCTGTGGATGGAATTTTAATCGACCGGGCATATATAAATGGAATATTGCCATTCTATAAGGCGAATGGACTAGAGTTAGTCTGCCCAACGAATGGCCGAGGTAATATATGCGCCGACGACTGTAAAACACTGTTAGCGTGCGCTACGAACAGTTCAACGCCGTTATTTGCAAGTAAATGTTCTGATTTAGCATCGTTTGCTCCATACTGTATCCCAGGAAGAGCAGGCTGTTCCATTGTTGGCGACTCAAATAAATCACAATGTGCTGTAGCGGCTTCCACATCATTTACATGCACAAATGTAGGATATTTTCCAGATGCCTCCAATTGTACGCTGTATCATGTGTGTACCGAGGAAACACAAGAAACTTACCAATGTCCACCAAGTTATGTTTTTGATCCGACAAATTTAAAATGTAAACGTCGGCGGCGCATAAGTGACTGCAGAAGAATTAATTGTATTCGGTCAGTAAATAAATATGTTGTATATCCAGGCCGCAAATCATATTATGCATATTGCGGTACTACCGAGAACATCATGTTCCGCTGTGAAGATGCGGATAATTTTGAGTTTAATCCGATAAGTGTGAATTGTGAATTTGCGTGCAAAGCAGAGGGATGGTATCCAAATTATAAAGATTGTCAACAGTATTATGAATGTTATCGCGGCGTAGGTCATCGATTTATCAGCCGAGTTCAAACGTGTCCAAAAAGTATGATTTTTGATGCGACTATTGGACGTTGTGTGGAGGGAGAATGTCCAACAACTTTGGCACCGTCTACAATAGAGGCAACTACTGTTACAACTGTTGGTACCACAACACGAGTAGTATCTGTTTCGCCAGACGGTAATACAACCATGCCTACAACAATGTCAGGAGATATAACAACACCAACAACGGTATCTGTGAACGCAACAACAACCGATACTACGACAGACACTACACCTACTGATAGTAGTACAACAGATATTGCCACAACCGACACTACAACCATTGGTAGTACAACAAACACAACAGCAACAGATACTGAGACGACCGTAGCAGTGTGAAAATGCAACAACAATTTCGTCGGTTGTAGCGACAAATCAGAATTATTATTTGAAATTTTGTAAATCAATTAAATAAAAATTTATTTTTTGGCCAAATTAAATTAGAATCGGTTTCTTTTTTCGCACATAATTCTGCCAACTTAGCGATGTTGACATAATAATTATGATTCTTACCACATTTGCACAATCTATTGTAATCAATTCTTATATAAAGAGGTTGACATCTTCCATGGTTAAAACAGTTCATCGTTAGGTGCACAGGCGAGAATATTACGCTACGCACAAATTAGAAACTATAAAATGTATTTCATCATTCTACTAACCGCTGTATTGATACAGGTAAGTGTCTTATGTAACATAGGCATATTAAAATTGATAATAATGTTAGAATCCAATTTTAAAGGTTACGGTCGCGGTACAAATTAACCATATTGACGAAGTGGTTGATGGTGCTCTGTATAGAAGGGCATTTGTTTCAAACTTAGAAGATTTCGATATTCCGTTTACGTGTCCAACAAACGTATTAGGAAATGTATGTGCCGGCGACTGTCAAACCTTGCTTTCATGTGAACCAGGGAGCCTTGAACCAGTCGATTGTTATAATTGTACCGATGGCTCACCGAGCACACCATACTGTACACCAGGAACGAATGCTTGCACAAATGTACTAGATCATCAAAATCCACGATGTATTGCGGCCCAAAAACCAATATTCACTTGTACCAGCATTGGTTTTTTCCCGGATCCGCTGGATTGCACTCTGTATCATCAATGCAGCAAAGACTTCCAGGATACATTCAAGTGTCCGCCATACCATTTGTTCGATGTAATTAGTAAACGGTGTAAACTAAAGACACCATTCAGAAGATGTTACAAAATCGATTGCAGTAATTCGCTGAACCAGTACGTACCATATCCAGGCCACAAATCGTACTATGCATTTTGCGGGCCCCGTGAAATAACCATGTATTCTTGTGGCAAAAACTTTTGGTTCAATCCAAAAACTCAAATTTGTGAATTTCAGTGCAAAACGGCAGGTTTGTTTCCTAATTACAAAAATTGTCAACAATATTACGAGTGCTCTAAAAGCAAGGGTCAATGTCGTGGACACAGGTGGTTTAAAAGTCAGCTTCAGACATGTCCAGAATTTTTCCTATTTGACGCCAAACTTCAACAATGTGTTGAACGGGAATGTGTACCAACTAATATTCCTACACCGCCTCCGGAAATTTCTACAACATACCCGGATGACGGCTCAACCACCACTACTACATCTACGCAAATACCTCCACTCGATTTATACAATTTAGATACGACTGATCAATGCATTTGCATTCCCAGAGAACCCATAATAACCACCTCAACTACGGAATCACCACCAATATCGTTTACAAGCCAAAATGAATACGATTAAAACAAATAGCAACAAGCGAGAAAAATAATGGCAAAGCAAAAAATCTTTTGTTTTATGCAAAACACGATTAAAATTATTAATTTTTGTAATCGTATTATAATTTATTTGCTGAAACTTCAAAATAAACTAATTTGTTGTTTTCATCATAAGCATGCATACAATTTTAATACTTTTAATAAAAAACTTTGAAATCAAATTAAAACTCAAATATTTTTTTACATTCGAAACATGAACATATCCGTGAAATAATCTTCTATTCCAATAGTCCTAGCTATAGTACAAATTGTCAATCAGTGGTAAAATTAGAGTGATCTATCTTTTTAACTGCAATGCAGTACAAAATTAGAAAATTCGTCTACAAACCGGTATCCAATCTTACTCCTTTGTTCGGAGAATAAATTTTGTTTGATTTTTATTGATGACCCCATTTGCCATGAGTGTAATTCTGATAAAATGCTAGAAGTTACTTTAACTTTACGCAAAAATTTACTTAAATTAAAATATCATGGTTTAAAACAAAAATGCGCTAAATATAACTTAAGCCTAAAACGGAAACTTAAAACGGTTTTATGTAGTTCGCTACAAAGTTTCAGTGAAAATCCGTACCCGAAACTAATAAATCTGAAAATCTCAATCGAATATTAGCACAATATCTAACTTCACAATAATTGATGCACATGCGATATCTGCGAGAGTATATGGCTATGACGTAATACGTGATATTAAAAACGTACTATACGAGCGGTGATTTTGCTTGTTTTGGGTTTCGAAACGTCAAAGCCATTAAATTGTTATGAACAGTCAGAATATAATCAGTCGATGATTGTTATTTAATAATTACAGAAGCATTTACCACACAAATAATAATAAATGAAATTAGTTTTTTATGATTCAAAACAATTTTGCATTTTGTAGTCGAATCAAATGCATGCTAATACTAAACCAGCTGTCAGAGAATCAATGTTTAAATATGAAATACTCCCTAAAAATAATAAACGTTATTTTCTTAGAAATATGTATACGAATCAGAAATACCGTAGTGCCTTCAAATATTATATGAGCATAGCAGCTTTATTTTCACCCCTATTCCCCTAGTCGCTAATATGTTTACCAATTCCAAGACTTTTTTAAGATAAAACAATATGAAAAAATTTATATATTTTATTTTCTAAAAATATTCAGATCTATTTGCTAAAGATTTTGCACAATTTTTGAAAGTCATAAACATTCTGTTCATACAATTTTCTTAAAAAGAAAAAATGAGAAGTAAACAAAACGTTATTTATTATTTGACAATTTATAACTATCTTGAAATTTTATTGCTACTATAGCGATAATGGTCTTAGATTTAAATTTTTAATAGTTTTAAAAACTATGCCCTGGATATCATCGCAAATAAAAAAAATAAATAAAATAATTTATTACATTATATTTTTAATGATTTTTTTATGAAAAGTTTATGGAAAAGAAAATTTTATAATTCAATTGATCAAATGAAATGATCATTTCAAAATAATCTTATGGAAAGACTTTTACCGAGCGTATAAAAAATTACATTATAAAAAAAATGTATTGAATAAAAGAAGTATGGCTAATGAAAAACCAGTACGCTGTTATTTCGTATTTATGTTTTAAATTTCAACAAGTTTCTCAAAACATTATTCTTATCTTTCATGGCTAGTAATCGAAAAAATTCAGTTTTTACTATTTATTTTAAGGGTATGTGCATTAGTTATTATTCAATTGCTTAGAATGATTAATGTCTGCATGGTTGTTAAATGTCAGTAAAAACTGCTTGTAAATGAAAAAATTACTGCTATTGACACTTGACTGAGTCAAAATCAGTAATCTGACTCAAAATTTGAATTTAGTGACCCAAAAAACATAAAGTTGGAAGATTAATTTGAGGATTCTAACAGCTGATAGTAATTCAACAGCTAATTGACAGCTGTCAACTGTCAGTATTGTAAATTTGACTCGAAATTTGAAATCAGTGACGTAAATATCATGAAGATAGAGAATAAATTTGAGATTTCCATAAGCAGTACTTTCACAGGTAATTGGCAGCTGTCAATTGTGAATATCGTTAATCTGTCTCTAAATTTGAAATTAGTGACCCAAAAAACATAAAGAATAAGGGTGAATTAAAAATTAAAAGTTTATAACAAATGAAAGTGATTTGACAGCTAATTGCCAGCTGTCAACTGTCAATATCGAAAATTCGACTTCAGATTTGAAATCAGAGACCCAAGAAATATAAAAATGAGAATAAATTTGAAGTTTCTAATAGATGAATGTGATTTGACAGCTAATTGACAGCTGTCAACTGTCAATATCGAAAATCTAACTCCATATTTGAACGTAGCGACCGCAAAAAATAATGTGTACCAAATTTTAGAAAAAAATATTAAACACAAAAATGTATGCATCAAAGGGCTAAGAAAAAACGTGATGTTTTTAAACAAATATCTGAGTATGTACTGATTTCTATGCATACAAAAAATTTTCAGACAAAATACTCATGAGGGATCTTTTAAGAATCTCATAAAGAGTATTTAAAAAAAAATACTCAATTTGGTGCATTTTTCTAGGCTCTAAACATTTTTGGGACTAAACACTACTTAAAACCCTTATGTGCGACAGGGGGTCATAGATGTGTTACATTTGACCACTTTGCATCCTGCCCCTATCGGGATTCGAACCCGGTACCTACCGATCCAAATGCCAAAGCTTTAACCACATAGAGTGAGATGTTATGGTTCATAAATTTGGTAGGAGATGAATTCCATAACAACATGGATAATTTTGCGGCGTTCAACCGAAACTAATGTCGTTGAAATTGTCCTGTTTAATTCGAAATTTGTTGTTGAAAATTTACATTATAAAATAGAATTTAATAGAAATTAGCTGCTGTGAACTGCTTCAGCAATACATAAGCAGTCTTTAGGAATGACGTACGTAAGCAACAGATTTCAGCTGAACGTGTTCAAGAGCTGAGCTTGGGCACGATCGCTCCAATCTGTTGCCTCATTTACATTTAAAGAAGAAGTGGGTACTTAAACAAGATGGCGTATTTAGTGTGGGTTTTCTAAACCGATTACATCGTTGAACAGAAGAAACTTATGATGAGGACGTGTAATACAGTAGCTTCAAAAGATATTGTACCTATGTACAAATCGACTCCATTACTTTTTCTAGTTGATGACATTTCGGTTTACTACTAGAGACCATAAGCCATTTTGCAATTTGAACAGATTTCGATTGTATAGGCGTAGAAATCCTAAAGAAACTGTTGAGAAAATAAGTGGACAAAATATGAGAAATGGCTTAAGTCATTCCCAAATCAGGAAAACCTTCTCACGTAATAACATCATACAAATCAATTTCCTAATGTGGTTTCCGTAAAGAGTATTCGCCTATATTGATAAAATATATGGGAAAAATAATGTCACTGGAAAGGAATTAGAAGTTCATGTACTAACCTTACCTAGTTAAACTAACCTTACCTTTATTTATAGTTTACCCATGATACCCATACCCAAAAAAGTTTTGGCCCTTATCAGCAAAAAAAAATTGAACCAAGCGCGATTTTAGATCATGTCAGTAGACAGAGACGGAAACATCGATCTTATTAGCGAGTCCAAGACATTTAAAACTGATTTTCAACCGTTGTGTGCGATACATTTAATCTTCCTGTAATCTCACTAACCATTATATGGCGACCCTCCTCCATTACAGCTTTCACTTGGTCGTTTATCTATTTCATTTGGTCGACCAGAACGTGTCCCATCTTTCAGGGGGAAATCTCCAGAACGGAATTGTTTATACCCAAATCTGACAATGTGTTCTTTTCAAAAAATTACAAAGCTATTCATGTTTGAAAATCGAAAATACCTTCTTGCTAACCATATACTTTTAAAAGCAAACATCTGTCGAAAAATACTCACTAGTACGGATCGCTACACTCAGAAAAAAAATATGATAAATACATGAATGCATTTACCATATTATGATAATACTAAATTATTGTGATATTCCCTATCATACAATGATTAGAAATACTATCAAACTTAGTTTATATGATTAATATCATCATTGTGTGTTAAATATAATTATTTAAATGATTGATTGTATCATAATATGATATTGTTGATCGTTCTTCTTCACCTTCTTCATCATAACAATGATGATCACTTGTGAAAAAAAAATCACTTATGATCATCATTGTTATGATGAAGAAGATGAAGAATAATGATCAAGAATATCATACTACTCATATTATGATAAACTAAGTTTGATAGTATTTCTAATCATTGTACGATAGGGAATATCACAATAATTTAGTATTATCATATTATGGTAAATGCATTCATGTATTTATCAATTTTTTTTTCTGAGTGTAAGCCGTTTTCTGGAAGTTCCATCTTAGGCGAAGAAATTGACTATCTTGTCAATAAAGTCCACGTGTGCAATGCTTTCTGAGAATTTCCCTTTAATAAAGAAAACCAAAACATTGGCTTCTTTTGTCCCGGTGTTCACTTCATCTGACCGGATACCCTGTACTTTTATTAAGTAGATAGTCAGGATAGTATCAAGAAACAAGGAAAAATATCACCGCAATTTTGAAGTCAGGTTTTAAAAAACTTTTCTTAATTTTAAATTTTACACCGCCAATCTACCAATTCTGTATTATTGGGAAGACTTGGAGGCAATGCTGAACGCATTCATGAACTGGATTTTACTTCAGCGAGCCAAATAATGTACAAATATTCTTTAGTCAATTTCTAATTCATCTACTATATTGTTTCGAAAAATTGGCGTATATATCCGCCTAAATGGCATAGAACTTACAAACCGCTACCCTAACATGCATTATTCGAGTTTCTGATCGACGTACGCAAGAATAAGAATCAATAAGGCGCAAGTAGGTTAAATGGGGTTTTAAACACTAGTTACTAGTTAATTTTTCTCTGGTTCCCGGCGTGATATTCAGAGCAAATTGATCTGGCATGTATTTCTCGCCTCCATACAGGCTATACATTTAAAAAGATTCCAATATTTTTATTTTACTGTATCTTCGTTTTATTATTTTATTTAATACTAAAAAGTATCTTGTCGAAGAAATTTTATTTAAACCCGGAGCACATAAGATTCATTTGGTTCCGTCCTTCAGTTCTTTTTATATGAAAAACGTCGACATAGTAGTCATCCATGTATTTAAAAAAATTAATGAAAAACGGAACGAAACTTAGGGCTTTAATGGGTTTCATAATTTTTAAGGTATTTCGATCTAAAATTAATTTTATTGGCATACCTTCGAATTTTTGAGCGAAATTCGATCCGGTTTGGGATTGCAATGTTTTGGCTGGTATCATGGCAACATTGGCGCTTAGCCTTTTCCAACCATTTAAATTGTATATTATATTACGACCAGATTGTGTCTTTTGCTGAAACTTTAAAATTGATGGTACTTTCAATAAAATCACAAAAAATGTTGATCTTATAATCTTATCAATCACTAAAGGTCGTCAAAATGAGAGATTATTTGATCTAATCCTCACAAAAAATATGTAGTAGGGAAATAAACAAGCGGTTAAGGTTAAAACTGGAAACAGCAGGCAAGTAAACAATAGAACCAGGTGACAAAATACAAATATACTTAATTTTAGAATGCCATTTTTGACATCTGATCAAATAGAAACATTAGAAATAATACACGACCAACAATGTAGAACCAACGTTATTCAACGATAATTAAGCTTTACTGTGCCTACATCGCGAAATGAATCTGATTGTTGATATTTAAAAAAACTAAGCTTTTTATTCCGGTGCCTACTTCTAATTACATGTGATAAAAATTTCCTTTTGTATCCTGCCTTTTGACCAAAACGCTTCTTACTCGGTATCTTGCACCTTTTGAATCCAATGTATCCAAAGCTTCGACCAATTTGTAAAATGACTTAAATTAAATTTTGGGATGGATTTGACTATCTAAAATTACAAATTGTTGACTATCTAAAATTACAATTTTGTGATCGAACCTCCAGGTTTAATCAAATTAAGTACAGATATCTATTCATCTTAGAGCACTCTGATATTCAATCTATACTTTGTGATATCTTTTCTACTTATGAAATATCTGACGATACGATCATCGACCAAAGCATAAAACTTTACTCGCGATATATCATAAAATGTAATACGTAAGAGGAACGGGGTCAAAACACTCGTAATATAAAGACACATGAAATTTGGCTCATCCTAAAATATTTTTCTATATTGTGTAGAAAATTATTCTAAAACATTAATGTAAATAATACACACATAATTCTAATAAATATCATAAGCACATAGAAAATTCGCGACATTATAACGAATTATTTATAAATTCATTAGCACAAATTTACCGGCCAATATTGATATTTACTCAATCAAAAATTTCTCATTTCATTTGATATTGACACATGATGAAATTATAATTTTTGACCAGTAGATCATTCACCTATTCGGGAAGCATGCATTTTAAATACAAAAATTATTGTATAATTATTTGGCATTCCGTTTACTTAACTCTGTCAATTTGACGGTACATTGTCTACAACAACAATTTTCACAACTAAATTATTTATTTTAAATTTTATTTATATTTATTTAGAATTTGGGATTTCTGAAAATAAATATTATGTAACCGAATTAAACAGATCAATTATTTCATTTTGAATTAAACCGCCATTAGGTGTGTGTTGATCGTTGGTCAAAAACGATTCCCTATAGTTGTGGTATAGTAATTGATATGAAAGACGCACACCCCTCGAACATTTATTTAGCATTTCATTTATTAATATTACGTAAATAAATATAAATTATTTTAGTGCAAGTATTCATTCATTTTGAGTAGAGCAGCCAGACAAGCCACGTTGATTTTTTCGGTGGCTCTTGCGATGCACTAGGGCTTTTGCCATCTTTTGTTTCAATTTCCAAACAATAATCAATTGGCTCTTCGTCACCCAAGACGGGATCTGGTACAAAATCATATTCAGTGGTTTGTGCTATTATAACTTCAGATTCAGTTGCTTGTGTAGTTGTGTCATTAGGTTCGTCTGGTGCTGTTTCAGTTGTCGTACTACCATCAACCACAAACTCAGTAGTTGTAGAATCCTCAGGCACTGATAATGAAATTTCAGTTGTTGTTGTGGTAGATGGTTCCGTACTTTTAACACAAAATTGCAATATCGGATCAAATACAAATGTTGCAGGACACTTCTGCATACGACTCTCGAACCGGCCTCGATTTCTATAGCACTCATAAAATTGCTGCTGGTTTTTATAATCAGGATATCTCCCTTCTGCTTTGCACACAAATTCGCAATTAACTGTTACCGGATTATATTCATAATTTTCAATATCTAAACATCGGAACATTGTCACTTCACCATTCAATCCACAATATGCGTAATAAGATTTTCGCGTTGGATACACAACATATTTTTCCTGGGATCGATCACAATTTATTCTCGAACAATCCCACAAAAATCGTCTGCGTTTACATTTGAAAGTGGCGGCATCATAAACATAACGTGGTGGACATTGGTACGTCTCGGCTAAATCATCGGTGCATACATGATATTGATTACAGTCTTTTCCATCAGGGAAATATCCTGTATTGGTACAAACGAATGTGGATGCTGCCGATGAACAGGTTGTGATGGTTGAATCGCCTTCAGCTGAACACGACGTGGCGCCGGGGATGCAGTATGGGCGTAAAGGAAATATATCTAAACATGTTCGAATGCCTGCAGGTATGGTCGTTCTTCGCGCACATGTCAGTAATGTTTTACAATCGTCCGCACACAAATTCCCCCGCATATCCTCGGGGCATGTGAATGAAGATATTTGCCTTGCAATTAATATTCCTGGTAAAAAATCATCCACGGTCTCGCCGGTTGCACCACTAATTATCTAAACAATTCGTTAGTGTGAAATTATCCTTTCATTATCGATTATTATTTAAAGGCTTACCACAATGAGTATCACAATTACGATTAACTTATTTATATTGTGCTCCATTGCATCGCGATCTTAACACTTTGAAGTAATCTTTGATATTGAACTCTTAATTATATATCATTCTTCTGTATAACAATCGATGCTGATGGATGTATAGCAGAACAAATATAATAATTACCTTTGTCTTTATTAATTTACAATACTCGCTAAACCGTAGTTTATGAATTTATTAATGTGGTTATGTGGTGGGGATCACTTTACATTCACATATTACAAAATAATACTACGTGTATCTTTTCTAGTTTATAATTATATAGCAAACTATATCTATTAATAATATCTTGTTAGATCTAGCCATTGGTCTCAAAAAACTGGTGTCTCGTCGTGTCTACCTCATTCACAAGAATACCTCACTAGGCATAATTACGCTCATTGAAAACCATTGATTTCACAAACAAAAACAAAAATCATAGCAATCACGATCTAGTATCAATATAAACAATAGCACCGTATATGCTTAATTACCAAAACTATTAGAGGAACGATTTGTTGTTATCAATCCGAATATAAACATAACACTTAGTGACGAAGGTATAGGTCAAGTGTATTACAAGTGGAGAACAGAAAGGTAAGAAACATTTTTATGTTTCTCGTTGAATAATGGAACGACCAATGCATCTAGAATGCCAAGCACTACTGCTTGATACCTCATTAAATTTATGTCGACAATTTCTTTTCTGAATTGCAGATATTAGTAATGTTTGTAAAAAATTATTGAGATTTACAGATTTATCGAAGTGTTGAATGTCTATAGTCAAAGATCGGAGTCATCGACATAAAATGACGTCTACTACATTCTTAAAAGATTGGGGCCCTTAGTATTCCAGGTGCACTGGAAAAACTGGCTATCTGGGCTGCGTGAGAATTGACCAGATACTGATATGGTGCTTTTGAGTGTAACATGGGAACGTGAGAACAATCTGTTACGCGTAAATGGTTGCTTTCATTTCTGTATTTATTTATTTAATAAGTATTATTCCTAATTATTAGTTTTAATTTTATGCTTAAAGAAATATTTTTTTTGATAATATAAAATAATATGCAATTACGAGTATATATACTATAATTGAATGAAACTGCATAGCATATTGAACATACACCCAGTGTCACAATTAAGGGAACAAGTACAAGATGATAGAATGAATATCCAAATACAGGAAAAAAATCTAATATTTTATTGAAAAATTATGAAAAACTGTGATAATCGAATTATGCTACTTTTTTGAAAGGATTACCTTTGATTGAGATAAATAAAACAAAATAACCAATTTTTGTAACGGACCGGATTCGTCAGTGACGGCTGATACTTCCACGAGTTTTCACAACTGCTTCCATTCGTCTTACTGTCCGACATGCTTCCGATCGTTTCTGACCCAGTCATGCTCTATAGGGTTCAAATCTGGAGTCCTTACAGGCAAGTTCAGCTTTATTTAGACCTCAGTTTATTCTAACCTCAATTTTTGTCCCATAAATGGGGCAAATGGTACTGTATGTTCTAGCAGAATATCTCAAGCGACGATTGTCGTAATGTTACATTGAGAATACCGCTCACCTACTTGGTGACTCTATACTATTGGTCTTCCATCGATCGAGTTCACTAAGAATCGACTCTCGGCGGTGAACAAAATTTGGCCCACTGGTTTAAAGACCAACATCGGTGTTCTTGAGCAAAGCTCAACTTGATTTCTCTGAGGTAGGGGTCTTTTGGCTGGAACATATTGTCTCAAAATGACGTCTTTAAGCCATCGATCCTTAGTACGTTCACTTATTCGTACTAATCGAACCTTTTCTAAAGCATTACGGGTTTGAGTTGATGTTTGACGTTTGTTTCTCCGAGTTTTAAGGGCAATGAAACGGTCATCTGTGGAGCCTCCACAACGTTTTCGGCCTCGTATTATCTCACAAGAATCCGTTTGTCGTTTAACAGGCAAATAAATGGTAGACATGAACACACCGAACCTTCTGGCCATTTGGCGGTGGGTGTAGCCATTCTCGATCATTGTCACAGCCCTGGCGACATCAGTGAGTTCCATGTCGCTCATTTTGAATTAATAACTCTTTTTCTTCAAATTCTAATGGCGAATGAATTGATATTCACACATTATACAATTAATTCATATTAAATACAATTAAATAAAAGAAACTAATTTACCACTAAAAGAATTAGATATACTGTTAATTGTTAATAATTTAAATTTGGAATTAAAATATTGAAAAACACAGCCGTAACATTAAAGATTAAATCAGGTGCGGAACTAAATTTCCAGGTTTTACACATATATGATGCTAGCGGACACATCTAGTTGTCATTTATGTCAGAAGTCATGTTTTATTCATAGCGTGGACACTTGTTAACGATAACCAGTTGTAATACTAGCACATATCGCAATGCAAAATTAGTTTTCCTAAGAACAAAAATGTCGAGTTTTGTGCCAAACAAACAACATTTGTGGGAAGCTTTGCTTTTCTGCTTTAACTTGAAAAACAACCGCCGAAAACTACCCGTGGATTGGTTTAAACGTTTCAGACGTGGATTTCGACATGACAAGAAGCGTCCCGGAAGAAAACTCCAGATCAACTTGCGGAGGCATTAAACACGACTCGCCGATGTATTTACAAACGTTTACATGCTATGGCAAAACTTCAAAAGGAGGGCAAATGAGTGCCGCATGAGTTGACTCAGAGACAGATAGAAAATCGAAGAGCCCCATGCGAAATTTTGCTTTCACGACATGAAAGAAACTGTTTCCTATCTCGAATTGTTACAAGAGATGAGAAAGATGAGATCTTTTTTAAGAATGCCAAATCGCTTCGGAAAAGAAGACAGTGCTCTGCGTTTGATGGGACCGGAAAGAAATCGTGTACTATGAGCTGCTGAAACAGGGCGAAACTATCAATGGGCAACGCTAATGACAACAACTTATCAATCTGAGCCATGCATTGCTCGAAAAATGGCCAGAATAGGGCATGAGACACGAACGAGTGATATTGCTGCAGGACAACGTTCCATGTCACCGCACTCCCATCGCCCAGAACACTATCAAAACGCTCAGATGGAATCCGCTATCTCACCCGCCTTATTCGCTTATCTGGCCCGTCGGATTATCACTCAAGAACTGTTTTACTTGATTGAAAGCATGGAAGAACTCAAGTTGACTACAAGTGAAGGGAGAAATAAAGTACTATGTAGTTTCATTGTTCGACTTTCTGAGTGGTTTTGAAAAAGATTTTCCACCTCTAAAAAATAAGAACTTTCGGAGAACTTTTGTTTTGGCCTGTTTTATTTCTCTACGATTCTTAAATATTTTTATAAAAATCATAAAAAAACTATTGGATGATGAAAATTCAGACATTCTATGAATTCTTAATAAACACATTTTTTTACTTAATAAACACATTTTTATTAATCACTTGTTTTTTGTTTCGCAGAATATTTTGAATATTTTTCAAAAAGTTTAAAAAATCACTCGATCGATTTCGACTTGTTAGGTCATCATCAGGAGTAGATACTCCTGATGATGACCTAACAAGTCGAAATCGATCGAGTGATTTTTTAAACTTTTTGAAAAATATTCAAAATATTCTGCGAAACAAAAAACAAGTGATTAATAAAAATGTGTTTATTAAGTATAAGTGTGTTTCGCCAAGTGCCTACGGCAAATAGTGTAAAAAGTATTCTATGAATTCGTAATAATGCTTAATACTCTATTTGCACACGTGCGTCGGTTCGTCAATTAATTTTTTCCAATTATTTGAATTTTCAAACAGGATTTTATTGGGTTTGCAGTCCCAATTCGGTCTGCTTTCAAAAAGTGGCTCTGACTATAATACATTTTTTATAGTGACAGCTGATTGCCGTTGTTTCAGACAGATTAGACATCTGTCGTTTTTTTTTATTTATTTAATCTTTGTCAACTTGTTCTGGGGCCGAAGCACTCCCAACTCTCTCGCAGTTCGCTTTTTCGGTCCTTACGCAGTCGCCTGCCATATCGAGGACGTATGGTTATAGATCCGATTTTCATTACCATTGCATAGCTCCATGCAAGCCTATACTGACATGGAAGATGGGTCGGCCCATGAGTTTTGCACTCCGACAGGGGGTCATAGTTGTGATCTTTTTTACCTCAGATCGTAATCTGAAGATGAAAATTCTTGCATTCTGTCCCTATCGGAAATCGAACCCGGGACCTCCCGATCCAAACGCCAAAGCTTTAACCACTCTTTAACCATCTCCTATGCATAGCAACATTTAACATAGTTTAGTTTTGTACTCCACTAAGATTTTCGGAATTGTAATTTACAAGAGTATCCACTTACGTCAACTGCTTAAACGTTATCTGCAGATTCGAGGTTTTTAAATTTGATCAAATCTCAGAAAAATTTTCATTCATCAATTTCAACGCCAGTTCTTTCGCCATGTGTTACAGAATGAATTTTGCGATATGACGTCATTTTATGTTGACAGTTCCAAGTTTTGACTATAGATATCAGTTTTTAAATGAGGGAAATATTTTTCTTTGTATTTTTTTTATTTTTGTTTTCGTGAAACGTAATTCGTGGCAAAAAAATTAGAAAATTTTGAATAAATAACAATTAAAAATTATAATTCGAAACTTTGTTCGTATTATTGCAAAAATATTCATATAACATTTCATTAAACAACTATATACATACGTGAAAAAACAAACGCGAAATTCGTTTATTAAAGAAAAAAAGTACATCGATCCTCTTTCATCTTTCGAACCATACTACTTTTGTTTCTGTTATTTCGTTTATTGTTTTCTTTTTATGAACATGACTGCCGCCTACAGTTCAAAAAATAAACCGTATACATAAATTTGATGACATAGCAAGCAGTATTCGATCAGTCGAATATGTACGTAAGACACTCCACCATACACTACTTTATAGTATAAAGGCAATTTTGAAGAATAATTTGATATACTACATAAACAAATAAAATGTGTTTTTATGAAATTCTACATCAGCCCAATGCATTGACGAGAAAGAGAAATATATATTAAATAGCTAAAGTCTCTTACTCTGTCTACTCTAAATACCACCCTATTCTCTGCGTATAGGGTTCGATGGTATTATTTGGCAAATCAGAAAGTTATTTCTTCAAGCTTTTCGGAAAGAACTATGTGTTTATAATTGTCGGTGGTAATATAAAAATATAATATATAAAATTTTATAAGTATTCAAATAAACCGTTTAAAATATGACAATGATAGATTAATTTCTATTTATATTCCCCCACCATCAAAGCCCAACAAAAAAAAATCGCGTAAACATGAGAATTGAATAGCAATGACGCTCTTTTACTAAACTATTATTGTATGTTACTGTTATTCCTAAGAAAAGAAAAATATAGTCCCAAATTTGTAACAATTATAGACTAATTACCTAAGAAAACAATTTTATAGATGTATAAAAAGAAATTACACTTCACATCATCCAATTATATAGTAATTGGGAATCATGCCAAATAAACTAAAATTTATTTTGCTGTTAATCGCAGTATTGACATCAACGTTTCTGGTAAGTGTACTCCAGTACAAATTTCTGTGCAAAACATTATTTCTTGTTGTATTTTATTTCTAGGAGACGAATGCCGGTCCCTTCGATGGGTATAGTGAATATTCAGACGGTCAATTAATTCAATCAACATTCATAACCATTCAAACTGATGTTGTAAAAGATACGCTTGATATTGAAATATGTGAGCAGACTGGAATTTATTGTGCTAGCGATTGCAAAACTTTAGTAGCATGTTCTATGAGTAATACTGTAATAACCTCTAATAAATGTGCCGACCTATCACCATCAACACCGTATTGCATACCATATGAAACTGGATGTTCCACCATCGGTGACCCAAGTATGGCAGTCTGCGGTGTGCCTGTAAATTTCCAGTGTACGGAAACCGGATATTTTCCAGATCCAAAAAATTGTTCGATTTACTATGTATGCACTGAAGAGTTCGTATCAATGTACAGTTGTCCGCCACGATACGTTTACGACGCAAAATTATCAAAATGTAAAGTGCGACGTGTGTCATCGGATTGCCCGTCTATCAATTGTAATAATAATCTTGGAAGGTATGTGGCATTCCCAGGTAATAAAGCATTTTATGGATATTGTGGTGGTACAAATAGCGCTCTTCAAGTAACAATGTTCCGATGCCATGATACTGAAAATTTTATCTATAATCCAAGCAAAGCCAACTGCGAGTATGTGTGCAAAAAGGAAGGATGGTATGAAGACCAGACAAATTGTCAAGGGTTTTATGAGTGTTATAGAAGTGGTACCAAACTATTACATACGTATAAAACCTGTCCAAATGAGTATATGTTTGATAAAAAACTTGGTATATGTGTGGCAGGTACATGTCCATTAAATCATTAAAAATTATAAGATTTAATAAATAAATAAAAGTATTTAAAATGATTATATTTTATTATTTTGTTATCACAAAACTGCATTAACTATAACACGGTTTCCTCGCACTCATAACACTTAATGGATAACCGGTATAGCCGGATTTTGCCCCGATGCGATTTATAAAAAAAAACTAAGGATCGTCGAATACTTCAAGTTCTCATGATAACTGCTGAATAAATCTTCAAATCGCAACGATTCATTTTAAGTACCCAATAATTATCTAAAGATTTGTGATAAGCTAAATTACATTTTAATACGGTTTGATATTTTTTTGTTATCTTTATACATTTTTGAGTTCACATATATAAAAGACTTTGAAAACAGTAAACCCGATTCAAAATTTATTAACTGTGAAACTGAAAATGTGTCCAATTTTGATAGCAATACTACTAGTAATTGCGACAGTGGTGAGTTTGACACAACCTAATTATTAATAACACCACCTTTAATCGTTATCTTTATCCAAGGATACCTTACTGTTCTGCCAACGCTAACCGGAGTTGTATTGCAACCGGAAAAAATGCAGAATTTGAATGTCCGGACTACATTGACGTTATTTCTATATGTGCACCGGATTGTCAAACCATTATAACATGTGTCGAGAGACAACTGGTTAATACATTCAAATGTTCTGATTTATCGACCCAATTTTCAGACTGCATTCCGAATACGTTTGGTTGCATGTCAGATTTCGATTCCGCGTACGAAACCAGTACAAAATTTGTAGTTGACCGAACGGAAAATATTTGTACGAGCGATGGATACTTCCCCGACCCCAATGATTGCACAGCATATTTTATATGCAGCGCAGAGGTTCCGTATAAATATCAATGTCCGCCAAACTATGTATTCGATGCCGCTCAAATTGCATGCAAATTAAATAAGTTGATGCTGATTGTGTTTCGGTACAATGTACGACACCAAATGAATATGTCGTACCGACCAAATGGCACAGTGGTTAAAGCTTTGGCATTTGGATCGGGAGGTACCGGGTTCGAATCCCGATAGGGGCAGGATGCAAAAGTGAAATTTCATAACCGATTACGATCGGGGATGAAATGTAACACATCTATGACCCCCTGTCGGAGTGCAAAACTCATGGGCCGACCCATCTTCCATGTCAGTATAGGCTGGCATGGAGCTTGCAATGTGCAGATGGTCTTAAATCGGCCCTATAGCCGTACGTCTTCGATTTGGCAGGTGATGCGTAAAGTAAGACGGAAAAATAAACCGCGAAAGAGCAGGGAGTGCTTCGGCCCCAAAACAGATGGCATGGATAAAAAACAAAAAAAAAAAAAAAAAAAAGAATATGTCGTGCATACTGGAATTCTTAACCAAAATCTGTTCTTAACGAACAGACGAAATCCGTTTCTCACCAATTACGGATCCCGCCCCGTTCTATTCTCACTCTCCTAATAATATGACTAATACGTCGGGTAATTAAATGTAATTCAATGTACCCCTTGAATTTTGCTAATCAGCCGATGACTAATCGCTTAACTGCTATTAACCAACCCCCCAAACCAGTTTTTATTACTAATTTTTCCGTATAAACAACAGAAGGTTGGGACGATCAATAGATTAATTTTTATTGCCTATTTGTTGTCACTCCTTATTTTTACAAATGAGTAAGCCGAAATCGATCGAGTAATATTTTAAACGTTTTGGACATTTTTTTTTTAATTAAAATATTCAAAAACTTAAGTGCTTAAAATGTGTTTATTTATAACTTAATAAATGATTGTGTAATTATTTTTCATGTTAATTATATGCATTTTCCAATCTGCATTCGATTCGTTCCCGCGGATTCTATAATCGACGTGGTTTGTCTTTGTTCGCCACATAAACAGCAATCGTAACTTTCGATATTATCGAAAAAAACGCTTTCGAAAATTTTCATAATAGCTCATTTTCGATAATATTGAATAAAAAACAATATCGAAATTACATAATAGGTAGTCATCAGATTGATTCAAATATTGAATAATTAGTGTCGGCAGTCAACACTAATTAAAGCAGCAGCGCAATGAGAGTGTAGCTATTATCATCATTTCTAGCAGATCGATGAAATTTGAAATTGATGATTCCTAAGTCTTTATATCCCAATTCCCAGAAGGCGTACTGGGACATCGTATTCAATCGTGTCCTCCCGATTATATTTTCGATGCCGAAGTTGAACATTGTGTGCCTACCTGATCTGTGGTGGCATGCGATAGTCTTATTTTTAAATAAAACGACCAACAAAATAAAATAAAATTTTCGTTACTTACCCCTTGCAATAATCTTGGGCCATTTCTCCTGATCAATGTACAGTATAATATTTGTCGGATGATACATAAAAATGTGCTGAATATCGATTTTCTTGTGATAAATATTTTTCAGCTCACATTCGATTGTGGTCTCGTGAATTTGAACCACGTTAACAATAAAACGACTGCGAACACCATTCGGCTTCCCGCACGTTTCGATTATATCGCCAATTTCAAGCCATTTAAGGCGATTATAAAAAAAAGTATTGAGATGCTCGTTTATGTGATCGAGATAATCGTAATGATTTACAAAATTTGTATTACATAGAATACAACATTTGGTTGTAAATTGAAACTTGGTCGTTGGATTTGCTTGCGTTGTTGATAGCGTGCAAAGATAGTCGACTTTCACAAGCCGTAAATCTGAAAGAAAATAGAAAAAAAAAATTTATTCGTATTATATTATTATGATAACAAACGTCTACGAGATAATTCGAAAGTGTGTCGAACATAAAATGAATACTTTATTTAAGGGGAAAATACCTCATTTAAGGAAATTAATTAATTACTCAAAGATACTAAACAATTTATTAAATTTCTAGCTGCTCAATTTATAAATTGCAACTGTTGACAGTTCGTTCCAGATATTTTTTGGGGACTGCAAATAACTTTAGATATATCGTGAGTTCTATTTTGTCCTACCGAACATTTGTAAAATTTTACAATATTCGAATTTTAAAGTTTAAATTAAAAAAGGTTACCTTCCATATGACATAATATCACAGGTGGTGGATAGTGAACGGCCTATCGATAGTAGGTTAGCGGTAAATTAAAGATGGGAGCATCACCGGGGGGGGGGGGGGGGTCACAGGTGGTGGATAGTGAACGGTCTATCGATAGGTAGGTTAGCGGTGAATTAAAGATGGGAGCATCACGTCAGAGAAGTGGAGGGTAGTGTATAATGCACTAAACTCCATTTTTCTGCGGATCCTGAGAGAAAATCCAGGATCCCCCCGTCCTGCAGAGATGCGGGATGGTACCAGGGGTGCGTGAAGTTGACTGCGTGCTCAGACCAGAGATCGGCTGACCTATACAAAAGGGCAGTGGCCGAAGTAGGCGAGGTATGGCAGGGCGCGAGGCTTGAGGCAGTCTGCAGGGAGGAAATCCCGAGCAGGCCGAGGGCACGTGTATGGCTGCCAACCGAGCCGGAAAAACCGGAAAAGATCCTCGAGATCATCCGGGCCAGCAATCCCGATCTTCCGACGGAAGACTGGAGGATTGTAAAGAATTAGCAATAACAGGATTTGTGGCCTCAGAACGAAAGGGTATAAATTACTATACTCAAGCAACTCTGACAAGATCAGATCCTGTATTTAGTAGCGAAAAATAATCTGAATATTTTTCTTCTTCCTCAATTTAGTAGCGGGAATGTTACAGCAGTGAGTGTTGAGGCTGGCTGTGAAAAATTATGGCTCGCCTCAGCCTATATGGATCGCGAAAAGGAGATTCCACCGGATAACCTGGGAAAATTGATCCGGGAAGCAGATCACAGAAGGGTAGGTGTTATACTCGGATGTGATGCAAACGCGCATCACACAATATGGGGAAGCACAGACATCAACGAGAGGGGTGAGTTATTTTTTGATTACTTATTAAATACCAACCTTTTAGTTTGCAATATTGGACGAGAACCGAGATTTATTGTTAAAAATCGACAGGAGGTTTAAGATGTGACCTTTGCGTCGGAAACGATCTTTCATATGATCAGAGGGTGGAGAGTGGCGAAGGAGCACTCATTCTCTGATCATCGATATGTAACATATAACCTCGACATTAAACCTGTTGCCCGGAAAGCCTTCAGGAATCCCAGAAGGATAAACTGGAAAAAATATAGGGAGGTGTTGGAGGAATTATTGCCGCTGGAGGTCCCGGGACCTCCGGCGACGGTAGAAGAATTAGACTGCATGGTGGATATTGTCATAAGAGCGTGCAATCTTTCATTTAATGCTGCGTGCCCCCTGATAAAGCCTAGAGGCAGGCAGAAACCGATATGGTGGACCAAAGAGTTGGGAACGTATCGGAGAGTGAGTAGGACAGCTTTTAATAAAGCTAAGAGCACAAGGGAGGTCCGGGATTGGGACTACTATAAGGAGAACCTAAAAAAGTACAAAAAAGAGTTGAAGAAGGCACAAAGGGGGTCCTGGAGACTCTTCTGTTGTAGGATGGAGGAGGTCTCTGAGACTTTTCGCCTTAGGAAAATTCTAGCTACTAACTCAACCAGTCCTAGTTATTTAATTAGACCAGACGGGTCATGGACAACTTCAAGTACGGAATCATTGGAGCTCCTTATCGAGATCCATTTTCCGGGAAGCTTTGATGACTCGATGGAGCCTGGAGCTCATCGAGCAACACCTTCATTAGAGATGGAGGGCATCGTGGACAGGGAGTGAATCCGGTGGGCGCTGAACGGTTCTAAGCCTTATAAATCGGCGAGCCCGGATCGGATTATACCAGCAGAGATCCAAAGGAATTCGGCAGTCATCCTCCCCTGGCTGGAGGGTATCTTCAGGGGATGTCTGAAACTAGTCTATATTCCTAGGAAATGGATGGAGGTCAGGGTGGTCTTTATCCCTAAATCGGGAAAAAACTCTCATGCCTATCCAAAGGACCTGAGACCTATAACTCTATCATCCTTTCTGTTGAAAACCTTGGAAGGTTAGATGTCGCAGCATGCGTACTGTAAGGGAAAGTCGGTGGACACAGCGGGATAGGGGTTGTAGCATATACAGATGATGTAGCGATAGCTGTCTCAGGCAAATATTTGGACACGATTAGAGAGGTTATGCAGAATGCACTCCTGATCGTTACGAAATGGGCCAGCAAATGTGGATTAGGGATCAACCATTCCAAGACAGAGCTGGTACTATTTACTAAGAAATATAAAATTCCGGTAGTTAGCCCTCCTACTGTGAACGGCATTAGACTGGCTTTTGCTGACAGAGCGAGATTTTTGGGCATAATCTTGGACAGTAAGCTGAGCTGGAAGCCTAACATTGAAGAAAGGGGTGAATAGGGCTAATGTAGCCATTTACTCGTGCAGGAACGCCATAGGTAAGAAATGGGGTTTGAAACCAGAACTGGTACACTGGCTCTATATCGCAGTGTAAGACCTGTACTGATGTAGGGGGTGGGCGTGTGGTGGCCAGCTCTGGAGAAGGTAATATATATATAAATGATGGAAAAGGTGCAAAGAACGGCCTGCATGCTTATAAGCGGGGCAACCTAAGCGCCCTACACGCGCTTTAGAGGTTATGTTCCACCTTCTTCCAATCGAATTTTTTGGTAAGCAGATAGCAGCCAATGTGGCTACGAGACTCTTGGCTGTCTCTCAGTAGAAGTGTCTTCACGCGGGACACTCGACGATAATTAGATCGCTAAGGGAAGAACTGGCGAATCTAGATTATATTAAACCAACGTCGTGCTTCGATAAAGGTTTCCGGACCATCTGTCCTTCGAGAGAATCTTGGAGGAACGGATCAATACTGGAAAACGAGGCACTGCAATTTTTCACGGACGGTTCTAAGCTAGACGGTAAGGTAGGAGCCGAAGTCTTCTGTGAGAAGCTTAATGTTAATATTTCCGTTCGTCTCCGTGACTACTCCATCGTGTAACAGGCTGAAGTGGTGGCGATAGGCGAAGTCGTGACATGGTTGAAGCATAACGTGGTATCCGTGAGAGATATCGCAGGCGGTTTGTCTGAAGTCACGGGTGGCGCTGGATTGCCGATCATCTCTTAACGAGATGAGCGAGTATTTCAGCATCCAGATAATCTGGGTCCCTGGTCACTCGGACGTCACGGAAAACTGCAGGGCAGACGAACTAGCTAGATACGGCACGACTCTCCAGATACAGCCGGGAAAGGCAGATCTGGGGAGGCCTATAGCAGCGCTCAAATTGGCACTCAGTAAGAAGGCAATCGCCTTGACAGATGAGAGGTGGACCAACACTCTCACGTGCAGGGTAGCAAAATAAGTTTGGCCAAAACTGGACCTGCGGCGCTCCAAGGCACTAGTATCCCTGGGAAAACGAGAGTTAGGATTGGTCGTAGGGATACTGACAGGACACTGCCTTTTCGGGAAACATGCAAGTTCGGGAAACATGCAAGAAGGCTGGGTCTACAGACGAATGACTTTTGTAGAAGTTGTTTGGACGAAGAGGAGGAAGAGACGTTAAATCGCTTCCTATGCTCGTGTCCGGCACTATCATGCAGAAGGCATAAGTATTTAGGTGTGTACAGTATGGACAGCCTTTCGGAACTCGCGGGCTGTAGAGTGCAAGATATTTTACGCTACATAAGTAGCTCTGGATGGTTTCAGCGGGAGTAAAGAGGAGATAGGATCCTGTGGTATTATAATGGGCCTTTACTCGTTAGGCTCGTTAGACCTCATACCTATCATCATCAAATTTTTCAAATTTAGACGACCTATTGATGACATCGAGATTGCCAGTTTTATTAAAGGAACTTTCTTGGGATATATAATCTGTGAGGGAGGTTTACGACCGTAGCCTGAGAATGGGAGTGCTGTACGCGACTTCCCCGTACCAACTTCTATCAAGCAAACTAAACTTCCAGTTGCTGAAAAAGTTGCCAAGAGGCGTTTCAGAACTTAGAAATGTTGCTCACCACGTAATCCAGATTACAAAAAGCCGGAGTGTTTTATTTCACATGGACGAGTCACTGAGTTAGAGTGTGAAAAAGCACAGAGTGAAAAAGTGCCGCACTTACTTATAAGAATTCCGCTTCATGATTGTTTCACCACTTCAAGTTCAAAAAGATGTAAGTGTTCACCTGGCTCGTTAGAGGTTCAAGCTGCAAATGAAAGATTTTCATGTAAAGGGATTATAGAATGTGGTGGCGGATACCCTTTCGCGATATTGGAAAACTTATGCTTATAAAATTTGAGTTATTGCCACAAAGAATTTCAAATTTTTCTAATTAAATGCGGTATCAAGGCTGCCGCAAATTTACCATACAGACAATGGTTCCAAATTCGATAATAAAAGTTTTGCTGAACTATTGAAAGAGTTTAATATTAAACAACTCAAAACAACCATTTACTCACCGCAAGCAAATGCTTCTGAACGGCGAAATCGGTCAGTAATCGCGGCGATTCGTGTTTTCTCGATACATCAATGAACCTCATACTCGCTGTACTATTTATTGTTTAGTCAACATATGGTTACGGATCGAACAACTTACAAGCTCATACGTAAGCTGGATGCAGTGCCAGAGGGATTCAAGACATTATATTTATCAGATCAATTGACCATAGTACACACAGAAATAATTCAAAACTTAAAGAACGACCGTATAGTTATTCTAGCGGCCAGACCGTATATTTAGGACAGCATCCTCACGTTTCGAAACAAACATGTGCAAAATTTCCTCCGAAGTTTATAACGGCTGCGATCGACAAAAAAGATGGGAATATGTATTACGTTTGCAAAAACGATGAATTTTTCACAAAAATCAAGTACGATCAAAACTGCCCAACGACGACACGCTACCGGCGAATATACATGCCTGGCTTCACCCGACTATAGCTCGTTACATTGATTACTAACGCAAGACGAGAAGAGATCTTGTTTCGTTTTAGAAATAATAGTAAAATACACATGTAAATTATCTATTTTTACATAACTTTAATGATTGAATAATTTTTGCTTTTTTTTATTACGAATGAATGAAATCAATGTTTTCTTGGATTTAATGTTCTAGTAAACTAAAATTAAATTTTAACAGTACTGAAATGAAATAAATAAGTAAGTTAATAATACTAATATGTGAAATAGGGGATCAACAGATAAAGAAGCAATCGGCGAGTTCCAACTGGGAGTAAGTTTTTTTCTAGATAACGCTTACGTAAAATTGACTAAACACGACTGATAATGGTGCTAAGGTGAGCATCCAAAGAGAAAGGCTTCATCTAACGTAAACACCATTAAGGGTCGATTTATATTATCCGTTCCGTTCAGATCCGTTTCTTTCAGATTCAGACAAAAAAAATATTGTTACATATGTTTTCTATATAAGTATTTATATTTTCCGTTCCGTTCAGATCCTTTACTTTCCGTTTCAGATAAATATTGTTGAAAAGAATGTTTTATCTGATGTCTGAACGCGAAAAAATACGAAAGAACAGCGAGGAAAGTGGAATTTATATATATTCCAGCAACAACAATCAAAACAAAATTAAATTGCTACTAAAAACATTTTTGGATTTTTTGTTATCGTTTAGTCTATACGTAACCAAAGATACGAATACATGCAGCATGTGTGAAAATAATATTTTTTTATATTCTCGTCATGCCAATCGTATGCTAATGTTTGTCACCACTAAACTTTGCTTATATGCTCTTTTAAATTATCCCATATATTTTATAGTTGTTTTAGTCTAATAAACTATAAAATATAAAAAAAATTGTTAAAGTAAAATAAACTAAGGAGCATACGAGTATATACCTGGATTATTATATCTGAAGAACTGAGCAATAAAGCGCGTGTTCATATTTTCTATTGAATTCGTTTTAAATTTTTTTTTGTTGTTATTTAACGTTTATACAGGGTTTTGATAAAGGAACGGTAAAATTTTATGGCAAATAGGGTGGGTCATTTTGGAACTTTTTATCCTATGGAACAGATTTCCAAAGTGTACGATAATTGGATGATATTTTTAAGCTTCTTTTAAATTACCCAAAATCTCGCCTTTAAATGGTCATAACTTTTTTGTTTGTAATCGTAAAGGCTCGAAATAACTTTTATTGCATTCTGCAATGTGATTTTATTCTAAATAAATCGTTATTTAATAGAATTGGTTAAAGAAAAATGACTTATGGCCTTCCAAATCCTACAAAATGTGTAAAAGTATGGAAAATGTCTACCTTCTAAATTCATTTAAAAAACTAGAAGTGATTTAGAAATTAGCTTTGTTTTAATTCTCTAGTTTATGCTCTTTCCAATGGTATGCTATTTGTCATAGAAATCATTCATTTTGGGGTCAAAATAAAAGATAATATTTTGCCCGGGTTAGGTTTAAGAAGATCGAAAACTTTATTTCCCAAACTTGCATACACAAAAATTAAAGTGCTACTAAAACATTTTGGATTTTTATGTTATGTTTTACTTTATACGTAACCAAAAAATACGAATATATACGATAACCATACGATGAAAATATCTGATCTGATAGTATAAATTGATGATGTCTGAATCTGAAAGAAACGGATCTGAACGGAACGGATAATATAAATCGACCCTAATCCGGTTTAAGGCGGATATTACCTGGTGATCGGTAGAAGGCGTTGACCTGGCTCTTCAATGGGATAATAAAAATCTGTCTAGCTGTAGCCGAATCAGAGATAAGAGGCAAATCGTAATTGACCTGAAACACGCAGTGAATCAATTCAGTAGTTTTTTTTCACGCATATAAGCTGGTCATCATCGACAGGTGTGGTAAACCACATAGTGGTGGGGTATGTAGGCGGCAGATCACTGATAAATCTACTAAACAACAGAGGCCCTAAAACGGCAAAAAAGAAAACTGCTTATCATCGATCTAAATGTATTGCAGTCAGTTTAATGTACAAAATCTCATGATTAATGTTGTCGGAAGCCCTAGAGAAATGAAGGAGCGGGATAGTGAACTTATGCTGATCAGTTTCGTTCCGAGCAGTCACCGTAGTATCGAAGATTGTCGACGCGGTGCTAACTTCCTAAAACCATGACTTATGGTTGTAGTTAGTTGGTACTAACTACAACCCTAAGTCATGTCTCTAATTTTAACGCTGAGGACTTTTTTTCAAATCTCAAGCAAATCTCAAATTTTGGGTGACTCTAGACAAGGAATTTTTAAAGAGCTTTCGCAGATACGTGTGCA
Source organism: Nephrotoma flavescens (assembly GCA_932526605.1). NCBI lineage: Eukaryota > Metazoa > Arthropoda > Insecta > Diptera > Tipulidae > Nephrotoma > Nephrotoma flavescens. The sequence continues at coordinate 270,016,543 of OW052221.1, read as the reverse complement.
ACATCCATTTCATTCGGTTAAGATTAAGTGAACACAGCTATCAGAAATTGTGATTGAAACACTAAGGAGCAAATGATGAAGAGAGCTATCGTCAGAAAGTGATCATCACAAGTTTTAAAATGATTTTTTCTCAAACGGAAAGTATTGAAGCAGAGCCAAAGCCGATGAATGTGAGCGAGACTTTTGCGAGCCATCATTTCAACACAAGTGAATGGGGCAGAGGACGGATCGGGTTGGCTGAGTTAACCTGAAGTGTTATCAACTAGCTTAGGTAGAGTTGACTAAAGAAGACGGATAATGACCGCTAATTTTCTTAATTAATTAATTTATTTCTTAATGGGACCAGGGACATTTTATGCAATTACTCATTGCACTGTACAAGCAGCGATTAATTTTAGATAAATTAGCTTGTTACATAAAATTAAGTACAGTTAGGAACTATGCGATCAAAATAATAACAATAAGAAATAATAATGAAATTTGGGATTATTCTGGGGTGATAGCCAGATTGTTTTTACATCGAGGTGAGGTTACCAAGAAACCAAACTTCCAACGTCTTGGTAGCTCACCTCGACGGAAAGAGAAGTAATTTTGTTAATAATGCTAGAAGGAAATTGATTTAATAAAAAAGAACTTACCAGTTTTAAAAGAACTCATTCTGAAGAAACAATTATCAAGTCAGGAACAATTATGGAATGTCTAAAATAAAAAAGAAAATCTGGTTAAAATTGTGTCTTTACATTATTATTATATGTAAATAAATGTAAATAAAAGTGACTAGGTACTTAATGGGGTAGTAAATAATTTCTCTTCCATAAAGTTGCGTACTCAGCTAAAATTTAACCTTCTTTTGTCTATTTTTTAGGGTAGCAGAAAACATAAAACGATGCATAGAGAATTTCGACAACAAAAACGACCTTGACACATAATCGAATAACACTTTCTTATCGCGTTGGTACTGTTATCGTTTAACCATCACAATAAATTAATCATTTTTTGGTTTATTTAACTTTTATTACGAAATTATTTATCTCATATATTTATGGGAACCACCAATTAAACTAATCGGATCGATATTATGAAAAGTTCGACTAAACAATCAATAACTTACACAAGTGATATAAAATTAACAGGAACAAAATTTAAATTTTTTGATTACTAAACATAGATTTTTTTAACTAGTACTTAGTTATTTTAATAAATAATTATCGATAACATTTATTAATTAGCACCCTTGTAATTGTATTGTAGTGTAAAACACAGAGGAATTGAGAAAGTGCAACTAAAAATGTTTAAACAAAACAAATTCAACTCGGTAACTGCACGAAATCGATCACTTTATAGTGCCACCTACATAAAAGCGTAGCGTACTAAAAAACCGTTATACATAAAAAAAACTTAATTTCAGTTCAATTATCAAAAACTTTTATTTGATATGCTTTTATTGATTATAGATTTCTAGAATGGATATTTACTTCACGATCAAATTACTAAATTTGGCAATAATTTGTTAAATTAGTAGCATAAAACCCACTCATTATTCCAGTTGCGGTAAATCGATGAATAATTACGTCACATTTGTTCGAATAATATGGTCGTCTCTTTTACGCCCTGTCATTTTTCCTGGAGCGAGAGAAAACAGAAATAAAAAAAAAATACTGGTGGTGGTGCATGTGCCTGTTATTTAATACCGTAATTTACAAGAAAATTAAAAGAAATAGGATAATTTGCAATACGATATAAATTCGAGGCATATATTTAAAAATGGGTAATGTACTAGCAACATCAAAACCTATAACTGGGACAGGTTTACCATTGACACCGGGTGATTTGCCCTCGCCCGATATTCTAACAGCACCAGCCCCAAAATCGGATAAAAACGCAAACACGGTTATTTCTCCACCGATCTACAGTGAATATATAAATAAATTAGAAAATCCTGGGCCATTTGAAGAGCTACACAAACGGTGTAAAGGTGCGTAGACTTAAAAATTTACATCTAGTAAACATAACCTAAAAATATTTTTTGCCTTCCGTTCAAATTCCAATTAGATGTGATGCCTATGAATTTCGAGGGTGCTCGCCTAATTGTAAATAAAGGATTGAGTAATCATTTTCAAGTATCACACACAATAAATTTAAGTTCGGCCGCCCCAAGTGGTTATCGTTTTGGTGCAACATATGTTGGTACAAAGCAACTTTCTCCAACGGAAGCATTTCCAGTTATATTGGGTGATATTGATCCGTCTGGCAATTTAAATGCCAATATTATACATCAATTTACACCCGCAATGAAAATGAAATTTGTATCGCAGGTAACTTGATCTAATAACTCTTATTACAATATGTGGAGCTTCTATTTTATTCCTTCTTATCTTGCTCTCCCCAGATCCAACAAGAGAAGGTGACAGCACTACAAATTACAACAGACTATAAAGGAAAAGACTTTACAGCATCACTAACAGTAGGAAATCCAAATATAATAAATAGTTCCGGGGTCATAGTGGCACATTATTTACAATCAGTATCGAGTAAGCTAGCATTAGGTGGAGAATTAGCGTATCAATTTGGGCCCAATGTTCCGGGTAGTGAGATAGCCGTTATGTCGGCAGCGGCACGTTATCAAAATGGTTTATCAACAATATCGGGTACGCTTGGTTTGGCCGGTGTACACATATGTTATTATCAAAAGGCAAGTGATCAATTGCAAATTGGGACAGAAATTGAAACAAATTTCCGGATGCAAGAATCGATTGCATCAGTTGGATACCAAGTTGATTTACCAAAGGCCGATTTAATATTTCGTGGTGAGTTGTTTACTCTATTATTATATCGATATAGATAATAGATAAGATTAGTTCGTTGTAAGTATGGGATGTTTAGATTAGAATCACATCACACATCATGTTGATGAAAATTTATATACAATTTATCCGCGGTTCATCAACCTTCCTAGTGTTTATTAGATTTTAGAAGGTTGGGGAATTGAGAAATAAACCTGCACCTACCATAAGGGTATTCAACTTCTAAGCCACAGTAACGTATCTAATAGTAAGATATTAGAGGATTCGTGAATTGGAGAGCACCCATCGTATTATTTATAATTTCGTAATGCTCTCCGTTAACCATTCTAATAATCCCACAAACAAAAAACAGCCACACTCTAAGAGAAAGGACCTAATTATGTTTGTAGATTTATTGTCGATACCATAAGAGCTCGTCCTGTGAAAATTTCCGCTATGAATAATTTGGCTTCGGAATAGATCAAAGAAATACACACTAAACAGTACTGAAGCAATCCAATTGTTCCTCCTGCATGATTACGCTTTGCAGCGGCTTTTTTTATTAGTTTTGTAATTAGTTTAGAATTTTCACGAAGGTGAGTTTCCGGAGATCCAACCATTCAGTTCACATCTACGACAGTATTTGCAAACCATGATATCTTAAGAGGTTCCACTCAACCACCGAAAAATACGAGTCCACTTTATTACTGATCTCAAAACCTCGGTTAGTCGTGTTAGGGAAGCTAACATAGAAGGAAACTCGAAATTATCATCTGACACGATTGATGGCGCCATTAAATTTCAATTTTGTGATGTTCTTCCATTGTAATCCGTGGTTTTAATATTTTGTTGTCGTTCTTCTCGCTGTCATCGAATATCCTCGCCTAAAAAGTATATGTAGATAGGGAAATTAACTTCTGAAAAACTTCGCATTGATTTTATGGGTAGGTAATTTGATTCACTTTGTTGGATAGCTGTCATTAAAATCGCAAGCTGTTTGTAAGTTGCGTATCATCGACAGTGAACCTCATCATAAGTTCAACCAGTGATTAAGTCGATTGCACCAAACATTTCAAACAGGGCAAACCAAACAAAACATTTTCTTCTCAAACATTTTGTATTTAAAATTCAACATTAGATTACGATCTGTGTTGAAAACACAACTATGACCCCCTATCGGAGTGCAGAATTCATGGGCCAACCCATCTTCCATGCCAGTGCTATAGGCTGGTATGGAGCTATGCAATGTGGAGATGGTTCTACGTAAATCAGACCTGTAGCCGTACGTTCTCGATTTGGCAGGCAACTGTGTAAGGTAGAAAGCGAACCACGAAAGATTAAAAAATAAAAATAAACTTTTGAGAAGGTTATTCAGCCTAAAAAAATCGAGGTAGTTATTTTCTGGCCTATTGACGTTTTAATCACCGCCTAGTTAGCGCCACTTCCTATGCGAGCGAAAGGTGATATTTGTTTATGCGAGAAAAAGCCTCATTGCATTTTATTATTATTTCATCATTTGTTACATTAATTGTAAACTAATTGAACATTTTACATAAGGCACATTCGATTGAAGTGATTTAACTGAATAATCTGAATTAACTGAGGTAAACTGATGTGATATATTCAGTTAATTCAGATTGTTCAGTTAAATCACTTCAATCGAATGTGCCTATAATATCCAGTCGAATTATAGTCATCTATGAAGTTCATATTACATTAAAGGCGACTGTTCGAGTGCGAACTTTTGTGCGAATATTTAGAGTCACACTTTTCCACCGATTTATTGAGCACAATGTAGCTAACAATTTTATTTATTTTTATGATTAGGTTGATCGTCTGCGAATATTTTTCTTAAAGTTAAAATCAATTTATCTTTTAAGGGTGTAATTTGATTAGTAGAAAAGTGTGATTCTAAATATCCGCACAAAAATTCGCACTCGAACAGTCGTCTTAAGACCCCTATTCTCCTAGACGCATCACTTCAAGTGACGTGACTACTAATCTTCCTGATTGCTAGATCATTAAATAGAAATTTACAAAATAATTGTTCAATTATGTATTTCTGGCTGCTTTTTAAATCTTAGTATGCTGCGCTATAAATATTTCCTTGCGACTGCTATCACTCCAAATGACAATTTCTATCATTTGAAATTTTGACGTGACAAATAAATAAAAAAAATTTCAAACTAATGAAGCCAACTAAGATTTAAAAAATTTTCATTGAGAGCTTTGCACAAAATTATTTAGTAAATTTTGATTTTAAAATCTAGTAACCAGGAAGATCCATAGTTACGTCGCATGAAGTGATACGTCTAAGGGAATTGAGCTGTAAAACTAGTTTTTTGAGAAGTCGATTACGTTACGCTTTACTTCCAAAATATTCCGTCAGATGTCAGTCACTTTGCGTTAAAAGGCGAATAACACACTTTTTACTGGTAATCTGAATTTCTTCCAGTGCTTTCGTAGTTCATTTTGATTCTTGTTCCGCTACAATTTCAAATAAGCGAAATTGATTAAATAAATATTTCTTATCACAATAGATTTCGAGCCATTACGTTTCACGCTGGCCTTGAAGGCTTTAGCAGTGTGTTTCATATGTCATATTTAAAGAAGATGATTCATCGCTTGTCTATTTCTGGTTTACCGGTCAAGGGGCATGTGAGTGAACAATTTGAAACATTACAAATTAAATCTTAGATGGCTTGTGCTAACCAGTTGTAAGTAGTCATCAAGTGCAAGCATTTAGCATATTTTTAGATTCAAAATTTACTTACCAAAAATCGTATGCCAACTTGTAGGCTTGGCTTGGAACTTCTGTCAGTCTACTCATGTATGAGTAGATGGACAATGAACTGATATAAACTGTCGTTCTTAGTTCGTTTGGTTAAAGGTTCTGTTAAATAGTACATTGATCTAGAGCGTAAATTGGGCAGTACGTGGGTTTAAGATGTTTTCTAATTATTATATTTGAATAAACATATCCTTTTTAAATTATCATCGCGATGCCGACCGGCTATCGTGAATAAAAGATTTCTGAGAGATCAAATATTATAAGTTTCAAGTTTGTTAGTTAATGGACAAACCATTAGATTTAATCGGACATCTTCGATTCAGCGTCTTTTTGCTGAACAGGGGCTCTATTCTTGAACTATTACGAAAAATTTTGGTACCGAGTTAGTGTCCAAAGTATAAAGATAATCTTAAAAAGGTATTCTTGAAATTGTATTCCGAAAATTTTCGCAACGGGACGTTACTAAAATTTTCGTAATGGATTTTTCGTTCCTTATTTCATTTTCGTAATAAAATTATTTAGATTTTTTTTTTAATATTCGTAATTAAAACGCAACGATTTCACACAGTTTGATGTCCCAATTTATTTATTTAGAGATGTAATGGACATTTTTGACCTAGGTAGTAAAAAAGGTGATTTCATTTTTTTCTTTATTACTATGGGTGATCATTTGGAAAATTTGGATTCATTTTTAAAGTTACTCCGGTTTTAATTTTTTTTTAAATACAACTCTATTTATATTTGGTGTCCAAAATAATGTTTTGTTCGAGATAATATTAAACATTCTATTTTTCCATTTACATTTTGTTTCCTAAAACAAAAGACATTTTGTTTAGGTTGGGAAATCCATAATTTTTATTTAATCGCAGCTGATTTAACTACAAATATTTAAATATTTTGGCCATTCGTTGTGTTGTGTTGTGACCTATAAATGTTTACGTTATTTTAGTATTTTTTTACTATGGGCAGTGAAAGACGAGGTGGATACCACATCACGTTAGGCCTAATTAATTTACATAAGTTTAATAATAAAATAGCATTTAAAATTTAATAATATTAAGCACAAAAATACGTGAACCGCAAACTACACAACAAAAATACACAACAAAAAATTAAAAAACGTCCGTTTCGCTTAAGGTTTTCACTTGGAATGACATTTTTGATCACCTCATTACGAAATATCATTATTTTTTATTCCTCTCTTTCTTATTTTCGTAATGGTTTCAAGAATACCAATTTATGATTTCTCCATTACGATTAATTAGGTGGTGGTTCTGTGGTAAATGTGAAAACGGATTGAATAACATCCTATCCAAAATCGACATATCACTCAAAAAAATTGAAAAATCAGAGGAGACCATAATCGATAATGTTCTGAGACATTAACAACAGTGGTTCATGCCTTGTCCCAATATGCTGTTCAACCAGAAGAAAGTCGGGTCACAAAATCCATGTTCGAAGCTTCCAGCCAGACCGAAACACCAAGTCTAGTGAACAATAACCATACGATATCATCACTGACATCACCGTCAGCCATCCAAAACCGACAAATTATAGACCATTTAAAGCCAACACGAAATAATAATCTACCTGGAGCATCATAATCAACTATACTTGTCCCTAATATTAAAACGACTGCCAATGACGTTGAATTAATGGATGAGTTCTCGATTTGAGTGGCACAACCCTGAAAGTGGCGGATGAACAGTTCCGCAAACTAGTGACAAAGATCGCGAATACTGACGATCTGTTTGCTCAACGCATTGTGCCGAAAGCAAGCTTTGGAATGAACTATGATTACGTATCATATAAAATCAATATTCCAGTTGAAGTTTTTCAAAGCACCTTCAACTCTACTCTGTTTGTCAACGAATTTGATTGAGGTCAAAGAAAGCCGTTTTTTCGGCCAGCTCATACGGTTCACCAAATCCAGTAGCTAATTTTATTACTGGGAAAAATAGTGCCACAAATTCGGAATGTTATCATGGCATCCAAGCTTGTCACATCCACAAAAAACTATTAAGCAGACATTTTACTTTCAAAATGTAAATAAAATGTATTCAAATGCAGCTCAATTTCATATTTTTTTTAAGACTTACTTTCCGGTTTATATCATCTGTCAACGACAAAGTATGTCAATATGTGGTACTCATAGCTACCGATACATCACTACCTAATGAATTGGTAGATTTAACGAATCCATCGATCGAGCAATTATGTGTTAAAATTGTCATCAATAATAAGACAGTAAGAATTTATGTGGCGTATGTTCCACCTGGTTTGGCTAGTGCTGCGACACAATTATGGAAATTACCAATACGGCCCATCAATCAGACATAACTTTAATAACTGGGGATTTTAATCTCTCAAATGTTAGTTGGACTTATGATGAAGAAACCAACGAGATTATGCCTGTACACGTGAATTCGGATAATGAGTACCTATTCGTCGACACCATATTTGACTCAAATTTGAGTCAAATCTGAGAATTAAAAAATTGGCGAGACCGACGCCATGGACCTTATTTTTACTAATGTACCAATTTTATTGAAAACAGAAGAATTACCAACACCTTTCGTAATTAATAATATCCACCATAAAGCAATAGAAATAATATTGGAAAAGAAAGTGAATAACAGGTTGCAAATTACCAAAACCGGAAACTATATTACAACTTCAGAAAGGCCAATTCGAATAACTTACAACAATATTTTGGGCAAATAAATTGGAATGCCGAGTTTAACAGCGATGACATAGATGTAAACGTGGAAGATGTTTACACACATCTATTTAAAGGAATTGATTTATTCATTTCCGTGTCTATGAGCAAACCGAATAAATATCCTCCATGGTATGACAATCAACTTATCAGTCTTAAAAACAAAAAAGACAAGGCCTATAAAGAAAACCTTAAAGCGTGTTTCCAGGATAGTAAACTGAAATTTACTGCATATAACCAATATTTTGAATCTTATTTTGAAATGAGATACAAAAGCTATATTCGCAATCTAAATGATAAAATAAAAGGCGATCCCACACACTTTTGGAAATTGTTTAAAACCAAACGCGAAATTGATGGTTACCCAGCCTGGATGAAATTTAATGATCAAAAGTTTTGTGATCCACAGGTCATAACCAACATGTTTGCTGAGTTTTTCCAATCAGTTTATAAAGCGGAAGACTTGATAATTATAAAGATTCAACCTCTAGTGAATATAGTACATCCATATTTACTCCACACATCGAGCCAGAAGACATCCAGCGAGCATTGGTAGGATTCGGAGAAGCATGTGGTCTTAATGGTATTCCTGCTTCATTTTTAAAAAATTCTAAAAATTTGGCAATCCCTCTAAGCATTTTGTCATTAAAATTGGCAACTTTTCCACAAAAGTGGAAAATAACCAGAGTGACGCCTATTTTCAAAACTTGATCTAGAAATGATGTTTCTTGCTATAGAGGTATTACATCTATATACCTAAATTATTTGAACTAGTAATATGCAACTCATTCAAAACAGTGCTTCTGCGGTATTTTTAACAACACCAACGTGGTTTTATGCCTAAAAGATCCGTATCATCAAGAAATTGAGAAGCAAAAAACGACTCCATCACCAACACATTTTCAAGTTCGGATTTTCCAGCCAGTTCGTAGCCTGGTTCAAATCTTATTTGACTAATCGAATCCAATATATTGAAATAGGAGATAAAACTTCAAATAGAATACAAGCAACCTCTGGTGTACCACAAAGCTCTCCCGTTGGCCCATGGATTTTCACAATCTTCATAAATGGTATTACCGAAGTGATAAAACATTCCAATATCCTGATGTTCGCAGATGACCTCAAAATCTACAAAGCCGTCAAGTCAATCGTCAATGCCAATAAACTTCAGGAAGATATTGACAACCTAGCGTTATGGTGCGAGTTTAATTCTCTGAGTCTCAATATTGGAAAGTGCAAATCTCTATCACTTCACCGAAAAACCAACCTTGTTTCACAAGGCTACAAGATAAATGGTGTACTCCTTCAGGTAGTACTTGAGACTAAAGACCTAAGGGTTACTTTCGTTGAAAACATGAGCTTTACTAAGCACATCGCTGTGCACCGCTAGGGCAAACTCCTTGCCCGGTTTTGTCAAACGTTGGACGGGTGACAATTTTGATGTGGAAACAATTAAGAACTTTTATTGTGCCTATGTTCGATCCCAGCTGGAATATGTTGTATCCGTTCTACTAAGCTCTTATCCAGAGTTTTGAGAAAATTCAAAAGAAGTTTATACGCTTCTTGATCTGAAAAGACGGCTGGGTTTATGACCATGATCTACCATAAAAAGTACATTTATTGGTAATCTACTAGGTCTAATCGACGCACCGGATTTGCTAAAGTCAATTAAAATAAAGGTTCCTGACACAGAACCAACTATGGCGATAATGAACCAGTGAAGATGATGTGTAAAAGTTTCAATAGAATTGACTATTTTTTTGATTTTGTTTAACTAAAGATAATTTTAAAATTATTTTTTTACTTGTTACTTTACTTTTATATTTCAAATTTTCAAATTCAATGCGGATTTATTTTATTTTATATTCTTAAATTAATATGTTTCAAGTCAAATTTGTAGACTTTGTTCAATATAAATAAATAAATTATGAAAATAGTGTTACGAAAATTATAGGTGCCGACAATTTTCGTAAAAGTTCAAAGTCCCCAGTAAATCAAATAAGTTAAACAAATAAATTATAATAATTTTAACCTTGAGGTATCTTTAAATTAATATGGCAAAATGATTAATATGACGAAACAAAATTAGGATTTTTATTGATCACATTCGCCCAGCTACTGGGATTTCAGAATCATAAATTTGTAGCACTTTTAATTTTATGAAAGGAAAAAAGCGCGTGGGACGGACACCTTCGATCATAATCATTAAATAAGATCCTCGTTAATTTAAAATTGTCAGATAGGGAATAAACTAAAAGCTTTACAGTGGAAATAGAACAGTTAAAATTTGTTTATCAATAGTTTGTAATCGATCAATAATTCATTAGTATGTGTATAGGAATCGCCTTGATTTACATACTGATCGTAGATATTCGATTTACTATTAGTTTTGTTAAAACATGGGAAATTTTAGTCCACGAGCTCAGAATGAATATAATAACCCCCGCATTGCACACGTCCATCTCGGAGACAATATCAAAATAAAAATTATTATCATAAACGGGATTTAATGCAGTCGTTTGAGAACAAAGTTCAAAATTATTAGGAACGTCCGTAGCTGACCACTTTTGTTCTAAGCTAAAAATGTTTATTTTGAAATGCTTCAGCCTACCCCCTTGAATCACTATATTGTAATACTTGTCCTCTAGCTATTATAAACTATTAACTATTTTTCTCGGCTGTCTAGGAATTTGTATATTAAATTTTTCTCTGGTACATTTAAAATAATGAACTGGTGCAACGTAACGAGCCTGCCATCGGATTCATTTCCGCAAAATATACTTCTATGAATGTAAACGTAATTCTCTTGAAATTTTCATGTTTACAATTCACTGAGATCGTTCACTATTAATTGCTTTCAAACAAATATTAAACAACATAGCGTCGTCAAGCTTAAGCATTATAAGGTTGGTAATTTCAACCAGAGTTTTTTTTTTCAAGCAATATCTACCCTCGTACATCGAAGACGGCCCCCACATAAAAATAAATTGGACAATTGCAAAATCAAAAAAAGGATTATGATAGGAGCCGATCGTTTTTCCGCACGGTTATGTTGTTTATCGGAAAACAAAGCATCAACAAAACTTATAGAACTTGAAGTTCAGATGTAGAATCACTTTTTAATGAACTTGTACCGAAGTGCCTTAAAACAAAGGGTTTACCATCCGCGTCTTTGTCTCTCCGATCGCAAAAGCAATTTATATTTCGATTATAGAAACCAATAATTTGTTAATTTGTTTGTCTTCTATTCGTTACAGGTGCCATCGACACGAATTGGACGGTATCAGGTGTGTTGGAAAAAAAATTACAGCCTCTACCATTTTCGTTTGCCCTTAGCGGAGTACTGAATCACCGAAAAAATCAATTTAAACTGGGTGTCGGTCTAATTATTGGATAAAGAACGCCAAGAATAACTTCAGTCTTGTCAAATTGTAGAAAAGTTCATTTATTAAATAATAATAAAAGGAAAACACAAAACACAAGAATACAATTTTTCTTGTTAATATTTTTTTTTTTATTAATTAAATTAAACATTATTGTTTTGTAAAATCCAAAAAATTAAAGATCAAAAAATAATTTACACTTAGCTTAAAAAAATTGAAAGAGAGCCGGTAAATAGAAATTAACAAATAAAATAGTGCATAGTAAAAGAAAATACTAAATATATTTAATTTTCAGCAGCTGCCTCGTCCTAATTATTACTGTGAAAATTTAGTTTTATTTTTTTTATAGGTTTAATAAATTTTGTTTTGTCGGGCCAAAATTCGCGACCATTTTTTTAAAAATTGTATTCTTAGTAATCGTTATTATTTATCTAAATGCAATCGCTAGAAACAGGTTAGCATATTTTGGTTCAACAAATCATGTCAAATTAAACGATTATGTGACTACTTTTCAAATAATAGACAATTTATGTAAGAAGCCATTTTTGTTGTTATTTTATTAAAATTAGAGTGCATTTAAAATAAGATAATAGACTTGTTTTGTTCCTTTCCTTCACAATTCTTTTTTATTATTAAAAATTTATTTTCTAACTTTAAAATTGTAAAAAAATACAAATTAAATTAAATTTCTCTAAAAATATATATATAAAAAAAAAGAAAAATTATAAAACTATATATAAATAAACAAATTTATTTTAAAATTAGGTAATTTCAATGCTTAATCTTACTTTGGGGGTATGCACTTAAAAAGATATATACCGAAATCTTTTTTTACACGGTTTTAAAATAACACGGTTTACAAATTAGAACCGATAAACTTTTATTACACGAATTTTTTGATCTAACACGAATATATTTGAAAACAGAATATAATTGAGGGAATTACTCGAATTTGTGTTCAGGTCATGCGATGCAAAAATATTAATTGTGAATTGTGCTAATCGTTAAGTTTACACTAAAGAAAGAGTATAAGTTAATAAAGGTAATGTTCTACATATTCGGCTTAGAAAAGTTTTTAAACAATTTTAATTTAATTCTTTGTTATAGTACCCGAATTATAAGCAGAGGCAAGCTATTTCTCAAGAAACCAAAATAAAAATCTTAGACGATCTAACGAGAGGCAAAGGTCTCTGTGTAGTAACCCTATGCATCTGGTAATAGGATATTAAAACCTTTATTAATCAACCGATCATTAAAACCCCGAGCTTTGAAAGGTCAGAACATTAATCGGCATTTTTTTGCCGCCTAACACCACATCCTTGATTCAGCCATTGGATCAGGGTATAATAGCCAGATTTAAAATGTATTAAATTAAGCAAGCATTTAAATTTATTTTGGATTCAGTTGAGGAAAAAAAAATATGACGGTCGTAGAAGCATGGAAAAATTATACAATAATGAATTTTATTTCAGATGTCTCTTGCCATAAAACAACTTCGGACCTCTACTCTTATTGCATGTTGGTGAAAAATTTGGCCAGAATGTGTCAACCAAGAAAATTGGAACCCGCTGATATCGATGAGGAGTTGATTGAAATTATAACGGTTCGTGAAAATAACGAGGAACAAAATGATAAAGGCAAAGATGATAATCAACCAACCGGTTTAAACCGCAAGGGTTTAAAATTTGCTACAAGTATGGCACGCAGGAATAGAGATAAAATTACAACTAAAAAACCAAGCATCAATCAAACCGATAGAAACTTTAGGAATTAAAACCGCAATCGAGAAAGCTATAGTAATGAGTATAGAAAAGATGATAATATTCACAGACTCAAAGAGTAGCTGCACTTCAATAAAACGAGCTAACGAAGAGAGAAAATACAAATTTTACGAACAACAAATATTTGACATGATAAGGGGAAAAAATTTCAAAATAATTGTACAACCTGGTATTGGGACACTTAGGAATAAAATAAAATGAGAGAGCAGATAAACTAGCTAAAGAAGCAATAGAAGATCCCAACGAAATAATAAACAACCCAATAACCATAAAGGACTCGTATCAAATAATAAAAGAAACTATAAACAAAGAATGGCAAATAAAATACAACGAATAGACAACAACAGTTGGAAAATACAACAAAATTATCGATATATCATCTCCAACTAAACCATGGTATCATAACTCAAGTCTAAGCGCATACAATATAAGACAAATAAATAGACTGAGATCGGGACACGCTAAAAACAAAAAATTTAAACACCTAATGAAAATAGAAGACAATAACATGTGTGAAGTATGCAACACACCGAGCACATATGTTAGTAGAAAAATGCACAAAATACGACCAGACGAGAAGTAAATAATATGCATTATTACTAAACAGTAACACCAAATTAACAGATATACTAAAATCAGAGAATGTCAATCACTACAAGATGCTATGCGACTACCTAAAGGAAATAGGAAGCAACTTATAATAACAAATCATAAATGCAAAGATACAGTTCTTCACGGATGGTCGATGTGGAGAGCAAACTACAAATTTGACAAGTTAATGATAATTTTATTACTATTTTTATTTATTGAATTTCAAACATGGAAACATTAATTAAAAATATTGGTCGTGTGGATTTCGATTCAGACCTTAGCAAATGAAATATAAAAAAAAAGTATGGCATTTATTTTCCTCGCTCGTGATCCCTGATCATGAACGTGCGTTAAGGTTTCTGCGTAATTTAAAGGTTTGTACCGCTGGATACCAGGAACTGTATAAGGAACTTGAAAAACCAACAACCCAGCACCTGATAAAAGATTTCTTAATAAAAAGAAAGCAAACATCAGATGGTTCCTAAATAGCTTGATGTTCATTAAAACTTTGAATTTTGACTTATCAATGAATTATGTTTATAATCGATGAAATATCAATGAAATCTATTTTATAAATTGAATTAACATAATATGAGTTATCAATATTTTTTACACGGTTTTTTTTAAACAAAATATGGTGAAAAACTAATTTTACACAGTTTTTTTTTAAATTGTGGAACTCATCCTCGATTTTACTATGAGCGCCATGACCTTTATTAGACGGTTTTGGGTGGATCTACCGTGTAAAAAAAGAGTTGGGTGTAAATGCTGGATATTTTAGCTACAAGATAACATAGGAATATATTCATAACAATTTGATAAGTCCGTCAAGAACCGGAAGGGCTTTTAACGGGTTACAAATCTAGAGAGGAATTTGGACTATCAAGTATGTATCTCGATTAAAGAATAAATTATCATTAACAAACCTAGGCTTTTCTTTTATGACTTCCAAAAGGATTCCAAAATTAGTTCTGAAGATTCCTGGAGAACGCTAATTGGATGAAGCTAAGCCATTCGTAAACCATTTCGGACGAATGTGTGATGAAAATAGGGATACAAAATGAGTTTCATTTATGGTTTTACAAAAAAGTCAATTTTTATGAAACATACCGCCAGATTATGACTCGTCATAATCGACCATTTGAGTTAATTGACCGGAAGCTATACTTAATAAATAGACAATTCGAATTAGTAGAAATGATCTCTGTACTACTTGACAACAAGTGAGTAAATATGGTGAAATATTGATTAACGAATTTTCAATTTTGTCTTTTGGTAGTTTTTGATACGGATCTAAGAAGTTGAGACTACTTTCGATTATATTCAAGTCTCATGTAATTCCTGGTCAAGTAGTCAATCGCGCAGTCCGATATAATGCCTTGTATCCTTTCTATTTCATTTTAATCTTAAAAGAAGTAACATTTTTATAATTGATTTCATTCTCATTTTCCATAAAATTGGTTCAATTTTTTCATTCCATTGTCTCTGGCATCGCTTTTGTACCCCATTTCTGGTTGCCGATGCTATTAGAGATAGAGAGAAAAAGTAAAACGAGGAAAAATTGTTTCACTATGATGTATTATGACCGGTTTCTGGAATCATCCTTTTACCACAATACGACTCTTATATTGAAAGACGTTCCCCTTCCTGTTTTCGGGTAAATTGCCTTTCTATCTTCTAGTAAATCAGCTTTTGTACGAGTTCTTTCGTTCTTTTTTATCTGACCGAATGTGCATTATCGTGAATTTCGTCAGACAATTTCATAACAGCTCCGTATCGTTTTCTTCTATAATCGAGAGCAACAGTTCATCAATTTCAGTATCTTCAGTTGAAGTCTTGATCCCATGACATGCGATTCCACTGCAAAGCCAAGCTGGCCAAACTGCATCAAGTTGTGATGTAAAATTTCTGCTGTGACACAAAATCCAACATTCGAAACGAATCGATGGTTCAAATATAACGCCCACAACAATGTGGAGGTTTGTGCGTCATTGAAGGCAGTCAAATACATCTACAAAGGATCTCGTAGCGCTAACGTTGTTGTTGGAACTGATGATGCGCAAAGTATGATTCTTGATAAAATTGCAATGTGGCGATTACTAGAAACGCCAATGCACGGCTAGACATGAGCAAGAGGCTCTTGATCAAGCTGCAGGTGCGGAAAAATAAAACCGCATAATTATGTCTTTAATGGAAGAGACGACAGAGGGATGGAATTAAAATTAATACTCGCAGATTACAGTTTGTTTGAACGATCAGAATAATTTCTACCTTCGATTTCTTCTACTTCGTGTTCCGAGTGCAACCAATCGGACCACAATTGGCTGTCTTCTGTGGACGAATTGGAAATGTCACCATACATTTTGAAAATGCCACAAAACGAGTGCTAAACATTTGGATTCATTTATTGTGCTATGGCTTCTGCATTAAGTATGTGGGAAAAGTTTCGTCAGCATATGACTCTTGATTTCTAGAACCGTTGTAACGCTCTTCGGAATATCGACTTAATCCTCGCATGGATCTTCGTGTACAGCTTTTGATTTGCCTCAGTCCACAGGGGTAGTACAAGCAGCAGTTGAACTCAGTCCGTAGGATGAAGAAGCACAACCTAAGAGACTCATCGTCACATTGAATCCTCAACAACATGACACTTTTGTAAGATTATCAAAGGAATTGCCTTCGCCGATCATCAAAGGCTGTTCTTTCTTGATTTCTAGGAGGATCCAGCAAAATCTTTATAAAACATTGATGAGCTTCATTCGAGGTCGAGAAGACACAGCATCGGCAGCAATATTGTTGCAACATCGATAAAAGGAGAAGCTTCGATTGTGATTGGAGGTGATTTTCGCGAAACTGTAGCCATGGTACCAAAAGGAAGTCGTGCCGATATAATTGAAACTTGTTTGACATCGAGTCCATTGTGGCAAACTTTTAAACAACTTTCCTTAATTTCAAACTAGAGAAGCGATGAAAACATGAATTCAAGTAATGTTTACTCGATATTGGAGCCGGAAGCCTGAAACCAATCTATAACTTATCAGAAGATACCGTGAGCATTCCAACAGATATGATAACAAAGAATAATAGCGTGAAAAGCATTTTTGGCGCGATTCTACAACAGCTATCCATAACCATCGATAAATTGTCAAAACGTATAATTTTGTCAACGAAAAACAAGGAAACACTGGAGTTGCAGAAGCATGAGTAGAAAGCTCGTCTAAAGATGCCCAAAGTTTATTTCAACGTAATTCCTCATCTGTGCTTTAATATAATTTTATCCACGGTAGATCACAAAAATAAATTAAACGAATTCCTCTCAAATGTTTACAATTACAAATCATCTATTCATTTAGAGATGGCAGCCCTATAAAATATTTAAATGTATGCATAAAATGCTGAATTGCTAACAAAAAATGACATTTCAAAAACAACAACAAATATTTTTTGTCTTTTTTTTTAGTGTCTTCTTATATTTTGGTTTTACTTTCTACAAGAGAAAATATTTATATATAAATAAATATAAGATGTGTAATGAAAAAAAACGTATAAATTAAATAAAAAGTTTGTTATTAAAATTTATTATTATGTATATATTTTTTTACTAATCATCATATTATAATTATGTTGATTAAAATGCTAAAATTTTAGTCGTCTCGTGTGTGTCGTACGTCGGGGTGCAGAGAGCACAAATTTTCGAGTTTTTTGTGGTTCACAAACAGTGATTTTACAAATTCAGTGCTGTTTATTATTGTGTGTATCTGTGTTTTCCATATATGGCATAAAAATGAAAACCTTAATATAATTTAAAAAGTATAAATAAAACTTTACTGTGTTCAATTATTAGTGTTTAAGTTTACCAATATTTTCGTTAGGCCTAGAAATGGATGTCGAAAGCAACAATACCAAAGGTAATCTATAATGTGAATTTAAATATTTCGACAATTCTAATCAAGAGTTTGTTCCACCACAAATAGATCACTCAAATATTGATGTAATTTCGTCCGAGGGGGTGGATTCTGGTGAAATCACAAGTGAATCACCCAAACAAAATGGGACTAGTACACCGACTAAGATAAATACCAAAAAAATGGGGTAAGTCTACATAAATTTTAAAAAGAGCTAGGCTAGAGATTGTCGACTAATCGGCTCGACGTCACCCAGGTCAACAATTTGTATTAATGCCAATATTGACTTATATATCTTAAAAAATAATGAACGATTTGAGTTGTTTCCAATTTCATTCGGCGAGAGCTATAATAATGGAACAATGCATTTATCGTTGTTATCTTTCTAGTAAGTACGGGCTGGACGGGCATAACAGCGATAATCATAAACAAATCGTTTTTGAGTTATTTCTTATTTCTATTGTATTCAACGACAGAGTGGCATTTGTATTTTTTGGTGTCGATTGCGGAAATAGCATAAATTTTATCATGTGTAATATTAGGTTGAAGTAGAAATTTTGTCGTACTTACTGCTAAATGTTGTTATCTTATCTTTCGTTTTTTTGATATAGGCTCGTATACAGATTGTTAAGCTATTTTTGAATATTAATTTCTTAATTGGTTTGTAGTCTAAATGCTGTGTGTCTGACGCTGATTTTTTTGTCTAAATTTCCGACTAACTAAATTGATCGTTAGTTCACCCAGGTATTGTATAGATGTCTCTAATATTTAGAAACCAAAATCTACCCGATATTTAGTTCTAAACTGCAAACTTAGTTTCGATTTATCAATTACTGATTAGAAATGTTTTGTAGAATGTTAAATTTAAGTTTAAGCAGATTTTAATTAAACATCAGATGCGGTTTGTTTTGTGCCATCTTTGAACGATTGGTATGAACTAACCATCAATTTAGTTAGTTGGAAATTTAGACAAAAAAATCGACTTGAGGCACACACAGCATATATTTGAATTGATAGAGCGCGTTACTGTGCAATTATTTCTATGAATTTATCGTAATTATCATTGAGGAGGCCGGAATTACCCTGACAGAGTATTTATTCGATATATTTTAAGCAATTCAGATTGTTCTGTACTGTCTTACAATTTTTTGTGCTCGGTATTCTCACGAACCGAAATTTTATAGAGCACTTGTTTAGATAATAGTGTCCATTGCGAATGCCCAGTCAGTCTGTAATAGTTTAGAAAGATCAGAGAGATTGATTGATGTAGGCCGGTTTAATATGACGTTGTTTCTTATAAAGCACGACGTTCTGTTTCTCGTCCCGTAGCTGCTATAGATCTCATTAGATGCCAGATCCAAGCCCTCTTCTCACTTGTTAATCCGAAAAGTAGTGTCAAGTGAATATTCCTACAATCATTATTGAATATTTTTCGCAAAGAATTTAAAGTGTTGACGCGCGACATGTCTGGTTTTCGCAAAACTTGTCTTGCTATACTATGCGACCGTGTTTATCCATCTTTTATTTGCGCAGGTTAGCATATTTACCGAAGTGCCGAATTAAACACCGAGATAAGCGTTTCAAGGGGAGAGACATGAAATCTCCTTAAACAAAATCCCCAAGTACAAAATCCCGAAGGTTTTTAAAAATTTCCAAATTCAGCATCCTCGAACATAAAATCCCCAAAATCAAAATCCGCACGAACAAAAAGTGACGCAATGGTGATTTTGTACCTTGCATATTATTTACAACTCGTAATAAATATTTATTTTAGTCTAGTTATCAGGATATTATTCATTTTTTTTACCTTATCGCGATTTTATTGATTTCAATTATTAATTTCTCAACTATTGTATGTAGTGCTCACAATTTTATCTATTTCTAAAATAATTATTGTGAAGTGTTTTAAACGCCGACCAAGACAATTAAAAATACATTTTGTACCTATACATTGATTTGTCTATACGTTTCAGAAACTAATTTGCCTCTCAAACTAAGTAATATCACTTTCAATGCACAAATAGTGCAGTTAAATGATAAAACCAATTATCCTGTGTCTTTATTTAAATTAGGTATGAATATATTAATTGAAAAATCGAATAAAGGAAACGGAAAATTATTCGTGGATGATGGATATGGGTATGACTTCCACTCAAGAAGTAAAAAAGACGAGTGTCGCTGGGCTTATGCACAAAGAAGACCGTTATTATGTAAAAGTAAACAAAAAAAAACTGATGGGCAACACCACATTATGCAGTCACCTTCTTGCCATAACCACGACCCCGTTGCACATGGTTGCTCGTGACAACAGTCAATAACAATCTCAAGGAAATGGGTAGGTCATCTGCACTTAAACCTTCCCAAATCATTCGAGAAGCCGGTGTTAGCTGTCAGCCAAATTGTCGAGTTTATCTCCCGTCGATACGAGCACAAAAGCTTAAAATATCTCGAATCAGAAAGATGAATGAGAACATAAGCGAGCCGCAAAGTTTATCCGAAGTTTGTATACCTGAATATCTTAAATAATTAGAGGGCAATCTTTTCATCTTAAAGGAAAGCAATTTCAATGGTGAAAAAATCATCATAATATGGGGGCGTCGACCTCGTTAAAGGCTTTAGGTGGTTCTCAATGCTGGGTAATGGACTGCACATTTTATGTCATTCCATCAATTTTCCATCAGCTCTTTACGATACAAGGTCTCATTGACGGGCAATTTGTTCCTCTGATTTTCTGCCATATGAGCAAAAAATCGAAAAATGCATATAATCAATTTTTTATGATTTGTTTCAATTGGCTCTGGAAAGAACAATCAACCTTAATCCCAGTAGAATTATCACAGATTTTGAGAAAACTATTTCGAATGCAGCAATGGGATATTTTCCAGATGCTCAGTACAGAGGAGGATGCCTATTTCATTTTGGGCAGATTGTTTGGAGGCATGTGCAAAAAGAACGGCTTGCCCAAAAGTATGGTAATAACGAAAAATTTAACATTAACGTCCGCATGCTTAAGAGTTTGTCATTCGTTTCTCCGGAAAATGTGCTTAATTATTATAATGAAATTAACAATAACTACGAAGATAGAGATTTTAAAAAAATTAGCATCTGGTTCAAGCAAAATTATATCACTGGAAGAAGTCAGTCGAAGGGACCGAAATATAATCCGGAATTTTGGCGCGTTTTGGACTCTTTAAAGACAATTTTCCACGCACGCAAAATTATATTGAAGCTTGGCATCGTAGGCTTAAAGTTGTTGTTGGGGAAAAAATTGTGGCGTCTACGAAATTATTAAAGAGCTTGGAAAAGAAATGATTGTTTTTAAAACGAAATTAGAACAAATGCAATTAGGCGAAGGTATAACTCCTAACAAAACAAGTGTAAAGCGTTATAAAATGTTAAAAAAGGTAATTAAAAATTGTAAAAATATGGGTAAAATTGAATATTTAAATGTATTGCATACAATATATACCTTTGTAATTAATGATTTTTATTTTTTTTTATAAATAAATAATTAATAAATTTTATTCAAATATCCATTTTTAAACCAGTCTGGACCGATATAAAAAGATAAGAAACGTGATCTGCGAAAATATGGGCAAAGTGAATTATTTGAAATAAAAATTCTCAAAATTTTCCCAAATTTTGTTAAATAAGCTTGGGTTAGATTAAAAATCGCGGCGATTTTTAATCTAACCCAAGCTTATTTAACAAAATTTGGGGAAATTTTGGGGATTTTGTGTTTGGGAATCTTGTGCTTAGGGATTTTGAATGTGAGGGTTTTCATTTTGGGGCTTATGATTTGGGGATTATGTGCTTGGGGATTTCGTTTTTAGAGATATCAAGCCCAACCCCGTTTCAAGTCGTACCGTGCCTATTTAGTTATCAAGTTCGTCCACCTTGCAGTTGTCCATAACATCCGAGTGACCAAGAACCGTGGCTACCTATAGGAAGAAATGTTCACTAATTTCATTAAGGGATTTGATTACTGCGTGGCGGTTCGCATTGTTATCAATATCAACCGAGGATACACTATTATGCCTCAACAAAGTCGCCAACCTTCTCAATGGCTGTCACATCTGATTGGCTTATACTGCTGTAGTTAGAGTGACGACCGGAAATATTTACTTTTAGATATTCACAAAAGACCCTAGGAGCAGGATCATGAACACTGCACAGCAATTTTATAACATCATTTTTGTTGGTTTTATTCTTAGGTGTCTAAAAACCTTACGTCATCATAAAACTTCACGACCGTGTAAAATTGACGTGCGCTGTTCATGATCGTGGTGGTGATTCTACTCTACCGTCTAGTTAGGAGCTCTCTCTCTCTCCCTCTGGCACTATATCTCATCAAGGGATTTGGCCGCCTCAAATGAGGTTTCATAATCATATTCTTCATTTCGGATAATGGTGATTAATTCATTGATCCTAAACCAGCCGTGAAAATTTTTCCTTGTCATCACCGGGAATCGAACTCGGGACCTCCGGTCGCTGGAGCAAGCATGCTGTCCACTTTGCCACCGGGGCGGCAAAGTTAGGAGCCTTCCCTTAAAAATGGCACAGCTTCGATTCTCGGTATGGATCTCAATGCCTGAGGTACATATAAGGTGTTGTTTGAACCTTCTCTATTTTCCTGTACATCTAGATCCGATTATCATAGGCGGACTCCGAACATAAAAACCTGCTTTCTCGTTCAAAATCGAAGGAGTAACTGTTGAATTTTTATATTTCTTAGGAGGAGGACTAGCTCTGTCTTAGAAGGGTTGTCTGCTAAAGTTCTAACCCTCACTTTCTGGTCGATTCTGAGATGTACATAGAGGCTATTCTTTGCGAGTTTCGTTTTCCGTCCCGTAACATAATCGCCTATGACAGAATAATAGGATTTAGTTCGTTTGGCAGTTTTTTTCGTTTCGGATTTTATCTTGACGTTGTTCTACTCCCTATAAATTACGTCACCTTTAAATACTCTTTTAATGTTACATCCAGCGGGGAAGAATAATTTCGATTATTATGGAGTCTCGCTGATATAATTCCGCCGTCTTAGAGAGTATAGGTTTCTCGGTGGACGCTACAACTAAAAACAATCGACTCCTACGGGAAAGTGTGTTTCTTTGTAAAGATCAAAGGACTGAAGTTATCCATGAATCATCCGTTGTAGTTATGTAACTAGGACTGTTTAAATTTCAAGAGGATCTTTCTTGGTGACCTCGTCCTTAGAGAGTCTTAGAAACTTTTTGATAGGTCATTAGTTCTATAGCTGGTAAAGCTGCTTATTAAGGATCGTGGTAGGTACTTCTCATGCCATTTAAATGCCACATCACCCCCTTACCAGTGAATCGCTGATGAACGATACTGCGAAACGTGTTGGTACCTGCTCTTGTTACTGATGATTTTGGAATGCAGCTGGTTGTTTCGTCTGCTTTCAAGCATGATTCCTTATTGCTCTGTGACCTGATTGCTTTCCTTTTAACTGGTGGTTGTGGTTGGAGGTTGACTTGTACCTTTGTTGAGCGCGAATTATCGGGCAATCCCTCTACCGGGAAATTGGTCTTAAAATTTGCTTGATTAACTGTTGATGTTTCAGTTGCGTAATCTTCGATGAAACACGGCTTCAACCTGTCGATTGAAATATTACTGGTTTTTCCTCTTATTTCCAGAATGAATGATTTTTTATTCCGGCTAACAACACGGAAAAGACCTTCGTATGGCGGCTGTAGCGATCTGTAGATTTGTTCAATTCTTGTAACACAAATATCTTTTGGCCACAGTGACGTGGTGGTGGAGTTGGGCGAATTTGATTGAAATGCTCTCGTAGTTCTGTGACGAAATCTAACTGATTCGTGGGATTTTTGATTCTATTAGCAATTGGCTAAGAATGCGAGTTTTTAAATCCTCACGGTACGTAGTTCGTAGTCCCAATAACACGGTCGGTAAAATTCGTGTCCAATCGCTTCTACCGTGACACATGATAGCCGTTTTCAGTGCCACCTTTCAATGAATCCGATGCATTTTGGATTATATGCCGTAGTCGTTTTGTGCTCGAACCATAATAATCTGGATAATTCAGCGAAAATTTCTGATCCAAATTGGGATCCTTGGTCCGTTATTATGGAAAAAGGTACTCCAAACCGAGAAATCCAATTATTGAATACGGCGATTACCACAGTTTCAGCTTTGATATCCTGAATTGGGATTGCTTCAGACCACCTGGTAAAACGATCAATAAGTGTAACGCAATATCGCTGCCCTTCCGACATTGGTAACGGACCAAAAATATCTAGATGAATCTCTGAACATCTTTTTACTACCGGTGTATAATTCTCCAAGGGACTCTTGGTGTGTTTTGCCACTTTCGACCGCTTGCACGTCAAGCAACACTGAGCCATTCGTTTCACATCTCTTTTAAAACTAACCCACACAAACTGGTCCGACATGGCTTTCACTGATGCCTGTACTCCTGGATGCGATAAGTTGCGGTTAGCTTCAAACACTACGCTTTTCGGAAATCCGTGTGGATATATGGACGCGTATTATCTGAGGAAACATCACGCAATTTAGCGGAATTAAACGTTACGGGAGTTTTTTCAAACTGGAGACCGGTTGGTGATGCCAGTAATTCTTTCAGTTCGTTGTCTACTTGCTGTGCATCTGCAATTGCGTCGTAATTGATAGATTCAGGCAAGGCGATGCTATCCAACCGTGACAGAGTATCGGCGACAACATTATCACATCCAGAGATATGCTGAATGTCGGTTGTAAATTGCCCGATAAAATCTAGGTAGCGGAATTGTCTTTGTGATTCTGCATGGACGCGTATATGTACATAAATCAACGGTTTGTGATCCGTGAATAACGTGAATGAACGGCCTTCAATCATATGCCGAAATTTCTTGACAGCTGAGTACGTGGCAAAAAGCTCTCTATAGTATGCGCTGTTCCGTTGTTGTGTGGTTGATAATTTTGCCGAAAAAAAATTGCAATGGTTGCCGTTCGCAATTGTCACCTTTACTCATTTGCTGGATTAAAGCTCCAATTGCCGTGTCTAAAGTGTGGCTTCGCTTAGCTGTATTTTCGATCGAACAAACGCTTCTTCAGCTTGCTTAGACCACTCGATGGTTCTGGAAGCGTTCTTTTTGCTATCCTTTAAATAGTCATTAAGACCAGCTTGAATTTTGCTCGGGTTTGGAATAAAAGACCTATAAAAATTTAGAACGCCACGTGGTTGAGCCACGTTTACGATACGGTTTACGATGTCCGCATCGCGTTCCGAAAGTGGTATAACTTCCTCATGACCCAAGAAAATGATCTTTGTTTTCAAGAATTGACATTTCTCTGTGTTAATCACGAGACCTGAGTCGCCCAATTTAGCAAAAATAATCTCTAAATGTTCCAAGTGTGTGTTTTTTGATGCTACCAACAGATCATCCAAATAAACAAAATAGAAACTCAAATTTTGTAAGATCGAATGCATAAAACGTTGAAAAGAATTGCCCACATTTCTCAGACCAAACGTCATGCGAGTAAATTCGTATAACCCAAAAGGTGCAGTTTTGGCAATATCTGATTCCTCGATTGGAATTTGATGGTACGCTCTAATTAAATTGATTGTTGAAAACACCGTGGATCCTTCAATTGATGGGTAAAATCTTGTACGTATGGTATCGGATAACGTTCCGGTACTGTGACGTTGTTTAGAGCCATGTAATCTCCTCATGGTCACCATTCAACATTTTTCTTCGGAACGAGATGCCGAGCGGGCTTGCCCAAGGACTGTCAGAACGTCTACAGATTCCCTGCTTGATCATGTTGTCGAATTGTTTTTTGGCTAACACCAGCTTTTCTGTGCTCAATCGTCGAGGTTTGGCAAAAAACCGGAGATCCACGAGTCACTATGTGATGGGTGACTTGATGTTTTATCGGGTTTTGTTCCTGAATCTCGTGAGCGATTTCCTTGAATTTGGTTAATAGTGGAAGAATACAAGTGTCGATGATACTGGAGTTGATTACACAAACAGTGGGTGTATTATCATGAACTTTAACGGTTAGTAAAAACAACGATGTTAGAGGATCTAGTAACCTGTCATGCTGAATAACGACTAACAATCCTGACTGGTTCAAGAAATCGGCCCCAATGATAGGCAATGTTACTTCTGCCACCACAAATATCAAAGTGAATTGTCGCCTGAGACCTAGGTCTAAGTTGATTCTTTGATTTTCGAAGGTTTTAAGTTGTGACCCGTTCGCTGCATATAAGTAAAAGTCAAGGTTGTGTTTCCTCAGATCGCCCTTGGCTGCTGGCATGACAGATATGTCCGCCCAGTGTCAATTAAATATGTTTTATTCAGTGTCAGTTAAATATGTTTTGAGGACGCCCCTGTAGTACTAACATAAAAAATGCCCCATGAACTCTGCATCCCGGGGTCGTAGTTGTGTCCAATTTCTTGGACGGATCTGAATCAATGATGAAAAATAAAATCCTTTCCTATCGTGATTCGAATCCGGTACCTCCCGATCCAAACATCAAAGTTTTTGCCACTATGCTGTTTGGTTGGTATGCCATAGTTTTGCCCATAATTTACCTACACATTAAACAAATTTCTGCTTAAAAGCACTCTAAAAGCGCTAATAGAAATGAACGAAATTTTGAGCCAATTTTGGCTAATATCATTTAAAAAGTCAACTGATCTGCAGTCAGAACACACAATTAACATAATCCGCTCTTCATACCATCCAATTTTCTGCAGAGTGGCGGAGGTTCTGTTTTCAGAACCTTCAAGGAGATTAATAGGTCTATTATGAATCTCACTTACTCGTCACCGGGTGAAGAGTCGTCACTATAATTCTATTTTGGTATTATGATTGTCGCAGTGCGCGAGTGATCGTCACATGCGTGTCGCTTGGCGACTCGAAATCATCGCATATAATTTTTGGTATTATAATTCTCACAGTGAGCGAGTCTAATGTCATATATGCTCACCTAAAACATGATGGTGAGAGTCAAGTGACAAAGTATTTTTGGTATTAGAAATATAATATTTTATTAATATTTTAACATTGAAATAGTAAATTTATATTGAAATGGAAAAAAACCGGGATATTGCCCGTGGATTTCCAGATGTTGGAAAAATCAAACTAACCATTAATGAATATTTGTCAGTAGTGCGGAATAGCTTAGGGCCGCCAATTAGAGAAAGCATGGAATGGAGAAAGGCAAAAATTCGAGCACAATTTTTTTATATAGTACACACAATTTTTTATATAATATATTTTATATTTTTAATATTTGTTTATAATTATTTTGTATTACGATACGATGAAAATATCGTATCCTTATAAATTTTGTCATACAAAGACATACAAAAATATCATTATATGAAAACTATTTGTAAACAACTAAAATTTTTTGACATTACTATATGGTTTCCATAACGACAAATAACAAACTCTAAAAAATACAAGAATCCACATACGACGCCGCAAACAACGGCTCACCAAAATAAAAGGGAGACTCATAATACCAATTTTGAACTCGGGTGACTTAGATAGTCACGGCGAGTGGTGTGGTGAGGCGAGAATCATAATAGGGCAGTAAGTTCAAGAATGCGTAAGACGTTTCTAAACAGCTTTGGCTATCGGTGTACCTTAAGGGTTCTGACATAGATTCTATTTATGCCTCTCTCATTTACTGTTTTGTTTATTTCCATTTTATTTTTAGACCTATCGTAACCCCAATGGCTATCATTTGCCATTTTTAATTTGATGACCAGATTCACCTACTTCTTCCGATTAATTTTTATATTGCTCAAGGTTACAATAGATCTTACGATATTGACAATAATTTGTTTATTTTCAAGTATGCACTCAACACTTAAAAAAACAACAACAATTATTTTTAAAATTATTTGAAATTTACACAACACACTTTACACAATAAATAATTGCAGCAATTTAATTAGCCCAACTGATCAATATACACTGAATTGCCGTTTAGTCCATTGGCTAAATCGTAGCATTATCTCACGCTTATTTGTAGTCGTGAGATTTATTTTATCGGTTAACGTTTTATCGAGGATTTTCTTCGCTGCCATTTGGCCTCCTCAAATCCGAACGATATAGGGTCTAGAGCCATTGGATTTTGTAATCATTCCTCCATTCCGGGCTATCCATACTTCCTTTTCATTGGTCGTCCTTCATACCAATCGCTTTCAACCCAGCTCGCTATTACCACTGCTATCCGGTGATTATTCCAACAAACTTGCGAGATATACTCAACAAATTCCATTTCTGGGTCATAAACCAAGTTGATCATTTCCGTTGTACATGATACCTTTCTTCGATGCCTGCCACTTCTGCACAAGTCTCCGTTCTATCTTCGGACCATTGCAATAAAAACACACCCACGCTGAGCAGCGTCCCCCAAATGCCGTCTTTTGTTAGACCCCCATTCGATCCAAGTAAACAACTCCATCAATTTCAATTCATTTTGGCCAGTACTCGATCTTGTTATCTGATTACTCTACCCAAACGTCTTTGCTACAATTGCTCTTCGGCATAATCTGAGAGCATCGCGGTATCTGGAATGACTAGTTCATTTTTAGTTAAGTCAAACGTACTAAAAATAATCGTTACCTCCATCATCAATCTTGTCAGAAATATATGATTTTTCTGAAGAAAAAATACCTTACAAATTCAGCTGGAACCATACCCTCTACAGCCAAACTAAGTATGGCACAAGTAACACGATGCAGTGTGCAGTGTATTATTTTTCACCTGGAACCCTATAATTCCTTCCAGAACCTGATAAAGCCAGACAGTACCATATTACAGATAAACAAACTATGGTACAAGTAGCACAATGCATTGTCAATCATTGTGCACTAAATGCTGTTTTAGCCGGAACCTTATAAATCCAACAATATACGATTTTTCAGAGGAGGGGGGTACCTTACAATTTCAGCCGGAACCTACAGCCAAAATAACTATTTTACAAGTAGCACGATACATTGTGCATCATTTTGCACAATATATTTTTTCAGACGAAACCTTATAATTCCGGTCAGCAGCAGAACCTGATAAAGCCAACCAGAACCGTACTACAGCCAAACCAACTATAACACAAGTAGCGCGATGCATTGCGCATCATTGTGCACTAAATAATTTTTCAACCGGAACCTTATAATTCCATCTGGAACCTGTTAAATTCAGCCATAACCATACTACCACCAAACCAACAATTGGATGATAGTGCAACAGGTGATTTTTTTCAATTTGGATGAAAAAGTAGTGCATAACGTTTTCGTGCTTCTTGTTTCATAGTTAGTTTTGCTGTATATAAAGTTTCTACCAAAAAATCGTGTAGTGCTGGATTTATAAGGTTCACAAAGCATCATGTTACTTGTGCCATAT
Organism: Nephrotoma flavescens; assembly: GCA_932526605.1. Taxonomy (NCBI): domain Eukaryota; kingdom Metazoa; phylum Arthropoda; class Insecta; order Diptera; family Tipulidae; genus Nephrotoma; species Nephrotoma flavescens. The sequence goes on along the minus strand of OW052221.1, from coordinate 269,987,184 downwards.
TCAGTTTGACTGGATTTATAAGGTTCCGGCTAAAAAATTATATAGTGCACAATGATGCACAATGCATCGTGCTACTTGTGCCATAGTTGTTTGGTTCCGGCTGATATGGTTGCGGCTGGCGTGACAGACACACAATATGTCTATAAAGTACAGGTTGTCTTTAACATTTTTACGACATCGTAAAAAATTACTTACTTACAAAAACATTTTGAATTTATCGTTTTTAATGAGCAGAATTGCTTCACAACTTAATTTCCCGATTGTAAAATTAATATTTTGATGATACCAAATTTAAGTAAATTTGAGCTGATAAAAATTCAATTACTTATTCCTTAGTGTTGATTACGTTTACGTAGAAAGCAGATGCGGTAACAACAAATAAATAATAAAAACTTTCCGTTTATTACTTCTTAATTACCGGCAAGCCAATATAATATTATATATTGCTTTCTTGGCCTTGATTGTCATATGGAATGTAACTGATAGGATGTTATAGTGTCACACCACAGCACGAATTTCCAATAAAATCATTTTATTGGGCATGATTATTACAAGTTTAGAGAATAAGCCGGTAATTTATTGAGTAAATATAGTCAATCAACATTTGGGATAAACACTTTTATCGACTTTTTACAGATGAACTTGCGTTGAAATTTGTCACGTAATGTTTACGTACCCAATTCAAATCTGATGAATTTGTGTGACAAAGTTCAAATTATGTTTGGCTATTTACTCAGAGTTTGCTCCTCATTTCTAATGTTTTGTGTTTTAAACTACATCACAACATGAATTTTATTTTGGTGGCGCCCCATACTACCCCAACGTTGTTGTAATATAATCTAATGTGAGTGATAATATTTCCTTCATTTACAATTAAAGCGAAATAGTTTAGAATTTGAAAATTAGTAAAACTCTGAAATCTGTAGGTTAGGTTAGGTTAGGTTTCAGTGGGTGCTCGCACACTTAGGCCAATTATAGGCCCATTGTGATACCAGAGGATCCGACATCATAAACTCCCTAAACCCATTTAGTAATATTAATATAGCGTAAAAGATCTCGAACATTACAGCTTTCGAGATCACAGAGGCTGACCACAGTGTATTTGCCCAAGTGATCATGTATTCTACCAGGTAGTTCAGGACACGAGCAAAGGAAGTGAGCAGGAGTTTTATCCTCGTCCTTGCAGCTTCTGCAGAAGTCATTTGCATCCAGACCCAGCCTTCTCGCATGATCCCCGAAAAGGAGTGCCCGGTAATTATCCTTACAATTCTACCTAAGTCACGCTTCCTCAGTGTGATTAAGGTCTTGGAGCGATTCAAGTTCAGCTCAAGCCATATTTGTTTCGCTACCTTGCCAATTAGACTGGCAATCCATCTAGCATTTGCCAAGGCAACTGCTTCCCTATGGCTTGCTGCTTTCAGCACAGACATAGGCGTTCCTACACATTCTCTCCCTGGTTCCAGTTGGAGAGTCGTACCGTACCTTGCTAACTCGTCTGCCCTGCATTTCCCCTCAACGCCAGAATGGCCCGGGACCCAGACCAATTTTATATTGAAATGCTCACTCATCTCGTTAACAGATGTGTGACAATCCAACGCCACCCTAGATGCCAGGGAAACTGAATCCAGACTGTCCAAATAGACAGTGATATCAGTTAACGATATTACATTATGCTTCAACCAGTTCATGACCTCTTCAATCGCTATAACTTCAGCCTAGTACACACTGCAGTACTCAGACAGACGAAAAGATAAACTTACATTTAATTCCCCACAGAATACACCAGCTCCCACTCTACCATCGAGCTTAGAGCTCTCCATAATGAGACCACTATTCCAATCCTCCCTAGAGGGGAGAATCTCCTAAAAAAGCTTGCCAAAGCACAACAGGGGTGTTATATAGTCCAAATTCGTCAGGTCATGCCTCACAGAATTGACTATAGTTGAGTGCCCCTTTTTTGCAGGCACTTCCACCCCAAAGTCGCTGATAGCCGGGCGGCCGTATTGACCTCCATTTGCTTACCGAGGGTATCCAACGGGAGAAGGTACAGCATGACCTCTAAGCCACTAGTAGGAGTCTTTTTCAGCGCCCCACTAATGAGCAGGCATGTTGCTCGCTGCATCTTTCCCATCATGTTCCTGTATGATAATTTCTCCAAAGCTGGCCACCATACACTCACACCATACAGCAGTACGGGCCTTACAACTGCCGTGTAAAGCCAGTGTACCAGTGTCACAGTAGTCTTCTTCACTCTTTCTATCGTGTTTGGTTTCCAACTGAGCTTACTGTCCAGAAGAATCCCTAGAAATCTCGCCTTTTCAGTAAGGACCAGCCTAGTAGCATTCTGGTGGACCCATTACCGAAATCTTATATTTCCTAGTGCAAAGGATCAGCTCTGTTTTAGATGTGTTAATCCCCAATCCACATCTTCTAGCCCAACTCGCAGTGATTGATAGTGCACTCTGCATCACATCCCTGATTGTACTCAGGTGCTTACCCGAGACAGCTATCGCTACGTTATCGGCATAAGGAACCACGCTTATTCCTTCCCCCTCCAGTTCCAGTAGCAGTCCATTGATTACTACATTCCAAAGAAGGGGAGAGAGGACCCTCCCTGGGATGTTCCCCGAACGACTCGTCTCCTGACGGAACTGGGTCTTCGATATCAAGTGGTAGCAATCCTTCCCTAATTGTCTCCACCTTCACGTTGTTGAAAGAGCCCTCGATATCGAGAAACGCCACCACCGAGAATTCTTAAAAATCCACTGTCTTCTCAATTCCCCGAACCAAGGTGTGTAATGCCGTATCCATGGACTTACCCTTATAGTACGCATGCCGAGATTGTGTCCAGTTTCTGAGTCCAATTCTCGACCGAATATAGACGTCCAGCAGCCTTAAGGTTGCTATGCGAAGTCCTTAAGGTTGCTATGCGAGCTCCTACCCGCTTTCGGGATGAAGATCACCCTAGCTCCCTCCATTTTATCGGGATGTACCCCAGCTTCAGAGACCCTTTGAAGATTACTTCCAGCCAGGGAAGCTAGACCTCCGAGTTCTTCTGGATTTCTGCGGGTGCAATCCCATCTGGCCCAGCTGACTTAAAGAGATTAAACCCTTTAATAGCCCATTTCATTGTCCGTGTATGCAGAAGATCCTCTGTACGTAATCCAAAGGCCCCCTAGTTGACACTTCCTCACTTCCAGGGAAATGAATTACCTTCAAAAGATTAAGAATCTCTTCACTAAACACCATTCGCCATCTTGTTTTATAGCTATCCAGATAGCCTGGAACAGGTAGACTAGTGGAGAGCATCTTTCTTAAGTGCGACGTAAAGTAAAATTCTAAAAGCGTGTACCGACCTCTTCGCTCGCAGGCCACAGTTCTTGTTATTTTTGATCCAATATTCTTGGATGCAAACTATTTCCTCCCCTGGTAGCCTGCACAAACCTGATCATTGTTAACAGAATTCAGAATTCATTCTTACCTTATTACGACAGCCGAGCTACGTCGATTAATTAGACCCGACGGAGTCTGCATCTCCCCCTTCAGAGTTTGATGTGTCCCTCTTCTCCCTGCCAACGAATAGTCGGTCGTGGCGTTCGCTAGTTAACTCCTCATTTGGGTTCGCCACTAGCTGTGTCTCCTCTGGAGAAATACCACTCGTCGTGCTTTATCTTCCAGGCTGGACCTCTTCATCCTCCTTTTCGGGCTGCACAGTGATTGTTTTTACTCCGACCTCGTCCTTTCTGAACACCTTGAGTGTAATAGAGCCGAAGCTGAAGTTTATAACCCCTTTTGTTTTTGACAGGGGAGGGATTCCTTGTTGATCACCATAATGGATGGTCTGAAACTACCCTTACTCTCCTCCTGCTTCGCAATCTTCCAGTTCCTTGTCAGAAGATCCGGATTGCAAACCTGGATAATCCTCCACCATTCCGCGTCTCTACAAATTGGCGGTGGTTCCGGATATTGTCAACGGACTCTAAGGAAAACTAGGCTAAGTGCCTTAAACGCGAACCTCCATTTTTCCCCGTTGATGCTCCCATCTTCATGGCTCTCGTCCACGATAGCTAGCACCACATACCCCTCCTTCACAACGTCTCTGAAGAGCTTAAGCCCCTTTTGCGACTGTCCTACCTGTAGCTTGGCCCGTTTCCTCTCGGAATCCAAATCTAAATGCTCCTCCTCACTAGACCTCTGTCTTTTAGACCTAAGATCCTTCTTTTGTTCTTTGTCCACATCGGCAATGCGATTCTTCGCCCACTTAGCCGATTGCCTCTGTTCTTTCGTCCATTGCTGCTCCGGGACTGTAGCTAGTCTGTCCAAGACACGGAAGGCCGAACGCCTAGCCCTGTATCTCCGGACCGAAGGAGCAAGAACCTTCTCGTTTTTACCGCTAACGCTAGTTCCTGGCTTGCAAGCCTCGGTACTAGTCAGCCACACCGGCGGCTGGAGTCCAAATTATTCAAAGCAACGGTTGATGTATGATAAGACACGACAGGAATCTTTCGACATTCACCTTTAATTAAGAACTCGTCGCTGTCCAAATGTTTCACATTCATTTTTCAAAAACAAAACTTGACTTATATTTTTTAAAATCCAAACTAAACGAAAAATACTTTAAATCTAAACAAGTTCTTGTGGCACGGTTTTTCCTAACCCCCCATGGGATGACAGTAAAATCCCCATTACTTGGTTCAAATGTGGAAAGAGAAAAGAAATTGAGAACCGATAAGAAAAATATGAAATGTCCACCCCGAACTGGTTATTCCCCTGGGAACAACAACACGCCGGCTCGCATTTCTTAACTATAAAATAAACTTTGGAAATCTCATTTCCATGTTTTCTATTTAAATTTCTGTTAAAATTAAACGGATGCACGAAAAGTGCAAACAATGTTTTGTTTCCCATTCCTATTTTTATTTTTAACACTAATACTGTGTTAGAAGTTTTAGTTCATAATAGTCATTCATAGATGGCACCACATCTGATTTTAAAAATTTCAAATTATCGTGAATAGCCTGGTCATGCCGAAAGAATTCGGACATTTTTAATCAAAGTCAATGAAATTTTGGTTTTGTTTGACATTCTCGAATCTGTCAATTTTTAAAAACATCCAGAAGTTAGCAATATGTTGTTTTTATATTAGCTAAGGCCATAAAAAATCTACATGATAAATTTGGAGAAACTACCATCTAGAACTTCTACACTTGCTCGGTAGTAGGTCAAGCAAGTTATTTCCAATCAGAAGAATAAATGTGAACAAAATGTAGAAGAATTGTTACTAAATTGTTGTTAAATTTATGTTAACTACAAAGACATTTATTTCTTATTTAGCTCAATGAAATTTCAACTTGAAATAGTTAAATCCGGTTTTCTAATCTAATTGGGCTAAACTTTTTTTTAGTGTTCTTGTATTTTTACAACACGTTTTGGCAATGAATAATTAGTGTTAGCAAACCGACTCACCAAATATCAAAATACCACTAAGTTTAATAACTGATTAAAAAATATGTAACCATATACTCCCAAATAATGATATTTGAGAACTGGGTGTATTACAAAATCCCGGTTTTCTTTTCTTCTAGTTCTAAAAGTTAATATCAATAATTCACTTTTGCCCAACACCGCCTCCGATAAAATAGCACCGACTCCACGAAACCGACTCCCGCCTCTGATTTCGCAGCCTTGGTTTTTTCTAGTACATTTTTGGGCAAGATATCTTAATATTATGTTAAAGTATTATTAGTCCGGCCGGGCCGAATTAATAAAATTTTTTTTGTTCAAAATCAACTCCATTTCTCTAAAATTTACGCCATGTCTCCGTCGCTGGTTTTGGAGGGGTTAGGTACGCAATCTTGGTTTACAGTTTAAAAATTTTGGATTGTAGGGGTTAACGGCTTCAGAAACTCTCGCACAGTTGACTAGCAGGGAATGGGTACGAAGGGCAGAATTTCAATGGGCCGAATGTGTCCAAGAGCTGAATGACAAAGATCGAAGTCCCTAATGTAGCCGAAGTGCCGAATGTGTCGGAGAGCCGAAAGTGTCTAAGGAGGTTTAGGGTCATTTGACCTTTTCCGAAAACATCGAAACAAAAATATCGAATGATGAAATTTCGAAAAATTATTGATCTAAAATAAAAGGCCATCATTTTGAGCATTTAATTTAATTAAAAGATGATGTCCACGTCGTTGTTCCTGTGTTACGCTAAAACTAGAATTTTTTGTAAATTTAAGAAATACAATTTGTTTAAAACTAATTTCAAGCATTTACATTGAAAACGTGTTAATTTTAATGCAAACATATTGCAGAATCGTATGCATAATGTTCTCAGTAGAAGAAATCGAAAAAAATTTAATATCGCCTATTACAGCGCCATCTATCATGAATCGAAAAAAATGTTTCATGGAAATCCTACGTACTTTTAGCCGTAGAATCCGAATCTGCAATAAAAAATAGGGGTTCCTATCTTAGTTTCCAAGTTGCCCCCACCCCCTTACAAACAGGGGCGGGGGTCCTAATGTTAGCACTAATGTATTTCCCCTCCAGAATGATTTAATTTTTATAATGGTCATGTTTATCGTAGAGGGCTTATTTTCCGAGATATTTGAAAGTTTCAGCTTAAAAAACTCACCCGGTATATATGTATTGGTTAGTTATTTCCCTAAATTGGTTAGTTATTTCCCCTTTTGACTACTGTAGAACAAAATTGTTCATTGAAGTTTTGTGCAACAACTTGTGCACTTATTGCTTATTATTGATATGACCGACTCCAGGGACCGACCATTTGGCATTTTTGTATTAAAGAGCATACTAAGCCCATCATAAAAAACCATGTCTATATATGGGACTTTTTACTTCTGTGGAACAAAATTGTTCATTGAAGTTTCATGCAACAACTGTTGCAGTTATTGCTTGTTGTTGATATGACCGACTCCAGGGACCGACCATTTTTCATTTTTGTATTAAACTACATACTAAGACCATTATAAAAAACCATGTCTATATGTGGGACTTTTGACTTCTGTAGAACAAAAATGTTCATTGAAGTTTCCTGCAACAACTGCTGCAGTTATTGCTTGTTATTGATATGACTGACCCCAGGGACCAACCATTTGGCATTTTTGTATTAAAGAGCATACTAAGCCCATCATAAAAAATCTATATATGGGACTTTTTACTTCGGTGGAACAAAATTGTTCATTGAAGTTTCATGCAACAACTGTTGCAGTTATTGCTTGTTATTGATATGACCGACTCCAGGGACCAACCATTTTTCATTTTTGTATTAAAGTACCAAGGCGATCATAAAAGATCATGTTTTTCTATATGGGACTATTTATTCAATTAAATTATTTTTATCACGCAACAATTGTTGCTAGTATTCCTCCCAAATGTATACTATTTGTGTATTCGCACACATGTATAGTTCTGTTATTTGGTAGAAGTTTGGCTTCGGTTAAAAATGACATTTGTAGAAGCAGTCTCGAGTAGGGTTCAGAATGACGTTTGTAACAATGTAGAGTTTGTGAACGAAAAACGCACGTGTTCATTGTTACAATTCAGTTTCATGAACGATTTTGACCTGTCATTGTTAACAATATTGTAACAATGTACAGCTCGTGAACGCACTCCCGATGAATTGTCCTGTTACCTCGTTCGAATCAGCATTAGCTAACTTTGATACTTATCAGCATTTTTTAATCAACTGTACCTACTAAATAATATACATACTATATAAACATAAACGTAATAATTAATACAACAACATCAACCGACAAGTTGAAAACGTTTTTTTTTATATAAAATTGAAATAAACAAAACAAATAAAAAAAAAAATACAAAAATCTCATTCTTGATACGAATTGTACGCGCTCCTATTGGAAAATTTTTTTACTTTTTTTTCTGTATTCAGTCAGTATTCGCGTACTCTTGATCCGCTATGGTTTAGAAAAGTGTATAGTATTTATTTTGGTAAACAATTTTGTGTATTCAATAATGTGTAACATATGTGTGTGATGTGAAATAGTTTTTTTTATTTATTAATGCTAGTTTTATACAAAATTTACTTAAGTGTGTATTTTAGTGAAGTTTTATGTATGTTAAAAAAAAAATCCAAAGTCGAAAATCAAAATAAAATGATTGATTAGAAAAATTAATAGTGCAAAATATCGTAAACTAGTGATTAATTATTGTTTTTATTTTTATATAAAAGTAATTAATTTTGTCTTGTGTTTCGAAAACCCTACAAACATATATAATCATATCAGTTGTCTCATATCTGGATGTAAAAGTATTTTCATTGCCGTTTTTGGATATAGTTCGTAAACATGGATAAAATAAAAAGTAAATTTAGCCGGTACACACTACTTGGTGGTAATGAAAGGTAAATTAGACTAAACTGCTTTTCCGCCACGTGCCGGAAAGTATATTTGCAATATAACGAGGTTCATCGTTTTTAACTATATACTTCTTAATATTTAACAAACTATATATACCTCGCGATGCCTTGCATAAAGGCCGCCTATAGGTTATCTCTCGTTCAAGCTTTGCAATATTAAATGTAATAAGTATATTACTTATATGTATAAGTAAGGATTTCAATAAATCTTGTGATGGTGGCTGGGTGATTTAAATTGTCACCAAACATTCTATTTTAGACCCAGGTACAATTAATTTACACATGGACCGGATTCTGAGTGTCATAAATCGATGGTCTTTTTTGTTATATTTCATGATTTTGTTTTCTCTTTCTCGTAATATCATACACAAATCGGCCATAGACCATAGTATACTTAATGGTTTAAAAACGTTATAATTTTGAATTTTGTTTTTGTATGAATTTAGCAACCGTTGCTTTAGAATTTTATTAATTCAGTTGTTTTGTAAAACAAAGGAAACATGTTTGGTACGTGATACAAATTTAAGTTGTGAACAATATTTATTCAGTAAGGTTCGATATTTGATCAAATTGTTAGTTCTTGTGTAAAGAGGCTGAAAAATGTGTTTTGTTTTAAATATTATTTTTCTATTATATAAAACGGTTATATAATTTTTTTTTGTATAAATTTGAAAGAAATACATTGTTTAAATATTCTGTTTTGTTTTATTGTGACGCTACTAATCCGATTAAGGATTATTTAGCTCCATAGTACCCTAACCCTATGTAGTTTAGTTACCTTTCGAGAAGGTCGTTTCAGATACATTTATTGGATATCTTATAGCAAACGATTATAATTTTGTATCGTACATTAAGAATATTTATTATTTGCGTTCCAAGAATTTAAAATATAAATTAAAAACAAGTTTTGCATGTTACATGTGTCATTCCACTTATACGCTTATACGTCGTATACTATTTATGACTAAACTTTTGTTGAGGCTTTTCGGAATTAATCTATATCTTGTAGTCTACAAATGTGGAGATATAATTACAGTGTAGTTTACTGTTTGAGCAGGTGATAACAAGTTCCGCTTTGTGTTTGAAAATTCCACTTGCAAATTACTTACTTCTACTTCGGAATTGAAAGTATTTCTATATATATTTAAACATGGTATGATGCATGACAACTATGAAACATTGTCGGTACTTTAAAAACATATTTTATCTAGTAATTAACTCATTTCCAAAAATACTAATGATTGATAATAAATCATTTTATTTCGATTTATTAATTACGCTACATAAAAAGTTCTAATTTTATTAAATGGTAAGTAGTCGGCGGTCATCGCACGTCACGACTACAATATGAGTAATATCGTCCTTCGGTAAATACTATTTAGTATTCTCTTCTCATATTAAAGTAAACTCGTATGGCACGATCCGGGTAAATTAGCGCATAATAACCTTGAAAGTTGTATAGAAAACTTAATAATTAATATGCCGTGTACATGCACCAAATCCACAACTTAAAATCTTATTGGAACACGTATTTATGATCTTAAAAAAATACTTTACTTTCATTTTCTTAAAGTAGATCTGAAAAAGAATTGATTAAAATAGCCAAATAACCGTAGCTATGTCAATTTATAGCACTACGTAAATAAAAAAAAATTTCATGTTATATATTTGGTTTTATGTTAAATTACGGTTCTGTATCGGTAACAAGGTAACAAACGGAACGAGCAGTTTAAAACTAATGATAATTATGTATGTGTGTTGTTTGTGTTACAGATAATTATAGTTCACGATACTTATTGGAATGCTTAGAGTTTTAATAATCTCGCGATCGCCAATTTTTTATACTTGTATACTTGATTTGCCCTGCATATTTAATCGATCGTGATCTGGCCACTATTACAAAATGACAAGTTGTCATGATTTAGTAAATAATTTCAACTTGAAACTAAATTGATCATGATCTAATAATTTTAACGATAGGACAAAATATATTTTACACTAGTGTTTGATTGAATGATTTCGGACTAGTTTATAACGATACATTTATTGAAATGCCATATTACATTTGATCGTGATGTAACAGTATAAATTTTGCTTTCGTATGCACAAAAAACGATTTTATATTTATATGCTGATCAATAAACTAATAAAAATATAAATTATTTTTTAAACTTATCTTATCAATAATTAATAGAATTAAAGCGATCATGATCACACATGCATTATTGCTTTACGAATATTTTGTATTTACATTTTTATGATTGTTAATTGCAAAAATAATAATAATATATCAATCCTGTGAATAACGTTAATCTTTGAAATTAAGCTACGCTTTTTTAAGCAGCCGTGTTTCAAATAATAACTGTTCAAGTAGGTCTAGGCATGTTCGTCTTTTATCAAGGTAATTCGAATCAAAGTTTGGGGACTTTTGAGAGCTACATATCAAAATATGAGTTTCATCCCGAATACCAAGTGGACGAATAGCGGAAAAAATATAATTAACTAAACGCTATAAGATGGATATTGTATGAAAATTGTACAAAAAATGGCCACCTGAGACGGAATTCGATCAATTCTTAATCAATTGTGATGGGATTTTGTTTGTTGGGTGAAACAGAGATACATAAACAGTTTTTGGAAGAAGTTTTGGAATATGACCTCCTAGGACAGAAATTGGGCATTGTGGATGAAATGAGGTTATCAAATAATTTTTGGAAACAGTTCTGGAATATGGCCATGTGTATTATGCGGTCTTCTATTGCCAATACCACAAAAAAATGTTAAGTTTCGTTTGGTTCTAAAGCTTGTGAAGATCTCATGATCTTAGAAGACATCATATTCCATGTTCCCGTGATCTGTTTTCGAGGTCGTTGTTGATATGAATAATATAAATTTATCCGAACCCTTTGTGTAGGGTTCATAACGTGATTTTTTGTGAGAGTAAGTAGTTGACCTGCCGCTCAACCCACTAATCCCATGAGTGGGTTACGTACTGGTGATAGATGTTAAGACATACAGCCTTACCCGAAACATGTTAGCATCACGAGGCGCTTGCTTCAAGAAAAACGCCTGCTTATTATCGAGTCCCGCCCTAGTTTAAATTACCGACTTTCGTGGCGATATTCTACAATTTATAAAACAAATAATTTAAGAGTTCCTTTTCCATTCGACATACCCAATCCCATCATAATCGGTTAAGAAATGATCGAGTCCTGTCCAAGGTCGCCATATTCCAGAACTTCTTCCAAAAATCATTTAATGCTGTGTGCCTCAGGTCGATTTTTTTTGTCTAAATTTCCAACTATGTAACTAAATTGATGGTTAGTTCATACCAATCATTCAGAGATGGCACAAAACAAACCGCATCTGACGTTTAATTAAAATCTGCTAAATAAACTTAAATTTAACATTCTACAAAATATTTCTAATCAGTAATTGATAAATCGAAACTAAGTTTGCAGTTTAGAACTAAATATCGGGTAGATTTTTGTTTATAAATATTAGAGACATCTAGCAATACTTGGCTGAACTAAGGATCAATTTAATTAGTCGGAAATTTAGACAAAACGATCGGCGTCAGGCATACAGCATAAGAATTCCATTTCAATCCAACATACCAAACCCCATCATAATCGGTTAAGAATTGATCGAGTTCCGTTCCAGATGGCCATATTCCAGAATTTCCTCCCAAAATCGTTTAAGAATCCTATTTCCATCCAACATTCAAAATCCCATCATATTTGGTTAAGGATTGATCGAGTTCTGTTTCAGATGGGCATATTCGAGAATTTCTTCCAAATATCATTTAAGAATCCCATTTCCATCCAACATACATCGGAGTGAAGTTTATGCCAAAATAACAAAATATACACTGTGACCTATAAGTACTTAGAATTGAGAAAACACTCAAATATTGAACTTTCATAATAATATCTAAAAATTTTAATAAACACAAATATTTTTACACTATACGTAGCAAACATCTAATATTTGTGGAAAGTTTTGAGTGAATTTTAAAAAATGAAATTTTTTACAACAAACTCACTATGAATTGCACAGAGATGATTGAAGTTGATCTGAACTGCTCCTACGGATTGCACAGAGATGATCGAAGTGGTTCTGAACTATAGTAATTGATGTAAGAAACCAATCTTATTTATCCCCATGCTCGGAAATTTCTGAGATTTTTGTTATTCGAGATAGAACGTCATTGAGTGTAATATGAAAATTCGTAAACATTTGAAATTATTTATCTCGGCCCCTACGGATTGCCCAGATACGTTCGAAGTGGTTCTGAGCTAGTATTTGATGTAAGAAACCTATCTTATTTATCCATATGCTCGGAAATCTCTGAGATTTTTGTTATTCGAGACAGAACGTCATTGAGTGTAATACGAAAATTCTTAACCTTCATCTTTATAACCAGCATACCCAGGTATGTCCATATAGTTATTTTCAAATAAATATATTCAAATGTTTAAGAATTTTCGTATTTCACTCAACGACGTTCTGTCTCGAATAACAAAACAAAATTCTCAGAGATTTCCGAGCATGTGGATAAATAAGATTGGTTTCTTACATCAATTACTAGTTCAGAACCACTTCGACCGTATCTGGCCAATCCGTAGGGGCCGAGATAAATAATTTCAAATGTTTAAGAATTTTCGTATTACACTCAATGACGTTCTATCTCGAAAAACAAAAATCTCAGAAATTTCCGAGCATGGGGATAAATAAGATTGGTTTCTTACATCAAATACTAGTACAGAACCACTTCGACCGTATCTGGGCAATCCGTAGGGGCCGAGATAAATAATTGCAAATGTTTAAGAAATTTCGTATTACACTCAATGACGTTCTGTCTCGAATAACAAAAATCTCAGAGATTTCCGAGCATGTGGATAAATAAGATTGGTTTCTTACATCAATTACTAGTTCAGAACAACTTCGAACATATCTAGGCAATCCGTAGGAGCCGAGATAAATATAATCATGATAACTTAGTCCAAAATAACACTCAGATGCTTCACATTTACACAAAGTGGGTGGGAACCACTAAGTTTTCCAAACTACGACGTTTAGTCAAAACTACCAGTCAATTTTAATCGTTTGACGTGGAGACAACTTTCAACGCACCACTTTTCCACAATATGATAAACATGCTGACCAAGACTAGATATAACACTAAAACGTTTACCTCTCTCTCTCTCCAGCATTTACATCCCATGAAGGGATTTTGCCGCCCGCACTATGGCCCTCCATCCGTCTCGGTCCATCGCTCTCGTCCTCCAATTTCGACATCCTAATGCAAGTAGGTCTTGTTCGACGTCGTCACGCCAGCGCAGTCGGGGTCTTCCTCTGCGACGTACACCGGCTGGGTGTTGATGGAACAATTTGTAAATCATTCGTTGTTGTGGAGACCTTGCAACGTGGCCGAGCCATCTAACTCAATTAGATTTGGTGAAGCCAATAATATCGCCAAGCCAATAATACCTCCGAGAAGTTGCTTTATTTCGTGGTTCATGCGAATCCGATATTCATTGTTCGCAACTTTAACAGGACCAAAAATTGAACTGATGACCTTCCTTTCGAAGGTAGATAATAATCTACAGTCGTTAGTGGTCATGGTCCAGCTCTCGCTTCCGAAAGTCAGCACAGGTCTTATTAGTGCTTTATAAAGTGCGAGCTTGCACGACTGCGAAAAATGTTTAGATCGCAATAATTTTGATTGGCCGTAGAAAACTCGTTGTCCGGCAGCGATTCGGGCTTTTATTTCTGCCTGCATATCATTCAAGGAGGTTATAAGTGACCCGAGGTATTTAAAGTTTCCGACGCTATCAAAGTTATGGTCGCCAATTTCGAGATTTGCCATGGAGATGTTCCTGGGTGTTGTTAAAAATTTCGTTTTGGTACTGTTCACCTCCAAACCAAGTCTACTTGCGCAGCGATTGAGCGGGATAAAACTGTCCTTGATGTCGCTAGGTCTTCGGCCAAGAAGCACGATATCATCTGCATATCCAAGAATTTGGCCTGATTTATTGAATATACAGCGCGAAGTTTCAATGTTGCTTTTCCTCACTACGTACTCAAGCGCCAAATTGAACAGCACAGGCGCGAGTGCATCTCCCTGTCGAACACCAGATGTTATTTTAAAGGAGTCTGGTACAGTTCCTTCAATTACAATTCTACATACAGATCCAGATGTTGTTAATTTACACAGAGAAACAAGTTTCTCTGGAATACCTAGGCATATGAGCGCGGCCCATAGGTTGTCGCGGTTTATACTGTCATATGCCTGCCGGAAGTCTATATATAGTTGATGTATGGTTATGTTGTACTCCCAACATTTTTCCAAGATCATCCTCATGGTAAAACATTAGTCAGTGGTCGATCGGTTGGTACGAAAGCCACATTGATAGTCGCCAATGATGTTTTCGGCGAAAGGGATGAGTCTGGCAAGTACAACATTAGCCAACACTTTGTAAGCAGCGTTCAATAGAGCTATGCCACGATAGTTTTCACATTTAAGACGGTCGCCTTTTTTATGCAACGGACATATGAGTGCGGTCTTCCAATTTTCAGGCAGCTCCTCTTGGTCCCAAATAGACACGATGAGATCGTAAAGATTTGTTGCAAGAGTAGCGCCTCCGAGTTTAATTAATTCTGCGGGGATTCCATCGAGACCGGGTGCCTTTCCATTTTTCAATCTACTAATAGCTGCGTCTACTTCCTCTACTGTGGGATATTCGACAAGGACCGCTTCACCTGGGGGTGCTGTTGCTCTAATCGTCGGGTCATGTCGTCGTTCTGATTTACCAGATTTTGGAAGTAGGTTTGCCATACTGAGAGAACATCAGCCACGTTTGTTCTCAACTCTCCATTCCCGCCTTCCTAGCGCGTATATATTCTGCTTGAGTGCTTCTTGTGTTGCGAGACAACCATTTTTCACGAAGCTTTCGTTTATTTTCGACGACCAGGCGGCATTGATCATCGAACCAATCATTGCGGGATCTCGGAGGTCTTCTTCCGATAGTGTTTTGCGCCGCGGTGGTTATGGCTGACTGTATAGCGTGCCACTGCTCCTCGATGTTAGAGGAAGCTTCTTCGTTGTTGCTGGGCCGCTCTAAATAGTTAGTGACAGCTGATTGGTAACTCTGCAATGACGCTTGGTCTTTTAGAGCATCGACATTCCATCGAACGGTTTTTTGTGCTTGTCTGCTGAACGTAGATGATGGTTTGCACTTATATTTAAATATGACAAGCACATGATCGCTGTCCATATCTGCACCTCTGTAAGATCCGACGTCTGATATGCTGGTAGAGTGTCTCTTAGACACCATGACGTGATCGATTTTGTTTTCCGTTCTTCCATCATTCGATCTCCACGTTACTTTGTGGATTCTCTTATGTGGAAAAAACGTACTTGATACAACTAAGTTGTACATTATTGCCAGGTCGGTGACGCGTTGGCCGTTGTTGTTACTAGTTAGGTGCAGGCTGTTAGGACCGATGTGCGATGTATTTTCTGTACTCCTACCGATTTTTGCATTAAAGTCGCCCACGATGATTTTAATGTCGTGGAGCGGTATGTTATTGATAACTTCCTCCAGCTCGACAAAGAATATATCTTTGATGTCATCTGATTTATCTTCGGTGGGTGCATGTACATTAACGATCGTGATGTTAAATTTCTTAGTGCGAAGTCTGACCGTGCATATCCGCATGTTGATAGGGCGGATATCGATGATATGATGCTTCACGCGCCGATGGATGAGGAAGCCAACTCCAAATTCTCCTCTGTTCTGATGGCCACTGTAATGAAGAGTGTAAACGTTTACCTGAAACAACTAAAATACTATCATCAGCGTACCCCTCAGTAACGAATCCAAAATCAACTGAAAGAGGACAGATGGAGATCTAAGTGTTACCAGTACCAAAACTGAAACAGGCGTTAGTAATTGTAGCAAACGACGTGCTATCGAAAGCGCCCGAAAATATTGGCGAGCATCAACGAAAGAGAAAATCCTTGTAGTTGAGAATTTCTCTAATGCTTTTAGTAAATTTGTGGGCACAATGAAAAGTCAATAGATCTTGGGTTCAGCTTAATCTAATTTATCAGCATTAGAAAGTGACACTGCTTCTGCATCAAGATATGAGAAAACGGTCACGCCTGCTTGGAAGAGATGGAGCCGATGGTCAGTTATAATACGACAATTATGCTGTAATTTAGCATGAAATATCTGTGATATAGAGGGTATCTTACGTAATCTGCTTACGATGCTACCCAAAAAGAATTTATAATGCTACGACCAGGATATTGAACTTCTAAGCAGCTTACCAATAGCCTTTTTGGAAGAGGTTAACCAGGCTGACCATTACGTAGTCGAAATTGCATACAAAGAATTCACGGAACTGATTTGGCTATCGACTGAATTTTCGTTGGTGTAAAGAGTGAACTAGACAGATCATTGAAAAAAGCTTTCAATCGGTTAGTTTTCTATTCCAATATGGCTTGAGGGTCACTTAAAATTGAGTTTAAGGGATATATGTATATCTTTGATCGAAGAGCAGAATGCCATTCGTTACCTTCCAATCAACAGTTAAATCGATAATGGTACTATTCCATGGAAAAAAATACATTTTTGCAAAGCACAAGAAAAAGACAAGAACAAAAATTTACATTAGAGCGATTGAGACACAACATTTTTATTTTATGGTAGAAAAAATTGGAGAAATTTTGACATCGACCTATAAAATATTTAAAAAATATGAAAAAACATAATCATGTGATTTTATTATTTTTTTTAATTTTCAAAAATATAAAAAAAAAATGTTGTACCATAAATATGTAAGGGGAAAATTTTAGCATCAACAAAATTTAACCTATAAATTATTTAGAAAAATGAAAAATCTTTATTTTTTAATTTTGACAATGAATTATATATCCTTAAAATTAGTAATACATTAAATAATATTTTTGGGATAGGCAGAATCATGTTATTTCGTTTATATTCAATTTTCAAAAATAAATAAAAAGTGCTATGCTATAAAATTTATAACTTACAAAATAACACCTGCAATCGCGCATTAAATTATTTTTAATAAAAAAATTTTCCTCTCATACACAAGAATTTAACAAATTTCTTTATTTAAAATAATTTTTTTGACTTGAATTAATTTTTACACGTATTAATTATAGCAACACAACAACAATTTGCTCAGCAAATGGTCAGCAAACTATATGATATGCGCGTATCTCTCAAATAGTCGATCTATATTTTTGACTCGTTTTAGTTTTGCTTTTTTTCCCCATGGAATAGAGACAGAATGGAGATGTAATATAAATTAATGACAATAACATGGCCGAAGTTAAGAACCAATCATAAGCAGAATTTTTTATTTGTTCCCCAATATATAAGGCCAATAAGTTCCTCTGATAGAGGAGATACATAACGCAAATAAACGGAGCCTAAATTCAATTCGGTGCGATTATTTAAAGACTCAAGACAGAAACTACAGCCATTAGGTCGGCCGAATCGCACTTATGAATGAAGAGTATAGTGCATCATACTAAAACATAAAATATACAGAAGCTGGAAAGTAATGTTGTTACGTTTTAGAACCCTTTCGTATTTTCATCTATTAAGCTCTAGACTTTAGTATCTCATATGGTCCAATTTTTGCGTCCAAAGTTTCCATGCCAAATCTATTGAATTCTCGATCACGAAGCTTATGTGCTTTCATATAATCTGAAATGACTACCGCATCAATCTTACACGTCATCACTTGATCGCGGTTTCAATTTTCCGAGATTGCAGCCAATGCACAAATTTTCAATTTTTTAAGATAGCTGGAGAAATATCTAATTTCATTCGGAGCACCTTCTTTTTATGATCGTGGATGTCTCTTGATCGTGGAACAAACCAATTTGTGGTTAATCAACTTTCAGCAGATTCTTTACCGCCTTCACTGTACCTAAATATGTAATTTTATCTACAGCTTTTGTACATCGCATTAACCATATTTGCCATGATTATAAAATTATTGGTGCCAACAAAAAAATTTTGCACACCAGACTCTAATTTACATATAAACGTACTTTTTAAAGTTATAAATTGCCAACAAGAATAACCGTCGTTGCATTGCATTCAATAGTTAACTGATAAGGCCAAGTATCGATGTGACAGTATCGGGGTGCATATAAACAGGTTACTTACAATAAAGTTGAGTTTAATTATTAATTGTTTGCATAACAAAGGTGTTCGTGTTAATATATAATATTGATAAGGTCTCGAGTGAAATTACAAACGATCCGTTTCAAAACGGCAATTTTGAAATCACAGGTGGGTAGTTAACATTATATACTTATTTGCTTTGGGATGACAGCCTAACACAGATTAATTACAGTAATTATGGTGCTGTTTACAAAACATATTGACGTTTTATAAACGTGACTCGAGAATTTTAGAATACACTTGTTCAAAATTGTTTAAACAGTGATAAAATTTATAGACATTTTATGATTGCGCGGTAAAATAATTTTCTTTATCAGCTTCCCAAGTTCATGCTTGTGTCTTATGTTTTCTTAAAATCGTGTAATAAATAAAATTGCGCACTCCAAGCAGAACAACAAACAGCACTCGAAAAATAAATGGTGTGCGATTAAAAGTAATTTATTTGGCCAACCAAAAAATAAAAATAAATTAAGTACATAAATTGTAAATAGCACGCATGATTTCTACTCGTTTTATCATATTTCAGTTTCCTTATAGAGAGGTATATGAACTTGTTGCTTACCAAAAAACTAAATGTTATGACGTGAAAATTGAAACTTTCACTTTTCTTATTTAAGATATTGTTAAATTAGAGTGTTTTTACAAAGTGTATTGTAAACAAAAAAAAAATGCTTTATAACATAATTTGGATGCAATTTCTTTAATTGTAATTCAGCTGAGGTAATTATGCGATGAAACAATGGTTTTAGTATTGTGCAGTAGCTCTAAATTCTGAGAATTGCATTGTGTTTGGAATAACGGAGAATATAATACACGTAAAGTCGATCATTACTCAAATTTCAATCCATCATAAAATCGTTTTCATTATTTAGTTCTGTGAATTCAAGCCGCATTAGATTTGTTATTTAATATTTGAATTATTCATGTGCTACTTGTTGGAATGTTTCCATCATGATTGCATATCGATTAATCTTAGTTTCTGTATAAGTAGCAAAATTCGAACTACATTTCGTACAACGGTTTGTATATAACGATATGATTAAAGGAATTTATCTGAAAGTAATTCCTGCTTATCGATTTTTATAAAATAATCCAACTATTAACTTTCTTTCTTTCTGGATCTAGCAGAGCGGGGTATAGTAGAGCTGTTTAAGCGCGGCCCCTGTCATATAACAATTTTTATTTGTGGATTTATTGGGACGATGTTGTTTGTACTAAAGTTTCACTTCCATCTAATACTAATTTTTTGCAAATTTTATTGAATCTTAAATTCGCCTTAAGAATTATCCACGAGAGTAGATCGATACCTTTGAACTAATTCCGAATTCACTTGTGCCAGCTTTCACTGATCAAGTTAGTGTCCGAAAATGCAAATTATGCTTATTTTATAGAACATACATTCTGCCAAAAAAGTAACGGGTATTGGATGTTTAAAAATCCCGCTTAAAGGGATTGTAAATCTGTGTCGTTAAGTTCTCACAACTGTCCTCTATCTTAACGTGAATTTTGAGCGCGATCTTTCATTAAGTTTGTTTACAGTGCTCTATGTTGTCATTCAAAGAATTTGTCTCAAATTTTGTATTGGAAATGGAATTTCGTGTGCCGAATCGCTGAAAATGTTACAGAAGGTGAATCGATTATATCAAAAGCACCGACATAATATGAGTGGTACAGCGGTCGAGATATGGTGGAAGATTTGCCTCGCACTGGCCGGCCTCAACTGAAATTAACATCAAATTGAAGAAAATGGTGACCAAAAAATGTCATTTACGTTTGAGAGAGATAGCCGCTGAACTTTCTGTGTCTCTGTGTCTCACGAATTAATTTGTTCCATTGTACGCGATTGTTGAACATAAAACGCGTTGCCGCTCGACTAGTTCCGAAAGACAACAATTTTCTTCAAAAATTCAATCGCGTAAAGGTCGCTGAAAGCATGCTAGAACAACCCGACATTCATAAAACGCATTATAACTGGTGATGAGACATGGGTTTACGAGTTTAACATGCAAACTAGTCAATAAGCTTCGGAATTGCGCCTTCCTACTGGACTCCGATTGTTTAGCACCCCATCTAAAGGTTTTGACAAAAGTGATGATTGAATTCGTTTGGTCATCGTTTGGTCAGGATTGATCACTAGATTTTATCGTTTGATCACTTACGATTAAACGGTAAATAAATAATGAAAATTAAAAAAAAAAATTCCCGGATAGCACCTCATAGCAAGAAAATCTTACCGTTTTTATCAAATTTCGTTAAGTAATCGTTAGGTCAGGATTGGTCACCACATTTTGGCGTTTGGCACCAATGGGTCAGTTTTTATTGCGAAAAAAAATCAAAATTGTATTAAATCAATGAAATCAGGTTCGTCACTTATTTAAGAATTTCATTTTAAAAAATTAATACAAAAATTCAATTGGAATAATATACCATTTAGACAAATATATTTCTTTTTTCAAAGAACTGTCATCTAAAGTGGAAGACATAAGATATAATCAATTCAATTGTTTCGTTCTTCCTAACATCGTTGAGGATTGGTCACTAGTTGATTTTGTATGGCAACCTTAAGAAAATCGTTAAAACCACATGTTTTCCACACGATTCAAAGTGTTCGGGGCTAGAAACCTGACCAGTACTAATCATTTAATAAATCCAACGAACAGAATTGTTTGGGTGGTATTCACATTAGATAACCAAAGTTGAAAATTTCGGAAATTAAAATTTTAATAAAAATAAGGTCACGTTTAATAAAAATAGATAGCCGAAAGTGTTGCCATCTATTCGTAAACATTTTACTGTTGTTTATTCTATATAGCCATTGTTGCTCGGTATATGACTATATCACCAGAAACGAAACAAAAGGGTTGTGTTGCACAACATTTCGGAGTGTTTATTGTCCACTATCAATTATTGTCCAAACTGTGGAACTGTGCTGACTCTTCCTATGGGAATAGAGAATTGGAAAAAAGTATTTTGATACCATTTTTGTGTAATTTGTGGGTTTCTGCCCTTCCGATGGAATTACGTAGTTTGCTGTAAATATTTTCAAATCAAAGTTAATTGGGATACTTTTGTTCCACATAATTTTATAGGCAAAAATATTTCCCCATTTAACTTTGTTTCGAAAATATCGGTATGCTAAAAAAATAATACAGATAAAAATGTTAAGAAATTTTTTTTTGCTAATTCCCTACTATCAAGGAAAGCCAGAATAGTGCCGCTGGTGTGTAAAACAAATTATACAATTCGCATAAGTTCGCTTTTATGTATGTAATGGTAATGCTACCATTTTCATCGTACACGCTGGTAAATTCGAAGTCGAAGAAGAAATTATTGTAGGAATGGAAAATAGGCTGTACCTCATCCTGGGAAATTATGAAAATGCCGCAAACGTATACTTAAAAAGGAAAGTAATGTCAGAAGCTAGTTCATCCATGGTCCAAACATTTCGATTTTTTTGGGTCGGTCACGTGGTAGTCCTGAAAGGTTTTGATAGTTTGCTAGATTCATTTAACCTGTTGACCAATGAATGTATCTGAAACACAATAATTTTGGAATAAATACCTTGGCAGATGTGATTTTAAATCGAAACTTAATTTTATAAATTCAATTGGTAATTTTTTTTTGAGATGAAGTACGCTTTCGGCGGCTACTGCACCATCATGCCACGTTGAATGTTGAAGCTGTTTAATGCCCTAAAATACTATACAGATCAAGGCTTCATGGTATCAACGCCGAATAAGACTTTGAGCGGCGTTTTTCGAATGAGTTAGAGAAATATGTATCGTAACAGTTACCCCTCGGAGATTTATTATTATTATTCATTTCAGCAATCTTAAGAGTTTCGAGTTTCTTCAATATTCGAATAAACACTTTTTAAATCTAGTTAATTATTGCTCAAATCAACGATTTTAACGAGATTTAAAGAGATTTAATTTCCTACCGCCTGAATAATTTTCCAAATGCTCTAGAAGTGTTTTTTTTATTGTTAGGTTAAGCAAATTATCATTTTTTTGTTGGTAATCTTTGTACAATGGTGTTGTCGCTGATAAAAAGACGATAACAAAGCCCCAAAATTATATCGACGAATCCATGTTTCGAACACCAATTTTGTAGTGCATTTTTCCCCAAACCAAGGATACTCATGAATCAAAGTTGTTTGAACTGAGAAAAAATATTAAAATTAGGAACACGGCTTCGGCCTTCCCAAAATCAGGACCCATTGCAACCGTTTCCTGGGTTCTCCAAAAATCTATTTCCGTAATGTACATTAAAGTAGTTTGAGCTGAGAAAAAAAATTAAAAAGGAACCCAGATCCCACTAGAAGACTCATAAATGATTTATTCAAATTCAGGACAAATCGCAATTGATTCCTGGGGCTCAAGTCGGGTTCTGTGAAATAATGAAAACGAAAAGCTTTTTTTCATTAGTAATCTAGTAATTTTAAATTCCACTGTGTGAAACCAAAATTTGTTATGGTCCCTATTCGATAGCCATTGAATTTTTTTTTCATTTTCCTATTTTCACGCAACGCAAATTGATTCCCTAGTACTAGAAAACTCCAATCCAGTCAATTTTTCTAAACTCATTTGACCTGAGAGAAAAAAAATAAATAAATTATAGAACCAGTGCCCCATCAGGACCTATTTCAAATTTCAATCGACTTTTGATACTTAAAAACCTCATTTATCAGCAATATTTATCAGAGTTGTTTCAGTTGAGAAATAAAAATAAAAGAAGGAACCCGGGTCCCACCACGTAGGACATAGGAAATTTTCAAGTTTTATAATTTCCAATACTTTGGCCGGTTTATTTACAATATAAACTTCTTCATTAATTTGGCAGCAATAGAGTCCAAACTGATGCCATTTATGGTCCAACTTTCGAGGATGGAAATTGCATATATTTCAGCACCTGATCCAGTTGGTAGATTAGCCCTCAATGTTGTCTCATCCTCATCATCAATTGGATCCTTCATTTTCCTTCTTAAAAAACTAATAAAATTTGGAACATATGTTTTATTCTAATCGTTAAAATCATCAGAACACAATTTTGCACCTTTGATGCATTTAAAAAAGATTGTAGAAATTCTTTCGGGCCATAAGACATGTCCGTCTTCGATCATTTCAAAGTAGCAATCAGTATTCGCTAAAATATTGTCTGCAAAGGCGGCCATCCATGTGTCGATATCAAAGTGATCATCGAAACATGCTTTTAATGGACTATGTAGTTTTTCAATTAGAAATTTTTCTGCTGAAGTAATACCACAGCAGATAATAAAAGCTTTGACTATAGTTTCAGTAGCAATACGTCCAATCAACTACCCATTTCGAAACGATATTATAATTTGGCACTTTCAGATTCCCTTGCTTTGTCTGCATGTCAGGCTTAGAAATGGCTTCTGTAATATAGGCGTCGTATAAATCATTATAGCTTTCTTGAAATTCTTTGTTAATAACAACATCCAATGGTTGTAATATTCCCGTCATTTTTGCAGGAATTATCTCAATAAAAATGATGTATTTTTCGTAGTATCTTGTGTCTGCTAATTTAATGTGTAACCCATAAGAATCCATAATTAATAGAACTGGCTCATGCAGCAAATTAGTTTGCGGTCGATTCATAATAACATTAGACATATATTTTTTCAATATTTCACCGCTCCACATCCCACTGTTATTTACGTCAGCAAAACAACCACTGTGAACTTTAGGATTTTTTTTAATTTTGAAAATAACAAATGTGGTTTTAAAATTTTTCCATTGGCCGTGATCGTAAACGTGATCGAATCTTTTATGGGAGCTACCTGCTTTACGCATCACCACATTTCGTATTCCTTTAGTGGTTATATGGTCATTTTTGGTTCATGTTCAAAATATCTCGGAACTTGATCCATGTTCAAAATGTTTTGTGGTTCAATTTTTTTAAATGTTGTTTGCCGTCTCGAAACTAATTTCCAGCGTGTTTTGAATTTATCAAGCCAGCCACTTGTTGCCTTAAAATTTTTATATTTTTCCAAATTACAATTTTGTTTTATATTAAGCGCCATTCCTCTAATACATACATTTATCTTTGACACGGAGGCCTTTCTCATTTCCATCCTTGATCCATTTGATCAGCTCATCTTCTAGTTCGCCAAATTCTTTATTCCGACCACCACCTGCCAATCGCCTTGCGACTCGTGTGGACTTTTCCGGATTTTATAATGTCTTAAAAATTTCCACTTGATCTTTTACCCAGTCGCGAACTGTTGATGTTGTCAGTCCATATTTTTTACTTAAAGCAGCAAAACCATATCCAGCGATGTTGGGCTTATATTCTTTAATCACTTGCACTGTAAAATTTAAAGAATACGACTTTCTTTTTCCGCTCTAAAAAATAATAGAACAAATGTTAGAAATGATACAAATAAAATTTCATAACTTTTTCTAATATTTAAACATTAAACATAACTCACAAGATAAAAAAATACTTACTTGAGGAGTAATTTTATTTTAAACTTATTTTATTTTTTAGGTTAAGTTGATTTAACAGTTGAACGATGGACATCTTTTACATTTTCCGAGCGAGCTTGCATTTATAATGGACAAAAAGCAATATTATATTATTATAGTAAAAAAGTATATGTTGAATTTGGTTAGTTTATTCGAATGTAACGACGGAAGCTCTTAATGTGAGATATGTGTTTTTCCGCCTTAATCTGATAAATTTATGAGCCATTTTAAAAATTATTGTTGTACTTCATTTTATTAAATTATTACATTTAATTTGTATATTTTCCGAATTCAAATAATTTTAATAAACATTTTTATTTTTCATATAATAAAATTCGGGGATAACTTCACATATGAAGTGTATTTGGAATAAAATATAAATATAATATAAAACGGGGCGGGGCTAACTTCACACGAGAGTTAGAGGGATATAATTATGTTGTATAATTGTGTTGCCTGATTATTTTTTTTTTTCATTTCGGGGATAGAATCCGGGGATAACTTCACATACGTGTGTTGCCAACTTAAAGATGTCATCCTCTAAAGAAACACCCTATACTTGAAATGGTTTTTCTTTAGAAGTATTATGCCTCGTTATTCGTACAAAAATTTGTTCAAAATGTATGATCTGTGTATTTTTGACTGTGCTGTAGGTAATGCGTGAATTCCACAGTTAAACAATTTCTTCAGTGAAATTAGGACGAGACGAAAATATCAATCCTTTACTTGTTAGAGCAGAAAAAATTTACTAGCAAAATAATAGGGAAGTGGGAAAAAGGTTAGCACAAAAAGTATGAAACTCAATACTTTTTTATGGCAACATTTTTAACACACCTTCAAAAAATGGTATGCGATGAGAAATATTTTTCGCACACTACGCAATTTTATGGTTGAAAAAATGTTATATTGAAATGTCAAGAGAAAAATGAAACGTGGGATTATATTTATGTACCGCTACATACGACACGTTCATTGTAGGGTAAAATAAATTTTTAAACATTTTGTGTTTCGTTAAAATCGTTTATTTTCAAATTTTTTAGCTTATGTTGCTCCCAATCTGTCACTATTTTGACTATACATTTTGCTATAAAAAAAACAAACTAAAATTGCCGTCTTTGCCGCTCTAACGTAATTTAAATATACTCTAGTCTTTTTGGTTTCCCAGTATTTTTTACTGAAAAAATTTGTTTCACTGTGGAATTCATGCATAATGCGTGGATTCCACAGTGAATCAATTGTTTTCAGTAAAAACTACTGGGAAACCGAAAAGAGGAGAGTATAAATATTAAAATTACGTTAGAGTGATAAAGACAAACAAATGTTGAGTTTCATACTTTTTATGGATAACATTTTCCCCGCTTACTGCCAGTAAATTTTACTGAAAATTTGTTTTGTTTCTTTCTAACAAGTAAAGGATTTATATTTTTATCTCGTGTTCATTTTACTGAAAAAATTGTTTCACTGTGGAATTCACGCACTATACTGTAATAAAAGACTACTAGATAAAATTTCAAAATATTAAAATAAAATGAATGATATACTTGTTAGTAGTAAATATGGGCGATTTCAGGTCCCCTATCTAATGAAATCATCGCTAATTTGATTTGAAAATTTCATAGTGCTAAGCATTTTCATAACGTTGGCTTCGAATTTACTCTACATGTTCCCAACATTTGGATGACCTGAAAACGCCCGATGTATATCAATATAATTAAAGAAACAAAATTATAGTGAGAAATTTATATAGGGTGGCCACCCGAAAGGTTTACTACTTTTCTACCTATAAAATTTTTTAAATAAAAGAAAATAGATTTAATATTTATAGGTCTGTTTGTTTAATGTTGGAATTATACATTAAACATTACATATAAGAAAATCAATGTCTGCCAAATGTTTATCTCCATTGGCCTTACACATGCGGGCTCTTTTGATTACGTTTTTCATCACTTTTCACCTTGTATCTTATTAATTTCTTCTCTAATAAGGAACATTAGTTGTTTAATATTATCTGGTATATTTGCATAAACCTTATAACCCCATAAAAAGAAGTCGGGAGCAGTTAAATCGGGTGACCATGGAGGTCGATCGACATCGTTATATTTCGATATTAACTGTTGTGGAAACATTTCTCGTACCATTTCCATGGTTTGTTAACGTTCGCCATTGACTGTAACAGTTGAACATTCGGATTTTCGTAAAAAAATGGTTCAATAACCCCTCCAGTCCAAATTGCACACCATACCGTACTTTCAAAGGATGTAACTGTGATTGATCAATTATTTGTGGATTCTTTACTGCCTAGAACTGGCAGTTTTGTTTGTTTATATGTCCACTTAAGTGACAATTAGCTTCGTTACTCATAATTAATTTTTCAAAAAAATCTGGTTTGCCATTGTCAAGCAACAGCATCTTAAAGCACCAGAACTCAGAATACGATATGAATCGTGAAACTGTTTGACGATTCTCAAACTGTCAACCCCCTTTTTGCTATCCCTAAACAATTGACCTTCGAAGATTTACATTACTCAATGGTAGTTTCGGTGCGATGGTTTATTTTTATAGCTTCTATATTTACGATGTACACTATTAATAGAATACTAGTATCTACATACTACATAAATATAAACCATACACTAATCGACTACATAATCATCGGAAACATAAATTTCGTGAAAATCATAACAAATAATTCATAATTTTAAATGAAATATTAGTTGTCATCATAAACAATAAAAATAAATTAAGCACACAATTTATCGATTTAATAAATTGGTTTGGCTCAGTCACATTCAATTGTGGTGTCGCTTGCATGCGTGCGACGGGGTACGCGCGGTGTTATTAAACATTTGTCAGAATTATAAATTTGTCACTTTGGTCGTTTGTTTTAACTTTCGAGACATCACGCCATTAAATTTGAAGCACATACATAATTTAAATTTGAATTAAATGTTAAATTGAATCAAACAATCCTCATTTTTCATATTTTATTAGGGCTGTTTTATAACGATATACAATTCTTGACTTTTTATTTTACAAATTTAAGAATACATACACTCATACGTATTCGTACATGACATAAAGAGTTGCATTTTATACAAAGTTTTTTGTATGTTATGTAATTTAGTTTAGTATACGTTTGTATTTATAAGCCATGTGGATAACAAACAAAAACGTTTACTACTTGAGACGTTTGAAATAATATTTTGAAGAGATTATGTAACATATTTTAGTTAAATGTTTACATTACAATAAATACGTTTATATGTTTTTATATGGTGGAAAGATTTTTTATGTAATAATAAAAACTAAACTAAGACAAATACGTGCACAATTTATAAATTTGAAAGTCACGCATAAGAGTACTTACATATATTTTTAGTGTAGTGTCATCATAAGATAACTATTTATAAGACTTAGTAGCCGGATAATTTATTGGTAATATAAATAATGGGTTGTATAGCAATTTGCTACTTATTGTAGCAAACTTGTGCGATAAAAACAAGAGAGTGCATCACGATCAGCTGTAAACTTATTTTGGTTAATTTTCGAAAAGGTCTATTGTAACATTTGGTTATCTTGCAGCGAACAATTTAAGGTTGAGTTTTGAGGTTTTCCTATCTCTGGGGGAACTGATTCTTAGGATTAACGATTGTTGTTCACACAGAAGAACCAATTTAACATTAAAATTAATCACAGAAAAACTCGGAACCTATATACATAAGTTGGCATTATTGTTCTCCTGTGGGTATTTATTTATGCAGGTACACGGGAGTCCCACCTTTCTTTTTAAATTTTATAAGAATACGTAGCAATCTGATTCAAACACGAATCTATTTGTCTCGTTTTCGTATCGTATACAGAAATAGAATCCCCGCATTAAAATTCATTTATTGTAGAATTGTTTTACTTCTTTTCTTTCCTCAAAAAAACTACAAATGCAATAATCTAACGGTATCAAATCGCATGATCTTGGTGTCCATCATCGAACTTGGTTGACAATATTAGTCGAGTGTTTCATGATTTGTGTGACATGTAGCACCAACATGTGGTTTTGTAAGGATGCATGTGTAAATTAACGTGTAAAATTCGATGTAAAGTGGTTAAAGACTCGTTTATAGTTGTTGTGAACAATGCGTCAAACAGATGCTTGGCTCTTCACGAACATTTTCATTATTTTACTGTTACTGTTTCACGAGTGCAAACTGGACGATAGTGTTCCTGCAATTGACCCAGTTTCTTCAAAACGTTCAACAAGTGTGCGAGTTCCAGGCTCTATAGGACGTTTATGTTGACCAAAATCATCACGTAATTTATGAAATGGTTTTTTGATGTATAATCATCTTTACTTGCACAGAGTAAAGCTTTGACCAGCGAGTCTGTAAGAGTCAGCAACGAAACCTTACAGAATTTAACGAGAACGTTTTATTACAGAATATTTGACATTTTGACCAGCGAATCTGTAACACGATTATTATTGTCAATTGAATTTTTAAATGTCAATTTGCAAAATAACAAATTAACCACATCACGATTTTAGTCAAAAATGAATCTATTTGAGAAAATTTAACAGCTTTTTACCCTATTTAAAGGACGAGGGAGCAAACAATAAAAAAACCGACTTTTGTGGTACGAGAAATAAATCGCACAAGAGACAGATTACTATGTATGTAACAAGTATGTAGATTACTATATGGCAACAGCAATTTTTTATCCATATTCGAATGACATGAGGTTTTAAACATGCTGATGTACCTTGTGCGGCCACAAATGTTGGTGAACAATCGGAATCTATTGAGCTGAAAAGAGCTGATGAAAATGTACATAAAATATTATTTAAATTATTAAAATATAAATAAATATTTGAGCACATAAATTATAAAAATGTAACACATATCAACATACCGCCATTTCAAATATACAATTATGACGTTTCCTTCAGTTTGAGCGATAATTTTCGCTCTTGTTACGGATTGCTAAATGACAATTCAAATTTAACGAAACTGAACGAAAAGTACTTTGAGTTTCGCTGGTCAGTAATGTCAATAAACATACATTTTTCAGATGTCGCTTTGTTACTTAAATTTCTTACAGACTCGCTGGTTACGCCTTAAACTTGTAAATGAAACGAACGTAAATGACGTACCTACTTCGTTTGGAAAAAAAGCAACAAACTCAATAAAAACAATTTTGTACGATACATGGCATGCTTGTATGTATGTATGTATATGTATAATAGTAGGGAAAACAAAAAAAACTAATTTAAATAATGAAATAGAAACCATCGACATTTCCATCGATCAGAAAAAAAAATACGATATGAAATACGAATTACGATTACGAAATTACATACTCTTACGATTAAAACACAGTCAACAACTTGTGTATACTGCTTTATCACGAGTAACGAGTCTCTAGGAGCTGTTCATCACGTCGGCTATCAATGATCATGTCTTCTACTAAATGGGGTTATAATGACGTCTCGTTTTTAATATTCTACTGCAAGAGTCTCAGGTCACAGTCACACAGGGATGCTCAATTCATTTGCTTTCCGAGACCTGGCTGTGTAATGACGAGGATGTTAATATTCCTATGTTTGAATGCTGCGTTCAGTTCAAGAGAGATTCAGCGGGCTGCCAGATTAGCAGTTCCGTCAAAAGATCCATAAAATGAGCATACTGGACAAAAATAATTTGCCGTAGGAACTTCTAATTGTCATAGGTCGGCCCTATACTTTCTCAAAACCAATATTGACGTAACAGATGGACTGGCGAATGGAACTATGGGCTGTCTGACGTATATCGAATGCAGCCATCCTGACCGAGACAACGAGAACGATGAAAACATCAACAATAAAAAAATGTCAAACGACTCTGGATGGATTTCGGTCAAAATTCACAAGTTGGTAAGAAGGCCATGCGGCTTAAAGCTGAATGGGCGCAGAACACGAATATCGACCGATGTTTGGTGCCCATTTCTAGAAAAAGCTCAACTGTTAATCGAAACACCAATCGGACCATTAATGTTAAGCGTAATTATTTTGCCGCCCGGTGGCAAAGTGGTCAGCATGCTTGCTCCATCGACCGGAGGTCCCGGGTTCGATTCCCGGTGGTGACAAGGAAAAAATTTCACGGCTGGTTTAGAATCAATGACTCATTATCCGAAATGAAAATATAATTATGAAACCTCATTTGAGGCGGTCAAATCCCTTGATGGGATGTAGTGCCAGAGAGAGAGAGTAATCATTTTCCAGTCGTACCTGCATGTGCCACCGCACAATTCATGCATCACAGGGTGGTTGGTACCTGTATCGAGATAGACAGTATATACTCTTACGATAAAAGACACAGTCAACAACTTGTGTATATTGCTTTATCACGAGTAACGAGTCTCGAAGGACTGTTCATCACGTCGGCTATGGATGATCATGTCTTCTACACTGGACGTAAAAATGGGACCTCAATGGGTCTTCTTCAAAATGAGCTCAGGTTGCAATGGCGAATGTTGTACGAGATTAATAATGACGTCTTGTTTTTAACATTGAACTGCCAGTCTCAGGTCACATCACCTCGACCTAACTGATACAGTCACGCAGGGATGCTCAATTTTCTTGCTTTCCGAGATTTGGCACGCCATAACGAGCATGTTAATATTATTAATTTTGAATGCTGCATTCAGTTCATGAGAAATGGTCAGTGGGTTGCCGGAGTACCAATATGTGAAAATACAAGTAGAACTGTTGGACTTGTTGGACAAACAACTGGTATGAGCGTATAACAACACAACCCATTGATGATCTATACACGGCTGAACTTAAGCTTTTCAGTGGGAATAAGATGCTTTCTGTAGTTGTATTCACCTCGCCGAATAAATGTGTCGAGGACATAATGAAGTTCATACATTTCGTCCTTGCTCCGTATTCTAAAAGAATTTCAAAAATTCTCCAAGGAGACTATCATCTTTTGCCGATGATTATGAGCTTGAATTTCAATATTAATTTTGCTGTTCATCAAGCTGAACCACTTATAAACTTCCTGCGAGACGAATTTGATTTGCATATGAACTCAGATCGAAATATGTCTACTACGAGATATGGGACGACCGTTGTGCAGTTTTTCAATGAAAATTAGAAAAGTTAGAGTCGACAGTATATGTATCTTATTGTAGGTACCATAATCCTATTGCGTCGATTATACCGAACGAGTAATAGACCAAACAATAATAAACAAATGAAAAACTCTAGTTAGTAAAATTTTATTCCTTCTTCTTCTATACACACGCCATGTTTACACATCTCCTTGAGAGTACTAGTGGACTCACTCTGTTTTTTTACAGAACGACCATTTTCGTAATAAGTTTGCTTAACCAAAACGCGTTGTTGCATTGTTAACGAACACATCACTAAAAATGGCATAGTTTTGACTTCATTTTTTCAAAAAAAAAAAAAAATATCTATAAAACGGCTAAGGATTTGGGAATGATATATTGAGCAAATTCGTTTACAGTCTCAAACAGCAGCATATTTAAGTTTTAAAAAATCAAAATAAAATAAAACGGATTCCAATGTCGAAAAGAAAAGAAAAATTCTTTCAATTAGAAGCAAAATTTGATTTTTTTGAAAAGTGTTATTTCACCAAGATACAAGCGTTCAAATCTGGGTATTTTTCGAAAAAAAAAATCTGTTACGATTTTTTTTGGTGTAGGGTATTAATATTAATCACCACCTAACACAATATTGTCCCATTAAATTCCAACGAACAATTTAATTATTTAGTTCAATCGCACCTACTTAGATATAGGATAATTAATGTAAATTTAAGCTAAGCGGGTACCTTTTGCACTTTTAGACGTCTATTTTTGCATTGTTTACTTCCAGTAAAAACTTTAAATTTTATGAGAACTTTAGCTCAATTGGTAGATTACGATCATACTTAAAAATGAGAAATGTTACAACTTGGACAAACGTAGAAAAAATTAGTTTCCATACAAAATACATGTAGGTACTAATCACTCAAATTAAGATATTTTTTCTTCACTCACATGAGGGCTAATGATTTCCACCCAGAATAAACCAAAATTTCCATAAGAATTTCATATTTCTCTAGTCCCAATTTCAGATGATAATTCTTAAATTAAATAATAAATTTAATTACTAATTTAACATAAATGTATACCTAAAAAGTATATTTAGAAACTAGAATAATAAATGAATACAATCTAAATAGATATCTAATTTGAACAAAATACATTTATTTGCGATAATCATAATTTAAGGCAGGAGTCCTGTTTCGAAATAGTGCGCCATCTATTGGAATATTACCCAAATCTAAAACCAATAAAAAAAGAGGATAGATGGTCTCAAAACACTTAGAAGACGGCAGAACGAAATAGTAGGGTTGAATCTTTTTGAGAAATCATTTCCCTTGCAATAAAATAATTTAAAGTTGAGAACAAAAACAAAATTTAAAATAACACAAGAACCCCTTTAGGCGGATTCAGTGTTGCGTTCTTTCGTTACTTCCTTCCTTTTGAAATTTTTTAAACCAATTTCATTGATTAAAAATGACGATTTCTTGTAAATTTTTTTCGACAACTTGGATTGATTTGCAAAAAAAAAATCAGAAGAAAGGAAGGAACGAAAGAATGCAACACTGAATCCGCATTTACGTCTATCTTCTGTGAGGAACCACTTTAATTGCAATAAAAAAGATTTAAAACCGAAAACAAAATAAAATTTAAGAGCATACAATAATTTTTACGTTAACACACGAAATTTACTTGATCGTATAAGGGAACACTAGCAACTTTCTCTTATGTTTTGCATA
This sequence comes from Nephrotoma flavescens, assembly GCA_932526605.1. Taxonomy (NCBI): domain Eukaryota; kingdom Metazoa; phylum Arthropoda; class Insecta; order Diptera; family Tipulidae; genus Nephrotoma; species Nephrotoma flavescens. Next base: position 269,953,238 of record OW052221.1, on the reverse strand, counting down.
TGGCGCCTCACATTTATGAAGTAAACAGAAGCAGAGTACATGTAGAGAAACCATGAAACGCTATATTCCTCAAGGACGTGAAATTTTTTTGATAATCATTATATTTCTGACATACATAACTGCTCTTAACGTAAATTTTGTCGTCTCTCCGGACATGTCGCACCAACTGGATAAACTAGGAGGCTGACTCAAAACGGAACCGTAGTTCACTTTTTCGGCTATATAGTTGCCGTTCAACTCCGTCAAACTAAAAAATTTATTGAAATTTATGTCCACTGCTTAATACCACTTATTTCTGGCATAAGTAAGTTCCACAGATCATTTTATTAGAAACTCTGTGACACAATTGCTGTGTATAGCGGCAAAATTCATTATGCGTAGAATATTTTAATAAGTTGACAAAAGGCGTATGAATTTTTGTGTATTCAGTAAAAGTGAAATAAATGGTCTAAGATTAATTTACTTACAATACATAAAAATTCTTCTAACCGTGCCATGGTTACCCATGTTTTAAGAAAAAGGGTCCCCTAAAATTGTTGGACAAGATGTTATTTGAAAATCAAAAAACATCCACAAACTGTGAAGGGGAAAACCACAAATAGACCTCTAGTTGAACGTAAGAGATCAATTGTGGCAAATACATCGAAAAAGACGGTAAGTGGCAGTTACAGCAATTCATAGAGATACTTGTGATTCGCAGTTAAATTATGCTAGATCATAAAATTATTTAACTGAAAACTGAATATACATTTGTGCTTCAGATTTCATTTAAAACTATTAAGTATTTATTTTCTAGAATTTAATATTTGCTTTCATAACACCCCTTGAACCGGATCAGTTCAAATTTTATATGGAAAAAATGATCCAAATTTTGTTTTAGATCACAAATTTTGATTTGAAATCTAGTAAGTGCCTTTGCGTTGTTTCATGAAATGAAAATTGGTTTTTTGTGTTGACGTTTTTAACATGATGTGCGATATGTTTCTGTTGTTTTGTATTTTTTGTTTACAATGTCTGCTTTGTTTACGATTAGTTGAAGCTTTATTTTAATTTAATCAAATAAACGTATGTCTGGGGATTACAAATACACAATATTCGGTTTTATACACTCATCACAATTTATAAATTATCAAATAATTTATAGCCCAAAAGTTGCAGCAAAATAAAATTTTTGGTTCTCATCCTAATTGTTTCACTTAAATGCATCTCGCACATTTATTCCATTTATTTTACATAATAACTTTAAATTAAATTATTTAAGGCGATAAACTAACAAAATCATTCGAAAAATGTCAAAAATAAACAACAACAACAAATATTTGAGCAAAATTATTGCTCATACTTCCGGTTATTTTTGTTACTATGTTGGTACGAATTAGATTATTTGCTCAAAAGATGGAAATATTTCAACTAAACCGAGATCAAATTGGGCGGGACTTAGTTGAATATTAAAATTTGATTGGCTAATGAGTTGGATAAAAAATAATCCCGTTCCGTGAATTCAGCATAAACATTGCATTTTACTGTAAGCCATGGAAGAAACGGGTCGCGGGGATTTATACCACAAGGTGATTTCAAGCTTTAACCATGAAAACCATCTCTTAATATCTTAATATCCTAAAGAAGTGTAGAATTGCAGTTTAATGGATAAAAGGAATTTTTACAACGCTAATCAAACTGCATATCAAGCGATCGCGCATTCTCTGTAGCGGAAAATTTCTGCACCGATGCTGCTTAAATATTACTTTTAAAGTAAATAAATATTTCTTGTTTGTTTCAAATTCTACTGTTATAACTATGCGTTAAAACCTTATTTGTTATTGCGTTTTTTATTTCTAAGGAACTGGTTATTTCTAAGGAACCGCAACTTAACGCCATTCGGGTTTACTGATTTTCTATTAATTCCAGTTATTTTTAACCGAAATCGATCCTCGGGCTGCAAGATGGACGATATGGTTAGATGGGTGACCTGTGATGCATTGAGCTTAAATCACTTAAAAGACAGAAATTTGTGTTGACGTTCACTTCAAACGAAGTAATTTCGAAAGAGAGATCGACTGGTTGTCTCTCATATACTCAATTCATGTTGTCTAGCTGCAACCGTCACGCATCCTGGGACCACCCTCGTTAAATGATCTAAGCACCCTTTGCAGGATGAACATTAACACGATTTTAAGCTTCGTTGAAAGCATTGGATGGTTTCCATTGGATGGAGGAGAAGCTATGTAGTATGACAATAAACCAAATTGTGCCTAAGCCGGTGTCTTACGACTATGTTAAAACCTAATTTACTAAAAATAAGTATATATGATATTTTCTACAAGTGTGACTTGGTTTATTACACGAAAAGTCATTAAACGCAAAGACTTTGACGTTTTAGAACAATCAAAAATAATGCCTCCTTATAATTGGACATGGTATGCAATTTTTGGTACTTGCGACTCTTCTTATAGATAATCTGCAAAGCCCCAGCTTTTTGAACCTCAAGTCGTATTCATACGACAGAAGAAATCTCGGATTTTTCTATCCCAGATTATTTATTTTTCAATTTTTTTCAACTTTTTTGTACTAAAACAGGCGTGTCTGTTGTATAATTTAGGTTATGTAATTGGTTAAAACGATGGGATAGAAAAATATCGGATTTTTATCCATCGTATGAATACGACTTCAAACTAGCGAATAGAGTAACTTTTAAAGTTTAGAAGATGCTTCTTATCTTTCAAATAAGCTCAAAAAATTTCTTACATACTTAACGCATACAATGAATTCTGAATGAAATTCTGACGAAATTTTTTTAAGCAACTCTCGGTCTCGATCGTATACACAGAGTGACTTAAAAATGTCAAAATTGTAAACAATATTTCAATGTATGGGATGAAGCATCTAGGTACATTCTGTTTGAACCTTTAGGTTCCAGTTTTCGTGTTTGTCGAATCGTTAGTAGTTCATTACATTGTTTTGATTTCTTGTTCAACTGAAACCTTCAAGGGACTTTTCTACAATAACCTCAAGGTCAAATGACCCATCTCATTCTTGTCTCGAGTATCAGGTTTCTTGATTTTGATCTTCTACTAACTTATACGTTATAACTACTTCGCGTTTGTTAATTAATTCTTTTAACTTCGTTAATGGTGAGTGTTCGTATTTCTAACTATTTTTCTTAAAGATGGCAGCGTTAATCGACCGAACTGTAAATGATAAAATATTTACAAAATAAGTAAAATAGTGCAGTATTGTAATTTTATTTTATTTTACTTTTTTCCTTTATTAATTACAACTGAGACTGTGCTCATCTAGCAAATTATGTTTCAAATTTTACATTTCTTAAACAATTCTGATTTGTTGGGGTGAAACCCAGTGGTTATTTCCAAAATTAATTAAAGCTATTTAAAATACTTATTTTAATTTGGTATGTTTACTAGGTCGAGTGGCCTCGTTCTTTGAATTCTTCTTTCAACGACAGGGCTGTCTATCATATGGCGATTATAGGTTTCCATGTTCCTGGAGCCTTATTTTTTTGTTTTGCCTTTTGATATATAAAGTTAATATGCGTGGATTTCGTCTCATTAAGCTTGATTTTCCAGCGCTTAGTCCAGTTACAAACCGCATTGGTAATCTTCTAGAGATTGTTCGTTGCATTAGCGACATTACTTCCAATCGCATTGACTGCTGTGTCATCTGCAAAGGTGGCTATGGTTCCTTCATCTATTATTGGAATTTCAATTGTATATAATAAATACAGAATTGGCCCTAAGACATTCCCCTGCGGGACACTGGCAGAGTATTTCTTTAGTTCGGAGTATTCTTCATCATATTTCACACGAAAATGTCTATTGGTTAAATAAGAACTTAGTATGGTATAGAATTGTCTCGGCAGATCTCTATGCAGCTTGAATTACAGTCTATACTGTGCCAGACTTTTTAGTAATAATTTTTCAAAGAGTTTTGACATAATCGGCATCAATGAAATTGGCCTGTATGATTTTTTATCGTTAGGTGGTTTATCAGGTTTTGTTATCATGATTACTTCTGCTACTTTATTTTATTTTGCCCTGCCCATTGCCACGGAACATATATTTTAACCAAAAGCTTGCATTGATTGTGCGTAATAGCTTACGAAATCCTTTATCTGGTAGAGCCTTGATTATTTAGCAAGAAATCAAGTCGTACCCTGGGGCTTTTTTAATATTCATGTTGCTTTTTACCTCGTCTTTTAATACTTTGAGAGTTACTGGGCGTATATCAAAATCATCTAGCTTGTGGATTGACATTATATTTTCACTGGCCGTTTGTCTTGGTAGTGGTTGGAAGGTATCCCCGAGATACTCCTCAAACAAATCAGCCTTCTCTTTTGGGCCTCATGCCCAGGTTCCATCCTCCTTTTTAAGTGGAGGTACTTGCATTATGGGTCTTTTGAGTCCCTTCGTAGCCTTCCACAGTGAATAATCAGTATTTTTTCATCGATTAGGCTAACTAGATATCTGTTGATTGATACATTTTTAACTTCTTTAAGAAGAGATCTGAGAGTGTTACCTAAATTGTTAAGAATTTCAGAATTGTTTTGTTTTCCGGTGTTCTAGTTATTTGCCAGGTTTTACGTGCTCGTCGTTTTTCTCTTATCAACTCTCTAACTTCCATTGGGTCAATATATCCGCTTCTTATTATTTTGTATAATGGAAGTTCATCTCCCAACTGGTGAGAATTTTTCATCGGTACCTGAAGATTGATTTTTACCTCCATTACTTTACGAAAGAGATCCCAGTTTGTTTTTGAATTTGTTAATCTGGGTGCGCTCTCCCTTTGAATTGCCATTTCACTGACTGTCATGATAACCGGGGAACCTCCAGAGTAAAATTCACATTTTGATGTATGCCCTGCTTGAAGCAATTCTTTAGCTTTTGACGTCGTAAATCTAGATCCCGAATAGGTGTTTTTCGCATTAAAGTTCCCTTTTACTGATAGTTTGGTTTCCTTCCTGGATTTCTGTTCTCTCCTTTTTAACAATACTCACAGCATCTAGTATTTTTGAGCAAATGTGATGCAACCCTCTTGCCATGAGTTTTATAGGTCGGGCCTGTTTGTTCTTGTAGGTGAACCACTGATACTTTCCAGCATTCAGTTACATAGATAAGGTTTTATAAGTATCGGAGTGGAGTATTAATTATCCAAACGTCATTGTTTAGCGCTGTTACCTTATAATCTTTGTCAGTAACCGATTTCATCAGTGACTGAATTTCTGGGTAACTGGTTACACCCACAATATTTATTGGTGGGAGTGGTGTTTCTTTCGGCTGCACCAAATTTGGTGTAATGTTCTTGGTAGATTTACTACCTTTTAGTTGATTGGCTTGGGTAGAACATCTTTTGATCTGGACTAGATTGTTCCCTACCATTTAATTGCTCATTCAGATTTTCTTTTCTTACTTTTGCTGGAATGTTTTTTTCTTCTTCAGGATCCGGTCCGTCTCTTTGTCATCTTCATCAGTGGAACAGATAAATTTGTCTGGTTCAATGCTACCTATATCTCAATCTTCTTTTAAATCCCGATTCATTTTTAAGTTTTCATTTCCTCGCTTTAGATACCCAATTTCTGCACTTAGCTCGGCAAATAATTACTCCATATGTTGTAGTCTCGCCAAGAGATCCATATTCTCCTTTTCTAAGTCAATAATAGTTTTACTATATTCGGCTATTTGCAAAGTTAAATTTCCGGCGGCATCACTTATTTCGTGTAATGTTTGTCATCGGCTTGATCAGCTACCGAGTTGCTTCTATTTTTCTTTATCGAGGGTCTTTGTAAATTTGATCTTTTCTAGAACGGATTTGATGTTCCCTGCAATGCAATAGATGGCCTACCCCAGAATCCATAAGTTAGTCTCCACAGAGAGTGGATTTAAAAATGTTGATGTTGGTGTACCACATGGGTTACCATTTCCTTTTGTTAGTATACCATTGCATACTTTTGATTGACTAATTAGCTATTCTGCTTCACTACTACGAAGGGATTGGGTACCACAACTGCCCAACTTGATCATTTGTACATTAATTTTAATAAATGGCTATTTTGTAACTTTTCCAGGTTAAGGTAATTGTTTTTAGCATAAAACAAGGTAGATACTTTGCACGGGTAATGGTCTAAATCGAAATCATGTAAAATTAGAAAAAGGGTTCATATTAAAAAGGTAGATATGTTAACACCACCATGTAAATTGAGTTAAAGAACCTAAGGTAAAATTTTTCCTAAAAATAGAAATTATAACCTGGTCTTGAAGTTGTGTTGGTCGGTAAAAACTCAATTTTAACATTTGGATGCTGTAAATTTATTTTATGACTTGCTGAATTATCTAATAGCAAAACCACTTTATACTCATTTTTTTTCAAATAGCTTTTCACTTCAGGAACGAAGCTCTGGTGATACCAATCTTCAAATAATGTGCAAGTCATCCAGCCTTTTGTATTTGCCCGCCAATGAACCAGTAAATTATTCATATTAACGCGTTTCATCGCCGTGGTTTTTGAGATCGGTTAATAAAGAGTGGCTTTAACATTCGATTCCCCAATGCGTGCTACAAAATAGCAAAGTGACTCTATCTTTTGCTGCTGCCTTAAATCCACTGGCAGATTTTTCATTTTTGGATAGATAATTTTTTTCGATATTTTTCGACAGTCTCGTAAGAATTATATTGAATTGTTTTGGCCAATTTGAACGGATATTCCTTGGCTGATTTTTCATCACCAGACGCAGTTTCACCTTTTATTTGAAGATTATGTAGTTATGCTGTTTATTACGAACTATCCATTCCTGGAAGAGATACGGTTGCTAAGGTAGTGGGTGTCCTTTCTTTTATTTGGTTGAAAAGTTGAAGCGCTTTTTGCTTAATAGCATTACTATCTACCGGTATTCTCTTTTTACCGTTATCCTCTATACAAATAATTAAAGCTTTTTCAACGGCTTCCATAAAATGATCCCGTTTATAAGTTGAAAATTTTACACTCAGTGTTGTATCACTTGCCACACTTTTACGAATAGAATCTTCCATCCGATTTATTGTTGTACTCATGCAAACCATGCTCTTTTACCACGAGGGTTGATCCCATCCTGTTGTCGACATGAGGTCTATAAAAATTGTATGCTAATAAAGTTAATAAGTAATTTACATATTGTAAAATTTACTAATATAAATTACAAAATTTTCTTACCTGTTGCTATAAGAAATTAAAAAATTTCTTTTACAAACGTTCAGTTCATATGAATAAAAAACAACACAACTAAAAGTAATTCTCCAAACCATTTTCGATTTAGATGTTTCCTGAGTAACTGTAAAATACAAAAATTAAATGACAGCGTTTACAGCGCATCGAACATCGAAACATTAGTACTTTTTTAATATTAGAACTTTTTTTTAATTTTGTTAACCGTCTAAAAACGAAATCGCTTAAATCGAGTACCGTGTAAATCGAGGGATGGGTGTATTGTATGTCCATTACTTGGGATCCGTTCATAACTGCATATTTTAAAATTGCATTTCTCAAAACGCCATATTTAAAAATTGCATAAGGTACAAAATTGCATTTTTCAAAACTACATATTTCAAAACTGCATAAGGGTTAAAAGAGCATTTTTCAAAACGGCATTTTACTAAACGACATATTTTAAAAAGACATTTTTCAGAATGGCATTTTTTTAAACTGCATATTTCAAAACGGCATAGGTACAAAACTGCATTTTTCAAAACTGCACAAGACAGAATCAAATATTTTAATCGATTATGAATCTAGAATTATCTTTTCATTAATTTCTGGAATATGACCAACAGGTACGGTTATTTATTACACGATGAAATTTGAGATGAATGAAATTTTTGAACATTTGTGAACGATTCTTGGATTAAATTCTAGGATAAAGTCAAATGAAAAGGAACTTGACTATTTCTTAGTCGAGTAAGATTTAATTTCACATGTTTAGGTTTAGTATAGGTATGTTATAAGAAAGGACCTTCATGAGAATTAGAAATTATTTGAAGATTTAGTATGCATATAATATTCTCCTTCACCTAAATTTTTCTACCTATGTCGTTTCGAAAAATGAAATTTTGAAAAAAGCCGTTTTGAAAAATGTCTTTTTAAAAAATGTCGTTTTAAGAAATACCGTTTTGAAACATGCCGTTTTGAAAAATGCAGTTTTGAAAAATACCGTTTTGTACCTATGTCCTTTCGTACCTTATGCAGTTTAGAAATATGCAGTTATGCCGTTTTGTACCTTATGCAGTTTTGAAATATGCAGTTTTGAGAAATGTCGTTTTAAAAATTGTCATTTTAAAATATGCAATTTCGACCTGGACCCCCATTACTTGTATGTCCATAGCAATTTCAAAACAACTTTTGGAAGATGATCGAATCGAATGTAAATGAAGTGCAAGCCGATTTTAACACCGATTTTATCAATAAAAAATCACACACTGGTAATGAAACTTGTGTAAACAGACCCCACAGTACGGATTTTGGTCGAAAATTGGGAATTTTACTGTTATTTAATTTACAAGATTAAATCGTTGTGTTGGTTGTTGTTTGGTATACACAGTGAAACAATTTAAAAGTTACGTCTAGTACGTATGTGAAACAATGGTAAAACTCCCAACTTTTTAGTCCCAGTTTTCGACCAAAATTGGGCCCCAGAGCTGACATGTTATAACATCACGTTTCTAATACTTTATCGAATTTTATTTGAAAATTTATACAAATATTCGCTCTGAAAGTAATTTTCCCAACTTTCCATCTGCGGTTAACGCAAAAACTAAAATTCTTTGATAAGTGCGTGTGACATACCGGAATATTGAAAAATTAAACACTCTTTACTTATTCTGGCCTTGTTCGTTCCGGCACATTCATTACGTATTACTAATCCACTGTATTTTTTTTCATCCCATACATAAGATTTCACTAAATGAAACTGAGAATATTCAAAATGTATGTATTTGTTGTATCTGTACGTATTATGCCGCCCGTCTTAATAACACAACAACACAAAAGTTTTATTGTCTTAATGCTTTTCATTCCATTACGTTCTCAAGTTTAGTCAGTCAGCTAACGTTCGTACGAGTCGAACAATACTCGTATACACATAACGGAACGGTGTATAGAGCGCGTGTGTATTTCGTATATTATTAATTCATAAATTTTTTCGAAAGTTACTTGTTGAATGTATTTGAGGCACAGTAATATTGTTGTGTAGTGCTTGTGTCTCTGAATAATAAAATACAACCAGATGGTTTCTTAAGTGATTTTAAGTGAAACAATAAGAAAATATATTGGTGAAATTTGGAGTAAAAAATGTGATATTATCAGTGGTATTGACATTGTGTGTATTTGTGTGCAGCAATATACAGAGTTCGATGGAGATAAGCGAAAAATAATTAATATTTCGCAAGAATTTAAATGTTTGGTGCTTATCGCTTTACATAAACTTTATAATTACTGTGATTTGTTAAAGGTAATTGTAAGTTTTTTACTGTACATATTTAATTCTCTAGTGAGAAATTATTTTTGTTCCGCTTTCATAAATTCGTGGGTTTATAAAAAATAAAAGTTTTCCAATAAAATTCGGGTATTGTTGTTTACTTGATTATGATGAAGTTGGTGGAGTGATTCTATGCCTGTGTGGGGGTTTTATTAACAAATTGTGTTTTATTTACTTTGTATTTAGAAAAAATTGCTCAGATGAATTGAGCTATTAAGTAATGAAGTAATGATAAAATAAGTTGATCACCTATAAAAGTATAAATATTTTGTTACCTTAATAGTGAGTGACACATATTCTGCGACACATACATACTCATATTTTTAGTGCATATTAGTTTCTCGTAAATAATATCTTTTTATTGTTTTTTTTTGTTTTAAAGTTGTTTAGCCAGTTTTGCGTTTGACTACAAAACAGCAATTTGCTTGTGTGCTTTATAAAGTATTTACTGTTTTATTTAATAACCCTGAGTTGCGCAATTGCAAGTTTCGATATACTTTCAATTTTTAATTTGTTAAAGTTTGCAGTATACAGTCACTCACAAAAATTTGCGTACACCTTAAAAAACGAGCGGATTTCATAATAAGATCAAGACATAATTAATGCATTCTGTATCTTGTGTTTACTTAGGCATAAATAATAAGAAATACTGCGTTTCTTTAAATAAAAATATTTACGTTATAATAAATAATTCTATTATACAAGGTTTTTCTATAATACAAGGTCACAAAAATTTGCATACATTTGATAATTAAAAACAAAAATTTGATGGAAAATCAAAAAATCAGTACGTTGTTGAATCTCCTTTGGCTTTCAGCACAGCTCTCATCCTCGAAGGCATAGAATTCACTAAAATCATAGTGATGGTATAACCTATTTTATTCCATTCCCCTTTAAACGCCAGTTTTAATTGTTCTTTTGTAGTGATTCTATGCTTGTAGACTCTTCTACCTAGTTCTTCCCACAAATGTTCTATAGGGTCCCATTCCTTTACTATTCTCGCTGTATGCTTTGGATCGTTGTCATGCTGGAAGTACTCCGCAGAAGAAAGACCCAATTTCTCAACGCTAGTCGGGATATATTTTTTTAAATATCTAAATATATCTCAGCAGTCATGTTTCCGTCGATAAACTCGAAATTAGTTGTCTCTCCCGACACTATTAGCACCATTCTGCCCCGAACCATGACAAACCCACCCCCATGTTTAATTATTGGTTACATTTTTTTTCCTCAAACGCACTATTTGGCTTCCTCCACACTTTCCGATGTTCATCTGATCCATAAATTTTAATCATGCTTTCGTCGGAAAATAAAACATTTTGCCAAAATCCTATATCTTTGTCTCGATACAATTTTGCAAATTGTTTCCTATTTTTCTTATTTACAACAGATATAAATGGGTTTTTGCGCATAGTACGCCCATTATATCCATTTCTCTTCAGGATACGACGCACATTTTCTGGATGAATAGTAATCCCTGAGGTTTCTTCCAGTTAGCTGTTTTAGACGTACTTTGGCAGGTTTTTTCCTTACAATTGTCCACGTTCTTTGAAATTATTAAAAACCCTTTATATTGTATAAAATGCGTTTTCTTAACGATTGCTCCAACTTCCCTGTATGATTTGCCTTCTTTAAATAATTTCACTATCACATCTCGTAATTCTACTGATGTTTTTCGTTTTATGAAAAACATTTTGTTAAAACACATTCAAAATTTGAAAAATCGACAAAACTGTTGTCTCACGTAGATCAATTAAATACAACTAATTGATGCCCTAGGAATTTTACTCAGTTTTAGAAAAGAGAACGGTAATTAAAATGAAAAAAAGGAAATGTAACAGGGTGTATGCAAATTTTTGTGACCTTGTACATGTTATAGAAATATGTCAATAATTTATTGAAGTATTTTTTTTTAAAACAAACACAGTCTTTCTTATTATTTATTCCTAAGTAAACACAAGATACAGAGTTCGTTAATTATTGCTTGATCTTAATATGAAATACGTTCAACTTTTAGGGGGTACGCAAATTTTTGTGAGTGACTGTATGTTTCTTGGACGTTGAATTTCCCAAATAGTTGCCTTGAGATTAAACTCTGCTATGCTGCATTCTTCAAGGTATCACAATCTTAGCTAATTCAAAATTAAGCGGTAATAATCAACAGTGCCTGAGTCAAAAAACCTAAGGCCAGAAACTATTAATAATTTAAAATGACGTCATTTTTTTTATTGCATCTGATTTACAAATCTCCTAGTAACTTATAATTCATAACGTTTGTAGGGTTGTAAGTATAGTAACCGTATACAGTTGGCTTTTGGTTGCTTTAGCCGTGCCAGATTCGATCTGACTGGTCAATAGGTTCCTTTCTTCGTTTTGCCGCTGACCAATTCTTTTTCCGCATATTTATTTAATTCTTCATTGTTGAAATTAATTGTTTTTCAGGCGATTTGCCAATTTAGTAGTTTTTTGTTTTGATTATTTAACTCTTCCTTTTTAATATTTTCATTCCAGTTTAGGTTTGCGTCCTAAGTTATTCATACATATTTTGCTGAGTTAACGGATTTGTGACAGTTCAGTCATCCTGGTATCCAATGGTCCTATTCTGGTTTTCCCCGGGAATTGATAATTGGGGAAATATTTTGCTGTAATTACAAATTACACTAATTCCCAAATATTTATTTCCCGTTCCCAAATGTACATACCATATATTCTGGCAAACGGAATAATTTTTCATGGAAAATTTTTTTATATAGATTTTTATAAACGAAAACTAGTATTGCGACCTTACTAGAAGTTTAATTTATTTTTACTATAGTACCTACGATTATATTTTTTAGAAAAAAAAGTTTAAAAATTCAAAAATCTTTGGGGAAAAAATAACGTCAAAATTGCAATAAAATTTTTAGAAAAACGTCACTAATTCCTTATTCCCGGGGAAAACCAGAGTAGGGCCACAGTTAATTATTTTGTTAGTGAAATTCATACGCGTATAAAGTTTTACTCGCTTTCTTTTCCTCCGATATAGTGTTAGTGCGTTTTTGACAGATCCAAGAACATATAAAATTGGTCCAGAACGCTACTTTGTAGTACTCACTCTGATATTATCTTTATTTCAAAGAATTGTTCTCGGAAATGTTGGTTTGCGTTGTATAATTTATAATTTAATATCTGATAAAACCGATGTGGTAAGTATCTTTATAATTTATATTCCAGGCCGGAAATCACGCTTTATCAGTGCTTCTGCTACATCCAACATAGTCGTACTCGGATTCCTTGCTATATTACTATGGCGGAATAATTTAGATCTATTATTGTTAGAATTTTCATGCTTCTTCAATATTCTTGACCGGTGAAATTTCTAGTGTTGGCCATTTAAAACCTGTCGCACCTTTCCAGATGGAATCCTCCGTATATCATCGCCCAGAAAGGCCATATATATATTTGTTAATTACATAGTTCTAGATGTCCAGTTTTCTAACTTCCAGATGGTATAAATAATACTTCGGCCCATTGGCCTTGAACGGGGTACTACCTCTTGTGAGTGTTCTTCAGTTGTTCTAATTAGTCTTATGATCACATATTATTCTTAGTTACCTAGCTCCTTTAATCCTAATATCCAGCTAGGTAGTTTTATTACTTGTCAGACAAAATGGTTTAGTTTTCTTATCTGTCGTTACACTCATTGGGGTAGATACTCGATCGGCTAGCAAGCAAGCGAAAATCCTAGCTACTCAAACAATTTTACCAAGAGAATTTGATTTTCAAATTATGCATGTTTTTCAAAAATTTTTTGTTTTTTTTTGCGAATGCACAGTAAATTTTGCTGCTTCAAAAACTGAACAACAAATTTTTGTGTTGTTTTACTGTGCAATTGCAAAAATAAACAAAAATTTTATAAAAAATATAATTTGAAATTCAAATTTTCTTGGTAAAATTGATTGAGTAGCTAGGATTTTGGCTAGCAAATTGCTTGCTTGCTAGCCAATCGAGTATCTAACCCATTGTCTTCGTAGCATCATTCCCTTTTTGTTAGACATATCTGACCTTCGCCTATACCAACGGTGTTAAAGAAATTTTTGAGGTCGTGGTTGAATAGTCAATTTTTATTTGGAAGTCAATATGTTGGTTCAGCTCCGGAATGAAACTGGAAAGAGTATATTTGTAAACTGTGTATGCGGCTCTTCCACTCTATGTATCCAATCAATATATGTATCACTAAAATTTCCTTCGATTATGAAATTGGATCCAAGTGACTTAATTACCGTAGGTACTGTAGTTTTCTTCTGTAATTGCTTCATGGTGTAAGGTGTTTTTTTTTTCGTTCTATTTAGTATCAGCTTTAAAAAAAAATTCTATGATTCTGGAAAATGTTATACGTTTAGCCCTTCGCTGCCCAAGTTCTTTTAACTCGTGGGCCATTCTTTATTCAGGTTTATTCAGGATCCACGTAGGCAACACGTCAATATTGAAAGAAACACTGAGCGAACTAATACTCAGTTTAACTTCTTCAGTTTGAGAAAGGCTTCTAAATGGTGTTTCATTTTGACGTACAGAACTTTAAGTTGGTAACTCTTTTTTGAGTTACAGCCGATTTGACAGCTGACAGTTGATTTTTTGTTAGGTTGGTTTGTCATTTCATAATGAATAGACTCACACCAGAGCATTGTTTGCTTCTTAACATTTACAGTTTTAGCGCTACTTCGCATTCTTTATAGTTGGCTCGGTGTTGTTCTTCTGGGCCATCTTTTGCTTTGTGTCTGCCGGCACATTTTACACTTTTTCATTTTTTTTATTTTAACCCTCATATTGAGGATTGCTTTGTTATTAAATATATTTTAAATTTTTTCCTTGACTATTTTCAATTTTCTTCCGTTTAAGGATGTTTACTGAGTCTTCAAGTTGCAGTTTTTTTCATTTTGAATTTTTCTATTTATTTATTTAAAGAAATCTATTCTGTGATTTACAGATTATTTAGTTTAAAACACAAATTCTATAAAAAAAAATCAAACAACAAAACTTTAAGACAAAAAAATATAAATCATTCAATCAATTAAAAATTTTAAAAATAATTCTTCAGGATATTTTTGAAGTTGTCCTTTGATAAATTAAAGTCAAATAGGTCGTGGATGATATAGAATTATTTAGACAACCTATTAATGGGGATGTTCTCTCCATAGTGCTAAAAATTCATGGTTTCGAAATGTTCTGCCAGGTACATGAATTGATATGTTTTCCAAAATGTAAGCTCTGAATCAATGTGACATAGCAAAACGTTACCAATAAAAGCCGCGTTTAAGAGAAGTCGTCTATTTTCAAGCGTGCATATTTTGTAATCCGTGTGTCTAGTTGAGTACGAAGGTAACCGAGCCGAAGGTAAATTGTGGTCGTAATCCCAGTCACTTTTCTTTAACAAGAAATTTAGAAACTTCTTTTGAATGCTTTCAATTCTTGTAATGTGCACAGCATAGTATGGATTCCAAACCGATGCAGCATATTCCAGTTGAGATCGAACGTAAGCGCGAAATAGAGTGAACATAAGGTTTGAATATATTTAAATTCACCTGTCCATCGTTTATCAAATCCAAACATGGCATTCGCTTTCGCAATACATTTTTAATTTGCGATGGAAAGACATGATTTTGCATTTCTTGATATTTAAGTAAAGCGAGTTTTGGTCACTCCACTTCACTGAATCTATCGATATCTTCTTGAAGTTTCTTCGTATCATGCATTCCATTTACAGTACGAAAAATTTTCACGTCATGAGCAAATACGAGCACGTTTCAGTTTTTGATTATCTCGGTAATTCGATCTATGAAGACAATAAATTTCCAAGGCCCGATGTGAAATCCTTGCGGAATATCAGACGTAACTTTAATATCGTTTTATTTCTCATTTCTCATTATAACAAATTATCGCCGATTTGATAGATAAGACTTAAACCAATTTATGTAATCGAGTGAAAACCCAAATGCGCATAAACTCTGAAGTGCTTTTTGATGACAGATGGAATCAAATGCTTTACTGAAATCCGTGTACGCTATATCAACTTAATGGTGCTTTTCTATCTCGATAATTATTTTACTGGTGAATTCAACCAGATTAGTTGATGTGGATCGACCAGGCACAAACCCATGCTGGTTTATTGATATATGACGTGCAATTGTGGATTTAAAGTTGTTGCATAATACAAATTCAAGCAATTTTGGAATTGATGATGTGGCTGATGAAAGCTGCCACCAAAAAAAAATTAATAACTTTTTTCTACGTAATTAATCTGTTCCAATTGTTTTTTATTTTATAGACTGATTTTTAAATTTAACCAAAATGGCGAATTGGGACACTGAAAAAAGAATTTAGATTGTCCGTCGCTATCATGCATTGGAGTCCGTAGTTTCGGCACAAAGAGAATATATTCGCACGTTTAGCGGTATTCCTCTTAGCAGATGAACCATAATGAGGCTCGTAAACAATTTCAACAAAGATTTGAACTTATTCCCTTATAAAATTCAAATAACAAATAAACTCAACGCAGCAGACTTGATTCGCTTGAAATTTTGCCAGAAGATCCTTCAAATGGTAGAAGAGGACGAAAACGTTTTAAACTGTCTTTTTATGTCTGACGAGGCCCATTTTGATCTAAACGGCAATGTTAATAAACAAAATTGTCGAATATGGAGTGATTCTAATCCACAGACACTCCATGAGGCGGAATTGCATTTCAACAGAAAAATTTATCGCGTAACAGTGTGGTGTGACTTTCATCAAAGTGCATTGTCGGGCCTTACTTTTTCGAAGAGAACTGTGTTACTGTTACGGTCACTGCAGACCGTTACTTAAAAATGTTGAAAGAGTTTTTTTATCCAGAACTACGCCGAAAGAGAATCACTTTCAACTCTGTGTGGTTTTAACAAGGTGGTGCAACTCCTTACATAGCCAGGTCAGTTATGACAGAGTTGCAGCAAAAA
This sequence comes from Nephrotoma flavescens, assembly GCA_932526605.1. Classification (NCBI taxonomy): domain Eukaryota; kingdom Metazoa; phylum Arthropoda; class Insecta; order Diptera; family Tipulidae; genus Nephrotoma; species Nephrotoma flavescens. Next base: position 269,936,753 of record OW052221.1, on the reverse strand, counting down.
ATCCCCAATAAGCTGATTTCAAGAAACTCCACATTTCGTTGCCCCCCCAGGTCTCCTGACCTTACTACACCTGATTTTTCTTGTGGGGTTATTGCTAACAGGAAGTTTACAAAACAAAACCAACAAATTTGAATGATTTAAAGCAATCCATTCGACCGATAATTGAGGAAATTCCCGCTGCAACTCTTCAGGCAGTAATGAATAATTTTTTGCTGAGATGTCGCACATGCGTCAACGTGCGTGGTGGCCATTTAAATCCCATTATTTTTTAAAACCAATTAAGAAAACTTAATAGAAATGAATTATCTTTCAAATGAATCAAGAAAAAAATTAATTACGTGAATTAATCAAAAAGTTATTTGAGTTTCTTAATGTAGCAATATTCATCAGCCACCCTGTAGTTGATATTCCTCTGTAGCATGTAACGACATCTCGTTTACCCTATTTAAAAATTGATGTAATTTTTGAAATTTTACATTTTTCAAGAAACACGCCGCTGCTGCCATCATAATAGAAGATGGTATATTGTGAAGACCACAACCATCTCTAAATCCCTTAAAGCCAATAAAATGTTATCCTCAAAAATAACAGGAAGAGCTATTGATACGTTGTTGTTGGTGGGGTGTTCGTACCATACACTAGCAACGCTTGGTTTATATACTAATTGAAAAAACGTCGCGACAGAGAGATATAGTTTGGAGTTTAAAGAGCTGGTATTGTTATAGGTCATATTAGCAGATCCTTCAATTTTGCGTTTATTCCTAAAGTATTTCCAATTTTTTTTTGGATTTATTTTGATTTTTCCTTGAATTTAATCGAGATACAATCTGTATTTTAATTTGAAGGACTAAGGATGAGCATTTTGTGACTTACAACACATAGGTACTTATTAAGTTCGAAACCTTGCTGCATAATACCATTAAATTTAATGCTTCAAAATTTTCGTTTATATCATTGGAATTAAGTGTTATTTGCCAGTTAATGGATTCCAGGTAACTTTGTAGAACTACATGGTTTGTTTTCTTGAAGTTGCATTTGATTGGTTGTAGGTGTTGCGAACTCGCCATTAAATTAGTTGAGTCAAATAAAATATCTAGAGATTTGTGATTGATATCATTCACGATCGAAGGTAACACGCGGATTCTGAAATTTTGAAAGTGTCAATGTCGTTGCTGAAGACAAAATCCAATAATATATCATGATTATTAGCAGTTGTGTTTATTTGGTTCAAATTATATTTGGAAGATTAAAATCATCATGCGCGAGAACTAAATCTAACCAGATTGTTGTATTAACAACAAACTGATCAATCGCATCGATGCAAGTTGCGTAATGATCACTATTTGACTGAAGTCGGTGGGACTAAAGTTACTGGAGCATTCCAGAGTTTAGAATGTACTGCTATCAGTACGCCACCATCCGAATTCTTTGAGCTAGTTTCGAGAGACCGATCGCATCTGTAAACAACGTAATCATGGCCAAAAACTTCTCCGCTCCTTATGCCGGTTTTAATGAAGTTTCACATGTTACGTAAATAAGGTAGTTTGATTTTAAAACGAGGTTATAAAACTTAGATGCTTTTGATGCCATTTTGTTTACGTTTTGATAGTAAATTGCACATTTTTCATAAACCGATCTTTTCTTAGAAATTATGGGTTAATTTACCTTTTGAGTATGTATTAGTATAGGCTCGATCTATGATTAAAAGTGAGTGTAGTATATCATTAGCCACTGGTGAAAAATATCTAAATGATTGTGCGTGTTCCTTGAAATTGCAACTATGGCATGCGGTACACTATCGAACAGCTCAAGCAGTTGCGAATCGATTCTAATACATATCATACTTGGTGAGGTTAATCCTTGTGTTTCGTGGATCGTCATGGCTTTACTAGATTCTGGTATCTTAAGCTGGGAGTTTATCAGCTTTAGTAAAAGTTAGATGGAAAGCAGAGGTTCCAACAGAGGTATCGACGACAATGTTGACGGCAGGTGGATAAATTTGGTTGAAAATTGCACGGTATTCATACTACTGATGTTAGGGAATAGTATTCCGTTAAAGCAGAAGTAACATCAGCTGGGCATCTATATGTTTCGTTCTAGTATATATTCCGTCTTTGTTACGAATGCGCGTGTTTGTTACATCGGAAAATTGCCACACGTTGACATGATGTAATCTGTCAATATATGGTATTTGGTTAGATATATAGGGTTTTCCAATAAGAGTGATACGATTTTTAAAAAAAACACACTAATTGTTAAGGAAATTGAAATGTTTTTTTTTTATTTTTTATTTTTATTTAATGTAAAGTACAATCGATACAATTAAGTTCTGGATAAAACGTCATTCAAATGGCCGACTTCTTCTGCAGGAACGAATTCGATGAAACCAATTTTCGAGCACTTTTTCCACTAAATCAAGTCGTATGTCATGAATAGCACGTTCAATATTGACTTGTAAAGCTTGAACAGAGTTTGGTTTATTGCTAAAGACCAATGACTTCAAATAACCCCACAAGAAATAGTCTAATGGTGTTAAATCACATCTTCTTGGAGGCCATTCAATATCACAAGTTGCACTTGCTGTGTGGCACGTAGCCCCGTCTTGCTGGAACCAAATATTGTCAAGATCAACTTCTTCCAAATTCGGCAATAAAAAGTTGGTTATCATCGATCTATACCGATCTCCATTGACAGTAACGGTGTTTCCAGCTTCATTTCGAAAAAAATACGTACCGATGATTCCACCAGACCACAAACCATACCAAACTGTCAATTTAGGTGAATCTAATGGTTTTTCATGAATAATTTGTGGATTTTCTTCGCACCAGAATCGACAGTTTTGTTTATTTACCGCACCACTCAGATGAAAGTGAGCCTCATCGGAGAAGATGATTTTCTTCAAATTGTTATCGTTTTCAAGTTGTTCCAAGGCAAAATCGGCAAACTCATGGCGTTTACAGTGGTTCAATGGCTTCAGTTCTTGAGTGAGAACAATTTTATACGGATGCAAACCCAAATCCTTTCTCAAAATCCGCCAGGTTGTGGTTTGAGACAGTCCCAATTCTTGAGAACGTCCTGGACGCGACAAATTACGGTCTCCAGCAACACTTGCCTGTACGGCAGCAATATTTGCATTACTTCGAGCGTTTCTTTGTCTTATTGGCACTTGAACATTATGTAAAGAAAGTGTACGCTCAAAATTTTCAACAATTCAACGATTAGCGAGCACACTTAGACGATTATTACGACTATAAAATGGCAAAAGCGCACGAAAAGTTGCAATTGGAGAACGATTATTTTGAGAAAGCTGAATAATTTGTAAACGTTGTTCTTGCGTATATCTCACCATGATGAAATTGTAAACATTACTGAATACAATGAAACAAAAAATGATCGATCATGACATATTACAAATGGCCGAAACGTCACTTAAAAATCATATAAAAATCATATCATTTCAAACCCTATACTATGATTTTTTACTCACACATTTGTGTGGTTTGGACTTTAATTGAGCCATTTTTTTTTTGGTTGAAAAAGGTTTGGTTTCCAATCAACAATAATTCCAAGATACTTGAAACTTTCAACAGCTTCAATGGAAATGCACGAGCTGGAGCAATTAATGGCATTACAAAAACTGGAATGATACGTTAACGATGAATGTAAAATACTGCAACCCAAACTAAAATGCATAATCTTAGTTTTGTCATTTAAAATTAGGAAATGTTGGTCAAACCATTTCTTTAAAACTAAAAGGTCCGCTGCAATTTTACGGCAAACATCAGTTTGTGAGGACCCACGATAACATAAGCTCATATCGTCTGCAAAGGTAACCATAGTGCCTGCCAAATTTGTACTAAAAATTGAGCTTATGTAAATCAAAAATAAAAGAGGCCCCAAGACGGAACCTTAAGGAGCACCAATGTTTAAAACATAAGAACTGCTCATAGTTCCATTCACCTTAATAATATGATTACGATTTGCAAGATATGATTTAAACCAATTATTATTGTTCACTCAAAAAAAAAAAATCTGTAAATATACAGCACACAAAATAATTTGTAAATTATAAAAATAAATTGTAAAAATAACAATTTTTTTTTTAATAAATTCAATAAAATTTTCATAAAATTGAAAATGTTGAAAAAATACAGTAAAAATTTGTAAATTTAATAAAAATTTCGTCAAATATACAAAATATTAATAATAAAATTGAAAGGGACGTTGTTAAATTTACAAATTATTTTGTATGCTGTATATTTACAAAAATTTTGTAAATTTTTTTTTGAGTGTTTCCTCTGAAACCGATTTTAGAAAGCTTATGTAATACAAGATTATGATCAACCATGTCAAAGGCTTTTTTATGTCTACAAAATGTCCAGCGCAAGAGTCGGAATTATTTAGCGATGCATGCATGCCATTTAAAAATTCAATTAAAGCAGACTCAGTGGAAAACCCATTGCGGAAACCGTGCTGATAACAACTTATAATACCATGCTTCTCTAAAAATACCACCATTCTAAATTTAATGATTGATTCCATTATTTTTAACAAAACTGGTTGTAGAGCGATATGCCGGTAATTATTTAAGTCGCATCTGGAACCATTTTTTTGAAGAGGTAATATAATTGCTGATTTCAAAATTTCAGGAACAATACCGGTTCCAAAACAACAATTAAAAATATGACATAAAGGAAGGCATATAATACTTTTTACACTATTTGCCGTAGGCACTTGGCGAAACACACCTTAATAAACACATTTTATTAAACACTTGTTTTTTATTTCGCAAAATTAGATTTTTTGAATATTTTAATTAAAAAATTTGTTCAAAAAAGGTTTAAAAATCACTCGATCGATTTCGACTTGTTAGGTCATCATCAGGAGTATCTACTCCTGATGATGTAGATACTCCTGATGATGACCTAACAAGTCGAAATCGATCGAGTGATTTTATAACCATTTTTTGAACAAATCTAATTTTGTGAAACAGAAAACAAGTGTTTAATAAAATGTGTTTATTACGATTAAGTGAGGGCATATAAGACTAAGGGAAATTTTAATTATTGGGTGTATGCATTAAAAACCGGAATTTTATAATAGATGTCATTACTTGTTTATGCGTTATAGTACATCATGGACATATATGTCTTGAAAGCCCTATTCAATATCTGTCAAAATCAGCTAAAAGTTTTTGTTTTGATTGTGCACATCCAACCGATGTCACCGATTGAAAATTTATCAAATTTGCGAAAAAACAGCATTTGCGGGAAGTTTTGTTATGTCACCTTTTCGCAAACAAAACTGCAGCTGAAAGTCATCGTTTGCTCGTGGTTTTGTATGGTGAGCGTGCTCTTGCAAAAACACAGTGCTTTGAGTGGTTTAGTCGCTTCAAAAGTGGTGATTTTGACATCAAGGACAAAGAGCGTCCTGGTCAGCCGAAAAAGTTTGAGGATGAAGAATTGGAGGCATTACATGCGAGTTGAAGCCAAGAGACGTGGAAAGACGATTTTGTATGTAGTTTTTGCATCGTATTGTCACTGGCGATGAAAAATGGATCCATTACGATAATCCCAAGCGCAAAAAAGCGTATGGTAAGAAAGTCGAGGCTGGCCCATCGGCACCAAAGCCGAATATTCACGGGGCCAAGGTCATGCTGTGCATTTGGTGGAACCAGCTATGAGCTGTTGCCAAGTGGCCAAACCATCAATGTCCAACTCTATCGTCAACAATTGATCCGATTGAAGTAGAAAATCCAGGAAGAGCGGCCAACATATGCGACCAGACACGAGCCAATCATTTTCCACCACGATAACGCTCGGCCACATATTGCGACGCCGATCAAAAATTACCTTGATAATAACGGATGGGAAATTCTGCCCTACCCACCTTATAGCCCAGACCTTGTTCCTTCCGACTACCACCTATTTCGATTCATGCAGAATGCCCTATCAGGAATACGCTTCACTTCAGTTCAAGGTATCGAACATTGGCTCGTTTCGTTTTTGGCCGCCAATCCGGCGCAGTTTTTCTAGGATGGAATTCATAAATTGCCAGAAAGATGGGAAAAAGTAGTGGGTAGCGATGGGCAATACTTTGAATAAAAAATCTTGTAACATTTTTCCACAATAAAGGCTCAAATTTCATAAAAAAATCCGGTTTTTAATGCATGTAATTGCTTGATTTTAAAAAAGCAATGGCTTTAGAAACTTCAATATCGTCAATAGGATTAAAAAAAAAGGATTGCTCAACGTAATCGCCGTCATGCTCCATAGAATTCCTATTACTAAATGGAAGACTAGACTAGAATTTGAAGCAATACTTCCGAAATAATTGTTGAACTCATTGGCTATATCAGAGGCATCAGTTAATAGATCATTATTAGAAGAATTAATGAGCTTAATATTTGACGAATTATTACTTAATATGTCATTGATAGTACGCCACGTAAGTTTGAAATCTCCGGAACAGTTATCAAATCTCTTTTTATAGTAAGCAACATGAGCGGCAATAGTTTTCGTTTTAACCTTAACGCAATAGGCTGTAACATGTTGCTGGAAATGTTGATTGTTTCTAGCATATTTCGCTTTTTAGTCATGTTTAACAATGCCTCAGAGATATGGTTTAATAGGACGATTACTACGTGACTTTTGTGAATATAGGCTAGCTGAAAAAACATCATTCCAAAGCGTTAGAAATACATCAACAGCTGCACACGAATCGCCAATAGCATAAATAGGAGAGACATAAACATTACTTAACAATTCCTAGAATTTAGATAGAATGACTTTTGGCTTAAGAGGTATTCTATCATTACTTTTCACCTGATTGATCTCGATCACAACATGCATCAAGTGATGGTCAGTAACCATATAATTAAATAATTCAACCTTGACGCGAGACAATTTATTGTCACGTAATCTGCAAAAAAAGTGATCAATACAGGTAGAAGTAGTATCAGTTACTCTAGTTGGATCATTAATAAGCGATGCTAGTCCTACGGAAGACATCTTGCAAATATAATTATCGGAAACGGAAGAGCAAGATAAAATATCAATATTAATATCACCCAGTACAAAGAGGTTTTTACTGTTTATATGTCGTAAATATTCAGAAAACTCATCGAGAAAGACATTCTCCGTAACGACCTGAAGCCGATAAAGGCAAATAAACGTCTCATTGCCAATTACAAGCTTTACCTTCACAACATCCGCTGAAACAAAGTTAATAGGTTCAACAAAACAATTTAAGTTACTTTTATAAAATACCAAAACCACCAGCACGATAACTATTGTTACAACAACAAACAAGATGGTAATCATTTAACTGATAGAATTCTATTTCATCACCATTAATCCAAATTTCACTTAAGAATGATAAATCAGGTAAACTGTTAAATGGAACCGACCAAATGGCATAGTGGTTAAAGCTTTGGCATTTGGATCGGGAGGTACCGGGTTCGAATCCCGATAGGGGCAGGATGCAAAAGTGAAATTTCATAACCGATTACGATCGGGGATGAAATGTAACACATCTATGACCCCCTGTCGGAGTGCAAAGCTCATTGGCCGACCCATCTTCCATGTCAGTATAGGCTGGCATGGAGCTTGCAATGTGCAGATGGTTTTAAATCGGCCCTATAGCCGTACGTCTTCGATTTGGCAGGTAATGCGTAAAGTAAGATGGAAAAATAAACCGCGAAAGAGCAGGAAGTGCTTCGGCCCCAAAACAGATGGCATGGATAAAAACAAAAAAAACAACTATTAAATGAATCTTGATGAGTCAAAAAAAGATTAAAATTATTCCTTTGGCTTTTAAAATATTCTGATGAATAATTTGAACACCCATACAATCATCCAAAACTAAACTATCTGAAATTCGATTATTGGCGGAAGTATCAACAAAGTTATCAACGCCACTAATTTGATCATAAGAATTTATCATAACAAATACAAAAAAAAAAAATATAAGGATCCAAATGTGGATGCGAGATAGTTTGTCCTCCTTCACCAAAAACCTAATATAATATAATAGAATTTCAAATAAGGTACACCATCCAGGTACACCTTGTATATTTGTAATGTCCGGCATCTTTATGTTTTCCTTAAGAGAGATATTATTTAACGAGTTGTATGTCTGGTGATCTAACATAATTTCCGAACCCGATGAACAAAAAATATATCTGTTTGGGGTAACAATTAATACATTATGGTGGATTTACATATTCGACGATTTTTCGGCATACATGCATACATAAACAATATTTCGACACATAATTCTGCTGTGTAGTTGCGACGAAAAGATCAATTTTGTTCATGCCTTTGCCGTGCCGAAAATTCGGCGAAGTAATACCCTTGACAGACTAGGATTAGCTAAACGCGTTTAATCATTTTTCGAGTTTATCTCTTAATGTGTCAACTTCGAGAAAACGAGTTTTATTTTAGGTTTAGTAACTAAACCGGTTTAGTGCACAAATCTCTCAATATTTTGAAGTTTATCGCATAAAAATGGGTTTAGCGAGAGCGCCATCTAACAATGAATGTTAAAATTTATAAATAGGACAATGCCATTTAGTACTGTGATACAATGATAGATGCCGCTTACTTTTTGAGTTATCCCTTTCGAGTTTTTTTGCTCCAATTTAAGTTTAAAATACACAAATGTGTATGTAAATAAAGACAGGTTGTAATGTCTACCACATTTTACCGGATCTTAGTTAAATGGGAATTCTTTAAAAAAAACATAATAATTTGATAACACATAAATTAAATAACATGTTAATTATTTCTTTTTGATAACTCAATTATTTTATTATTATTATAGTTAGTGTTGTTTTCCTGACGAAAACAAAATTAAGCGATATGCACAAATGTGTATTGTGGTCTTCAACTTACACATAATTCTATGTTTCACACATTCGTTTCTTGTAATCGAAATTTACATACACAATTGTGTATACGGGTGGGGTAGGGTTATATCCCTTTTCCTGCCTGCCATTATAATTGTGTGGGTAACGAAAACGTATCATGTCAAAATTTATTTTTGTATGTTTTGGTCTAACACACATTTGTGCATTCCTCTTACCGTAGAGTAGTGCCGGAAAATATACCATGGTATTGTATTTGGAATTGATATTTTTTTGTAATCTATATTCAAATCTCGAATCTGACAATTCTCGCGCAGAAAAAATATGGCGGATACACAGTGATGTATTAAATATATATTGTATATATATTCATTTATATTGTTTACATTTTTATGTTGTATTTGTATTAAAATGGAATAGGAATTTTGGGTAATTGTATCCCAAACACAAAGTTTAGGTTTTATAAATTAAATTGCGTTTAATTAAAATATTTTTTTTTATTTGTACCACAATAACATTTGTTTAATACCGATTCCGGACAAACATAGCGCTACCGTATTTTATTATTGAAACAAGATTTGCTAAACTTCATAGTGTGTCAACCTAATTGGATTTGTAGTAGATTAAGTAAACTAGTTTAACTAAACGCGTTTAGCTAAATCCTAGTCTGTCAAGGGTATACTCTTTTCTGTTGGTTGAATGTGTCACGAGATGTTGGGTTCAGAAAAATCGTCGGATATGTAAATCAACCTTTAGTGTCTTCAGACAGTTGCACCAGATTATTTCCATCAAAGCCAAACTGATGTTTTGTGGTTGGTTCTTCAAGAATTGTTTAGCTTACAAAAATAATTCCTAATACGTGACGTGAGATTCATTTAGCAATTTAAATTGTATGGCAATGCAACTTAGATGCAAAATATGCAATTATTTCAATTAAATATATATAGTTTCTTGTCTGATATCCGAACGAACATAATATACATAACATTTTTACTTAGTTGTTAGTTCGTCCATCGCATGCGATCTATTATCAAGGCAATTCTATTGTGCAATCTATACATATACAAATGTAAGAAGAAGATGAATTAATATCTCATAATAAAAACACATCTTGTCGTAAAGCAAATAAAAATATTATAACAAATAATATATAATCCCCAGGTCCGAATGGGGGTTTCATGAAATTAGGCGTAGCTAAGATGTTTATTCCATGTTCATTTCATCGCAATTGTTTACTCAACGGGGAATTCCGCAATTATCTAAGACAACAAACGATTTAACTTGTGATTGTGACAAATTATTTTTTAATTCGTTAAAAGAACCACGGTTAGTTTTAGAGATTTCTTGGCATAATTAATCGATAGCAAGCTACCCAATTTGCCCCATAGATAACACTATCGTCGTTATTTTAACACGCTGGTTTGTTTCTCCGCTCGTTTCTTAACGATCATATGCTCTAGAAAGCTTCGTCACGTTGATAATTCGCTTATCATACCGATTTTCTAATACATACGTAAATGATAAGATTTTCAACATTCTTTAACACTAAATATTTAATACGCCGATACGATTAGTTTAAGTATTTGGTGTCTAGTCTAGACTAATTGCACTTATAGGTAATCCTATACTATGATATGATGACGTAATTCAAAAGTTTTTTTTTATAATCGATTTGAAATTTTAAAAATTTGCGAATATTTTATCACGTCACTATATAAATAATACTGTGGTTATTTTTGCGTGGGATATTTTACTCGTCCCTTGCATTTATTTAGCTACTTCGTGAAAAATACGATATACAACTTTTAATATAGTGTGGTGAAATGCGGAGGTGTATGAAAAATATGATTTGAATTTTGTTGGCTTTCAGATAAAAAATAAAAGAGCAACGGGTGATTTTGTGATTATATAACGGGTAAAGTGGGTGGATGAAATTAAACAAAACTTGTGTATCGCAAAGGCGTATTAAAGGATATGTTTTTTTTTTTTGCTAAATTCCAGAATCGATTTGACGTATAACCAAATAATCAAAGAAAGTAAATCAAATTAAATATTGCAGCCGGAGTTGGGGGAATTATGAATCACCCTTTTACTTTGTATGATACCGTAAAAAGGCGATATAGAATAATTTCAATTCATATTCGTTCAAAATTCTTTTAAATGGCATTTATGGAATTTATTTCACTGTATTATATAGTACGCGTAAGAATTTTTCATTAATTTTCTTTATAATTTCGAATCGATTTAATTACGACAAAAACGATATGGCAAACTTATTATCGTTTTGAATTATTTCACCACAATTTCTTATGGAGTGATCCCAAGAATAATTTAAGCGTTATCTAATTGATATGTACGCTATCAGCTGGTAGGTTTCGTTTTCGTATCAGGCACAATTTGAATTTTGGTAGTATAATCAATATATAGAATAAAACGTATAGTTCGTGTGTGAAAACAATTTTGGCTCTTTATATGTTTTTTTTGGACGTGATTGATAAACATATGTATGAGTTGAATCTGTTATCAATTCGGGTTGACGACGCGACGTATTCATGTTATAGGAAGTATGAGTTTTGCTTTTAAAGTTTTTTCTGCGAACATATGAATTTTATGGTTTGTTGTGAACATATAAAAAATTTCCCACATGTACTGAATATACATACATATAAGTATATAGCATTAATCAAGGCCTTTCAGTTTACAAGCTTAGTATTTTAGAATAGTGCAAGGTGGTGATGTGCAACCGGATCTTTCCAAATAAGATTTGTTAGTTGTGTTTGTTTTTTCGGTAATTAAAATTCAACATCAACCGAAAACACAATCGCTTTACCATAATCGAACAAATTTTGAGATAACATTTTCTACACCGTTGCTATAGATATCTTCTCCATTTTATTTTTGCATAGCCCACATTCACTGGAGCAGGCTACCGCCTATAAATTATCACCTGAGAATATCTGATTATATCCACGATTGGCAACATGCATGGTATCAATTTCAATTTCATTTATAGCTTTTATAACTTTTAGCGGTTGTTAATATGCTCCGTTCACATATATGACTTGTTAGAGTATATCAAGTGCCTGTGTTTGTTGTTAATTAAATCTTTACTACTCATTGCAATTGTCGATGTTTGTGTTAGTTGGATTGTGTTGTTTATTTTCCTGTCTGTAATCATTTGGATTATTGAATGAACGGTCCATCCTATCCAATTCACGAGACTGCTGTATAAGGCTACTAACATGCCGCGGGTAAGTTTCAAGCTCACTTCTATGATGTGCAGGAAACATCACTGGTGGTCATTCACATTTGTCCATCAGCAATAGTTATTTGAGATTAGTGATGAGATGTTGTCGTGTTATCTCTTTCTTTGCCGCTTCACATTATACTAGCTCCCTTCACGTTACGAGAATTCGTGCTGAATTACGTTGAGATATGATATGGCACAGCAACTGAATGACTTGAGCACATGCACTCTACTACTCTGCATTCGATTATCACTTAATCACCCAATAATTGTATCAACCTGAGACAAGATTCGGCGACCGAACTGACTAGGTATCCTGATCTTTCGAGGTTCTCTAATTCTACAGGTTTTGGATATGTTACAGGTTCTAATAATAGAAGAACTACAAGAGCAAACTGCCGTTATACAACGTACCCCAGTTCGATTTGTATAATTTCCAGTTTTCTAATCCCCGTTAATATTTTGACCATGCATGGCCTGTGAATAAGTAGTTAGTTTGTTAGTAAGGATAAGTAACTTTCTTGTTTGGTCTCTTTTTATCGCCATGAAGATGAATTACACATAAGAAGTTTTTGTTTGTTTAATCCATCCTTCCAACCATCTTAAAGATGAGGAGGGCAGCTTTTTATGTTTTACCTTCCTATAAACCTTTCAATGTACTCATCGTCGTCAATGATTGGAATAATCAATCAATCGCGTCCAGGGGGCATCTCATCGCACTAAGCACACAGCTGTCCAATAAAACGCTAAGTGGATACCCTGCAACAATATAACGAACTATTCGCCAACAAAACCCCGAACTATAATTCCTAGCAGATTTTCACAGAAAATTCAGCCCACATATTCACTATCAATATATACCTATGTATGTACATATTTACACACGGTTAGGGGATCCTATAAAAAAAAATACTGCATGTACAACATTATATACATTCTCGACTCCCTCATAATTCTGCAAGCCGGCTCACACCCCCGACCATCCCGAAAACAATTATTAAATTTCACCAATGCTCCATAAAATGCTCTCATTAATAATTCACTGAACAAGCAGCACAACTCAACTTAATCCTGTAGTCAGCCCAAAACCTCCAATGAATGATCACATAACCAAAACTGAACACAATTACATCCCAAAAAAAACAACGAGTGAAAAAAACCCAAAATGAAGGGCCAAAACCGCGTTGGCGGGGGGCCCAAACCGCATTCCCCTGGTGCCAAAAGCCCAAAACAAACCCACCGTCCAAACCGTATTCCTCTGGTCCATTGAAAAAACAGGTTTATAGCACAGTTAATTGGGAAACTTTCGTTCCACAAAATTTTTATATAGGGAAAAAAATTTTCCCATTTAATTCTGTTACGAAAATATTTACACGAAACCTATTTCCTCAGTAGGCCAGAGAAACATAATTCAGACAAAAATGCCACGAAAACCGTTCCCCCAACTCACCATTCCCAGGGAAAACCAGAACAGTGCTACTGCGGAAGAAAGAATACATATCAACGCCCACAAGTGTTAAAACACATTTAACCATTATCTAAACGTTTACAAATATACAAAGAAAAACAGATAATGCACAACTTCGCAGCCCAATACATCAAATTTTACCAGTACCTTAAACCTTAACTGTGTTCCGAACAGGAAAAGGCAGTCGATAAAACTCACTCGGCTCACGAAGCAAGCCACATCCTCACTCAATGTACATCCCTTACACATACAGTACAATACACACTTATACAAAAAGATCAACAACCACTAAAACCCCGAAACGACCGCAAAAAAACAAGTCAATTGGTCGACCGCCAACACCACTGCAGATTACAACAATCGTTCAATCCGACCAAGACCGACACTCTTGGGCAAACTTCGACGCAAAAAACGCAATGGAACCCACCTCATGGGTCACTGCAAATACGATTCATTCGCGCACAAACCGCATACTGCACCGACAACACTCAACGAGCGCTTCCAAGAAACCCGTAAAAAAACGCAACCTCTTACAAATCTCGCACACCCAACTTGAATACACATCTTCAAGAAATCAATCAAAACGCTATAAACTCATATTCTGTATATCACCCCTACCGGATACCCGCCCAATTCAATCAACGAAAACCTTAAAGCATAGGACACCCGCATCGGTTCACTGCATGCAAGACAAACATATCTCAGCATCCTTGTAAGATGTCACATTCTCCCTACATACCCACAAACAAAAACATATACACAAACACACTTACCGGTGAACATTCCTCTGAGCTTTATAGTACTGATATTCTACAACATCCAACACTACACCCACCCATTATCATTCAGCTCATCCGGGAACCGGTGTGAAGTTCTTGGACAAAAGTTTTTGGACAGAAATTTATGCGAGTGTTCTTTGTGAAGTTTTTGGACACAATTTTATTTCTTGGACTAAAATTTATGGAAGTATGCAATTTTAACAGTGTATTTATTTTATATTAAAACAATTCGAAAAAATTATAATAAATATTGAAAAAATAAAAGATTTTTAAGTAAATCACATACCATATTGTATAAAATGATAAACCAAATAGCAAAAATCTCAAAGATTGGCTCGCATACTGACTAAACACGTTCGAAAGGTGATACATAAGGCTATTCAAATCACTAAGCCCCATCTCAAAATGATGAAGAAGGCTCGTGAATCGGAATTTTTAAAGTTTCACCAATACAGCGAGTCTGCATATTCACGGATATTCTACTACTCTAAGGCAAATAGCAGAAATCTCGGAAATTGGCTCACATACAGACTATAAACGTTCGAAATTGAGCTATCAGTAAGCCCTATCTCGATATGATGACCAAGGCTCGTGAATCGAATTTTTAAAATTTTCGCAATACAGCGAGTCCGCATATCCACGGATGTTCTAGTACTCTAAGCCAAATAGCAAAAATCTCAGAGATTGGCTCGCATAGTGACTATATACGTTCGAAAGGGGATACATTACTATATTCAAATCAGTAAGCCCTAGAGATAGACGTATATAGTCACTATGTGAGCCAATCTCTGTAATTTTTGCTATTTTGTTTAGAGTAGAAGAACATACGTGGATATGCAGACTCGCTGTATTGGTGAAACTTTAAAAATTCCGATTCACGAGCCTTCTTCATCATTTTGAGATGGGGCTTAGTGATTTGAATAGCCTTATGTATCACCTTTCGAACGTGTTTAGTCAGTATGCGAGCCAATCTTTGAGATTTTTGCTATTTGGCTTAGAGTAGTAGAACATCCGTGGATATGCAGACTCGCTTTATTGGGAAAACCCTAAAAATTCGATTCACGAGCCTTGGTCATCATATTGAGATGGGGCTTACTGATTTAAATAGCTCAATTTATCCTCTTTCGAACGTATATAGTCACTATGCAAGCCAATCTCTGAGATTTTTACTATTTGGTTTATCATTTTATACAGTATGGTATGTCATTTACTTAAAAATTTATAATAATGAGCATTTTAGATTTTTTAATGTCAAACAATTTCTTTTATTTTTTCAATATTTATTATAATTTTTTTCGAATTATTTTAATATAAAATAAATACACTGTTAAAATTGCACACTTCCATAAATTTTAGTCCAAGAAATAAAATTGTGCCCAAAAACTTCACAAAGAACACTCGCATAAATTTTTGTTCAAAAACTTTTGTCCAAGAACTTCATACGGGCCCATCCGTATTCTCAATCTGCACAATTATTCAAAAACCAATTCAATCATTTCGATTCAACAATAAATCTAGACAATACGGTAAATCAAGTATTCCCGTACTTATATACTAGAAGTAATTTCAACATAAACAAATAAGTGGGGTTTTACTTAAAAGTGAAACTTACACCATTGGAAAAATTAAATTACTTATACCAAGCAACCAAAATCTACATATTATATTTAATTTGGTCATATTTCACTTAAAGCCATACTATTCTAGTGAATTATAAAATTATATACAAAAAGATATTGGTGATCAAGGATAATTTAATTATATAAAATTGACCTGTCTTGCCATCATTCTTACATCTCTTATGATTTATTCTTTCTTTAGGGACGATTTCGGCCGAAACAAGCACTTGTTTGGAGTGTGGGTGTATGAGAATACAAAATTAAAATAGTGTGATGGAGGTATTTCAATGAAACTTTAGAGGACCACTTTTTATGATTTTTAAAATTTCATTCAATGTGCATGAATACCGCCGCAGTTTTCAATATTACTGTTGTTGGAGGTGTTTGAAGGATTGGATATTGGACCACTAAGTCGTCGAACGGCAAGCGAATGTTGAAAACCCTCAACTACATTGAGGATAACATCTTAAATGTTAGTATTGGTTTCTCTATATTGTACCATTTATAAACAAAACTGTTTTGTATTGCCAAGTAAAAAAGTTGTTTTGAGATACGAAACTCTTTTAGTATAACTAAGAATCCCTAAAAAATTGATTCGACATGTAGAACGACGCTGTATCAATGTTGAAAATATAAGCAACCACCAATTTTTACAGCATATTCCGGGATTCGTTTAGCACAAATTTGTCTTGAAAAATATTAATGTAAAATACAAAATAAAATAAATCCTCTTTGGATTTGAAATTTTTAAATATAAAAGTAAAAAAACATGTAGGCATAATGGGGGCATAAAATTGTCTTAATCTAGTTTTAAAATTATCTATAGTTAAACAGAAATCAAACAAATAGTTAATGTTATTGAAACTTACACATCATCTTCACTGGTTCATTATCGCCTCAGTTGGTTCTGTGTCCATCTCATGATGTCATGAGAAGGAAGTCATGATCTCTTAGTTGTCTGTCAGGTTGTATGTCTTACACCCGGTTAAATATTGTGGTTGCCGCTGTATGTTTTCGTGGTAAGTCATAGACCCATCTGTGTTTCCAGGGCAAGTAGCGTATAAACTTCTTTTGAATTTTCTCAATACTTTGGATATGATCTTCGTAGAACGGACACCACACATTTACAGCATATTCCAGTTGGGATCGAACATAGGCACGATACAGGAGCTTATTTCTCTCCAAATCAAAAATGTAACCCGTTCAACGAGTACGGAGTTCGCTCTAGCGATGCACAGCTTAATGTGCGCTTAACAAACCCTCATGTTTTCAACGAATGTAACCCTTAGGTCTTTAGTTCCAAGTATACTACCTGAAGAAGTAAAGGGTTGGCATTTTGGTGAAATGATAGAGACTTGGACTTTTCAATGTTGAGACTCAGAGAATTAAGTTTCAACCATATCGCTAGGTTGTTAAAATCTTCCTGTAGTTTATTGGCATCGTCGCCTGATTCAACTCGTAGATTTTGAAGTCATCTGCGAACATCAAGATTTTGGAATGCTTTATCACTTCAGAAAACCATTAATGAAGATCGTGAAAATTCATGCCTCTGTAGCAACATCATTTCTAGATCCAATTTTAAAAAAATAGGCGTTATTTATAAGGAAAAGTTGCCGATTGTAACGACTGAATAAACAAAATGCTTAGAGACCAAATTTTCTAAATTTTTCGAAAATAAAGCCGGAATACCATCAGGACCCATCTTTCTTCGAATCCTACAAATGCTCGCTGGATGTCTTGTGGCTCGATGTGTCGAGTAAATATGAATAGTACATTCACTAGCGGCTAAATCTTTATAGTTATCAATGTGTTCTGCTTTATAAACAGATTGGAAAAACTCAGTAAACATATTCGTTAGGATCTGTAGATCACAAGATTTTTTTATCTTTAGATCTCATCCAGTAACCATTAGTTTCCCGTTTGGGTTTAAAAAATATCCAAAGGTGCCTGGGATCTCCTTTTACCTTTAGATAGCGAATATAGCTTTTGTATCTCAGTTCAAAATAAGAGTCAAAATTTTGGTTACACGTAATAAATTTCTGTTAACTATGCTGCGAACACTGAAATTTGAATCAGTGTCGTTATTCGAATTCACGTTTACATGCATAATCCCATTCATTCTTTCATCATCAAGTCCAACTAATATTTGAGAAATATAATTTATTAAGCTTATGTCTGATTGATCGGCCGCATTGGTAATTTCCATAATTGTGTCATATAGCACTTGGTATACAATGAAGTAGGCGAATCAGGTGAAACATACGATACGTAAATTCGTATTGACTTATTATTGATGGCTATTTAAGCACACATCGATGGGGTTGTTAAATCTATCAATTAATTAGGCAGTGATGTATCGACCGCTATGAGTACTCCGCCACCGGATGCTTGTTTCGGGTGAGCGATCGCATCTATATTAACAATATGTGGTTTATGGATGCAATCGACTAGGGAAGGACTAAAGAAAAAATCCGAAATTAAGAAACTGGAAAGAGTGTTTTTAAAACAAATATATGAAATTGAGCTACCTTTGAAGACATTTTATTTACATTTTGAAACTAAAATGTCTGTTTTATATAGTCTTTTGTCGATGTGACAAGGTTGAGGGGGTGTCATGATTACATTCCGAATTTGTGGCACTATTTTTTCCAGCTTTAAAATTTGCTACTGGATCCTAATCCACATGGGATGGCTATAAAAACGCTTGTTTTGCCCCAATCAAATTCCATGACAAACAGTTCTGTTGGCCACAGAGTAGAGCTCATCGTGCTTTGAAAAACTTCACCTGGGATATTGATTTTATTCTATACGTAATCATATTTCAATCCGAAGCTTGGTTTCGGCACCATGCGTTGGGCAAACAGTTCGTCAGTATTCGCGATATTTGTCAGTAGTTTGCATCTGCTGCTATTAACGATACTCTAAATTTTATATTGGAATGAGTAATGATAGAATAAGAAAAATACATACTTGATTCGCTGCATAAAGGATTTAACTTCCATATGACTCTAAATCAATAACTCAAAAACTGATTATTGAGTCTCTGTTTTCGGAAATTGCGATACTTTCGGGTAAATTACGATTTTTAGTCATACATTCCACACATTTAAAGGAGTGAAAAGATTCAATTATTTAGTATAACTTATCATTCTTAAGGCGTATAAGTTTGTGACCCAAATTATATCAAAAATGATACTAAAGAGTTGAATGCGCAACTTTCGGAACAGAAATGGTTTTACATATCCTTTTATTCATTTCATTTGGCGCCTGCTCTGCAAAATAGACATTAGCGGTTACAATGAGTCCCTCCTTTGATGGCACCTCTTCGTCTTCTGAAACAAATTTTTAGCATAAGAAACATAAAATAGCGATGGGAGCTAGATCTTGAGAAAACGCTGCGTGGTCAATCAAACCAAACTGTAATTCAAGCATTTTAAACATGGGAACCACCGAAGTGTGACTCAGTGCGCCTTGCTACATAAAAGAACACACCCGAAAACAAAAGTCCTGACTAGTAAAAAACAGCTGCTATCACGTTTCTCTCAAATGCAAGGGCTTAATTCGTCGCAATAATCTGATACAAGCAGCTGATCGTCTAAAATAACTAAAAAATGTTACAGACACTTTTCAAGTTATCTACAATTATATTGATACAAGGGTTTTGATAAATAGCATCACCTTTAAATTGAAGCTTTTCAAATTTTTTAAGCACTATCAATAGCAAATTAATGTTGTTGTAAATTTTCTATCATTTCCCATTTATATTTTTTTAAGGACATTAACCACTTGAGTGGTGATTTTTACTTTCTCAAAATGTTGATTAATGTTGTTCATAAAGACAGCAGTAGATGTGCTCGACGGATTATTCTAAGACAAATAATTCCATTGTGGTAGTGGAAGTTTTATTTTACTGATCAATTTACTGAAACACACTATAATAACACCGCTCTTACATACACTGCGCAAAACAAAAAACGCAACAGTAAATTTTTTAGAAAAAATACCCTTTTTTCAAACGCTTGTATCTTGGTGAAATGTCGGTTTAATTTTTTTTTTTTTTACTTTTAAAATGTAGCAAATTTAGTCTACTTTCCAATGCTGATGTCCGTTTTTTATTATTTTAGTTTATGACATTCTCTTGAGTCAAACAAAAATGTTTTTAACGACTGCCAACGAACTATCCTGAAAAATTTAAACCGACATTTCACCAAGATACAAGCGTTTGAAAATAGGGTATTTTTTCTAAAAAATTTACTGTTGCGTTTTTTGTTTTGCGCAGTGTATCTAGCATCGCAATTCATCAATTTTTGTAATGAATAACCAAGTATCAGAGGATTAAAGAGAAGATGTGTAAGATTGAAGAAGGCAGATTAACATTCTTCCAACCAGCGAAAAACATCCGCATCTTCATTTTGGTATGACGTGTTCCACAAATTATCCACGAGGAATCGATAATTTTTCTTTGTTGGGCGCTTGATCTGTAGTAGATTCAGAAGTACACAGAAATTGTGTGCCTATTTACTTGGAATTAGTTTTAAGTTCCCGATTCAAAGGTGTTCGAAAACTGCCAATAAATTATTGAGCTGAGAGGCAAAATCTGGTGCAATATTGTTGTCCATACATCATATGCTGAATATGCGGCTTTGCCAAAAATTTACTTTTGAATCTTTTACAAGCTGTAAAAACTGTGTTTTTGAAGATCTAACGGAGACTCGTTAGTTGGGGATTTAAGTTTTCTTATGCCAAAAAATATTAGTATTTTTAGTAAAGACATAACTTCAAACCAAAGTAATAAAAGTTTTTTGGAAACAAAAACCAGTAAGACTGCACATTATACTAAACTAGACCTAAAATAGAGGACCTCAAACGAAACTTTTATCTGTCAAACTATAATATAGATTGTCAATGGCTTATTTAGTAAATATAAACTAAAATTTACGTGCTTTGACTGGTTGTGTAACGAAATCCCGGTTTTCAAATTGCTGGTTTTCAAAATCCAGGTTTTTAAAATTCTGGTTTTCTAAATTCCGGTTTTTTAAAATTCCGGTTTTGTATAAAAAAAATCCCGATTTTTAGGAAATCCTGGGTTTGAATTTTTAAAATTTGACATGTGGGAAAATGGGACTCTTAAATGATTTTTTGACAAAATTCAAAAATAAGTTTGCGGTAAAGTTCTAGAAAATGGCTAATAGGGATGGAATTTGGCCTTTTCTTAACATATTTTGTTGAAATTCGATACGTGCGAAGGAAATGGGATTCTAAAAGATTATTCGATAAAGCGGCCGAATGTGTCGAATCGGGTTACTTTTCGTTTTTGGAAATATAAATTTTTTAATTTGTTTTCAGGAATATTTCGTAATTTTTTTTCAAATATTAATGAATTTGCTAGATAAAATTTTCCTTCACTGAGTGGATACGTGGAATTTTAACATTCGGACAGATCGGGTGCCAATATATGGCACTGTTGTTGTAATTTGACAAAAAAATGGGAGATCAGTTTTTTCCGACTTGACTCCGATAAAATAGCACCGACTCCACGAAACCGACTCCCGCTTCTGACTTCGCAGCGTTGATTTTTTCTAGTAAATTTTTGGACAAGATGTCGTATTTTAATGTTAAAATATTATTAGTCCGGCCGGCTCGAATTAATAAAAAATATTCTTTTCAAAATGAAGACTTTAGAACTAGAAGAAAAGAAAACCGGGATTTTGAAAGTAGTACAGCCGCTTTGATTCTATAAAAACAGCAAAAGGCAATAAACTTTCGTTTATTCCGTTTCGCTCTAGCCGCTGCTCATTTCGGACAGTGTTCCAACCAAATTTAAGCTGATCGGCGCTTTATCGCTCAAAGTCCTTGAAGCAAATGGTTCCGTGTTGTGAATAAATCTAGACTTGTCATTTTCAACTTTAATCAAGTATAATACCACAGGATTTCAGGTTAATTTTATAATTATTTTAAAAACCGTGACAAACTGGCCTGTGGCCTTAATACTTTGGCAGTAAAACCTTCTTGCAAAATCAGATACGTGTGAGAGATTTGTGTCTTTTGGCTTGTGTAATGTATTATTTCACTACTCAACAATTAACGATTAAAATTTCCATTAAAAATAGATATTTAACAAAATCAATCTTATCAACTATACATGCTATCGTAGTATTTATATACTCGTATATTGACTATGATAAGATAGCACTTGTTAGTGACTTGTGATGAATTTACCTTTACTAATATAATCTTTCGTGTCGTTAAAATTTCATTTAGTTTTCGTAGTTACGTACACCAAGCCACCATACTTTAATAATTTAAACAAAATGAGTTCGGTCGAAACGGAAGTTGACGATGAAAAAATAATTTTAATTAATGATCGACCGATCACACCTGTAATCAGTGCCTAGTTTAGTTCAATTATATTATGCCGCCCATCATAAATCATAAATTAATCTAATCGCATGCAATTGTTTTTTTTTCTCTATTTCCAGTGATAACATGGACGAGTTTAGTGAATCCGAGGGTTTACTCGATGATAAGAAAATAGAATCTACCCGACTCACCATTAGCGGTATGACCTGCCAATCATGTGTTCGAAATATTGAAACAAATATAAAAACAAAACCAGGAATTATAACAATAAATGTAATTCTAAGTGAAAATGCCGGTTACATTGATTACGATCCAATGATCACGGACCCATACAAAATAGCGGACGCTATCGATGATATGGGTTTCGATTGTAAATATAACGAGGACGATGATCGGACTAGTATTGTAAAAACAAATACTCAACGTAATAGTAATTCACCGAGTAATAGTAATAATAGTGGTAGTGGAAATACGCGAACAACTCGAATAGAAATTATCGGTATGAAGTGTTTAAAGTGTGTCAATAAAATCGAAACCAATTTACGTCAAGCGAACGGTATTATCACGATAAATGTAAATCTAGACGCAAAAGTGGCAAATATTGAATATAATTCGGATGTGCTGAATTCAATTAAAATTGCCGAGCTAATCGGTGAACTAGGGTTTACAACAAGTATTGACGGTGAAATAATATTCGATAAAGACGAGAATTTCAATAAGACTGATAATAAAACAATAGCTAATGATAAATTAATTAACAGTAATAGTAGTACAAGGGGAACGACAAAAATTTCAATGGATGATCACTTACAGAAATGTTTTGTGCATATAAAGGGGATGACGTGCGGTAGTTGTGTGGCCGCTATTGAAAAGCATTGTCGTAAAATTTACGGTATTGACAGCATTTTGGTGGCATTGTTAGCAGCGAAGGCAGAAGTTAAATTTAATCCGGCACACATAACGCCCGAAAATGTGGTAAAATCCATAACCGAATTGGGATTTCCGACTGAGCTCATTACCGAGCCGGAGAATACGGAAGGTGAAGTTGAAATTGAGGTAAATATTTTTTTTATTTTAAGTACGATTATTTATTTTTATTTGTGTAGACCGAATAGATTAAAAAAATCGTCGAAAATTTACATAAGTTTTATCGGAAAATTAAATTATCTTCTAACATTATTAGATATTGACAGATAATGCTGTGCGTTGACTGAATGATAAGTACCAGCGTTAGGGAAGAAAATGTATCTTTTTAATTCTTTATTATTTATTTCTCGATATAGTCAATACACTCAAACATTGAATATCTATGGCATTCCAACTTTGTTAAGCCATCCAAAAAATATGATTTGTCGAACTCTGCCTAATATGCGTCTGTATCGGTGGGGACTTCCCGCTGGTAACCGTTTTCCACCAAGCCAATTTTTATGTTTGGAAACATAAAAAATCGCAGGCGCAAAATTTTCAATGACACAGCAATTAATAGCGTAATTCGACTACCTTTCTTATGACAAATTTTTCAACAAGGTGTGTGAGTTCAATTAGGATCAATGTCAGCAATCTCTTTCACCTTCATCTGGCGATCTGCAAGTACGCAAACAATTTCATTTTGATGAAGTCAAACGTGTCTTACACCGGTTGCAATCAAACTAAAAGGACTGGGGGAGAAGTTCAGCTGCTGTGTTCTTTCACGGAAGTTTTTCTGTCGGTCGTATCTTTATGTTCCGAGCTACCCATTTTCACTCGGCTAGATAGGTAGACTTTTTTCAAAAGTGGTTTGTGTAAGTCGCCTAGTAGGTTTCCAGAAAACGTTTACCTGAAAATATAATTCCGCTTTGATGTAAGCTGTTGTGACCGATGAATGTTGTCATTTCGGCACTCTACTCGATTTTAGCATTAAAATCAAATGCGATGATCTCAATATATTGATGAGGGGTGGTATTGTTGATGTCCTTCAAGATTAAGTTTTTGACATCGTCCTTTTCTTCGGTACAGACATGTTAATCATGTTTAAGTTAAAAACTTAAAATTCTTAGTGCCGACTCTTGTCGTGCAAATCTACTATCTACATACTGTTGGTGGTATCGGGCACAGATCTCCCGAACCATAATAATAATAATTCCCAGCGATCAATCAACCCTCGCTAAATGTGTGCGGTGAGACATTATCGTTTGGTTAAATTAGTGATTTTTACGTTAAAAGTCATGTTATGCTATTAGTCAACAGGTGGCGAACGAAAAATCTCCTCACGAGCTTTTCTATTTACTTGTCAATTGTTCTTTTTACTAAAGTGGGAACTATAGATAGAATAAAATAAATAAAAAGAATAACGTAAGAGAGCGAGAGATAGGATCTATATGTATTCGACCATACTCAGAATAACAAAAATTGCGTTTTAATTCCGCTCAATTTTGCTGTCACTTAAAAAGAATAACCGAGCGAAAATTTTCGTCCAGGAATAAAAAAGTTAGCAAATACAACAACAAAACTGAAAAAAATTTTGGTGCCTTGAATGTAATATGCATGTTTATTTTTTTATATAAGGGAATTTAGAATTATTCGTGTATTTTATCTTTTCTATTTATTAAATATTCACACATAGAGTTTCTGTTTTCTCGACCTTTTTTCGTTCTCGAGATTCGAGAATCTCGAATTTTCCAACAATTTTAATTCTCGAGAATTCGGAAATTCCAAAAACTTTTCTTGAGATTCTTGATAATTGTTCAAAAATATCAAAATTATACATAGCTAGTTATTTTTATTTATCGTTATTTAAAAAGTAATGTTTTAAAATTACTAAACTATATAATCATTTGTCTTCGCTTACTACAAAAATTTGCGGAGACCGAAAAATTCCTTTCGATTTGCGTTGATGTGGGTTTAATTAACAATTACCCTAATTTCCTGTGTATAACCCCCGGGTTATATAAAAAAAAGTGTTTTTTTCGGAAATTTAGTGGTGCGGGTTATACAACCAGTGCGGGTTATATGAGACGTTGATGAACTACCAGGGAAATCATGGTCGATAAATGAAATATTTTCGGCTGAACTTTGAAATAATCAACAGTACACATATATGAATATAAAATCAAAAACAATTGGCTGATTATTCAGTTGTCAAATTTGGCGCGCAAGAGATCGATGATCGGCCGGTATGAATTCATTGCGTCGATTTGAGGCCATAAAAAATTGGTCAGCAAGTCTTTATAACGGTCGCCATTGATGGTAACGGCATTTCCAGCCGCGTTTTCGAAGAAGAAAGGGCCAATTATGTCACCACTCCAAAATCCACACCAAACAGTTACTCTTGGTGAACGTATTGGCTTCTCTACGATTATGTGTGGGTGTTCTGAAGCCCAAATCCGGCAGTTGTACTTGTTTACATAGCCGACGAGATGGAAATGCGCTTCGTCTGAAAACATGATTTTTCGACCAAAATCGACGTCTTTATGAAGCTGGTCTATGGCCCATGCAGAGATCTGGACCTTGTAGACGAATAACCTGAGGTTTTGTGTAGTACTCACCTCAGGCTGGTGCGACTAATGGCCAGTTGCTGCGAACGGCGGTGAGTCGGGGTTGATAGATTCTGTCCTACACTATGGACCAAAGCCGCAATATTCTCAAGCATGCGCATTGTCAGAGGTCGGGGACCACTTCTGTCATACAATAGCAAGCCTTTCTCACGAACTTTCTTCACCAATTTCACTACAGCGGTTCCGCTTCCATCTAGACTGTTGTAGCGCTAACATATTTAGTTTGTATTTAAGTGCTTGGTTCGGATGGTTCTGAAGAACTGTAGCTCTTAATAAACTAAGCTTTTTCAATGTGTAAAGTTGTAAAATGTAGTCAGTTTACAGTTTCCGAAAACGTTATTTAACGAGTCAGAGGCCTTTGGGTAGAGTTCATAATTTGTTGTTTTTATCAAGAGAAACTACTACTTTTCTTGAATGGGTGCTACCCACTTCTCCGATTATTGGTCACTTGGAAGGCGCCAGGCCGCCTTTAACATGGAAAACCGAGACTTATTTGGATAGCATAGGCTAGGTTTCAGTGGTTGCTATCGCACACTTAGGCCAATTATAGGCCCATTGTGATACCACAGGGTCCGACATAAACTCCCTAAACCCATTAAATACTATTAATATAGCGTAAAAGATCTCGCACATTATGGCTTTCGAGATCACAGAGGCTGTCCATAGTGTATTTGCCCAAGTGATCATGTCTTCTGCCAGCTAGTGCAGGACACGAGCAAAGGAAGTGAGTAGGAGTCTCTTCCTCCTCGTCCCTGCAGCTTCTGCAGAAGTCATTTGCATCCAGTCCAGACCCAGCCTTCTCGCATGATCCCCGAAAAGGCAGTGCCCGATAATTATCCTTACAATTCTACCTAAGTCACGCTTCCTCAGTGTGATTAAGGTCTTGGAGCGATTCAAGTTCAGCTCAGGCCATACTTGTTTCGCTACCCTGCCAGTTGAACTAGCGATCCACCTAGCATTTGCCAAAGCAACTGCTTCTATATGGCTTTCTGCTTTCAGCATAGACATAGGCCTTCCCACACATTCTCTCCCTGGATCCAGTTGGAGAGTCGTACCGTACCTTGCTAACTCGTCCTACAATTTCCCTCAACGTCAGAATGGCCCGGAACCCAGACAAACTGGATATTGAAATGTTCACACATCTCATTAAGAGATGTGTGACAATCCAACGCCACCCTTGACGCTAGGGAAACTGAAACCAGCGAAAGAATGGCCGCCCGACTGTCCACATAGATAGTGATATCGGTTAACGATATTACATTATGCTTCAACCAGTTCATGACTTCTTCAATCGCTATAACTTCAGCCTGATACACACTGCAGTAATCAGGCAGACGAAAAGATAAACTTACATTTAATTCCCCACAGAATACACCAGCTCCCACTCTACTATCGAGCTTGGAGCCGTCGGTGAAGAAATTAAGTGTCCCGGTCTCCATAATGAGACCACTATTCCAATCCTCCCTAGAGGGGAGAATCATCTTAAAAAGCTTGCCAAAGCACAACAGGGGTGTTATAGTCCAAATTCGCCAGGTCATACCTCACAGGAGTGACTATAGTTGAGTGCCCTTTTTACAGGCACTTCCACCCCAAAGTCGCTGATAGCCGGGCGGCCGTATTGACCGCTATTTGCTTACCAAGGATATTCAATGGTACAGCATGACCTCTAAGGCACTAGTGGGGGTCGTTTTCAGCTATCCACTAATGAGCAGGCAGGCTGCCCGCTGCACCTTCACCATCATGTTCCTGTATGATAGTTTCTTCAGGGCTGGCCATCATACACTCACACCATACAGCAGTACGGGCCTTACCACTGCCGTGTAAAGCCAGTGTACCAGCTCCGGTTTTAAGCCCCATTTCCTTCCAATGGCGTTTTTACAAGAGTAGAGTGCCACAGCAGCCTTCTTCACTCTTTCTATCGTGTTTGGTTTCCAGCTAAGCTTACTGTCCAGAAGAATCCCTAGAAATCTCGCCTTTTCAGTAAAGACCAGCCTAGTGCCATTCAGGCTTGGTGGAACCATTGCCGGAATTTTATATTTCCTAGTGAGAAGGACCAGCTCTGTTTTAGTTGGGTTAATCCCCAACCCATATCTACTGGCCCAACCCGCAGTGATTGATAGCGCATTCTGCATCATATCCCTGATTGTACCCAGGTGCTTACCCGAGACAGCTATCGCTACGTCATCGGCATAAGCAACCACACTTACTTCTTCCCCCTCCAGTTCCAGTAGTAGTCCATTGATTACTACATTCCAAAGAAGGGGAGAGAGGACACCTCTCTGGGGTGTTCCCCGAACGACCCGTCTCCTGACGGAAACTTCCCCCATCCTCGCTATGACCCTTCTGCTTCCTAGTAAGTGATCAATCAGCTTGGTTGATGTGTCTCCGATCTCAAGTGGAAGCAATCCTTCCCTAATTGCCTCCACCTTCATGTTGTTGAAAGCGCCCTCGATATCGAGAAACGCCACCAACGAAAATTCTTGAAAATCCAGTGACTTCTCAATTCCCCGAACCATGGTGTGTAATGCCGTATCCACGGATTTACCCTTATGGTACGCATGCTGAGATTGTGCCCAGTTTCTGGGTACAATTCTCGACCGAATATAGAAGTCCAGCAGCCTTCCCATGATTTTCAACAGAAAGGATGACAGAGATATTGGTCTTAAGTCCTTAAGGTTGCTGCGCGAGCTTCTACCTGCTTTGGGGATGAAGATCACTCTAGCCTCCCTCCATTTCATCGGGATGTACCCCAGCTTCAGACACCCTTTGAAGATAACTTCCAGCCAAGGAAGCAAGACCGCCGAGTTCTTTTGATTTTCTGCTGGTACAATCCCATCCGGGCCAGATGACTTAAAGGGGCTTAAACCCTTTAATATCCCATTTTATCTTCCGCGTATTCAGAAGATCCTCTATACGTAACAGTTGGACTCCGCAGTCATTCCTAGATTCGCAGTTATCCAAAGGCCCCGCAGTTGACACATCCTCACTTCCATGGAAGTGAGTTTCCATCAAAAGATCAAGAGTTTCTTCACTAGACACCGTCCATTCGCCATCCGGTTTTATCAGATAGCCTGGAACAGCTGGACTGGTGGAGAGAATCTTTCTTAAGCGCGAGGTTTCCGAGACTCCTTCCATTCTATCATAGAAGCGCCTCCACGACTTCCTTTGCGCTTTCCTTGTTTCCCTTTTGCAAACTCTGAGGCATTCCAGTTGTAGAAGTCCCAGTCTTGCATTTCGCTAGATCTTTTCGCTCTGTTGAAAGCAGACCCACAAGCTTTTCGGCACTCCGCAAGTGCCGAGGTCCACCAGACAGGTTTTCGCTTTCCCCTCAGCTTTGTTAATGGGCAAGCTTCTCTCATAGAGATATTGCAGGCCCTAGTAAGAGTATCCACCATTGAGTCCAGTTCACTACCCGTGTCGGGTAGTCCTGGAACTCTAGATGGAATGATGCCCTCTAATACATCCCTATATATACGCCATACTGTCCTCCTGGGATTTCTGAACACGTATTGATTTGTAATTTGGAGATTGAGCTTAAACGTTAAATAGCGATGGTCGGAGAAGGAATGCTCCTTCGCCACTCTCCATTCCCTGATCATCTGTGAAATAGACTCAGAGACCAGAGTAATATCCAGAACCTCCTGCCTATTACTAATAATAAACGTGGCTTCCTGACCTATATTGCTAATAGTGAGGTTAGTTCTTAAAAGAAATTCGAAAAGTAACTCACCCCTATCATTGATGTCCGAGCTGCCCCAGATGGTATGGTGTGCATTCGCGTCACACCCCGGGATAGCTCCCACCTTCCTCCTTTCCGCGTCGCAAACAAGTGCCCCCAGTATATCTGGCGGCATTGCCTTCTCACGGTCCAAGTATGCGGCTGCAAGGCAGAATCTTCTCCCCTCCGTCTCTATGCAAACCGCAGTTATGTCCCCATTGCAATACTGTGGAAGTAAATAAGCATTTATATTATTACCCACCAGTATACATGATCTGCTCTTTTCCGTGCCACAAGCGTAAAAAAGGGTATACCCTTCGCTCGCAGGGGAGGGATGTTTTTCTCGCTAAACCACTGTTTAGATTCATTTGACATATGGATAGACGCATTATCCTGCTGGAATATGCAATTTTCGTAATAAATACCATCTTGGTAACTAAGTAAAACATCTTCCAAAAGATCCATGTACATACGGGAGTTCATCCGAGTCGTTATGAAGCAGATGAGAAGTTTTGCGTAGTAAGAAAAGGTTCCTCATATCATTACGCTCCCTCCACCAATGTTACGTTTCGAGCTGATGACGCCATGTTCTTTCAAATTATGCCAGTAGCAACTGTAGCAGTCCAGGACCATCGGGGTTAAATATTTTGTTGTCAGAAAAAATCACCTTCTGCCAATCTGTTGTGCAGTTAAACGCGGTTTACATCTCAATTTAGTCCATTTAATGTTTGGTGAACTTCTCAAAATACGGGCAATGTGTCGAGTCGTCACAGGAAGATCCAATTTCTCCTTTATCTCTTTCCATGACAGCCGATTTCGAGTAGCCTCATGTCGAATTTAACCACTTTGACGTGCTGAGATCTTTGTTTGGCTTTTTGTTAGAGCTTTTACGTCATAATTTGGGCCTTCTTTTTTAATTGCGGATGACGCTTTCAGATCGCCCAATTTTTGTTGCAGTTTGCCGGTTGAAATATCCTTCCTCCTTATATATTTTTATCGATAACTGCTCCGCATCCAAAATACCGAATTGCTGTATGCGATTACCTTTGAATATGTATGAAAAAATTAGAAATAAATTAAAACTTAAATAAAAACCCACTTTCACGTACTGTGTTTAAACGAATGCTCTGCAAATACTGACTGCTAGAAGATTTTTTGTTTTATTTTGTATATTTTGCCGTACTATTATTTTGTTTTTAGTGCAGGCAAGTTCCCGTTAGACAAACAATAAACTATAATGGCTCATTCCACACTAGGGTAACTGGTATCATGTAATTTCTTCGTTTGTTTCAATCGTTCGTTCGTTCCAATAAAATCAAAAAATTGCGGCGCAGATAAAACCGATTTTATTGGTAAAGGGGAAGAAAAAGAAAAAGTTACCAGATAAAAGTTACCCTAGTTTGGATATGCACAATAAAAAAAAAAATTGATCGAGAAAGAACAGCGAAGAAATAAATGGTTAAAGGGGAAAAAATTAGTGCCTTTATACGAATGTCTATCACAGTAGTAGTTTTCAATTCATATTTTCAAACTAAACTCGAATCCATTCTACTAAAATATTTACAAAAAATTTGCTTCATAATCAGCTAATTTTTTGCAAGCATTTTAGTGTTTTCACATTTTTGTTTTTTCATTATGATCATCATCATCATGATTCTAGTGGGATTTGATATCAAAACACACGTAATCACGGAAAAAGAATTTTTTATATAATTCTTTTAAAATATTAGATTATCCCTTCATTGTAGTACTTGGGGCCAACCACTTGCACCAACTCTTGGTGGGGCAAAAGTCCCGCTACCATTTTGATTGCCTATATAACTTTGTTCAAAGCAGTGCTGTGAAACGATTCAAATTTAATATCGTTACAGTTTCAGTTATTTCGTAACTTAAAATAATTGTTTTGGTTTCAGTTATTGTTTCGCCGATTTGTTTTTGTTACGTTTTCCGTTACGTTTCTGTTACGTTTCGGATACAGTTACAATTTGGTTATCTCTCTCATAAATCATTACTGAGAAATAAATTATTGAGACTACAAATTAATTCGGTCCGTTTTCAAAAAGTATCTCTGACTATAATAATTTTTTTATACTGACAGTTGATTTCAGTTGTTTCAGTCAGATTAAACATCTGCCATAAACATTCAGTTTGTATTGCTTCGAGTTTCATACAAAACGTGTTTTTTACGGTATTGAATATGTCGGATTTTGTGATAACTAAACAGCATTTGCGGAAAGGGTTAATTTTTGGTTTTAATTGGAAGCTGAAGCATATCGAATGCTTGTAGAAGCTTACGATGACAATGCTCCAACCGATAAATCGTGTAGAGAAAGGCTTCGATGCTCCAAGAATGATGGCTTCCGTGTCGAAGATAAGCCTAGCTTAGGACAGCCAAAAAAATTCGTAAACGACAGATGCAATGCCTCGCTCGATGAAGATTCAACTCAAACGCATGCCGGTACATTGGGAGTGACCCAAGAAACAGTTTCCCGCACGATTTAAATCTATATAGGTATGATTCAAAAGCAAGACAATGTGGGAAATGGGGAAAGGTGACTTTTCTTTTGAGCAGCTGCTTCAACGGCAAACAAGACTGAGTTTTTTGCATCGGATAGTGACTGATGACGAGAAGTGGATCTTGTACGATAACCCCAAGAGCAAAAAATACTACGCTTTGCCCGGCCAATCGTTGCCATCGGCCTTAACATCTACACCAAAGACGAAACTTTATGGTTCGAAGGTTATGCTTTGTATCTGGGGGGACCAAAGAGACGTTGTGTACTACGAGCTGAT
Source organism: Nephrotoma flavescens (assembly GCA_932526605.1). Lineage (NCBI taxonomy): Eukaryota > Metazoa > Arthropoda > Insecta > Diptera > Tipulidae > Nephrotoma > Nephrotoma flavescens. The sequence continues at coordinate 269,904,370 of OW052221.1, read as the reverse complement.
ACAACCTGGCGATTGCATTACGAGTGAGCGGTACAGGCTACAAATAATCCGTTTGAGCCATGCATTATGAGAAAAACGGCTGGAATATGAAGAAAGGCATGATAAAGTTATTCTTCTGCATGAGAATGCGCGGCATAATGTTGCAAAAGTGGTAAAAAAAATATTTGGAAACGCTCAAGTGGGATATTTCACCGCATCCGCCGTATTCTCTGGACATTGCTCCTTCTGATTACCACCGGTTCAATTCTTTCGAAGAAATTGAAAATGGGCTTCAAACTTGGATTGCCTCAAAAAACGAAACGTTTTTCCGATATTTGATTCGAAAATTGCCTGAGAAGTGGGAAAAAGTCGTAAGCAGCGATGGACAATATTTTAATTAATCTGTTCATTCATTTTATTTAAAAAAAAATGCATTTTGAAAATTTAAAAAAAACGGACTGAATTAATTTGTACTACCTTAATAACTTAATAACTTTAAAAATAATTCGGGTTTTTGTTACGTTTTTCGTTACAGTTGAAATTAATTTTCCGTTTCGGTTTTTCGTTACGATACGAAAATTAAATTCTGGTTTTCCGGTTTTGCGTTACGTTACAATAACGTTTCACAGCACTGGTCCAACGAAAAGATAAGTAAGTTTGGTTTTCATAAAAAGTTTATTTGGGCCGACATGTTGTAACTATCACTATTTTCGCTTCGACGAAAAAAATGTGCTACTTTGATGAAAATTTAAAAATTTACATGAAAGAAAAAAAATGTTTACTTCCAAAATACCGTTATTCTATCGAAAATGCATCGAAGCGAAAATAGCAATAGTTATAACATGTCAGCCTTGGTCTTTACATTTTTTTTTTCGTTATGATTGGAAAATTATATCGGCTAAATGGTGACCGCGATTCGCTATGCAACTTTCGGCTCTTTTTAAGGCATTTTCATGACATCCTGCAACATATCAGGCTGAATTTCTTCAATTTCTTGATGAATATTGTCTTTAAGATGTTGAATCGTTTGGGGCTTATTCAAATAAACTTTTGATTTTAAAAAACCCCATAAGAAAAAGTCTGGTGCTGTTAAATCCGGAGATCTGGCTGGCCATGCTAAATCGCCATTTCGCGAAATTAGTCTTCGTGGAAAAACGTCATTCAATAATTGAATTATTGAACGGGCTGTGTGTGCTGTGGCCCCTTCTTGCTGAAACCACATGTCCTCTAGTCCTTGCTGTTCCATTTCAGGCACAAGAAAATTTCGAATCATGTCTTGGTACCGTTCAGCAGTAACAGTAACTTCAACACCTCGGTCATTTTCAAAAAAATTGGGACTAATAATGCTTCCAGCATGAATACCACACCATACAATTGTTTTTAGTAGATGCAATGATGTTTCATGAATTAATTGAGGATTGTGTGTTCCCCAAAACCGACTGTTCTGTTTATTAACGTGGCCACTAAGAAGAAAATGGGCTTCATCGCTCATTATCAATTTAGACGAAAAATCTTCAATTTCACCAGACAGCCTTAGGATTGCATTACTGTACTCAACTCGTTGATCATGATCTCTCGGTAGCAATTTATGGACTAATTGAATTTTGTACGGGAATATTTCCGAATCAGTTTTCAAAATTCGCCTTAAACTGCGTGCAGAAATGTGTAACTAGGAACCACGTCTCCGAATTGATGTTTCTGGAGACTCTGCAAAACTATCGCGCACCAGAGCCACATTTTCAGCGTTACAAGACGTCCGTTGTCTTCCAGAACGAGGTATGTCTGCTGTCGCACCGTCGAAAATTCGCATTGTAAACGATAAATTGTGGTTTTGTGAGGCACTGGACGATTAGGATATTTTTGACGAAATTTCCGCTGAGTGGCAATAATGGAACGATTATTTTCAATAAATATTGTCACTATTTCTGCTCGTTCTTGTGGCGTATATTTATCCATTAAAAAATTTGGGCGTCTACACAACAAACACAATGATTAAAGCGAAACTGAGCTAAACGTTAGACGGTTATTATGCACCTCTAGCACAATAATTCGTTTCAAAATCTACTCAATATCGATATAATTTTATTTCGATGAATTGTAAAATCTCCATGTAAATTCCTTTGGGACCCGAAAAATGTGCGAAGATACAATTCATCGAAAAAATTCATAATAACTAATATGCCCTAACTGTTGGCTCAGATTTGAGCAGTTTCCCATGATTTTAAGGCAAAAATGCAGTTCTGCAAGAGTATTCGTCGATTTTGGAGCATCACTTGATGAGAATATTCATATCTCAGCTCCTACTCGACAGATCCTCAAGCGGCTTACTGTTCTAGATAGAGGAAGAAGTATAGCATATCTATTTTAAATGACATATTTATGTGAACCTGGAATATTTCATTTTACATGAATTCTAAAATTTCCATAGGACATTTCTACCTAACCCCAAAATTTTGTTTCGATGAATTGTTATTTACAAAATTGTTTTCTCGTACATTTGGTTATTGTAAAACTGTAGTTTTCATATTTGTTTTTCGATGAATTGTTTTTCGATGACTTATTTGTCGCATAATTGTTTGTAGCAGAATTTTCAGGGAGAACCATTTTGCCCAAATATCGCGATTGCTAATAGGTCTAAAGTCAATCACGAATTGATAATATCGGTTGCTGCTGAGAAATCTGAAAGATAATTACGGATTTACTCGTAAGTTAGATCCTATAATATTTTGCAGTGAGTTCTGTTTATTTGGTTTTGTGATGTGTTAGTGTTCACACGTAGCAAATTTATTATTGATAAAATATGTAAATTATAGATTATCATTTTGTGTCAATAACCGTTTTCAAGATTTTTTTTTTCATAAATAGTTTTGGGAAACACATACATGGTTTCACAACAGAAATAACAACCGCAATTGGGCGCTTATCAATTATCAATTAAAACATAATTTTGAATTACTTTTCGAGTTATTTCAGCGTGATCGCAGCAAAAATGTAATGCAGATAAAAATGCAATTTGAAAATATAATATTTGGTTTAGCCTTGAATTTTAAACTGAATTGCGCGGTACTCGACGAAATTTGTATTGCGATAGGTTAGGCTTATTTTTGTTTGCATATTAAATGGCGTGAAACTATTAAACGTACAAATAGTTTCACATTACGATTATAGTACGCACACTTCCATTTTTTGTCAACCTTTTAATTTCTTTATTCACATACTTACTTTCAGATTAACGGTATGACGTGTGCCTCATGTGTAAATAAAATCGAGCAGACGGCACTAAAGATACCCGGTGTAACGTATGCGGCCGTTGCGCTTACTACAAAACGTGGTAAGTTTCGTTTTAATCACGAAAAAACTGGACCGAGGACAATTTGTAGTGCAATTAGTGATTTAGGATTTGAGGCGAATGTGCTCTCGAATAAAGATAAAATGACGCATAGCTATTTAGAGCATAAGCAGGAGATACGAAAGTGGCGAAACGCATTTTTAATTTCACTAATATTTGGCGGGCCGTGTATGGTGGCAATGACGTACTTTATGATTATGATGGAAATACATGGGCATGAGGAAATGTGTTGCGTTGTGCCCGGATTATCAATGGAGAATCTGGTAATGTTTGTGCTGTCGACGCCGGTACAATTTTTTGGTGGATGGCATTTTTATATACAGGCATATAAAGCATTAAAACATGGTGCCAGTAACATGGATGTACTAATTTCAATGGCCACAACAATTAGTTATATTTATTCGGTAATTGCGGTTGCCATCGCTATGGTGTTGCAGCAGCATGCTTCCCCTTCCACATTTTTCGATACGCCGCCCATGCTGCTAATTTTTATCTCGTTAGGACGATGGTTGGAACATATCGCAAAGGGTAAAACATCTGAAGCACTGACAAAATTACTTTCGTTAAAAGCAACCGAAGCTACACTAGTCACGATAACGGATGATTTTGAAGTGACTACGGAAAAATTAATATCAGTTGATTTAGTCGAACGCGGTGATGTAATAAAAGTCGTACCGGGTAGTAAAGTTCCCGTCGATGGAAAAGTAATATTTGGACACTCGTCATGTGACGAAAGCTTGATCACAGGCGAATCAATGCCGGTACCAAAAAAGAAAGGTTCCGTTGTTATTGGTGGTTCGATTAACCAAAATGGGATGATATTGATTACTGCGACACATACAGGAGAAAATACAACACTGGCCCAAATCGTTCGGCTCGTTGAAGAGGCACAAACATCTAAAGCCCCAATTCAACAGTTGGCCGATAAAATTGCTGGTTATTTTGTCCCGTTTGTGATTGCCGTATCGGTTGTAACCTTGATCGCATGGACTATTGTTGGATATGTGGATGACTCGAAACTACCAATGCCCGATTGGGCGAAACACGGTCTTAATCGACAAGAAATCATATTTAGCTACGCTTTCCGATGTGCAATTAGTGTGTTAGCGATTGCATGTCCTTGCGCCTTAGGATTGGCTACTCCAACTGCCGTTATGGTCGCCACAGGCGTCGGTGCACTAAACGGCGTCCTAGTTAAAGGTGCTGGACCATTAGAAAATGCACATAAAGTAAAAACTGTAGTCTTTGATAAAACGGGAACTATTACACATGGAACACCGATGACTTCACGGATTTGCATGTTTGTCAAACCTAAAATGTGTAGCTTGATTCGATCACTAGTTATTCTAGGTGGTGCTGAAAGTAACAGTGAACATCCAATCGCAACGGCGGTTGTAAAATTCGTAAAAGAAATCTTAGAAATCGATTCATTTGGAAAGTGTTCAAAATTTACCGCAGTTCCGGGCTGCGGTATACAGTGCATCATTTCGAATATCGAACCGATCATAAATATCGCCAAAAGATCGGAAAAAATTATAAATTATGAAAATTCCTATAAAAGTAATCAAGATGAGATGAAACTTGTGGCACTTCCAAATGGTGTTATTATCGAGGAAGTGATACCGCAACTATCGGGATCACAAAAAAATACTCTTGAACTACAGCAATTGTTACATCTTGAAGCGAGTGAAGTGGGAGAAGCATTTGACAATTTAAACGAGTATTCGTGTTTGGTGGGCAATCGAGAATGGATGCATCGAAATGGAATTTTTGTGCCAAGTGAGGTTAATAAAAAACTAACCGACGAAGAGTCGATGGGCCACACGGCAGTATTGTGTGCAATTAATGGTTCAATAATTTGTATGATTTCTGTGTCAGATATGGTTAAGCCGGAAGCTTCGCTTGCAGTTTACCAGCTCAAGAAGATGGGTATTGATGTTATTTTGTTGACGGGTGATAATAAAAATACGGCCGAAAGTATTGCAAAACAGGTTGGGATTAAACGGGTGTTTGCCGAAGTGCTTCCATCGCATAAAGTTGCGAAAATTCAGCGAATACAAGAGAGTGGTGTAAGAGTGGCAATGGTTGGTGATGGTGTTAATGATAGTCCAGCGTTGGCACAAGCTGATGTTGGTATTGCAATTGCAGCCGGGACGGATGTTGCTGCAGAGGCAGCAGATGTGGTATTGATGAGAGTAAGATAATTTATTGCTATATGCCAAATTTGCCGCCATTTATATTAAATTTATTTTCAGAACGATCTACTAGATGTCGTCGCCTGTTTGGATTTATCACGAAAGACCGTTCAACGAATTCGAATCAATTTTCTATTTGCTAGTATTTATAATCTCTTAGGTATTCCATTGGCGGCTGGCGTATTCACGCCATTCGGGATAATTCTACAACCATGGGTCGCATCAGCCGCGATGGCCGCTAGTTCGGTATCGGTGGTGTGCTCATCGCTCTTACTTAAATTGTAACTAGTTGTACTTGGTAAAGATTTTTATACGGTTAATTAAAATAATTTATTTTCAGTTACAAAAAACCAACGCAAGCCGATTTGCAAACGGAAGAATTTTTAAAATTAAAATCGGCCGGCTTCATATCAGACGATGACAACATGTCAATACATCGAGGTATTGAGGATATTCCACGGCCTAATTTCTTACGCTCAACAAGTTCCACCCTGTCTAGGTATCAATTTTGAATGTTATAAAAATAATTTGTTTTATTTTGATTTTATATTGCTTGCGTTTATTTTTTATTTTTTTTAATTTTTTCACAGTTTTTTAAGAACACCACTAGCAAATGATACTAGCACCTAACAAAACTAAATATAAATATATAGGTTACAGTACGCACTTAATCACAACACTTCACAATATTAATAGCTAACATGTATTATGCATAAAATATTATTGCTTTATTAATATTAAAATATTAATACTAATTGTGTAACAAGTTTATATGGCTGTGATAAGCAAATCCTAACGTATTGTTAACTATTATTAATTAATTAATAGCGTTTAAGTTTAAATTGCACTGCCTTAAAATTCGTTTTGCTTGAAGATTTGATGTTTAATTTATAATTACGATGGAGCCGGTATTTGTGCACTTACCTATTTATTATTTGCATGATTTTTATTATTGATATAGGTAATTTTATTATTTATTAATTTAATTATAATTTTTATTATTCGTAGAATATTATAATTTTTATGTATGAATCGCACTACAATCGTCATTAAAACAGTAGTTTAATTAAATTATAGTGTTGCTCATACGATTGCGCTTTATAAATAATTTAGATCTAAGGTTACAATCAAAGGACTGCGAAAGTAAAACAATTTTCAAATTTTGTAATATTTTTCGTTATTGAAATTGAATAAAATCCGATTTAGTAAATTTAAATTGTGAAGAGGAAACAAAGAGGGTTAGAATTTGCAGATATGGATCGATTGTGGTTTAGATCCGAGTGCAATTTACTTATTAGTAATTTTGATTAATTTAATAAAGTCCACAACAGATCTAGCATATTTCCTTTATAATTTCACCATATTTTCTTTGAAAATTTTACGTATGATTTTGACAGTTGTATAATAATATTAAATCTATTAAATGTTTTCGTGAAGGTCAATGTCCAGCTAAACCCGACTGATCGAAAAATTGTCAATATTTTTATCAGGCTCGTGGGACCATTTTCCAATTGGAAAATTTACTAGTGGAATTCGAAAGATTTTCGCTGTCGTACTTAATTATTAGCAGCTTAAATTGGTTTTCTCAATTTTCAAATCTTTAAAACTTCACTACCGGTGAACTTAGATAATAAATGAACTGTGTTTTGGTTTTGGTTTCTTATTATTTGGAGTAGTCGTATGATCTCTATCCTACCGTTTCTATAGAATTTAATCTGCTAGTGAAATTTCTTCAGATTGCAATTTAGTGGATATGCATTGAATAGGTTGAATAGGTGACTGTTGACGCATCATCATAATGTTCATCATAACTATAATAAATTGGAGTGTGTCAAATTGCATTTTATGTAATAATAAATTTATTGTCACTTCCAAAATATATTGACCTGTAAATTGTGCTGATTAGTTATTATGTATATGACTAATTTGAAACTTGAAAATTGTATAAAATAGAACGATTAATAAAATAAAAAAGTAGTAGACACACACACAACGGCTTACTTACTTTTTTCTATGTTTTCATTTGCACTTTAGTTTGGGCCTCACCCGTGGTAACCCAAACTAATCTTGTGAATCTACAAACCATAGAATTTAAGTACATACTAAAAAATATTTAACAATTCGGAAGCAATTTCGAAGCGTTAACATTGGTCCTTCGAGCCGAATCGACCGTGGAAGGTGATCCGCTAAATCGTTGTATATTATTGAGAAACAACAACAATAAAAATTTGCGGCGTGTGCCTAGGCCAACAGAGACACGTTATAATCAAACAACAAAGTCGCCAGAGTCTACGAATAAACTAAACAACAAATAAGGAAAGATCAGCAGCATCGACGAACTTGTAGATCAGCAACTTCAGACTGGTGAATATATCAGTCGTCTCATCAGGAATTATAAAAAGGATAGCGAGGATTGGAAAGCAAGGAAATATCCCGAAGAAAAACTAACAGCAGCTCATGCTCTTTACAAAAAATATAACTACCACCGCCTGTAAAAAACACTGAGAATACAATCAAAAACAATAAGCTGGATGAAGCGTCAGTAAAACTACTTAAAAGACCCGTTGTAAAAGCAAATTATATCAACAGTTTATTGCAGCAAGCTCGAGTATGTTTAGAAGAAGATCGTGGTATTCCTCATTTAACCCAAAAATTACAACAATTGGAGAGCAGCATAGTAAAAATGGATACGCTGAATATATACTTCGTACTTTCTCGATGAAATTTATGACAGAATGAGTCAAACTGTGGATAAGATGTCGGCGAAACTGCAGGCAGCTATTCAACAACGAGTAACCCAAAGAAGTCCACTTACTGAGAAAAATTATCAACTTGAAATAAAATTATCATGGGTCGCATTTTATGATAGATTCAGTAAGTTTCTACACGAAAATAAAATCATTACTGACACTCATAAAATAAGCCACCTTAAATCATACGTTAGAGAAGATGCGACAAAACTTTTGAAACATATATCAACATCTGGAGTAAATTATGCGGATGCTTTCAAAATAATTGTAAATCGCTATAATAACAAGCGTTTACTTGTCACCAATCACGTAAATACGGTATTGAATCTCCCAACGCACAATTGCGAGTCGGCAAATGCAATAAAGGCTCTGCCCGAAACAATAAATGAAAATCTTCATGCCATAAACAACTTGGGCATAGAGACGTCCACGTGGAATGCAATACTAATTCCATTAGTGTTAAGGAAGCTGGGGAGAGAGACACGTCATCTATATGAAGTTACTCTGGTGAATCCTCGAGGAATTAAATCGTTGAGTTCTTTAAATTTCTAGAATATCGTTTCCAATCGCTAGTAGCATCGCAAACAACAAAGGATGCACAACAAGGCAGAACAACAAACACACCACCTATTGCTATAAACGTACCACCGCCTAGAAGAACTTTCGCTGGGATTGAAAAAAGATGCATTGTCTGCAGTGCATTTCACGAAATAACAACATGCGCCCAGTTTTTAAGAACAATTTATGTAGTATTTGTCTAATCTCCACGCACAACAAATTTTCATGTCAAAGTAAGGAAATCTGTGTGGTATGTCAAAGAAGGCATAACACATTGCAGCACACAACGGAGGTGACAACATCCACAACGCTCCATTCCGCGAAAAACAACAACAAAAAATGCACTGTACAGAATAACGCTACAAGTCGCATCGGATATCCGGTGTAAATTACGTGCACTAATAGATTCAGGCTCTCAGTCATCATTCATCACGCAGGCAGGTGCCGAACAACTCAATCTACCTAAATTCCGAGCATATTTACAAGTTACTGCAATTGGAGGAATGAAAACTAATAAAATAAATTATACGGTACACATAACTATTTCACCTCATTACCCTTCGACATACAAGCAGGTGGTGGAAGCTTTTATCTTACCAAACTTAACTGAGCAACTGCCAACAACGCCAGTAAAGGGTCTTAACAAAACAACTTGGAGAGAGTTGACACTGTCTGATCCAAAATTTGACTTACCTGGTCCAATCGATATGGTTTTAGGAAAAGAGGTATACGCCAACATCTTATTAAACCAATATCTCAGAAAACTGAGTTAGGATGCATTCTCCTGGGTTTCACGACAAAATTAGGATTAACGTCAAATTCACTATGTCTGGTAGTCCAAAACAACAGCTGCGTCAATTCTGGGAAATTTAAGAGCTACCCAAGGGAAAGTCATACTCAGTATAAGAAGAGATGAGTGAGCAACACTACGAAATTACTCACAAAAGACTATCAAAAGGACGATATGGTATGGTCACTATACCATTAAAGGATGCATTGGAAATAGGAGACTCAAGGAAATGTGCGGTTTCAAGACTAATTAAAGTAGAAAGAAGATTAGAAAAGAACTCACAATTAAAACAAGAATACCATAATTTTATGAATGAATACATAAAAGCTAGGACATATGGTTCCGGTCAATTCGGAAGATGCCAAAGCGCAAATATGTTACCTACATCACCATTCTGTGGTCAAGCAGTTAAGTACGACAAACAAGGTGAGGGTAGTATTTAATGCATCAATGAAGACAACAAACAGGATCAGTTGCAACGATATCAAGCAGTAGGTCCAACAATACAAAAAGATCTGTTCTCTATTATAACAAGATGGGGGAAATACAAATACGTATGCATCGCAGATATTGAGAAAATGTACAGGCAAACCATGGTAACAACAACACATCAGAACTTACAAAGGATACTATGGAGAGCTGACCCAAACGAGCAAATTAAAGAGCACAACTTACGAACAGTAACGTATGGTACATCGTCCGCTTCATATTTGGCCACTAGAACTCTAAAACAACTTGCTCTAAAATTTCAGCAACAGTTAAGAAAAACGCCTAATAATGGAGGTTTTAAGCTGAGAAAATGGGCATCGAACAACAGAGCCATAATGGAAGGTATTCCTGACGAACAAAGGGAGTCAAATACCACACTCATAAATAAGGACCTTAAAAAAACGTTAGGAATATTTTTTTTAATCCGCAACGAGATGAATTTGAGTTCCAGGCATGACAATAGTTCCAATAGACAATAGTTTCCACCCATGACAATAGTTCCAACAAAACGATCCCTTATCTCGGAGGTATCGAAAATATTCGAACCACTAGGATGGTTTTCCCCAACAATTATTATAGGGAAATTATTGTTTCAGCAGTCATGGAAAAGGGAACTATCATGGGATGAAGAACTACCTGGGGAAATGAAGAAAAAATGGATTCAATATAAAACTACGTTCAGCGGGCGATTCCACGATGGGCTTATACCAATGACAAGTCCGAAAATTTAGAGCTGCATGGGCTTTGTGATGCATCGGAATTAGCTTACGGTGCAGTGATCAACAATTACATCTATATCCGGGAAAACTAAGGTGGCCTCAATAAGTCAGAAAATAAGTCTTCCAAGATTAGAACTTTGTGGGGCGGAGGTCATGGGAATCCCAAACGTTAAAATGCAAGCTTGGACTGAATTGACAATTGTTCCGGCCTGGCTGCAAGGACACCCTAGTAAGTGGAAACCTTTCGTAGCAAATAGAACATCGCATATTCATTCTATCCTCAGTCCTGCATAATGGAAGCATATAAAATCAAAAGAAAATCCCGCGGATTGTGCAACTCGTGGCGTAGATCCTGATAAGCTGGGTGGTAATAAATTATGGTGGTCCGGCCCGGATTGGCTTAGGAGTAGTATCGAGCCGTAACGTAATAACGGAGACCGAGTTAGAAGAAATACGGCAAGATACTCTCTGGATCATAAGCACAGCTAGAACAGAACCGGAAATATTATAATAGTTTTCCTTTCACAAAAACAATTCGAGTACTCGCATGTATGTAGCAATAGTCACCATAAAGGTGAAAAACGGAAAGGGGCGCTAACAGTTAAAGTACTTCGAATAGGAGGACGATTTCGACATTTAATTTTGAATTATAACGAAAAACATCCGATCATCCTACCACCTAAGGGTCATCTCACAAGTTTAATCATCGATTGGGCACATTAGTACTCAGCATGGAGGTTTGAACTTAACGCTCGCATTCATATAAGGAAGCAATTTTGGATCCTCCAAGGCAAAACAGCAACAAAACAGCACAATCGCCAATGGCAGAAGTGTTTTAGGTTCAATGCTAACAGAGCAACTCAACTGATGGGAAGCCTACCTCCTCCAAGAGTAATATCCTCCTCACCCATACGGGAATATACTATGCTGGGCCTATCAATTTTGTCCAAGGGCCGCGGAACAAAGAGTTGGAAGGGGTATGTCGCCGTTTTCATCTGTTTAACAACGAAAGTGATACATATAGAATTGGTTAGTGATTTAACAACACAAGGATTTCTCGCTGCCCTCAAACGTTTCATAGCCCGAAGGAGTGGCTGCAATTAAATATGAGCAATCTACTCATCATTCATCCGATATTTTAAACGTAATAACAAAGCAAGGGATCCAATAGCATTTCATTCCTCCAGGCTCACAACATTTCGGCGGCATATGGGAAGCAGGAGTGAAATCGGTAAAGCAGCACTTGAAGAAGGCCGCAGTATCTGTATTACTAACATATGAAGAATTAACAACTCTGCGAGTTGGATCCTAATGAACTTGAATGTTAGACACCCGGGCATTTCTTAATTGGCGATTCTATATTCGCTCCGCCTGATAATGAAACCATTTACCTGAACTAAAATCTATTGACAAGATGGCAGCAAATCGAGAGAATGCATGAAGACGTCTGGTAAATGTGGAGCAAAAATTACCTCCATAATATGCAACACCGAATGAAATGGACAAAACAACAACCAAATATAAAGGAAACCCAATTAGTTCTTATAAGAGACGAAAATTTGCCACCCATCAAGTGGCTAATGGGAAGAGTATTAGAAACTCACCCAGGACATGACAAATTAACCAGAGTCGTTACCTTGAAACTGCAATCCGTTGCTTTTCGCAGCATTAGATTAACAGAATTCCAGTAACATGGTATAGCAGAATTCGTGTCACCAAAAATACAAAATAGATATTCATTTGCCGTTTAAAATAAAATAAAAAAAATCAAGAATTTTTTGCAACCAAAATGATCATACACTTATAGTATGATCCTTGAATTTTTTTAAATCATTACCAAAATAATGTTTCATAGTTATTTTAATATCGAGTTGGTTCACCTTCATTTTTTATAACCTCTTTCAGTCTTTTAGGAATTGATTCTACTAACTTCCGGTGAAATTTTATCCCATTCTTTCATTATTGTTACTTGAAACGTTTATTGCTGGTAATCCTGTATTTTCTAATTTGGCATTCCAGGTGATCCCATAAATGTTTATTGGAGTTCAGGTCGAAAGATTTGGTTGGCGAATGTAACTGGTTTGGGACATTATTCAGAATCTATTCTTTCACAATGTGTACCGTATGCTTAGGATCGTTGTCTTGCTGTGAGATCCATGATGGCACGGGCCCCAATTGTTCCACGGATGGTTTCAAATTGTCATTTAGAATGCCTAGGTATTTCCGGCGATCCAAATTTCCATTTATAAAAACAAGTTTACCTACCCCACTCGCCGACATTGAACCCCATAGCATTAACCAACTACCATCATGTTTAATAGTTGGGATGATGTGTTTCGGCTTCAGCGCTCTATCAATTTTTTCCAAATTTTTCCACTCCCATCGGCCCCGATAGTGTTGAATTTAATTTCGACTATAAAAACAACCGTCTTCTAGAAGTTGAAGTCTTTTGTTTTCAATTTTTCTGCAAATTCAATCCTTTTTTTGGAATTAACGTTCGAAATTAATGGCTTCTTGAGTGGCACACGGCCATGGTATTCATGTTTCCACAAAACCCTTCTAATGTTTTGGGTGTGGGTAGCTTTATTAAATATATTCTCCACTTCTGAAGCTAGCTTTATAGTGCTTGGTTTTGAATTTTGCCTCACCAAATCCAAAATCTTTCGCTCGTCCCGAGTGGAGAATATTGCTTTTCGCTGTCCATTTTCAGCCGATTGTATGACGTTGAATCTGGATATTATTTGGGCCACTGTAGAATGACTTGAGCCGACTAAATTTCCAATTTCGTGTACAGATTTTCCAGTACGTTTCATATTAATTATTATTGGCGTTCTTCGTTGGTAGTTTCCTTTCTAACACCGGCCGAACGCCTCGCAATCGTTACGTTTTAGTTTGTATACCCCTGAATTCAATACGAAAGGGGTTATAAATATAAAGAAGGGCCAACTTGATATTAAAATAAATTTAGTTGCAATTTCACTTCAAGACAAATCCAATTGGATTTTTTTTTTAAAGTTAGCAGTGTAAATTATTGACATTTTTTGGCTCGGTGGTTCATAATCTGTTGGAGTATATGGATAGACCGGCAAAGGCAAATGTAAAGATATTCCTAAAAGTAATGAAAAATTTGAGACTTTTGAAATTAGAAAAACGTAATATCTATTGTAACAAACAATACGAGTGGGGGGTGTGTATGACACCCGTCATATTATTTATATTTAATTCTTTATTCCTATCTTAATTCTATTAGAGGTAGTCCATTCTTTTGACTGTAACTAAACCTTAGGAACTAATTCAATAATTTAATTTTGTCTATTCATTATTGAAAAAGCACGTTACGTCACATATTTTATTTGAATTTTCACCAAATGTTGTGTATCACATTTTTTCCCACAGACTGTTCTTCCGTAGTAGTATACAGGATATAAACGATGGAAGACTCTTGGATGCTGACGAAAATGACGAATTAAATATAAAGATTTTAAAATCAAAGAGATCTATGAAAGAAGCAACCGAAATGCAAAAATTATAGCGCAAACCGCAAATTTACAGTATACAAACTGATGTCGCTGCAATCGTGCATACAAATCAAATACATAACATAAAACATTAAAAATATAGAAAAAACACATTTTTTCATAAAAATGATTAAAATAAAATAGAATTTATACTTTGTACATCACATAAAAATGTTTTAATTTATTTGCAGTTTTCTGTTTTTTATACACACATTTTGTGATAATAATTTATAATCCATCAATAAAAATTAATAAATATTGCATGTTATTATTCTATAAATATTCTTTATATATAATATAGATAAACTATTTGTAAGTACTTAAAGATTTATATAGAAATAATAAAATTGTATATTAAAACATTAAATACTACTATTCTTTATAACAACTTTGTTTCACCTAGTGACCTACTGTCAGTGCTGCCAGATCGTAAGATTTATCTTTTTTTGAAAGATTTTGTGTCAACAAAAAAGATAAAAAGATTATTTCCAAAATAAAAAGATTTTCTTTAAAATCATCTTTGTAAAATTCTAAAATGAACCGTGACAGAAATTTTTATTTTTTAAATGTGACAAATGACAATAAAAGACAAAACTATGTGTGATTGGTTGATGACAAAACTATGTGTGATTGGTTTAATTTCTTTTACGATAGCTGCATTGCTTTCTCAAATCCCGCTAAGCTTTAATATTAGAGGCCAATTTTGGTTTCAGCAATAGTTTCCAGTAACGGAAAATAATTGTTCATCATAGTTGGCTTTTATGTCAGTAGTTAATTGTACTATGAATCGGTTTTATGAAAATCTTTTTTTTAGTTTTATTTAAAGCCAACTCGACTTTAATTACGATTGATAAATACGCCAACTATGATGAAAAATTATTTTCGTTACTAAATTGGCCTTTAATATTAAAGCTAAGCGGGATTTGTGAAAGCAACGCAGCTAACGATATATGGGGGTACGGTCATTAAAGACCATTAGGCCCGTTGCACACTTGAGTTATGTTTTTTAGCAAAGTGAGCTATGTTTTAAAATCACAGCTCCTCGGTTTATTTTGCAATGTCTAAATAAGTGAAACCGAATTCGTGAAGCTTAGCTCAATCCACTCGTACGCCCCAATTTATTTAATTTCTTTATTTAAACCTGAGGGTTAGGAACATACAGCTCACATCGCTCATCATCTGGGCAATGTGAGCTAATTAATTATCCACAAGGCGAAAGTAAAATAAAACGGGAAGCTGTAAAATGAAAATAGCTCACATCAGTCAAAAAACATAGCACAAGTGTGCAACGGGCCATAATCCTAAACAAATATTAAATAAAACGTTAAAAAAGATTTTTTGGTCGAAAAAAAGATATTTTTTGTCAAATTAAAAGATTTTATAAAAAATAATCTGGCAGCACTGCCTACTGTATATGAATAATCAAAAAAATTAGTGTTATACAGATATTTTGTTATACAAGTTTTATTTTCTCCTGTTTTAGCCGAGACACCAACAATAAATATAATTCGAGCAGTATGAATGATTATGATAAGATATTCACAATAACATTAAGATGAGAGCAGTTTGTGCACTGCATTACTTCCATATAAAAATTTTACAATTATCACAGTACGGAGAATCAATGGTGCCACAATTAAACAGCATAACACAATTACTGCACAACAGCGAATTGCATTCGGCACAATTCAATTTACACATATCACATAGATCGCCATTACAATTGAGGCAAGAGGATAAAAGTGTGGCCGTCTTTCGACACGATTTACACTCGGTTATATTAATGTTATTGTTTAAATTATTATTCGTGTAATTTTTGGCACCGTCGAAAAGCATATTTAACGTTTTTTCTACAAATAAAACATTAATAAGTTAGGCAGTTAATATTCAGTGTTTTAATAGAAGCTACTTACCGTAAATTTGCCCCATTTTATTTGTGTCTCGAGAATCAACAACCTGCTGATTAAGGAAATATTTCGATTGAAGCACAATTATTTCATCGTCTGAACGCTTGCGTTTACGTGGAATTACAGACATTTTTTAATTTACTATTTTAAAAAATAATTATAATGAAATGAAAACAAATGAACTTGGTGAGCTTAATTTTGGTGGGTAAAGTGACAAGTGTAATGTCAAAAGTGTAGCCGATAGTGTAGTGTGCTGAATTATCGACTTAAGTTTGTAGGGTGTTTACTACACAAATAAATGTTACGTAAAGTATTCAAGAGGTAGAATGGAGTCGGTCGCGTTCATTCAAAGGACTTGAAACCCGTTATTCTGTATTGTTGGTACCGCTAAGTGATTACATGTCTCGTGTTAAAATTAAAAGTTCAATAACGAAAAATCATCGAAACATTGTATTTGGCTGACGTGAGCAAAACAAGGGCTATTTATGGTAAGTTTAAAAACAGCATGTATAGAAATTAAGCAAATCCCTGCGCATTTAGAAATAGTTCATTGGGCGCTTTCAGGGCACCCAACAGTTGGGAACATGTTGAGTAAAATGGAAGCCAGCGTTATGAAAACGTTTATTTTTTTTTATTTTTTTATATCATTTGCTTAGGTCGACTAGCACTTATAGCTGTATATGACCAGGCAATGTATTTTTATCAATTATATTATTATGTGTATCCAGTCGTATTTTTCGTTACCACCGGGAATCGAACCCGAGACCCTCTATACACACAGCAAGCGTTCTACCCACTGTGTTACAGAGGGCGACATGAAAATGTTTAGCTCTATGAAATTTTCACATCAAATTGGTGATGATTTCATTAATCATGATAGAGGGCATGAAAGTGCCCATTGAGCTTGCATTAGTAACTGTATTTTGATAAAGTATTACAGGCTTTAGAAATTGGCACTGTTTAACAATTAATTGGCACTGTTTAACAATTGTTTCTGTATTTGCCAAAGTAAAAAAAAAAATTTGATCATAGCTGGCATATGTATCACTACCAAGCATGAAATCCATTGACAACAGACTAATAACTCATCAGCGACAGTCGAGCGTGATACGTATATAGATATATTTATCAGCAAATGGTAGTTGTTTTCATTTGTGACACGTCTCAGATGAATCGTTTACGACATGTCTGAGACGAGTTGCATGTGAGAAGTCTTAGACGAATCGTATGTGACATGTCTGAGATGAATTGATTCTGATATATCATAATCATCATATATCATATCATAAATAAGACATATTATGTCTGAAGTAAATTAATGTATGTAGATATAGGGCATATGTAATAAAACATTTTATTTAAATGAAGACTAATATTTCTAATTTTAATTAAATACATAAATTAGAAACTAATTTATTTTAAAAATAGAACACTCATCTTTCCGGTACATGTGTTGGTAATCCAAATGGGTGAGCGTTGCCAAAAAATGAAAAATTGCTGGTTAGGCATGGTAAAACTTTCCGAATAAAAATTGCAAAAAATGTTTACTTTCCAATTTCATAAAATCACAAAATTTAACACCGTATACATAAAATAATATTAATGTCGCTGTCACCAAGAAAGAACATGAAATGACATGCAAATTATTTCAATCTTCTCGATTATTTACTTACGCCATACTAAAAGTACGAGAAAAGTATAAGAAAAACTGAAGACGGGTATGAAAGAGGAAATTATTTTCATGTAAGAAGAAATGTATATGACATGTCTCACAATTGTCGTCGAACGTGGACTGCAGTTGGACAAGTCATTTGAGAAACTAATATGACTTGTCATTGATTAATCATTTAGTCAACATACCATCAAAAATCGACCAAAAATTGTTTTCGTCCTTTTCATACGCATTTATAAAAACAGGTAAAAAAAACAGCGTATTTGTGAAAAATTATTCACATGCATATTGACAGACTTCCAACTGAATAACCTATTGGTTACTCATTTTGCAATAATTTATTATTCTAACTAGGACTGCCCAGCTCGGAGTCTCCTCAATCCATTGGTGGTGTCCAACATACGACGAATATCTGCATGTTTATGCCGAGATATTCTCTGTACGTTTTTCCTTGTTTGTTTCTTTATTTCATAGGTTGTCATTCCTAATGTACCATTGGGGCATTCACAATCCCTTGCAGCACCTTATTTTGGAAGCATTGTAACATTTCTACATTGGCCTTCGTGACACAACCCCAAAGTTGGATACCATAGGTCCATACTGGTTTTAGGATTTACCTGTACATAAGCAATTGGTTGTGGATTGAGAGCACAAAATTTCTACCCATCAGCCAATATATTTTCCTATATTTGAGGTTTAATTCTTTTTTTCATGCCAAGGTATTTAGCAGTATTTGCATATGGAATTTTGTTTGGCTTAAGAACCACGGAAATCTAGTTTACATTTTGGTTTGTAAATATAAATCAAAATATTGATGATGAAAAATGATTGTTTTTTTTGGCTTTATATAAATCAAAAAATTGAAGGCTTATGCAAATCGAATTTGAATGATAATTACCTACTAGTGATAAAGAAGCAATCTATAATGAAAAGTTTTCTTCTGCTATGATAAATACAGAAAGCAAGACTGCTAAATCTAAAACTGATCTCGAATATTTTAAAACAAAATACAGCTAGTGTCAAGTATTATTTGGTAAAATCAGATTATACGAGATTTTTGTCAGGCAAATTTAAATTTTAAATGTGCCGAGTTTCTCTTACGATTTTCAAAGGCTTAATCATAATTTATCCAAGTTGCTTCAGACTATTTCTAGTCTATTTTTAAATTTAAAAACATTTACTTTATAATTTCACATTTGAAGAAAAGTTTACTCTATTGCCTGTTTTTTTATTATTTTTCTAAATTTATTTTAATTTTTGTTGTGCTTTGGGTTGTACAGCGCTAGTCATGTGAACCACATAGGTCTTGTGTTTACATGTTTTTTTTATAGAAATGGCAAAAGGTTTTGAAGATTTTATTTTGAGTTTAGAGTTATTTTTTACATGATACTGATACAGTGCATTGGGCAAAGTTATGTTCCATCGTATTTTTAATTAATTTAACAGTCTACTTATTAATACCATTTCGAAAAAAACCTCGCTATAATTTAAAAAAATATGTTTTACACAAAATAAAGTAATCAAGAATTTGATCTTTATTATTGTTTTTTTTTATTTTGCTGTTTCCCAGTTAAATATCGATGTCGGTCAGTATTGAAAAATACGTTTGATCTCAAAATATGGACTCAAATATTAATAATTTAAATAAAAAAGCAGCCTGCTACAAATTAACTAAACTACACACAATCTGGTTGGTTTGATCATCAATTTTTTTAAATTTTAAAT
Organism: Nephrotoma flavescens; assembly: GCA_932526605.1. Classification (NCBI taxonomy): domain Eukaryota; kingdom Metazoa; phylum Arthropoda; class Insecta; order Diptera; family Tipulidae; genus Nephrotoma; species Nephrotoma flavescens. The sequence continues at coordinate 269,884,719 of OW052221.1, read as the reverse complement.
ACATATTTTATGTTGTTACAAAGTTTATTGAAAATGTCTATCACTTTGTGTGGCAATCAAAATCAATTTTATAATAGTAGAATTTTAAAATCAACTTTATAATAGTAAAGTTTCAAACCTAAACTATGTCCTCGATTATCGTGTAGAATTTGTAGAATTATGTAATGCGGAATAACCAAAACCATCGAAAAAAGAAATATGTTGTTCTTTTTTTATGCCAAAACTATAACATAACATGTGTAAAAATCGCTATCATTCACATCGTAGTTGTGTCCGTGCTAAATCGATACAAAACAGCAATAGCAACACCCACAACAACAAAAAATCGTTTAACAACCACATTTCGGTCGTGTTTCCGTATTACTTCCACACAAGTGAAACAGCACCAATTAGTTTTAGCTATACGAAAACTAACGTGTGAAAGCACAACCATATCACCCAAGGAAATTGCAAAATCCTTTCCAATCGTTTATTTATGAACAGTAAATAAACCGGTGGTCAACGGACAACCTTCATAAATATCCACAAGTAACATCAACATCCATGAACATTCATATACAGCAAAATACATCCAGCAGCAGTATACAAATTCGCAATCTTCTGGTATTACGACTATAAGAGCAAAAACCTATGCAGCGGAAATTTTAAAATTACTGCAAGAGTTCGTTTCGGTAACGCGAGAATCCCAGCCTTTAAATAATATATAACGCGACTCATCATATCGAGACAACAGGTCAACCTTGCTATGCAAAAGCTCGTCGATTGATCTCTGAAAAAATGGCAATTACAAAAGCAGAAATTGAGACGTGGCTTTCTTAAGGGATCTGCAGACTTTCTGAAAAAAATTGGGCACCCAAAAAGGATAGTAGTTTGCGATTGTGTGATGATTACCGATCATTTAATGCAATAACGAAGCCAGAACGCTATCCGATACCTTTCGTAACAAAGTTCACGAACCAATTACAGTCTTGTACGAAATTCTCAAAATTGATTTAATAACGGCATACCACCAAGTACCAATTGAACCCGTGGATATAGAAAAAACGGCAATAATTACACCTTTCTCATGGTGGTACATGCTTTGTTCAGGGACTTACCATTCGAATTCACATACATTGACGATATACTCATGCAAACATGTTCGAATTGTATTGCAAAGATTAGATGAGGCAGGTTTAGTTATTAACTTAAACAAATGAAGGTTCGCATTAGATGAACTAACATTTTTAGGCTTTTAAATTTCTAAAAATGGTATATGTCCAGATCAACAAAGAGTCGAAACAATATTAAACTATCTGCGACCTAAAACGGCAGAAAAATTGCTCAGATTCCTTGGAATGATCAATTATTACTTGATTTGTATACCAGGAGCAGCAGACAGTCGGGCGCCCTTATACGATTATTTAATCAATCTAAGAAAAAAAAGAAGGATAAATCAGTAATCAATTGGACTGACGAGACGAGTCAATTAAGAGTTTCGAAATCTGCAAGTCAAAATTACAAATTGTACGCAACTAGCGTTTCCAATTCCGGATGCTAAATTTGCAGTTTTTGTCGATGCATCCGAGATAGCCGTGGGAGCAGTTTTGCAACAGTTTACAAAAGAAGGATGGCAACCATTATTCTTTTTATCACGAAAATTACACGACGCCGAAATAAGATACAGCACATACGATCGTGAGCTACTAGCGGCTTATACGGCAATCAAGCACTTTAAAAATTTTGTGGAAGGAAGGGAATTAGTATTATTTACGGATCAGAAACCTTTGACCTTTTCACTTCATCAAAAGTTAGACATAGCTACACCGAGACAAGGACGTCATCTGGACCCAATTGCGCAGTTTACTTCAGACATTCAGCACGTTGCGGGCAGTTCAAATGTCGTAGCTGATTATCTCGAATCGAGCAAATCAATATAGATACTACAATCGACTATGAAGCCCTATCACAAACACAAACTAACGATTCAGAATTAGCGGCCCTTGTAGAATCAAATCCAAACTTAAAATGACCAAAAATTCGAATTTTTGGACCAAACAATCTTTTTGTGAAACTTCAAATGGCAAACAACGACCGTTTGTCAAAAAAGCATTTTGTAGGCAAATTATCGAAGCCTATCATAACATTACACGCCCTAGCATTTCGAACGTCGGTGAAACAGATTTCAGATAAATTCATTTGGCCATCTTTGAACAGTGAAATACGCAATTGGGCAAAAACTTGCAACCAGCAATCGGTTTAAAGAACTGCATCTCGATCTCATTGGACCTCTTCCACCATCTGAAGATCAGAATTATTGTTTAGCGATGATCGACAGATACACTCGTTGGACTGAGGCAATTCCAATTGCAGATATTCGCACGAAAACCATTGTTGACGCATTAGTAAAAATCTGGATCAGTAGATTAGGTGTGCCTTTGAGTATAGTGACCGATCTGCACTGCACTTTTCGATGAAATTACCCGAGTCCTAGGTATCCACAACAAACGAGCCACAGCGTATAATTCGGCTTGCACGGTACTATCGAGCGTTGGCATCGTACGCTAAAAGGTGTAATTTTGTGCAATGTACTAAATCATTACCCATCGTTTTATTAGGACTAAGAATGGTGTTCAGTGAAGATTTTAAAAATACTTCGGCAGAGTTAGCCTAAGGACAAAATTTAAGACTACCAGCAGATTTTGTAACAACCAGTAAATTCGTTAGTCAGACAGAGTTGGTAAATCAAGTTCGAAAACATTTTCACAACATAGAACTATTGACAGCTGCACGACACCACTTATCAATAATCACTCCGAAATTTTTAAACTGACACTTTTCTAAAGTTGATTATCCTGGCTTTTGTTTTAGTGATATTGACTTTTAATTTCTTCATATTGATCCATTCGTAAACATTATTTAAATCTTGATTAAGTTTTTGTTAAAGCTCCAACGGATTTTTACCTCCGATATATACTGGCAATCATCGGCGAATAAGTATCGCAATTTTACAAAATTGTAAAACAGTTTTAATACCTTTAATATAAATTAGGAAGCACAGAAACACCAATACTGTACCTTGCGTAACTTCTAGCGTAACATACTTCGTAGTTGATTTACAGGATTCATTTAAACGTGTTTTTTTTTATTTGTTTTAAACATATTATTTCCTTTCCCTGTAATTCCATAACGACTCAGCTTATTCAGTTTTATTTCGACCTAGTGTCCCAAAGGCCCTCACAGTAAACGTTCTCGTTTTCGCGTGCTTTCTTATCCAAAAATTAAAAACACTCGTTATTAAAGAATATCGCTCGAACTCTTTGCATAAACGTACTTATATTGTTGAATATCTGCCGATAATGCAGTTCTCGTTCTTAATTTCCCCTCTCTGGAATGAAAGTTGTTAACCTTTGCTACTGCGGCATCTAGGGCAAGTGTCATTAAAGTCATATGTTTTTGACAGATTGTTTGGTTAAATCAAAAAGTAAATAACTTTTTCGGTTTTTTTTCTATTTTATCAATAGCTATACGAAATAATTTGTTGTTTTATTTAATTAGTGTTATTTGTGATGATAAAGTGTAAAAAATATAATATGTATGTTATTAATAGACAAGTAAAATGAAACACTAATAAGTAGGAGTTGATAAATAAATGTTAACGAGTATGGAAGTAAATCCATTGTGTATAATCCTCGTGAAATCGGATAGTAAAGGTGATCGATTATTATTCCGATATCCGTACATTGTGGAACAACCTAATGAGTCGAATAAACAGAATAAACGACGTAATCCATATTCGATAATAGTGCAAGAGGACATATTACAAAGTCCATTGCCGCAGACGTCGAATATACACAAGGGGAATTTGTCTGGTTTTACCGATGAAGTGCTTTCAACGTTATTTGCCGTTAAACCCGAATTGTGCAATCGGAAATTTGAGCTGAAAGTGAACGATGTTCGGTTCGTCTCACATCCAACACTGATGCATTCGAAGGGTACCAAAGATGAACAGAAAACTTCGATTTTGATCAATATTGTGTTTGCGTTACATGCACAGGCCAGTTATTCAATAGTTAAGTGCTATTATGAATTGAGCAAGAGACTGGGAACGGCTTTGGTGTACGAAGAAAATAGGGTTGGGTATCTCTCGGACGAAATGAAAATTATGGTAAAAACTCATGATGAGGTAGCCGCGATTTTGGAACAAAATAGTAGTAATAATAATTCGACTGGAGTAAGTGGTTGCGTGAGTAATACGCTAAATCATACGTCAGCATTTGATTTAATATTGGAACAGGCTAGTTTGGCACAGTGTTTAAAAACGGTAAGAAATAATATTGCATTTCCGCTTCTTTTTTTATTGTTTATATTTTAATTCCAGATTTATCACGATTTATGCACAACGGGTCTCTTGAATATAACAATAAACCAATGGATAACGCTAAGTTTCTGTTTGCCCCAAAAAGCTCACCAGTTCCATAAAAAGGGTGTAGTCATAGAGCCTGAGGCCATCGATAGGTGCCTACAGTCGTTGAAACCATATCACGGTATGTTATTGCTAGTCGATCCATCTGAATTGTTGGATTGTGTTCCACCAACCGGTGCTCGAATGCTGCTTCAATTGATCGAGGCTTATAATCCATTAAAAAGTTTACAAAATATGGCAACCGATGCTGATTTAATGATTGATCATGTGTATCAGTTGGTAGGACATTTGGTGTACTGGGCGAAAGCGACAATAATTTACCCGCTATGTGAAACTAACGTTTATGTAATAGCTCCGGATGCGTCCCTGTTTACTCATTCGCCTTTAGTAGAAAAATTTTCATCGAAATTTCCGGGTATGTCCCTATTTGAAGTAATTTCAGATTTTTCGTTACCTACTTCGATTGGACATTTGACCACGCCATTACAGCATCCGTCAAGACAAGGCCGCTTAGCTCAAATGGTTCTGTGGATGTTACAACATCATCTGCTAATGCAACTGCATACATACGTACAATTTATGCCCACCGACTATGGTGAATGTGATGAGCAATCGACCGAATACGATTGCATCGATGAAAATAGCATCATGTCACAGGATGATGATCTGAACGGTGGCTCATTGTTGAGTCTGTCTAGTCAGCCGATGCCTGTACCGAATACAACTCGTCGTTCAATCACAGATGATCATTTCTCGGAGAGTATTCTTGCCGATTCGGCTGTGTCCGATAACGATAATATCGCAGCACAACCATCGTCCAGTCACAAATCAAACTACAGTCTGACACAATCAGCCTCGCTTAGCACAGAAAATGGTGAAAGTTTAGCCTCAATCGAAGACGAGGATAAAATTAAAGAACTTTTATTGGTTTTCCAAGAACCAGATCGATCTGCTGTGCGTCGTGTACCAGCCGCATCAAATGCGGAAGATCTCGCGCTCATGGTTAAACTGTGGCAGGCTGGTTACTTTAAAGGGGAACATCATCTCGAAGAAATTATGTATTTTGAAAATCTAAGACGCTCACAACTATTGCAGTTACTGGACAAATTTCGTGACGTTCTCATTATATACGAAACGGAAGATCCTGCTATCGCCACACTATACACGACGCAATCATGATGTTTTCAATTAAAATGGGAGTGAAATATTAAAATAAATTGATTTTTATTAAGAAAAATAAATTGAGATTATCAATTAATATTCGGTCAATTTTATTAAAAACGTCGTAAGTAAACTAAAAACTTGAATATCTTGTCACTTTTGAATTTTGGTATCGTTTATTCTGCTGCATCGATAAAATCAGGTGTGCCACTAAATGTGCATCCCGAACTTTGGATTATTTTTCCAGCTGCCCATATTCCACATCGAATACAAGTATCTAATGATTTTCCCATAACTAATTGTGCTAAAAATCCACCAACAAACGCATCGCCGGCACCATTCGTATCGACCATATCACACTCATCGAGTTTTTTCACTGGGAATTCGGTAATTTTGCCATCTTGGGCGAGCAGCACTGGTTGTGAACCTTGAGTAATAACGCATACACGTGATTTTTTCTCATTTTGTTTTGGTAGATTGCAAATTTTGTGCGCAATTTCTTTTAAATCTTCTGTTTCAAAATTTGATTCACGCGCAAAGGCAAGCGCCTCTTGTTCATTTCCGAACAAGATATCCACGTAGGGCATTGCCTCCATTAAGGGGGTTCGAAAAAATTGCGATATAAACTCGGCACTTAAATTCATCATGAAAGGTTTATTATTTTTATGTGCCAATTGAGCTACCTTTAAAATACTCGGGGGGCTGACTGTTAAGAAAAATCCCTAAAATAAATAAAGTTGATATGTAAGACAGGGAAATGAAAACGTTATTAACAAGTACTTACGGAAATATAAAAATATTCTGCCTTTTGTAGATACGTTTCAATCTCTGGTTTATCGATATGGTCAATTGTAAAATTATTTGCCGCTCCCAGGTTCGCACAAAGTGAACGATGAGTTCCTGTGATTAATACACCACAAGTTCCAGTTGCAACTTCGTTTGTAATTTGATAGATTACGTTTACGCCATGACCTCGCGCTTCCTTCTCTAATATTTTGGCGTAATCATCATCCCCTACACAGCCAAAGAAAACGGCTACTCTAGGTTTTTGGATAATCCATTGAGCAACACGAAGAGAATTTTGAACGGATCCTCCCGCTATAAAATCAGCTTTCCATTTTTCGATTAATTCTCCGTATCTTTAAATAAAAAAGCGCCAAATTTATTCGGTATCTCCAACCGAATTTTTAATCCCAAAAGATCAAGTTTAAATAATTGATAAGAATACAAAGTGTATATAAAAGTTTACTTACAAGTTCATATGCTTTTCCTCAGCTAAAATGGCATTGTCAGGTTTCAAATCATATTTGGCCAGAAATTCATTGTCCACTGCAGCAGAAATATCCAGCAACGGATTACCTAATCCCACCAACATTCCTTCGCTATACATAAATATCGAATGAAACAAATAAAAAATGTAAATATATATTAAAAATCACAATTTATTGTAATTTATTTTTATTAAATTTAAATCGCTGTACCTCATCTTTTTAACAAATTCAAATGAGATCTAATGACACTTGCAAATTTTATTAATTTTCGTCTCCTCAAATTCTATTTTGGGTTACAGAAACTAAAATCCACACACAACAACATAACCTATCTCTTATCGAACACACAACACAATAAAAATTTAATCTTTAATATTATTTATACATATGACCTTTATAATATATATGTAATTACATCACATAATTATCATTGTACGTAAATTAACAATTGTGCTATTTAAAATTATTCATAAATTACCGTAAATTATCCATAGGTTTAGTGGTAAACAATTAAATTATATTTTATAGAGCGAAAAAATATTTTGTTATCAATCAGCTCTTTATCAACATGTAAATATTTAATTTAGAAATAAAATAAACAATATATTTTTAACTAATTAATACTAAAATGTAATTATATTAAAAAAATAAGTAATAAATAAACTTTCTGTCCTTTTTTATAAAATCATAACACATGGACCACTGTCAGTGCAGTGCAGTTGTCAAGTTGTGACATATATTTTTTTTGCTGTAGTGTGCAATTTTTACGCCATTGCTGCATCCGCAGACCGTGAAAATTTTTGATATGCATTGTTTTACCTCGTTTCTGTGGCGATTTGATTTTGTGATATGATACAACTTAACAAAGAATTGTCCGTATTTTTGTGTTTTTTCGGATATTACGATTTTTGAATTTTGTTTCATATTTTATGCACAAGGCTGGTAATTTAGATTATGAGTTTTCGAGTTTGAGTTGATGGTAACAATATGCTCGTCATTAAATTATTATGTCACGTTGATTGGTGTTGGCGATCCTTCCATCTACCTCTTATATCCCTTTTTCTACCAGAGATTTTCTTAATTTTTCGTTAATCTTCTAGTCATATTTATCCAAGTTATTTCAGACTATTTCTATTATATTTATTTATAGCGCATCAATCCGATAACTTCTTCGTTTTTGTCTCCTTTACCTATAAAACATAATAGTTTTATTGGTAAAAGGGAAACAAACGAAGAAGTTAGCAGATTCAAGTTATACTACTATGGATATGCACATATATGTACATATACTATGGTTACTCTATAAATTTTGGCTCCTCCTTTCTGTATTTTTATTATTAGGTCGTAAATTTTATTGTCCTTAATGCTGAATTCACGGAACGGGATTATTTTTTATCCAACTCTTTAGCCAATCAAATCTTTCATAAGGTCGAGGCACAGTTTTCGTTCCGTTCCGACCTTTAAGTTGAATATATCAAAATGTATGGAAAACCGAAAACATGCTCACAATGTTAAGTTTAAGGCGGAACCGAACCGAAACAGTTGATCAAATTTCAATAAAAACTTAAACAATAATCTCAAATTATTTATTTTGGCGTTTATCGTTACCGTTTTCAATATGTAAATCTTCACTCATTATTAAATCAATTGATATGATATTATAAATAATTGATTGAATTGAAACAAAATTGTGAGAATAAAAGAAATCGATTTACCAAATAACACAAAAACAACTAAAAACGAAACGAAAGCTATGTGCGTGCGAATTTATAAAAACTTATTGAAAACGAAACGAATCGGAACGGAACGAAAACTATGCTTCTCGAGCTATATTCAACTAAACCCCACCCAATTTAATCCAGTTTTATACCTCAAACAGAATAGCGGCGCACATCGTCTATCTTCGGCGCTCAAAGTTCAAATATTTTTTGTCAAACAGATAGACGCCGTTTTTTTGACATTTCTGTCATTTGTATACAGACTTAAAATACTAATAATATATTAAATCTTTTTGTTGGTGGATAAATAAAAATACCAGCAAAATAGAAATGGATAATTAGTGATAACACAATAATGTTAATTTATTGAAAGATTGATTTCTCATTAAATGTATCCTGAAAATTGTAAAACTCAATTGAGTATTTAAAACAAACCACTTCTTTATTAGAACAAAATTTATTTACGAATTATCACCTCATCCATTTCATAAAAAAATAAGTTTTGTTTGTTTTTAACTAAATGTCACTGAACGTCCATTAAAATATAAATTTTTATATTTTGATGTCGAATATCGACGCTCTATCTGTTCGCACTAATGAAAATGAATGCATTTCAAATTTAGCGCCGATATTTTCGACGTCAATTTGTTTGAGGTATTAGTTGAAATACCCAAGTATAACAAAATTAGACTTTTTTGTCATTTTTCGAAGTACCCAAGTATAACAAAATTCGACTTTTTTGTCATTTTTCGAAGTAAAAACTTATATTTAGTTTCGACTTTGACTCAGTGTTGCTTTCGACTTAGAATAAGATCCTGTATGAAAAGTGTCGCGATTATTCGAAACTGGACGAAACTCGATTCAATAAAATCGTGCTTAATAATTTGGATTTGGAGAATTAGTGGATTATAGCCTTATTGTAATGCGATTCTGATGAGTTCTCATTAAAAGCGACATTAAAAATGACTTATGTCTACTAAAAATATGGATTTATGTACATAACATAATTTTAAGCAGTAAATCGAAAATTATGCATTTTAGTGCATGTAATAAATCTCATTGTACTGCTCGATGTGTGTTCATTGTTGTAAATTTTTCTAAATATCTTGGCTTCAGCTTAAATATTCGATTCAAGTTTAAGGGCCAAATCGACAGACGACAATTAATTCGCAAATACGACTAAATTGTCTCTTTTGGTATTTTTAAACCACAATAAATTGACACTTTAAAGTGATGATTAAAGTTGTAGTCGTGGATATCGACGACTACAATGGACAATTCTATTGATGTTTAATTGCGAATTTAAACATCGAATTTCGAAGAGTTTTTAATTTATTAATCATCAAACTTTTATTTATTTATGTTTTATATATTCGTCTGGACATATTTGGTGTGTTCAGTCCGACTAAAATAATAAAATTTATCATGATATTTTTTGTGACGCTAACTTCACTCCATATAATTTTATGTCAAACCCGAGTGAACAACCAAATTGAAAAAATAATTATAAATTGATTCTGCACGTCAAAACATTGTTGGCGCTGTCATAACAAAAATTTAGTATTTACTAATGCCTAAGTGTATTTCACAATAGTTAAATACTTCACATCTTTTCCTAGATAATAAAACAAACCCGGGGAGTACACATAGTAATTCACTCATTTAAACATTCATTCAATTATAGTTTACGACAAAGATTTGAAGATAATTGATTGCGCTATAAACTTTCACAAATTGTTTTAAGATGGCATTTATGGGTAAAGGAAATCATATTCTCGCCCAATTCGTGAATACACGAATAATTTTAACCACACAACGTCGCACCTAATCAATCATTCAAGGCGTTTGAACCGAGGCGTTTCACCTAATCAATCATTCAAGGCCCACATTTCATGCGGCCGCCATTAGAGAAAATGAAATGGACATTGAAGATTGAACAAAAACACAGAAAAGAAACCACACACAAATCATACACAAACAATATTTTTTTTTGAGTTTATTCCAGACACTGTAGTTCAACATTGTTTTTAATGTATTATTGTTAATACGAAAATACATATAACATAAAAGTTGAACAAAATGTTGTTCCTGTCCATATAAAATCATAGCGCAATAACATTAGAAATAAAATGTATAAATTTTGACAGCCAGAATCGAAAATATTTTTGGTTTTTTTTTGTGATAAATGAGTGCGTTTTACAACAAAAGCTGATAAAAAATATCATGATAATTTTTATCATTTTGGTCGGACTGAACACTAGGATTGAAATAAAAAAAAGTAATTTTGTAATTTTTTTGTATTTTCAGTCTAATTCATATTACGTAAAAATTGACACTTTTAGTTACCTTTAAAAATTACAATAAATTCGTGAATTAATTTGCGGTTATAGTGTGGTTTAAAAATACGGAATTCGAACATCAACTTCGAAAAATCACCGACTACAACTACAATTTGTAGTTTCGTCTGTCGATATGACCGTCTCTTGTTAGCATTTTAATAAAGAGACTTCGACAAGCCTTAAGAACGGTTTATTATTTGTGAAACACTTGTACACCGAAATTTTTAAAATGTAAATATTATGCTTTAGTTGATTGTCACTTACAGTATTAAATAACATGTGAAAGTGAAATATATCTAACAAATGCTAAACCGCTATTGGATATTCATAAGGGGGTAAAAGGCGGTAAAAGTAAATAGTTTCCTACCCAGAATCACACCATCGTTTCCTCTGATTTTGGTCCATAAAATATTACCTTTTAAGTATTTATATATGTCTTTATTTAATGACTGGAAATCGGTCAATTGTTTAGGAATCGAACCAGTGGCCCTAGTCTGGCTTCTCCGGTGAATTAATAATTGGGAAAATATTTTGCTGTAGTTTCAAATTACATTTGATTTTATAATCGCCTGAGTCTGTTTTATCATTTTTTTTACGACTAATCAGAGTGTAAAACACCGGCATTTTTTTAATTTTTGACCCGTGAGGGTTGTAATTTTTTTATTTTATTTCACATTAATTTCTATTTGAGAAAGAGTTAAAATTTTGTATGTTTTAACATAAAACTTATCTTAAATATAGGTGTATGTTTGTTTAGGTGTGTTTTGTTTGATAAATTAATATTATGTATTCATTTATCAAAACAAAAATGTATAAACAGAACAATAAAGAAAGGTCAAAGAAAAGTATTGCCAGTCATAGAAAAACTGCTCGATCATACAATGCGCGAAAAATAAGATCGTCGATTAATAATTACTCTCGAGTTTTTTTTTAATTTAGCATCGACCATACAATCAGGCATAACTCCAAAATATTTATTTCCCGTTTCCAAATGTACAGTATGTGCAACAAGATCGTGTACGGCAAAAACCTAAGTAAAACTAAAACTATGATATTTTTTTTACGTGATTACGTGGTATCCTTCTCGGAGCATGAAGTGAATAATTTTCAGTGATGTATGGTGAGTCTATAAGGTCAAGTAGAAGATTTACAGCAGGTAATACAGCCATTCAGGGATCTAAAAATTATGAATTAAACAAAAGAGGTACATCACTGGAATAATCCTTAATACCTAGATAATAATTATTCGGTGTGCAAGTTGAAACTCGGTTATTATGTTGGTTGCCTTAAAATATATGCTTGAACGCATACAAATCGCACGCCATTTTGGATATATGTAGCTTATGCCTCAACCAGTCAGACTTAAGAGCTTAAGATACACGCCGATTGCACCACTTCGGTTAGTGCTACAATCACCAAAATTTTATAGGCTTCTCGTCGCAAATAAACAACTGACCTCTTGGTGGTCGTACCGCTCTCCTAAGTGGTCCAAAACGGAGCACAACTTAAGAACTTAAGTCTGACTGGTTGAGGCATTAGTCATTGCTGTTTCTATGACATACGTTTCAGTTATTTATCAGCGGTCGTTCCGTGTGTATCAATTTTAAGAGATGGATGTCAATAAGCAAAGCAACATTTACGTCATTGCATTTTATTCTGTTTTAAAATGAAAAAAATGCTGCTCAAGCTGCGGAATTGATTAGTTCGACTTTGAGTGAACATTCTGTTAGTTATTCAACAGTAAAAAAGTAGGCAAGATTGCGTGATTGCAATTTTAGTCTTGTGGACAATCCACGTTCAGGTGCAGTAAAACAATTTGAAGGCGAAGAACTTAAAGTTTTACTGGGTGAAAATCCGTATCAAACTGAAAAAGAGTTTATAGAACAGTTAGGAGTTAATCAAAAGCAATTGCTCACACTAAGTGATGCTCCTGGATGAAAAAGACGATTTGCGAGCCAAAATCAAATTATATATTAAATTAAAATTGTATATAAGTAAAGTTAGATAAATTATATAATTTGTGTAAAAGTGTTATTTCCCTTAGCTAAATAAGAATAATAGAGAGCACACACCCCTACTCCAAAGATCAATCGAAATTCATTTTAAGGAACATATTCGGGAAATTGGCAAAATTAATTGTACTTCAAAATTAACCAAGCATATAAACATTTTAGAAAATTATGAGAACATGAGTCAAAATTTCATAATTTTCATAAAGGAGGTTTTTGAAATTTGTAGAAACCCGAATATTCCAAAATTAACACATCGGCAAATAAAATTTACGACCTTATATTAGAAAATTTACAATAATGCCCGGTTTACATGAGAAAATTGTTTTCTTCTACAAATTTTTGCAGGTAAATAAGAAAGAATCCGCTATATAAAAATATTCAATATGCCAGAAAGAAATAAACATATATAGTAATGGCGTAATTTTTTTTTATAGGATCATTATTAATTTATTTTTAATGAATTAAAAAACGAAATTTACATTTTTATCTGTGGCGTCTGTTTTTATAATGAATCCTCAACATTTATAAACACGAAATAATTTTTTTTCTTGTTAATTTTAAAAATGTTGCCATAAAACTACTCGGATCGAATACATTTTATGGCAACATTTTCATTTTTATGGTGATTTTTGCTCAAAAATTCTTCTGCAAAATTTTGTTGGGATATATTGCTTTTCTTGTCTCTCATGTGCAAAAAGTCAATGTAATATCTTATTCATTTTGCAGAAGAAAAATGCTGGTCGTATGTAAACCGGGCATAATGGTCTAGTTATATAGACGAAAACGAAACGGACTGAAATGAAACGAAACGAAAAACGAAAGAAATATGATTAAATAGACGAATTGGTGAAACGGTTTTGACATTTTCATATTTGTTTTTAATTTTATATTATTTGATGTTTACTTCTCGTGTGTATGAAAACTAGCTTGGAAAATCCATTTTATATATGGCGAACTAAATAGAAATATACAAAATATATAAATTTATACAAAATATAAAATATTTTGACAATTTGACGTAAGTGCTAGTAAGGATAACAAAAAAAAACATAACCGATAGTGTATAACCGCAAAGACGTAACGAAAGCAAATTGAATTGAATCAATTTCTCCGTCCGTTTTCGTTCCGTTTCTTCTATATCCCTTTTTCAACCAAAAAAAAAATAAAAAAAATGGCTAAATTAAGGTTCAACCCACACAAATGTGTGAGTAAAAAATCATAATATTTGATGAAAAAAAATTTCGCTTGATTTGAAGTACAACCAACACAATTTTATGTATAGTTATAGTGTTTTTTTTCGGACGAAATAAGTTTGAAAGGAATGCGCAAATGTGTAAGTTGGTTCAAAACACATACAAAAATAAATTTTTGATATGGTACTTTTGCCGTACTCGCACAATTGTGTTAGTAAATCAAAAAAGGGATATAATTGGCTTAGTATGTTTTCATGTATTCAATTCGTTCGTTTCGTTTCGGTCCTTTTCGTTTTCGGCTATATAACTAGCCCATAAGCCATACAAATTCGAATTGTGAAGAACATCGACGCTAGGTAGTCTAAAAATGTTTTTCAAGTTATAAAATAACATGAAAACCGCTTATTTTACTATTTAAGTAAATTTACTGAAGATGGTGTTTTGAGTATCGAATCGTTATAAATCGAAAACAAAAATTATACATTTCATTATGAGCAATAATAAATTATATACAAAAATATATATGTATTATATTTTAATAAATTAAAATAATTATCGTATATTTTTAAAATCAATTTCACTATACAAATATAAACTGTCATGCCCATGAAATCATAAAAATTATAAATATTTTTATTACACAAAAACTAAATTACAAATACCCCCACCACGAAATTGAAAACTAGAAATGTTGAAAGAATTTAATTAATCGAGTCTACCCATACGACATGAACGTTCTATTCAACTCGAATTTTAATTTTTTACACAAACGTAGTAAACGACTAACATAAGCTACAATTCGCCGAATGTTTTATTTTTATATTGGTAAACTGTAAAAATCATACTGACAAATTGATTTTTTCATTTTCTCACGTTGTCATAATGGCATTCCTAGCGATGAAACCGAACACTAAAAACAAGTAACCGGATATAGATAAAGCATATTCATGGGTTCGGATCAATCAAATTTCTTATATTTTTAATAAACCTTGTTGTTTTTACAACATTAATATGGCGGCCATTATAGTTTTAATAGAAGTGTTTGCAATTTGAACTTGAATTTAAATTTATTTAAATTAAATGATGGTTAAAATAAATGTTAATATTGTGTTATATTAGTGTGAAAGAGTGTTTATAATTAAAAATTATTAATCTATAACGTTGCTGATTAAATAAAAACAGCAAAGGTGAGTGTTTACATTTTTTTCGAGAAACGAAACGAAAAAAACTCGTATACCACTAAAAGATGAAAAAAAAAGTTGTATGTACCAAGGAAAAAGACCTAACTAAATAAAGTTTATTTCATGTATTTATTAATAACTAGATAATCGCGATATTAATATTTATAACTTTATATAAAATTGCATAATGTATATACATATTAGAAATTGTCTGCAGTTCATTTGTTTTCAATTATTGAAAAGTCTTGATATTTCATTTCCATTCATAATTTGCTATTTGTTTCTGATTGATTAACAATAATTATCGATAAATAATTAAAAGCATTAAAATTTCGATAATAAAATTACTAGGTAGGTATTGTATATTAATAAAAAGTACATGTAGGTATAATACGTTGACTCGTAATCATTTTTTCTTCAATGGCGTTCATTTCTATTTCTTTATATTTTCTGTTATATTTTTCTAAATTGTTTCGAGATCAGTGTTTCTATTTAATTTTTAATTGACTTGAATATGATTTAATTACGAATTTGTTAATAAAATTTATCATAATATTTTTATTTGGGTTTTTTCGGCTAGAACAGTATTTAATTACGTCGTGAATAATAGTTAAATGTAAAGGAATTTTGTAAAAAGCCAGGAATTGTACATTATTGCATATGAATGTAATTGTTAATTTAAACTACAACTTAAATTAATTGGATAAAGGTTGGAAAAAATTAACTAGGCTGGATAATTAGACAGGAAAATTAGTGTTTATTATTATTTTTCATATCAAAAAAATTTACTTGTCCGTCCCACAAAATGGCGCTGTGCTTATTTTTTGTTTTCTGAACATTGTGAAGTTAGCTACATTTTCGTAAACGAAGCTAAAATCTCAAAATGAATGTAATAGAGCTTTTGTTGTTTTCGTATATGTACATAAATTTGTATTATAGCTATTATTAATTAAATGATGTTTTAATAAACTTGTAGATGTATATATTAGTAAATGTTATCGATTTAATTAATATAAAAGTGTAAATAAGTATATTTACTCTTATATTTTGCGGGTATTTTCTTTGCCCTGCTTATGATAGTGCCATAATTTTTATGTAAATTGGTACTTATTAAATTCTCTTTGTCTCTTTACTTTTTTTTTTTTATATATATAAATTTAATTTAATTTATATTTTTTAGCCAATTACGAATAAAATCTATATAAAAAAATATGTACTATATACGTATTATATGCGTTTGATAGGGTGATGCAAAATTGCTTTGCAGTTTGTATGAATACAACTTTTGGAACGATTTTGACCTTCAAATCAGTGTTTTGATATGGTACATACAAGACAAGTCACAATACACATAGCCAAGCGCAAAAATTCTGCATTATCGATTGAGTCAGAAGCGGAGAGTATAAATAAATTGAAATAAAATCAGAAAACACATACGGAGCTGGAAAAAATGAAAGCCAATTAAAAATTGAATATAAATTTATAGCTTATGATTGCTGTGTATTTTATATTTTCACAAAATGTTTATTTATTTACTTTTTAGTATTTTAATCTTGAAAGGTTATTGACATTTTAATGCAAGTCCCATTTTCCACAGGTAGGAAATTGAATATGTATTACGTATTGTAGCTTTTTGGTTTGTTTTTTTAAACCAGGGTATCGAACCGAAATTATAAGAAATTGTTGTCATATTTCATGAGGATTAAGAATAATCACAGATCAGAGTTCAGTTGCATAATATCGAAAAATTGATTTCGCGGTAAAGAGATTGTAAACTAATTGTCAAGACAAATGTGCAAGTTTTGGGATTATCGATCTTAGCTCATTAATTTAAATGCTACTTAAATTATGAAAGCAAGGACATGAAAATAATTCATATGTAAGTATAGGCGGTTAATAATCCAAACAAAACGTTTTTTTTTGTAATTTGCAGAATCATTATCTAGAACCATATGTACGGTGGAACTTCTGTTGCAGTTGCAGAGTTTCCCAATAGAATAACGAAAACTAAACGGAGTTTGCAAGAAATAATTTAGTATTTTTGGAAGTCATTATTAGCCACCCCAATGGAGGAAAGAATTTGCGAGTTCTTGTGAGTGGATGCTCAATTGGAATGCAAATATGTTGTGTATTTTCGATTAGTTTGCTAACACCAATGGAACCTTTCAAACCTCAACCACGAAAGAGCTATTTTGACAACAGTGCGACAATGTGTGAAGTTCTTAAAAATAAAATTAATCCATCTGGTCCTTTTTTTAAGCTGAATTAACGAGCACATATAATTTTAGTTGAACATGGCGTAGATTCCTTGCGTTTGTTCTGATAAATGAAAAGCTAGAAACCT
Organism: Nephrotoma flavescens; assembly: GCA_932526605.1. NCBI lineage: Eukaryota > Metazoa > Arthropoda > Insecta > Diptera > Tipulidae > Nephrotoma > Nephrotoma flavescens. The sequence continues at coordinate 269,867,095 of OW052221.1, read as the reverse complement.
TTACTTAGTTTAAAGTATTGTGAACCATGGTTCAAAGATGTAGTTTGGTCCTTGCAAAACATCATTATTATGAAGCCACCTTTTACCATTAGCGTTCGTAAGGCTCTAAGGCTTATTCAATTAATTTAGTTGGCTAGGTGAATTATTTTCTATCCCTTTCTAGCAAAAAAAAAACCAAATTGTACAGACAATAAATTGATTTTTTGTGTGTCAAATGCTGCGTTTATACCACAGCCAAAATAGCAATGCTACAGTTGTTAATTTTATTTAACTTGCGTTCATGCCATATGTTGTTATAAATTTCAAAAACAGAATATTTCACGTCATAGTTGGGCGTTTTTCCCTTTTTTCATTTTAAGGTTTTGTTGTTTTTTTCTAAATTTTCCGAAAGAACAAAAAAATTAACTCATTTTCAGCTACAAAATATGTAAATTTATTCAAACTTTTTTCTAAAAATAAAAACTGCCATTTTGACATGTGTAGCAATGTTACTTGTTTATACCGTAGCATTGCTAGCTACGTAGCAATGCTAAATAGCTGTGCTATTTAACACGGCTTCTCCACCTGATATCGTAATACTATTGCAATCTATTTTCTCTTTCTATCAAAAATTACCAAAATGGAGGCTGTTCGTAAACTCTACATTGTTACGAATTGTTAGCAATGACAGCTCTAACCCCTATTCTCCTAGTCGTATCACTTTATATGAAGTGACAATAGTCGTGTCACATGACATGAACATTGATATTCTTGAAGTCAATTCAAGTGACGCGTGTTAAATGGTTTAAAAACACAAAATAAAACTATATTTAGACACGATGTAATTCAATAATTAAAATGCTATTTACTGTTGATGAATTCGACAAAAAATATTCTTGTCCCTTGAAAAAGTTAGGTGACAGAACGTCACGTTGCTACTATTTATGAGAATAAGAAAATGTAGACGACGTGGCTTTTGTCACTTGAAGTGACGTGATACGACTATGGGAATAGGGGTGTAAATCGTTCTGAAACTATCATTGTAACAACGGCCACGTGCTTTTTGTCGTTCGTAAACTCGTTTTAACATTGTTACAAATGTCATTATCAACCCTACTAGAGACTGCTTTTCCAGCTGTCAAAGTACTAAATATGCGACAATAGACCATTTTCCTCAAAAAAATTTGACAGCTGAAGTCGTATGGCAAACCAGAACAAACTAAAATTTATTTGTAATTTTTAAAGTTTATGACACAACTATTAAAGTTTAATGTTTAAAACATAACCACAAACAATTGTACTCGATCGAAGTCTTCGACGTACGGCGAAGTTTTTCCAGGAAAATTTTGAAAGTTTTTCCATTTTTTTTTACTAAGTGAAGAATTGTATAAATTGTAGAAAAGCGGGAGTTTGGGGCCCCCATCCTCTAAGAAGGTATACAACGAATTAAACTTACATTAAAAAATAAATTATATTCACGCAAGTTGGTTGTTTTAACATTTGTGGCATTATCAGAAGAAGCGATAAGAGCGAGAGAAATTCTTTGATCTGTGTCTGCAAGGTTGACGAAGCAATTATTAATAAAAATAAAAAAAAAAATATTGAAAAAATAAAAAAAGTGAAAATTTTTCCGGAAAACCAAAAAATTTTCCGGAAAATATAATTTGCTACTTAATGTCCATTTACACGTCCATTTACATTTCACTTGCACAATCATGGAAAGTGCACGCAGTAGCAGACGATAAATTGTATTTATATGTAAACTACAGTCGTGTGTAATATAATAGGTAATTCTATGAAATTTTTAAATACATAATACATTTTTTTTTACAAAATCATCAATATCAAAAATTACAACATGGTTTTTAAATTGTCAGTCTCTTCTAGAAGACAAAACATTTATTACAATATCCATAAAGTTAAATACTACAGAGTGAATGATAGCAGCTGTCAAGTGAGTCAAATTCGGAGGGTAAAAGAGAAAGCATATAAATCAACGGGTCGTATTTAGAATTTGCTCGATTGAAATTTAAAACTTCTCAAATTCACAATTATTTTTATTCGAATATAGTACGCATTAATTGTTTTTATTTTCGATAAAAAAATTATACTTATAATATTCCAAAATAAAAAATAATTATGAAAAGAAAAACACGAAGAATATGTACGTAGTAATAAGAGAAATGCGACACTGGTAATATAACATATGTTTACAAACACACACACAAAATGAAAAACCCCACACCGAAATCAAAATTGTTTACTTAATTTTCTCTGATTTATAAATTAAATAATGGATAAATTTATCACAAATCACTTTTTTCTTAACATAATTTACATTTTATTTTATATAAACACTTAGTAAACTTACTGATGGTAAGATACGCCTTTTTGAAATCTTTTAGGCGTATTTTTACAATTTTTGACAATACACTTTATTTCAATAACAAGTTTATAATTTTTTTTATCAAATAATGCACACCACACACTACTATATAAACCAACTAAATATTTTATAATATTTTTATTATTTTAATTAATAATTTTAAAATCACTAAATTAAGTCGTCACCATAGGTTGTCACTGCGCACATAAATAAACATCTGATTTGGGGTTTTTCGTTTTGAAATATGAGTAAGCCATATGCTTTTTTATATAACCATCCTTCACCAACGTGCCTCAAATGAAATAGCAAATATTATATGCTTCTTTATATGGGGGAAAAAACATTTCTACTCTGTGTAGTATAACTCTATTACAATATCACTTCATTGTGATCACAGATCGAACGATCGTATATTCAATTTTAATTAATTTGCGCCAACTGTGAAAATTAATAGGGAAATTTAAGCAATCTTGTTAAAAAATAGTTTTTCGTTGGAATTAATTGATTTTTACATAAAGTATTAATATTTGGTGATGTACCCATTATTTTTAAGCATCACATTACATCGCCTCCCCATATAATCTACTAGTGATTGACATCTTTCAACTAGGATACTCCTCAACCGTTTGAACGTTTTCTCAAGGCTCATTTATATTTCTTGGCCTCGGCAATTTATTAAACCACGTTTTAACTCACCCACGGATTTTCTATTGGGTTTAGATCGGGAGACTGAGCTGGCTATTTCATTACATTAATTTTATTTGCAGCAAACCAGTCTTTTACCATCTTCATTGTGTGCTTCGGATCATTGTCCTGCTGAAACACCCAGCGAAGGGGCATGTTTTCATCAGCATACGGAAGCATGGTATCCCTTAAATCTATGTCCTCCATATAATTTTTTTTACCAAAATTTCCGTAGACCCAGCATATAGATCCTACAACACCATACAAGACCATTTGGATTATCTTATAACAAAATGGCGGAACGTGTTATGGTCCGATGAAAGAAAAATTAATTTTTTCGGATTGGATTGCACTAAACAAAATGTCCGACGACCCAAAACTGAAAAGGTTCGACCCGTGCTGTTTAGTAAAAACTGTTAAACATGGCGGAGGAAAAATTATGCTATGGGGGTGTTTCTCGTATAGTGGTGTAGGGCCTATATGCTGGATCCACAAAAATCTTGATAAACAAATTTATATGGAGGAAATTTAAGAGAGGATACCATGCTTCCGTATGCTGGTGCAAACACGCCTCTTCGCTAGGTGGTTTAGCAGGACAATGATCCGAAGCACGCGGTGAAGATGGTAAAAAACTGGTTTGCTGCAAATAAAATTAATGTAATGAAAATATCAACTCAGTCTCCCAATCCCAATAGAAAATCTGTGGGGTGAGTTAAAACGTTGTTTTAGTAAATTGCCGAGGCAATTATATAAAATGTAGTAAAATATAAATGGGGTTGGGGTTGTATTTCCAGAACGCAATATTCCAGGCATGAAATTCCAAACTCAAAATTCCAAAATTAAAAAAACCAAAATTCCAAATTCAAAACTCCAAATCCAAAATTCCAAAAACCAAAATTCCAAATCCAAAACTCCAAATCCAAAATTCCATTCCAATTTATTTTCCTCAGAATAGAGAAAAAAATCGCGCGATTTTTTTCTCTATTCTGAGGAAAATAAATTGGAATGGAATATGTTCTGTGCATTAGTATATAAATAGACAATAGAATGAAATGTAATTATCATATATGCATATTTTTTTTGTTTCTTTTTTTCTCACTTGCAAGTACTTGTGAGTAGATATTCAATGGAACGAACATTTGTTAGTTAGAAGTAAAACATAAGAAAACAAAAATGTTGATGGAGTTGATAAGTAGCTAGAAGTACTTGCGAGTACTTTACTAGCGCCAATGGAACGCGGTTTTATAAATTTTATTAGAAAAGATAGTAAATGTATTAAATTTAACTTGGTTGTTAAAATTAATTTTTTCTGTGGCTGGCGACACTCCTAACCCTTAAGTGAATCACATTTTACGTTCTATCATAACTGGTGGCGAAATCGTAGAGGTTCGAGAATCGATTTACTTATATCAACTATGTAAACATTACTCAACACCAGGACATCCTATACTACAGACATTTAAAATCGATTGGCCTACAAATTCAGCACTCGCATTTCAAAGGAGTCATATATGTATTTTAGGGTAAATTTAATTTTATGGAAAATTTTGGAATTTTAGAAATTGGAATTGGAAAACTGGAAAAAAATTTAATAAAATTTTTGGAATAATCGAATAGGATTTTTTTCTTTCTGGAATTTTGTCCCCATCCCTATAAATGAGCTTTGAGAAAACGTTAAAACGTAGGAGTATCCTAGTTGAAAGATGTCAATCACTAGTAGATTATATGGGGAGGCGATGTAATGTGATGCTTAAAAATAATGGGTACATCACCAAATATTAATACTTTATGTAAAAATCAATTAATTCCAAATGAAAACTATTTTTTAACAAGATTGTTTAAATTTCCTTATTAATTTTCACAGTTGGCGTAAATGAATTAAAATTGAATACGATCGTTCGATATTGTAATAAATGTTGTGTCTTCTAGAAGAGACTGACAATTAAAAAAACCATGTTGCAATTTTTGATATTGATGATTTTGTAAAAAAAATGTTATTTAAAAATTTCATAGAATTACCTATTATATTGCACACGACTGTATATAATAATATATCATAAAGAGAATGATTATTACGAGTACTACTTATTGCACATAAAAAATTATTGTTTTTTTTGTTTGGTGTCCAACTAGAAAATTTCTTGATTGACTGTTCTCTCGAAAAAAAAAAAATTAAACAAAAATCTACATCTCAAAAATGGCCTTAAATTTTTCATTTCTATTTTTTCATTTCGGATTCACCGAAAAATTTAATATCGCAGTTAAAATGGATTTTGTAGGTAAAAGGGGAAAGAAAGGAAGGTGAAGCCGGTCTTATGAAACCGTGTGTAGCATGGTTGATTGGCATAAATATGTATATACAATCAATGTTTTCATGTCGCTGTCAACATAAGTATGGAAACTTCATTGGAACGAATTTGCTTACTTATTTAAGATGGCGGAAAATAACTCGAATAAGTCTGAAATAAATATCCGTTTGGAAAACAGCATAAAATAGGGAACAGTTTTTTCCTGCTTAACTTTTCGGTAAAAAAATGCCATACTGCAGAAGAATAGTAAACTTCATTGCAAGATAAATAAAATATTGAGGTTTACGATGATTACAGACCAATCTTCACACAAAAATTCATCCTATCTATGAAATTATGGTTTGAAAAATATGTACTGTGAGAATTTCTTTTTTTTTTGTTGAAAATGACCTGCCTGTGACACCGAGATACCGAATCAAAGTAGTTAATTCTGTGGACAAATTTTTCCTCCGGAATAACATATTTTTAAATCAATAGTTTCCCCTTAAAATGTTTCTACTGAAAAATATAGAAAATCGCTTTGAAAGCAAAGAACAAACAAAACTTTTCACACCTTAAACTGGTTTTGATTGCTTACGAGTGTAACGAAAATTATTATTGTAGATTGACTATAAACATTTTTCCTTTCTAAAATGCTTCCTTACGTTTTTCCCTCCAACCCTCGTTAGCTCTCAAATTGTGGGTGTGGCTAAAGTCCTGAATCACATATTCGTGAAGCTTATTAAAAATTTTTCATCTTTTGTGTTGGACGCTGCCACTGGATAATAGTTCTGGTTCACTTGAACGATCTCAAAAAACTGATTTTCTGACATTGCCAAAATCATTTTAATTGCTATTATACAGCATTTTCTCATCTTTTGGGACTAGAAAACCTTTTCAAAACATAATAAACAAATTTATTAACTCACGGTTCGATGCCCTGTTGTCTCCATCTTATGAAAGACAAAACAATAATTATCTGATCGAGAATAAAAGTAAATCATTGCTTTAGTGCATTTAGTTTCGTGTTTTATAAATATAAAAATACATGTACATATGTATATGAAAAATTTGTAATACTACTCCTAAAATCATCAATGCATTGTTTAATATGCTGCATACGTACGTACGTACATTGTCGCGTGGGACTTATGGTTTTTATTTCCAAAGTTTGTTTTTATCAAATCAATCAAGAACCATTTTTTGCACATGACTGATAAATATGAAAATATCAAATAAAATATTCTAGGAAAATTTAAATTTTATCCAGGTTTTTGTAATAAAAAAAGGAAACGGCATACAAACAAGTTCCGCACAATCTATGTATAAGGAGACGCATGCGTTGATTTTTGCGCGCGTTCTTTTGATTTGCCAGATATGTATAAAAGTAATTATTTTGTTTATTTTCCCGTTTGGAAATATCATTCCAACTAACTATCATGACCATTTTCCTATAAGTTTTCTTTTTTTTTGTAGTGTTTTCACATCCAAAATGAAGCAAAATGCATACGTACGTAGTTGCCTAACTCTTTATGAAAAATTGGATCAATAATGTTTTCTCCAATAAAAATGTTCGTTTGTGTGTTAAATTTTCGCGCGCTGCCATGTATTGCTTTCTTTTGTGTGATTTTCATGCCATAACAATAGGTGCGAGAGAAATTCTATTTTGATTGGACAATTTTTGTTACCTAAATAATTTTCATCTTTTTATTTCACAAACATACATAAAATTAGCCATGTATACGGATTAATCTCTTTTCAAATCTGATTTGTTTTATTTACGTTTTGTAATAAATGACCTTGATTTTTCGTATTTCCTTCCGTAAATGTACAAAACATTATATTCATTTTATTTTATAGAATATGTAAATTCAAATGAGTATTGGTTTGTTAATTAATTTTACTCGTTTTGTTTTTGCGTTTTAAGATATTAAAAATTTATTCTAAATGTTGTGATTTGCGTTGAACGCGTTATATTGTGAATTGATCACAAATTTATCCAGGGGTAAGCACTTGGTGGTGCCATCGATTGTTTTGTTAGATTCTTGCTTTGCTCACTAAATTATATTTTTATTGCCATATAAACACAAAAACCCTCAAGTGAAAAACAAAAATGTAAAAGTTTTCTACTCTATAATTTAAATAATACTAGAATATATCAAACTATACATATTATCAAAAATTTAATTATAATTTTTAACGTTCGGATTTTTGTTATGTAAATCAATAAAAAATTAATTCCGATAATAATTAGATATTTCATTCAGGATAATTGGAAATTGGTAATTTAGTAATTTATTATTGCTTCACAATAGTTTACATTGCAATTTAATGTTAGTTTGCTGTAGTGTGCATGTAAACATAAATATTTTTTGAATTGGAAAGGTATGACGTGTGCTTTTTGTATAATGTAAAACTGACCGACTTTTCTATTAATTCATTCTACAATATATTATTGAATAATGAATAGTTGTTTGCTAAACAGATGAGTTTGTAAAATCTAAAATTTGAATAAATTATACCACAATAATAAAGTTGATATAATCTATCATTTATTGTTAACTGATTCGTTCTATGACGTTAAAAATCTTCACTTTTATATCCTAGTTTTACAATATTTTCAAAATAATATAAAAAAATAAAAATAAATATGCTATTGGACCGGGTGTACTACGAAATCTCGATTGTCAAAATCCCGATTTCAAAATCCCGGTTTTCAATTTCGAAATTCCGGTTTTCAAAATCTCGGTTTTCAAAATCCCGGTTTTCAAAATCCCGGTTTTCTTTTCTCCTATTTAGTTGCACAAAATAATAAAGTTTTTTAATTGCAAGATTTGGTACTTGCAACATTTTGTAATTGCCCCTTCCGAGGGGCTTTAGATTTGAACTTCGGGGGACGTAGGAGCCGGGATCAGCAAAGATGTCGCACTGCGTGCCGCACGTAGGAGCGATTATATAGAATCTATTAACCCCTTAAGGACTAAACCCATATCTCGGGAAATCTCGGGACTATATGGTCCAAAAAGACCAAACCCGAGATAACTCGGGCGGTCACATGTTATACGTTCCATTATGTATTTGCTCGAAATAACTTGTGAATATAATCTTATAACAATATTATTAAATTAAATCAACTAAGAATAGTATATTTTATTCTCTACAACCTCCGTCCATGCTTCCAGGTTTACCAGAAATTTAATTAGACAGAATTAAATTATTAATTATTTTAATTTTTCTACCTATTATTTTTTTATATTTTTTCGCATACATATCTCTTTTGCTGCCCGATAACACAATTGTGTGAGTACGGCAAAAGTACCATGTCAAAAATGTATTTTTGTATGTGTTTTCAAGCCTGAGTAAACAGATTCATTTATTAAAAGTTATGAAATCGGACACGAATTCACGATATCGACTATTGATCTGAAAACCGATTTCAAATTCTAGTGTTTGCTAGTTTTGTTGCCTTAACACAGAGGGTATTCAAGGTGATTATAATTATCTATCTTATTGTCTGTTAGTAGCATTTCTTGTAGTGATATAAGAGCGAGCTCCGAGCTTATATTGCGATGCCTGCTCGAAGAGCTGATGGAGGTTCTTCGTGCGCTTCCGCAGTACATTTCAAGTTTAGTCCTTGATTCTTGTCTTAGGTGGTTATTGAGATTCGAAATTTATTCGCTTATGTTGAGCAGCCTTTTGCGCATGTCTGTCGTAGTTGAAGCATATCCGACACAAGGGCTGAGTCCTGTGTTCGTGACCACCAGACTGATATATTCGTTAGAAAATTGTTTAATCAAATAAGAAAGGTAATATACCAAAGATAGGCGGAGATGAAATAGGTTCAACTTAAATTACTCCACAGCTACTGTAGTAGTACATATAATACTTTTTTACTAATAAAGTATAATATCTTTTCAGTTTACATCGCAAGTGGTGTAAAGTAAAAGTTTAAAATTTTCATTAAAATGTCAAAAATTTATTTTATTTTAAAACATTTCAAATGAAAATGTACAGATACACGAAATGCCTTTACATGACACTGGAAAACTAAACAAAATTAAAGTATTACAGTATTAAAATAGCGTTTACACCACGACTATAATACCATATCTTTTTAATAGCTATTATACTTTTTAATAAGTAGGTGATGAAATAATAAAGTATCATACTTCGGCTTTACACCAACATACTTTTTTTGCTACCTACTTTTATTCTACTGGTAATTTTATTTACTAATGTATTGGCCTGAATTGAAAAGTAATTTGTGGTAAAATTTCAAGTAACCGTACTAAACCATTTAGCCGATAATTGGTTCACAGTTTTTGTATTTAAATTATGTTCACAACTAATGATTCGATTACGTATGTATTAACAGGTTCGAATTATGACAAACAATATTTATTTTTATTTTAATAGAAAATTTGTTAAAACTAGTTTGTCGCTCGAAACTCTTAATGCTTACATGATCGACCCAAGGTGCAAGCAAAATTCCCCAATTTTATAATTGCATGATAAAACACACTTTGGTTTAACGTTTATCTACCTTATCTTACCCGGGGTCTTCACTATGCAAAATCGCTGAGATTTTCTATCATGAGACTAAATTTATGAATGTATGTGTAAGTATGTTATACAAATTTTGAAACTCTCAGCAAATTATCAGGAGGCTATTTCACGAAAAAATTATCATGAAATTTTTAAGAAATGTCAGTGAAATTGTCAATGCTATACTGTTTTAACATAAAAGCTACTCGATATTTATTTTAAAATTTTTATTTAAATTTTTAGGTTACTTGCTTAAATGCATCGAGTTTTCCTAGTAAAAATAGCAGGATAGAAGAAAATAAAAATAGAAAGTTCACATTGAATCGACACAAATATTTACGGATTTTTTGACATTTGAAGAAATTATTATGAGACTAAAATGCCCAATTATGATATTTGTTTTATAATTATTTATCAATACATTGAAAAAAACATACACATTCATAAAATATCATGACAGAAAGTTTCAGCGATTTTGCCTAGTGAAGACCCCGTGTGAAATAAATTAATTTGGTATTATGATTATCTATATATGGCTAGTTAAGAACAGAAGTGATCCAAGTAACATTTTTACAAAAACTGAGTTATGCTACTTTTTGAATTTCTCATCATATTAGTTAGCGCAAAAGTAATCCAAGTACTGTTGAGCACTGTTTTTTTTATTTTGTTGTATTTATCCCTGCAATCTGTTCAAGGCCTGTTCAAGACTCTCCCTGCTCTTTCGCGGTCTGCTTATTCCGTCCTTACTTTTACGCCAGTGAGCCAACCCGAGGACGTACGGCTATAGGACCGATTTTAAGACCATCTGCACATTGCAAGCTCCATGCCAGCCTACACTGACATGGAAGATGGGTCGGCCCATGAGTTTTGCACTCCGACAGGGGGTCATAGATGTGTTACATTTCATCACAGATCGTAATCTGTGATGAAATTACACTTTTGCATCCTGCCCCTATCGGGATTCGAACCCGGTACCTCCCGATCCAAATGCCAAAGCTTTAACCACTGTGCCATTTGGTCGGTGTTGAGCACTGTTGTTAACAAAGTTCTATATTATAATTTTTTAATAAATGCAGAAGTAATTCAAGTTTATAAAAGTGTCATTTTACGTGTTCAATATTGGATGTGTCAAAAAGATATTCTAATAAAGTCTAAGTTAAGTTAGTACCTATCATAATTTAACATATTATAACAAAAATATATTAGGTCAGAACAGGACCACTGCTGCTCTTAACTAGCCGGCTTTGTTTTATAAATATGTTTCCCATATTTTGTGTCGTATATCGTTGAATTTTTCGGTATGCTGGACGTTTCTGGCTATCAAAGGAATCCGAAGTTTCACAGGAATAAAAAATTATTGTATTGTTTTTCTTTTCCTTCTATAGTTTATTTTGGCATTATAAAGAAAATTTTCAGAATTTTTTTTAATTTTAGTATTCAACGACAATGCGCTAATATCAGTTAGCCATGTTTTTTTTTATTAGCGCCCGATATATGTATCGAGCAGCCAATTTTGTATGTCAAAACTTATATTTAGTGCGCTATTTTTGCATATTGTACATAATTAATTTATTTAACTCTAAACTAAGATCTTTCATTCAATTTTTTAGTTAAAAATCGATAAAAAAAATATTTTGCTCTAGCTATTTATCGGGAGCGCTATTCATTTTAATGGGAAATTTGAAAAGGTCTTTATTTTGTAAACTCCCGAAACCATTAGAAACTTAATCTTACCATAAAAATTTAAAACGCAGCAAGATGAATTCTTGTTTATAACGTCATGTCAAAACAAATGTCAATTAATTAATATATGTACATATTTCAGGTGATAATGCTGTGTGTTTCAGGTGAATTTTTTCAGCTAAATTATGAACTAAACTGTTTTGATGTGACCTTACGAAATACGCCGCCAGGTTACACACAAATAAAAGTCATCTCGTGAGGTAACTTTTCAATTGCCAAATGTAATTTTTAAACATTTTTTTATTTTTAAACATTTCGTAGTATATATGTTATAATAACATTTGATAATAATGCAACTTTCACTTCCATTATTTTAATTTAATTTAATATTTCCTTTATCCAGGAAAATTCGACAATTTAGTATTTCGAATAGTCAGGCACAGCTTGTTTTGTTGATGTTACTGCCACCTATGAATATTTATTGTGAATTACTGAGAAATTTAGTTTTGTCCATAATTTAGTCGAAAAAATCGGCCTGAGGCACACAGCGTAAATGTGTGTTTTACGGGTGCATTTATTTTTCATTTTTATGGTATAGCGACACCAGTGAATAATAGCCGCAGTTTCAGTTGTAATTTCCCATTTTGCTCCGGATAGTGCTCGAATAAAACACGGCTCTTATTTTCCAAAGTAATTTGGCTATAATATATAATAACAAACGGTTAATAATAATATATTAGGCCGATACACCGATGATGATGAAGGGCTAGCAGACATTACGGATTCAGCATAAGCGTTTACGGATTGGATTTGCTCTATTTCCAAAAATATTTTGAAATATTAGTGGCGCAAATTTTCTCAAATGACGGTATAATATGCAATTGTAGCTTTATAATTGGAAGTACTGTTATGAATAAGTTTTTAATTTATAAGTTTACGAAACGCTTGCTTCTTTAATAATATTTTAGTAAACTTCAAGTTTTATATTTAAGGTTTTTAATATTTAATATTATGTAATACTTTTTTAATTTATTAAATAAATTGAACACAAATCCAATTTTATCATTAATTAAATCTTAATATTATTTATTATAATATCTCGTCAAACTCTTGCGATAATTGAATAGGAATTTTGAATGTCGAAACTGCTATAAATAGGAAAATAAAGTTCCTATTCCGGTTGGCCAGAAAAGTATCAGAAAAATTTTCCTTCAGAGTCTATCTGCAGATGTCAACCGTATTTCAATATATAAACACAAAGACTCATACCCCTTTATCATTTGTGAGGGCCTCAAACAATCTTGGAAGCTATGATATAGAGAGAGTTTAAAGGAACATAATGCTCCTAATCCTTAATATCAGATTGATGGATTGCAATATTGTTGCGTCACGTATATATTGTCTAAAATGGCTACATACATGCATTTGCAGTAGTGGATAAACCAACGGCTTTTTCTTTGTTTTAGTTTTCAAACGCTTTGGTCTAACCAAAAATGTCAACTACATTTTGAACATCATTATGAAACAAGAATTATTTTTTTTTATCAAAAACCACAATAGTTTTTTTTATATTTTAATAACTTTAACATGATGTTTCCGAATCATCAAAAACACATCATCATATTTTTCATATGCAGCCGGGAATCGGGAAACCACAAATATTAATTTATAAATATTCAGCAAAAGCACTAAGTGATTGTGACTTGTGTTCTTTTAGTCCATGACCTGTAATAATTGTTCTTATCTTTCGACTTGTATAGTTTTTACTTTTACTAGAGAGTTATAACAACCTTATCAAATTAAATTTAAATTCGTTAAATTGTTCATCAAATGCTAAAATTAATATTTTAAAATCATTTCTATTATAAATCTAAACAGAGTAGCTAATACAATGAATAATGTACCATGTATAAACGTGATATGAACGTGAATCACTTTGATTTTGGATGTTGAAATATAGTAATAATTTCAAAATAGAAAGAACTATCTGTGTTATATTTATTTATATGTACATATTTTTATTTTATGTAAGTTATAGATTGATGATATAGTTATCGACTTGTCATAATAAATAATACAATACCTAAATATGTACGGACACACATTCTTTGTGTAGGTTTATTAAAATGATGCATTTTAATATATACGCTGCCTGCTAGTTACTGATATAGTGATATACATTTTTATTAAAGTTATATTTTCAATATTTGAACTTCTCTCTAGATATTTTTTCTGTATTTTTGTTACAAAATATATAACGTAATTGCGTCTTGATATTATAAATACTATAAGAGTATTTTTGTGTATACATATTTGTATATTACAAAATACATTTGCTTGTGTGTTTCTTTTTTAATTTGATTTTTTTCTTAAGATGAATAAAAAAAAATGGCCGTTTTTATGTGATAATTTTTTTAACTTAGAGTTTTTTTTATTTTATACGAATGTAGGTATTTGATTTAATTTCAATTGAATTTCTTTATTCTAGTGTTATTTGTATTGATCGTATTGTTGTAGAGTAGGATACTATGAAGTGAAGTACGTGCATTTTTTATTTATTAATTCAGATTCTTTGAAATTGCAGTTTGAGATTAAAAAAATGTATTTTATCTTAGACGTGTTTAAACAATTTGTCTATAATTAGCTTTATGACTAAAAAACGAAATAAAATTATATGTATGCTTTATACCATTTAAACATGTCATTAAAAATAAATATTTTACATTTTATTTTATGCTGTTTTTTTCATATAGGATGATAATAATGTCGTATTGTCATTTAGTATACAGCGGTTGGCGATATTTTTTTTTATTAACATGGTGCCAGCCCAGTGGTGGTTAAATTTAGGGTATTGAGGTTCTTATATAAATTTTATTATCCAAGACACACACTATAATTTTCCATTAAAATTTCAACATCAATTGGTTTAATGGGTAATCGCTCAACAGCACCGCCACTGCACAATAATATATCTACTTGCCCGGATTAAAGTAATATACACATTAACTTATTTTAAATTGTTGTGTATTCACGTGAAATTTCAAACTTTGTATGTATAGTTTTTTTTAGAGAAGTCTCTTCTTTTGTTTATGTTTGTAATAAAATGAACGCTGAAATCACAGTAGATTTCGATGTGTTATTTATTTTGCTCTCTTTCTATTAAATTAAAATATAAAAAGCAATGACGTCACTTTTTTTTTATTGAGGAACGTTGTTTTAAGGTAACAGAAACTCTAAATTCTCGGAACTCCAGCTAGCGGGATTAAATCACAACAAACATAAATTATTGATGAACTATTCGTCTTTAGGATTCGTGAATGAGTTTTTATTATTTTATGTTTTTCAGATTCATAACTAATTACTCGTTTGTTTGTGGCTCATTATTTATTTTTTATTACCTAACATTTGAGTTTTCTCTAAAAACCAATAAAAATACACATCTTTCAAAGTTAAACAGTTAAGCCATTTCGTTTAATTTTATTTATTTATTTTTATTTTTTCACCAAATTCTAATATTTCTGAAATATAGTAAGAAAATAAAACCATTTGAGTCTATATTCCTTTGGTCAAATGTCTGTAAAGCTAAATATATAATTACCTTTTGAAATTATGAAATATCTTGATTGATAAAATAAGATAAATCAGATTCTTACGAGATAAGAGATACCTAGAGTACAGAGTAAAATGTCTAACTAGGAGTAAGGGCTAGTAACATAGAGAGAAACAACAAAAGAAACCTTAATCACGGCAAGCAACCATATTACGAAACACAAGGAGATTGTGTAAAAATGAAACAAAATGCAAACCTTATTCAGAGTGAGAGTGTATCTTGAGATTCCAAGAAATGATTACTAACTGAATTCGAAGTTAAAATAATCGAATCTCATTGTAGCGGTGAAATTCTTTAATGGAATTGTGTATAGAAAATCTAAAGTTGAGAAAATAGGCAGAGGTTGATTTAGAATGTAGTATAATAAAAAAAGCTTGTTGATTTTATTTAGGACATTTCGTTTTGATCTTAAGGCACTAATTGTTTTTTAATAAAATTTATGATTTTACTAAAAATCATTTCTATTTTGTTTATTTGCAGAAAACAATTTTGAAACGTAATGTTTAATTGTGTCATGGCCTATGTAGTGTTCTTAAACAAAAGAGCTAGCCATTTTGGCTCCCATGATGTAGGGGGCCCACCCTCTTTACTTATAGGTAGTCTGTACTATCTGAATAGTAGTGAATTATAATAAAATTTTATTAGTTGGTAAGTTTCAAATCCCGTTAAGGGATTCTACAGGCACACACGGAGTATACAAAAATGGCACCATCTGTCACTGCAAAATATAAGTGTGTGTTATAAAAGTGAGTTTTATAGAATTTTTATCTAATTAAATTTATTTGTATTTTATATCATTTTAGATTCTTTAATGCTTGATATAAAACTATTTTCATTTTTTGAAAATTTAAATAAATCATAAAGTTACAAAAAAGAGTAAAATATAAAAAATATAAATATTTAAAATAAAAAAAACATTACAAATTAACGTAAAAAATCATAAATAAACAAAAAATATGACGTCACTTGACATACCGTCGTCATCTGGTATTGTCATTGTTGATAATACATCTAGCAATGAAAATTTAGTAGCAACGGTTCAAGTACCACGCGAGCATCTTCCTATTCATCACATACAACAGCAGCAGCAACAACAACATAATCATCAGTCACAATTTCAATCCAATAATAGTAATCATAGTGATTTAAACCAAAATGATGATTATTCAAATTTACAAAGTACAAATGTAATTGATACAACAAACCAGAATACACTACAAACCGGTGTTATTAATTTTACAACTAATGATGTTTTAAGTAATGCGCAAGTGTTGAAATTTGTTAGCGATGATAGTGGCACAATTCTTGATCAATCAAATGAAGAAATACAAAGCTATTGTGCTACAGGCCGTTTAATAACGAATCCAACGTCTAAAGTTCATGTAATTAGTAATGTTCCGTTTAGCTCTAATAATAAGGCTCACGGTGGACAGCAGACTATAAATTTAGTTAGCAATGGAAAAATTACGCAGACTGGAGTTAATTTTGTTAATGCCTACTATGCAAAACCGGGTAGTATGCAAGGTGGTAAAATACTTAATTTACCGGTTAAAGGAACCGCTAATTCAAATCAAATTCAACAGCAGATTATCAATAAAGGTGGAAATCAATTAAAAGTTTCGGTTCCGCGAAATGTACAATTTGTTACGCGTACTACGAATCCAATAACAGGTGGTAATATAATAATGTCGCGCACAGGACAAAATAATCATGTGATACAAACGAAGGGGCAGCAACTATTAGTGCCCCAAAATAATATAAAAACCGCTACAATAACAAATAATGTAGTGAAAAATAAAACCGGAACCAGTGCACAATTGCAATCTGTCAAAATATTTCAGGGTAACGCACAATCACAAAAATGTACGACGTTATCGAATGCGAGCACGATTAGTGGAATAAAAGCTATAATACCATCGCAACAAAAGATCACAAGCGTTAAAGGCAATTCAACAACTGTTGGTGGACATAAATTTACAAAACAGTTTAGTTCAGTAAATAATAACTATTGTACGAATACGGCGGCCGCGTTAAATTCGCAGACGTTTGTATCGCAACACCAGCAAATACAAACACAAAAGGGTGCTCATTTATCGCAACAGCAAGCGAATTTAATTTATACCGCTTGTAATAACAGCACGAATACAAGTAATAATGGTTCGATGACCAAAGTACAAACGGTGCAATATCAACGAGCTGGAAATTTAAATAATGTGCTAATACAGGGCAAAGGTATTTTTAAGGGTAATAAATATGTTGTGCAACATAATCCGAATCAAACGCATATCGTACTACCGTCACAATCACCATCTCCGGGTAGTTTAGTTGCAGTTTCAGGTACCGTAACAAATGTACAACAATTAAAAACAATACCACATTCATTTACAGCAAATAATAGTGGTACTATAAAATATGTAAATGCTCAAGGTAATGTGACCCAACCCCCGAGTAAAGTGCGAGCAATATTCCAACAGCATTCAACGTCTACAATTTTACAACAAAATCAGCAAATATTAGATCATAGTAATGATTCGTCTCAGTCATCTATTGCCATCGTGAATGCACAACATTCACCATCTTCGAGTCACATGTGTGCACCTTCTGCGTCCATGGAAGATATGATAGTTAATGGAACACTAATGACCGAAGAAATGTCTGCTCGAATTTTGCAGAGTTTATCGCAGAAGACTATTTTTACAAACAATAGGCCACACAACCAAATAAACAACATCAATAATAGCAATTGTCATAACAATAACAAAATGTATCCAAATTCTCCAAATTCCCAACATGCAACTAAAGTTTATTTAACTCAAAGTCAAGAGCATAATATAAATACGAACAACAGCAATAGTAATAATAGTAACAATCATCAGATTTATCACATTTCTGGTATTGGGCATGGGATGAGGGATAATAATCATCCTAATCATCACCATCATCATCATGAACCGGTTAAACCATCCTCATCCGAGAAATATTTTAAAGTCAGGTAAATAAATTTGAATAAACTTCCTGAATGGTTAACTATTAATAGTGCTATGAATGTTTTTATATTTTACTCTCTTCATTATTTTCATTTCAATTATTATTTGTTTGATAATTTATTTTAATTTTATTATTTATTTTGAGTTTTTATTTTATTTTTGTTTTATTTTCTTATTCTGTTCGTTCACTTGCTTTTAATTTAGTTCATGTGATCTATCGAGTACTACTACCACATTTATTGATAATATACCTTTGACCTCAACAAGGGGTGATAACATATCGCACGGACAACGCGGTGGTGAGGATGATGATGAACTAATTGGCGAGGAAGTACGACCGGCTCCCATGAATATAGCCGATGGTAAAGTACACTTGCTTCAAGTAATTGTACAAGATCATACTTATGCAGCCGTTCAACCGGAACAAACAAAAAAGATAACTAGTTTTCAGATGGATAGTGCTCCTACGTTAAGTGCGGCTAATATTCAACAAGCTGGGCTAAATTATAACTTCAAAACGAGTAAGTAATTTTTTTTATTTATACTTAGGAATAGCCGTAATCTATAAATTTAAAACGTCTTGTGTTTTGTTTTTTGTTATTACAGATAATAATAATGATGATGATGCAAATTCAGCTATTAGTACAGGCTCTCGTAATGGTGGTAATCAGTTAGATAATGATCTTGGGGAGGAAACTGAAACCGCACCTGAAGGCGAAGGAGAAGATGATTCAGTAACACGATGCATTTGTGATTTAACGCACGATGATGGTTACATGATATGCTGTGATAAATGCTCAGCATGGCAACACGTCGACTGTATGGGCATCGATCGGCAAAATATCCCCGAAGAATATAAATGTGAATTATGTCAACCAAGACCTGTGGATAAACAGAGAGCACGAAATCTGCAGCTGATGAAACGTAAAGAACAACAAAATGTCCTACTTAATAATCAACAACAGCAGCAGCAACAGCACATGTCACTCGAGAATAATACCCAACTATTAGGCCAACAAATGGAACGAACTAATTTACTTAACAAGAGTAACAGTTTACAGACAGTTGGTAAAAAACATAAGCAGAGTGTAAAGCAACGCAAGGCCGAATTGGCCAGCCAATTTGCACAACAAAAACGGGAACGTAAATTATCGTCACGCTCGAATGGGAAGCGTCGAGAATCGAAAAAGATTTCGAAGCGGAAGGCAAAAATGAATCTTGAAGCGCCGCAGAATGAAAAGACAAGTAATTTACGTGCGTGGATTGAAAATTACGAGCAAGCGATTACAAATCATTATTCACCTGAGTTGCGCGCCCGTTTACATGCTATAGGCAAGCAAAACCAAATAATAAAGGAACTAATACCATCGCATTTGAGGCATAGTTTGGAGCACAGATGCACGACGGTTCCACATGCAGGCGGTAAAATTTTAATAAGCACGTCTGATTTAGCCGCCAATGTTCCAATAGTTGAGGTACGGGGAAAATATATGTTATCAAGTCAATTTCGACAGCAGCAAGCAATCCCATCGGCCACTGGAAACGTGAGGAACCACCAGTATAATCGAAAGCCTGGACCATTTATTTTTTTCTATCGTCTACCAAACGATGGACCCGAAATTTGTATCGACACAAGAACTTACGGCAATGAAGCACGATTTGTTCGGCGATCATGTCGTCCAAATGCGGAAATTTTACATAGTATTGAAAAAGGTGCAATTCATTTATATATTGTTTCCCTATCCAATATAATTGGAGGTACCGAAATTACAGTCAAACACGAACCACATGATTTAACGGCTATCAGTAGGGGCAATGTAACCGCTCCCACGTCAACCGTATGTGCGTGTGGTTGTCCAAAAGATTGTATATTTGCTATTGCGACCGCGAATCATTTGAATAACGTTTCGCAGAAAGCAATGAAAAAATTAAATGGTCATTTGATCGATGAAACGCGGTTAGCGTATCGGCGAAGCAAAAGTTTAATGGCGAGAGGTCGATCAACCTCGTCTAGTGGTGATAGTAATGCTAGTATGTTGTCGCCGAATAATACCACAATGTCAGCATTGACCTTACTGCAACCAATGCAGCCAATCACAATTCCTCTGATGGCAGCACCAACTACACCATTGTCATCCGATTCGAGTAGTGTATTTTCTCCGCAACCTCTCCAACAGCCGCAACAACCACCTGTACCACAATTGCAACTTCCTCCTCCACCAACTCCGATCCAACCACAGCAGCAGATACTGTCACCGCCGGTTCAAATAATAGAAAGTATCTCGATGCCATCACCATCCAGGCCAGCAACACTAAATATTATGCCACCTGATCATTTGATGTCGACTAGTAAAATGCCAAATTTTCCTGTTGATATTTCTACAATGATTCCACAAATGGGGGTAGTTGAGAAAATTACTCCGTTGCAGCCACCGCCTGCACCGTTGCCATCGCCAGTGCAATCCGTCATGCCAGTAGCTATAGCATCACCCACGTTGATCAGTCAACATAAATCATTCTCTCCGCAGAAGTGTTTTGCACAGCAACAACAACAAATAGTACATCATCAAATCCATAAGAAGATACCAAATAAGGTTAGGCAAATAAGTTTCTCAGAAGACTCGATAACACCAGTACCAGTAGCCACATTACCAAGTGTAACAAATATTATTCCATCTTCGCCGCAGGAAGATTCACAGAAATCGTGTGAATCCGCTACAACACCAACAGCTATGCAAAAACTCGACAAACCGTCTACAAAAGAGCCAAAAGAGAAAGATTCTCCAAAATTGACGAGAGAGGAGCGAAAAATGCAAGCCATAATGAAAGCATTCGAAAAAATGGAGAAGAATCAAGAGCGAAAACAACAGCTCAAGCAAAATAAGTGTTCAGTTTCATCAACGAAACGTCGTAATAGTAGCCCGTCCTCACCGAGATATAAAGAGGAAGGTGACCACGAGAAACCTTATCATCCACGCAAAAAGAAGCGAAAGGGTAGCAAATCATATCAACATTTGAGTAATCCAAAAATACGTAGGCGCAGTCGAATGAATTCGGGCGATTCAGATTTACTGACATCGGAGGAATCAACATCATTATTATCTCCACCTCTTCCTCCCGGACATCAAATTACATACAATATGGAAGATATAAAATCACCGGATATGCGGTGTGAAAATCAGTTGGATAATCAGTTGAATGAGAAAAATGTAAATTCAGCAGCAGGACTACTTTTGTCTCTTTCGCATTCACACGACTCACAAGAATCATCTGCAACATCGAACATTATATTATCTCCAAATAACAATAACAACAATAATTCCACGCAAATTGAAAATAACAACAATACATTGTTGTCAGTTTCTAATCCTTTACATCTAAGCTCTGCATGCTTACTTGTAGAGGCAGCTGTGGCACCATTGGAACAAACACAAACAACCAGTGTAATTTCATCACCTGAAAATGTAACTGAAACTGATATTAAATTCCATGTACAGAAAACCAAAACCAAAAAGTCTATAATGAATGATTGGTTAAATCAAACGGATTTATCGACCAACCATCAGAATGATGAAACAACTAATTTGGATAGTTTGGTGCAAGTTGCCGCAACTATGTGTAGTAATTTGAATTCACCACAAATGGTTACACATTCGCAAATTGTACCACCCGTGACGTATGCGATTCAAGAGGAACCACATAATTTGAGTATGGCTGCGAAAAAAGTCGAAGAGTTTATATATCAAAATGATGTAAAAATGGCACCGGCCGAAGAGGAAGACGTGAAATGGCACCATCCCAACAATAATTTAACTTTTTCGAATGTTACTAATGAATCAAATACGACAATGTCTTTTGTAACGCCACCGGGTGCTATGGTACAAGACGGAAGTGGAAGTGCTGCAAAAAAACGATGGTTGCGACAGGCAATTTCGGAAGAGTGTGATAACGAGGCATCCTCACCACCGAACGGTTATATGACTCCGTTGAAGAAACGGAGACTTCCACGTCAATGTTCTGAGGTGCCAACCCCGGAGGAATTACCACCTTCGAATCAATACATTCAACCCGCGTTTTGTGTTAATGACATTCAACAAATACAAGACAAAAATTCGGCTGAATGTCAAATGATTGATGATATAAAAATATCTCCCAACTCGAGTTTTGCAAGCGACGATCAAAGTTTGTATCCAATTAAGTTAGAAAATATAAAAGAAGAAGTTAAAGAAGAACCGATGCCGCAGATTTCCGACTCTGTAACGGAAAACAAGTGTGATGCAATTGTTGAAAATCTCGAAATGCTTGCTAATAATAATACACAACTAGGCAATGATACTCGGACATATTCCATCGTTGAAAGTAACCCGCAATACATTGTTAACCATTATCCCAGTAAAGTTGAGCTCGAGGAGAGTTACGAACAAGACGATGAAATTGATATTGTAAGCTCTCCGCCTCCAGGTGAAAAAATTGTTGCCGAAGATAATTTGGTTAAAATAGAGCCTGAAGATGAAAATGAAAAGGATGAAAAAATTGATGTCGTCGAAGATGTTGCTTCAAATACTCTATACATTGTGCATGAAGTAAAGGAAGAACTCAAAGATTGCGAATATAAAATGGTCGAGGATGTTAAGACGGAGGCAGTTGAAGATAAGCCGGAGGCCAATGACCACGAAGAATTGAATCATGAGATTGGCGAAATTTTTGGATCCGGCGATAAGCAGGGTATTGAAAAATTTGATAGTAATGATATTAAAACAGAAGTTTCATTTCCTACGGTCGAAGATGAAGAAACTGATGATATGGAGGCTCAAATTGAGAAATGTATAAATGCAGCGGATGAAAGTATTAATGATGCTGATGATGAGGCAGAGGGCGATGAAGATATTGATGAAAGCGATGACGATCATGATTTTGAACATAATGAAGTCAATCTTCAAACGGTAGAACATGCCAAAGAAGAACAGATAAGTAAACACCTTGCTGAAATTGCGGATGAGGGCAAACCTGAAGTGGTTCATGAAGAATATTTAGAAGCTTTGAAACAAGGTATTAAGCAGGAGGAACCACTGGAAATAGTAGATTTAGCTATCGTGAACAAATCGGATGCGTCATATTCAACAGAAGAATCCGATAAAAGTTTTGAGTCTGAGCTTCCGGAATATGAGGGTCTTGAATCTGAAGTTTACGTATGTCCGATTAACGAACCTAATGTTCATGAATCTGACGATCATAAACCTGAAGTACATAACTCTGACTCAAAAGGTCTTGAATCAGAAGTTCATGCAGAAATTCTTGAACCTGAAGTGCACGAAACTGAAGTCCTAGAAGCTGAAGTCCATGAAGCTGAAGTCCTTGAAGCTGAAGTTTATCAAGCCGCAGTAATTGAACCTGATGTTTTTAAACCAGATGTTCGTGAAGCTGAAGTTTATGAATCTGAAGGTCATGAATCTAAGACTCAATTCGAAACTCATGAATCTGAAGTTATTAAAAGTGAGGAACGTGTTCAAATGGAAATAGACGAAAAGGAAGGATTAGTAAATCTGCAGCTTACTCCAGTTGAATTGAAGGTGGAATCTGAGGTCGAAGATATTGCTGACGTGTCTGTAGAAGATATTGAAATGGAATGTAACGAAGATTCGAGAAACACTTCCACACCAATCCCTACAGCCGATTCTGATCAGGATACTGATACCACAGTTCCGATCGATCCCGAAATATTAGTTATTTCTGAGCCGAAGTCGCCATCTATTCAACAAGCAAAGATGTCACCCGAACCAGATCCAGTGATTACACATGATGGACAGGTAGTGGACGAACTAGAATCTTCGACATCAGTTGCACCAAAAATTGAAAAATTCGAAATTGATCGAGTTACAGAAAAACCTAGCAGTCCGATTCCTCCAACATCGGCTAACGTGGATTTTGAAATACTTCCCGCCGACGGTGCAAATGAATCTGAAGAATGTAATAACGTCAATGATGAAATTGCTGATATTCAAAAGCGATTACATTCGTTCCATACGGAAAACATTTTAATTTTGAAATCTCGTAATAAGAAAACTAAACCACACATAACATCGAAATCTTTAATTCGTAGCCCAGTGTCACGTAAAAAATCGTTATCACCAGCAAAACCAACAACACCACCGCCAGTGATGTTAGCGACAAAGACTAAAAAATCGGTCCAGTTAAATTTCGATTTAAGCGTACAGGATGATATGACGGTGAACGTAAAATTGAAAGACAAAAATGAAGTGACTACCTTCACCAACAGTGAAGAAAAAATGTGTTCAGATTCGAAACGAGAGCATAAAGAATCAAAACCTATCGCTGACACAAGAGACAGTTCGAAAATTGATATTTCAAAAGAGGAACGTCATCATACTCGGTGGGACAAACCAGATGAAGTGCGATATGAAGCTCAACCAAAAATTACATCATCAGTATATCCTTATTTAAATACTAGCAGTTCTAGTAACGGAAGTAATAATACAACAACCACATCAACAATTTATGGAATCACGTCATTATCGGGTGCTACAAATTTATCACAATTACCTCCGACAATCCATATACCTCCGAATACACCAGCATCGCATATTCAATACTACAATGCATTTTACAATAAATATTCAATCTCAACTACCACAACATCAACGCTAGGTTCCAACTCTGCTCCAATCGAGCCAACCGAAAATAGTAAACTAAAATATCCAAGTTTTTCTTTGTTGTCAGATTATTTAGACACAAGCAGTACTACATTAAATAATACTAAAAGTACATCGTTTCACACATCGACTTATTCGAGTTTGGATCCATCGCCAGTATCTCAGCAACCTACATATTATAGTAGTATGAATTCAAATGGGCCATCATTAATTTCATCGTTTTTAAGTAAATCGTACAGTTCGGATCAGATAACAGCAATACAACCACCCAAACTATTATCGCGAGCTCAAAGTGCTGATCCTCGGTTAAATCCGAATCTAAATGTACCTGAACCACCGCCAGCTCCTAAACGAAAGGTAAAATTAATAAATTCTTAAATTTTTGTTGAATTTAATGTGAACTGTTTTTCTTTTATTCAGTTATCAATTAATGAGTATCGTAAGCGTAAACAACAATCGGAATCATCGAATACCAATAATAGCGATAAATCAGTATCAAAATCGTCTTCCTCGTCGTCGCTTTTGAATGATTGCTTTAGTGGCAATGGTGGAAAATCAGATTCATCTTCAGATATCAAAGATACTCTGAGGCAAATTGACGAAAAGGAAAAAGAAGGTAATTTTTCGTTTTAGTTACTGAGCGGAATAAAATTAATAAATTCGTTTGCTTTACTTCTACAGTACTATTCAGCCCTGCACCAACGGAATTAGAAATGCAACAGGAAATACTGTCGGAAAGATTAAAAAGTTTTAAGAGTTTACATGGATTAGCATCGTTACCACCAAAATCAGATGATATTGTGGGCCTATCATTTATGTCGCCGTTGAAAGATAAAGGTAGGTGTCAGAAATTTGATTTAGATTGGTATTGAGCATTTTCTTTAGCGGAAAATTTGACCTGAGAAGGGTACATGACATGCATTTGGCAATTTAATTGTTTGTTATTATATGAGAATTTTTCGTAATAAAATCGATTTCCTCGTTAATATAACATGAAGAATGACGTGTTTGTATAATAATAATCTAACTGAATTGATCAAGTTAAAAATTTAAATAATGCAAACTATCATTGGCATATATGTTGTCTCTGTTTATTCATTCCGATAGTTTGTTCCCAATTCGTTCTGGTTATTTAATTCAATGCTTGAGACTTCCTTGTTAGCTAGTAATATTATACATCATGATTGAGAATTTGTTGTACGTATTATAATTTAATCAAAGCAAGTTTCGATCTGATAAGATCATGAAAAAATTCATAATTCGCCATGATCTGATGAACCCCTTTTACCTACAAAATTTTTCCCCTTTTACCTACAAAATTCGTTTTAACTGCGACATTAAATTTTTCGGTGAATCCGAAATGAAAAAATAGAAATGAAAATAAAAAAATTTAAAGCCTTTTTGAGATGTAGATTTTTGTTTAAATTTTATTTTCGCGAGAACAGAATAAAACAATACAAAAAAATTTAGTGTTTTAATATAAAATAACGCTTTAAATTAACTATAAAAATGTATTACCACTTAGTTTGAAACCAGACGCTGGAATCGTGTGCAGCTTGGCTGGATGTCTCTGATTGAATTTTTGTATGATCTAATCACCGAATCCACACTAGTAGAAATTCAGGTGTCTGGTCTCATACTTCGTTTTCTCCCCTTTACCTGTAAAACCGGTTTTATCGATTAAGGGCGAGCCCCCCCCCCCCCCCCCCCCTCGCCCTTAATCGATAAAACCGGTTTTACAGGTAAAGGGGAGAAAACGAAGTATGAGACCAGACACCTGAATTTACGAGGGTTACGGGGGTTATTACGAAGCATGGAACTTTTTTAGTTCAATTAAAAATCTCCTTTGATTGTCTCTAGTTCGATTAAAGGTCAACATTATGTATAATGGCAGGCGGCGAAATCCCTGCATGGAATGTGAAAGCCGGAGAGAGAGAGAGAGATACAGAAATTATGAATAGTAAACTTTTGTGATGTTGTTTTCCAGTCGACCAATGGTTCAACTATTACCAACCATCTCGCGAATGGTGTACCATCACTTTTTGCGATACAATCGAAATTTACATTTCTTTCTGCACGAACAAAATTTTTCAAGTGCTTTTTTGTTTCTATTGCGATCTCTTACGCGAACAAAGTATTGCGTGTACTACGAAATCCCGGTTTTCAAAATCTCGGTTTTCATATATATATTTTGGTGAAGGAAATTTTATCAAACAAATTCATTAAATTACGAAATATTCCTTAAAACAAATTAAAAAAATTATATTAGCCATTTTCTAGAACTTTATCGCAAACTTATTTTTGAATTTTGTCAAAAAATCATTTAAGACCCCATTTTCCCACATGTCAAATTTTAAAAATTGAAACCGGGATTTCCTAAAAATTGGGATTTTTTTTTATACCGGCATTTTGAAAACCGGGATTTTGAAAGCCGGGATTTCGTTAACATCCCAAAGTATTACGTCTTTCTACTTTCATTCGATTATCTATTTACATTTTTCATGTTTCTGTAGTTCATATTGCCTGTGATTCTACATCGTTTAAAATGATCACTCATGTTACGGAACGGTTCGGTTCTATCTTTCAACTCGGTTTTGTGAACTAACGAATAGTCTTAAAAATTTGATCAATAAGAATTTCCCTTAGCCTTTAGTTAAAGTCAGTGCATGAAGATTCAATAGTGTGTATCTACTCTTATTTCAAAAAACACTTTAGATAGCGAACACCCACCCCAACATTGACATCCTTGTAAGCTCTGCGAAATGTTATAGCAAAGGATATTAGACTTCATTGTATCCTTTACAAAATATACCGCATTCGTTACAAGTGATTTCTAACAATTTGTTTTAGTTGTGCTAGTGGCCTTTGAAAGAAAGAATCTTTGCTAAGTAACAGGATACACGTAAGACTGTCTTAATGAAAATATTTTGGTTAATACTCCTTTTTTAAAACACCCAGTATTTTTGTCTAAATTCTATTTTGCTGACCTCAATCAAATCATTAGAACCATATACAAATTTCCCCGCCCGAGATGAAATAATTTAATAATTTTAACTTTAGGTCAATTTTTATCGCAAGCATCCAACTTAATAACAAAAAAAAAAAAAAAAAAGGATGAGCGATAATTACGCTCATTGATTGTCTTGACTGTCAGTCATTTTACGATCGCATACGTGAACCTGCCTTAAATGAGAATAAAAAAATTGAAAATTCAAGCAAGCTAGAAAAAGAAATATAAAATACAATCTCGCCCCATTTCTTCTCACCAAACCGGAATCTATACGCTGGTGGAATCAGCTTGGTGTAAATATTTTAGAAACAAAGTAAAAAGGTGAAATTTTCTTTCCTAGTTTATTGACAGGGACAAATAATCCCCAATTTTACTTTGTTTCGACACTGGGGAACCATACTTTGTTGGATGAGAATTAAATCCAGACCCGACTCGTTATATTGGGGTTTTAAATAGAAGCCTAAAATGAGTAATCAGTAAACTGTCAAACTCATTTAGTTGGATTGATTGTTGTTGGTCCTACCAAATCAGTTTATGATAAGAATCATGAAATTAATGCAATCAGAACATTTTATAAGCATGAAAATCAACAACACTGAAAATTAGAAACCAAACAAATTATCGCTTAATTGATTCGTTTTTGTATTTATACAATTAAATATTTAATAAGCAAAATAACCAAACTGTCACTCAAATTTTGACATTTTTCCCGATTTTGATGTCCTAAACAGATTATGTCGTAAAACGAACAATAATGTAAAGAAAATTGAGATCAACGATATACCGAAGTGGCAGTCTGTAAAATTTTACTTGTGTTCTGGGCACAATTTGAATGAATTTTTTGTATGTATGTATTCAAATTTTTTGTATTTATTTAGTAAGGAAATCACAGTTTTACTTTTTTTTATCTAGAAATCATGAAAAATTTTGCTTTCGAAATTTTTGCGGATTTATTTCATACTTGTTTTTCTCATAAATTGAGAGATCCTAAAGATTTTTGGCTGAAATCGGTCTATCAGAAGTAGCAGCCTCCATAGGAGGCGTTTTTTGAAAATATTTTGAAAAGTACAATCGGATCCGCTCGAAACGCGATATTTCAAAATGCGATATCTCAAAACGAGATATGACAAAACGAGATATGGTACAAAACGTAATATTTCAAAATGCGATATTTCAAAACGCGATATGGTACAAAACGCGTTGTGGTAGAAAATGCGATATTTTGAAACGCGATATTCCAAAACGCGATATGGTACAAAACGCGATATGGTACAAAACGAGATATTTCAAAACGCGATATTTAAAAACGCGATATGGTACAGAATATGCGTTGCGAAGCGACGGGAGCTCAGCGACCCACCTGATATCGATCGATAGTACATATCGTTCCAATCGACTTTTAAATTCCTATAAACTGAAATTAAATTTCCCCTTCACCCGCCTGATATAACCCGATCCTAAACCCCCGTTTTGTACCGTATCGCGTTTTGTACTGTATATCGCGTTTTGAAATATCGCATTTTGAAATATCGCGTTTTGTACTGTATCGCGTTTCGAAATATCACATTTTGAAATGTCGCGTTTTGTACCATATCGCGTTTTGTACCGTATCGCGTTTTGAAATATCGCGTTTTGAAATATCGCGTTTTGATAAATCGCGTTTTAAAATATCGCATTTCAAATGGGACCCAAGTACAATTTATGAGAAAAACGACTAAGAACTAAAAAACTATTTTTCAACAAAAATTCGACTCATGTACAGCCTAGATGGTTGATTGTCCGGGATGAAACTTAATAACGTTATAGCTTTTTCCATAAATTGGGAGGTCCCAGTAACTTTTGGCTGAAATCGGTCCACAGGAAGTGACCGATAGGAGCGCTAATATTTTTGAAAAATATATAGCATTCATTTACAAAAAAAAAAAACGATTAAAAACAAACACATTGTAAATTAAATTTCAAACAAGATTAGTTCAGATGATTTTCTTTATTTTCTTTATTGATTTTACCTGAAATAACAAGTTTTGATGAAAACTTTATTTCACCAAAATGAGGCATCTCTACGGTCCAGGCGGTTTGACGATGGAGGAACTTTCGGTTGACGACAGTTCATAAGTGATTCATAAGTGACTTGCCTTATACCCTTGACAGACTAGGATTAGCTAAACGCGTTTAATCATTTTTTCGAGTTTATCTCTTAATGTGTCAACTTCGAGATTAACTAAACGAGTTTTGTGTTAGGTTTAGTAACTAAACCGGTTTAGTGCACAAATCTCTCAATATTTTGAAGTTTATCGCATAAAAATGGGTTTAGCGAGAGCGCCATCTAACAATGAATGTTAATATTCATAAATAGGACAATGCCATTTAGTACTGTGATATAATGATAGATGCCGCTTACTTTTTGAGTTATCCCTTTCGAGTTCAAATTTTTTTTTCTTCCTATTTAAGTTCAAGATACACAAATGTGTTTGTAAATAATGACAGGTTGTAATGTCGTCCGTATTTTAACGGATCTTAGTTAAATGGGAATTCTTGAAAAAGAAACATAATAATTTGATAACACATAAATTAAATAACATTAATTATTTCGTTTTGATCACATCAATTATTTTATTATAATTATAGTTAGTGTTGTTTTTCTGACGAAAACAAAATTAAGCGATATGCACAAATGTATATTGTGGTCTTCAGCTTACACAAAATTCTATGTTTCACACATTCGTTTCTCGTAATCGAAATTTATATACACAATTGTGTATACGGGTGGCGAAAGGGTTATATCTCTATTCCTGCCTGCTAGCACAATTGTGTGGGTAACGAGAACGAATCATGTCAAAATTTATTTTTGTATCTGTTTTGGTCCAACTTACACATTTGTGCATTCCTCTTACCATAGAGTGCGTATTGTAATATACAGTATTGCACTATATTTGACTTCTAGTGCCGGAAAATATACCGTAGTATTGTATTTGGAATTCATATTTTTTTAAATCTGTATTCAAATCTCGCTGGAATCTGACAATTCTCGCTCAGAAAAAATATGGCGGATAGTGATGTATTAAATATATATTGTATTTATATATTCATTTATATTGTTTACATTTTTATGTTGTATTTGTATTAAAATGGACTAGGAATTTTGGGATACAATTAAAACACAAAGTTTAGGCTTTATAAATTAAATTGCGTTTAATTAAAATATTTTTTTTTATTTGTACCACAATAACATTTGTTTAATACCGATTCCGAACAAACATAGCGCAACCGTATTTTATTATTGAAACACGGTTTGCTAAACTTCATAGTGTATCAACCTAATTGGATTTGTAGTAGATTAACTAAACTAGTTTAACTAAACGCGTTTAGCTAAATCCTAGTCTGTCAAGGGTATTAGAGAAATTTAAATGTATTAAAATGGTATTTAAAAAAGAAAATTGATATGGTTGTTACATTTACATTCAAAAATAATTCCTTGATATTTAGAAATAGAAAATCCTTGATATTTCACAAATTTACCAAACGCACAGTGTAAGATTTTTTTTTTATCGTGACAGTTGAATCCGGGTATTTTTTTGTTCTAAAGAATTTCGCATAATATTCAGAAGTTCACGCAATATTTAAATACATGTCACTATACGCATTCAATTGTGCCTCATTTCCAACTATTCTTTTCATTCGAATTTCATAAACAATACAGTTATAAATTTATAAATATAACGAAAAGTTATGATTTTAACAAGCCTGCAACTCCAAATAATATGTTATGGTAAGTAGGTAATGAACAATTTTGATAATTGTCTAACTGTGTGTTACGAGTATACAAAATGAAAAGTAATCGAGTTGAAAGCTCGTTAATTGACTTTTGATCAATGTGAAAACTTTAGTGTGGAAAGTTCTATGACTATGTCCTATTTTAGCGACTAATAGTATTAGTACATACAATTACAGTTAGTATTATTAAACTTACTTGAGCATAGTTTAATTTAAACCAGAATTTGTTCGAGTTATTATGAAAACACTAAAATTTAAATTTATTCAGGAGGGAATTCAAGGGAAGAAATTGACACCAATTATGAAACGGTAGCCTAAAAATAACTTCATTTTAATATTCTATTTTCAGATCTCGAATCATCATTAGCACGTTCGAACCGTTTATCCACCGGTAGCAATAGCAGCAGTACAAGCACCAACAGCAGTTTATCTTCAATTAATTCAGAAATACATCCATCATCTCCGTTATCTTCACCCCTATCTATATCTCCATCATCTCACAAGCATTAAATATGTCAACAGGACAAAAAAATATTTGTATTTTGTAAATAAAATAATAAATATATAATTTAAAGTTTATTTAAAAATAAAATAAAATATATTTCGCGCTGGCCGTTGAATGAAGAGCTCACGTAAAAAAGAAAATTAAAATTAATTCTCTAAAAAAATGAATACAAAAAACATAATTAAATACAAAACATCACACACATATACACACAATTATAAATGTAAATATTATTTGTATAAATTGAGTACAAACACAAAATAAAAATTAATAATTAATTTTATTGGTTTCGGACTTGTGTGTGTATTGTATTGCAAATAAATATAAAAAAACCCAAATCGCTAATTAATTAAAATTATATAACAATTATTAATACAATTAAATAGTGTTAATTTTTAATTGTAATAGAAGAACTATTTAATGTTTTGATTTTGTTTTGTTAGATATATAAAACAAACATGTATATAACAATATTATATGCATAATAAAAATTATATAAATAATTAATTTTATTGTTTATCTTTTTTTTTTTTTTACATAGTATGTATAATATTTTTTTTAGGTTGTGTAAATTATATAAAAATATATATATATTTTTTACATACACTAATTATGTATAAATTATGATTTTTGTAATTAAATATTAAAAGAAAAGAAAAACAAATTAATAAATTAGAGAAGAGCATAATATTTTGGATTTTTATTTAATAAATAAGAAATTAATATAATTTTTTTTTTGTATATTTAAAAGCAGTTTGTATATAATTGTAATTATGTATCATAAATAGCAATTAATTATTAATTTAATAAAAATGTTTTTAAACAAAGGAAAAAAAAAATAAAAATTATTTTGTAGAGTATATTATATACATAGAATCATAAATCATATTTAAAACAACATAATTTTTAAGAAAGGTAAAAAAAAATTTCTACTTAAAGTAAAAATTTAATTATAAGCATTTTTTATTTTACTTTATGTATATTGGATGAAAATAATTTATATTATCTCGTTTTTTAAATTTTATTTAATGTTTATTATTTTTTTAAAGCTATATAAGTAAAACCGGAAAATTTTATTATAATTTATAAATTATTACTACTTATCGATCATATAAAATTATATGAAATAAGGGTAGGGTGTGCGGTAAATTTGTTGCTAAACGCAAATTGTGTTCACATACATTTTTTCCAATTTCCAACCTCTCTCCTCTCGTTAGTAAGATTTCCAATATTATAAAATTATTAGTTTAGCTGTTTTTCGAACAAATTTTTCAAATGTACTTTTGTAAATGTGAACAAATTAATATCTTTGTGATCGTTTATATGATATAATCTTCGTCAAGCCGTAATCTCGTTTTAACGAAACACCTTGTACATTTAAATAATAATAATTTATAAACAAGAAAATATATAATCTGTGATGAGAATTAAAAAGAATAAAACAAAATTATAAGAAAAAAGGAAAATGCAAAAATTGTTTAAATTTTTGTTTTGTTTTTTATCTATACATTTTATTGAGTTAATTAAGTTTTTGATCTATTTGTCTCTGGTGACTAATTAAACTTGTTTAATTTTATAAAAAATATAAACAAATAATTTTAATTTTTTCACGGGGTGCTGCTACATAATGTTGTGCGCGTAATAATATGTTTTGCATTTACACTTGTATAAATAATATATGTTTTTAGTTTGTTTTTTAAAAATTTAAATAAATTAAAAAAAATCAATTTGTAAATAATTAGAAAGTTCCTTGTTTGTTTACAATAAATAAATTAAAATTGAGATTCGAATTTCTATTTATTATTTTATTTCATAAATATTTTTTGGCTTATACATAATTGGGAAAAGTACAAAACAAAATACATTTTATATATTACATAAAAACAAAATTGTGAATAAATTTAGTTTTGTATTTCGAGATATAAAAATAAATAAATTAATTAAAATTTAAAAAAACTTGCCTATTTGTTTATTTACAAAATTGTATAGCAAACAAATAAAACTAATAATAATATTTAGATAAAACCATTTTCCTTATTTTATTATCATTTTTATTTTATTTATTGTATTTATAATACATACATTTTTTTATATTTTTATAAAAAATTAAAAATAAATTAAAAAAAAAACAAAACAAAAATTTATACATTTTATAATTTTTATTAATATATATATAGAATTTATTTATTATTAAAACAAAAGAAAAAAAAATCTTCAATTAATCAAAAACAAGAAGTCCCAGCAAAATCTTTTTATTCTCGAATAAATCATAAAAATACATAAATATATAATTATATAAAAAACACAATGAAATAAAGCAGATAAAATGAAAATTCTTTTATTTCTTCTCTAAATAAAACCACAACAACAATACAACTAATTTTATATTATAGTATTTCTGTTTTTTTTTATTATTATTATTATTATTATGACATATATTTTTTTTCTATTAATTTTTAAAAATCTATATATAAAAATTTAAGTAAACCAGAAATATGTAGTTATTTAAATAAAACTAAATACATAAAAACATGAATTTATATATAAGAGAGTAAATATTTTAATTAAATAAAAAAACAAAAATTAAAAAAAATAAACATGAAAAAAACTAATTAAATTTTAAGCAAAATAAGATTACGTTTTAATATTAAAATTAAAAAGAAAAGAAATTAAAAAATTTATAAATATTACTATTAAATATTATTATTAATTATTATTATAAAATTTAAAATAAAATGATGAAAAAACTGAAAAAAATTAAAACAAAAAATTAAAAAAAAAAAATTAAAAATGTGAAAAATTTTAAAAATTATATAAATGTTTGTATTAGTGTGAAAAAAAGATGAAAACTTTATTCTATCACTAATATTCAATAATAAAATAATATAAAAAAAAAAATTTATGGTGATTTGGTTTTGATTTCGTATGCCCGTTGTTGGATCGCCAAATTCTGTGAGGTTATATGTTTTAGCTAGTCCGAGGAGGCGTGTGATTTATTTCGACGACAGTTTAAGAACCGATTGTCGTCCTACCACTTAAGCGATTGTTAGAACTTAAGCCCCTATTATGGTACTCACCTCACCTCAACTCACCGAGAAATACGTCATAATGGTGACTTGAACTCACCATTTTGAAATATTTGATATTATACTTGTTGCGGTGAGGTGACTCTAGTGTCAAATATACTTACCAACAATATACTGGTGAGTTCATAGTAATTTTTCAAGATGGATATCAAAAAACGAAAACGTAAGAAAATCACGATGGATAGCAAAAAACGTAAGATTTTTTTCATAATAATTTTTATATAGGATTTCATTTTATAAAATTTTTTCATAATAAAAAATTATTTCTAGGCATAAAATAAAAATATCTAATGAAAAACACACGAAACGTCAATATTGTGGAAAATGTATGTCTAGAACGCCAAAAATTACAATATTTCCCACTTAACAGCTAATGGAAATTGTCATAATAAACAAACATATCTCACCAAAATAAAAACGAGCACCATAATACAAAAATCTAACTCACACGACTTGGATTGGTGAGGTGACTCGCTCGGTGAGGGGAGGAGAGGTGAGAACCATAATAGGGGCATTAGGTGAGTACTAGCGCGGACTCTCCAAAGCATTAGCTTCTTGCAATGAATATTCGGTTTGACGGTTGAAGTTGATGCACGACCCCCCCCCCGTTGGGGGTCTATTTTGAAACTTACTCGATTTCGGAAAATTCGATTCACAGCGTATTTTGGTATTATGATTTTTTTTCTATCGAAAAATTCGCCAATTTATCGTGTAAATAAATTTGGTCGTGAATATTTATATTTTTTAATTAAGGCAATTATATTGTTTTTAAATATCCATATATATATATATATATATTTACCAACATGTAATGTAAAATATTTTACTACAAATAACGTATGTATTTTTAATATATAAAATTGATTTGATAGTTCCACAAAAAATGAACGATTCGCTTTGTTTCATAATCGTAATATTCGAAGCGTATCGAATTTTTAGATATCGAATTGTTCGAAAGCGAATAATGTTTCATAATAGACCCCCGGGCTTACCCCACGATTTTCTGTCTTTTGGGTTGTCGTAGTGGATCCTCTTTTCGTTATCCGCCACGACTCGATGGAAAAAACCCTTCCGATGGTTTCTTTGGAGCAGTGTTGTTCGCACAGGAAAATCAGCGTCCGATGTCGCTTGGCTTGAGTTCATAAGGAGCCCATTTTCCTTGTTTACATGGTCTTGAGACGGGTTTGAATCGATCTTTGAGTCACTCCCAAAGTTTCAGTGAGCTCCTCTTGGGTTTGGCATTAATCATGATACAATAACGCCTCCAACTCAGCGTCTTCACACTTTACTGGTCTCCCTTCGTGTTCTTTGTCACTGGTATCAAAATCGCTACTTTTAAAACGACGGAAGCAGTGCTCCATGTTTTTATTCCCCATAAGCTTCACTCTGCAATCGATATCTATCAGCTGCAATTTGCTTCAAATTAAAACAAAAAAGCAACGCTTCCCGCAAATTGTGTTTTGTTGGTACAAAGGTTGACATGGTTAAACCACAAAAAATATGTTGTTTACGATTACGCATCAGCGAAATGACACATACTGATTTTTAGAGAGGAACGATGACGCTTTAACATGAATATAGTTAAAATATGGTCCGATGCGATTAATACTAGTTACGCCATCTTTTGTAAATCCCTCAAAACTTTTTTGTAACGCAATAGAAAGACCTTACTACACTCAGAAAAATAAATATGATAAATACAAGATTGCATTTACCATATTATGATAATACTGAATTATTGTTATTATTAATATCATCATTGTGTGTTAAATACAATTATTTAGATGAATGATTTTACCATACATACTATGATATTCTTGATCATCTTCTTAATCAAAACAATGATGATCACTTGTGAAGTTTTTTTTACTTGTGATCATCATTGTTATGATGAAGAGGATCAAGAATTGCATAGTATGTATGATACAATCATTCATTTAAATAATTGTATTTAACACACAATGATGATATTAATAATAACAATAATTCAGTATTATCATAATATGGTAAATGCAATCATGTATTTATCATATTTTTTTTCTGATGTATTAACTTTGGATTGAAACTAAGTTATGTTTTAACGTACCTATAAATTGACGAGCCATGTTAAGATCGAGTGTAACGGGTGCATTTGACTCTGGTGGTGCGATATGTACATTATTTGATTCTGTGATGGTAATAGACTTATTAGCTTATGCCGTCGAGCGATAGTACATTGTTATATTCAAAATATGGATCAGTAAACTTGAACTACCAAATACTATCGAAATCGAAATTAATTTCTTGATTGTGTTGTACCGGCTTTACTGCATAATATGGGTATATGGATTTGAGTGTATCATGAGTTATGCATTTTTCTTGTGTAAGTTGGATTATATACTAATAGTACATGGTACAGTCGTGACCAACAACAAATACCAACTCATAATTTGATTATGTGTACAGTATATTATGTACTTGCAAATGTTTATCTATTTGTATTTGGTTGCACAAACAAAAAAATTAAACTTCATATTCATTTAACAAGAAGTTCCGCAAGATTGGTTATAAAAATTAAAATTGTGTTTAAAACAAAGTAAACCACATGCTGTGAAGATAAACCAAAAATATAATTTCATCCGCAAAAGCTGATCTTTTTTTTTTGTGCAATTTTTTTTGTGAATTGGTAAGCACTCTGAATTTTTCTCCTTAAGTTCGGTTTCATTATGTACAAGACCAATTTTTTTTTAATTGTGTTAGCTAAGTTTTGCATCCGTGGTTCAAGGTAGTTACCGCTAATTTTAGAGGAAGTGTACGTAGTACACAAATATTCCCGGAATAAAAATTCGTTTCTTGCGGGTAAGTTTTTTTTGATTGCGTCTTTATTTAACGGGAAATTAACACCATATTTATTTCCTCATATACATAGAACATAAATTTTTGGGGGCATAACTCAGAACAAAAAGAAGATTTTTTGCGCGGTAATTGAGTTAGTCCGAATATCTGGATTTTCAATAGGCGTGCTATCCAGCACTACAGCTTAAGCCACATCCACATAATCATCTACACTTTACGAATGACTTATCAATTTTAAATAACGGTCGTCATAATATGACGTTGTGTTGTGTGTATAGTGTTAGTGGTTCTATAGAACGAAAAACAATTTATTTGTATGTTTTATTTGTTTTGTTTTATTACTACTATTGTGAAACAAAATGTCATTGGTGAAACATTAAAGTTATTAGGTTGACAAAAATTCGAGATAGATTGCGTGTTATAGAATTAACTGTTTATCTTAGAGAATCAGTGTTTATGAAAAGGGTATTCGGAGCAACATATTTAATTTTAATTTTTAGGCATCCCAAACAACCTCAGAGTACTCTTAGGCGGAATTTGGTGGTGAGTTTTCTTATATTTTCATTATTATATTATATTATTTTGAATGTTATATAGTTTTTATAAGTTTGGCTCGCAATTCCATTTGATATATAAAACGTTAAAAGAAATTACCGTATAAGTAGTATTTTACATAGTGTTTAAATATTCGCGTAGTGTTAATCGTAGTGTTCAAATATTTAAAGATTTGCTATAACAAAAAAAAAAATAAAAATATTTCTTTTAAGAAACAAAAAAATTGTTTTTAGCTTAAATCCATTAATTTTTTTTGATAATTATTTTTTAATAGTCGTTTAATGTTTGATATAAGTTCCGGTAACAGTTGAATACTTTACCATTGAGGGCTCGCGATCCTCCGTATTTTGGATTTCTGTTTTT
This sequence comes from Nephrotoma flavescens, assembly GCA_932526605.1. Classification (NCBI taxonomy): domain Eukaryota; kingdom Metazoa; phylum Arthropoda; class Insecta; order Diptera; family Tipulidae; genus Nephrotoma; species Nephrotoma flavescens. The sequence goes on along the minus strand of OW052221.1, from coordinate 269,828,134 downwards.
TGGTATATATATTTTTTTTGTTAGTCGAGTCGAACGACCTAGTTTATTCTTAAATAATGAATATACGGAATAAAGGTATCATGAAAATTTACTGAGGTGTTGTGAATTAAGAGGAGTGAGGGGTGAAGTATGCAACGATTCTAGGTTTTTCCGTACGTAAATTGAATTGGTGGTTGAACAGCCATATATGATGCCGATCAAGAAGAACCCCCCATCCGGTGAGCCAATCCGACACAAATCGTACGGTATGATCGGCAGGCCGACACCACATGGCGCCGAAACAGGGACCTGAAGGTCGACATAACGGTTTTGAGTGGTTCGATCTGAAGGTTATAGTATTTTATTTTGATTTTCCAAAGGTGGTCCTAAGAAGACATCCAAGGAGCTTCACTCCTCATCTACAGATAGTCAATAAGTCCGCGTATGTGTTTTTGGCTGCGGATGACTACTCTTCTTGTATTAAAATTCTAAATTAAAAAAAAAAAAATGCTGTTCCGTTTTTGGTCAACACTTGTGATCTTGTCGATTTATAATTTGACCTCCAGTGATTCTGGTACTCTTATAAATTGCGGGATCCAATTGGAAGGCGGACTACGGTACTCGCACATGTAATTAACTTTTGGAACTGTAATTTATTTTTGTAAAAAGTTATCTCTAAAGATTTTTTTTATACGAAATGAATTTCTTTTTATGAACCTGCTGTGTATAATATGGATTGACATATATTTGAATAATTCTTTATCGGTTTCGAAATAGATTTTAATATTTTTTTTTTTTTTTATTTAATAAATTTATTTATTTATTTATACAATATTACAACTGATTCAGAGATCATCTAGTAATTTATCGTTTTTAAATTAAGTTCTCATTACTCATTTTATAATACTTTCTTATTCTAAAATAAACTGCCCAGCTCCAGCGGTTTCTGCCTTTGGAGTCTCCTCACTCCGCTAGTGGTGTCCAACATACGATGGATATCTGCATTTTCGTGTAGAGATAAGCACTGTACGTGTTTCCTTGTTCCTTCGTTCCTAATGTACCATGTACCATGGGGCATTCACAATCCCTCGTAGCACTTTATTTTGGAAGCATTGTATCATTTGTACATTGGTCTTCTTGGCACAACCCCAAAGTTCGATACCATAGGTCCATACTGGTGTTAGCATTTGTCTGTATAGAAGCAATTTGTTGTGTATTGAGGGCTCAGAATTTCTACCCATGAGCCAGTACATTTTTCTATATTTGATGTTTAACTCTTCTTTTTTCTTCTTGATGTGTTCTTTCCATCTGAGCTTAGCATCGAGGGTCATGCCAAGGTATTTAGCTGTATTTGCATATGGAATTTGGTTTGAGTTGAGAACCACGGTTATACAGTTTACATTTTGATTTGTAAAATTGACGTGTACTGATTTGGCTTCATTTAATGAGATGCGCCATTTTTTAGTCCAGTTGCTCACCGAGTTAACACGGTGAAGTTTGCTTGTTGTTTCCGAAATATCTTTTCCAACTGCTAGAATAGCTGTATCGTCTGCAAATGTTGTTACTGTAGTACCTTCAATATTCGGTAAGTCTCTCGTATAAAGAATAAACAGAATAGGTCCAAGTACGCTACCTTGTGGTATATCTGCTGATATTCTTTTTATTTCAGAGTATGTACTCATTTTCAAATTTGACTCTAAAGTGTCGATCAGCTATGTACGATTTAAGAATTTGATAAAATTGCAGGTCTCGATGCAGTTTAAACTCAAGCCCTTGGTGCCAAACTTTGTCGAAAGCTTGAGCTACATCTAAGAAAATACTGGAGCATATTCTCCTATTCTCGAGTGCATCCTCAAAGACATCCGTTATTCTGTGAACTTTTTCAACTGTAGAGTGATTTTCTCTAAGCCCAAATCGGTATGGTGGAATTAAGCATCTCTCTTCTATTATAGGTTTGAGTCTTTTCAGCAACAGTTTTCATATATTTATGATATGACTGGAAGTAGTGATATTAGTCTATATGAATATTAAACGTTCCCTGGTTTACCTGGTTTAGGAATCATTATTACTTCGGCCATCTTCATATTGTCGTGGAACATATTTCAATCTGAAAGCTGCATTAATTATTTGATTTAATTTACGCAAACCTTTCTCGGGAATGGCTTTCACAATTTGCCCAGTTATTAAGTCATAACCTGGAGCTTTTCTGATACTTAAGTTACTATTGATTTCAGCTTTAAGCTCCAATAAAGTCACATGCCTTATGTCAATATCATCTGCTTTGTTTACGACTGTAGCATTTTCATTTGCTGTTTGTCTCGGCAACGGTTGAAAAGTCTCTTCTAAATAAGCAGCAAATAGAGAGACTTTCTGTTTGTCACTTTTAGCCCATGATCCGTCATCGCATTTGATAGGCGGCACATGCATTTTGGATCTTTTTAGTCCCTTCGTTGCTTTCCAAACCGAGTAATCGTCATCCATTAGTTCTGAAAGACCTCGTAGTCGCTTAGTTATGCTTTCGTTCTTTATTTCCTTTATTAGTTGTTTTAATTTGTTGCACAAATAATTTAGAATAGTTTTGTGTTGCGGTGCACGAGAGTGCTGCCAGATTTTGCAAGCTTTCCGTTTCTCTTTGAGTAGCTCTCTGACTTCAAGAGGATAGTTATGTTTCATTGTAGCGTTGGTATGAGAAATCGGTGATCTTTCCCAACCCGCTTGTTGGGTATTGTTATTAAATATTTCTAGTTCATCTTCCAACTGCACCTTCGTTCTAATTGGTTCGCCGAGATTTATTCGCTCTTCTACTAATTTCTTGAATAGATCCCAATTGGTTTTATTGTTTGTTAACTTAGATGAATTATCTTTTTTTATTATCATTGTACTCAGCGTCATGATCACAGGTGAGTGGTCAGATGATAGTTCTTCACTATTTACAATGCATGTGTAGTCCTCTAAAACTCCTTTTATTACAAAGAAGTCAAGAAGATCTGGAAGTTTATGTATGTCAGCAGGCCAATATGTTGGTTTATCGCCAGAGAGGAATTCACAGTTGTTCTCGCGAGCTGCATTAAATAACTCTTTCCCTTTAGAGGTTGTCAGTCTAGATCCCCAATATGTATTATTTGCATTAAAATCACCGCCTATGATAAAATTTGGTCCTAATGATTTAAAAAGTCGACTGTAGTCTTCTTTTCTTAATTGATGGCGTGGGGGACAGTAAATAGAGGAGATACTGAGTTCCCTATTATTGATTGATCCAACTTTTATGGTTTTAACTTGCATAATTTCTTTCTCAATGCCGGGCACTTCGTAATGTTTAATATTATTTTTAACAATTACGGTAGACCCACCTCTAGCGTTTCCTCCTGGATGAATAGCATGGTAGCATATATAGTCACGTATTTTAATAAATGAAGTTTCTGTTAAATGAGTTTCCGTGACAAGACATATATCTATTTTTTCTAAGTTTAGAAAAATTTCTAGCTCTGGAACATGCTGTGGTAATTCATTCGCGTTCCAGATAACAATTCTAAGTGATCTATTAATTTATGATTAGTATAGCATTGATGTAAGCTTCTTGTCTATCCAGCCGCTTAAATAGCTTCTAGACCACGTTCTTGTTTTGCTAGGCGTGCATTTATCGTTTCAATACTTCGAAATATCCTTTCTAGTGGATTTTTTTTAATAGTATTCTGCTGCGTTATCTGAGAGTAGGATCTCCTCTCTGGCCCTATGGGCTCTGGTTGTGTCGGCGCCCTAGTTGTAGTTGGAATCCTTTATCTTCTAACATTACTGTTTTGAGTCGATTGGTGTGTTTTATTTCTTAACCTTTGCAGTTGTACCCCTACTTCGCATCCTCTATATAGTTGGCTGGGTGTTGTCCTTTCCTTTACAGTTTATACACCTTGCAGGTTCGGTTCGACTAAGAGAACAGTCTTTCGCGATGTGTCTATCGGCACATTTTACGCACCTAAAATCTCTCCCGCAATATCTTTGGGTTTGGTTATAACCTTGGCATTTCTTGCATTGAGGTATCTCGTGTTCTTTTTCAGTGGTTCTATTTTAACCCTAATATTAAGTATTGCTTTGATATTAAATATATTTTCAATTTTCTCGCTTTTGTTGAATGTGAGCATGAATAGCGGGAGCCTCTTTTAACGATCTTGGTTCATTGACTATTTTCAACTTTCTCTCGTTTAAGGATATTTACTGCGTCTTCAATTTGCAGTTCTTTCATTTTAAGATCTTCTATTATATCTTCCTTCTTGCAGGTGGGATGTAGACCTCTAGCCATAATCTTGATTTCTCGGTTATTTTTGTCTTCATATGTATACCACTTTTCACCTTCTTCAGTGAGCTTTGTGGCTAAAGCTCTGTATGCATCGGGATCTCTTGTGTTTATCTTCCAAACATTATTGTTTAGTGCAGCTACTCTATAGTCGTTTGTGGACAGTAATGCCTATCATATTAATTGGCAGTGGTGCTTTGGTCTTCATTACAACCTTGCGTTGTTCTTGTTGCTGGTGATGTTGGGGTACAGGCACGATTGTCAGATTGGGCTTCTTTAGCTCCTCGTTATTTCACTCAGTCTTCTGCGTAGTTCAGGATTTTCGATTTCCTGCTGAGTTGCGAACCCTATTTGTCTAGGTGGTCACCTAGCTAATTTTGAACTTCGATCGAATGGGAATATCAATAGTTGGCTCACCCCAGAAACCTTTGAGCCGGCCTCGTTAGAGGGTGGATTAGCCAACTAAGCAGTTGATGTACCACCTGGGGTAAAAATTCCTTTTTGTTGAAAACTTATTGTATTATAATGACTGGTTATTGAAGCAGCTACCAATCTAACGAGTGTAATTGGCAGTGGGTCAGTGGAGAGAACATCATTTGCTAGGTTCTCGGTGTTCAGTTATTCCGCCGTTTCTCGGTCGCCAGAGCCTCGTTGGTTAATTAGCAGGAAGCACCACGTGCAGGTGAGGTTGACATTTGGGCTGGTGTATTGACCTTCTAGACCGATGCACCTTACCCCCGAATTCCCAATTTGCAACTAGTTAGAGACAAACCAATGAGAGTATTAGTTAATTCTTAGTAGAGTATTAGTAGCGTTTTCCCAAGACTCAAATTGCAAATTGCAGTAATTCATTAAGGCGGTCGAAATTAGTCCGAAATTTTAACTGGATAGGAATTTTTCAATAATTGTTTTCTTTATTTCTTTCCTTTAGTGACAAAACAATCAACAATCTTATAACAATTTTTTTAAATATTTGGGAAAAACTATAGAAGACAATAAAGCTTTCCATACGAGCTGCCACTTCCGGTACACAGATTTCCTTAATTATGAAGTTTCAACCAGATCAGTCGGATTGTAGAGAGATAAATTTTTGTGTAGAACAGATTTTTCTTGGAAAAAATCTTCATTTAAGCGGAAATTTTAGAAAAGTTTTGTAAGTCTATATTGTTGCAAATTTAATTTACAATCTTTTAATTCATATTCGTTGTTCTGACGATTTTTCGTTTGCATAGATCATATACATACACACATACACACATTAATTGGCGATGGTGCCTTGATCTTCATTGCAACCTTGCGTTGTTCTTGTCGCTGGTGATGTTGGGGTACAGGCACTGGTTTGACAGTTTCATTAACTTTTGCTTGCGAGAGCTCCTCAACTTCCGACGAGAACTCTGCTCTTCGTTTTTTCCTTGGTCTTTTCTTCTGTTTGTGTATCCAATCAGTTTCTCTTACCAAGTTCCCCCTCATCTTTGTAAAATCCAGCGTCAGTACGGGCAAGTGTGCTGGTTTCGTTATAGCAAGTAAGAGGAGTTTCCACAACCTCTGTCAGATTAGGCTTCTTTAACTCCTCGTTTTCTTTCTTTAGCTTAGCGATTTCATTGCTAAGTGGCGATGCGACTTTTTCTATTTCACTCAGTCTTCTGCGTAGTTCAGCATTTTCGATTTCCTGCTGAGTTGCGAACTCTATTTGTCTAGGCGGTGGCCTAGCTAATTTTGAACTTCGATCGAATGGGTATAGCAATGGTTGGCTCACCCCAGAATCCTTTGAACGGGCCTCGTTAGAGGGTGCATTAGCCAACTGAGCAGTTGGTGTACCACCTGGGGTAAAAATTCCTTTTTGTTGAAAACTCATTGCCAGTTACCAATCTAACCAGTGTAATTGGCAGTGAGTCACTGGAGAGAACATCATTTGCTAGGTTCTCGGTGTTCGGTTATCCCGCCGTTTCTCGGTCGCCAGAGCCTCGTTGGTTAATTAGCAGGGAGCACCACGTGCAGATGAGGTTGACATTTGGGCTGATGTATTGACCTTCTAGACCGATGCCCCATATTTTAATAGTAACTCTATTTTTCTTTCTTCACCTTTAGGGAAGTACCCTGTATGGCAAAAGGAATCCTAGTTATTCTTGTCGTGAAGTGATTAGGCATCACTAATATTAGTGATGCCTAATCACTTTCCGACAAGAAACGAGGATTCTAGGTTTTCTGTACGGCGCAAATCCGGCGCAAATCGTATGGTTTGATCGGCAGGCAGACACCACAACTATGCTTGCTGAGCCGCGTATTTCATTATGCGAATTTTCACTTTTCATCTGCGAGTTTTAAATTGGTGCCAAGGATTTGTGATTTTATGACTTTACACTTACTTATCACTAACCTACCACCCACCTACCCAGTACTCACCCACCTAACCACAACTACTACCACCAAATTAAAACTATCTACTCTCCACTATTCACTATTATTATTTTTTTTCCAAGAGTACTTTAATTTTGATGGGCGGCTTAGCCGCTCCCGAAGCAGCTAGTTCTATAGAGTTTTCATAGTCATACAGACACTGGTCATTTGGCAAAATCTCGAATGGTGGGCCGTTTTATCGTCTAAACAACGGCAAATGGAACATTTCACCCCTATAACCTTATCAAATGCGCACTTCTAACATATAATCAAATTCTACTTATGGTCATGGTTCATCAAACTGGTACAGTGAGATTGGCATTCATTTGTCCAAATCTTGATATACAAACCTTTCATCAGTTAAACGTGACTGTCACCTGACTATTGTGGGTCCCATTTGAAACGCGGTATTTTAAAACACGAATTATCAAATCGTGATATTTCAAAACGCGATATTTCAAAACGTGATATGGTACAAAACGCGATATGGTTAAAAACGCGATATGGTACAAAACGGGAGTTTAGGATCGGGTTGTATCAAGCGGGTGAAGGGAAAATTTAATTTCAGTTTATAGGAATTTAAAAGTCGATAAAAACGATAGTACATAGGATCGGTATCAGGTGGGTCGCTGCGCTCCCGTCGCTTCGCAACGCATATTCTGTAGCGTATCGCGTTTTGAAAAATGCGATATTTCAGCATTTTGTACCATATCGCGTTTTGTACCATGTCGCGTTTTGAAATATCGCATTTTGAAATATTTCGTTTTATACCATACCTCGTTTTGTCGTATCTCGTTTGGAAATATCGCGTTTTGAAATATCGCGTTTCGAGCGGATCCGGACTATTATATAGATGTCTGTTATTGACATTTTTGGTTGGAAAATTGAGATCCATTTTTACTTTAAATCTATATTACCGACATTTTTCGGTTGAATATTAAAATTAATCTTCTATATCGATACAATCTGCATCATCGATATGTTTCAGTTGGCGAGTCAATTTTGATCATGTGAACATATACCTATTGTCGACATTTCATGTTGGTTGTTTAATCAAATCTGCATTATCGACATTTTTCGACTGATAAGCGTCATCATTAGTAAAATTTAGTTTGAAAAATTACTCGAAGTTAGGGGGTCTTTTATACCCAAATATTTCAATGATCGCACATTAATCGATATAAGAAATAATTAATTTCATTTATTTCCACTATATGGAATCTCAAATAAAATATTTCAATGTGATGACACAAACATCACATGACACAAACATCACATCAACATCACATCACATGACACAAACATCACATCACACAAACACACAACATGTTTTTTAAAAATTATCTTCTCTAATCTAGATGTAATTAATCTATTCAGCACAGCCAAATTTCAGAACCTTCTTCAAAATACATCTTAGAATCGAATAAAACTGTGTGATCTAAATTTCAGTATCATTGGATATGGAATGACCGAGTTCTGTTTAGCAGATTCTTGTCATCTAAAATATTTTTTAAAATTCCAATCAAACCTTGCAAACCAAATTTCATCATAATTCACTGTAATGCTTTTAGATCCAAATTTATTTTCAACCATCGAGCGCTCCTTTAAACGTTCTACTACAGAAATCGTGAAATTCTAAACATTTGAAACTTGTGAAATCTTTTCGGTTCTATTTGCACAGCTTCGAATGTTGTTGGCACCGAATTCATTTCTAGATTTTCCAATTTTATTTTTAGTCATCTAGTTTAGGAATATCTCAAGCCGATATTGCATAGTTTGCCATTTTAAGGGTTATTACCATTATCAACTGAAACAAAAAATCAACAAAATTCTGCTACAAAAATTAACATTATTTACCGTTTTTTTCCAATTTCTAATATTTTTTACAGCAACGAAGTGGGTAAATCACGTGTACAAATACCATTACGTGCATGAATAATACGCAAGTGATATTATGCATAAAAAAGTAAATGTATACGGAAAATGAATTTTCAATGGAAATTAAATTTTCAATGCGCGGAAAAGTTGTCATGACAATAACCTAAAAACTATACAAAACATAAATATAAACAAAAAAGTGAATTTTATTTTGAGTTTTCATGCAGTCAGATTTTCGGTCGTGTAGGAGTCGCTGGAAGTGTTGTGTGCTTTATCTTTATATTTTCTAAACTTTTTTGCGTTGTTGTTTACTGTTAATGTTATAAATAGGTAATTTAGTTTGTTAGATTATGATTACACGAAATTATCATATCCAAGTAAAATTAGAAATTCATGCGGTAAGTTGGTTTGGTGGTTCAATAGTAAAAAATTTATATTATGTAACGAAAACTTAATTCGATTTTTCACACTCGCAGATAACATGTCCCGGCGTTTGCCTATGTCCGAATGGTGCTGTTGAGCTAACTATTCGCACCCTAGGATATTTTCTAACAACGAATCAAGCAGCGCCCCGATTTCCAATTATATTTCACGATACTTTTAATTTGGAAGGATATTTTAAAACGGTTAATTCACTCGCCCAATTAGAGGATTCGCTGCGGCATGAAAAAATTGATATTGCCATGTGGCAAAATGGACGTCGTTTAGCACATTGCTGTAAAACACTATATTCATTTCTTTTGGATCGATCATTTCGGGTGAGCAGCCAAAATTATACTAGAGTATTAGAAATGGATGAAAATGTGCTGCTGACACCATCGAGTTGTTTTCCGGGGATTATTGGGCCACGCGTTGAGTATACGTCTCGAGTCAATCTATTGTCACCGGATTATGATTTAGCTGAACGGGAAGATGATAATAGAGGGCGCTGTTATAACCGAAAAGGTGTTAAAAATGGTTGTGAGTCACCAAAATTCAAGGAAATCTGTGATTCGAAAAATGCCAAGTGCAAGGAATTTAGGAGGCAAAAACCAGTGTGCCATTATTCAGAAAATTTACAAGCCGAAAGGAATAAAAGGTGAGATGTTTGTTAAATTTGTTAATGTTTTTTCTAATTAGGTAATTATTTCTTGGACTAAAATTGTAAGATATGGTTACAAAATATTGTATAAGGTTCAATAGCTGATAAAGTTTTCCCTTCTAAGAAACTTATCTGGAAATGTGTTTTTATAACTTTTAGTTAGTTATCCATCCTGAAATTTGGAGGCTTTTAATGGTTTTCATCAGAAATGATTAAGAAATGTTGATACCTTCATAGTTCAAATCCGGAAATTCCATTATGCGGAAAATCCGACCAATCTGTTCGGATAAAAAAATATTTCTGCAATACAGTAAGGGATTTAACGGATACAAAATGCAGTTTGTATTTCTCCAGAAAAAAAAACAAAACAAATCCAAAACGGTTTTGGAAATACTTTAGATCCTAGCGCGAAATTACAGGGTTCCCAGCCTTTTCATTCCCCGTAATATTGTAATGCCCTGGCTATCTTTCAACGTATTTGAGCGTCTTAATTGAAGTTCTAAAAATGCGAATATCCCTTGCAGATCCATTATACTTCAACCATTCAACGGCTTCCTTTATCGCGACTGTAGTTCAGCTTGTAAAACGCAACAGTAGTCCGAAAGACGAAAAGGGAGGTTTACATTTGTTTCTTGACAGAAAACACTCAACTTGTAATCCTTCTCTGAACCATCTGCGAATAATCGACACCTTCTCTCAACTACATATTCCTTTCTGGTGGGATGATCTGTCCTAATCCTCTGACCAAAAGACGGTGACGAAAGGGGCTAAGTAGCCAGTAGTATTTGGTATGTTCCTGTTTCTTAAAATAAATGAGTATCTTGTATAGTCACAGATCCACATAGCCTTATGGCTGAGTATGTAGACAGTGAACTTATATAATAAAATGGTCCTAATAGTAGGAATACGATTATAGAGCCAATATACAATGTGTTGCTCCAACCCCCATCTTTTTCCAATGGCATTTTTACAGGAATAAACCACTATTTTAGCTTTCTTTACTCTTTCTAATATGTTAGGTTTTCAGCTTAGTTTGCTGTCCAGAATGAGACCCAAATTCTTCACTTTATCGATGAAGGTCGGTCCAGTACCATTTAAGTTAGGAGATCGGTCTGAGGAACAATCCTTTGTTATTCCGTTGATGACCAGACTGTTGCATTATTCAGTAATTTCCCTTGGAATATAGATAATTGAGAAAATATTTACATATGATTTATATTTAAATTATTATTTTTCGTTGTTTTTTATTTTTGCACTCTGTTCTGAGGCTGATCCTGTGTGCCTCAGATTTTTTCGGCAAAATTATGAAGTAAAATTTTTTGATTTGACCTTACGCTATTCGCCGCCCGGTTACAAAGGAAGTCTCCTCGCGAGGTAACTTTTCAATTTAGGCTGTGTACCAAACTTAAGGAAAATCGTTTAGTACGGTAAAAACCGATTTTAGGACAGATTTTTCGACCAGTTTGCCATTTTTCAAAACAATTGAATTTACAGAAAAATTTGCTTAAATTGACGTTTATCTTAAGTTTGGCACACAGCGTTAGTGTCAAATATCATTATTTGGTATTTTATTCAAATGTATTATTTTGGCTGCGGGCCAATAGTCGGCTAAATCGTTTACTATGGTAAAAAACGGATTTAGAACAGATTTGTCAATCAGTTAGCCATAGAGTTTTTGAAAAATAACACTGTTAAACTAAAATCTAATTAGAAAACATGACTGTTCCTATACGAAAACTAGTACTAAAACCAATCACGTCAGTATGTACTAAAATTTTATCCAATTGAATGTAATATAATAAAATATAGAAATAAAAAAAATTATAGCGATTCAGTGAAATTTAGCAAAATAATCTAAACTAAATTTTTGTGTACTGTTTCATCCTTTTATTGAACAATTTAAAATCATATTTTGATTGATCAAATAATATTTATCCACTGTCGAGTAGAAGGTTAAATAAGGATACTTTATAGCTTTTATTCTACCTGGAATTTTTCATACTATGCTAGATCTTAACTATTGTTGTCTTAAGAATAGGATTAAGAAAAAATATTAAGAGTTTATTCCTAATGAATCATTAAAAAATAGAAAAAATGATTTCCACTTTATACTTCATGTTAAAATCTAGTATTACGTATGGCATTTTGGCTCGTGGAATTTAATAAGTTTTTAGACCCTGACCCCAAGATCTCTGGTAAGGAGTGTTAATGGCCATTTTCAGTTCCAATTCCAAGTTAAATTTGATTTTTTTTGGAAAAAAAATCGTCGACACTTTGGGACCCGGGTTGGGATATCACACAAAGGCTTATCGGATGAGGAATTTATTTGTCTATTAGAAGCACTGTCGGAACCTGAGTCAAGATCTCTGGTAAGGAGTGGCCATTTTCAGTTACAAGACAAATATGATTTTGTTCGAAAAAGAAACATGAACACATTGAGACTCGGGTTGGGGGACGATCCCCTAACCCGAGTCCCAAAGTGTTCACGAATTTTTTTCGAAGAAAATAATATTTGTCTTGTAACTGAAAATGGCCATTAACACACTTTACCAGAGATCTTGACTCAGATCCCGATAGTGCTTCTAATAGATAATTAAATTCCTCATCCGATGAGCCTATACATGATACCCCAACCCATGTCCCAAAGTGTTGACGGATCTTTTTCGAAGAAAATCTAATTTGTCTTGTAACTGAAAATGGACATTAACACTCTAACTAAAATTGCTTACAATTTTATGATTACTCTACAGGCACTGATACTTATATTTCGATATTTAAATCATATTAGAAATCTAATTAGAGTTATATGGTTTTAGTACGAACCAAAGTACTCGGATTTTATGGCTTGCGCCTTTGATGTTTGTACTAATGGTTTAGTACCAGAGAATATACACAATCATAGCGCAAAATACACATAAGAGGACTCATGTAGACTTTCCAAGGTTAATCTATTTTACTTTTGGCAACCTGTATAAGCCTAACAAGAACCATAAACTATAAAATAACTATACCGATATAAAGAAATACATTGTGTCATGGGGAATGCTTCGTCAACCTCAGGAATGTTTCTTTTAAAAGTTATGTTGCTAACGATAAATTTTCGTCGTTGCAACTTTCAATAATTTAATTATTTATTTATTATTCAACCACCAATATAAACACCAAAAGTTAACTTGGAGTTAACTCGACTGAATCCAAAAAATTTCTTAGGTCGAGTTAACTCTGGTTAATATAAACGCCCAGAGTCGAGTCGAAAAACAACAACAACAAAAAAATCAATAAATTTAAAAATAAAAATGGCGATTTTTCATATTTTTCTTGTACGAGCGCGCCTGTGTTTCAATTCGGCGGCATATTTTTGTTTTTCTTTCGATTTTTTATTATTTTTTTTTTAAATGTTTTTCTATGTAACTAGTTCGAAAGAAAAGAATGATTTTTTAAAGGAAAAAATTAGAATGATTTTGACATTTATAACCTGGTTTCGACTCAACCTTAAGATAACTCTCCAATATAAACACTAGAAGTTAACTTCAAGGTTAACCTGAAGATAACTACAAGTTGACTCGACCTAGGTTCAACCTCCAATATAAACAGTATATATGTCAAAGAAAGTCACTTTATTTAAGATCCATTGAATTAAGCCTTGCTTAAAGACAAAAAATTATATTTCTCATCTTCAGTTTAACCTCCTCCCGTTTCGTTTTTAAACGTTAATTATTTTACAAATGCGAAGCTTAGAACTGAACTGAAACAATCTCGAACCCTTTATTAATTGTTTATGTGTAGGTTACACGTTGCAAATATCTCAATGGTATTTTTAAACAGAACTGACAATGCCTTTCTCAAATACCATATTTTCAGAGTATATAGGTGGCTGCTGTACTACCATCCGTAGCAATATAATGATAGAGAATTATGAAATTTTTCAAAGAACTTATTTGAAAATATTTTTGCTATTGATTTGACATTAAAGCAACATTTTTTGTGTATTTCTTTCTATATCTGAACCTTTTCCTCATTTTCTACAAAAGCACATTATTGTCAATAACTAGCGAGAACAATCAAAAGAAAATCTTCCGAGTAGCACATCAAGAATATTATAGTTATTACATAATAACGTATACTTAAATATTTTCCATTGTCTGCATGTGTGGCCTTTATATGGGGATATGTGTGATTTTCTGATTATATACAGATTTTCTTCATTTCCCTTTTGTTCTGCGTTTAATTCAAAAGCGTATGTATACACGACAAGCCTCTTTCTAACCTAAAAAAAAATCCATTAAGCATAAAACAAAATAAAAACTCCAACAAATTTTTCTTTACTTTGTAAATAATACCTAATCGCTTTTCCTTTGTTTTATTATTATTACATATTTTTATTGTGTGTGTGTATGTGTTTATATTTTTTTTCTTTTGCAGATACCATTCAGAAAAGCAACACCGAAATTTTTCCCATAAACATTTTGAATCAAAAAAATTTCATTGTGATTGCCATTGCGATTTTGATGATTCATCATCTGTGAATGATTTGGTTGAAAACCACTCCCATCAACAATATCAGTATCCCCATCAAACAATGATACCACTACCATCAACAAAAACATTGAAAAATCATGAAAGTTTTAATGAATTGAAAACTGTTACAAATGCTGCGCAGTAAGTATCCTTGAAAATTTGTATTTTGTTTTTGTATTTAGCACATCAAGAGAGATAGGTAGTTGTTCTCTCTCTCTCTCGAGGTGGCGTAAAATTTTCTCATCGCTTTACACGGGTTGGGGAAAAAATTAGCCAGGGTACATATCTACTATGTGTATCGTGCTAATTGTGTGTTTGTGTGTATACGCTCTATATACCTAAAAAGATGTGTAACACGGCAGGGGAGTAAGCAGCAATAAATTGAGAATGAATTTTTCTTTCTAATGTATTTTCTCGTCGTAATTTTCGATTAAAGCGAGCATCATGAACATAGATAAAAGGAAAATACACAAAAAAGGAAAATTCCTTTTCTTTGTATGTCAAAAATATTTTTTGTCATTCATCAAAAAACATAATAATATTGTGAATTTGTGACAAGCGAAAATTGAAAATGGAAAATTCATTGATTGATTTTTCTCTTTCGTTCGTTTCATTCTTCGAACCGGGTGTATGCATACAGACACATAAAAAACAATTGTGTGTGGAACTTTGGATTTTTATGTTTGCTGTTTCTTTAAATAACAGGGTGGAGGCTTTTGTGTTTGCTTCATTAGATTTATTTTTTTGTTTCAAGACGATTAGGTCGAACTGCTAGGAAATGATTGATAGAGAAATAATATTTTCTTTCCTTTCACTTCGGACATTAATGTTTGAGCAACGGGCGCCCATTTGACTCGTATCGTTTCACACTCAGTAACTTTTTATTTGTATGTAAAAATCGGCCCTTATTACGTAAAATATTTACAAATGTTACTTAAAATCAATTTTATATTCGTTTCAACGTTTTATGCTATGTGTATTTTGTTTAACGTTCCGAACGTCCATATTGTTTAACGTTCCTCAGGTACTGATAACAGGCTCTAATTTGAACCATAATTGCACGAAGAAGCTGAATCTGTTATTGTTAAACGAGACCCTAGATCATATGGACTGGGGTTTATTTTTAACATCGACAGTCCATCGTTAGCTCTTACGTATATTTCGATTATTTTAGAAGGCTGCTACACCTATTGTTTGGATTTCCTTTAACCTTGCGCAACAAATTAAAAAAAGAAATAATCTGCGAATCAAGTTAAATAGGCGTCCTTGTAATCCAGTACTTCGCGAAATGTATACTAGATAATTAATCAAAACTGCCTAGATCGAAAAAATTTTAAGGTTCTTTCTATAAATAACTGGTACGAAAAAAAGAGACCGCTCGCTGGGTGGTAAAAGTTGAACCGGCAACCAAACACATGTTTCTAAAGTCTGGAAGACTGCACATGGACTGAGTACGATACCATGTGGGATAGTTTGTGACTCCAACTAGATGCTTTAGGTGCCAGTGATATGGTCATTTTGCAAATAATTGTAGGGCATTCACAGAGACCTGCCCTCACTGTGCACATCATGGTCATTACTATAAGGGTTGTCCAAATAAAGACAAACCTGCCAATTGCGCGAGCTGCAAGGAAATGAAAAAACCACATGACCACTAAGTAGGCCGCGTTTCATGTAACGCATACAAAAGTGCTGTGCATCGTCTGAAATTAAACACTAAACATGATGGTTAATTAAAATCTAGGACTTGGCAACGGCAACCTACGTATCGCCCACCTCAACATGCAGGGCGCCAAAATAGTTGGATCTGAGATAAGTGAACGCATCTCCACCAACGACATAGACATATTATGTATGCAAGAACCACACTCGGTCAATGGTGAGATCAGCCTTCTACAGCTAGAGTAGCAAAAGGCTGTTCTGAATATCACAAGACTGCAATTAGTATTCATAAGGTTAGTATGAACATCGTGAAGCTAAGTCAGTTTTGTGATAGCCACTGCACATCTGGTGAGATGCCTTCATGGAGACTTGAATGATAGAAGTAAAATGTGGCATAACAGCTAGTCAGTGTCTGCAACAACTCAATTCCCAGGAAGAGAGTAGCTAAGAGACGAAATAGTTGGTAGTACTCTAATATAAAGAAACTTAGATCCTTTATGCTTAGAATAGCGTACCAGACGGAAAGAAACCAAAGGGCAATATAGTTGAAACTGTCTCTTTTCTGAGGGGCAAGAAAAAAATACTTCCATACAGTCAATTTATAGTCGGAAATTTAGACAAAAAAATCGCCGTCAGACACACAGCATAAGTTTGGCACACAGCCTTAATACACCAATTCATCAATTACAATTTTTAATTACACCACCATTTTCACCATTTTTATGTGACCGCTACTCACTTACGTTTTTAATCTATCCGCGTACCGAATCTCCCAAATGTTTCACTAAGCCTGCCCCATTGTGTTCGTGTATTCATATACCGATCGCCTGGATCTATAGGGAAATAATATTGTTACGGCGACACCTAGATTAGAATAGAATAAGTTATTTCAATAGTTGCATAATTTTATAGTTGGCTTGGTTCAACATTTAGGCGTTACTTGTATATTAAAATATTTGTTCGAATGTTCTCGTATAATTTTTAGAGAGCATTCGGGATTATTTTCGAAACAAATATTTTGGTATATAAAGGCGTAAATTGATGTTGAATGATGAGTTTTATTTCAAACGCGATATAGTGAAGTTTAAATAGAGCAATTATCGATTATTAAAGCGATAATTAAATAGTGTGTAATACCTTGGAATATTTTGGTGTTAATTTTGTGTTGTGTAATTTTTGTGTTGTGAAAATAAACTTGTGTGTGTTCAAATAAACTTGTGTGTGTTCAAATTTAAATCAGTTATTTTATTCACAATCCAGAGATTCGAACAATGAGTGACAAGGCGAAAACGAAACAATATTCTCGGATCTATTCTAGACCAATATAATTCACTATACAGAAAAAACTGTTATACAACTATCTCTAACGCCACTACTTTTACCTAGATGTCACTAATCTCACAAAAAAAGTAATTAATGTTCTAAACCGTAAATGAACTATTTTTATTGAATACATGTATCGCCCATGGTGAATTAGTTACCTATCACACCAATAAGTGAAATCGTAACAATATCAATATTTACAGCAGAGCTCGATTTAATGTAGATTGCAAAAAAAAAAAATTCCTAGGCAATTTTTTCGATTTATATTGCTCCCAAAATTTTTATTCTCGTAATGATCTCCGTTTTGATTTTTTTTTGTATATGGAGCTGGCATTCTTTGAGAATAATTGAATTTCCAGAATAAAAGCTGGTTTTCCACCTGGAGTAATATTTCCTTTCTTTGTGTTATTGCAATTCCTTTGCGTTTGGTCCGCTGGAGTATTTTATATCCTTCCTACCCGTGAAAACTGCTGAGCTTTTCCCTATCCGCCACCTTAGCAGCTTGCTTAAACTGAATAATTTTGTTAAACATCAGTAACTTGTCACAAGTTTCTAACCATTTTGGATAGCTTGGTTGTGCTTAGATAATTTGTATGGTGTTGGAGCAATCCCATTTACATACTGCATAATTACACTGTTACAAATTTAATTAAAACTTGTGCAAGTTTTGAAGAACTTCAAACTGGTTATTCTGAAAGCTATGTCCCAAATGTGGAACGATGCGCCTGTACCTCAACTTTCCGACACACTCGCGTAACTTTTCTTTTGTGCGTATATAGATAGAAAATGTTTTGCGTGTTTCTGGAAATTAAAATTAAATTGGCTTGAAGGTTAGATGGTGAATAAAAAACGAAAAATCGATATTATAAATTAATTAGAATTCTACGGAGGCGTATTGCTCGCATCTCCTGTACATATTTACCCGAGGCATACACATTAAATTTTGGTTGTGTATACATTTAATATGTGTTACTGTGTTCTATTTTGATTTTAAAAAGGAAAATTTACAAACATGGATGTATGCGGCGGTTGCTTGTTGATTATTATGTATACATAATGATTTTTCAGGAGGTATGTATGTACGCGAATATACCTATATTTTATTCTGGTATGCCGTCGCACGACACGTTTTAATATAATGCGACGCAAATTTAGAAATTCTTGGCTGTAAACATTGTTTAGTCCTTTGGGGTTTCTTTATCTTTATAATCAAACGTTATAAATATACGAAGGTGGTAATATAAGCCTTGGAAAATCCCAAACGAGCATCGTCATTTATTTAATAAAATACCCAGAATTGTCTACGTTAATATATAAGTAGGTGAAGCATTTAAAGAACAAGAATTTCTTTTTATTTAATATACATACAGAATAAAAATTGGGTTTTACAGCTAAAAATATTTACGTCAATATAGGAATTCGTCGAAGTTCAACTTAAATATGTACACCGACCTAATGTACATCGCTATAGGCTGGCTATAAATTTACAAATCAATACCACAGTTGATGATGATACTGCGTAATATAAACGATACCCAAATTAAAAATTCCCATAACTCATCCATCCATCATCATCATCATCATCATCATCATCATCAATATATTTTTCTCTGTGACGATGCTTTGTGAAATTTTTAACAACGCATTTACGAAATTTTTAAATGGACACGCGTACTGCATTAAATCGTAATTAACTTTGTTCCAAATCGATGGAATTGGGAAATAGATATCGAATTAACCAAAGAATAAATCTACCGCATCCCTTACGGGAGGGAGATGCGCACTAAAAAATCTTAGTATTCCGCTATGTACTGTACTTTAAAACAAAAATACTTCTCCCATCCTAAATTCAATTTTCTTAGAATGTAGTATACAAGATGAAAATAACAATTAAATTATAAATTTTATTTAAAAATAGATAATTATAAAGGAAGGAAATTGTTTTGTTATTTATTTGTAGAGCCTCGCGTCACTGCCTAATCCCATATTTATTCAAATTTTAAATTGGGGGTTTTAAATTTTAATTTCGATCAGCAGGACGGAAACGTTTGGTTTGTCTGTGCATCTGAATGTCTGGAAGCCTATATACCGACGATATTTCGAGAATGGTCTTTAATCGAATTTTTGTTCGGAGAATATAAACATTTTTGGGACCTGTACGCCAAGGAGATCGCTTTCTCCTTGGTTGGAAATTGTTTGATCATAGTTTCAATGCCTTTTTGACTTCAAAATGAGTCCATAGAAGTCGGAAACTATTCGTTGACCCAACTAGTAGTGCACAACGTTTTTTCGCAATTTTTGTTGATTGTTTTTTTCACGTTGGTTTCTAAACACTTGTTTGGCAATTGTTTTGTTACACATATACAGAAGAATTTTAAAAGCATGTCTAAACAGTTTCGTTTTACTTATCGAACGATGTGCTCCGCCAGTCGGGTCAACGAATAGTTTCTGACTTCTATAGACATAGAAAAATTTTATAAATGTCGTATGTGCTCTTTAAACATTCACTCACCAAACGATGTGCACCGCATAAAAAAATCCCTACATTTTTATTCTCAACCTCGAAAATTTCAACTATCATGGCAGTTTTTAACTATCACGATAGCAAATATTTTCGGAGCTGAGAGTAAAAAATGTCATGATAGCAATAATTAGTGTTGCCATCGCATTTTTCGAGGATGGAATTTGGTCTATATCTTCCTACATACATCTTTTTCCAACCATCCATACGGTTTTCTCTGGAGGACCTGCAGAATCTGAATTTAAGCACACTGATAACTCACTCCATTCCATTGCATTTCGTTTTAAATTGTTTTGACCTAAGTAAACAGGATTTTAGTTCTCAAATGTAGCGTTTTCGTGCTAGTCACAAATCATTCGTCCATTAAACACAATATATCTATAGGAAGCTCAATTTCATAATTTTGTTAAAAGAAAAACGTTTTCCGTTTTGAAATCTATTTTTTAACCCCACACTCCATTTTGGGAATGTAAGCTCATTTGTAATGAGAAGTACAGTTTAAAATTATCCAGAAAAGTTGCACTCACTCTTGTGAGATGTTAAATTTGCCCCCCTTTGGATGGCTGCGGAGTCCAACTGTTGTGTACAGAGGATATTCTGAATATACGGAAGATAAAATGGGCTATTAAAAGTTTTAAGTTGGGGTACATCCCGAGGAAATGGAAGGAGGCTAGGGTGATCTTCATCCCGAATGCGAGGACTTAAGACCAATGTCTCTGTCATCTTTTCTGCTGAAAATTGACGAAAGACTGCTGGATATCCATATTCGTTCGAGAATTTTACCCAGGAACTAAGCACAGTCTCCACATGCGTAACATAAGGGTAAGTCCGTGGACACGGCATTACATACCTTGGTTCGAGAAATTAAGAAGTCATTGTGGAGGCAATTAAGGAAGGATTATTGCCACTTGAGATTGAATACCCAGTAACTATGTTGATTAATCACTTCCTAGGTAGCAGAAGGGTCATGAGGGAAGTCTCCGTCAGAAGATGCGTTTTTTAGGGAACACCCCAGAAGGTGTTCTGACGTAGCGTTAGCTTTCTCGGGAAAGCACCTGGGTACAATCAGGGATGTGATGCAGAATGCGTTATCAATCACTGTAGGTTGGGCCAGCAGATGTGGATTGGGGAATTAACCCATCTAAAACATAGCTGGTCTTTTTCACTAGGAGGTATAAAACTCCGGTAATGGTTCCATCAAGCTTGAATGGTACTATGCTGGCCGTCACTGATAAGGCGGAATTACTAGGAATTCTTCTGGACACTAAGCTCAGTTGGAAACCAAACACGATAGAAAGAGTGAAGCGGGCCACGGTGGCACTCTACTCTTGTAGGGCTTGAAACCGGAGCTGGCGCACTGGTTTTACACGGCAGTTGTAAGGCCTGGACTGCTGTGTGGTGTAAGTGTATATGGTGGCCAGCTCTTGAGAAATTATCCTACAGGAACATAATGGCGAAGGTGCAGAGGGCAGCCTGTTTGTTCATTAGTGGGGCTCTGAAAACGGCCCCCACTAGTGTCTTAGATATCATGCTGTACCTTCTCCCGTTGGATATTTTCGGTAAGCAAATAATTTCGGTCAATACGGCCGCCCGACTATCAGCGATTTCGGGGTGGAAGTGCATGCAAAAAGGGCACTCAACTATAGTCAATTCTGTGAGGCATGACCTGGTGAATTTGGATTATATAACACCCCTGATGCGCTTTGGCAAGCGTTTAATGTGATTCTCCTCTCTTGGGAAGATTAAAAGAGTTGTATCATTATGGAGAACGGGACAGTTAAATTCTTCACCGACGACTTCAAGCTCGATGGTAGAATGGGAGCTGTGTGTTCTGTGGGGAATTAAATGTAAGTCTATCTTTTCGTCTACCTGTTTACTACAGTGTGTACCAATGTGGACAGTCCGGCTGCCTTTTTTTCACAGGGTTCAGTTTCTCTGGCATCGAGGGTGGCGTTGGATTGTGTTGGATTGTCACACATATATTAACACGAGATGAGTGCACATTTCAATATTCAGTTGGTCTGGGTTCCGGGCCACTCTGACGTTGAGGGAAATTGCAGGACAGACGAATTAGCAAGGTACGGTACGAGACTCCAACTGGAACCAAGAAGAGAATGTGTAGGATGGCCTATGACTGTGCTGAATGCTGGGAGCCATAGCAAAGCAGTTGTCCTGGCAAATTCTAGGTAGCTCGCCAGTACGATTGGTAGGGTTGCGAAGCAAGTATGACCTGAGCTGAACTTGAAGCGGTCCAAGATCTTAAATCACACTAAGGAAGCGTGATTTAGACTCTTGTTCGCTCCCCATATGCTTTTACGTTATGTGAATAGCACTTGATGGTTTTAAAGAAAGTTTAATGATGTCGGATCCTGTGGTATCACACTGGGTTAAAATTGGCCTAAGTGTGCGATAGCAGCCACTGAAACCTAACCTAACCTAACATAAATTTGCCCATCGATCGAACGTCATTAACTGCCCTATTATGATTCTCGCCTCACCACACCACTCGCCGTGACTATCTAAGTCACCCGAGTTCAAAATTGGTATTATGAGTCTCCCTTTTATTTTGGCGAGCCGTTGTTTGCGGCGTCGTATGTGGATTCTTGTATTTTTTAGAGTTTGTTATTTGTCGTTATGGAAACCATATAGTAATGTCAAACAATTTTAGTTGTTTACAAATAGTTTTCATATAAAGATATTTTTGTATGTCTTTGTATGACAAAATTTATAAGGATACGATATTTTCATCGTATCGTAATACAAAATAATTATAAAAAAATATTAAAAATATAAAATATATTATATAAAAAATTGTGTATTCTATATAAAAAAATTGTGCTCGAATTTTTGTCTTTCTCCATTCCATGCTTTCTCTAATTGGCAGCCCTAAGCTATTCCGCACTACTGACAAATTTTTCCAAAATTCATTAATGGTTAGTTTGATTTTTCCAACATCTGGAAATCCACGGGCAATATCCCGGGTTTTTTCCATTTCTTCAACAAGTTTAATAAATTGTTGAGTAGTGGTCATTTTTGGTTTATTTCTTACATGAAAAATATAAATTTACTTTTTCAATGTTAAAATATTAATAAAATATTAATACCAAAAATACTTTGTCACTTGACTCTCACCATCATATTTTAGGTGAGCATATATGACATTGGACTCGCTCACTATGAGAATTATAATACCAAAAATTATATGCGGTGATTTCGAGTCGCCAAGCGATACGCATGTGACTATCGCTCGCTCACTGCGACAATCATAATACCAAAACAGAATTATAGTGACGACTCTTCACCCGGTGACGAGTAAGTGAGATTCATAATAGACCTATAAATTTACTTCTTTGTAGATTCTGCATCGTAATGGGCTTGTGTCTTCAATTTAATCTATGATGACAAGCACCCCAAATTTCATCCGTAACTTTAAATTAAAAACATTTTCAAAAATTAATTTATTTTAAATAAAATATAAAAAGAAACAAAAAGATCTGTTCGACTCTAAAGACAAAGGCTACTTTTAGATGTGATCGAAACGAAAACATCGATCGAGCAATTGTGTATTGTTAAAATATCCATCAATAATAAGTCAATATGGATTTACGTGGCACATATTCCAACTGGCCGGCCTACATCATCCAAATACTAAATGCTGTGATGCAACGAATATTGTGCTACTATTATGGAAATTACAATGCGGCTGATCAAACAGACATGTAATATTAATAGTGGGTACGGCACCTTTCGGTTCTTTTTGGAACTAGCGGGTATTTCGCCACTCATAGCTCTAATGTCATCTGTCAAGAGACAGAAATTCAATGTTATATCTCCGGTGAACATTGATAAGAGCCACTGTTACGACTCCGATTCGTCTTAACAAGAGTTTGTTTCGAGTTGTTTCCTTATGTGGCACAGATTGTATTGGAATCCCACTCTTCCATAGCAAATAGATACTTGTGCTCTTTTCTTTCCATATTGTTCTTTTTCACTAGTAGTGGTAATCGTCGAGTAATATTAAAAGCAAAACCAATCAGCTGTCCCACACGAGTTGTTAAATGAAATCGGCTTCACGCTTCAATGTAAGTCAATAGATTTTTTATTGCTAATTTAAAACCTTATTTTATATTTAAACACAATTTTTTTTTCATAGAATTAGATTATATAGAATGAGTGTAAGCAAGTGTCAAGTGTCACAAATTCGGATGGTAAAAGAGAAAGCGTATAAATCAACAGGGCAGTATTTAGCATTTTTTCGACCGAATACAATGAAGTCAGGAAGTTAAAATTAAAAAATTATTTAAATTTTATTACATTTTTATTCCTCTAATATAAGTACATTAATCGGTTTTATTTAAATATAATATTAAGTGTAGATAATAAATAGTAATTATAAATAAACAACTACGCTTATTTATCTCACATTCCTTTCCTAAGGATGTAAAGTCATAGTCTTTATTATTTTTAATTAAATGCAACGACTTGATTACCACATCACGTAATAAGTTCAACGCAAAGATTGGACCTTCTTCAACATGAGAAGAAATATCCAAATTAGCCCCAATAATATCATCAGCATCATTTATAGAACTTAGATAAACGTTTTGGGAAACAAATGTTACGACTGTGTGGTCACAACCACAATGTTATGTTTTATATTTCCCCCCGGTTGATGTCTTTACTTTCCATTGATTGCTCAATATTTGTATTTTATATTCCCCCTCGGTTGGTGTCTTCGCTTTCGGAGTTGTTTGTTTATTGTGCGCTGAACGCACTCGCGACGTTTTGTTTTGTACCTCATCGTGTGGTGGCGCATCGGTAAGAAGAATGACGAGAGAGCGAGACCAATGCGCATCGAGTGTATGCAAAGCAAAACATTCCTTAAGAATGTTTTTTTTATATGCCTCTCGTTTACATCAATGCGAATTGATGTAAACGAAAAACAGAGAAGAAAGACAATTCTTCTGGAATGGTGCGAGAATTTTTTTTTTAATTCTAGTTTGTAATCTAGTTTGTAATATTGATAAAATTCTCGTTTTGGGTTTTTAAAAAAAAAGAGTCGAGTCTGATTATCAAGGTGAAAAGTTTTGTAAAGATAAACAAAACGCGAAAAATTTTGTTATATGAGGAACGTTAAGTTCGACAATTAATTATTGTAATGGTGCAGTTTTTAATAAATGATTATAAAGTATATATGACTAAATAATTGTTTTGCTAGAAGCGAAAAGGGGCAAGAGGCTCTAAAAACATTTTTTTATTTTTGAGACCTCCATCTTTAAAATTTCGATTTTTGTAATTTTTTTTTCTTTTTTTTTGCCTGTTAAATAACAATTAATGGATGTATCAGTGCAATTGATATAAAAAAAAATTATTTTCTGCAAATATGAATCCTCGGTGATGCCCTAGCGTAAAACGCAGACGAAATTTCGTTGTTTTCGCAAATTCGACAGTTGTACACAAAAAAAACCTTTGTCGGAGACGCACCACCATTTTATGCCTTGAGCGGCAACACGTGGCCAATTTATACTCAAAGGCGGAAAGACGCCCCGCAATATTTTTACGGGTTTTTCGCCTGAAGTAAAATTCATTATTTTTGGTTAAAGGCGAAGGACGCCCAACAATATCTACGAGTTTTAGGGGTGGCCAGTTAATGCCACTTCATCTGTTATTTCCACTTGTAATTTCGGTTAAGGCAAACCAACGCCTATCGGAAATCTACGGTTTTGGCGAAGGACGCCCAACATTTTGAGGCCCAACCGGGCAAAATTTTGCTGATTTTGGCGAGACAACGCCCTATATTTGTTTGGCGGTCGATCAAGGCCTAATTTATTGGTATCGGCAAAATCAAGCCGCAACGGTACGAGTAGCCAACCGGTTGCCCATCCGGTGATATTTTGTGGTATCGGGGAGAGGCCCCGCAACAACAACGGCACCAAGGCCGCAACAGCTTATTTTTTTATATTAAGGTACGGTTTTTTATTTTTCAACATTTTTTTTTTTTGTTATTTTGTTGCGCATTGCTCTCTCTCTCTCTCTCGTTCTCTCCCTTTCTTCTTTCTTCGTGGGAAGTTGTGTTTTTTTCTTTTTTGTCTAAATTAAATAAATAAAAAAATGAATTATTAAATTTCCGGGTTGGGTATGGGGGGAGGGGGGGGGGAATTCCTATCCTGTGTCGGTGTAGGGTTGGCGGTCCCTTGGTGCCCGCATCTTGATTCGAAACCGGTGTTTACCACCGTGTGAGTTCGGGCGGATGCGCGCACCAAGGCACCTTTCTTCCGTTATAATTTTTTTATTTATAATTTTTTTAGAGCCACGCACACCTCAAACCTCACGACCCTTCGTACTTCTCCCTGAGAATGTAGCCGGCAAAAATCACCGTGGAGGCCTCTGTGTGCGCTTAGTGATATCTGCAAGATGGCAGTAGCCAGCCTGTAACAGTGGCGCCCAAGACGAAATTTCGCGAATTTTAATGTTTTTTTTATTATTTTATGATTTGTAGCTTCACTCCCTTTGGCGTGCGCGTCCAGTGCCGAAACCAGTGTTTCGCACTGTTTGAATTCGCATGGACGCGCACACCAAAACCAGTCTCCCGGTTGGCATTCCCCATCTGCGATCGCAGAGGGGGTGTCATACCCCTATTCTTCAGACATCCGATTTCCGAGCTCCTTCCCATTTCCACGATGTTGTGTCTGATTGTGGTGGAGCTCGGATTTCATTTGTCTGGGGTTTAGTTTTAGCTTCATTTCTTCTTTTCCCCGAAATTTTTCGACCGAAATTTTTTAGGAACAGAACACTTTATTATTATATTATTCCCACGGAGTGGGATCTCCCTCTCCCTCATCATACCAACCGCATTGTTGATTTTATTATTTTAATGTTTTTATTATTTTAATGTTTTTAATTAATTATTTTAAAAGCACAAAATTAACTGGTCACTTCGTGCAAAAACAAAAACTGGTTTGGGGGGTTCTTATTTTCAGATATGAGTAAGCCATTTGCATTTTTTATATAAGCATCCGGCTCTGACTTGTGAAACATGAAATAGCAAATTTTATATGGCTGCATGGTAAGAATGAGTAAGGGAGTGACGCGCACAAAAAAAAAACAAAACAAAAAAAAGAATGAAAAAATTGCCCGTTCCACACGGCATGTCAAAGAAATAGCTTCATCTTCTTCTCTTTCCGATTTACCTATGATACCGGTTTTAATTATTTTTCAACAAAAAATTTTTCTGTGACGCAGCTTCAAGAAAAATAGAAATTAAATAAAACAAATTTAAGGCCATTTTTGAGATGCAGATTTTAGAATTATGCAGCTTCAACACAAATAGAAATGGAACAAAAGAAAATTTAAGGCCATTTTTGAGATGTAAATTTTAGTTTAAATTTTATTTTCGAGAGAGTGTTGTGTTTAAATTTTTGTGTTTAAATATAAAATAAGGTTTTAAATTAGCAATAAAAAATCTATTACAACGCCTTATTTTGAAGAGTAAACAGTGCTTCTTTGACATTACGTGTGGAACGGCGGATTATTTTTCTAAATTTTGTTTGGTGTGTTTGAAGTATTTTAGTTTAGTTTTGGAGTTTGCCGTTTGGAACGAACAGTCGAGTTTAATTTTGTCAAAATAAATCAAGTTTGATATTTTGTGCAAACGTCATATTTAGTTTGTGATTCAAGTTTTTTTTTCTTAAAAAACTGAAATTTTGGATTTTGTATGTGAATTTTTAATAAAATACGATTAATTATGAAAGTGTATTTTGAATTTCGAGGTATCAAAGTGATTAAAGAAACTATTAGAAATTTAATGCTATAGTTAATTTATTTTGTGTTTATGGTGAATTTGATGGTATACAGTCTGCCCATTTAATTTGTTTATGGTGCGGTGTTTTACAGTAAATAAAAGATACCGTCCCATCTACGGTTAACATTAATTGTTTACATCGGTGAGGACGCTGCCAATACACTACGGATGACCAACAGCGTGGCCATTCTCAATTTTTGATTTATGGGTGGCCGACTCGTTGCTACTTAATTTTATTTATCGGCGGATAGACGCCGCAACAAAGAAAAAAAATTAATTATTATCAGCCGCTTAGTATACAGAGTTTTCAGTTTATCCCGTGTGCTAGACCGATACATGGCTGTGTGGATTGTAACGGCTGGTGAAGGCCTAAAACCAATAAAATACCGGTTGCCTAATGCGGCCGTAATTTTCGTGTATTCGGTGGGAAGACACCGCAGCGTGTATGGATTGGTTGCCAATCACGAGGCCAGTCACGAGATCACGGTGGCCCAACGGGGCCATACATTTTATACCAACTGGTTTTAGAATTTGTGTCGGGCGGGCACAGTGGCAGCGTGGTATTCGTTGGGAAGACACCGTAGCGTAACGGGTGGCCATTCACCTTCAGATCATCGAAATATAGTTCCCGGTTTCTGCACTCGTGTCGGGCGAGCAGAGCGGCAGCATTTTTCTCGGTGCGAGACTGCAGCGATCGGTAGTAAAGGACGTTGCAACCCTCAAGGGTGACCTATTCAAGGTCAAAAAGGTATAGTTTTTTTTTTTTTTTATTTTATCAAATTAAATCCGATTTTATTATACACCAAGGTCCCGCTTTGCGTCGCAGTTCGGTTCTACACGTAGAGACGCAAACTGAATTTCGACGCATAGCGAATAATTTAAAATATATGTGTTTTCTGAAAGAATTACGATTTACTACACATTTATCTAGATAAAGTTCCAAATAATATCACTTTATTAATATAATAATTACATATAATGTTAAAATAATACATAAATCCTTATGTATGCATTATTATTCTTATTAAATTTTCTCATGGCAACGAGAATTCTAATTAATTGTATGCCAAAACTCGAAAATATAACAAAAAAAGGAAGACGCATAACGAAAAACCGCCGCAGAGCGGGTGTTTGGGTTTTTTTTAAACCGACGCAAAAGCGAATAGACGCACAACGAATAGACGCATAGCGGGACCTTGGTGTATATAAAATTTTGTTTTTGGGTCCGGCGCATTTTGGTATGCATATTGGTACCGCCTAAAGTAACGCGGAATTGTTATTTTGATTTTTTTTTCGTTTTTCATTTTTTTTGTACAATTTTAAAACGGGTTGTGTGACGTAGTGTACTTCCCTGGGGCCCTATCATGATTTCCGCCGCGAAACAATTTTCACACGATATCGTGAATTTGGTATCACCAAACACGATACAATTTTCGCCATCTATCCGATAGCGAGAAAAGTTCTGCCATTAAAAAGATGGCGGATATTTTTTCGATTGACAATTCTTTATTGTGTTGACAATTGTTTATTGTGTTTTGCACTTTCAAATAATAAAACTTTATAATTAATAATGTAAGTAATAGTAAAAAAAAATATTTATTTATATTAGATGTTTAGATTTCTCTGATAAATTATTTTTGAAATTTGTGTAGGGCAGGAAAAGTTACAAAATCAAACCCTAAGCAGTTCGAGGTTATGGCCGACTTTATGGAGAGACACAGTGATTTTGCTACAAAAAAATTAGCAAGTATAAAGAAATTAGATTTTTCTTTATACTTTTCTTCTTTATGGAATGAATTGGCAACTCAATTAAATGATGAGGGTCCCAAGTGCGAAATTCAGATTGGTGGAAAAAGGTGCG
This sequence comes from Nephrotoma flavescens, assembly GCA_932526605.1. NCBI lineage: Eukaryota > Metazoa > Arthropoda > Insecta > Diptera > Tipulidae > Nephrotoma > Nephrotoma flavescens. The sequence goes on along the minus strand of OW052221.1, from coordinate 269,798,825 downwards.
GAAGGATATAAAATATTATATCAGTACTAAATTAACGTATAATATTAACGGTAAAAATAAAACCGGTGGTGGAAAATTTAAAGAGAACTTAATTACAACACTTGAAGAACGCATTATTGGGATATGTAAACTAAAAACCCACCCCAAACTTGACACTTGGTATAAATTATGGTACCAGTTTTGGAATCCAAATGGAGGTTCTATTTGGAATATGTTAGTCTGTAATATGTTGTTCTGTATAGCAGGAAAAGAGCGTGTTACAAACTTTTGCGACTAAGGGAATTTGCGCGTTTTCTTGAGTATGTAATGGATTGGCATTTACTCTGTGGCGACAAAAAATATAAATTCTCACCCAACGTAATTTTTGGCTCATCGCCAAATAGCTACCCGGTTGCTTTAGCGTAATCAATATGATACACCATACACACAAATATAAAACGACACAAAAGGAGACGAACACAAAATTTATTTTAAAATTAAAATTTTGATTTTTCATCAGTAGTCAAAAGTCCATCAGCATTTAGCGTACAATATTGAATAAAAAGTCGGACTACCAAGTTGCTGCCGCCACATCACGACAGCACGCTACGCCGCCATTACGCAAGGCGGATAAATAATACTAAATTAAATTATTTAGTTAAAATAACAAAATTATAATAATAAACATTGTTTAAAAAACTATAATAATAAATCACAACCAGCGTTATAATTCACATTCAGTTTACGATTGTTTTTAGAACACCACCAAGTTATTAAGGTCATTCTGTAATAGGTCAACATTGATGGAGCTTGAAATTTGTCGGCAAATTTTCATATCGTCGACATAAATAGTAGCTATAAAAGGAGCAGATATTGATGACCTAAAGATTACCTAATATCTACGTTTCCTCAAATAAAAGTCCACCCAAAGAGTTGAGGTGCCATACCAAGAGCCCTGAATTTAAACAAAATCATCTTATGGGAAACCTTGTCCAATGCCTTGCTGAAATCCGTGGTAATAACATCAATTTCGTTTCCATCTTCCATAACGTTCAAAGTATGAGATGCAAATCCATAGCCTCATAACTTACTACGATTTTGGCTACGAAACCAGAAATGTTTGTTCCACGAGAGCTCCAAAGATTAATTAAATAACGCCATTATTTGTTCACATTACGTATTTACGGGTTATTAGACCATATTCGAATATAGGTAAATGGCGATGGGTCCAAAATCTGTAGTTGCGCTACTGGTATTGTACAATATTCAGTACGATTTTTTAATTGCTTATGTAAAAGGAATGAAACCGAAATCCTTAAATTTTTTCAATTTGCTCTTGTTGAATACTTAAGATGTATAAAGAGGGGGGAATAATATGGTTTCATTATATAAAATATATTTTTAGTTCAGGTATTACGTATACATGTGGGTGTTCTCCTACTATACTGCGGCATAAGAAAAAATATACGGGGGTGCTCTTTCATGAACCACGATTACTGTATTACATTATAACATCTTGATTAATAAAATTATTATTTTTCTATATATTGTTTACAGGCCATGTGGATGTACAGCATATCCGCAATCATCAAAGCCAAATCTACAACTTTTACAAAATATGCCACGTGCAATCTCTAATTCACCGTGCAATTCGATGAGCGATTTGGAATCACCTTCATGTAACGAATACCTAAAAGAATTACATGACAAGTGTCGACGCTATTTATTCGAAACGGATTTAACACACTCGACGTCGCAATGTGCCACATGCCTTAAGTATCGCCGAACCTTTAATATGGCGTAGCACGAGCCGTAACAGTCGCGTTCAAATCACCCAAGCAGAAAAATAATTTAATAAAAAGCGTATGACGATGTAATTTGTGCGTTTTCATTTTTTTTTTACCTTCGTCTTTTATTTTTTCGAAGTCGTCATCGGCGTGTGTGTGTCTGTTATTGAACTGTTATGACGTCATTGCGGAAATTTTTTTTCAAGAGGGTAAAATCAAAAATAAAAAGTTTACTGTAAATATATAGGCATCAAGAAACGGAGGATTACGATGACAACGACGATGACGTAGCTTATATATATACATATATAGGTTGGTGAGATGTATGATGTGAATGTGAAAAGGTACGGGATTTCATCTTCAGCAAAAAAAAAAATGTTTACAGCACTAATAGGAAAACATAAGAGCGCACAAAATCCGTTTTAGGATCTTAAGTAGTAAATAATTGTTGTGCTTTTTGTGTTTGATATTAAATTGTGCATGGTGGTGTTACGATGAGCAAATGAGGATTGCGCAAGGGTGAGAAATCAACTAACTTCAGCTGCTGTTGTTATGACAGCAAATTCTCGACAGATCTGGGTTATTTATTTTCCCGAAAATTTGCATTGTTGTTTTTGTTTTTTATTTTGTTTAAAAAAAAAAAATCTGATGCGAGAACAGGAGGAATGTGGATCTATGCAATTTTCGGTAGGTGTTCGGTAGGCTGTTTTATATATTTTTTTTTTGTAAAGGTAAGTATTTTTAAATTCAAGGATACTTCATAAATCTATATTATTATTTTTAAGAAATACATAAATGACATAAAGATGTACCCAACTTGGTTTTTTAGAATATGCGAAATACTTCTTTTGTCTAAATATATTATACCACGGGTGCCATTATGAAGGCTACCTAGCATGAGGTAAATCTGCAAAAAATTATTGGAAATTTTATTTCCTAAATTGAACAGGAAGTGTGTTACGGTACAGAAGGCGTGGTATTTTTGTGCGAGCGGTGGTATAAATCGGCTTGAAGATCCGAAATTCAAAAATTCAAACGCAAATTAGAGACAAATGAAACAAAATTTTCGAATTTTTGAATTAATCGTTCCAGGGCAACTTGTGCTTTATATTTCGGGATTTAAATCTTCAATTCATGTCTCATGCAATCTTAGCATTTCATTAACTGAAAGTTTTATGTAGTCACATCCGATGAGAAATCCCTTTAACCGTTTGTCCTTTGCGAATCCGATCTTCCAATTCAAAACGGTGCCCTGTTACATCTTTTGCACCCTTCAGTAAAGCCGGCCCTGAAACGAGCTATACAATGTTTTTTAAATCGTATTTTTCATATATTTAAAATCAGAAACGTGTTAGCTATGAAACAGGGAAAATGAAGAAAATCCAAAAACAAAAAAATGATAGCATTAAGAAATATGCCAAAGTTCAAAACATCATCATTGGAATACTTCTTGTATGTGTAAAAATAAAAATATTATAGACGGCATAGTAAAAATAGTAGGGGGAACAAAATTGTTTTTGTTGAAAAATAAAATCTAATTAATTTTCATATTTTCATATAGCCCTTCTTTCCGCCTCATGCTTGGAGCGCTTGGATGTTGTGTGTTGATTAAAAATTTAGTTTTAATTTGTAGATTTTGTAGTACGTGTATTTTTAACCGTATATGTGTAAGATTAAGGTTAATTGGTGACATTTAAAAGAAATCAACGAAATCTGTTCTTGTTTTTCTATAAATTAAAATTCGGTAATTGTTTGTACATACTTGTGTTGTCTACCTAAATAATTAAAATTTATGCACGCAACAAACGCAAAATATTTTTTTTATGTTTATGACTGATTTAATGATTACAATGATCAAAAATAAAGGAGCAAACATATTTTTGTTGTTTGCTGTTTTGGTTTTGAGGGTGAATAGCTTTTACCAAACTTTCGACTTGTTTCTATGTGAATTTGATTGGTTTGACCTTTTCATAAAGGCATCATTATATTTATCTGCTCCCTCCGTTTTAAGGCACTATTTGATGATTTTGAATTATTTATTTTATAATAAGCGGACAAAAATTAGTAGCTCAACATGAATTACTGATTTCGGATTGTTGATAAAATGGCATAATTGCGGGTGGTATTTTAATTTAAATATCAAAATATATAACAATTAACAACAGTAGCATTTAAAAGAAATCAGCAACGAGTAATTTTTAGTAAAATATAATGTTCGTATTTTTCTCTTCGTTCGGTATATTAGTCTATAAAACAAGTTATGAGGTCAGCCAGAACCATACCTTCTACAGCCAACTCAACTATAGCACAAGGAGCACCATGTATTGCCCACCATATAATTTTTCAGCCGGAACCTTATAAAGACAGACCCAAACCAACTATGTCAAACGTAGCACAAACCATTGTGAATCAATATTCACTATCTGATTTTTCATTTGGAACCAATATTAAGCCAGACGGGACCACTTAAATAAAACTGGAACCAGAATTTTAGGAGAACCATTAGGAGTTTGCACAATGAGGACAATTCACTTAAATAGTTGGGAAACGTATAAGCTTTCAGCTGGAACCATAATACAGTTAACCGCAATCACTATAATATAAGTAATTTTTTTTTTTTTTTTTTTTACTTCATTTATTTGTATAACTATACATATTAATTTACTGTTTAATTCTCTTTTATATACATCCTTACTTAATAAACATATTTTTATTAATCACTTGTTTTTTGTTTCGCAGAATATTTTGAATATTTTTCAAAAAGTTTAAAAAATCACTCGATCGATTTCGACTTGTTAGGTCATCATCAGAAGTATCTACTGATTTGTATTAGTAAAAATTTTGTTATATAGTAAAAAAAAGCAAAATATAAATAAAAATAAAAGAAGGAGGGAAAAAATAAGCAATAAAAATTAATCTACGGATCGCGCAGGTAGGCGATGAGTCATAGGTTGAGTAATGATCAGTAATGTATTTATGAGTAGATCAACGTTTAATTTGCTGCAATATGTCACCTCGTTCGTCTGCAATCCAGATTCGAATACAAATGTGGATGAATTTCAAAATGCGAAACTTCCAATAACCGAGCCTTCCTTATGCATGCTACCGGTAATTTCGTGCTCAACGTGTTATATACTTTACCTATAATCATTTTGGACTGGAATTTCAACAATAAAAAGTTTTCAATTTTTTGCGAAAATCCCTGATGGTTAGCCTTACTTATTTTGAACGGATAAAATTTACTGTCACCGATTCCGAATGTTTCGATTATTTTCGATCAGTAATGTATTTATGAGTAGATCAACGTTTAATTTGCTGCAATATGTCACCTCGTTCGTCTGCAATCCAGATTTGAATACAAATGTGGATGAATTTCAAAATGCGAAACTTCCAATAACCGAGCCTTCTTTATGCATGCTACCGGTAATTTCGTGCTCAACGTGTTATATACTTTACCTATAATCATTTTGGACCGGAATTTCAACAATAAAAAGTTTTCAATTTTTTGCGAAAATCCCTGATGGTTAGCCTTACTTATTTTGAACGGATAAAATTTATTGTCACCGATTCCGAATGTTTCGATTATTTTCGATCAGTAATGTATTTATGAGTAGATCAACGTTTAATTTGCTGCAATATGTCACCTCGTTCGTCTGCAATCCAGATTTGAATACAAATGTGGATGAATTTCAAAATGCGAAACTTCCAATAACCGAGCCTTCTTTATGCATGCTACCGGTAATTTCGTGCTCAACGTGTTATATACTTTACCTATAATCATTTTGGACTGGAATTTCAACAATAAAAAGTTTTCAATTTTTTGCGATCATCCCTGATGGTTAGCCTTACTTATTTTGAACGGATAAAATTTATTGTCACCGATTCCGAATGTTTCGATTATTTTCGATCAGTAATGTATTTATGAGTAGATCAACGTTTAATTTGCTGCAATATGTCACCTCGTTCGTCTGCAATCCAGATTTGAATACAAATGTGGATGAATTTCAAAATGCGAAACTTCCAATAATCGAGCCTTCTTTATGCATGCTACCGGTAATTTCGTGCTCAACGTGTTATATACTTTACCTATAATCATTTTGGACTGGAATTTCAACAATAAAAAGTTTTCAATTTTTTGCGATCATCCCTGATGGTTAGCCTTACTTATTTTGAACGGATAAAATTTATTGTCACCGATTCCGAATGTTTCGATTATTTTCGATCAGTAATGTATTTATGAGTAGATCAACGTTTAATTTGCTGCAATATGTCACCTCGTTCGTCTGCAATCCAGATTTGAATACAAATGTGGATGAATTTCAAAATGCGAAACTTCCAATAACCGAGCCTTCTTTATGCATGCTACCGGTAATTTCGTGCTCAACGTGTTATATACTTTACCTATAATCATTTTGGACTGGAATTTCAACAATAAAAAGTTTTCAATTTTTTGCGAAAATCCCTGATGGTTAGCCTTACTTATTTTGAACGGATAAAATTTACTGTCACCGATTCCGAATGTTTCGATTATTTTCGATCAGTAATGTATTTATGAGTAGATCCACGTTTAATTTGCTGCAATATGTCACCTCGTTCGTCTGCAATCCAGATTTGAATACAAATGTGGATGAATTTCAAAATGCGAAACTTCCAATAACCGAGCCTTTTTTATGCATGCTACCGGTAATTTCGTGCTCAACGTGTTATATACTTTACCTATAATCATTTTGGACCGGAATTTCAACAATAAAAAGTTTTCAATTTTTTGCGAAAATCCCTGATGGTTAGCCTTACTTATTTTGAACGGATAAAATTTATTGTCACCGATTCCGAATGTTTCGATTATTTTCGATCAGTAATGTATTTATGAGTAGATCAACGTTTAATTTGCTGCAATATGTCACCTCGTTCGTCTGCAATCTAGATTTGAATACAAATGTGGATGAATTTCAAAATGCGAAACTTCCAATAATCGAGCCTTCTTTATGCATGCTACCGGTAATTTCGTGCTCAACGTGTTATATACTTTACCTATAATCATTTTGGACTGGAATTTCAACAATAAAAAGTTTTCAATTTTTTGCGATCATCCCTGATGGTTAGCCTTACTTATTTTGAACGGATAAAATTTATTGTCACCGATTCCGAATGTTTCGATTATTTTCGATCAGTAATGTATTTATGAGTAGATCAACGTTTAATTTGCTGCAATATGTCACCTCGTTCGTCTGCAATCCAGATTTGAATACAAATGTGGATGAATTTCAAAATGCGAAACTTCCAATAACCGAGCCTTCTTTATGCATGCTACCGGTAATTTCGTGCTCAACGTGTTATATACTTTACCTATAATCATTTTGGACTGGAATTTCAACAATAAAAAGTTTTCAATTTTTTGCGAAAATCCCTGATGGTTAGCCTTACTTATTTTGAACGGATAAAATTTATTGTCACCGATTCCGAATGTTTCGATTATTTTCGATCAGTAATGTATTTATGAGTAGATCAACGTTTAATTTGCTGCAATATGTCACCTCGTTCGTCTGCAATCCAGATTTGAATACAAATGTGGATGAATTTCAAAATGCGAAACTTCCAATAACCGAGGCTTCTTTATGCATGCCACCGGTAATTTCGTGCTCAACGTGTTATATACTTTACCTATAATCATTTTGGACTGGAATTTCAACAATAAAAAGTTTTCAATTTTTTGCGAAAATCCCTGATGGTTAGCCTTACTTATTTTGAACGGATAAAATTTATTGTCACCGATTCCGAATGTTTCGATTATTTTCGATCAGTAATGTATTTATGAGTAGATCAACGTTTAATTTGCTGCAATATGTCACCTCGTTCGTCTGCAATCCAGATTTGAATACAAATGTGGATGAATTTCAAAATGCGAAACTTCCAATAACCGAGCCTTCTTTATGCATGCTACCGGTAATTTCGTGCTGAACGTGTTATATACTTTACCTATAATCATTTTGGACCGGAATTTCAACAATAAAAAGTTTTCAATTTTTTGCGAAAATCCCTGATGGTTAGCCTTACTTATTTTGAACGGATAAAATTTATTGTCACCGATTCCGAATGTTTCGATTATTTTCGATCAGTAATGTATTTATGAGTAGATCAACGTTTAATTTGCTGCAATATGTCACCTCGTTCGTCTGCAATCCAGATTTGAATACAAATGTGGATGAATTTCAAAATGCGAAACTTCCAATAACCGAGCCTTCTTTATGCATGCTACCGGTAATTTCGTGCTGAACGTGTTATATACTTTACCTATAATCATTTTGGACCGGAATTTCAACAATAAAAAGTTTTCAATTTTTTGCGAAAATCCCTGATGGTTAGCCTTACTTATTTTGAACGGATAAAATTTATTGTCACCGATTCCGAATGTTTCGATTATTTTCGATCAGTAATGTATTTATGAGTAGATCAACGTTTAATTTGCTGCAATATGTCACCTCGTTCGTCTGCAATCCAGATTTGAATACAAATGTGGATGAATTTCAAAATGCGAAACTTCCAATAACCGAGCCTTCTTTATGCATGCTACCGGAATTTCGTGCTGAACGTGTTATATACTTTACCTATAATCATTTTGGACCGGAATTTCAACAATAAAAAGTTTTCAATTTTTTGCGAAAATCCCTGATGGTTAGCCTTACTTATTTTGAACGGATAAAATTTATTGTCACCGATTCCGAATGTTTCGATTATTTTCGATCAGTAATGTATTTATGAGTAGATCAACGTTTAATTTGCTGCAATATGTCACCTCGTTCGTCTGCAATCCAGATTTGAATACAAATGTGGATGAATTTCAAAATGCGAAACTTCCAATAACCGAGCCTTCTTTATGCATGCTACCGGTAATTTCGTGCTCAACGTGTTATATACTTTACCTATAATCATTTTGGACTGGAATTTCAACAATAAAAAGTTTTCAATTTTTTGCGATCATCCCTGATGGTTAGCCTTACTTATTTTGAACGGATAAAATTTATTGTCACCGATTCCGAATGTTTCGATTATTTTCGATCAGTAATGTATTTATGAGTAGATCAACGTTTAATTTGCTGCAATATGTCACCTCGTTCGTCTGCAATCCAGATTTGAATACAAATGTGGATGAATTTCAAAATGCGAAACTTCCAATAACCGAGCCTTCTTTATGCATGCTACCGGTAATTTCGTGCTGAACGTGTTATATACTTTACCTATAATCATTTTGGACCGGAATTTCAACAATAAAAAGTTTTCAATTTTTTGCGAAAATCCCTGATGGTTAGCCTTACTTATTTTGAACGGATAAAATTTATTGTCACCGATTCCGAATGTTTCGATTATTTTCGATCAGTAATGTATTTATGAGTAGATCAACGTTTAATTTGCTGCAATATGTCACCTCGTTCGTCTGCAATCCAGATTTGAATACAAATGTGGATGAATTTCAAAATGCGAAACTTCCAATAATCGAGCCTTCTTTATGCATGCTACCGGTAATTTCGTGCTCAACGTGTTATATACTTTACCTATAATCATTTTGGACTGGAATTTCAACAATAAAAAGTTTTCAATTTTTTGCGAAAATCCCTGATGGTTTGCCTTACTTATTTTGAACGGATTTAAATTTATTGTCACCGATTCCGAATGTTTCGATTATTTTCGATCAGTAATGTATTTATGAGTAGATCAACGTTTAATTTGCTGCAATATGTCACCTCGTTCGTCTGCAATCCAGATTTGAATACAAATGTGGATGAATTTCAAAATGCGAAACTTCCAATAACCGAGCCTTCTTTATGCATGCTACCGGAATTTCGTGCTCAACGTGTTATATACTTTACCTATAATCATTTTGGACCGGAATTTCAACAATAAAAAGTTTTCAATTTTTTGCGAAAATCCCTGATGGTTAGCCTTACTTATTTTGAACGGATAAAATTTATTGTCACCGATTCCGAATGTTTCGATTATTTTCGATCAGTAATGTATTTATGAGTAGATCAACGTTTAATTTGCTGCAATATGTCACCTCGTTCGTCTGCAATCCAGATTTGAATACAAATGTGGATGAATTTCAAAATGCGAAACTTCCAATAACCGAGCCTTCTTTATGCATGCTACCGGTAATTTCGTGCTCAACGTGTTATATACTTTACCTATAATCATTTTGGACTGGAATTTCAACAATAAAAAGTTTTCAATTTTTTGCGATCATCCCTGATGGTTAGCCTTACTTATTTTGAACGGATAAAATTTATTGTCACCGATTCCGAATGTTTCGATTATTTTCGATCAGTAATGTATTTATGAGTAGATCAACGTTTAATTTGCTGCAATATGTCACCTCGTTCGTCTGCAATCCAGATTTGAATACAAATGTGGATGAATTTCAAAATGCGAAACTTCCAATAACCGAGCCTTCTTTATGCATGCTACCGGTAATTTCGTGCTGAACGTGTTATATACTTTACCTATAATCATTTTGGACCGGAATTTCAACAATAAAAAGTTTTCAATTTTTTGCGAAAATCCCTGATGGTTAGCCTTACTTATTTTGAACGGATAAAATTTATTGTCACCGATTCCGAATGTTTCGATTATTTTCGATCAGTAATGTATTTATGAGTAGATCAACGTTTAATTTGCTGCAATATGTCACCTCGTTCGTCTGCAATCCAGATTTGAATACAAATGTGGATGAATTTCAAAATGCGAAACTTCCAATAACCGAGCCTTCTTTATGCATGCTACCGGTAATTTCGTGCTCAACGTGTTATATACTTTACCTATAATCATTTTGGACCGGAATTTCAACAATAAAAAGTTTTCAATTTTTTGCGAAAATCCCTGATGGTTAGCCTTACTTATTTTGAACGGATTTAAATTTATTGTCACCGATTCCGAATGTTTCGATTATTTTCGATCAGTAATGTATTTATGAGTAGATCAACGTTTAATTTGCTGCAATATGTCACCTCGTTCGTCTGCAATCCAGATTTGAATACAAATGTGGATGAATTTCAAAATGCGAAACTTCCAATAACCGAGCCTTCTTTATGCATGCTACCGGTAATTTCGTGCTCAACGTGTTATATACTTTACCTATAATCATTTTGGACTGGAATTTCAACAATAAAAAGTTTTCAATTTTTTGCGAAAATCCCTGATGGTTTGCCTTACTTATTTTGAACGGATTTAAATTTATTGTCACCGATTCCGAATGTTTCGATTATTTTCGATCAGTAATGTATTTATGAGTAGATCAACGTTTAATTTGCTGCAATATGTCACCTCGTTCGTCTGCAATCCAGATTTGAATACAAATGTGGATGAATTTCAAAATGCGAAACTTCCAATAACCGAGCCTTCTTTATGCATGCTACCGGAATTTCGTGCTCAACGTGTTATATACTTTACCTATAATCATTTTGGACCGGAATTTCAACAATAAAAAGTTTTCAATTTTTTGCGAAAATCCCTGATGGTTAGCCTTACTTATTTTGAACGGATAAAATTTATTGTCACCGATTCCGAATGTTTCGATTATTTTCGATCAGTAATGTATTTATGAGTAGATCAACGTTTAATTTGCTGCAATATGTCACCTCGTTCGTCTGCAATCTAGATTTGAATACAAATGTGGATGAATTTCAAAATGCGAAACTTCCAATAATCGAGCCTTCTTTATGCATGCTACCGGAATTTCGTGCTCAACGTGTTATATACTTTACCTATAATCATTTTGGACTGGAATTTCAACAATAAAAAGTTTTCAATTTTTTGCGATCATCCCTGATGGTTAGCCTTACTTATTTTGAACGGATAAAATTTATTGTCACCGATTCCGAATGTTTCGATTATTTTCGATCAGTAATGTATTTATGAGTAGATCAACGTTTAATTTGCTGCAATATGTCACCTCGTTCGTCTGCAATCCAGATTTGAATACAAATGTGGATGAATTTCAAAATGCGAAACTTCCAATAACCGAGCCTTCTTTATGCATGCTACCGGAATTTCGTGCTCAACGTGTTATATACTTTACCTATAATCATTTTGGACTGGAATTTCAACAATAAAAAGTTTTCAATTTTTTGCGATCATCCCTGATGGTTAGCCTTACTTATTTTGAACGGATAAAATTTATTGTCACCGATTCCGAATGTTTCGATTATTTTCGATCAGTAATGTATTTATGAGTAGATCAACGTTTAATTTGCTGCAATATGTCACCTCGTTCGTCTGCAATCTAGATTTGAATACAAATGTGGATGAATTTCAAAATGCGAAACTTCCAATAATCGAGCCTTCTTTATGCATGCTACCGGTAATTTCGTGCTCAACGTGTTATATACTTTACCTATAATCATTTTGGACTGGAATTTCAACAATAAAAAGTTTTCAATTTTTTGCGATCATCCCTGATGGTTAGCCTTACTTATTTTGAACGGATAAAATTTATTGTCACCGATTCCGAATGTTTCGATTATTTTCGATCAGTAATGTATTTATGAGTAGATCAACGTTTAATTTGCTGCAATATGTCACCTCGTTCGTCTGCAATCCAGATTTGAATACAAATGTGGATGAATTTCAAAATGCGAAACTTCCAATAACCGAGCCTTCTTTATGCATGCTACCGGAATTTCGTGCTCAACGTGTTATATACTTTACCTATAATCATTTTGGACCGGAATTTCAACAATAAAAAGTTTTCAATTTTTTGCGAAAATCCCTGATGGTTAGCCTTACTTATTTTGAACGGATAAAATTTATTGTCACCGATTCCGAATGTTTCGATTATTTTCGATCAGTAATGTATTTATGAGTAGATCAACGTTTAATTTGCTGCAATATGTCACCTCGTTCGTCTGCAATCCAGATTTGAATACAAATGTGGATGAATTTCAAAATGCGAAACTTCCAATAACCGAGCCTTCTTTATGCATGCTACCGGTAATTTCGTGCTCAACGTGTTATATACTTTACCTATAATCATTTTGGACTGGAATTTCAACAATAAAAAGTTTTCAATTTTTTGCGATCATCCCTGATGGTTAGCCTTACTTATTTTGAACGGATAAAATTTATTGTCACCGATTCCGAATGTTTCGATTATTTTCGATCAGTAATGTATTTATGAGTAGATCAACGTTTAATTTGCTGCAATATGTCACCTCGTTCGTCTGCAATCTAGATTTGAATACAAATGTGGATGAATTTCAAAATGCGAAACTTCCAATAATCGAGCCTTCTTTATGCATGCTACCGGTAATTTCGTGCTCAACGTGTTATATACTTTACCTATAATCATTTTGGACTGGAATTTCAACAATAAAAAGTTTTCAATTTTTTGCGAAAATCCCTGATGGTTAGCCTTACTTATTTTGAACGGATAAAATTTATTGTCACCGATTCCGAATGTTTCGATTAATTTCGATCAGTAATGTATTTATGAGTAGATCAACGTTTAATTTGCTGCAATATGTCACCTCGTTCGTCTGCAATCCAGATTTGAATACAAATGTGGATGAATTTCAAAATGCGAAACTTCCAATAACCGAGCCTTCTTTATGCATGCTACCGGAATTTCGTGCTCAACGTGTTATATACTTTACCTATAATCATTTTGGACCGGAATTTCAACAATAAAAAGTTTTCAATTTTTTGCGAAAATCCCTGATGGTTAGCCTTACTTATTTTGAACGGATAAAATTTATTGTCACCGATTCCGAATGTTTCGATTATTTTCGATCAGTAATGTATTTATGAGTAGATCAACGTTTAATTTGCTGCAATATGTCACCTCGTTCGTCTGCAATCTAGATTTGAATACAAATGTGGATGAATTTCAAAATGCGAAACTTCCAATAATCGAGCCTTCTTTATGCATGCTACCGGTAATTTCGTGCTCAACGTGTTATATACTTTACCTATAATCATTTTGGACTGGAATTTCAACAATAAAAAGTTTTCAATTTTTTGCGATCATCCCTGATGGTTAGCCTTACTTATTTTGAACGGATAAAATTTATTGTCACCGATTCCGAATGTTTCGATTATTTTCGATCAGTAATGTATTTATGAGTAGATCAACGTTTAATTTGCTGCAATATGTCACCTCGTTCGTCTGCAATCCAGATTTGAATACAAATGTGGATGAATTTCAAAATGCGAAACTTCCAATAACCGAGCCTTCTTTATGCATGCTACCGGTAATTTCGTGCTCAACGTGTTATATACTTTACCTATAATCATTTTGGACTGGAATTTCAACAATAAAAAGTTTTCAATTTTTTGCGAAAATCCCTGATGGTTAGCCTTACTTATTTTGAACGGATAAAATTTATTGTCACCGATTCCGAATGTTTCGATTATTTTCGATCAGTAATGTATTTATGAGTAGATCAACGTTTAATTTGCTGCAATATGTCACCTCGTTCGTCTGCAATCCAGATTTGAATACAAATGTGGATGAATTTCAAAATGCGAAACTTCCAATAACCGAGCCTTCTTTATGCATGCTACCGGTAATTTCGTGCTCAACGTGTTATATACTTTACCTATAATCATTTTGGACCGGAATTTCAACAATAAAAAGTTTTCAATTTTTTGCGAAAATCCCTGATGGTTAGCCTTACTTATTTTGAACGGATAAAATTTATTGTCACCGATTCCGAATGTTTCGATTATTTTCGATCAGTAATGTATTTATGAGTAGATCAACGTTTAATTTGCTGCAATATGTCACCTCGTTCGTCTGCAATCCAGATTTGAATACAAATGTGGATGAATTTCAAAATGCGAAACTTCCAATAACCGAGCCTTCTTTATGCATGCTACCGGTAATTTCGTGCTCAACGTGTTATATACTTTACCTATAATCATTTTGGACTGGAATTTCAACAATAAAAAGTTTTCAATTTTTTGCGAAAATCCCTGATGGTTTGCCTTACTTATTTTGAACGGATTTAAATTTATTGTCACCGATTCCGAATGTTTCGATTATTTTCGATCAGTAATGTATTTATGAGTAGATCAACGTTTAATTTGCTGCAATATGTCACCTCGTTCGTCTGCAATCCAGATTTGAATACAAATGTGGATGAATTTCAAAATGCGAAACTTCCAATAACCGAGCCTTCTTTATGCATGCTACCGGTAATTTCGTGCTCAACGTGTTATATACTTTACCTATAATCATTTTGGACCGGAATTTCAACAATAAAAAGTTTTCAATTTTTTGCGAAAATCCCTGATGGTTAGCCTTACTTATTTTGAACGGATAAAATTTATTGTCACCGATTCCGAATGTTTCGATTATTTTCGATCAGTAATGTATTTATGAGTAGATCAACGTTTAATTTGCTGCAATATGTCACCTCGTTCGTCTGCAATCCTGATTTGAATACAAATGTGGATGAATTTAAAAATGCGAAACTTCCAATAACCGAGCCTTCTTTATGCATGCTACCGGTAATTTCGTGCTCAACGTGTTATATACTTTACCTATAATCATTTTGGACCGGAATTTCAACAATAAAAAGTTTTCAATTTTTTGCGAAAATCCCTGATGGTTAGCCTTACTTATTTTGAACGGATAAAATTTATTGACAACCGATTCCGAATGTTTCGATTATTTTCGATCAGTAATGTATTTATGAGTAGATCAACGTTTAATTTGCTGCAATATGTCACCTCGTTCGTCTGCAATCCAGATTTGAATACAAATGTGGATGAATTTCAAAATGCGAAACTTCCAATAACCGAGCCTTCTTTATGCATGCTACCGGTAATTTCGTGCTCAACGTGTTATATACTTTACCTATAATCATTTTGGACCGGAATTTCAACAATAAAAAGTTTTCAATTTTTTGCGAAAATCCCTGATGGTTAGCCTTACTTATTTTGAACGGATAAAATTTATTGACAACCGATTCCGAATGTTTCGATTATTTTCGATCAGTAATGTATTTATGAGTAGATCAACGTTTAATTTGCTGCAATATGTCACCTCGTTCGTCTGCAATCCAGATTTGAATACAAATGTGGATGAATTTCAAAATGCGAAACTTCCAATAACCGAGCCTTCTTTATGCATGCTACCGGTAATTTCGTGCTCAACGTGTTATATACTTTACCTATAATCATTTTGGACCGGAATTTCAACAATAAAAAGTTTTCAATTTTTTGCGAAAATCCCTGATGGTTAGCCTTACTTATTTTGAACGGATAAAATTTATTGACAACCGATTCCGAATGTTTCGATTATTTTCGATCAGTAATGTATTTATGAGTAGATCAACGTTTAATTTGCTGCAATATGTCACCTCGTTCGTCTGCAATCCAGATTTGAATACAAATGTGGATGAATTTCAAAATGCGAAACTTCCAATAACCGAGCCTTCTTTATGCATGCTACCGGTAATTTCGTGCTCAACGTGTTATATACTTTACCTATAATCATTTTGGACCGGAATTTCAACAATAAAAAGTTTTCAATTTTTTGCGAAAATCCCTGATGGTTAGCCTTACTTATTTTGAACGGATAAAATTTATTGACAACCGATTCCGAATGTTTCGATTATTTTCGATCAGTAATGTATTTATGAGTAGATCAACGTTTAATTTGCTGCAATATGTCACCTCGTTCGTCTGCAATCCAGATTTGAATACAAATGTGGATGAATTTCAAAATGCGAAACTTCCAATAACCGAGCCTTCTTTATGCATGCTACCGGTAATTTCGTGCTCAACGTGTTATATACTTTACCTATAATCATTTTGGACCGGAATTTCAACAATAAAAAGTTTTCAATTTTTTGCGAAAATCCCTGATGGTTAGCCTTACTTATTTTGAACGGATAAAATTTATTGACAACCGATTCCGAATGTTTCGATTATTTTCGATCAGTAATGTATTTATGAGTAGATCAACGTTTAATTTGCTGCAATATGTCACCTCGTTCGTCTGCAATCCAGATTTGAATACAAATGTGGATGAATTTCAAAATGCGAAACTTCCAATAACCGAGCCTTCTTTATGCATGCTACCGGTAATTTCGTGCTCAACGTGTTATATACTTTACCTATAATCATTTTGGACCGGAATTTCAACAATAAAAAGTTTTCAATTTTTTGCGAAAATCCCTGATGGTTAGCCTTACTTATTTTGAACGGATAAAATTTATTGACAACCGATTCCGAATGTTTCGATTATTTTCGATCAGTAATGTATTTATGAGTAGATCAACGTTTAATTTGCTGCAATATGTCACCTCGTTCGTCTGCAATCCAGATTTGAATACAAATGTGGATGAATTTCAAAATGCGAAACTTCCAATAACCGAGCCTTCTTTATGCATGCTACCGGTAATTTCGTGCTCAACGTGTTATATACTTTACCTATAATCATTTTGGACCGGAATTTCAACAATAAAAAGTTTTCAATTTTTTGCGAAAATCCCTGATGGTTAGCCTTACTTATTTTGAACGGATAAAATTTATTGACAACCGATTCCGAATGTTTCGATTATTTTCGATCAGTAATGTATTTATGAGTAGATCAACGTTTAATTTGCTGCAATATGTCACCTCGTTCGTCTGCAATCCAGATTTGAATACAAATGTGGATGAATTTCAAAATGCGAAACTTCCAATAACCGAGCCTTCTTTATGCATGCTACCGGTAATTTCGTGCTCAACGTGTTATATACTTTACCTATAATCATTTTGGACCGGAATTTCAACAATAAAAAGTTTTCAATTTTTTGCGAAAATCCCTGATGGTTAGCCTTACTTATTTTGAACGGATAAAATTTATTGACAACCGATTCCGAATGTTTCGATTATTTTCGATCAGTAATGTATTTATGAGTAGATCAACGTTTAATTTGCTGCAATATGTCACCTCGTTCGTCTGCAATCCAGATTTGAATACAAATGTGGATGAATTTCAAAATGCGAAACTTCCAATAACCGAGCCTTCTTTATGCATGCTACCGGTAATTTCGTGCTCAACGTGTTATATACTTTACCTATAATCATTTTGGACCGGAATTTCAACAATAAAAAGTTTTCAATTTTTTGCGAAAATCCCTGATGGTTAGCCTTACTTATTTTGAACGGATAAAATTTATTGACAACCGATTCCGAATGTTTCGATTATTTTCGATCAGTAATGTATTTATGAGTAGATCAACGTTTAATTTGCTGCAATATCTCACCTCGTTCGTCTGCAATCCAGATTTGAATACAAATGTGGATGAATTTCAAAATGCGAAACTTCCAATAACCGAGCCTTCTTTATGCATGCTACCGGTAATTTCGTGCTCAACGTGTTATATACTTTACCTATAATCATTTTGGACCGGAATTTCAACAATAAAAAGTTTTCAATTTTTTGCGAAAATCCCTGATGGTTAGCCTTACTTATTTTGAACGGATAAAATTTATTGTCACCGATTCCGAATGTTTCGATTATTTTCGATCAGTAATGTATTTATGAGTAGATCAACGTTTAATTTGCTGCAATATGTCACCTCGTTCGTCTGCAATCCAGATTCGAATACAAATGTGGATGAATTTCAAAATGCGAAACTTCCAATAACCGAGCCTTATTTATGCATGCTACCGGTAATTTCGTGCTCAACGTGTTATATACTTTACCTATAATCATTTTGGACCGGAATTTCAACAATAAAAAGTTTTCAATTTTTTGCGAAAATCCCTGATGGTTAGCCTTACTTATTTTGAACGGATAAAATTTATTGACAACCGATTCCGAATGTTTCGATTATTTTCGATCAGTAATGTATTTATGAGTAGATCAACGTTTAATTTGCTGCAATATGTCACCTCGTTCGTCTGCAATCCAGATTTGAATACAAATGTGGATGAATTTCAAAATGCGAAACTTCCAATAACCGAGCCTTCTTTATGCATGCTACCGGTAATTTCGTGCTCAACGTGTTATATACTTTACCTATAATCATTTTGGACCGGAATTTCAACAATAAAAAGTTTTCAATTTTTTGCGAAAATCCCTGATGGTTAGCCTTACTTATTTTGAACGGATAAAATTTATTGACAACCGATTCCGAATGTTTCGATTATTTTCGATCAGTAATGTATTTATGAGTAGATCAACGTTTAATTTGCTGCAATATGTCACCTCGTTCGTCTGCAATCCAGATTTGAATACAAATGTGGATGAATTTCAAAATGCGAAACTTCCAATAACCGAGCCTTCTTTATGCATGCTACCGGTAATTTCGTGCTCAACGTGTTATATACTTTACCTATAATCATTTTGGACCGGAATTTCAACAATAAAAAGTTTTCAATTTTTTGCGAAAATCCCTGATGGTTAGCCTTACTTATTTTGAACGGATAAAATTTATTGACAACCGATTCCGAATGTTTCGATTATTTTCGATCAGTAATGTATTTATGAGTAGATCAACGTTTAATTTGCTGCAATATCTCACCTCGTTCGTCTGCAATCCAGATTTGAATACAAATGTGGATGAATTTCAAAATGCGAAACTTCCAATAACCGAGCCTTCTTTATGCATGCTACCGGTAATTTCGTGCTCAACGTGTTATATACTTTACCTATAATCATTTTGGACCGGAATTTCAACAATAAAAAGTTTTCAATTTTTTGCGAAAATCCCTGATGGTTAGCCTTACTTATTTTGAACGGATAAAATTTATTGTCACCGATTCCGAATGTTTCGATTATTTTCGATCAGTAATGTATTTATGAGTAGATCAACGTTTAATTTGCTGCAATATGTCACCTCGTTCGTCTGCAATCCAGATTCGAATACAAATGTGGATGAATTTCAAAATGCGAAACTTCCAATAACCGAGCCTTCTTTATGCATGCTACCGGTAATTTCGTGCTCAACGTGTTATATACTTTACCTATAATCATTTTGGACCGGAATTTCAACAATAAAAAGTTTTCAATTTTTTGCGAAAATCCCTGATGGTTAGCCTTACTTATTTTGAACGGATAAAATTTATTGTCACCGATTCCGAATGTTTCGATTATTTTCGATCAGTAATGTATTTATGAGTAGATCAACGTTTAATTTGCTGCAATATGTCACCTCGTTCGTCTGCAATCCAGATTCGAATACAAATGTGGATGAATTTCAAAATGCGAAACTTCCAATAACCGAGCCTTATTTATGCATGCTACCGGTAATTTCGTGCTCAACGTGTTATATACTTTACCTATAATCATTTTGGACCGGAATTTCAACAATAAAAAGTTTTCAATTTTTTGCGAAAATCCCTGATGGTTAGCCTTACTTATTTTGAACGGATAAAATTTATTGACAACCGATTCCGAATGTTTCGATTATTTTCGATCAGTAATGTATTTATGAGTAGATCAACGTTTAATTTGCTGCAATATGTCACCTCGTTCGTCTGCAATCCAGATTTGAATACAAATGTGGATGAATTTCAAAATGCGAAACTTCCAATAACCGAGCCTTCTTTATGCATGCTACCGGTAATTTCGTGCTCAACGTGTTATATACTTTACCTATAATCATTTTGGACCGGAATTTCAACAATAAAAAGTTTTCAATTTTTTGCGAAAATCCCTGATGGTTAGCCTTACTTATTTTGAACGGATAAAATTTATTGACAACCGATTCCGAATGTTTCGATTATTTTCGATCAGTAATGTATTTATGAGTAGATCAACGTTTAATTTGCTGCAATATGTCACCTCGTTCGTCTGCAATCCAGATTTGAATACAAATGTGGATGAATTTCAAAATGCGAAACTTCCAATAACCGAGCCTTCTTTATGCATGCTACCGGTAATTTCGTGCTCAACGTGTTATATACTTTACCTATAATCATTTTGGACCGGAATTTCAACAATAAAAAGTTTTCAATTTTTTGCGAAAATCCCTGATGGTTAGCCTTACTTATTTTGAACGGATAAAATTTATTGACAACCGATTCCGAATGTTTCGATTATTTTCGATCAGTAATGTATTTATGAGTAGATCAACGTTTAATTTGCTGCAATATGTCACCTCGTTCGTCTGCAATCCAGATTTGAATACAAATGTGGATGAATTTCAAAATGCGAAACTTCCAATAACCGAGCCTTCTTTATGCATGCTACCGGTAATTTCGTGCTCAACGTGTTATATACTTTACCTATAATCATTTTGGACTGGAATTTCGACAATAAAAAGTTTTCAATTTTTTGCGAAAATCCCTGATGGCTAGCCTTACTTATTTTGAACGGATAAAATTTATTGACAACCGATTCCGAATGTTTCGATTATTTTCGATCAGTAATGTATTTATGAGTAGATCAACGTTTAATTTGCTGCAATATGTCACCTCGTTCGTCTGCAATCCAGATTTGAATACAAATGTGGATGAATTTCAAAATGCGAAACTTCCAATAACCGAGCCTTCTTTATGCATGCTACCGGTAATTTCGTGCTCAACGTGTTATATACTTTACCTATAATCATTTTGGACCGGAATTTCAACAATAAAAAGTTTTCAATTTTTTGCTAAAATCCCTGATGGTTAGCCTTACTTATTTTGAACGGATAAAATTTATTGACAACCGATTCCGAATGTTTCGATTATTTTCGATCAGTAATGTATTTATGAGTAGATCAACGTTTAATTTGCTGCAATATGTCACCTCGTTCGTCTGCAATCCAGATTTGAATACAAATGTGGATGAATTTCAAAATGCGAAACTTCCAATAACCGAGCCTTCTTTATGCATGCTACCGGTAATTTCGTGCTCAACGTGTTATATACTTTACCTATAATCATTTTGGACCGGAATTTCAACAATAAAAAGTTTTCAATTTTTTGCGAAAATCCCTGATGGTTAGCCTTACTTATTTTGAACGGATAAAATTTATTGTCACCGATTCCGAATGTTTCGATTATTTTCGATCAGTAATGTATTTATGAGTAGATCAACGTTTAATTTGCTGCAATATGTCACCTCGTTCGTCTGCAATCCAGATTCGAATACAAATGTGGATGAATTTCAAAATGCGAAACTTCCAATAACTGAGCCTTCTTTATGCATGCTACCGGTAATTTCGTGCTCAACGTGTTATATACTTTACCTATAATCATTTTGGACCGGAATTTCAACAATAAAAAGTTTTCAATTTTTTGCGAAAATCCCTGATGGTTAGCCTTACTTATTTTGAACGGATAAAATTTATTGTCACCGATTCCGAATGTTTCGATTATTTTCGATCAGTAATGTATTTATGAGTAGATCAACGTTTAATTTGCTGCAATATGTCACCTCGTTCGTCTGCAATCCAGATTCGAATACAAATGTGGATGAATTTCAAAATGCGAAACTTCCAATAACCGAGCCTTATTTATGCATGCTACCGGTAATTTCGTGCTCAACGTGTTATATACTTTACCTATAATCATTTTGGACCGGAATTTCAACAATAAAAAGTTTTCAATTTTTTGCGAAAATCCCTGATGGTTAGCCTTACTTATTTTGAACGGATAAAATTTATTGACAACCGATTCCGAATGTTTCGATTATTTTCGATCAGTAATGTATTTATGAGTAGATCAACGTTTAATTTGCTGCAATATGTCACCTCGTTCGTCTGCAATCCAGATTTGAATACAAATGTGGATGAATTTCAAAATGCGAAACTTCCAATAACCGAGCCTTCTTTATGCATGCTACCGGTAATTTCGTGCTCAACGTGTTATATACTTTACCTATAATCATTTTGGACCGGAATTTCAACAATAAAAAGTTTTCAATTTTTTGCGAAAATCCCTGATGGTTAGCCTTACTTATTTTGAACGGATAAAATTTATTGACAACCGATTCCGAATGTTTCGATTATTTTCGATCAGTAATGTATTTATGAGTAGATCAACGTTTAATTTGCTGCAATATGTCACCTCGTTCGTCTGCAATCCAGATTTGAATACAAATGTGGATGAATTTCAAAATGCGAAACTTCCAATAACCGAGCCTTCTTTATGCATGCTACCGGTAATTTCGTGCTCAACGTGTTATATACTTTACCTATAATCATTTTGGACCGGAATTTCAACAATAAAAAGTTTTCAATTTTTTGCGAAAATCCCTGATGGTTAGCCTTACTTATTTTGAACGGATAAAATTTATTGACAACCGATTCCGAATGTTTCGATTATTTTCGATCAGTAATGTATTTATGAGTAGATCAACGTTTAATTTGCTGCAATATGTCACCTCGTTCGTCTGCAATCCAGATTTGAATACAAATGTGGATGAATTTCAAAATGCGAAACTTCCAATAACCGAGCCTTCTTTATGCATGCTACCGGTAATTTCGTGCTCAACGTGTTATATACTTTACCTATAATCATTTTGGACCGGAATTTCAACAATAAAAAGTTTTCAATTTTTTGCGAAAATCCCTGATGGTTAGCCTTACTTATTTTGAACGGATAAAATTTATTGACAACCGATTCCGAATGTTTCGATTATTTTCGATCAGTAATGTATTTATGAGTAGATCAACGTTTAATTTGCTGCAATATGTCACCTCGTTCGTCTGCAATCCAGATTTGAATACAAATGTGGATGAATTTCAAAATGCGAAACTTCCAATAACCGAGCCTTCTTTATGCATGCTACCGGTAATTTCGTGCTCAACGTGTTATATACTTTACCTATAATCATTTTGGACCGGAATTTCAACAATAAAAAGTTTTCAATTTTTTGCGAAAATCCCTGATGGTTAGCCTTACTTATTTTGAACGGATAAAATTTATTGTCACCGATTCCGAATGTTTCGATTATTTTCGATCAGTAATGTATTTATGAGTAGATCAACGTTTAATTTGCTGCAATATGTCACCTCGTTCGTCTGCAATCCAGATTCGAATACAAATGTGGATGAATTTCAAAATGCGAAACTTCCAATAACTGAGCCTTCTTTATGCATGCTACCGGTAATTTCGTGCTCAACGTGTTATATACTTTACCTATAATCATTTTGGACCGGAATTTCAACAATAAAAAGTTTTCAATTTTTTGCGAAAATCCCTGATGGTTAGCCTTACTTATTTTGAACGGATAAAATTTATTGACAACCGATTCCGAATGTTTCGATTATTTTCGATCAGTAATGTATTTATGAGTAGATCAACGTTTAATTTGCTGCAATATGTCACCTCGTTCGTCTGCAATCCAGATTCGAATACAAATGTGGATGAATTTCAAAATGCGAAACTTCCAATAACCGAGCCTTCTTTATGCATGCTACCGGTAATTTCGTGCTCAACGTGTTATATACTTTACCTATAATCATTTTGGACCGGAATTTCAACAATAAAAAGTTTTCAATTTTTTGCGAAAATCCCTGATGGTTAGCCTTACTTATTTTGAACGGATAAAATTTATTGTCACCGATTCCGAATGTTTCGATTATTTTCGATCAGTAATGTGTTTATGAGTAGATCAACGTTTAATTTGCTGCAATATGTCACCTCGTTCGTCTGCAATCCAGATTCGAATACAAATGTGGATGAATTTCAAAATGCGAAACTTCCAATAACTGAGCCTTCTTTATGCATGCTACCGGTAATTTCGTGCTCAACGTGTTATATACTTTACCTATAATCATTTTGGACCGGAATTTCAACAATAAAAAGTTTTCAATTTTTTGCGAAAATCCCTGATGGTTGGTTAGCCTTACTTATTTTGAACGGATAAAATTTATTGTCACCGATTCCGAATGTTTCGATTATTTTCGATCAGTAATGTATTTATGAGTAGATCAACGTTTAATTTGCTGCAATATGTCACCTCGTTCGTCTGCAATCCAGATTCGAATACAAATGTGGATGAATTTCAAAATGCGAAACTTCCAATAACTGAGCCTTCTTTATGCATGCTACCGGTAATTTCGTGCTCAACGTGTTATATACTTTACCTATAATCATTTTGGACCGGAATTTCAACAATAAAAAGTTTTCAATTTTTTGCGAAAATCCCTGATGGTTAGCCTTACTTATTTTGAACGGATAAAATTTATTGTCACCGATTCCGAATGTTTCGATTATTTTCGATCAGTAATGTATTTATGAGTAGATCAACGTTTAATTTGCTGCAATATGTCACCTCGTTCGTCTGCAATCCAGATTCGAATACAAATGTGGATGAATTTCAAAATGCGAAACTTCCAATAACCGAGCCTTCTTTATGCATGCTACCGGTAATTTCGTGCTCAACGTGTTATATACTTTACCTATAATCATTTTGGACCGGAATTTCAACAATAAAAAGTTTTCAATTTTTTGCGAAAATCCCTGATGGTTAGCCTTACTTATTTTGAACGGATAAAATTTATTGACAACCGATTCCGAATGTTTCGATTATTTTCGATCAGTAATGTATTTATGAGTAGATCAACGTTTAATTTGCTGCAATATGTCACCTCGCTCGTCTGCAATCCAGATTTGAATACAAATGTGGATGAATTTCAAAATGCGAAACTTCCAATAACCGAGCCTTCTTTATGCATGCTACCGGTAATTTCGTGCTCAACGTGTTATATACTTTACCTATAATCATTTTGGACCGGAATTTCAACAATAAAAAGTTTTCAATTTTTTGCGAAAATCCCTGATGGTTAGCCTTACTTATTTTGAACGGATAAAATTTATTGTCACCGATTCCGAATGTTTCGATTATTTTCGATCAGTAATGTATTTATGAGTAGATCAACGTTTAATTTGCTGCAATATGTCACCTCGTTCGTCTGCAATCCAGATTTGAATACAAATGTGGATGAATTTCAAAATGCGAAACTTCCAATAACCGAGCCTTATTTATGCATGCTACCGGTAATTTCGTGCTCAACGTGTTATATACTTTACCTATAATCATTTTGGACCGGAATTTCAACAATAAAAAGTTTTCAATTTTTTGCGAAAATCCCTGATGGTTAGCCTTACTTATTTTGAACGGATAAAATTTATTGTCACCGATTCCGAATGTTTCGATTATTTTCGATCAGTAATGTATTTATGAGTAGATCAACGTTTAATTTGCTGCAATATGTCACCTCGTTCGTCTGCAATCCAGATTCGAATACAAATGTGGATGAATTTCAAAATGCGAAACTTCCAATAACTGAGCCTTCTTTATGCATGCTACCGGTAATTTCGTGCTCAACGTGTTATATACTTTACCTATAATCATTTTGGACCGGAATTTCAACAATAAAAAGTTTTCAATTTTTTGCGAAAATCCCTGATGGTTGGTTAGCCTTACTTATTTTGAACGGATAAAATTTATTGTCACCGATTCCGAATGTTTCGATTATTTTCGATCAGTAATGTATTTATGAGTAGATCAACGTTTAATTTGCTGCAATATGTCACCTCGTTCGTCTGCAATCCAGATTCGAATACAAATGTGGATGAATTTCAAAATGCGAAACTTCCAATAACTGAGCCTTCTTTATGCATGCTACCGGTAATTTCGTGCTCAACGTGTTATATACTTTACCTATAATCATTTTGGACCGGAATTTCAACAATAAAAAGTTTTCAATTTTTTGCGAAAATCCCTGATGGTTAGCCTTACTTATTTTGAACGGATAAAATTTATTGTCACCGATTCCGAATGTTTCGATTATTTTCGATCAGTAATGTATTTATGAGTAGATCAACGTTTAATTTGCTGCAATATGTCACCTCGTTCGTCTGCAATCCAGATTCGAATACAAATGTGGATGAATTTCAAAATGCGAAACTTCCAATAACCGAGCCTTCTTTATGCATGCTACCGGTAATTTCGTGCTCAACGTGTTATATACTTTACCTATAATCATTTTGGACCGGAATTTCAACAATAAAAAGTTTTCAATTTTTTGCGAAAATCCCTGATGGTTAGCCTTACTTATTTTGAACGGATAAAATTTATTGACAACCGATTCCGAATGTTTCGATTATTTTCGATCAGTAATGTATTTATGAGTAGATCAACGTTTAATTTGCTGCAATATGTCACCTCGTTCGTCTGCAATCCAGATTTGAATACAAATGTGGATGAATTTCAAAATGCTTAACTTCCAATAACCGAGCCTTATTTATGCATGCTACCGGTAATTTCGTGCTGAACGTGTTATATACTTTACCTATAATCATAGGTTAGCCTTACTTATTTTGAACGGATAAAATTTATTGTCACCGATTCCGAATGTTTCGATTATTTTCGATCAGTAATGTATTTATGAGTAGATCAACGTTTAATTTGCTGCAATATGTCACCTCGTTCGTCTGCAATCCAGATTTGAATACAAATGTGGATGAATTTCAAAATGCGAAACTTCCAATAACCGAGCCTTATTTATGCATGCTACCGGTAATTTCGTGCTCAACGTGTTATATACTTTACCTATAATCATTTTGGACCGGAATTTCAACAATAAAAAGTTTTCAATTTTTTGCGAAAATCCCTGATGGTTAGCCTTACTTATTTTGAACGGATAAAATTTATTGTCACCGATTCCGAATGTTTCGATTATTTTCGATCAGTAATGTATTTATGAGTAGATCAACGTTTAATTTGCTGCAATATGTCACCTCGTTCGTCTGCAATCCAGATTCGAATACAAATGTGGATGAATTTCAAAATGCGAAACTTCCAATAACCGAGCCTTATTTATGCATGCTACCGGTAATTTCGTGCTCAACGTGTTATATACTTTACCTATAATCATTTTGGACCGGAATTTCAACAATAAAAAGTTTTCAATTTTTTGCGAAAATCCCTGATGGTTAGCCTTACTTATTTTGAACGGATAAAATTTATTGTCACCGATTCCGAATGTTTCGATTATTTTCGATCAGTAATGTATTTATGAGTAGATCAACGTTTAATTTGCTGCAATATGTCACCTCGTTCGTCTGCAATCCAGATTCGAATACAAATGTGGATGAATTTCAAAATGCGAAACTTCCAATAACCGAGCCTTATTTATGCATGCTACCGGTAATTTCGTGCTCAACGTGTTATATACTTTACCTATAATCATTTTGGACCGGAATTTCAACAATAAAAAGTTTTCAATTTTTTGCGAAAATCCCTGATGGTTAGCCTTACTTATTTTGAACGGATAAAATTTATTGTCACCGATTCCGAATGTTTCGATTATTTTCGATCAGTAATGTATTTATGAGTAGATCAACGTTTAATTTGCTGCAATATGTCACCTCGTTCGTCTGCAATCCAGATTCGAATACAAATGTGGATGAATTTCAAAATGCGAAACTTCCAATAACCGAGCCTTATTTATGCATGCTACCGGTAATTTCGTGCTCAACGTGTTATATACTTTACCTATAATCATTTTGGACCGGAATTTCAACAATAAAAAGTTTTCAATTTTTTGCGAAAATCCCTGATGGTTAGCCTTACTTATTTTGAACGGATAAAATTTATTGTCACCGATTCCGAATGTTTCGATTATTTTCGATCAGTAATGTATTTATGAGTAGATCAACGTTTAATTTGCTGCAATATGTCACCTCGTTCGTCTGCAATCCAGATTCGAATACAAATGTGGATGAATTTCAAAATGCGAAACTTCCAATAACTGAGCCTTCTTTATGCATGCTACCGGTAATTTCGTGCTCAACGTGTTATATACTTTACCTATAATCATTTTGGACCGGAATTTCAACAATAAAAAGTTTTCAATTTTTTGCGAAAATCCCTGATGGTTGGTTAGCCTTACTTATTTTGAACGGATAAAATTTATTGTCACCGATTCCGAATGTTTCGATTATTTTCGATCAGTAATGTATTTATGAGTAGATCAACGTTTAATTTGCTGCAATATGTCACCTCGTTCGTCTGCAATCCAGATTCGAATACAAATGTGGATGAATTTCAAAATGCGAAACTTCCAATAACCGAGCCTTATTTATGCATGCTACCGGTAATTTCGTGCTCAACGTGTTATATACTTTACCTATAATCATTTTGGACCGGAATTTCAACAATAAAAAGTTTTCAATTTTTTGCGAAAATCCCTGATGGTTAGCCTTACTTATTTTGAACGGATAAAATTTATTGTCACCGATTCCGAATGTTTCGATTATTTTCGATCAGTAATGTATTTATGAGTAGATCAACGTTTAATTTGCTGCAATATGTCACCTCGTTCGTCTGCAATCCAGATTTGAATACAAATGTGGATGAATTTCAAAATGCGAAACTTCCAATAACCGAGCCTTATTTATGCATGCTACCGGTAATTTCGTGCTCAACGTGTTATATACTTTACCTATAATCATTTTGGACCGGAATTTCAACAATAAAAAGTTTTCAATTTTTTGCGAAAATCCCTGATGGTTAGCCTTACTTATTTTGAACGGATAAAATTTATTGTCACCGATTCCGAATGTTTCGATTATTTTCGATCAGTAATGTATTTATGAGTAGATCAACGTTTAATTTGCTGCAATATGTCACCTCGTTCGTCTGCAATCCAGATTCGAATACAAATGTGGATGAATTTCAAAATGCGAAACTTCCAATAACCGAGCCTTATTTATGCATGCTACCGGTAATTTCGTGCTCAACGTGTTATATACTTTACCTATAATCATTTTGGACCGGAATTTCAACAATAAAAAGTTTTCAATTTTTTGCGAAAATCCCTGATGGTTAGCCTTACTTATTTTGAACGGATAAAATTTATTGTCACCGATTCCGAATGTTTCGATTATTTTCGATCAGTAATGTATTTATGAGTAGATCAACGTTTAATTTGCTGCAATATGTCACCTCGTTCGTCTGCAATCCAGATTTGAATACAAATGTGGATGAATTTCAAAATGCTTAACTTCCAATAACCGAGCCTTATTTATGCATGCTACCGGTAATTTCGTGCTGAACGTGTTATATACTTTACCTATAATCATAGGTTAGCCTTACTTATTTTGAACGGATAAAATTTATTGTCACCGATTCCGAATGTTTCGATTATTTTCGATCAGTAATGTATTTATGAGTAGATCAACGTTTAATTTGCTGCAATATGTCACCTCGTTCGTCTGCAATCCAGATTTGAATACAAATGTGGATGAATTTCAAAATGCGAAACTTCCAATAACCGAGCCTTATTTATGCATGCTACCGGTAATTTCGTGCTCAACGTGTTATATACTTTACCTATAATCATTTTGGACCGGAATTTCAACAATAAAAAGTTTTCAATTTTTTGCGAAAATCCCTGATGGTTAGCCTTACTTATTTTGAACGGATAAAATTTATTGTCACCGATTCCGAATGTTTCGATTATTTTCGATCAGTAATGTATTTATGAGTAGATCAACGTTTAATTTGCTGCAATATGTCACCTCGTTCGTCTGCAATCCAGATTCGAATACAAATGTGGATGAATTTCAAAATGCGAAACTTCCAATAACCGAGCCTTCTTTATGCATGCTACCGGTAATTTCGTGCTCAACGTGTTATATACTTTACCTATAATCATTTTGGACCGGAATTTCAACAATAAAAAGTTTTCAATTTTTTGCGAAAATCCCTGATGGTTAGCCTTACTTATTTTGAACGGATAAAATTTATTGTCACCGATTCCGAATGTTTCGATTATTTTCGATCAGTAATGTATTTATGAGTAGATCAACGTTTAATTTGCTGCAATATGTCACCTCGTTCGTCTGCAATCCAGATTCGAATACAAATGTGGATGAATTTCAAAATGCGAAACTTCCAATAACCGAGCCTTATTTATGCATGCTACCGGTAATTTCGTGCTCAACGTGTTATATACTTTACCTATAATCATTTTGGACCGGAATTTCAACAATAAAAAGTTTTCAATTTTTTGCGAAAATCCCTGATGGTTAGCCTTACTTATTTTGAACGGATAAAATTTATTGTCACCGATTCCGAATGTTTCGATTATTTTCGATCAGTAATGTATTTATGAGTAGATCAACGTTTAATTTGCTGCAATATGTCACCTCGTTCGTCTGCAATCCAGATTCGAATACAAATGTGGATGAATTTCAAAATGCGAAACTTCCAATAACTGAGCCTTCTTTATGCATGCTACCGGTAATTTCGTGCTCAACGTGTTATATACTTTACCTATAATCATTTTGGACCGGAATTTCAACAATAAAAAGTTTTCAATTTTTTGCGAAAATCCCTGATGGTTAGCCTTACTTATTTTGAACGGATAAAATTTATTGTCACCGATTCCGAATGTTTCGATTATTTTCGATCAGTAATGTATTTATGAGTAGATCAACGTTTAATTTGCTGCAATATGTCACCTCGTTCGTCTGCAATCCAGATTCGAATACAAATGTGGATGAATTTCAAAATGCGAAACTTCCAATAACCGAGCCTTATTTATGCATGCTACCGGTAATTTCGTGCTCAACGTGTTATATACTTTACCTATAATCATTTTGGACCGGAATTTCAACAATAAAAAGTTTTCAATTTTTTGCGAAAATCCCTGATGGTTAGCCTTACTTATTTTGAACGGATAAAATTTATTGACAACCGATTCCGAATGTTTCGATTATTTTCGATCAGTAATGTATTTATGAGTAGATCAACGTTTAATTTGCTGCAATATGTCACCTCGTTCGTCTGCAATCCAGATTCGAATACAAATGTGGATGAATTTCAAAATGCGAAACTTCCAATAACTGAGCCTTCTTTATGCATGCTACCGGTAATTTCGTGCTCAACGTGTTATATACTTTACCTATAATCATTTTGGACCGGAATTTCAACAATAAAAAGTTTTCAATTTTTTGCGAAAATCCCTGATGGTTAGCCTTACTTATTTTGAACGGATAAAATTTATTGTCACCGATTCCGAATGTTTCGATTATTTTCGATCAGTAATGTATTTATGAGTAGATCAACGTTTAATTTGCTGCAATATGTCACCTCGTTCGTCTGCAATCCAGATTCGAATACAAATGTGGATGAATTTCAAAATGCGAAACTTCCAATAACCGAGCCTTCTTTATGCATGCTACCGGTAATTTCGTGCTCAACGTGTTATATACTTTACCTATAATCATTTTGGACCGGAATTTCAACAATAAAAAGTTTTCAATTTTTTGCGAAAATCCCTGATGGTTAGCCTTACTTATTTTGAACGGATAAAATTTATTGTCACCGATTCCGAATGTTTCGATTATTTTCGATCAGTAATGTATTTATGAGTAGATCAACGTTTAATTTGCTGCAATATGTCACCTCGTTCGTCTGCAATCCAGATTTGAATACAAATGTGGATGAATTTCAAAATGCTTAACTTCCAATAACCGAGCCTTATTTATGCATGCTACCGGTAATTTCGTGCTGAACGTGTTATATACTTTACCTATAATCATAGGTTAGCCTTACTTATTTTGAACGGATAAAATTTATTGTCACCGATTCCGAATGTTTCGATTATTTTCGATCAGTAATGTATTTATGAGTAGATCAACGTTTAATTTGCTGCAATATGTCACCTCGTTCGTCTGCAATCCAGATTCGAATACAAATGTGGATGAATTTCAAAATGCGAAACTTCCAATAACCGAGCCTTCTTTATGCATGCTACCGGTAATTTCGTGCTCAACGTGTTATATACTTTACCTATAATCATTTTGGACCGGAATTTCAACAATAAAAAGTTTTCAATTTTTTGCGAAAATCCCTGATGGTTAGCCTTACTTATTTTGAACGGATAAAATTTATTGTCACCGATTCCGAATGTTTCGATTATTTTCGATCAGTAATGTATTTATGAGTAGATCAACGTTTAATTTGCTGCAATATGTCACCTCGTTCGTCTGCAATCCAGATTCGAATACAAATGTGGATGAATTTCAAAATGCGAAACTTCCAATAACCGAGCCTTATTTATGCATGCTACCGGTAATTTCGTGCTCAACGTGTTATATACTTTACCTATAATCATTTTGGACCGGAATTTCAACAATAAAAAGTTTTCAATTTTTTGCGAAAATCCCTGATGGTTAGCCTTACTTATTTTGAACGGATAAAATTTATTGTCACCGATTCCGAATGTTTCGATTATTTTCGATCAGTAATGTATTTATGAGTAGATCAACGTTTAATTTGCTGCAATATGTCACCTCGTTCGTCTGCAATCCAGATTCGAATACAAATGTGGATGAATTTCAAAATGCGAAACTTCCAATAACCGAGCCTTATTTATGCATGCTACCGGTAATTTCGTGCTCAACGTGTTATATACTTTACCTATAATCATTTTGGACCGGAATTTCAACAATAAAAAGTTTTCAATTTTTTGCGAAAATCCCTGATGGTTAGCCTTACTTATTTTGAACGGATAAAATTTATTGTCACCGATTCCGAATGTTTCGATTATTTTCGATCAGTAATGTATTTATGAGTAGATCAACGTTTAATTTGCTGCAATATGTCACCTCGTTCGTCTGCAATCCAGATTCGAATACAAATGTGGATGAATTTCAAAATGCGAAACTTCCAATAACCGAGCCTTATTTATGCATGCTACCGGTAATTTCGTGCTCAACGTGTTATATACTTTACCTATAATCATTTTGGACCGGAATTTCAACAATAAAAAGTTTTCAATTTTTTGCGAAAATCCCTGATGGTGTTAGCCTTACTTATTTTGAACGGATAAAATTTATTGACAACCGATTCCGAATGTTTCGATTATTTTCGATCAGTAATGTATTTATGAGTAGATCAACGTTTAATTTGCTGCAATATGTCACCTCGTTCGTCTGCAATCCAGATTTGAATACAAATGTGGATGAATTTCAAAATGCGAAACTTCCAATAACCGAATCTTCTTTATGCATGCTACCGGTAATTTCGTGCTCAACGTGTTATATACTTTACCTATAATCATTTTGGACCGGAATTTCAACAATAAAAAGTTTTCAATTTTTTGCGAAAATCCCTGATGGTTGGTTAGCCTTACTTATTTTGAACGGATAAAATTTATTGTCACCGATTCCGAATGTTTCGATTATTTTCGATCAGTAATGTATTTATGAGTAGATCAACGTTTAATTTGCTGCAATATGTCACCTCGTTCGTCTGCAATCCAGATTCGAATACAAATGTGGATGAATTTCAAAATGCGAAACTTCCAATAACCGAGCCTTCTTTATGCATGCTACCGGTAATTTCGTGCTCAACGTGTTATATACTTTACCTATAATCATTTTGGACCGGAATTTCAACAATAAAAAGTTTTCAATTTTTTGCGAAAATCCCTGATGGTTAGCCTTACTTATTTTGAACGGATAAAATTTATTGACAACCGATTCCGAATGTTTCGATTATTTTCGATCAGTAATGTATTTATGAGTAGATCAACGTTTAATTTGCTGCAATATGTCACCTCGTTCGTCTGCAATCCAGATTTGAATACAAATGTGGATGAATTTCAAAATGCGAAACTTCCAATAACCGAATCTTCTTTATGCATGCTACCGGTAATTTCGTGCTCAACGTGTTATATACTTTACCTATAATCATTTTGGACCGGAATTTCAACAATAAAAAGTTTTCAATTTTTTGCGAAAATCCCTGATGGTTAGCCTTACTTATTTTGAACGGATAAAATTTATTGACAACCGATTCCGAATGTTTCGATTATTTTCGATCAGTAATGTATTTATGAGTAGATCAACGTTTAATTTGCTGCAATATGTCACCTCGTTCGTCTGCAATCCAGATTTGAATACAAATGTGGATGAATTTCAAAATGCGAAACTTCCAATAACCGAGCCTTCTTTATGCATGCTACCGGTAATTTCGTGCTCAACGTGTTATATACTTTACCTATAATCATTTTGGACCGGAATTTCAACAATAAAAAGTTTTCAATTTTTTGCGAAAATCCCTGATGGTTAGCCTTACTTATTTTGAACGGATAAAATTTATTGTCACCGATTCCGAATGTTTCGATTATTTTCGATCAGTAATGTATTTATGAGTAGATCAACGTTTAATTTGCTGCAATATGTCACCTCGTTCGTCTGCAAT
This sequence comes from Nephrotoma flavescens, assembly GCA_932526605.1. Taxonomy (NCBI): domain Eukaryota; kingdom Metazoa; phylum Arthropoda; class Insecta; order Diptera; family Tipulidae; genus Nephrotoma; species Nephrotoma flavescens. Next base: position 269,763,911 of record OW052221.1, on the reverse strand, counting down.
CCAGATTTGAATACAAATGTGGATGAATTTCAAAATGCGAAACTTCCAATAACCGAATCTTCTTTATGCATGCTACCGGTAATTTCGTGCTCAACGTGTTATATACTTTACCTATAATCATTTTGGACCGGAATTTCAACAATAAAAAGTTTTCAATTTTTTGCGAAAATCCCTGATGGTTAGCCTTACTTATTTTGAACGGATAAAATTTATTGACAACCGATTCCGAATGTTTCGATTATTTTCGATCAGTAATGTATTTATGAGTAGATCAACGTTTAATTTGCTGCAATATGTCACCTCGTTCGTCTGCAATCCAGATTTGAATACAAATGTGGATGAATTTCAAAATGCGAAACTTCCAATAACCGAATCTTCTTTATGCATGCTACCGGTAATTTCGTGCTCAACGTGTTATATACTTTACCTATAATCATTTTGGACCGGAATTTCAACAATAAAAAGTTTTCAATTTTTTGCGAAAATCCCTGATGGTTGGTTAGCCTTACTTATTTTGAACGGATAAAATTTATTGTCACCGATTCCGAATGTTTCGATTATTTTCGATCAGTAATGTATTTATGAGTAGATCAACGTTTAATTTGCTGCAATATGTCACCTCGTTCGTCTGCAATCCAGATTCGAATACAAATGTGGATGAATTTCAAAATGCGAAACTTCCAATAACCGAGCCTTCTTTATGCATGCTACCGGTAATTTCGTGCTCAACGTGTTATATACTTTACCTATAATCATTTTGGACCGGAATTTCAACAATAAAAAGTTTTCAATTTTTTGCGAAAATCCCTGATGGTTAGCCTTACTTATTTTGAACGGATAAAATTTATTGACAACCGATTCCGAATGTTTCGATTATTTTCGATCAGTAATGTATTTATGAGTAGATCAACGTTTAATTTGCTGCAATATGTCACCTCGTTCGTCTGCAATCCAGATTTGAATACAAATGTGGATGAATTTCAAAATGCGAAACTTCCAATAACCGAATCTTCTTTATGCATGCTACCGGTAATTTCGTGCTCAACGTGTTATATACTTTACCTATAATCATTTTGGACCGGAATTTCAACAATAAAAAGTTTTCAATTTTTTGCGAAAATCCCTGATGGTTAGCCTTACTTATTTTGAACGGATAAAATTTATTGACAACCGATTCCGAATGTTTCGATTATTTTCGATCAGTAATGTATTTATGAGTAGATCAACGTTTAATTTGCTGCAATATGTCACCTCGTTCGTCTGCAATCCAGATTTGAATACAAATGTGGATGAATTTCAAAATGCGAAACTTCCAATAACCGAGCCTTCTTTATGCATGCTACCGGTAATTTCGTGCTCAACGTGTTATATACTTTACCTATAATCATTTTGGACCGGAATTTCAACAATAAAAAGTTTTCAATTTTTTGCGAAAATCCCTGATGGTTAGCCTTACTTATTTTGAACGGATAAAATTTATTGTCACCGATTCCGAATGTTTCGATTATTTTCGATCAGTAATGTATTTATGAGTAGATCAACGTTTAATTTGCTGCAATATGTCACCTCGTTCGTCTGCAATCCAGATTCGAATACAAATGTGGATGAATTTCAAAATGCGAAACTTCCAATAACCGAGCCTTCTTTATGCATGCTACCGGTAATTTCGTGCTCAACGTGTTATATACTTTACCTATAATCATTTTGGACCGGAATTTCAACAATAAAAAGTTTTCAATTTTTTGCGAAAATCCCTGATGGTTAGCCTTACTTATTTTGAACGGATAAAATTTATTGACAACCGATTCCGAATGTTTCGATTATTTTCGATCAGTAATGTATTTATGAGTAGATCAACGTTTAATTTGCTGCAATATGTCACCTCGTTCGTCTGCAATCCAGATTTGAATACAAATGTGGATGAATTTCAAAATGCGAAACTTCCAATAACCGAATCTTCTTTATGCATGCTACCGGTAATTTCGTGCTCAACGTGTTATATACTTTACCTATAATCATTTTGGACCGGAATTTCAACAATAAAAAGTTTTCAATTTTTTGCGAAAATCCCTGATGGTTAGCCTTACTTATTTTGAACGGATAAAATTTATTGACAACCGATTCCGAATGTTTCGATTATTTTCGATCAGTAATGTATTTATGAGTAGATCAACGTTTAATTTGCTGCAATATGTCACCTCGTTCGTCTGCAATCCAGATTTGAATACAAATGTGGATGAATTTCAAAATGCGAAACTTCCAATAACCGAATCTTCTTTATGCATGCTACCGGTAATTTCGTGCTCAACGTGTTATATACTTTACCTATAATCATTTTGGACCGGAATTTCAACAATAAAAAGTTTTCAATTTTTTGCGAAAATCCCTGATGGTTGGTTAGCCTTACTTATTTTGAACGGATAAAATTTATTGTCACCGATTCCGAATGTTTCGATTATTTTCGATCAGTAATGTATTTATGAGTAGATCAACGTTTAATTTGCTGCAATATGTCACCTCGTTCGTCTGCAATCCAGATTCGAATACAAATGTGGATGAATTTCAAAATGCGAAACTTCCAATAACCGAGCCTTCTTTATGCATGCTACCGGTAATTTCGTGCTCAACGTGTTATATACTTTACCTATAATCATTTTGGACCGGAATTTCAACAATAAAAAGTTTTCAATTTTTTGCGAAAATCCCTGATGGTTAGCCTTACTTATTTTGAACGGATAAAATTTATTGACAACCGATTCCGAATGTTTCGATTATTTTCGATCAGTAATGTATTTATGAGTAGATCAACGTTTAATTTGCTGCAATATGTCACCTCGTTCGTCTGCAATCCAGATTTGAATACAAATGTGGATGAATTTCAAAATGCGAAACTTCCAATAACCGAATCTTCTTTATGCATGCTACCGGTAATTTCGTGCTCAACGTGTTATATACTTTACCTATAATCATTTTGGACCGGAATTTCAACAATAAAAAGTTTTCAATTTTTTGCGAAAATCCCTGATGGTTAGCCTTACTTATTTTGAACGGATAAAATTTATTGACAACCGATTCCGAATGTTTCGATTATTTTCGATCAGTAATGTATTTATGAGTAGATCAACGTTTAATTTGCTGCAATATGTCACCTCGTTCGTCTGCAATCCAGATTTGAATACAAATGTGGATGAATTTCAAAATGCGAAACTTCCAATAACCGAGCCTTCTTTATGCATGCTACCGGTAATTTCGTGCTCAACGTGTTATATACTTTACCTATAATCATTTTGGACCGGAATTTCAACAATAAAAAGTTTTCAATTTTTTGCGAAAATCCCTGATGAGCCTTACTTATTTTGAACGGATAAAATTTATTGTCACCGATTCCGAATGTTTCGATTATTTTCGATCAGTAATGTATTTATGAGTAGATCAACGTTTAATTTGCTGCAATATGTCACCTCGTTCGTCTGCAATCCAGATTCGAATACAAATGTGGATGAATTTCAAAATGCGAAACTTCCAATAACCGAGCCTTCTTTATGCATGCTACCGGTAATTTCGTGCTCAACGTGTTATATACTTTACCTATAATCATTTTGGACCGGAATTTCAACAATAAAAAGTTTTCAATTTTTTGCGAAAATCCCTGATGGTTAGCCTTACTTATTTTGAACGGATAAAATTTATTGACAACCGATTCCGAATGTTTCGATTATTTTCGATCAGTAATGTATTTATGAGTAGATCAACGTTTAATTTGCTGCAATATGTCACCTCGTTCGTCTGCAATCCAGATTTGAATACAAATGTGGATGAATTTCAAAATGCGAAACTTCCAATAACCGAATCTTCTTTATGCATGCTACCGGTAATTTCGTGCTCAACGTGTTATATACTTTACCTATAATCATTTTGGACCGGAATTTCAACAATAAAAAGTTTTCAATTTTTTGCGAAAATCCCTGATGGTTAGCCTTACTTATTTTGAACGGATAAAATTTATTGACAACCGATTCCGAATGTTTCGATTATTTTCGATCAGTAATGTATTTATGAGTAGATCAACGTTTAATTTGCTGCAATATGTCACCTCGTTCGTCTGCAATCCAGATTCGAATACAAATGTGGATGAATTTCAAAATGCGAAACTTCCAATAACCGAGCCTTCTTTATGCATGCTACCGGTAATTTCGTGCTCAACGTGTTATATACTTTACCTATAATCATTTTGGACCGGAATTTCAACAATAAAAAGTTTTCAATTTTTTGCGAAAATCCCTGATGGTTAGCCTTACTTATTTTGAACGGATAAAATTTATTGTCACCGATTCCGAATGTTTCGATTATTTTCGATCAGTAATGTATTTATGAGTAGATCAACGTTTAATTTGCTGCAATATGTCACCTCGTTCGTCTGCAATCCAGATTCGAATACAAATGTGGATGAATTTCAAAATGCGAAACTTCCAATAACCGAGCCTTCTTTATGCATGCTACCGGTAATTTCGTGCTCAACGTGTTATATACTTTACCTATAATCATTTTGGACCGGAATTTCAACAATAAAAAGTTTTCAATTTTTTGCGAAAATCCCTGATGGTTAGCCTTACTTATTTTGAACGGATAAAATTTATTGACAACCGATTCCGAATGTTTCGATTATTTTCGATCAGTAATGTATTTATGAGTAGATCAACGTTTAATTTGCTGCAATATGTCACCTCGTTCGTCTGCAATCCAGATTTGAATACAAATGTGGATGAATTTCAAAATGCGAAACTTCCAATAACCGAGCCTTCTTTATGCATGCTACCGGTAATTTCGTGCTCAACGTGTTATATACTTTACCTATAATCATTTTGGACCGGAATTTCAACAATAAAAAGTTTTCAATTTTTTGCGAAAATCCCTGATGGTTAGCCTTACTTATTTTGAACGGATAAAATTTATTGTCACCGATTCCGAATGTTTCGATTATTTTCGATCAGTAATGTATTTATGAGTAGATCAACGTTTAATTTGCTGCAATATGTCACCTCGTTCGTCTGCAATCCAGATTCGAATACAAATGTGGATGAATTTCAAAATGCGAAACTTCCAATAACCGAGCCTTCTTTATGCATGCTACCGGTAATTTCGTGCTCAACGTGTTATATACTTTACCTATAATCATTTTGGACCGGAATTTCAACAATAAAAAGTTTTCAATTTTTTGCGAAAATCCCTGATGGTTAGCCTTACTTATTTTGAACGGATAAAATTTATTGACAACCGATTCCGAATGTTTCGATTATTTTCGATCAGTAATGTATTTATGAGTAGATCAACGTTTAATTTGCTGCAATATGTCACCTCGTTCGTCTGCAATCCAGATTTGAATACAAATGTGGATGAATTTCAAAATGCGAAACTTCCAATAACCGAATCTTCTTTATGCATGCTACCGGTAATTTCGTGCTCAACGTGTTATATACTTTACCTATAATCATTTTGGACCGGAATTTCAACAATAAAAAGTTTTCAATTTTTTGCGAAAATCCCTGATGGTTAGCCTTACTTATTTTGAACGGATAAAATTTATTGACAACCGATTCCGAATGTTTCGATTATTTTCGATCAGTAATGTATTTATGAGTAGATCAACGTTTAATTTGCTGCAATATGTCACCTCGTTCGTCTGCAATCCAGATTCGAATACAAATGTGGATGAATTTCAAAATGCGAAACTTCCAATAACCGAGCCTTCTTTATGCATGCTACCGGTAATTTCGTGCTCAACGTGTTATATACTTTACCTATAATCATTTTGGACCGGAATTTCAACAATAAAAAGTTTTCAATTTTTTGCGAAAATCCCTGATGGTTAGCCTTACTTATTTTGAACGGATAAAATTTATTGTCACCGATTCCGAATGTTTCGATTATTTTCGATCAGTAATGTATTTATGAGTAGATCAACGTTTAATTTGCTGCAATATGTCACCTCGTTCGTCTGCAATCCAGATTCGAATACAAATGTGGATGAATTTCAAAATGCGAAACTTCCAATAACCGAGCCTTCTTTATGCATGCTACCGGTAATTTCGTGCTCAACGTGTTATATACTTTACCTATAATCATTTTGGACCGGAATTTCAACAATAAAAAGTTTTCAATTTTTTGCGAAAATCCCTGATGGTTAGCCTTACTTATTTTGAACGGATAAAATTTATTGACAACCGATTCCGAATGTTTCGATTATTTTCGATCAGTAATGTATTTATGAGTAGATCAACGTTTAATTTGCTGCAATATGTCACCTCGTTCGTCTGCAATCCAGATTCGAATACAAATGTGGATGAATTTCAAAATGCGAAACTTCCAATAACCGAGCCTTCTTTATGCATGCTACCGGTAATTTCGTGCTCAACGTGTTATATACTTTACCTATAATCATTTTGGACCGGAATTTCAACAATAAAAAGTTTTCAATTTTTTGCGAAAATCCCTGATGGTTAGCCTTACTTATTTTGAACGGATAAAATTTATTGTCACCGATTCCGAATGTTTCGATTATTTTCGATCAGTAATGTATTTATGAGTAGATCAACGTTTAATTTGCTGCAATATGTCACCTCGTTCGTCTGCAATCCAGATTCGAATACAAATGTGGATGAATTTCAAAATGCGAAACTTCCAATAACCGAGCCTTCTTTATGCATGCTACCGGTAATTTCGTGCTCAACGTGTTATATACTTTACCTATAATCATTTTGGACCGGAATTTCAACAATAAAAAGTTTTCAATTTTTTGCGAAAATCCCTGATGGTTAGCCTTACTTATTTTGAACGGATAAAATTTATTGTCACCGATTCCGAATGTTTCGATTATTTTCGATCAGTAATGTATTTATGAGTAGATCAACGTTTAATTTGCTGCAATATGTCACCTCGTTCGTCTGCAATCCAGATTCGAATACAAATGTGGATGAATTTCAAAATGCGAAACTTCCAATAACCGAGCCTTCTTTATGCATGCTACCGGTAATTTCGTGCTCAACGTGTTATATACTTTACCTATAATCATTTTGGACCGGAATTTCAACAATAAAAAGTTTTCAATTTTTTGCGAAAATCCCTGATGGTTAGCCTTACTTATTTTGAACGGATAAAATTTATTGACAACCGATTCCGAATGTTTCGATTATTTTCGATCAGTAATGTATTTATGAGTAGATCAACGTTTAATTTGCTGCAATATGTCACCTCGTTCGTCTGCAATCCAGATTTGAATACAAATGTGGATGAATTTCAAAATGCGAAACTTCCAATAACCGAATCTTCTTTATGCATGCTACCGGTAATTTCGTGCTCAACGTGTTATATACTTTACCTATAATCATTTTGGACCGGAATTTCAACAATAAAAAGTTTTCAATTTTTTGCGAAAATCCCTGATGGTTAGCCTTACTTATTTTGAACGGATAAAATTTATTGACAACCGATTCCGAATGTTTCGATTATTTTCGATCAGTAATGTATTTATGAGTAGATCAACGTTTAATTTGCTGCAATATGTCACCTCGTTCGTCTGCAATCCAGATTCGAATACAAATGTGGATGAATTTCAAAATGCGAAACTTCCAATAACCGAGCCTTCTTTATGCATGCTACCGGTAATTTCGTGCTCAACGTGTTATATACTTTACCTATAATCATTTTGGACCGGAATTTCAACAATAAAAAGTTTTCAATTTTTTGCGAAAATCCCTGATGGTTAGCCTTACTTATTTTGAACGGATAAAATTTATTGTCACCGATTCCGAATGTTTCGATTATTTTCGATCAGTAATGTATTTATGAGTAGATCAACGTTTAATTTGCTGCAATATGTCACCTCGTTCGTCTGCAATCCAGATTCGAATACAAATGTGGATGAATTTCAAAATGCGAAACTTCCAATAACCGAGCCTTCTTTATGCATGCTACCGGTAATTTCGTGCTCAACGTGTTATATACTTTACCTATAATCATTTTGGACCGGAATTTCAACAATAAAAAGTTTTCAATTTTTTGCGAAAATCCCTGATGGTTAGCCTTACTTATTTTGAACGGATAAAATTTATTGACAACCGATTCCGAATGTTTCGATTATTTTCGATCAGTAATGTATTTATGAGTAGATCAACGTTTAATTTGCTGCAATATGTCACCTCGTTCGTCTGCAATCCAGATTTGAATACAAATGTGGATGAATTTCAAAATGCGAAACTTCCAATAACCGAATCTTCTTTATGCATGCTACCGGTAATTTCGTGCTCAACGTGTTATATACTTTACCTATAATCATTTTGGACCGGAATTTCAACAATAAAAAGTTTTCAATTTTTTGCGAAAATCCCTGATGGTTAGCCTTACTTATTTTGAACGGATAAAATTTATTGACAACCGATTCCGAATGTTTCGATTATTTTCGATCAGTAATGTATTTATGAGTAGATCAACGTTTAATTTGCTGCAATATGTCACCTCGTTCGTCTGCAATCCAGATTTGAATACAAATGTGGATGAATTTCAAAATGCGAAACTTCCAATAACCGAATCTTCTTTATGCATGCTACCGGTAATTTCGTGCTCAACGTGTTATATACTTTACCTATAATCATTTTGGACCGGGATTTCAACAATAAAAAGTTTTCAATTTTTTGCGAAAATCCCTGATGGTTGGTTAGCCTTACTTATTTTGAACGGATAAAATTTATTGTCACCGATTCCGAATGTTTCGATTATTTTCGATCAGTAATGTATTTATGAGTAGATCAACGTTTAATTTGCTGCAATATGTCACCTCGTTCGTCTGCAATCCAGATTCGAATACAAATGTGGATGAATTTCAAAATGCGAAACTTCCAATAACCGAGCCTTCTTTATGCATGCTACCGGTAATTTCGTGCTCAACGTGTTATATACTTTACCTATAATCATTTTGGACCGGAATTTCAACAATAAAAAGTTTTCAATTTTTTGCGAAAATCCCTGATGGTTAGCCTTACTTATTTTGAACGGATAAAATTTATTGACAACCGATTCCGAATGTTTCGATTATTTTCGATCAGTAATGTATTTATGAGTAGATCAACGTTTAATTTGCTGCAATATGTCACCTCGTTCGTCTGCAATCCAGATTTGAATACAAATGTGGATGAATTTCAAAATGCGAAACTTCCAATAACCGAATCTTCTTTATGCATGCTACCGGTAATTTCGTGCTCAACGTGTTATATACTTTACCTATAATCATTTTGGACCGGAATTTCAACAATAAAAAGTTTTCAATTTTTTGCGAAAATCCCTGATGGTTAGCCTTACTTATTTTGAACGGATAAAATTTATTGACAACCGATTCCGAATGTTTCGATTATTTTCGATCAGTAATGTATTTATGAGTAGATCAACGTTTAATTTGCTGCAATATGTCACCTCGTTCGTCTGCAATCCAGATTTGAATACAAATGTGGATGAATTTCAAAATGCGAAACTTCCAATAACCGAATCTTCTTTATGCATGCTACCGGTAATTTCGTGCTCAACGTGTTATATACTTTACCTATAATCATTTTGGACCGGAATTTCAACAATAAAAAGTTTTCAATTTTTTGCGAAAATCCCTGATGGTTGGTTAGCCTTACTTATTTTGAACGGATAAAATTTATTGTCACCGATTCCGAATGTTTCGATTATTTTCGATCAGTAATGTATTTATGAGTAGATCAACGTTTAATTTGCTGCAATATGTCACCTCGTTCGTCTGCAATCCAGATTCGAATACAAATGTGGATGAATTTCAAAATGCGAAACTTCCAATAACCGAGCCTTCTTTATGCATGCTACCGGTAATTTCGTGCTCAACGTGTTATATACTTTACCTATAATCATTTTGGACCGGAATTTCAACAATAAAAAGTTTTCAATTTTTTGCGAAAATCCCTGATGGTTAGCCTTACTTATTTTGAACGGATAAAATTTATTGACAACCGATTCCGAATGTTTCGATTATTTTCGATCAGTAATGTATTTATGAGTAGATCAACGTTTAATTTGCTGCAATATGTCACCTCGTTCGTCTGCAATCCAGATTTGAATACAAATGTGGATGAATTTCAAAATGCGAAACTTCCAATAACCGAATCTTCTTTATGCATGCTACCGGTAATTTCGTGCTCAACGTGTTATATACTTTACCTATAATCATTTTGGACCGGAATTTCAACAATAAAAAGTTTTCAATTTTTTGCGAAAATCCCTGATGGTTGGTTAGCCTTACTTATTTTGAACGGATAAAATTTATTGTCACCGATTCCGAATGTTTCGATTATTTTCGATCAGTAATGTATTTATGAGTAGATCAACGTTTAATTTGCTGCAATATGTCACCTCGTTCGTCTGCAATCCAGATTCGAATACAAATGTGGATGAATTTCAAAATGCGAAACTTCCAATAACCGAGCCTTCTTTATGCATGCTACCGGTAATTTCGTGCTCAACGTGTTATATACTTTACCTATAATCATTTTGGACCGGAATTTCAACAATAAAAAGTTTTCAATTTTTTGCGAAAATCCCTGATGGTTAGCCTTACTTATTTTGAACGGATAAAATTTATTGACAACCGATTCCGAATGTTTCGATTATTTTCGATCAGTAATGTATTTATGAGTAGATCAACGTTTAATTTGCTGCAATATGTCACCTCGTTCGTCTGCAATCCAGATTTGAATACAAATGTGGATGAATTTCAAAATGCGAAACTTCCAATAACCGAATCTTCTTTATGCATGCTACCGGTAATTTCGTGCTCAACGTGTTATATACTTTACCTATAATCATTTTGGACCGGAATTTCAACAATAAAAAGTTTTCAATTTTTTGCGAAAATCCCTGATGGTTAGCCTTACTTATTTTGAACGGATAAAATTTATTGACAACCGATTCCGAATGTTTCGATTATTTTCGATCAGTAATGTATTTATGAGTAGATCAACGTTTAATTTGCTGCAATATGTCACCTCGTTCGTCTGCAATCCAGATTTGAATACAAATGTGGATGAATTTCAAAATGCGAAACTTCCAATAACCGAGCCTTCTTTATGCATGCTACCGGTAATTTCGTGCTCAACGTGTTATATACTTTACCTATAATCATTTTGGACCGGAATTTCAACAATAAAAAGTTTTCAATTTTTTGCGAAAATCCCTGATGGTTAGCCTTACTTATTTTGAACGGATAAAATTTATTGTCACCGATTCCGAATGTTTCGATTATTTTCGATCAGTAATGTATTTATGAGTAGATCAACGTTTAATTTGCTGCAATATGTCACCTCGTTCGTCTGCAATCCAGATTCGAATACAAATGTGGATGAATTTCAAAATGCGAAACTTCCAATAACCGAGCCTTCTTTATGCATGCTACCGGTAATTTCGTGCTCAACGTGTTATATACTTTACCTATAATCATTTTGGACCGGAATTTCAACAATAAAAAGTTTTCAATTTTTTGCGAAAATCCCTGATGGTTAGCCTTACTTATTTTGAACGGATAAAATTTATTGACAACCGATTCCGAATGTTTCGATTATTTTCGATCAGTAATGTATTTATGAGTAGATCAACGTTTAATTTGCTGCAATATGTCACCTCGTTCGTCTGCAATCCAGATTTGAATACAAATGTGGATGAATTTCAAAATGCGAAACTTTCAATAACCGAATCTTCTTTATGCATGCTACCGGTAATTTCGTGCTCAACGTGTTATATACTTTACCTATAATCATTTTGGACCGGAATTTCAACAATAAAAAGTTTTCAATTTTTTGCGAAAATCCCTGATGGTTAGCCTTACTTATTTTGAACGGATAAAATTTATTGACAACCGATTCCGAATGTTTCGATTATTTTCGATCAGTAATGTATTTATGAGTAGATCAACGTTTAATTTGCTGCAATATGTCACCTCGTTCGTCTGCAATCCAGATTTGAATACAAATGTGGATGAATTTCAAAATGCGAAACTTCCAATAACCGAGCCTTCTTTATGCATGCTACCGGTAATTTCGTGCTCAACGTGTTATATACTTTACCTATAATCATTTTGGACCGGAATTTCAACAATAAAAAGTTTTCAATTTTTTGCGAAAATCCCTGATGGTTAGCCTTACTTATTTTGAACGGATAAAATTTATTGACAACCGATTCCGAATGTTTCGATTATTTTCGATCAGTAATGTATTTATGAGTAGATCAACGTTTAATTTGCTGCAATATGTCACCTCGTTCGTCTGCAATCCAGATTTGAATACAAATGTGGATGAATTTCAAAATGCGAAACTTCCAATAACCGAATCTTCTTTATGCATGCTACCGGTAATTTCGTGCTCAACGTGTTATATACTTTACCTATAATCATTTTGGACCGGAATTTCAACAATAAAAAGTTTTCAATTTTTTGCGAAAATCCCTGATGGTTGGTTAGCCTTACTTATTTTGAACGGATAAAATTTATTGTCACCGATTCCGAATGTTTCGATTATTTTCGATCAGTAATGTATTTATGAGTAGATCAACGTTTAATTTGCTGCAATATGTCACCTCGTTCGTCTGCAATCCAGATTCGAATACAAATGTGGATGAATTTCAAAATGCGAAACTTCCAATAACCGAGCCTTCTTTATGCATGCTACCGATAATTTCGTGCTCAACGTGTTATATACTTTACCTATAATCATTTTGGACCGGAATTTCAACAATAAAAAGTTTTCAATTTTTTGCGAAAATCCCTGATGGTTAGCCTTACTTATTTTGAACGGATAAAATTTATTGACAACCGATTCCGAATGTTTCGATTATTTTCGATCAGTAATGTATTTATGAGTAGATCAACGTTTAATTTGCTGCAATATGTCACCTCGTTCGTCTGCAATCCAGATTTGAATACAAATGTGGATGAATTTCAAAATGCGAAACTTCCAATAACCGAGCCTTCTTTATGCATGCTACCGGTAATTTCGTGCTCAACGTGTTATATACTTTACCTATAATCATTTTGGACCGGAATTTCAACAATAAAAAGTTTTCAATTTTTTGCGAAAATCCCTGATGGTTAGCCTTACTTATTTTGAACGGATAAAATTTATTGTCACCGATTCCGAATGTTTCGATTATTTTCGATCAGTAATGTATTTATGAGTAGATCAACGTTTAATTTGCTGCAATATGTCACCTCGTTCGTCTGCAATCCAGATTCGAATACAAATGTGGATGAATTTCAAAATGCGAAACTTCCAATAACCGAGCCTTCTTTATGCATGCTACCGGTAATTTCGTGCTCAACGTGTTATATACTTTACCTATAATCATTTTGGACCGGAATTTCAACAATAAAAAGTTTTCAATTTTTTGCGAAAATCCCTGATGGTTAGCCTTACTTATTTTGAACGGATAAAATTTATTGTCACCGATTCCGAATGTTTCGATTATTTTCGATCAGTAATGTATTTATGAGTAGATCAACGTTTAATTTGCTGCAATATGTCACCTCGTTCGTCTGCAATCCAGATTCGAATACAAATGTGGATGAATTTCAAAATGCGAAACTTCCAATAACCGAGCCTTCTTTATGCATGCTACCGGTAATTTCGTGCTGAACGTGTTATATACTTTACCTATAATCATTTTGGACCGGAATTTCAACAATAAAAAGTTTTCAATTTTTTGCGAAAATCCCTGATGGTTAGCCTTACTTATTTTGAACGGATAAAATTTATTGTCACCGATTCCGAATGTTTCGATTATTTTCGATCAGTAATGTATTTATGAGTAGATCAACGTTTAATTTGCTGCAATATGTCACCTCGTTCGTCTGCAATCCAGATTCGAATACAAATGTGGATGAATTTCAAAATGCGAAACTTCCAATAACTGAGCCTTCTTTATGCATGCTACCGGTAATTTCGTGCTCAACGTGTTATATACTTTACCTATAATCATTTTGGACCGGAATTTCAACAATAAAAAGTTTTCAATTTTTTGCGAAAATCCCTGATGGTTAGCCTTACTTATTTTGAACGGATAAAATTTATTGTCACCGATTCCGAATGTTTCGATTATTTTCGATCAGTAATGTATTTATGAGTAGATCAACGTTTAATTTGCTGCAATATGTCACCTCGTTCGTCTGCAATCCAGATTTGAATACAAATGTGGATGAATTTCAAAATGCGAAACTTCCAATAACCGAGCCTTCTTTATGCATGCTACCGGTAATTTCGTGCTCAACGTGTTATATACTTTACCTATAATCATTTTGGACCGGAATTTCAACAATAAAAAGTTTTCAATTTTTTGCGAAAATCCCTGATGGTTAGCCTTACTTATTTTGAACGGATAAAATTTATTGTCACCGATTCCGAATGTTTCGATTATTTTCGATCAGTAATGTATTTATGAGTAGATCAACGTTTAATTTGCTGCAATATGTCACCTCGTTCGTCTGCAATCCAGATTTGAATACAAATGTGGATGAATTTCAAAATGCGAAACTTCCAATAACCGAGCCTTCTTTATGCATGCTACCGGTAATTTCGTGCTCAACGTGTTATATACTTTACCTATAATCATTTTGGACTGGAATTTCAACAATAAAAAGTTTTCAATTTTTTGCGAAAATCCCTGATGGTTAGCCTTACTTATTTTGAACGGATAAAATTTATTGTCACCGATTCCGAATGTTTCGATTATTTTCGATCAGTAATGTATTTATGAGTAGATCAACGTTTAATTTGCTGCAATATGTCACCTCGTTCGTCTGCAATCCAGATTCGAATACAAATGTGGATGAATTTCAAAATGCGAAACTTCCAATAACCGAGCCTTCCTTATGCATGCTACCGGTAATTTCGTGCTCAACGTGTTATATACTTTACCTATAATCATTTTGGACCGGAATTTCAACAATAAAAAGTTTTCAATTTTTTGCGAAAATCCCTGATGGTTAGCCTTACTTATTTTGAACGGATAAAATTTATTGTCACCGATTCCGAATGTTTCGATTATTTTCGATCAGTAATGTATTTATGAGTAGATCAACGTTTAATTTGCTGCAATATGTCACCTCGTTCGTCTGCAATCCAGATTTGAATACAAATGTGGATGAATTTCAAAATGCGAAACTTCCAATAACCGAGCCTTCTTTATGCATGCTACCGGTAATTTCGTGCTCAACGTGTTATATACTTTACCTATAATCATTTTGGACCGGAATTTCAACAATAAAAAGTTTTCAATTTTTTGCGAAAATCCCTGATTTAGCCTTACTTATTTTGAACGGATAAAATTTATTGTCACCGATTCCGAATGTTTCGATTATTTTCGATCAGTAATGTATTTATGAGTAGATCAACGTTTAATTTGCTGCAATATGTCACCTCGTTCGTCTGCAATCCAGATTCGAATACAAATGTGGTTGAATTTCAAAATGCGAAACTTCCAATAACCGAGCCTTCCTTATGCATGCTACCGGTAATTTCGTGCTGAACGTGTTATATACTTTACCTATAATCATTTTGGACCGGAATTTCAACAATAAAAAGTTTTCAATTTTTTGCGAAAATCCCTGATTTAGCCTTACTTATTTTGAACGGATAAAATTTATTGTCACCGATTCCGAATGTTTCGATTATTTTCGATCAGTAATGTATTTATGAGTAGATCAACGTTTAATTTGCTGCAATATGTCACCTCGTTCGTCTGCAATCCAGATTCGAATACAAATGTGGTTGAATTTCAAAATGCGAAACTTCCAATAACCGAGCCTTCCTTATGCATGCTACCGGTAATTTCGTGCTCAACGTGTTATATACTTTACCTATAATCATTTTGGACCGGAATTTCAACAATAAAAAGTTTTCAATTTTTTGCGAAAATCCCTGATGGTTAGCCTTACTTATTTTGAACGGATAAAATTTATTGTCACCGATTCCGAATGTTTCGATTATTTTCGATCAGTAATGTATTTATGAGTAGATCAACGTTTAATTTGCTGCAATATGTCACCTCGTTCGTCTGCAATCCAGATTTGAATACAAATGTGGATGAATTTCAAAATGCGAAACTTCCAATAACCGAGCCTTCTTTATGCATGCTACCGGTAATTTCGTGCTGAACGTGTTATATACTTTACCTATAATCATTTTGGACCGGAATTTCAACAATAAAAAGTTTTCAATTTTTTGCGAAAATCCCTGATGGTTGGCCTTACTTATTTTGAACGGATAAAATTTATTGTCACCGATTCCGAATGTTTCGATTATTTTCGATCAGTAATGTATTTATGAGTAGATCAACGTTTAATTTGCTGCAATATGTCACCTCGTTCGTCTGCAATCCAGATTCGAATACAAATGTGGTTGAATTTCAAAATGCGAAACTTCCAATAACCGAGCCTTCCTTATGCATGCTACCGGTAATTTCGTGCTCAACGTGTTATATACTTTACCTATAATCATTTTGGACCGGAATTTCAACAATAAAAAGTTTTCAATTTTTTGCGAAAATCCCTGATGGTTAGCCTTACTTATTTTGAACGGATAAAATTTATTGTCACCGATTCCGAATGTTTCGATTATTTTCGATCAGTAATGTATTTATGAGTAGATCAACGTTTAATTTGCTGCAATATGTCACCTCGTTCGTCTGCAATCCAGATTTGAATACAAATGTGGATGAATTTCAAAATGCGAAACTTCCAATAACCGAGCCTTCTTTATGCATGCTACCGGTAATTTCGTGCTCAACGTGTTATATACTTTACCTATAATCATTTTGGACCGGAATTTCAACAATAAAAAGTTTTCAATTTTTTGCGAAAATCCCTGATGGTTGTTAGCCTTACTTATTTTGAACGGATAAAATTTATTGTCACCGATTCCGAATGTTTCGATTATTTTCGATCAGTAATGTATTTATGAGTAGATCAACGTTTAATTTGCTGCAATATGTCACCTCGTTCGTCTGCAATCCAGATTTGAATACAAATGTGGTTGAATTTCAAAATGCGAAACTTCCAATAACCGAGCCTTCCTTATGCATGCTACCGGTAATTTCGTGCTCAACGTGTTATATACTTTACCTATAATCATTTTGGACCGGAATTTCAACAATAAAAAGTTTTCAATTTTTTGCGAAAATCCCTGATGGTTAGCCTTACTTATTTTGAACGGATAAAATTTATTGTCACCGATTCCGAATGTTTCGATTATTTTCGATCAGTAATGTATTTATGAGTAGATCAACGTTTAATTTGCTGCAATATGTCACCTCGTTCGTCTGCAATCCAGATTTGAATACAAATGTGGATGAATTTCAAAATGCGAAACTTCCAATAACCGAGCCTTCTTTATGCATGCTACCGGTAATTTCGTGCTCAACGTGTTATATACTTTACCTATAATCATTTTGGACCGGAATTTCAACAATAAAAAGTTTTCAATTTTTTGCGAAAATCCCTGATGGTTAGCCTTACTTATTTTGAACGGATAAAATTTATTGTCACCGATTCCGAATGTTTCGATTATTTTCGATCAGTAATGTATTTATGAGTAGATCAACGTTTAATTTGCTGCAATATGTCACTTCGTTCGTCTGCAATCCAGATTTGAATACAAATGTGGATGAATTTCAAAATGCGAAACTTCCAATAACCGAGCCTTCTTTATGCATGCTACCGGTAATTTCGTGCTCAACGTGTTATATACTTTACCTATAATCATTTTGGACCGGAATTTCAACAATAAAAAGTTTTCAATTTTTTGCGAAAATCCCTGATGGTTAGCCTTACTTATTTTGAACGGATAAAATTTATTGTCACCGATTCCGAATGTTTCGATTATTTTCGATCAGTAATGTATTTATGAGTAGATCAACGTTTAATTTGCTGCAATATGTCACCTCGTTCGTCTGCAATCCAGATTCGAATACAAATGTGGTTGAATTTCAAAATGCGAAACTTCCAATAACCGAGCCTTCCTTATGCATGCTACCGGTAATTTCGTGCTCAACGTGTTATATACTTTACCTATAATCATTTTGGACCGGAATTTCAACAATAAAAAGTTTTCAATTTTTTGCGAAAATCCCTGATTTAGCCTTACTTATTTTGAACGGATAAAATTTATTGTCACCGATTCCGAATGTTTCGATTATTTTCGATCAGTAATGTATTTATGAGTAGATCAACGTTTAATTTGCTGCAATATGTCACCTCGTTCGTCTGCAATCCAGATTTGAATACAAATGTGGATGAATTTCAAAATGCGAAACTTCCAATAACCGAGCCTTCTTTATGCATGCTACCGGTAATTTCGTGCTGAACGTGTTATATACTTTACCTATAATCATTTTGGACCGGAATTTCAACAATAAAAAGTTTTCAATTTTTTGCGAAAATCCCTGATGGTTAGCCTTACTTATTTTGAACGGATAAAATTTATTGTCACCGATTCCGAATGTTTCGATTATTTTCGATCAGTAATGTATTTATGAGTAGATCAACGTTTAATTTGCTGCAATATGTCACCTCGTTCGTCTGCAATCCAGATTTGAATACAAATGTGGATGAATTTCAAAATGCGAAACTTCCAATAACCGAGCCTTCTTTATGCATGCTACCGGTAATTTCGTGCTCAACGTGTTATATACTTTACCTATAATCATTTTGGACCGGAATTTCAACAATAAAAAGTTTTCAATTTTTTGCGAAAATCCCTGATGGTTAGCCTTACTTATTTTGAACGGATAAAATTTATTGTCACCGATTCCGAATGTTTCGATTATTTTCGATCAGTAATGTATTTATGAGTAGATCAACGTTTAATTTGCTGCAATATGTCACCTCGTTCGTCTGCAATCCAGATTTGAATACAAATGTGGATGAATTTCAAAATGCGAAACTTCCAATAACCGAGCCTTCTTTATGCATGCTACCGGTAATTTCGTGCTCAACGTGTTATATACTTTACCTATAATCATTTTGGACCGGAATTTCAACAATAAAAAGTTTTCAATTTTTTGCGAAAATCCCTGATGGTTGTTAGCCTTACTTATTTTGAACGGATAAAATTTATTGTCACCGATTCCGAATGTTTCGATTATTTTCGATCAGTAATGTATTTATGAGTAGATCAACGTTTAATTTGCTGCAATATGTCACCTCGTTCGTCTGCAATCCAGATTCGAATACAAATGTGGATGAATTTCAAAATGCGAAACTTCCAATAACCGAGCCTTCTTTATGCATGCTACCGGTAATTTCGTGCTGAACGTGTTATATACTTTACCTATAATCATTTTGGACCGGAATTTCAACAATAAAAAGTTTTCAATTTTTTGCGAAAATCCCTGATGGTTAGCCTTACTTATTTTGAACGGATAAAATTTATTGTCACCGATTCCGAATGTTTCGATTATTTTCGATCAGTAATGTATTTATGAGTAGATCAACGTTTAATTTGCTGCAATATGTCACCTCGTTCGTCTGCAATCCAGATTTGAATACAAATGTGGATGAATTTCAAAATGCGAAACTTCCAATAACCGAGCCTTCTTTATGCATGCTACCGGTAATTTCGTGCTGAACGTGTTATATACTTTACCTATAATCATTTTGGACCGGAATTTCAACAATAAAAAGTTTTCAATTTTTTGCGAAAATCCCTGATGGTTAGCCTTACTTATTTTGAACGGATAAAATTTATTGTCACCGATTCCGAATGTTTCGATTATTTTCGATCAGTAATGTATTTATGAGTAGATCAACGTTTAATTTGCTGCAATATGTCACCTCGTTCGTCTGCAATCCAGATTTGAATACAAATGTGGATGAATTTCAAAATGCGAAACTTCCAATAACCGAGCCTTCTTTATGCATGCTACCGGTAATTTCGTGCTGAACGTGTTATATACTTTACCTATAATCATTTTGGACCGGAATTTCAACAATAAAAAGTTTTCAATTTTTTGCGAAAATCCCTGATGGTTAGCCTTACTTATTTTGAACGGATAAAATTTATTGTCACCGATTCCGAATGTTTCGATTATTTTCGATCAGTAATGTATTTATGAGTAGATCAACGTTTAATTTGCTGCAATATGTCACCTCGTTCGTCTGCAATCCAGATTTGAATACAAATGTGGATGAATTTCAAAATGCGAAACTTCCAATAACCGAGCCTTCTTTATGCATGCTACCGGTAATTTCGTGCTCAACGTGTTATATACTTTACCTATAATCATTTTGGACCGGAATTTCAACAATAAAAAGTTTTCAATTTTTTGCGAAAATCCCTGATGGTTAGCCTTACTTATTTTGAACGGATAAAATTTATTGTCACCGATTCCGAATGTTTCGATTATTTTCGATCAGTAATGTATTTATGAGTAGATCAACGTTTAATTTGCTGCAATATGTCACCTCGTTCGTCTGCAATCCAGATTTGAATACAAATGTGGATGAATTTCAAAATGCGAAACTTCCAATAACCGAGCCTTCTTTATGCATGCTACCGGTAATTTCGTGCTGAACGTGTTATATACTTTACCTATAATCATTTTGGACCGGAATTTCAACAATAAAAAGTTTTCAATTTTTTGCGAAAATCCCTGATGGTTAGCCTTACTTATTTTGAACGGATAAAATTTATTGTCACCGATTCCGAATGTTTCGATTATTTTCGATCAGTAATGTATTTATGAGTAGATCAACGTTTAATTTGCTGCAATATGTCACCTCGTTCGTCTGCAATCCAGATTTGAATACAAATGTGGATGAATTTCAAAATGCGAAACTTCCAATAACCGAGCCTTCTTTATGCATGCTACCGGTAATTTCGTGCTGAACGTGTTATATACTTTACCTATAATCATTTTGGACCGGAATTTCAACAATAAAAAGTTTTCAATTTTTTGCGAAAATCCCTGATGGTTAGCCTTACTTATTTTGAACGGATAAAATTTATTGTCACCGATTCCGAATGTTTCGATTATTTTCGATCAGTAATGTATTTATGAGTAGATCAACGTTTAATTTGCTGCAATATGTCACCTCGTTCGTCTGCAATCCAGATTTGAATACAAATGTGGATGAATTTCAAAATGCGAAACTTCCAATAACCGAGCCTTCTTTATGCATGCTACCGGTAATTTCGTGCTCAACGTGTTATATACTTTACCTATAATCATTTTGGACCGGAATTTCAACAATAAAAAGTTTTCAATTTTTTGCGAAAATCCCTGATGGTTAGCCTTACTTATTTTGAACGGATAAAATTTATTGTCACCGATTCCGAATGTTTCGATTATTTTCGATCAGTAATGTATTTATGAGTAGATCAACGTTTAATTTGCTGCAATATGTCACCTCGTTCGTCTGCAATCCAGATTTGAATACAAATGTGGATGAATTTCAAAATGCGAAACTTCCAATAACTGAGCCTTCTTTATGCATGCTACCGGTAATTTCGTGCTCAACGTGTTATATACTTTACCTATAATCATTTTGGACCGGAATTTCAACAATAAAAAGTTTTCAATTTTTTGCGAAAATCCCTGATGGTTAGCCTTACTTATTTTGAACGGATAAAATTTATTGTCACCGATTCCGAATGTTTCGATTATTTTCGATCAGTAATGTATTTATGAGTAGATCAACGTTTAATTTGCTGCAATATGTCACCTCGTTCGTCTGCAATCCAGATTTGAATACAAATGTGGATGAATTTCAAAATGCGAAACTTCCAATAACCGAGCCTTCTTTATGCATGCTACCGGTAATTTCGTGCTCAACGTGTTATATACTTTACCTATAATCATTTTGGACCGGAATTTCAACAATAAAAAGTTTTCAATTTTTTGCGAAAATCCCTGATGGTTAGCCTTACTTATTTTGAACGGATAAAATTTATTGTCACCGATTCCGAATGTTTCGATTATTTTCGATCAGTAATGTATTTATGAGTAGATCAACGTTTAATTTGCTGCAATATGTCACCTCGTTCGTCTGCAATCCAGATTCGAATACAAATGTGGATGAATTTCAAAATGCGAAACTTCCAATAACTGAGCCTTCTTTATGCATGCTACCGGTAATTTCGTGCTGAACGTGTTATATACTTTACCTATAATCATTTTGGACCGGAATTTCAACAATAAAAAGTTTTCAATTTTTTGCGAAAATCCCTGATGGTTAGCCTTACTTATTTTGAACGGATAAAATTTATTGTCACCGATTCCGAATGTTTCGATTATTTTCGATCAGTAATGTATTTATGAGTAGATCAACGTTTAATTTGCTGCAATATGTCACCTCGTTCGTCTGCAATCCAGATTTGAATACAAATGTGGATGAATTTCAAAATGCGAAACTTCCAATAACCGAGCCTTCTTTATGCATGCTACCGGTAATTTCGTGCTGAACGTGTTATATACTTTACCTATAATCATTTTGGACCGGAATTTCAACAATAAAAAGTTTTCAATTTTTTGCGAAAATCCCTGATAGTTAGCCTTACTTATTTTGAACGGATAAAATTTATTGTCACCGATTCCGAATGTTTCGATTATTTTCGATCAGTAATGTATTTATGAGTAGATCAACGTTTAATTTGCTGCAATATGTCACCTCGTTCGTCTGCAATCCAGATTCGAATACAAATGTGGATGAATTTCAAAATGCGAAACTTCCAATAACCGAGCCTTCTTTATGCATGCTACCGGTAATTTCGTGCTGAACGTGTTATATACTTTACCTATAATCATTTTGGACCGGAATTTCAACAATAAAAAGTTTTCAATTTTTTGCGAAAATCCCTGATGGCTAGCCTTACTTATTTTGAAC
Source organism: Nephrotoma flavescens (assembly GCA_932526605.1). Lineage (NCBI taxonomy): Eukaryota > Metazoa > Arthropoda > Insecta > Diptera > Tipulidae > Nephrotoma > Nephrotoma flavescens. The sequence goes on along the minus strand of OW052221.1, from coordinate 269,740,984 downwards.
GGATAAAATTTATTGTCACCGATTCCGAATGTTTCGATTATTTTCGATCAGTAATGTATTTATGAGTAGATCAACGTTTAATTTGCTGCAATATGTCACCTCGTTCGTCTGCAATCCAGATTTGAATACAAATGTGGATGAATTTCAAAATGCGAAACTTCCAATAACCGAGCCTTCTTTATGCATGCTACCGGTAATTTCGTGCTGAACGTGTTATATACTTTACCTATAATCATTTTGGACCGGAATTTCAACAATAAAAAGTTTTCAATTTTTTGCGAAAATCCCTGATGGTTAGCCTTACTTATTTTGAACGGATAAAATTTATTGTCACCGATTCCGAATGTTTCGATTATTTTCGATCAGTAATGTATTTATGAGTAGATCAACGTTTAATTTGCTGCAATATGTCACCTCGTTCGTCTGCAATCCAGATTTGAATACAAATGTGGATGAATTTCAAAATGCGAAACTTCCAATAACCGAGCCTTCTTTATGCATGCTACCGGTAATTTCGTGCTGAACGTGTTATATACTTTACCTATAATCATTTTGGACCGGAATTTCAACAATAAAAAGTTTTCAATTTTTTGCGAAAATCCCTGATGGTTAGCCTTACTTATTTTGAACGGATAAAATTTATTGTCACCGATTCCGAATGTTTCGATTATTTTCGATCAGTAATGTATTTATGAGTAGATCAACGTTTAATTTGCTGCAATATGTCACCTCGTTCGTCTGCAATCCAGATTCGAATACAAATGTGGATGAATTTCAAAATGCGAAACTTCCAATAACTGAGCCTTCTTTATGCATGCTACCGGTAATTTCGTGCTCAACGTGTTATATACTTTACCTATAATCATTTTGGACCGGAATTTCAACAATAAAAAGTTTTCAATTTTTTGCGAAAATCCCTGATGGTTAGCCTTACTTATTTTGAACGGATAAAATTTATTGTCACCGATTCCGAATGTTTCGATTATTTTCGATCAGTAATGTATTTATGAGTAGATCAACGTTTAATTTGCTGCAATATGTCACCTCGTTCGTCTGCAATCCAGATTCGAATACAAATGTGGATGAATTTCAAAATGCGAAACTTCCAATAACTGAGCCTTCTTTATGCATGCTACCGGTAATTTCGTGCTCAACGTGTTATATACTTTACCTATAATCATTTTGGACCGGAATTTCAACAATAAAAAGTTTTCAATTTTTTGCGAAAATCCCTGATGGTTAGCCTTACTTATTTTGAACGGATAAAATTTATTGTCACCGATTCCGAATGTTTCGATTATTTTCGATCAGTAATGTATTTATGAGTAGATCAACGTTTAATTTGCTGCAATATGTCACCTCGTTCGTCTGCAATCCAGATTCGAATACAAATGTGGATGAATTTCAAAATGCGAAACTTCCAATAACCGAGCCTTCTTTATGCATGCTACCGGTAATTTCGTGCTGAACGTGTTATATACTTTACCTATAATCATTTTGGACCGGAATTTCAACAATAAAAAGTTTTCAATTTTTTGCGAAAATCCCTGATGGTTAGCCTTACTTATTTTGAACGGATAAAATTTATTGTCACCGATTCCGAATGTTTCGATTATTTTCGATCAGTAATGTATTTATGAGTAGATCAACGTTTAATTTGCTGCAATATGTCACCTCGTTCGTCTGCAATCCAGATTCGAATACAAATGTGGATGAATTTCAAAATGCGAAACTTCCAATAACCGAGCCTTCTTTATGCATGCTACCGGTAATTTCGTGCTGAACGTGTTATATACTTTACCTATAATCATTTTGGACCGGAATTTCAACAATAAAAAGTTTTCAATTTTTTGCGAAAATCCCTGATGGTTAGCCTTACTTATTTTGAACGGATAAAATTTATTGTCACCGATTCCGAATGTTTCGATTATTTTCGATCAGTAATGTATTTATGAGTAGATCAACGTTTAATTTGCTGCAATATGTCACCTCGTTCGTCTGCAATCCAGATTTGAATACAAATGTGGATGAATTTCAAAATGCGAAACTTCCAATAACCGAGCCTTCTTTATGCATGCTACCGGTAATTTCGTGCTGAACGTGTTATATACTTTACCTATAATCATTTTGGACCGGAATTTCAACAATAAAAAGTTTTCAATTTTTTGCGAAAATCCCTGATGGTTAGCCTTACTTATTTTGAACGGATAAAATTTATTGTCACCGATTCCGAATGTTTCGATTATTTTCGATCAGTAATGTATTTATGAGTAGATCAACGTTTAATTTGCTGCAATATGTCACCTCGTTCGTCTGCAATCCAGATTCGAATACAAATGTGGATGAATTTCAAAATGCGAAACTTCCAATAACTGAGCCTTCTTTATGCATGCTACCGGTAATTTCGTGCTCAACGTGTTATATACTTTACCTATAATCATTTTGGACCGGAATTTCAACAATAAAAAGTTTTCAATTTTTTGCGAAAATCCCTGATGGTTAGCCTTACTTATTTTGAACGGATAAAATTTATTGTCACCGATTCCGAATGTTTCGATTATTTTCGATCAGTAATGTATTTATGAGTAGATCAACGTTTAATTTGCTGCAATATGTCACCTCGTTCGTCTGCAATCCAGATTTGAATACAAATGTGGATGAATTTCAAAATGCGAAACTTCCAATAACCGAGCCTTCTTTATGCATGCTACCGGTAATTTCGTGCTGAACGTGTTATATACTTTACCTATAATCATTTTGGACCGGAATTTCAACAATAAAAAGTTTTCAATTTTTTGCGAAAATCCCTGATGGTTAGCCTTACTTATTTTGAACGGATAAAATTTATTGTCACCGATTCCGAATGTTTCGATTATTTTCGATCAGTAATGTATTTATGAGTAGATCAACGTTTAATTTGCTGCAATATGTCACCTCGTTCGTCTGCAATCCAGATTTGAATACAAATGTGGATGAATTTCAAAATGCGAAACTTCCAATAACCGAGCCTTCTTTATGCATGCTACCGGTAATTTCGTGCTGAACGTGTTATATACTTTACCTATAATCATTTTGGACCGGAATTTCAACAATAAAAAGTTTTCAATTTTTTGCGAAAATCCCTGATGGTTAGCCTTACTTATTTTGAACGGATAAAATTTATTGTCACCGATTCCGAATGTTTCGATTATTTTCGATCAGTAATGTATTTATGAGTAGATCAACGTTTAATTTGCTGCAATATGTCACCTCGTTCGTCTGCAATCCAGATTCGAATACAAATGTGGATGAATTTCAAAATGCGAAACTTCCAATAACTGAGCCTTCTTTATGCATGCTACCGGTAATTTCGTGCTCAACGTGTTATATACTTTACCTATAATCATTTTGGACCGGAATTTCAACAATAAAAAGTTTTCAATTTTTTGCGAAAATCCCTGATGGTTAGCCTTACTTATTTTGAACGGATAAAATTTATTGTCACCGATTCCGAATGTTTCGATTATTTTCGATCAGTAATGTATTTATGAGTAGATCAACGTTTAATTTGCTGCAATATGTCACCTCGTTCGTCTGCAATCCAGATTTGAATACAAATGTGGATGAATTTCAAAATGCGAAACTTCCAATAACCGAGCCTTCTTTATGCATGCTACCGGTAATTTCGTGCTGAACGTGTTATATACTTTACCTATAATCATTTTGGACCGGAATTTCAACAATAAAAAGTTTTCAATTTTTTGCGAAAATCCCTGATGGTTAGCCTTACTTATTTTGAACGGATAAAATTTATTGTCACCGATTCCGAATGTTTCGATTATTTTCGATCAGTAATGTATTTATGAGTAGATCAACGTTTAATTTGTTGCAATATGTCACCTCGTTCGTCTGCAATCCAGATTCGAACACAAATGTGGATGAATTTCAAAATGCGAAACTTCCAATAACCGAGCCTTCCTTATGTATGCTACCGGTAATTTCGTGCTCAACGTGTTGTATACTTTACCTATAATCATTTTGGACCAGAATTTCAACAATAAAAAGTTTTCAATTTTTTGCGAAAATCCCTGATGGTTAGCCTTACATATTTTGAACGGATAAAATTTATTGTCACCGATTCCGAATGTTTCGATTATTTTCGATCAGTAATGTATTTATGAGTAGATCAACGTTTAATTTGCTGCAATATGTCACTTCGTTCGTCTGCAATCCAGATTTGAATACAAATGTGGATGAATTTCAAAATGCGAAACTTCCAATAACTGAGCCTTCTTTATGCATGCTACCGGTAATTTCGTGCTCAACGTGTTATATACTTTACCTATAATCATTTTGGACCGGAATTTCAACAATAAAAAGTTTTCAATTTTTTGCGAAAATCCCTGATGGGTTAGCCTTACTTATTTTGAACGGATAAAATTTATTGTCACCGATTCCGAATGTTTCGATTATTTTCGATCAGTAATGTATTTATGAGTAGATCAACGTTTAATTTGCTGCAATATGTCACCTCGTTCGTCTGCAATCCAGATTCGAATACAAATGTGGATGAATTTCAAAATGCGAAACTTCCAATAACTGAGCCTTCTTTATGCATGCTACCGGTAATTTCGTGCTCAACGTGTTATATACTTTACCTATAATCATTTTGGACCGGAATTTCAACAATAAAAAGTTTTCAATTTTTTGCGAAAATCCCTGATGGGTTAGCCTTACTTATTTTGAACGGATAAAATTTATTGTCACCGATTCCGAATGTTTCGATTATTTTCGATCAGTAATGTATTTATGAGTAGATCAACGTTTAATTTGCTGCAATATGTCACCTCGTTCGTCTGCAATCCAGATTTGAATACAAATGTGGATGAATTTCAAAATGCGAAACTTCCAATAACCGAGCCTTCTTTATGCATGCTACCGGTAATTTCGTGCTGAACGTGTTATATACTTTACCTATAATCATTTTGGACCGGAATTTCAACAATAAAAAGTTTTCAATTTTTTGCGAAAATCCCTGATGGTTAGCCTTACTTATTTTGAACGGATAAAATTTATTGTCACCGATTCCGAATGTTTCGATTATTTTCGATCAGTAATGTATTTATGAGTAGATCAACGTTTAATTTGCTGCAATATGTCACCTCGTTCGTCTGCAATCCAGATTTGAATACAAATGTGGATGAATTTCAAAATGCGAAACTTCCAATAACCGAGCCTTCTTTATGCATGCTACCGGTAATTTCGTGCTGAACGTGTTATATACTTTACCTATAATCATTTTGGACCGGAATTTCAACAATAAAAAGTTTTCAATTTTTTGCGAAAATCCCTGATGGTTAGCCTTACTTATTTTGAACGGATAAAATTTATTGTCACCGATTCCGAATGTTTCGATTATTTTCGATCAGTAATGTATTTATGAGTAGATCAACGTTTAATTTGCTGCAATATGTCACCTCGTTCGTCTGCAATCCAGATTTGAATACAAATGTGGATGAATTTCAAAATGCGAAACTTCCAATAACCGAGCCTTCTTTATGCATGCTACCGATAATTTCGTGCTGAACGTGTTATATACTTTACCTATAATCATTTTGGACCGGAATTTCAACAATAAAAAGTTTTCAATTTTTTGCGAAAATCCCTGATGGTTAGCCTTACTTATTTTGAACGGATAAAATTTATTGTCACCGATTCCGAATGTTTCGATTATTTTCGATCAGTAATGTATTTATGAGTAGATCAACGTTTAATTTGCTGCAATATGTCACCTCGTTCGTCTGCAATCCAGATTTGAATACAAATGTGGATGAATTTCAAAATGCGAAACTTCCAATAACCGAGCCTTCTTTATGCATGCTACCGGTAATTTCGTGCTGAACGTGTTATATACTTTACCTATAATCATTTTGGACCGGAATTTCAACAATAAAAAGTTTTCAATTTTTTGCGAAAATCCCTGATGGTTAGCCTTACTTATTTTGAACGGATAAAATTTATTGTCACCGATTCCGAATGTTTCGATTATTTTCGATCAGTAATGTATTTATGAGTAGATCAACGTTTAATTTGCTGCAATATGTCACCTCGTTCGTCTGCAATCCAGATTTGAATACAAATGTGGATGAATTTCAAAATGCGAAACTTCCAATAACCGAGCCTTCTTTATGCATGCTACCGATAATTTCGTGCTGAACGTGTTATATACTTTACCTATAATCATTTTGGACCGGAATTTCAACAATAAAAAGTTTTCAATTTTTTGCGAAAATCCCTGATGGTTAGCCTTACTTATTTTGAACGGATAAAATTTATTGTCACCGATTCCGAATGTTTCGATTATTTTCGATCAGTAATGTATTTATGAGTAGATCAACGTTTAATTTGCTGCAATATGTCACCTCGTTCGTCTGCAATCCAGATTTGAATACAAATGTGGATGAATTTCAAAATGCGAAACTTCCAATAACCGAGCCTTCTTTATGCATGCTACCGGTAATTTCGTGCTGAACGTGTTATATACTTTACCTATAATCATTTTGGACCGGAATTTCAACAATAAAAAGTTTTCAATTTTTTGCGAAAATCCCTGATGGTTAGCCTTACTTATTTTGAACGGATAAAATTTATTGTCACCGATTCCGAATGTTTCGATTATTTTCGATCAGTAATGTATTTATGAGTAGATCAACGTTTAATTTGCTGCAATATGTCACCTCGTTCGTCTGCAATCCAGATTTGAATACAAATGTGGATGAATTTCAAAATGCGAAACTTCCAATAACCGAGCCTTCTTTATGCATGCTACCGGTAATTTCGTGCTCAACGTGTTATATACTTTACCTATAATCATTTTGGACCGGAATTTCAACAATAAAAAGTTTTCAATTTTTTGCGAAAATCCCTGATGGTTAGCCTTACTTATTTTGAACGGATAAAATTTATTGTCACCGATTCCGAATGTTTCGATTATTTTCGATCAGTAATGTATTTATGAGTAGATCAACGTTTAATTTGCTGCAATATGTCACCTCGTTCGTCTGCAATCCAGATTTGAATACAAATGTGGATGAATTTCAAAATGCGAAACTTCCAATAACCGAGCCTTCTTTATGCATGCTACCGGTAATTTCGTGCTCAACGTGTTATATACTTTACCTATAATCATTTTGGACCGGAATTTCAACAATAAAAAGTTTTCAATTTTTTGCGAAAATCCCTGATGGTTAGCCTTACTTATTTTGAACGGATAAAATTTATTGTCACCGATTCCGAATGTTTCGATTATTTTCGATCAGTAATGTATTTATGAGTAGATCAACGTTTAATTTGCTGCAATATGTCACCTCGTTCGTCTGCAATCCAGATTTGAATACAAATGTGGATGAATTTCAAAATGCGAAACTTCCAATAACCGAGCCTTCTTTATGCATGCTACCGGTAATTTCGTGCTGAACGTGTTATATACTTTACCTATAATCATTTTGGACCGGAATTTCAACAATAAAAAGTTTTCAATTTTTTGCGAAAATCCCTGATGGTTAGCCTTACTTATTTTGAACGGATAAAATTTATTGTCACCGATTCCGAATGTTTCGATTATTTTCGATCAGTAATGTATTTATGAGTAGATCAACGTTTAATTTGCTGCAATATGTCACCTCGTTCGTCTGCAATCCAGATTTGAATACAAATGTGGATGAATTTCAAAATGCGAAACTTCCAATAACCGAGCCTTCTTTATGCATGCTACCGGTAATTTCGTGCTCAACGTGTTATATACTTTACCTATAATCATTTTGGACCGGAATTTCAACAATAAAAAGTTTTCAATTTTTTGCGAAAATCCCTGATGGTTAGCCTTACTTATTTTGAACGGATAAAATTTATTGTCACCGATTCCGAATGTTTCGATTATTTTCGATCAGTAATGTATTTATGAGTAGATCAACGTTTAATTTGCTGCAATATGTCACCTCGTTCGTCTGCAATCCAGATTTGAATACAAATGTGGATGAATTTCAAAATGCGAAACTTCCAATAACCGAGCCTTCTTTATGCATGCTACCGGTAATTTCGTGCTCAACGTGTTATATACTTTACCTATAATCATTTTGGACCGGAATTTCAACAATAAAAAGTTTTCAATTTTTTGCGAAAATCCCTGATGGTTAGCCTTACTTATTTTGAACGGATAAAATTTATTGTCACCGATTCCGAATGTTTCGATTATTTTCGATCAGTAATGTATTTATGAGTAGATCAACGTTTAATTTGCTGCAATATGTCACCTCGTTCGTCTGCAATCCAGATTTGAATACAAATGTGGATGAATTTCAAAATGCGAAACTTCCAATAACTGAGCCTTCTTTATGCATGCTACCGGTAATTTCGTGCTCAACGTGTTATATACTTTACCTATAATCATTTTGGACCGGAATTTCAACAATAAAAAGTTTTCAATTTTTTGCGAAAATCCCTGATGGTTAGCCTTACTTATTTTGAACGGATAAAATTTATTGTCACCGATTCCGAATGTTTCGATTATTTTCGATCAGTAATGTATTTATGAGTAGATCAACGTTTAATTTGCTGCCATATGTCACCTCGTTCGTCTGCAATCCAGATTTGAATACAAATGTGGATGAATTTCAAAATGCGAAACTTCCAATAACCGAGCCTTCTTTATGCATGCTACCGGTAATTTCGTGCTGAACGTGTTATATACTTTACCTATAATCATTTTGGACCGGAATTTCAACAATAAAAAGTTTTCAATTTTTTGCGAAAATCCCTGATGGTTAGTTAGCCTTACATATTTTGAACGGATAAAATTTATTGTCACCGATTCCGAATGTTTCGATTATTTTCGATCAGTAATGTATTTATGAGTAGATCAACGTTTAATTTGCTGCAATATGTCACTTCGTTCGTCTGCAATCCAGATTTGAATACAAATATGGATGAATTTCAAAATGCGAAACTTCCAATAACTGAGCCTTCTTTATGCATGCTACCGGTAATTTCGTGCTCAACGTGTTATATACTTTACCTATAATCATTTTGGACCGGAATTTCAACAATAAAAAGTTTTCAATTTTTTGCGAAAATCCCTGATGGTTAGTTAGCCTTACATATTTTGAACGGATAAAATTTATTGTCACCGATTCCGAATGTTTCGATTATTTTCGATCAGTAATGTATTTATGAGTAGATCAACGTTTAATTTGCTGCAATATGTCACCTCGTTCGTCTGCAATCCAGATTTGAATACAAATGTGGATGAATTTCAAAATGCGAAACTTCCAATAACCGAGCCTTCTTTATGCATGCTACCGGTAATTTCGTGCTGAACGTATTATATACTTTACCTATAATCATTTTGGACCGGAATTTCAACAATAAAAAGTTTTCAATTTTTTGCGAAAATCCCTGATGGGTTAGCCTTACTTATTTTGAACGGATAAAATTTATTGTCACCGATTCCGAATGTTTCGATTATTTTCGATCAGTAATGTATTTATGAGTAGATCAACGTTTAATTTGCTGCAATATGTCACCTCGTTCGTCTGCAATCCAGATTTGAATACAAATGTGGATGAATTTCTAAATGCGAAACTTCCAATAACCGAGCCTTCTTTATGCATGCTACCGGTAATTTCGTGCTGAACGTGTTATATACTTTACCTATAATCATTTTGGACCGGAATTTCAACAATAAAAAGTTTTCAATTTTTTGCGAAAATCCCTGATGGTTGTTAGCCTTACTTATTTTGAACGGATAAAATTTATTGTCACCGATTCCGAATGTTTCGATTATTTTCGATCAGTAATGTATTTATGAGTAGATCAACGTTTAATTTGCTGCAATATGTCACCTCGTTCGTCTGCAATCCAGATTTGAATACAAATGTGGATGAATTTCAAAATGCGAAACTTCCAATAACCGAGCCTTCTTTATGCATGCTACCGGTAATTTCGTGCTGAACGTGTTATATACTTTACCTATAATCATTTTGGACCGGAATTTCAACAATAAAAAGTTTTCAATTTTTTGCGAAAATCCCTGATGGTTAGCCTTACTTATTTTGAACGGGTAAAATTTATTGTCACCGATTCCGAATGTTTCGATTATTTTCGATCAGTAATGTATTTATGAGTAGATCAACGTTTAATTTGCTGCAATATGTCACCTCGTTCGTCTGCAATCCAGATTTGAATACAAATGTGGATGAATTTCAAAATGCGAAACTTCCAATAACCGAGCCTTCTTTATGCATGCTACCGGTAATTTCGTGCTGAACGTGTTATATACTTTACCTATAATCATTTTGGACCGGAATTTCAACAATAAAAAGTTTTCAATTTTTTGCGAAAATCCCTGATGGTGCCTTACTTATTTTGAACGGGTAAAATTTATTGTCACCGATTCCGAATGTTTCGATTATTTTCGATCAGTAATGTATTTATGAGTAGATCAACGTTTAATTTGCTGCAATATGTCACCTCGTTCGTCTGCAATCCAGATTTGAATACAAATGTGGATGAATTTCAAAATGCGAAACTTCCAATAACCGAGCCTTCTTTATGCATGCTACCGGTAATTTCGTGCTGAACGTGTTATATACTTTACCTATAATCATTTTGGACCGGAATTTCAACAATAAAAAGTTTTCAATTTTTTGCGAAAATCCCTGATGGTTAGCCTTACTTATTTTGAACGGATAAAATTTATTGTCACCGATTCCGAATGTTTCGATTATTTTCGATCAGTAATGTATTTATGAGTAGATCAACGTTTAATTTGCTGCAATATGTCACCTCGTTCGTCTGCAATCCAGATTTGAATACAAATGTGGATGAATTTCAAAATGCGAAACTTCCAATAACCGAGCCTTCTTTATGCATGCTACCGGTAATTTCGTGCTGAACGTGTTATATACTTTACCTATAATCATTTTGGACCGGAATTTCAACAATAAAAAGTTTTCAATTTTTTGCGAAAATCCCTGATGGTTAGCCTTACTTATTTTGAACGGATAAAATTTATTGTCACCGATTCCGAATGTTTCGATTATTTTCGATCAGTAATGTATTTATGAGTAGATCAACGTTTAATTTGCTGCAATATGTCACCTCGTTCGTCTGCAATCCAGATTTGAATACAAATGTGGATGAATTTCAAAATGCGAAACTTCCAATAACCGAGCCTTCTTTATGCATGCTACCGGTAATTTCGTGCTGAACGTGTTATATACTTTACCTATAATCATTTTGGACCGGAATTTCAACAATAAAAAGTTTTCAATTTTTTGCGAAAATCCCTGATGGTTAGCCTTACTTATTTTGAACGGATAAAATTTATTGTCACCGATTCCGAATGTTTCGATTATTTTCGATCAGTAATGTATTTATGAGTAGATCAACGTTTAATTTGCTGCAATATGTCACCTCGTTCGTCTGCAATCCAGATTTGAATACAAATGTGGATGAATTTCAAAATGCGAAACTTCCAATAACCGAGCCTTCTTTATGCATGCTACCGATAATTTCGTGCTGAACGTGTTATATACTTTACCTATAATCATTTTGGACCGGAATTTCAACAATAAAAAGTTTTCAATTTTTTGCGAAAATCCCTGATGGTTAGCCTTACTTATTTTGAACGGATAAAATTTATTGTCACCGATTCCGAATGTTTCGATTATTTTCGATCAGTAATGTATTTATGAGTAGATCAACGTTTAATTTGCTGCAATATGTCACCTCGTTCGTCTGCAATCCAGATTTGAATACAAATGTGGATGAATTTCAAAATGCGAAACTTCCAATAACCGAGCCTTCTTTATGCATGCTACCGGTAATTTCGTGCTGAACGTGTTATATACTTTACCTATAATCATTTTGGACCGGAATTTCAACAATAAAAAGTTTTCAATTTTTTGCGAAAATCCCTGATGGTTAGCCTTACTTATTTTGAACGGATAAAATTTATTGTCACCGATTCCGAATGTTTCGATTATTTTCGATCAGTAATGTATTTATGAGTAGATCAACGTTTAATTTGCTGCAATATGTCACCTCGTTCGTCTGCAATCCAGATTTGAATACAAATGTGGATGAATTTCAAAATGCGAAACTTCCAATAACCGAGCCTTCTTTATGCATGCTACCGATAATTTCGTGCTGAACGTGTTATATACTTTACCTATAATCATTTTGGACCGGAATTTCAACAATAAAAAGTTTTCAATTTTTTGCGAAAATCCCTGATGGTTAGCCTTACTTATTTTGAACGGATAAAATTTATTGTCACCGATTCCGAATGTTTCGATTATTTTCGATCAGTAATGTATTTATGAGTAGATCAACGTTTAATTTGCTGCAATATGTCACCTCGTTCGTCTGCAATCCAGATTTGAATACAAATGTGGATGAATTTCAAAATGCGAAACTTCCAATAACCGAGCCTTCTTTATGCATGCTACCGGTAATTTCGTGCTGAACGTGTTATATACTTTACCTATAATCATTTTGGACCGGAATTTCAACAATAAAAAGTTTTCAATTTTTTGCGAAAATCCCTGATGGTTAGCCTTACTTATTTTGAACGGATAAAATTTATTGTCACCGATTCCGAATGTTTCGATTATTTTCGATCAGTAATGTATTTATGAGTAGATCAACGTTTAATTTGCTGCAATATGTCACCTCGTTCGTCTGCAATCCAGATTTGAATACAAATGTGGATGAATTTCAAAATGCGAAACTTCCAATAACCGAGCCTTCTTTATGCATGCTACCGGTAATTACGTGCTGAACGTGTTATATACTTTACCTATAATCATTTTGGACCGGAATTTCAACAATAAAAAGTTTTCAATTTTTTGCGAAAATCCCTGATGGTTAGCCTTACTTATTTTGAACGGATAAAATTTATTGTCACCGATTCCGAATGTTTCGATTATTTTCGATCAGTAATGTATTTATGAGTAGATCAACGTTTAATTTGCTGCAATATGTCACCTCGTTCGTCTGCAATCCAGATTTGAATACAAATGTGGATGAATTTCAAAATGCGAAACTTCCAATAACCGGGCCTTCTTTATGCATGCTACCGGTAATTTCGTGCTCAACGTGTTATATACTTTACCTATAATCATTTTGGACCGGAATTTCAACAATAAAAAGTTTTCAATTTTTTGCGAAAATCCCTGATGGTTAGCCTTACTTATTTTGAACGGATAAAATTTATTGTCACCGATTCCGAATGTTTCGATTATTTTCGATCAGTAATGTATTTATGAGTAGATCAACGTTTAATTTGCTGCAATATGTCACCTCGTTCGTCTGCAATCCAGATTTGAATACAAATGTGGATGAATTTCAAAATGCGAAACTTCCAATAACCGAGCCTTCTTTATGCATGCTACCGGTAATTTCGTGCTCAACGTGTTATATACTTTACCTATAATCATTTTGGACCGGAATTTCAACAATAAAAAGTTTTCAATTTTTTGCGAAAATCCCTGATGGTTAGCCTTACTTATTTTGAACGGATAAAATTTATTGTCACCGATTCCGAATGTTTCGATTATTTTCGATCAGTAATGTATTTATGAGTAGATCAACGTTTAATTTGCTGCAATATGTCACCTCGTTCGTCTGCAATCCAGATTTGAATACAAATGTGGATGAATTTCAAAATGCGAAACTTCCAATAACCGAGCCTTCTTTATGCATGCTACCGGTAATTTCGTGCTGAACGTGTTATATACTTTACCTATAATCATTTTGGACCGGAATTTCAACAATAAAAAGTTTTCAATTTTTTGCGAAAATCCCTGATGGTTAGCCTTACTTATTTTGAACGGATAAAATTTATTGACAACCGATTCCGAATGTTTCGATTATTTTCGATCAGTAATGTATTTATGAGTAGATCAACGTTTAATTTGCTGCAATATGTCACTTCGTTCGTCTGCAATCCAGATTTGAATACAAATGTGGATGAATTTCAAAATGCGAAACTTCCAATAACCGAGCCTTCTTTATGCATGCTACCGGTAATTTCGTGCTCAACGTGTTATATACTTTACCTATAATCATTTTGGACCGGAATTTCAACAATAAAAAGTTTTCAATTTTTTGCGAAAATCCCTGATGGTTAGCCTTACTTATTTTGAACGGATAAAATTTATTGTCACCTCAATATGTCACCTCGTTCGTCTGCAATCCAGATTTGAATACAAATGTGGATGAATTTCAAAATGCGAAACTTCCAATAACCGAGCCTTCTTTATGCATGCTACCGGTAATTTCGTGCTCAACGTGTTATATACTTTACCTATAATCATTTTGGACCGGAATTTCAACAATAAAAAGTTTTCAATTTTTTGCGAAAATCCCTGATGGTTAGCCTTACTTATTTTGAACGGATAAAATTTATTGTCACCTCAATATGTCACCTCGTTCGTCTGCAATCCAGATTTGAATACAAATGTGGATGAATTTCAAAATGCGAAACTTCCAATAACCGAGCCTTCTTTATGCATGCTACCGGTAATTTCGTGCTCAACGTGTTATATACTTTACCTATAATCATTTTGGACCGGAATTTCAACAATAAAAAGTTTTCAATTTTTTGCGAAAATCCCTGATGGTTAGCCTTACTTATTTTGAACGGATAAAATTTATTGTCACCGATTCCGAATGTTTCGATTATTTTCGATCAGTAATGTATTTATGAGTAGATCAACGTTTAATTTGCTGCAATATGTCACCTCGTTCGTCTGCAATCCAGATTTGAATACAAATGTGGATGAATTTCAAAATGCGAAACTTCCAATAACCGAGCCTTCTTTATGCATGCTACCGGTAATTTCGTGCTGAACGTGTTATATACTTTACCTATAATCATTTTGGACCGGAATTTCAACAATAAAAAGTTTTCAATTTTTTGCGAAAATCCCTGATGGTTAGCCTTACTTATTTTGAACGGATAAAATTTATTGTCACCGATTCCGAATGTTTCGATTATTTTCGATCAGTAATGTATTTATGAGTAGATCAACGTTTAATTTGCTGCAATATGTCACCTCGTTCGTCTGCAATCCAGATTTGAATACAAATGTGGATGAATTTCAAAATGCGAAACTTCCAATAACCGAGCCTTCTTTATGCATGCTACCGGTAATTTCGTGCTGAACGTGTTATATACTTTACCTATAATCATTTTGGACCGGAATTTCAACAATAAAAAGTTTTCAATTTTTTGCGAAAATCCCTGATGGTTAGCCTTACTTATTTTGAACGGATAAAATTTATTGTCACCGATTCCGAATGTTTCGATTATTTTCGATCAGTAATGTATTTATGAGTAGATCAACGTTTAATTTGCTGCAATATGTCACCTCGTTCGTCTGCAATCCAGATTTGAATACAAATGTGGATGAATTTCAAAATGCGAAACTTCCAATAACCGAGCCTTCTTTATGCATGCTACCGATAATTTCGTGCTGAACGTGTTATATACTTTACCTATAATCATTTTGGACCGGAATTTCAACAATAAAAAGTTTTCAATTTTTTGCGAAAATCCCTGATGGTTAGCCTTACTTATTTTGAACGGATAAAATTTATTGTCACCGATTCCGAATGTTTCGATTATTTTCGATCAGTAATGTATTTATGAGTAGATCAACGTTTAATTTGCTGCAATATGTCACCTCGTTCGTCTGCAATCCAGATTTGAATACAAATGTGGATGAATTTCAAAATGCGAAACTTCCAATAACCGAGCCTTCTTTATGCATGCTACCGGTAATTTCGTGCTGAACGTGTTATATACTTTACCTATAATCATTTTGGACCGGAATTTCAACAATAAAAAGTTTTCAATTTTTTGCGAAAATCCCTGATGGTTAGCCTTACTTATTTTGAACGGATAAAATTTATTGTCACCGATTCCGAATGTTTCGATTATTTTCGATCAGTAATGTATTTATGAGTAGATCAACGTTTAATTTGCTGCAATATGTCACCTCGTTCGTCTGCAATCCAGATTTGAATACAAATGTGGATGAATTTCAAAATGCGAAACTTCCAATAACCGAGCCTTCTTTATGCATGCTACCGATAATTTCGTGCTGAACGTGTTATATACTTTACCTATAATCATTTTGGACCGGAATTTCAACAATAAAAAGTTTTCAATTTTTTGCGAAAATCCCTGATGGTTAGCCTTACTTATTTTGAACGGATAAAATTTATTGTCACCGATTCCGAATGTTTCGATTATTTTCGATCAGTAATGTATTTATGAGTAGATCAACGTTTAATTTGCTGCAATATGTCACCTCGTTCGTCTGCAATCCAGATTTGAATACAAATGTGGATGAATTTCAAAATGCGAAACTTCCAATAACCGAGCCTTCTTTATGCATGCTACCGGTAATTTCGTGCTGAACGTGTTATATACTTTACCTATAATCATTTTGGACCGGAATTTCAACAATAAAAAGTTTTCAATTTTTTGCGAAAATCCCTGATGGTTAGCCTTACTTATTTTGAACGGATAAAATTTATTGTCACCGATTCCGAATGTTTCGATTATTTTCGATCAGTAATGTATTTATGAGTAGATCAACGTTTAATTTGCTGCAATATGTCACCTCGTTCGTCTGCAATCCAGATTTGAATACAAATGTGGATGAATTTCAAAATGCGAAACTTCCAATAACCGAGCCTTCTTTATGCATGCTACCGGTAATTACGTGCTGAACGTGTTATATACTTTACCTATAATCATTTTGGACCGGAATTTCAACAATAAAAAGTTTTCAATTTTTTGCGAAAATCCCTGATGGTTAGCCTTACTTATTTTGAACGGATAAAATTTATTGTCACCGATTCCGAATGTTTCGATTATTTTCGATCAGTAATGTATTTATGAGTAGATCAACGTTTAATTTGCTGCAATATGTCACCTCGTTCGTCTGCAATCCAGATTTGAATACAAATGTGGATGAATTTCAAAATGCGAAACTTCCAATAACCGGGCCTTCTTTATGCATGCTACCGGTAATTTCGTGCTCAACGTGTTATATACTTTACCTATAATCATTTTGGACCGGAATTTCAACAATAAAAAGTTTTCAATTTTTTGCGAAAATCCCTGATGGTTAGCCTTACTTATTTTGAACGGATAAAATTTATTGTCACCGATTCCGAATGTTTCGATTATTTTCGATCAGTAATGTATTTATGAGTAGATCAACGTTTAATTTGCTGCAATATGTCACCTCGTTCGTCTGCAATCCAGATTTGAATACAAATGTGGATGAATTTCAAAATGCGAAACTTCCAATAACCGAGCCTTCTTTATGCATGCTACCGGTAATTTCGTGCTGAACGTGTTATATACTTTACCTATAATCATTTTGGACCGGAATTTCAACAATAAAAAGTTTTCAATTTTTTGCGAAAATCCCTGATGGTTAGCCTTACTTATTTTGAACGGATAAAATTTATTGTCACCGATTCCGAATGTTTCGATTATTTTCGATCAGTAATGTATTTATGAGTAGATCAACGTTTAATTTGCTGCAATATGTCACCTCGTTCGTCTGCAATCCAGATTTGAATACAAATGTGGATGAATTTCAAAATGCGAAACTTCCAATAACCGAGCCTTCTTTATGCATGCTACCGGTAATTTCGTGCTCAACGTGTTATATACTTTACCTATAATCATTTTGGACCGGAATTTCAACAATAAAAAGTTTTCAATTTTTTGCGAAAATCCCTGATGGTTAGCCTTACTTATTTTGAACGGATAAAATTTATTGACAACCGATTCCGAATGTTTCGATTATTTTCGATCAGTAATGTATTTATGAGTAGATCAACGTTTAATTTGCTGCAATATGTCACTTCGTTCGTCTGCAATCCAGATTTGAATACAAATGTGGATGAATTTCAAAATGCGAAACTTCCAATAACCGAGCCTTCTTTATGCATGCTACCGGTAATTTCGTGCTCAACGTGTTATATACTTTACCTATAATCATTTTGGACCGGAATTTCAACAATAAAAAGTTTTCAATTTTTTGCGAAAATCCCTGATGGTTAGCCTTACTTATTTTGAACGGATAAAATTTATTGTCACCTCAATATGTCACCTCGTTCGTCTGCAATCCAGATTTGAATACAAATGTGGATGAATTTCAAAATGCGAAACTTCCAATAACCGAGCCTTCTTTATGCATGCTACCGGTAATTTCGTGCTCAACGTGTTATATACTTTACCTATAATCATTTTGGACCGGAATTTCAACAATAAAAAGTTTTCAATTTTTTGCGAAAATCCCTGATGGTTAGCCTTACTTATTTTGAACGGATAAAATTTATTGTCACCTCAATATGTCACCTCGTTCGTCTGCAATCCAGATTTGAATACAAATGTGGATGAATTTCAAAATGCGAAACTTCCAATAACCGAGCCTTCTTTATGCATGCTACCGGTAATTTCGTGCTCAACGTGTTATATACTTTACCTATAATCATTTTGGACCGGAATTTCAACAATAAAAAGTTTTCAATTTTTTGCGAAAATCCCTGATGGTTAGCCTTACTTATTTTGAACGGATAAAATTTATTGTCACCGATTCCGAATGTTTCGATTATTTTCGATCAGTAATGTATTTATGAGTAGATCAACGTTTAATTTGCTGCAATATGTCACCTCGTTCGTCTGCAATCCAGATTTGAATACAAATGTGGATGAATTTCAAAATGCGAAACTTCCAATAACCGAGCCTTCTTTATGCATGCTACCGGTAATTTCGTGCTGAACGTGTTATATACTTTACCTATAATCATTTTGGACCGGAATTTCAACAATAAAAAGTTTTCAATTTTATGCAAAAATCCCTGATGGCTAGCCTTACTTATTTTGAACGGATAAAATTTGTTGTCACCGATTCCGAATGTTTCGATTATTTTCGATCAGTAATGTATTTATGAGTAGATCAACGTTTAATTTGCTGCAATATGTCACCTCGTTCGTCTGCAATCCAGATTTGAATACAAATGTGGATGAATTTCAAAATGCGAAACTTCCAATAACCGAGCCTTCTTTATGCATGCTACCGGTAATTTCGTGCTGAACGTGTTATATACTTTACCTATAATCATTTTGGACCGGAATTTCAACAATAAAAAGTTTTCAATTTTATGCAAAAATCCCTGATGGCTAGCCTTACTTATTTTGAACGGATAAAATTTGTTGTCACCGATTCCGAATGTTTCGATTATTTTCGATCAGTAATGTATTTATGAGTAGATCAACGTTTAATTTGCTGCAATTAAGGAATCCAAGTCGGTTCTACCCGAATTCGTGTAGTTGGGCAATTACTTACACCCCAGAGACACCTGAAACCATCGGGCATCGTCGCAAACAACCGAAACCGACAACCCTCCTATGCATCTGAACGAAAATGGAAAAAACATAAACGTATGTACTACGGAATCCAATTACCCGACTAGGGAGTCCAATTACCCGAATTTCGGGTACCCGACTTTCGTTCCGTTTTTTTACCATTACCCCACCGGTTTCTACAAACATACGTTTCTATTTTTTTTTCATTTTCGTTAAGATGCATAGGAGGGTTGTCGGTTTCGGTATTTTGCGGCGATGCCCGATGGTTTCGGGTGTCTCTGGGGGTGAGTAATTGCCCAACTACACGAAGTCGGGTAGAACCGACTTGGATTTCCTAGCTGCAATATGTCACCTCGTTCGTCTGCAATCCAGATTTGAATACAAATGTGGATGAATTTCAAAATGCGAAACGTCCAATAACCGAGCCTTCCTTATGCATCCTACCGGTAATTTCGTGCTCAACGTGTTATATACTTTACCTATAATCATTTTGAACCGGAATTTCAACAATAAAAAGTTTTCAATTTGTTTACGGAAAAACCTGATGCCCTGAACCCTGAGCCTTACAGATTTTCAACGGATAAAATTTACTGTTACCGATTCTGTATGTTGTGGTTATTATGAGTTTATGGCGTAATTTTGAGTAGAGCTGCGCTTAAGTTGTACGTGGAAAGCGCGGTTATTGGAAGTATCGTGTTATGAAATCCTGTCAACTTTTGTAATCAAACCTGGATTGCAGGCGAACAAGACGACATATTCCAACAATCCTTTTTAATTTTCTATTCAGAACCATAACAATACCAGCTGGAACAACTACAACTTTACTCAAAAACAGCAACCATAAGTCAGAACAATATAAACTCATTAGAACCAGCAGGATGAGTGTGATCCGCCAGCAAGAATCATATGAGGTGATACCGTGTTACAATGAGCATGAAGCTTTATTCATCATTGTGCACTACCAACAATTATAGCCGGCTTCAAATTATCGACAGCCGGATCCATGAAAATCCAACCGATATTTTGATATTTACAACAATAATTTTGGCACTTGCACAATGATCGCAGTACAAGTTGGATGCTAATGCATAACATGAGGTTTCAGCCGGAACGATGAAAACGTTTTACACTCCAATGCCAACTCATCCACAAACATTTTAATTTTTTTTTATTTTATTTTATCGTTTACAGAAATGTTATTTGCAGATAAATCTTCTTCATCTGTTTTTGATTCTTATAAATAGAACAAGTGCTCTTGTTGGTCTCGGCTTTTTATAAATCATCGCAAGTTTTCCACATGCCACCGTTTCTAAATGCATGTACAATAAAATACTCATTTGGACCGTCGTATTCAATTACATATCGCAAATTAAACAATTTATTAGCTGAATCCACCGATTTAGTTATGTCACTCAAAGGACGTGTTTGCTCTTTTTCTAGGGACTCTAACGGCTCGACCTCCAATACCATTACACTATTATACACTTTATTTTCATTATATAAGATGCAACAGCTACCGTAATATTTCCGAATATTTATGCAAGCACAAGCATATTGTGCCATAGCTGGTTTCGCTGAAAAGGGTACGATTCCGGCTGACTTTATATGGTTCCGGCTGCTATTGTAGTGGTTCCGTCCGATCTTGGTAGCATTTAAGTGCATTGTGCTCATTGTGCAAACTCCCAATGATTCCGGCTGGTTTTAAATGGTTCCGGCTGGCTTTATAAGGTTCCGAATGAAAATCAGATAGTGCTCAATGATGCACAATACATTCTGCTCGACAACAACACGTTCTCGTTCACGTTGTTCTACCGAAAATATTGCTACAGTGAGAAAAAGTGTTGCAGAGAACACGTATAAATTAAATCCTTTTATCTTTCATGACTATCGCCTCCGTTTACAATTAGGTACCTGTTAATCTATGAATGTGCGCTGCGGTACCCAAACATGAACATCTCTCTTTGAATGTAATGGGGTGGTTCGTAGTTTTTGTTAGAAGTTTTTTGACCAAGCAATCGCCTCGTTTTTAAGATTTGTTTCTGATATCCTGAAACTCACGAATAATTTATGTATGCAGGTAATATAAAATGACCAATATAAATTTAAAATTTAACTAGATTTATTCATTAGAAAATTACAACAATGTTTCTGGCATAGCAACTGCCATTCAAACACTCATAATATCATTTTGGTAATGTCCATTCATCATTTTGATAACGCAGAATTGGTTCATCCGTTAATTGGTTACCATACACGCTCCGTAATCGTTTTAACACCTCCGCCTGAATCATATCAATTTGATCACTGGGACAATAATCATCATCTGTTGACCGTGAAATTGTCACCAAAATCGGATGATGGATTTGTATTTTGCGTAAAAAAATTTCAAACATTTCCAGTAATTTGTTTATCTCGCTGGGCGTTGATTTATGATGCGGTAATTCAATTTTATCAATGGTACAACCGGCATTATACACGAGTAACCAATCAATATCATTATCATCGTAATGGTCGGTGATAATTTCGATTAGGTTAATGATTTTTTCGCGATAGCATTTGGTTTTGGTGGTCCATTTGAAATCATCGAGATTTCTATTTTTGTTCAATTCATTGAATATTAATTCGAGCTCGTCCAGTTGGGATTCACGATTTTTTGATAATTTCCAAATCTCAGCGGGTTCGCTATCACGCTTATCCTCCATATCGTAATCAAAAATCGGTTTTAGCGTATCAAGCAATTTAATTTTGGGATATAATGTTCGAAATGGGTTTAGAGTACTGAAAAAGTCGAGATCTACGTCCAAGATAAAATTATCACTAGTAATTGGGTCAAACATTGTTTCATAATTTTCTTCTTCATTCGCCTCATCAACCGTATGGTCTAACGTACGGACACATAGTTTAATTAATTTACTATTTATCATTTCGGTGTCGGGTGCATAAGTACCCTCCGACAAAAAATAGCCTTCTGGCGAATTAGTTCGTATCCTACCATACGAATCACCTATTAAAAATTCGTAATCTCCATTTGGGAATTGTTGTGCCCACTGTGGCTTCATCCAAACAACGTGATCAACATGACCTCCATAGCACATCGGCATTATCCAATTCTCGATACTCAGCTCGTCGAGCAGCTTATCCTTATCATACACAAATTCTGCAGGCATGGTTCTCGGTATTGTCAAATCCGGATGTGAATCAAAATGCAGCATATAGTTTTTCTGGAATTTGAGGTGGCGCGATCCCAACGACCGGTAAATAATTTCCAGCACTTCATTATGATTCTCAACTATAAAAATTGGTATTTTGACAAATTTTTTTGGATGGATAGTTTTTGGTGTTGTTGTAGACATCGTTATGGCACTTTGGATGTCTAGAAATAGAGAATAAGACATAAAATGTAACTCAAAAAAGAACCATTACTCTTGATAAGTCCCACAGTGTTTTCGCGTTAAAACCGCTATAAAATCCTGTTCAATGCACACAGTAAAATAAAATTAAACAACTTTCTCGTATACAAGTAATTAGTATACGGCAGTGGGTGGCTGCTGAAGTGATTTGTTTTTGTTGTACTCCCAGATAAAAACATAAAAAAAGGAAATTGAATTTTCTACGTACATACCGCCATCGTGTTCGCACATTGAATTCGAAATGCGAATCAACGTCATATTTTGACGTAATTTCCACACAAGCATAGAAGAAAACCAAACCGAATAAAAACAAAACAAAAACGGGGAAAAATTAATTAGGCGGAGGAATTCGCAGAATTTGAGATTTGATTTCGTTGTTACGGATGATAAGAGACGCGCACAATGTATATCAAAACAAGTAACCGAAGTAAATTGATGAAGTTTAAATTTAGAATTCATCGAAAAATTTGGTTGTTTTGCGGTTTATTAGACACTGGAGTCTGGAGGGCAATTTGATTGGTTTTATCGTTAACGTCCATATTCCATTGACGTGCATAGTACATTGTTACAGTTAAGTTCTAAGAATTATTATTCAATATTCCGACAGAATTTTTCTGAACGAACATCAAAAGATTTTTTATTTGTAACATCCTTTCCAAATTCATAGTACGGAACCTTAAACGTATTTTATATTTAACCCTTAAGGACGCTTAAAACAATTGAAATCAACTGAATTGGATGAGCTTACACGAGTGTCCCCAAATTCAAAAAGTAGTGAATGAGACACCGCGCCATTGAAATACAAACCAAAGAGCTAAATTCAATTGTTTGAGGCGGGTGGCGAGTGACTATTGTTGGCTTATAGGGTGAATTTATGTTTTGTTAGTTGGGAATTATAATAAATTGGGTGATACGCAACACTGTATTAAAAATTAATAAAAAAATATGTCACCACTTCCGGTTAACTCACAACAAGAGATAGCCGTGTTTTTATTTACCAAAAACCTGTTTTTCAACAACTATCTTACTTAGCAACTAGTGGTGTAAAATCATCGACCCAGCGCATTGTTCGCATATACACAGTACGTGACACATTAAAAATTGAATACATCGAACTGACCTAGTAGATGATTCCTGCGCAATCAGAGGACCTCACGACAAGCCCATCAACTTAGTCAACACCATTCAGGATCGAGTCAGGTGACATAATATTGAATAAGTGGAGAATTCAAAAGGGCAAACAATAACAACCCAACTTCTCCAAATAGCGTGTACACGTGGTTGCTTACACAAGAGATATTGGAGCACGCACATTACCAGCGACAGAAAGGATCGTGAACGTATCCGGTTATGTGGTAGATTGTTGAATATTGACAGAAAATTCGTCCAACGGGACATTGTTAGATGATAAGATGACCCCTTATAGAGATGAGTCTATATGAACCAAGAAATTCAAGCAAGTTCCGAAATCTTGACAAATATTGTTCATTTTTTAATATGTCGTGCTGGCTTAAAATTTTTTTGAATTTGTCGGACGATCTGGTCTTGGGACGAAAATGATGATGATTGAATCATATCTCCTGGAGTTTGGCTGAAGAAGCTTCGAAATCGCATCGCAATGCAGTTCTCAAGCCTAATAGTACGAGTGGTAAAAATTTAGTCCACTGTGGGTCGTTCATACTCATTATTGATGCTTTGAAGCTACGGTGCCACTATTTCCACCATCGTCAACCATCGTTGCAGGCCGGGTTTTAAGCTGTCGTACGCTTGCCTTGAAATCCAGAAATGGGACTCTCTGTCGGAGACTATAACGGATCGAAAATCAAACCAACTAATTAATAATGGCCTTAAGTCACTTATCCGATTAGCTTGACAACGAAATTCATCCCCAAATTTGAGATATTGTGAAATCAACGAATACCAGGTATCGGAATTTTTTGATAATGTTTGGTCTTTTCGTACCAGTGGAAACGTCACAAAATAAAAATTGGTTCGATTCAAAAACTGGAATCCGCTATAAGTGCGTAATCGTGCAGTATATCAGCAGTGTATTGACTTATCAGATCCAAATGCCGCACTGGTGGAGCGGTGCTTTCTTTAGATTTGGATGTATCGCGTACATGTGATTTGTGATCAGTTCTATATTATAAGTGTTTTATTGCTGCATATATAGCTGTGTCTCTAACCCGCGTCTGTTGGTTTTCGCAAAACCTAGTGGTTGCCAACCTTCAGTTTCGTATTATTGTACCACGGCTCAGATTGATTGACAGTTGTTTGTCGTTTATCTTTTGACCTTTTAGAAACTCGTATAATTCGCCGCATTAATAATTCAACACGGCCAAGAACCGTTGAATACCTTTAGTGGTGGTTGGACACTCGAAAATTGTTAATGTCTCAACTGGTATATCGAAGCCTTCGGAACTAATTTGTTTCTCCCCAAAATTTTTTTAAATTTATCTGATCAGACCGGCGTAAGTGGTGGATCGAAAAATTAAGTGAATGAGTAAATGGAATGTCTGAGCCGCATTCCGTAATCCGAACACTATACGGGGGAACTCAAACAAACACTCGTGGATTACATATGGCCGTTTTTTCGATTGAAGGATCGTGCTTTGTTTTATGCTTCAACCAGCGGTAGTCTCCGTATAACCGCCAACCACTGTTCTTTTTCTTGCCTGATTGGTTTTCGAAGGCTGGTATACCACCAGTTGACTAAACCTGAAATCGCCGGCAGTTACAATTTTCCTTTCTTTTACGTAGTAAATCATGAAAAATGTTGATGATTAGATTTTTGCAAATTTACCATTTTCTATATCGCTGAGCCAAAAATTCCTTTTTTAAAAAATGTCTGTGGGTATGTGTATGATCTCAGACTGATCGGGGTCAAATTTCATACTTTGGGTTTTCCATAAATTGGGATATCCCAGTGATTTTTAGCTGAAAACGGGCCACCGGAAGTGGCAGCTTCCTTAGGAGCTTCCTCGATTTTGCAACTAATTCTTTTGAAAAGTATGGCAATTACAGAAAAAGGATTATGAACTAAAAGATTCCAAAATTATTTTGCAAAAATGTCAGTTCAAATCAGTTTTCCAAAACTTAAGTGGAAATTACCCTTTTTGACAAAAACAGATTTTCAACAAAAATTTGGCATTCAAGGTTTTTCCCTAAATTGGGAGATCCCAGTTATTTTTCTCCGAAATCGGTTCACTGGAAGTGGCAACTTCCATAGGAGCTTTTTCGGTTTTTGCAAATGCTTTAGTAAGCTATATAGCATTTACAAAAAACGGTTAAAAACAAACAGATTGTAAATTAATTTTCAAAAAAATTACGAGTAGTTCAGATTATTTTTAAAAATTTTACCGGAAATCACGAGTTTAGAGAAAAAAATTCATTTCACCAAAATTCGGCATCTCTAACGTCCAGGCGGATTGACTATTCAGAATAAAACATCATACTTAAACGTTTTCTATTAGTTCGGAGATCTTTGCGAAATTTGATAGAGATCTGTGTATTGGAAGTTCCATGCGAGCTTTTACAATTTTTGCAATGATATTGAAAAGCTTAGCATTTACAAAAAACGTCGAAGAATTAAAAGATCCAAATAAATTAAAAGATTTAATTATCAACATGCGTTGGATTTCTGAAATTTAAGCAGAGATAACGATTTTTGATTATTCAAGGCAGTTTTACGAAAATTGCAGTAAGTTTAGTACCGGGAGGTACCGGGTTCGAATCCCGATAAGGGCAGGATACAAAGTGAATTTTCATCAACAGATTATGATCTGTGGTGAAATATAACACATCTTTGACCCACTGTCGGTATGCAAAGCTCATGAGCTGATCCATCTTCCATGCCCGTATAGGCTTGTATGGAGTTATGCAATGCGCAGATGGCGGAATAAGCAAAAACCGCGAAAAAATAGTGAGAGCCTTATGCCCCAAAATAGATTGGATTTGGACCAAAAATTAGAATTCTTGTATTAAATTTTTAAATAATTTTTGAAAGATTGAATGACCAGACCAAATCGCATGTTTAGAATTGGCATTTCGGTAAACCAACATTAATTTTTATACTTGGTTTTCAAACTGCGAATCGAGGCCGAGTCTGGCTCGAGTACCGTTATAACATCTTATGTCTCCTCAGGTGTTTCGTGATTACGATATCGAGGGTTTGGGTTGCCAGACGGGTTTTTATATTATTTGGTTATTATTTTTCCCTTCAAATTTTGGATTACATATTTGAGAATTACTTTTGAACTGTAGTTAGTTTAAGCTATGTTTTTCAAAATTTTCTTATTTTCTTTTGGATCTGCAACTGTGTGAACCTCGGCTATTCCTAGTAGGCGTGTCCACGTCGCGGGGGATGGGCACTGCTTGCAGTGGCTAAGTTCTGCCAGGGACCTAGTGTTGGGAGGTATAACCTGACCAATTAAAGCAATGGATACAACGGAAAAAGGAAAAAATACCGCAGGTGGTACACCAACTACCCAGTTGGCTAATCCACCCTCTAACGAGGTTGACTCAATGGATGCTGGGGTGAGCCAACCATTGCTATACCCATTATGAAGAAGTTCAAAGTTGACGAGATCACCAACTAGCCAACGCTGGACTCTGTTGAAAACTAAGTGACTTACAAACACTTATAACCCAACTAAGAAGCGAGGTTGACAAATTAAAAAAGGAAAATGAAGGATTAAAGAAAGCCAAAGGAATGAAAATTGAGATTTATGAAAACCCTCTAACCGAGAGAAACAGATTGAGAGAGAAACAGATTGGGTACTGAACAGGAACAGGAAAAAAGACCTACAAAAAAAACGGAGAGCGGAATACCCTCCTGAAGTTGGAGAACAATTGCAAGCTACTGTATCTGGTACTACTAATACTAATCCAGCACATCAGCAACAAAAACAACAGCAAGAAAATCAACAACAAAAAGTTGCACCGGAAGAAAAGGCTCCTCCGCCAATTAATGTCTTCGGCATAACAAAATTTGCTAGTATACAAACTATAATGAAATCTGTGACCACTAAGGAGTATAATAACGTGTGGAAAATCAATACACCAGATTCCGATACATATAGAGCTCTAGCCACAAAACTCAACGAGGAAGGTAAAGAATGGTTCACATAAGAAGATAAAAACAACCGTGCAATTAAGGTCAGAGGCCTTCACTCAACGTGTAAGAAGGAGGATATAATGGAGGACTTAAAGGCAAAAGATCTGCAAATAGAAGATGCAGAAAATATCTTAAAACGAGAGAGAGGTGAGAAAAATGAAGTAAAAACAAAGGGCTCCCACTCTTTATGCTTACTTTTAATAGAAAGGAGAAAGATGAAAAAATTTTCAACATCAAAGCAATACTAAATATGAGGGTTAAAATAGAATTCATAAAGAAAAATACGAGACTAATACTTCAATGCAAAAAATGTCAAGGTTTCAACCACACGCAAAAATATTGCGGTCGGAAGCCAAGATGCGTAAAATGTGCTGGAAAACACAACGCGAAAGAGTGTAAGAAAAATAGACACAACACTGCAAAATGCATAAACTGTAAAAGGCATCACCTTGCGAATTACAGAGGATGTAAAGTAGTCAAAGAACTTCAAAGGCTAAGAAACAAAATGAATCAGTTTCCTCAAAGCTCTAAGAAGAGAGAAACCAGAGAGAAAGTGAGCAAAAACCAAGCGGAGCCAAAGCCACTAGTTATAGGTACAGGGCGGAAAACCTACTCGCAAATTGTACAACAATCATCTAATGCCATTACTGATGACCCTCTCGAAAGGATATGTAGAAGCATAGAAGCCATAAATGCTAGGCTAGCGAAGCAAGGACGTGGTCTAGAAGCTTTATATAAGCGTCTAGAAAAGCAAGAAGTAACTAACTTCTATAAGAACATTAAGAATTGTCTCCTAGAACGCGAACGGCTAAGCGCAGCATGTTTCAGAGTTAAAAAATTTTCTAAATTTAGAGAAAATAGATATACGCCTTATATCGGAAAGTCATTTGACAGAAACATCATTTATTAAAATACGTGATTATGAATGTTATTATGTCCACCCAGGATGAAACGCGAGGCGAATATCATCAGTAATAGTGAAAAAGAATGTCAAACACTATGGGAGACACGTCAAGTAAAAGCGATGGAATCATAGATTTTTGTTGTTGTTTTCCTACCGGATTCACTGCCCATATATACATTTTTTTTGACTTTTCGTTGATTTCATTTATTTTTTTAATGTTTTCGTCTATTTTGTTAGTGTATAAAAGATGTACAAATTTATCTTAAAAGTTTGGTAAAAATTCAAATTTTTTGTATTTTTATTTTCTTTGCGTTTTTGTTTGGAAGTGTGGCGGGATAATATGTAATGTATTAAAAATGTTTCTATTGTAAAAATTTTACAAGCTGTGTGTGTGTGTGTATGTGATGTCGCGCAGGAATGAATATACATATAAATGGCCAATTTCTCACTGTGCTTCTTTGAAGCGCTGCTTCTTGCTTCAAAATAAGTTGTCATTGATAAATCTCTATGCATTTACTTATAAAAAATCGTCAAAAAGAAATCATTTTTGAAATGTTTTCGCATCATATGCAATATAATTTATCAAAATTAATTAACAACAAATATATGTTAGTAAATGGCAAAATGTACACATACTATTTTAGTGCTGCTTCAGCGAAAAATTTAGGGTTTAAAAATCAGTCGCAATTAAAACCGGTTTCATAGGTAAACGGGAAAAGACACGAAGATGAAGAAGCTTCAAAGAAGTACAGTGTGAAACGGCGGAATGAATATACATATAATAAGGGACGAATGGTTTGCTCTATTATTTTATTGTTTTCTTCTGCATGCCTGTGCAACACAATACACGTGTGTAGTTCTGTGAGCTCGTACATGTGTAGTTCGGATCGCTTGGTGGGTGGTAGAGGTCTCACAGAGAGGATTCGCGAGGACTTTTGGGATTGTTTCGAAAATAACTTTATGTGTTGCAGTTTGTTTGGTTTTTTGCTCTAGAAGAGCGAGTAAGTACTCCTGGGTAAACGTTACACATTTTTCTTGGTACATTTTACTAATATTATCCACAAAAATGATTCCTTCTACAACTTGGTTTCGGAGATTGGCTAATTTTAGATATTATTCCTTCATCCAGGTATTCAGCGTTCGAGTGGTGAATTATTAAATTTTTTATATTTTTATCTTGACTTGATTAGCAATTTGGAGTTTTTGAGGTTTATCAGAGGATCTTTGAAGCCGTAATGATTTCTAGTTGGAAGTGGGGTTTTAATTTAAAAGTCAGAAAAGCAGACAAAATGCAAGTGTTTCATTTACATATATCCCTCCTCATCTTTAGGATGGGTTGAAGGGATGAGGGTGAAACTATTCCTAATAACAAATTACTAACAAATTCCAAAAACTAATTCGGAGGAATTTGAATTGGTGATGGTAGCTTTATAGGAAAACTCCGAATTGTATGTTGTAAACGACAGTTTTCTCTCAATTAGTCCTTTAAAGTTAGAACCTTTAACATTTCCTAATCCTGTAGTTTTAGAGACCCTCGCAGGTTCAGGATTCCTAGTCAGTTTGGTCACCGAATCGTGTCTTATAAGTATTTCATTATTCTATATAATTAGGTGATAATCGAATTCAGTAGTGGTAGTATGCATGTGCTCAAGTAATTCAGTTGCTGTGACATATAGAGGAATGTGAGAACATTTGGCATGGGCGCATAACGAAAGTATGCGTTATAGGCTACCACCTTAATCTTAATTAGTTATTTTGACCAATATGTTTTGTCATATAATCTATGACATTAAAAATTACAATATTTATGAAGGGGTTGAAAATTGCGTAACGAATCATTAAAATTCGCTAAGACATTGTGATTATACTTTAAAATTTTAAATGTAAGTTCAAAGTATTTTCAATATTTTTGTAGTTTGGTCACTACTGCGCAGTCTGATGAGACGACCGATTTTTTTAAAATAAAGAATTCAATGTTTTATTAGTTCGAGGCCAAACTTCCAACGTCTTGGTTTGGCAACCTCACCTTCATGTAATGTGTCCAACTTAATGTGGAAAACATACGTGCATTATTTATGCATGCAGCGTTGCATGCAGATTTGCACGTAAAATACATGTGCATCATTTTTGACATTTTCTGCGCCATTTTATGACACTTGGAATTTTTAATTGCTGTGATAATTCACTGAATTTTGGTTCTCTCATGTAGATATTTTTATAAATATACTATTTTTTGTTGTATAAAAATTCGTGTTGTATCTGTCAAAAATGTAGAAAATAACAAATAGTCTCATGTGAAGTTAGCGAACATTTTCATTTTTTGTTTCTGTGTTGTGTCAACACCGAGCGATGCGCATCGAAATTAGAATTAGAGATAATATGCATAATTTTGCATGATGTGCAGAATACGTGTAATTCATTTTATACAAACTAGTGTATTCTAATTTAACTGCATGCATAGTTCTGAACATGTGTTTCCAGCATAAAACGCTTGCAACTTTAATCGCCAATTTGGTTACATTTACTAAGAAAATTTGATAGAATTAAGAAGCCATTAGTAAAATAATTTTTTCTCTTGATTGATTTAACAAAATATTTGGTCACTATTACCAATTTTTTCCACTTCTATTCATTAAAATAACCATATGTTTTTCGTTATATGTATTAACTAAGTTAAAAATTAAATAACCACGATTTGGTTATTTAAAATTAAAATTTTATTCAACTAAGATCTTGACCGAGATTAAAAAAATCTTTTGGTTAGTTTTAATAATAAGATGAATTATAAAAAGTATAACGATTTGGTTTGATGAGTAGAAGTCCGGGCCATCACTTCGCTGCATCCTCTCGTGCACACGACACAGGGTCGGAATGATACAGTGTGCGTGTCGTCCGTTCGATTACGACCGTAAAAGCTACAGAGTCATCAACAAAGCACAGGGCCAATCGCCACAAGTGTGTCGACTAAATTTGGAAAATCCATGCTTTGCAATTGGACAGCTGTTTGTGGCCACCTCACGTGGCGGAAAACCTGAATATTTTTGTGTACGCGTCAGACGGAGAAACAAAATATATTATGTATCCAAAAGCACTTCAATAAACAAAATTAAAACGCGTTGCAATGCATACGCTTCCCGGGTACTATTCCTAAAATCCCATTAAATAGAAGAGCATGCCATAAGAAATGATATATGGCAATCATTATGTCGAAAAGTCATTCACTATTTTAGCAAGTAAAGCTTACTAAATATTATGAGCTTAAGGTGGCAAAATTAACGAATTCGCATTTATTTTTGGATAATTATGTATCACATACGAGTATATCTCTTTTCCGGCCAAATTTAAGTCCACCATACACAAATGTGCACATAACAAATGAAATGTTGTAATGTCTTCCGGATTTTAACGGATATTAATAAATCAAAATTCTTTTTGAAAAACCCATTAAAATTTGATAACATATAAATTATATAACATATTAATTATTTCATTATTATTATAGATATATGTAATTTATTTTTCGGACAAAAACGATTTAAGTGGTATGCACAAGTTGGTAAGTGGTATTTTCCAAAATACATACAAATGATTCTCTTTAGTAAACACACAATTGTGATCGCGGGCCGGAAAAGGGATATATCATAAATCATAATTTTCCCAACCACAAATACTGATGCATCAGATAGTAATTCTAGTTGTTGTATATAGACTCTGCGATATCCATTCATTGAGTCATTATACATTTTGGCATATCTATACATACAACATATAAAAAAACAACGAACTCATCAAAAACATATATCGCGAATAAGTATAGCGATATGTTTATGTATAATGAATATGAGAGGAACGCCAAAACCAGATAACATAATAACGAATTTCCCACACGCGAAAAAAATACTTAACCGAAATGAAAAGAGATAAACATTTTTATGTTTTGTTAGATATATGTTTGCAAGCATCATAATTATAATTAACGATAATGAAATCCCGTTTCTAGAGAAACGGAGAGCGAGCAATTTATGAAAACATTTTTATTAAAGTAAAGAAGTTGCACTCGATTTTGGGTGTAGTGTGGGAACTAAAAAATTTGTATCGGACAGCGTGGGTTTTTTATTATTAATTTTAAAAGTTTTGTACAAAAATTTACTTTATATACGCTTACAAAATCAATGATGCAACCTTAACACTTCTTTTACCTTGGAATGGAATTTTTTGCCACGCAAAAACCGTCTCCATAATACATATATACAATATAATGTGTCGTCTATATGTTGTGTTAAGTCGTGCCATGACAATCGTCAATCATCTACCTAGTTAGTTAGCTATGTCCCACCTACTAACACTATGAATGGAATTATGTATAGTGTTCGACTCTAGTATAATAAATGTAGAGTTTTTCCATGGAATTCTATCAAGTGTCGTGTAGGTTCATTGTCAAATAATTTGCATGACATATTGGATTGCGTCAAATAAAATTCATGTTTGGTGTGACATTGAAAATTTATATGGATGCTTTGCAATGCACTGGTCTAAGTTATTTATATAAAGTGCAACTTAGGCGGCGACACCCGAAATTCATATCTCCTCGCGACGCCCTTTGGTTAAATCTAAATTAATCGGGCGATGTACTGGAGACAAGAATAAATTCTGTTTATAGGTATGGATACTACGTGTCACGGCGAGTCATTGGCGCTCTAAAACGTCATATCAGCGCCTGTCTTGCAAAAGGCTCGCCAAAGGTAGGACTGGATGCCTTACCAGTCTACCCACACACGTAACAAGCGGGTTGAGTGACAGGCTGAAGTTGGAAGAGGGCGACTTTAATACAAAACCGATAATGCAGAAAATACATCGCATATAAGAGAAGTACAGAAGTTACGTGGAGATCGAATGAACCACCAACTCCATCAGTCTCTTAGATGCGTATGAGCAGCGATCACATCCTTCCCGTTTTCAAATACAAATCAAATTGTCATTGTTATATATGCTTATAGGGCAATTTACCTTTTAATGCATGTTGGGAAAAATAATAAGAAATGTCATTGGAGTAAAAAGATTGAATTGAGGAACTTGCATCCGATGTGGATTATTTTTATATTAAAATACAGAAATAAAATACATAATAAAGTATTGTTTACTGTGCTTAAATATAACAAGTTGGTGACGAGGATAAAAAAAAGTGGATGAATGCTTGAGGGAAAAATAGTACGTAAAAATACATGCGGTTAGTGTATAATACAACACATAACCAAAACCTCATTGCTGGAGATTTTCAATAATCAGTTGCGATTATTATTCATACGAATTACAAAATATGTAAAATAAATTAAATTTGGGAGCATTTCAAATCGATCTATTCGACAAATCAAAGACGAAATGGCATCGATGGGTGGAAAGGCTGGAAGGTACATTCGCTGTCTTCGAAATAGAGAACAGTAAAACTCAATTAAACCTGCTTCTTCATTATACGGGGCAGGGAATTTATGATGTGCTATGTGATAAAACCGTACCTAAGAAGCCAAAAGAATACCAATATCAGGAGATAGTGGACATTCTGTTACGAATTTTATGTTTGAATTGGGAGAACATTTTAAATACAAGGGTAGTAGTGAATAATCTAAATCACACCAATCTACAAATTGAAGAGAGCAAAATAAACATAATTTTGTTCGAATTTAGTATGGTTTTTGGCAAGACGATGGGTACAATTTCCAAAATCCAGGCTAAGCTGAATTTGAAACCAGGCACAAAACCAGTTTTCATAAAGGCACGATCTATTCCTTTTTCTATTCGTAGTTTAGTTGCTATTGATAATTTAGTTGCAAATGGGATTTTAAGGAAGGTAAATCATAATCATTGGGCTACACCGGTGGTTCCAGTCCCAAAGGCGAATAGTCAGATTCTGTTATATGGCGATTACAAGATAACGATCAATCCGAATTTATTAGTGGATGAACATCCGTTACAGGTGGAGAGAAATTCTCGAAAATCGACCTGACTCAAGCATATATACAATTATAATTATGTCCAGAAGATAGGGAAATGCTGACATTGAGCACTCATAAAGGACTGTACGAACCAACAAGATTAATGTATGGTATCGCTTCTGCACCTGCCATATGGCAGAGACATATAGAACAAATATTGCAGGATATACCAGGAGTTACAGTTTTTTTTAGACGACATTAAAATAACAGGCCCTGACGATAGTATTCATTTAAGTAGATTGAGAGAAGTTTTGCCTAGATTAAAATCTTACAATATGAGAGTGAATAAAGATAAGTGTAAATTTTTCGAAAATGAAATAGAATATTGTGGATACATGATAGATAAAGAAGGAATACACAAAAAACAGAGGAAAATTACGGCAATACAAGATATGCGTAGACTAACGAATAAAGATGAAATTTGAGCATTTGCCGGGTTAATTAACTACTATGGTAGATTTTTCAAAAATTTAAGTACTATTTTATACCCGATAAATAATTTATTAAAAATCAAGGTTAAGTTTGTTTGGGATGAAAATTATGATGAGGCGCTTAACAGAATTAAATCTGAAATGTTTAGTTCATTATGATGCTAAGTTACCTCTGGTACTTGCGACGGATGCATCTCCTTATGGAGTGGGGGCAGTATTGAGTCATATGTACCTTGATGGTACGCTTCACAAGCGCTGAGCAGATCACAACAGCGATACTCACAAATAGACAGAGAGGCATATGCAATTATTCTTCGTATTAGGAAGTTTTACCCATATGTTTATGGTCGGAAATTTGTTTTGATCACGGACAATAAACCGTTAATTCAAATTTTTTCCTCAAAAAAGGGTTTACCAACAATGTCTGCAATGCGCATGCAACATTATGCTATATTCTTACAAGCGTTTGATTATGACATAGTCTATAGAAACACGAAAGAGCATGGTACCGCTGATGCTATGTCTCGTTTACCCGCGAAGGAGAGTTATTCAAAAATTGAAGAAATTGATGTGGTAGAATGCAATCTTATTGAGACCTTACCTTTGACAGTAAAAGAGTTAGGGGAAGAAACATTAAAAGATAGTTTGGTTGCAAATTTAATAAATGGGTTGAAAAACGGACGAATTATCGGTGGTAAAGATTGTTTTGGTATTAACCAAAATGAATTTGCGTTACAACAAAATTGCATTTTATGAGGAATTTGGGTGTATATACCACAAACACTACGAGGAAAGGTGTCGAATGAATTACATTCAACTCATTAAGGCATCACACGAATGAAGTCATATGCCAGAGGTTACTGTTGGTGGGCAAGAATAGACAAAGATATAGAAAACACTGTGAAGAATTGTACAGATTGCCAATTGATCAAACCAAACCCATCAAAGGTGCCTACTCATTGTTGGAAACTTGCCCATTTCAATGCATACACATAGACTTTCCAAATGGCCTGTCAAACCTTTGGGAAGGACGTGTCTTTACACGATAGTATCGATTACCAAGGGAAGGATAGTAACGATATTCCAAATCATAGTGTTGTGATGAATGACGAGGCTCCAGTTGATGGTAGTATTCTGGTCGTAGGTGGCAGTGGTTCGGTTATGGATGAAGGAACTACAGTCGTAGGTAATGAAGGTACAAACGTAGGGAATGAAAGTTCAAATTCAGTTACCTTAAATGAAAATTTAGACATTAAGAATAGTAATAATAGTATTAGGAAAGCTCCTATTAAATAAAATTTATAATTAAGAATCTTGTTTGTTTTAGATCTCATGTAATTTTTATGATTTAATGAATTTAGAATACTATTAAGTGCTATGCTTATAGGGCAATTTACCTTTTAATGCATAGTTGGGAAAAATAATAAGAAATGTCATTGGAGTAAAAAATTAAAATAAAGAAATAAAATAACGGGTGGGGCAAAACTCCCGCTACCATTGTGATTGCCCATAACTATGTTCAAAGAAAAGATAAGTAAGTTTTGCTTTTTTTTGTTTTGTTAATGTTCCATCTACCTTCATCATTTCCTAATGAATTTTGATGAAATTTGTTTAGTAGTATTGGTTGGGGATTCTAAAGTAAGTTTTTGACAAAATTCTGGGGTCTGTTCTTGCTGGACTAAACTTCGCCGCATCTGATAACCAATCATTA
Source organism: Nephrotoma flavescens (assembly GCA_932526605.1). Classification (NCBI taxonomy): domain Eukaryota; kingdom Metazoa; phylum Arthropoda; class Insecta; order Diptera; family Tipulidae; genus Nephrotoma; species Nephrotoma flavescens. The sequence goes on along the minus strand of OW052221.1, from coordinate 269,703,981 downwards.
TGAAATTTGGTTTGCAGCATATTTTGGATTAAATATATTTTAGATGAAATTCTGGTATCTGTCCATTCGACCATTTTGAAATAAATTAATTTATTTGGCTATGCTGGAGAGCACTCGACTCATTCTTGATCAATAATTGTTTGCATCGTAGGTCTACATATATTGTAGTTCGTATATGTATTTTGAGCAAGGTTCTGATATTAGTCGATGATGGGCGTTACTCGTTCACTTCTTTACAAGAAAATATATAGAATGCATCATAATAAGAAACTTGCGAATCTAAATGGAAAGTTAAGGGAGATTTTCGTTTCACTGAGTAAGATTTTGAATTTTTCCAGCCAAATAATTAAGATTCAGATAATGACTAATATCTCGAAAACTTTCACAATTAACCAATACGTACGGTTATTTTTTAATAGCTAAGGACATACTGAGACTAACACCTGTATATTATTAAGAATATTGTATTTTTGATGATCTTAGCTAATTGAAAAATAATCGTACGTGGTTTTTAGCGAATTATAGCGAAGATTCTAAACGATTAATTTTCTCAATATTCTCCAAGTAGTCTTAGTTTGATCTTAAGTATTAGAAAAAAAACCGTACACTAATATGTGGGAATGTTCAAGAGTTTGGTTATAATTTGAAATTTAATTATTTGGCCGCAAAAAATCAAAATTTTACTTGGCAAATTTTAAACGGTATAATCTCCTTTGGTTTTTCATTTAGAATAGCAAGTTTCCAACCCAAAATTCAAATGCAACTCTGTATAATTATTTTTTTGCTTGTAAAGAAGTGGACGACAAACGCCTATCATTGACTCATTTCAGAGCTTTGTTCAAAATACATATTAGAAGTACAATACAGATACACAGTGCAAGTTTCACAGTTATTGATCCAGAATTAGCTAGCGACCAAACGGCACAGTGCTTAACGCTTTGGCGAAACGGCACAGTGCTTAACGCTTTAGCGTTTGGATCGGTACGAAGTACCCGGTTCGAATCCCGTTAGAGGCAGAAAGCAAAAGAGATGTAGTATGTATTATAGGCTGGCAAAGAGCTATGCAATGTGCAGATGGTTCAAAAATGAGGCTATAGCCGTACGTCTTGGAATTGGCTGGCAACGCGAACCGCGAAATAGTTGGGATTGCTTCGGCCCCAGAACAGAATGCAAAGATAATGAAATTTGAAAAAAAAAACAGTATTAGCCAAGCTCCGGCTTAGTCAAATAAAAGAATTTTCTTCAATTGCATCTTAGAATTCATTTAAGTCGTGTAAAATGGACAGATAACAGAACTTCATCCAAAATTTATGTTTCAATTCAAAATCAATTGATTATGAAAAGATGAAGTTTAGTCCAATAAGAACAGAAATTGATTTTTGTCCAAAACTCACCTTAGAATCCCTAATCAATACTTGCAATTTCATATATACCGAGGTTTTTTATTCGGAGGTCAATCAATTTTTGGATTTGAGGTACACTTTTATAAACTTATTCCCTTGGAATGTTTTCTTTTGTGAAAAAAGAGGTGCAAAGATGAATAAAATATGTCCGCTGGTCAAAAAATAACAAATGCTATCGCACACTTAGGCCAATAGTGGCCCATTGTAATACCACAGGATCATATCTTCCCTTTACTCCCGCTGAAATTATCCAGAGCCACTAATGTAGCGTAAAATATTTCGCACTCCACGGTCCGCGAGTTCCGAAGGGCTGTCCATACGGTACACACCTAAGTACTAATGCCTTCTGTATGATTGTGCCAGCCACGAGCTTAAGAAGCTATCTAAAGTCTCTTCCTCCTTTTCGTCGATACAACTTCTACAAAAGTCATTCGTCTGTAGATCCAGCCGTTTCGCATGTTCTCCAAAAAGGAAGTATCCTGTCAGTATCCCTACGACCAACCTTACCTCTCGTTTTCCCAGGGATACTAGTGCTTTAGAGCGCCGCAAGCCCAGTTTTGGCCAAAACTGTTTCGCTACTGCACGTGAGAGTGTTGGTCCAGCTCTCTTTTGTCAAGGGGTTTCCAGTATTGAACCGTTCGTCCGCAGGATTCTCTCGAAGGACAGATGGTCCGGAAACCTTCATCGAAGCACAATGTTGGTTTAATATAATCTAGATTGGCCAGTTCTTCCCTTAGCGATCTAACTATCGTCGAGTGTCCCACATGAAGACACTTCCACTGAGAAACAGCCGAGGGTTCGTAGCCACATTGGCTGCCATCTGCTTACCAAAGCGAGTGTACGTGTTATCCTGAGCGCCCTGCTTATAAGCAAACATGCCGTTCTTTGTACCTTCTCCATTATCCTTATATATGTTACCTTTTCCAGAGCTGGCTATCACACGGCCACCCCGTACATCAGCACTGCCGTATAGAGCCAGTGTACCAGCACTGGTTTCAACCCCCATCTCTTACCTATGGCATTCCTACACGAGTAAACGGCTACGTTAGCCTTATTAACCCTTTCCACAATGTTAGATTTCCAGCTGAGCTTACTGTCCAAGATTATGCCCAAAAATCTCGCTCTGTCAGCAAAAGTCAGTCTAATGCCGTTCACGGTAGGTCAGCTAACTAACAGAATTTTGGCCCATTTCGTAACGATCAGGAGTGCATTCTGTATAACATTCCTAATCGTGTCCAGATATTTACCTGAGACAGCTATCGCCACATCATCTGCAAACGCTACCCACCCCTGTCCCCTTTCTCTCACTCTCCAGTTCCAACAGCAATCCATTCATCACTACACTCTAAAGAAAAGGGGGACATTATACCCCCTTGCGGGGTTCCTTTAACCACCCGTCTTTTCATGGGCGCCTCCCCCAGGTCCAAGGTAATAATCCTGCTTACCAGCATCTGATTTATTTATTTATTTATTCATTCCATTAAACATTTTGGTAAAGGAAAAGCACATATGGAAGCAATATAAATGAACAACAAAAAAAAAAAAATACTTCCATTAGGCATAAAACCTCAAATTTTTTCAAAAAACAAATCCACTCCATGCTAGTACCCTCCGTATTGAGCTCAAGCTCGTTTGTTACAGAGAACACTGCAAGAAGTGAATACTTATAGACTACATACAAAAATAATACAAATAAATACAAAAGTATTATTACAAAAATAGAACTATATGCATTGTCATTCAAGCGCGCCACGCTAAATAGCACGCTTTAAAAGATTTAGGCGAAGCTGACCTCTTAATATCTAATGGAATAGAATTCCAAAGAGAAATACCCCTAACAGAAAAGGACGTATTCTGCACAGGTTTATAGGGGGAAGTAAACGTAAATTTGATTTGAAGAATGGGACCTACTGAACAATAACTTATTAAATAAATAGGGAGGTTGCTTCGTTCTGAGAAGCTTAAAAATAAAAAGACATACACGAAGTTCATAAAAATCTACCAAACTACAGCCAAGGATCAAATTTAAAAAGGGAGAAATATGATCATATTTTCTAATACTAAAAATAAAACGAGTACAAGCATTGAAACATCTTTGGAGAACATTCATATTATCCTGAAGCATTCCAAACAAAACAACGTCACCATAAAGAAAATGTGGAAGAAGGTGCGAGAGGAACATACGCTTTTTAAAATTAGTATCAGTGAACTCTACAACTTTATACAAACAACTAAGCATTCCAAAAACCGTTTTACTAACCTTAATCAAATGATCACCCCAAGTAAGAGTTTTATTAAAAATGAACCCTAAATTTCTAACAGTATTAGAGAATGGAATTAAAGAATCACTGAGAAAAATTCCAGGAAAAGAGGAAGTATCTATAGATTTTTTATAAATTATAATGGACTGGGACTTACTAGCATTAAGAGCGAGTCGGTTAGAAAATGACCAATTATAAATTCTTACCAAATCATCGTTAATAAGAGAAATATTAGAGTGAATGGAATCATTATCCAAGCGATTACTCCGATATATTTGGACATCATCAGCAAATATATGAAAAGAAGAATGACGAATGGAACATGCAATGTCATTAATATACATTGAGAATAGTAAAGGACCAAGAACCGACCCCTGAGAAACGCCAGAAGAAACAGGTAAGAAGTCAGAAAAAGAATTGTCATAAAAGACTGCCTGAAAGCGACCCGAAATATAGTCAAAAATCAATTTAGCAGCAGGGAGAGAAAAATTAAATTTCGAAATAAGCTTATTAAACAAAATTTGGTGATTAATTGAATCAAACGCTTTAGAAAAATCTAACAGAGTAAGACAAGTCATTTCTCTTTTACTCATACTACAACGAATATCATCACAAACATTCAGTAAAGCAGTGGTAGTACCGTGAAACCTTCTGAAACCCGATTGAAAAAGACTAAGCAAATTAAAGCTACCGATATGAGATTGAATTTGGTTTTTTACTACCACTTCAAACGCCTTGGACAGAGAACTTAAAATGCTAATAGAGCGGAAATGGGAAAGCTCAGAAGGATTGCAAATTTTAGGAATAGGAATAATTTTACTCATCTTCCACTGAGCGGGATATGAAGAGGTCGTTAAAATAAAATTGAAAATATGTAACAAGTACCTTGATACAAAAGGAAAAATACGCGTAACTAATTTTAAACTAACCATATCTAGACCAGTGGATTGCGATTTAACTTCCCAAATTACAGAATGCAAATCAACAGTAGATATATTGGTAAACGAAAAAGAATTAAGGGGTTCGACGGACACTAAATCAATATTAGAAATATCATGGGAAGGACTAGAGTTAATAAGATAAAGATTAAAGTCATTAGCATTGAAATCTACAGAAGCAGCCCCTTTGCAACTACCAAGGCCCAAGTTGCGCACGTTACGCCAAAATGTCTTATCCTATTTATCAACCTACTTATGCGTAGTTCACCTTCAAAGATAACAATCCTTCCATGATCGCCTCCGTTTTTACATTATTAAAGGCACCCTCAATGTTGAGAAATGCTGACTTCTCAATCGTGCGTACCAGATCGTGCAAAGATGTGTCCACCGAGTTTCCCTTACAGTACGCATGCTGCGACATTACCCAATTCCTCGGCTCAATTTTTGTTCGAATACCTACATCTACTAACCTTTCCAACAGAAAGGATGATAGAGTTAAAGGCCTGAGGTACTTTGGATAAGCATGGGATCTCTTTTCCAATTTCGGGATAAAGACCACTCTGACCTCCGTCCATTTCCTAGGAATATAGACCAGTTTCCCTCCAGTCAGCGGAGGATGATTTGAATCCGGTAAAATCCATTAAATACAATGTGATGTTCCTAAGTGATGTTCTCTTGGAAGAGATCTTAATGAATCATATTTTTGACAACCCAAAATTATTTCGAACCTGACCAATGTAATCCACTATCACGGTCATTGCTGCTAATACCTTTATTTACCATGTAATGAATACACAAACCCATTTGAGAATAAATTAACGTTTATATAACTTTTATTCGATGTTATTGCATTCCTCTGTATTTGCAAATGTTGGTATAATAAAAAAAAAATTGGACACAGTCGTATCCAAACTCCAATATGAACGGACGATACCAACAAACAAATAAATGATATTCGGTGCAAACAAATATAAACAATGGTACCATGGTACGACATAAATACGACATAATAAAAAAAAAAAAAATCGAACGAAAATTATTTTAGCCCCAGAGGAATAAAATGGAACGCAACCTTTTTGTGCTCTGCTATTTCGCCTCTATATACAGATCTTTCGAGCTGCTACTGAAGGTTTTATATCCATTTACGTAATTTTCTACGAATTTTTTATTTACGTCAATTCCTTAAATGTTTGTTATTCGGCAAACAGAAAATTTCTGTTTTTTAGACAAACAATTATTTTTCATTTTTAAATTTAAAATTCTAGGTAATTTCCATTACGCTTTATAAATAATCTTCGTGCGCTTTTTGTCTTGTGTGCTTTATATTATTCTTGTATTTCTTCGTCCTTTATATTTGGTACTAAAGATATTTGGTTGTAAAGATTTGTTTACCTCTAGAGATAAAATTAAACTCCGAGCTATTGCTACGGAAATGCAAAATACGTATACAGGTTTGCATATTTGAAAAACAAACAGGAAATCATCTAAGAAAGAGATTTCGGTTAACTGCTTTACTGAAACTATACACAAATCATAAAATAGCAAAAATAAATAATCAAAAGAAATATTTGCCCTAAATGGAAATATATTTATTAACGGGCTTAAAGCAGAACCTAAACGAACTAAAAATCTCCTAATAAAGGGAGAATAATCACATAGTAATCAAATATTGGAACAAACATTTACTGTTTATCAACATTGAACGAAATGTATAACAATATTAAAGCATTAATAGAATTCCATTAGGGAATTTTTATGGAAGGAAATTCGGCAAAATCAGTTCGTTATTTAAAAGAAATCCCCGGGTAGGGACTAAACGTAAAAATAATAATAATACCAAAACTGCTTAAACAGTAATATCACAGTATATGTACACGTACACGAAACCATTTCACCCGGGTCTAAACCAACTATTTGAGGTAAAACTGAGCCAGCCTAAACAACCCAGTCCCTAAGGTTAGCAGAACGGATCCAACAAATCATTACAAGATGCTATAAAGAGTTATGGGTTAAATAAATTTTAATTGTATGCCCCATAAAAAATTGTTTTGCTCCACTCGTTTTTGTCCAGAAGAGAAAAAGGTCGGAAACCACTTTAACACACAAAACAAGATTAATATTGACATACAATAATTAACGGCTCAATGTGGTTTAGCGAAATGCGCCCTTCAAAATTTTTGGGTTTCACTCGTTCTTAACCAAACATCAAGTTCTTCGATCTAAAGCTAGAAGAACCCAAATGGAAAAAGGAACCCAATTTGAATTAAAAAGCAAAATATTAACTGCTGTCATATGAATAATTGAAGGTACTCCATAAGCCAATCAAATGACCCATTAAAATTTTTAGGCTCAACTCGTTACTGATAAAACATTGGGTTCATCCATTTTCAAGAAACGGGAGGAATTATATTGACGACATACTGATAGCAACCGAAACTGTTGATAAACATTTCGAAGTTTTGGAAACAGTATTAGATTTATGTCACAAAAACTGTTGAGTTGTCTATAGGAAAATGTCATTTCCTAAAACTAAAAATTGAATTTTTAGGATATTGAAATTAATGCTAATGGAATCAGGCCATCAAATAGGCATATTGTTGCTATTCGTTCATATGCAATTCCTAAAAATGTACATGAACTACACCAATTTTTGGGATTAGCCAGTTTCTTTAGAAAATTTGTTTTAAAATTTTCATTGATATGTAAACCGTTATATGACCTTTTAAAAAAAGGCACAATATTTTGTTTTGGAACAACAGAACTAGACACTTCGAGAAAGCACATTATTATTCTATGTACCCAGTCGCTCGAAGAAAATATAATTAGTCAGTTCCATGAAATAGCACAGGTTGGTGTAAGTAAGACACACGAACCAATAAGTCGTCAGTATTATTTTCCATTAATGAAGGACAAAATTATTTCGTTAATAGGTAAATGTATAAAATATATCGTATATAACCAAAAGGATGGTAAAAAAGAAGGTTATATGAATTTATACGAACGGTTTGACAAACCTTTCCATACGTTACATATAGATCATGTTGGTCCGTTTGAAATGACCAATAAAAAATATAAATACATTTTGGTCGTAGTTGAGGCATTTACCAAATTTTGCCTATTTAATCCTACTAAAACTACCAATACACAGGATGTTGTTAATAATCTAAGAAAGTATTTCAGAGATTATAGCGTTCTACACGTATTATGGCTACCCGAATTAGGAAAGTTCAATTAAGAAAAGTGAATTAAAAAAAGTGGTATTTGTATGAAAAATTTCCACTTACTTTAATTCGTATTTTCAACAAATTTCCTGAATTTAAAAAAGCTATTACAACAAAAAAAAACTCAATTCAAAATTAATTAAAAAATGCACATCTTATTTCATTTTTTAGAAAATTTATCTTAATTCATTTTCAAATTGATTTAAAAAACATTTATTTTATTTCATGTTTTGCCCACTTAATTTTTTTCAAAATGAATGGAAGATTATTAGGATATACATTTTTAAAATTGTTAAATGCAGGATGGTTTATTAATAGTTAGTAGGAGGGTAAAGCTAAATTTTTCCAGAAAATTTTTTGATTTTCCAGAAAATTTTTATTTTTTTTATTTTTTCAATATATATTTTTATTTTATTTATTTTTATTAATAATAATTGCTTCGCCAGGCGTCCCATGCAATTAATAAAAGTTGAATTAAGAAAAGAGAATTAAAAAAATGGTATTTGTATGAACGTTGATTTTTTTACACGGTTGGCACGTATCACCGTGTAAAAAAATGTTTGGGTGTATTTTATTTCACATTATAAACATATAATTTACATTTGTTTTTAATAACAAAGAAATGCATACGAAATTTAACTTTTTTAAGAAAATGTTTCGTCTTACAGGTTTTTGTTGTATTGAAGAAAAAGATAAAAAACATCCATTTAAATAAATTTCATTTGTGAATTCATATAAACCGATATCACTACTTCCAGTCATATCAAAAATATTTGAAAAACTGTTGCTGAAAAGACTCAAATCTATAATAGAAGAGAGATGCTTAATTCCACCACACCAATTTGGGTTTAGAGAAAATCACTCTACAGTTGAACAAGTTCACAGAATAACGGATGTCATTGAGAATGCACTCGAGAATAAGGAAATATGCTCCAGTATTTTCTTAGATGTAGCTCAAACTTTCGACAAAGTTTGGCACCAACGGCTTGAATTTAAATTGCATCGAGACCTGCCTAAGCAATTTTATCAAATTCTTAAATCGTACATAGCTGATCGACACTTTAGAGTCAAATTTGAAAATGAGTACTCTGAAATAAAAAGAATATCAGCAGGTATACCACAAGGTAGCGTACTTGGACCTATTCTGTTTATTCTTTATACGAGAGACTTACCGAATATTGAAGGTACTACAGTAGCAACATTTGCAGACGATACAGCTATTCTAGCAGTTGGAAAAGATATTTCAGAAGCAACAGGCAAACTTCAAAGTGCAGTTAACACGGTGAGCAACTGGACTCAAAAATGGCGCATCTTATTAAATAAAGCCAAATCAGTACACGTCAACTTTACAAATCAAAATGTAAACAGTATTCCCGTGGTTCTCAACTCAGACCAAATTCCATATGCTAATACAGCTAAATACCTTGGCATGACCCTCGATGCTAAGCTAAGATGGAAAGAACACATCAAGAAGAAAAAAGAAGAGTTAAACATCAAATATAGAAAAATGTACTGGCTCATGGGTAGAAATTCTGGGCTCTCAATACACAACAAATTGCTTCTATACAGGCAAATGCTAAAACTAGTATGGACCTATGGTATCCAACTTTGGGGTTGTGCCAAGAAGACCAATGTACAAATGATACAATGCTTCCAAAATAAAGTGCTACGAGGCATTGTGAATGCCCCATGGTAAATTAGGAATGACAACCTCCATAGAGACTTGAATATGGAATACGTCACCGATGAAATAAAGAACCAAGCAAGGAAACACGTACAGCGCTTATCTCTACACGAAAATGCAGATATCCGTCGTATGTTGGACACCACTAGGAGTGAGGAGACTCCAAAGGCAGAAACCGCTGGAGCTGGGCAGTTTGGTTTAGAATAAGAAAGTATTATAAAATGAGAAATCAATAGGTTACTCTTAATCCGAGGTTACTCTTAATCTTAATCCGAGAACTTAATTTAAGAAAGATAAATTACTAGATCTCTGAATCAGTTGTAATATTGTATAAATAAATAAATAAATTTATTAAATAAAAAAAAATAATTGTGAATTAGTATTTGTGTATTAATTGTGAATTAAAATATAAATTTTTTAATTCATTTAGAAATTTGCACATTTTACTAATTTAATGAAACGATTAGTTGAATATTTTGAATGTTTTTTTTTTTTTAGAAATAAAAGAAAGTCCATGTCAACCTGCACACTGACATGTACGGTGGATCGGCGCTGAATTCTGCACTCCAACAAGAGGGTCATAGTTGTGTTTATTAGCATCACCGACCGTAATCGATGACGAAAATTCGCTTTGCATCCTGCCTCTGGTGGGATTCGTACCCAGTACCAAGTGCCCGATTATCCGGCATACAATTAATCAGAATACTCAGTTAACCGGAGTTTTAATTTTTAGGATTTTTTTTGCTTTTCTCTCTTTCTTTTGTTTTTCATATGCATTTTTTAATTCATTTTCAAATCTGCAATTGTTTTTTTGCACATTTTCATTAATGAAAGCATTAGTTGAAAATTTTGAATAGTTTTAATTTTCATATTACGGTAAAAGCCCGATTACCGACCGGCATCCAATTAACCGGAACACTCAGTTAACGGATTTTTAATTTTTAGGATATTTTTTTGCAAGGGAAAATTCTCTTTTACAAGGGAAATGATTTTTTTTTATTATTAGGGAATTCACAGAAAATATACTTTACTAAAAGCTCTGTCATCCGGAATGCTTGAGGATGAGAGCATTCCGGATAATTGAATGTTTCATTAAAACTAGAAATTTTACAAAAATTTCGCTTGATTTCATTATTTTTTTAGGATTTTCGTTTATTTATTTTCAAATACCAGAAAACATGTTCAAGTACCAGAAAACATTTTGAATTTATTGCAAATAATAAATACATACATATTATGTATATGAGTACACCCATACGAGTACCCAGAATTTAATTATGTATTCAATATTATTAACCTAACATTAACCTAACTGTAATACGCCTTTACACATTCAATTCAAATAGAATAATGCATAAAACAGAAAACAAGTAAAGGGAAGTATATTTTCTGTAAATCCCCGAAAAATAAAAAAAAAATCCCTTGTGATAGAGAAAAAAGCAAAAAGAAATCCTAAAAATTAAAATTCCGGTTAACTGCGTGTTCCGGTTAATAGGGCTTTTAATGTAATATGAAAATTAAAGCCATTTAAAATTTTCAACTAATGTTTTCATTAGTAAAAATGTGCAAAAAACAATTGGAAATTTGAAAATGATTTGAAAAATGCATATGAAAGAGAAAAAAGCAAAAAAAACTTCCTCAAAATTAAAATTCAAGTTAACTGAGTGTTCCGGTTAATTGGATGCCAGATAATCGGACTTTTACTGTAATATAAAAATTAAACCCATGCAAAATTTTCAACTAATCCTTTCATTAACGAAAATGTGCAAAAAACAATTGCAACTTTCAAAATGAATTTAAAAAGAGAAAAGAAAAGGTTTCGGATGATTGGATGCCGGATAATCGGACTTTTACTGTAATATGAAAATTAAACCCATGCAAAATGTTCAACTAATGCTTTCATTAACAAAAATATGCAAAAAACAATTGCAACTTTCAAAATGAATTTAAAAATGAATATGAAAGAGAAAAAAGCAAAAAAATTCCTCAAAATTAAAGTTCCGGTTAACTAAGTGTTCCGGTTAATTGTATGCCGGATAATCGGGTTTTTCGACGTTTTATTTCGATTTTAAATACACATTTTAATTCATTTTCAAAATGACTTATTTATAATTTTAAACTAAGTAAAAAAGTAATTGAAAAAATTTCAAAATTTTCCAGGAAAAATTTAATCACATATTTTTTGAACACTTTTCTAAAATCGTTTCCAAAATAATTTAAAAAAAACATACATACTTTATTTCAGTTTTTTTTACTTTTCTTAAAATATTTTGAAAATGAATTAAGAAATGCACATATAATAGCGAATTCTTTTACGTTTTTGATGTAAATCAAATTTCCGATAGTTAAAAAGAACACGAAAAAAATCTGATGTGTTTTTATCGTAGTGTGTCTATATCCGAAAGGGATGCCGAAAACAATAATAAACCATTTTGAAAAAATTTCAATAGACGCCTTTGACATATTTACAATATTTACGATTGACGCCTTATATGTATATAAATAAGTGTATATATGGAAGTTAAAATGAAAGTAAAAATCTACATTTCCATTTTAGATGTACATTAAATTTTTTTGCTATTTTTTCCGCTAAAAGAACGCGAAAATGTGATTTACATCAAAACATTTTGATGTACATCAAGTTTTTTATAAAAAGAAAACGCCATAAATCAACTTTTATTATTTCATTCCTATCAACTTTTCTTAAATCATTTTCATAATGAATTAAAAACATTTATTTAAATTCAGAAAAAACAGTTTTCTTAATTCGGGTAGCCACGTATTGTGTGATCGAGGTACGTGCCTATATCTCTCATCGATTCAAAAAGTTTTTGAATGAGCTGGGTATAATTCATGTGCTTAATGCCACAAACTCTCCTCAGTCCAATGGGCAGGCTGAAAGGATAAATAGAAGTCTAGTTCCAATGCTCGCTTGATGAAAATAAAAATTGGGATGCCGTCCTTAGTAATGCTGAATTTTTATTTAACAATACTATTAATCGTTCCATAAATAATACACCATACACCACCTTCTTTTCGGTGTTCATCAGAAATTTGAAAATGATAAAATTCGCCAGTTAAATAATGAGCTAAATAACAAAGGAAGAGACTCAGATGAATTAAGACAGAAGGCTTCTAGTGAAATAAAAAATTCACAGTTAAAATCCAAAAAGTGTTTTGATTCGAAACGAAAACTTGCTCATAGATATTGTATTGGCGATCTGGTGTTTTTAAAAAATAATTCCGGTGAAGTTGGAATCAAGCAAAACGAAAAAACCATCCCCACTCCTTTCTAATTTTATTTCTAAAATATTTTTATGGGTAAAACATTGCGCTCATGTATATTATTGTCTCGTATATACATGTAAAGATTGATTCAAGTCAAAAAAAATATTTTAGATAAAGAAATTTGTAAAATTCTTGTGTCTGAGAAGATCAGTTTTTTTTATTAAAAATAATTTAATGCGCGATTGCACGTGTTATTTTGTAGGTTATGTACTTTATAGCAGAGCATTTTTTATTTATTTTCGAGAATTGAATATAGAAATGAAATAACAAGGTTTTTGCCTGTTCCGAAAATATTATTTAATTTATTCATAATTTTAAGGAAATTATTTATTGTCAAACATTAAAAATAAAGATTTTTCATTTTTTTACAATAATTTATAGGTTAAATTTTGTTGATGCTAAAATTTTCCACTTACATATTTATGGTAGAGCATTTTCTTATATATTTTCGAAAATTAAAAAAATATTAAGATCACACGATTCTGTTCGTCTCAAAAATAATATTATACTTTTTAGTAAATTTTGGGATATAAAATTCTTTGTTAAACATTCAAAATGCAATTTTTCATGTTTTTTAAATAATTTATAGGTTACATTTTGTTGATGTCAAAATTTCTCCAATTTTTTGTACCATAAAATAAAAATGTTGTGTTTCAGTCACTCTAATGTGAATTTTATATCTTCTCTGTGTCAGATGTTCAGCAAAATTTTTCTGTTTTCTCATATGAATAATAATTATTGTTTCTACATGGTGATTCATAAAGTTTCGTTTCAGCTCACGTTTTCCCCTCAGAATTTACTAAAGAAGTATAAACAACTAAACGGCTCATTTTAATAAATTTATGCTCCGCTTTAGTTTAAAGTTAATAATTAAATACTACACTATGATGGCTGATTATTCATAAATTTATATTCAAAAATTTTCCTTTACCACTTCTTATAGTAACTCAATAAAGCTATTTAGAGCTCTCATTTTAATATTAAGGCTCTTTAAAATCATAGATGGCTCTGCTTATAGTCATTATGGTGTGCGAATAGCAAATCAATTAATTTATGGCTTATTTATGCCTTATGTATAATCACTCCTCAACAAACTTTCAAAAATAGTTTGATAAAGAATGTTAAACTGAACCAAAACAGTTTGTTAGTATTTTCGGTGGTTTATATTATAGCGGTGTGTATATTCGTAAAAAAAACGAAGGTAAAATAAAATTTATAAAACTATAGACCGCGAACACTGACTATGAATGAAACTATCAATTAATGAAGGTCATTGTGTTCAACAACAATTTTCATTCATTCATTTTAACTTAAAAACGAAAAAACAACAACGACGATGACAACGTCGACGTCAAAATGACGGAATGAATGAATGTTATGTATAAAATATGAGATCGCACACACCACACAGACTTGGTATATAGTAAAATGGGTTGAATTGGTTTGGAATGGAATGTGATGTGTATAAAATTTTTGTTGTTTTCTAAATGACTTTAATAATTATTGTTTTGTTCAAACGAGTCGGTGCAAAGGGTCCCGCATTATTATGCAGGTTTTATTAATTATTATTATTATTATAAACTATGCATGTTTTATATTTATGTCGTATATATTGACGTTGGAATGTATTTAATTGAGCAGATGACAATTTTTTTTTATAAACCAGCGATATAATAAAATTATGAATGAATTTAATTGAATTGGTCACGATTTAATACGGAAAATATTAGTTTTCTGCTCTATTTTGTGTGAATGAATGGAAATTTATGTAAGTAGAGCTACTGGAATGAGTTAAGTGGCACAGTATATTTATTAACTGCAGGGGCACGGTTCATATGCAACTCCTAACGTGAACAGAAATTTTATGCATTTTTACAAGTTTATTTGGAATTAAATTATAATTTTAGAAATATGTAAAGTATTTGTTCCTTATAATACATAAAGCTCTTATCATTTAATTATGATGATGACCCATCAAAAATAGATTCGTATTTCCTATATTCGATGTAAACCAAAGATTTCGGAAACATTCTTTCTATTGCCAGTTTAGAAGCAGGTAATTTATCATAAAAAATCTTTTATACAATAGATGAGAATAGTTGAATTAATTTGTCGACTAAAGTCGATTAACGGTAAATTTTTTTCAGCTGAAATTTTTAGAAACCAGTAGAAAATCTAAAGGACTCTCAAAAAATACTTAAATTACCACAATCATCAATGAAATATTTTCTATTTTTTTAACTCAACTTTAGTTTGTGCGAGTCGCACTGGAAACTGCAAACGTTTAAATTCAAATGGCATATCTATCGAATTATTGGGATACGTGGTACCAGAACATGTCAGTTGGATAATTGACAATTTCATCTTGATTTATTACAGTATCGATGGACTTCGACGATGTCGTTTCGTTTGATACAGTGAGTAACTTTAATATTCGGTTTTTCTAGAATCTTCAGGTTTCAAAGGTATTTTGGTATTAAAATAGCAAAAATGTTAAATTTTCTTTTTCAAAAATTAAAATTTTATTATTTTTCAATAAAATTCAAATAGTTTCGTATGAAATAAATAAATAAGGATTGTAATAAATTTAATAATTCATTTAAAAAAATATATATGTAAAACAGAAACTCTTTACACCGTTTCATTTTCACTACTGTCTTCTGATGAATTTGATATTTCCTCCAAGGATTTTGTAAAAAAAACCTTGTTAAGAGTGATGTGGAATATAACGAGTCTGTGGAATATTAAAGCACGCTCCAAATCAGGGTCTAAGTTAATGGCTTCTTCATCAAGTTGATTGCCAATTTTCAAAAATTCTGCCAGTGCTTTGCTACTTATTTTTTTTCGACTATTTCTGCATCATCACTTTCGTCTTTTTCGACATTATTATCTGCGAAATATGTTACCATTTCTTCAACAGAAAGATCTTCTTGAGTGCTATTCAATAACTTCAGAAATATCTGCTCAGTGCTCAACCTATATCATCAAATCCTTCACCTTCAAATTTTTTTACCCATTTATACAATTTCCACTAGTGCTGGCATATCCACAACTGCTTCCCTGACTCAGGCCATATTTTTTCCAAATGGCATTCATAGTTGTGTTCTTTACCTCATCCCAAGCAAATTTAATATTTTGTACAGCGTCTAAGATGTTGCATTGTTGCCAATATTCACGAATTGAGAGTTTATCTGGTCCATCTGTAACTTTAATTAGCTTCAATTAACGAGGTCGTGTTCGGGAGAAGAAATAATACCTTAACATTTGGATGCAAATCAGCCTAGTGTGCTGGATGACTTGATGCATTGTCAAGAATGAGCAATATCTTGAACGCAATATTTTCTATTTTGCAATAATTCTCGGCTTCTACGCAAAAGTAATTTAAAAACTAGTCTTCGAAAATTTTATCTGTCATCTAAGCTTTCTTTTTCGATTTCTAATAGACTGGTGGGGAACTATTTGAAATTCTTTTAAAAGCTCGGGGATTTTCAGATTTATAAACTAACAGTGATAATCTGTCTTTTGCAACCTTGAAACCAGGAGCAGATTTCTCTGTTTTAGATATAAACGTTCTACTCTGCATCCGTTTCTAAAATAGGCGACATTGAAAACTTGCTTTGATAGATATTCACCACTTTCTATTAGATCTTTCAAAATTTTTGGAAATGCAGAAGCCGCTACCGTATCAGCACACTCCGCTTCCCTCGCTAATTTTATATTGTGTAAGTTGACTGTCTTTTAAATATTTCAAACCAACCTTGACTGGCTTAGAATTAAACTTCCCCAGAATTGGATGAAGACTCCCTTCCTTTTCAAATGATTAAAAATTGATAAGGCTTTACTACGAATAATGAACTAATTGCCATGCTTTTTTGATTTTAGTCCTCTATCCACAAGCTTAGGAACTTTTCAGTTTTTTCTATTACAGAATTTCGATTTTTTTTTGTGGTTTTTGAAGATAATGGTGTACAACAGGCAACTGAACTTTTAATTTTCTCAGCATTTAATTTTATTCTTCTTATGCTTGATTCATTTATATTATGTCTCCTAGCTAATACAGATAATTTTTCGCCATTTTCTATTGGTAGTTTTACCTCCAATGTTAAAATTTTTCTTTTTCTAGCCACGTTCATTTTACGAGATTTTATAAAACTGTAAAAAAATGTGCTTTAACATTAAATCTGTAACAACAACAAAAATTTACCTTAAATAAAAAACTATTATAGAGTCAAATAAAACTGGAGAAGTTGGTGTAACACTAACTTGGTATCACACAATTTAAGGGGTTCACCAAATTTTATGTATATATTGCACGAAAAATATGGAGAAATATGTATCTACGCGCAGCTGCGAAACTTTTCCCGCGCAATGCGAAATTTTAGTAGTAAAAACAAAATCGCGCAACTCCGAAATCGCGCTGTCAGAAACCGCGCAGTTTGAGGGATTTGTATTTTAATATTCGTTACTTTAATATATTATAAACAATCAAACCTGTTTTTATGCGGTTTTTTTCTGCAATTTTTTTGTGCGGTATTTTTTGTGCGATTTTTTTTATGCGGTATAAAAAAATGTATTCAGTACAATCAACTTAAGTTCTTTCAAAATTGCAATCAATTTAGAACATAATTGAATGTGATTAATCTAATTAGCTAATTGATGTTGGTCATTTTGTTTTTTTCGATTTTTGATATTTCATCAGTATTGCGTCAGGTTGCGTAATGTTTTGAGTTATTTTCTACGTGAAATATTTTTTATGCAATCCCTATTCGCCGCATAAACAAAATTTAAATGTGTTGCGAAAACTATTTTTTATACCTACCTACTCGTAAAGATTTGGAAGATTTTTTTATGCGGACCCTATTACCGCACAACAGGTTTGACTGTATTTGCATTTATTTGTGAAATAACTTCGATATTTTGGACGATCTTGTTAATTATTATGTAGTCGGCTCAGTTGGCCGTGATATTGTAAAGTAAATTTTTTTAAAATTCAACATTGGAGCAACGAAAGTAAATAGTTTGACATTATGCTAAAGGTCGTACGTATGCGGAAATTGTAGAATGGCTGAATATACCAAAAAATACAGTAGGGATATCGTTCGGCGATATAAAAATTAAGGGAAAATTATTCTGAAGCAGCAAAAGGACCAACCTAAAAAATTAACAAAAAGGGATGAACGTTGGATATTAAGAAAAATTACAAAAAATCCTCGTTTAAGTACGAGGAACGACGTAATATTTGTTGACGAGGGCAAATATACCGTATTTGGATCAGATGAAGGAGCTCAAACCATCTAATATTTCTCATGTAGTAGTGTGGGCATGTACATATATCAGCTAATGGGGTTGGAGAATTAGTTTTTATAAATGGAAACATGAATAAAGAAATATATTTAGACATTCTAAAAAAAAATTAAAGAAAATTTTTAAATTTTACCAACACAATGATCCTAAACATAAGTCATATTTGAAAATGAATATTATATAATTTTCTACAAGTGATAGAAACCCCTCCCAAATCACTTGACTTGAATTCCATGAAAATTATATGGAACGCTCTAGACTGGCGAATTCAAAAGACTTCGATTACTTCAGTAGCTGATTTAAAAAAGAGACTGGAACAGGAGTGGAATGAAATCAGAATAGGTAATTACAAAAAATTGTTGACAATATGCCAAAATGCTTACATCGCGTTTAGAAGCAGGAGGGATACCCCACAAAATATTAATTTCAAAAAATTTTGCTCTAAAAAGATTTTGACCGAATATATTAATTAATGATTTAATTTTATTTTAATTAATTTTATTTAATATGAAAATATTTGAATTTTATTGAAAATTGATAAAATTATAATTATTGAAAAAGAAAAATTAACATTTTTGCTATTTTAATTCCGTTAATACCATTGGCATTAACATTGTTGTTTTTGGCTGCTAATATAGCACGTGTGGGGCAGTACTGATGATCTTTTCTAATGCTGTGCGATATTTGGAAAAACTTTGAAAATCAATTCATCTGTGGTTGCTTATAGCAGTCTGTTGGTAATTTGAAACACTGTATGGATTCATCGATTATTATTTTCCCATTCCCAATATCCAACAATTGTTTTGCGAAAACGTTCAGCGGATGCATCATGTTGTATTTGTACACGCACATTGGCCTTCTGTACAGTTCGCCATAAAACTGATGATTTGAGACATGCATTAAGTTCATCAGCTGCTGTTGAACGTGGTATAACTGCGGTAGAGTTTGTCGAAAATCTCCAGATAATAAAATGAATGTGCCATCGAAGAGAGCTGTTCATCTCCTCTCAACTGTTTTAGTGTAATATGAAGCCTTCCAATGCTTTTTATGCACCATTGTACATTCATCCCATATAATGAGTTGAAATGATTGCAGTACTTTACCCATTCCGGAATTTTTTGTTGGTGGGTTGTGTGTCAGCATCTCAGCGATTTGCATCTGAATGTGCTGTTCGAATGCCATCCGAAAGAGTTGCCAAAATAAATGCAATGATAAAAGTTTTGCCTGTGCCTCCGGATACATCTAGGAAATACAATCCGCCACCTTGGCTTGTAATTGCATGCATAATTCTGTTGTACACTAAGAGTTGTTCTGGAACCGGAATCGGAAGATTCGTCTTAACAAATGAACCAAATTATTCGGCATCAAAATGTAGTATGACCGTCTAGTTAACAAAAGTTCTTTTATTTCCTCCCACGTAGGATTTCTAATGTGATAAACAAATCGAGGCGGCTATCGCCATTTCATCAATTGTTGTATCATTGTATACTGTCTTTCCTGATGGCTGACAAGTGATTTATCTACTCTTACTATAACTTTGTAGTCATCAGTTGACATTTGTTCAAGGGCAGTTCGAAACAATCCAACTAATTCGTTGACAATTTTGTTTTAGTGCCCGTATTGAATCGACAACGTTAATCGATTTGTTCATTAATGTTTGGCATGAAATAAATTTGAAGAAATATGTAATCTTCCTACTAACTAAATCGAAATTTTGTAAAATATTGTATGGGAGCACCTAGACTTAGAGGGGCCGACCCCTTCATAAATATTTCGAAACCCTGCTAATTTTGGTATAAATTCCCTACGCAAAGTTTTAAGCAGATTGGACTGGTGTGAAAACTTAGAAGGGTCCCTTGACCCGGTGGACGGACCACTGGAATTCGAACATATCACTAGTTTCCTATAATCCCTTTCCGAAACTGATTCCCGTGAAAACATTAAAAAAAAAGGAAGTTTTAGAAAAAAAAATTTACCGGGGCCGCCAGACTCCGGGTTCAGCTCCTTCCAAAATATGGTAAGGTTGGTTCTGGACATGCATCTTATTACATTATAAAAATTTCATTACGATCGGTTGAGCGGCTGAAACGCCTTTTCCGAACAAACACAGGAGGCCGACCCTTCAAAAATATTAATAAAACCTGGTTATTTTGATATAAAATACCTATGCAAAGTTAGAATCCAATTGGATAAAGGTGTGGAAAAATTTAATCCAGGGGACCGACCCTCACTTTTGTGCATGAGTGCATGTAGCAGGTCGTTGGGAAAACTCTGCCCTGGCCTGTGACGCAGCATATAAGCACCCATCAAACAAGCTAGAGGCTTTACAGAAAATCCAAGCAAATCAAAACCGCTGCGGATTAAAACTGAGCTAAAAATCTATGTTTTTATCCAATTGGGACAACAGCTTTGGTTTGAGCGTCAATTCACATACGAGTAAGAGTGAGTACTCGTTTCTAGCAAGTATAAACTTCCCCAGGTTGATTCCCATTCATGTTGGACAACATACTAAGATGGAAACCTAACGTAATGAAAAAACTAAAAAAAGACCATATCGCACTTCCTTTATGTAAAAAATGCGATTTGGAAAGGATGGAGTTTTGATGCCCAAATGTTGTATTTTTACATTAAATACCAGAAATAAAATGTTTTTTGAACACTTGTATTCCCGGCTGCTTACCAACCATCTCCATCTTTATCCGCAAAATTAATCATCCTCTCGTTATTATCCCTAAGCACAATTACCCGGTATTGTCGAGATATCGCGAGTAGACGCAATTTTTTTGTTGCTCTTCCACTCAAGGGCTTTTAAAACAATTTGAATATAAGACGCATTTTGTAATTGTTAATGCCTCAACCAGTCAGACTTAAGAGCTTAAGTTACACTGCGATTGCACCACTTCGGTTAGTGCTACAATCACCAAAATTTACAACTGATCAAATAAACAACTGATCTCTAAAATTTTGGTGGTCGTACCGCTCTCCTAAGTGGTCCAAAACGGAGCACAACTTAAGCTCTTAAGTCTGACTGGTTGAGGCATAAGTGGGTTTCAAGGGCTTGCCCCCTACTCAGACGCTGATCTTCATGAAATTCGGATGAACGAAACTGAAAATTAGGATTATAAATATTTTTATAGGAATCTCCAGAAAAATTTGGACTTTTGACCAA
Organism: Nephrotoma flavescens; assembly: GCA_932526605.1. NCBI lineage: Eukaryota > Metazoa > Arthropoda > Insecta > Diptera > Tipulidae > Nephrotoma > Nephrotoma flavescens. Next base: position 269,682,713 of record OW052221.1, on the reverse strand, counting down.
ATTCTTCAATTGAATAAAAATTACACTAAAAATAATTTTAATCGAGAATGCATTTTTTCCCAATCCGTCAATTCTGCGATCGTCTTTTATAAGAACGTTGCTATAAGTACGTTGAATCAGAGTTAGGGGCAATTATGCATAAAGTGCTGAAACGTCCAAGGTCAAAGCCAAACCTCTTAAAACTGTGAATTAGAATTGATTGGCCATAAAGATTAAATCGCCCCTACCATAAGAAATATGCCACAATAAAACAAAATTAACTTCGTACCAACGTATAAAACTGACTTTTTTAGCAAACCAAAGTCAATCACCCTATTCTAAAATAATTGAAATAAATCACAAAATAAATGATGCCCCGAGCAATTACCTATCGTTAATCGATAAAATGCCACTACCCACCCTCTTCAACGTCGAAACAATGCTATATGCGAGAACAAAGTAAAATGGAAAAGTCATATGACCTTCAAATTCAAACATTTTCCGCCTACATTTTATTCTAAGAAATCAAGATTTATTATCGAAAAGTGATAAGAAAATGCTTTGTTTTGTTGCTATATTTAGACAAGTTTTCTTCAATTCTTTTGTTTCGTTTCCACTTTTCTTATCTTATCCCTTTTATTTTTGTTATATAAACTTATAATAATAAACACTTTGATTGATTTTTACCCAAATAAAAACCAAACGAAAACACAGTTGAATGAAAAATTAATTTTGGAGAATTTTTTATGTTTGGTACAAACTTTGGCATTGCCCCAACTATTTGGGAGGATGATTTATTTTTTATTTTATGGGGTGGTGAATCAATTTTTTTAAATTTAGTTTTTTTGTCAAAATCGTATTACAAAACAGTTTAATTTGGTATTACACGTCCCATATATAAAGACATGTGTTTATCGGTTTTAATAACTGATAATAACATTATACAAAATATCAACGTTGACGCGGCAAATATAAACTATACTATATCGCCATACTATAGCAACTAACTAGATAGAGTGAGAGAGTAAGATTGAAAGTGAAAGCATGTGGGTGGCAAAATGTTTTGTGGATGAATGAAAATTTAACGAAAACCAACAACAACGAACGAAGCACTAAAAATAAAGATTGTGCTTTTCATTCTTATGGCTTATAACGTTCATGCTGAATATGTATATATAGCGCTATTATATGTATTATACACACACACATCAACGATAAGTACTACACCCACAATCCAATTTTATATTTCTGAATGTGTAAGCATGTTATGTCACACAGATGTATATCTTTTTATGTAAGGATTTATCAAATCATAACGTTGTGCCCGAAAATCAAGTTGGGAAAATATTATGCTGAGTATGTGTCGTCTGTGTCTTCAAAATATGCACACAAACGTGTTTTTATTGTGTTTGTTGTACAGCTGCGTTATATGTTGCAGTCAATGATCTTGATTATGTAGTGTGAATATTAATAAGTAATTTTGAAATGGCATTTAATCCATCAATGAGATTTGTAGATATGTATACAGGTTTTACAGATTCTTAAATGTGGACGAAACTTTCAATCAGTTTTGGATAATAAAATATTACAGAACTTTCCTTAGTACAACTACGAAGTCCGGAATAATATCGTCTGGTTGTATGAGATAATTCAGATGCTGTATAAGATAGCGGAAATTTAACAGTGGAAAATAAGAGATTACGCTACTCGCCGCAAGTGGCAGCATTATCACTAGAGAGAATTTATTTTGTTATGTAATTACCAGCGGAATTTCTTTATTCATTTTGTATCTCTTTTTCCACGAAATAAAACAGCTCAGCGGAATAAAATATCAAAAATTATCCTTAAAATGACAAATTGATAGACCTCCGAAGTAAAGGAACTCGGTAAATGAAATCATGAAATTAACCAATATTCCGTCTTTCCGCCATTTCTTAACGAATTACGATGAAATTTGGATAGTAGTATTGATCAGAGATTTTAAGGTAAGTTTTGGACAAAATTCTAGGATCTGTTTGTGCTGGACTAAACTTGGCCATTTCATAACCAATTCTAATGAAAAATTCCCTCGAATTCGGCTATTTCTTAATTAATAATTGTAAAATTTGCATCGCATACAGGGACAATTCGGAAAAAATTATGGATTAGAATTTTCAATAAAATTTTTTGATTTTCTGTAGTAAGTTATTTTCAGGTTTTGGCCAATATCTCAAAAACAAAACCTTTTGGCCAATAATAAATAGCCGAATTCCCCCCAGTTTAAAATTTATTTATATCGTGTTGAATGTACCATTTTTCATTAGGATTGGTTATGAAATTACCAAGTTTAATCCACAACTAACAGATACTACTATCCAAATTTCATCGTAATTCGTTAAGAAATGGCGGAATATTGTTAAATTTCAAAATTTCATTTACCGAGTTCCTTTACTTCGGAACTCAATCAATTTGTCATTTTAAGGATCAATTTTAATATTTTATTCAGCTGAAAGATAAAAAATGAATAAAAAAATTCCGCTGGTAATTACATAACAAAATAAATCCTCTTTAGTTCTAGTGCTGCCACTTGCGGCCAGTAGCGTAATCGGTTATTTTTCGCTGTCAAATTTCCGCATGTAATTCAGTATAATTTTTTGCAAAAATTATTAATTGCACACCGTTACTTTATTTCCAAAGATCGATAATATGGCTTCTGTTGTTTCTTATGTCACTTGAAATGCCAATGTCAATTGCCATTTTTTTTTATTAGCGCCCGATAGATGTATCCGAAGCACTCAATTTTTTATGACAAAACTTATATTTAGCGCGCTATTTTTGTACATAATTAATTTATTTAACTCAAAACTAAGATTTTTCATTCAACTTTTTTGTTAAAAATCGATATAAAAATATTTTACTCTACCTATTTATCGGGAGCAGCAATTCAGTTCAAAGGGAAATTTTAAAATTCCTTTGTTTTGTACAACCCTTAAACCAAAGCAAACTTCATTCTCGTGTACAGATTTTGACGTAATCTAATTTTTTTTTTGTTTTGTAGTTTCGAAAAAAACTTTATAAAAGTAGAACTGTCATTCGACTGCATGAAGTTAAGTAAAATTTTATTTTCATGATTAGTAGCGACACCAGTGAATAATAGCTGCAGTTTCAGTAGAAATTACCCATTCGGCGCCGGTTAGTGCTCGAATAATAAAACACGGCTATCATTTTCTTTGACTCTCTAAATCACTTCACTAACAAGGTCTTATAGAATGCAAATTTGGGAAAGCAAGACAATGATCAATTCTATATTTGGATTGAACCTGTGAATCAAGTAAGGCAACAAAAATATTGGAACAAATAGCTTTTGCACACTTAGGTCTCTATTCCCTTAGTCGTATCACTTCATGCAACGTGACTATGAATCTTCTTGATTACTAGATTATAAAATCAAGATTTAGTAACCAAGGTGATGAGTAGTCACATCGCATGAAGTGATGCGAAGAATTAAAAACCAGCTGCAATTATAATGCCGTATTGTAATGATATGTAGTTTATCCAAACTTATCCAAAACCAATTATGGTCAAGAACAAATTTATTGTAACAGTATTGGTAAACAATGAAGGGGTAAATATGTTTAGGCCAACACCCGACTTTCTTTTGTAACGAATGTGAAAAATTAAACTTACCGGACTTTTGGTAAAACTGAAAAATTAATCTATAAATTTATTTAAATCTTTTTTTATTCTTTATCGGTTTTTGTAAATACAAAACTTTTTACCATCATTGCAAAAATTGAAAAAGCTCCCATTAGAGCTTCCACTTCCGGTACACAGAGTTCCAGCCAATTTCACAAAGATCTCCCAATTAATGAAAAAGTTAAGTTTGAAGTTACCGATCAAATCGCACAGTGGTTGAAACTTTGGCGTTTGGATCGGTTTCGAATCTCCATAGGGGCAGGATGCAAAAGGAATTTTTCATCATCAAACTACGATCTGCGATGAAAAGGTACACAACTATGACCTGCGTGCAAAACTCATGGGCCGACCATCTTCCATGCCCAGTACTATAGGCTGGCATGGAGCCATGCAATTGCAGATAATAACGTAAATCTGACATATAGCCGTACTTCTTCGATTTGGCATAACTGCGTAAGGTGGGATGGGAAAAACAAACTGCCACAAAACGAGCTGCCACTTCCGGTGGACCGATTTCCGCCAACATTCACTGGGATCTCCCAAATTATGTCTGGGCTGCAGAGAGAACACAATCAATTACTCTGCACGGCAGTAGATACAGCCACACACACAGAGAACTTTTTGAAAACCACTTTTTGGATTTCCGGCGATATAGCGAATGGATCTGCAAAAATATCGAGCTAGAAAATTTTCATAATTACTCTACTTTATTTTACTAGAAAGTAAAATTAAACCTTTAAACCGCGGCCTCACGAATGCAAATATCGACCAACGTTGGTGTATTTTATGTTTGGCAAATATTGGTAAAATATGACAATTGACAAACTCTACTGACTACACGATTTGTAGTATTTGTTTTTTCTTTTGATCTTTTTGAAAAACCGCCTATGTGCGCTAATGTTGGAAAAATGTAACCTTGATTTGAATTTTTCATTTGTTTTGTGGCTAAACGATTTGTTATTTGGACAAATACGTCAATGATGGTATGTATTTGCATTCGTGTGGCCGCGGCTTTAGACGAATTTCACAATACAGATTGTTCCATTTCGCCAAAAAAAATCGTTAAATTAAATATTTTGGTTGATATTCAGCGTGCTTCATTTTAGCACCCTGAATATCTTCCAATACATTTAATTTAGCAAAAAAATTAAAAACGAAACGAACGACGATTGAAAAGTCGAGATCGCAAAAAATCAAAGTGAATAAATACTATAGACTTAGACAGCGAGCACATGCCTGTGAGTGTGACCTTCTGAAACAAGCGTTATATTCCTTTATTTCATGGGACTAACTAACTTCTAGTATAGAATACTCTTTAGAATCTTAACACTATATGACAACGGCATTGCAGGTCCGTCAACTGCTGGCATCATATGATTAGTGAAATCATAGCCAATTTGATTTGAAAGTTTTATAGAGTTCAAAATTTTCATATCCTTGGCCATGATTTTACTCAACATGTTGCCAACGCTGTTGTGTGTCCTGAAATCGCCCATCATCAACAAAATTGATGATAAAGGCCTGAAAAAATAAGCAGAATGACTTTGAATTGCACCTACGGCCCAGTTGAGAATTCAAATTAGTTAATCTCAAATAACATTTTGTTATATTCATTAAGTCACGTACCATCCTAAGGTCGCCGTTTAGGAGACAACTAAGTCTCGCAATATCACTGAACATAATAAAGAACGCTTAAAACGGTTGAAACTTTGGAATGCCTTTAAAGCCCATAAAAAATATTTTTTTTATTCTCATAAAATATTCTGTTATAGCTGGAGTTTTTAAATAAACTCGCAACAGCCACATGGATGTATGAGTTTGTGGAGCAGGCAAATTATAGAATTCAGGAGGACCCGATGATTTTTCTGTTCTTACTCTTGCTATCCGTTCGAGAGCGAGATCAATCCCGTCTGCCGTGCTATCAACAATCACGCCTTACAATTTGTTTGATTTGGACGGCTCCCCAAAATCTTAATTTCAACAGTATCAGTTTGAAGCAAAAGCGATTGGTTTGTCTTCACCATTGGTATTATGTAGTTTGACGCGACGGTAACTGGTACCAGCGGAAAAATGTTTATTATTCCTTTTTTAAGAGATTGGAAAGCCCCATTGATGGGCTTACTAATCCAATTTGCTTTGATGCATCAACAAACGGGAGTTGGGGTTACGTCATTACCAAATCAATTTTTCGAAACAACTTTTTGTTCTAGAGACCTCGAAATAACTCATTCAGAAGAATGGGATGTTGATGTATCAATTGCGAATTTACGGCTAGGAATACTATTTACTGGCGCAGCCCACTACTAGGTATATTGAAACTTATAAGTTACTTTCCAGGCGCTCGATTTCCTGTTTTTCCGCGACTATAACTTTTAAGCTCTGAAATTGAATGAATTAATTTAAAAGTGTTTTTCATCCTCATTTGTTTGGGCATCGGCCCAGCCCATTCTAAATAACTTAATTCCTGTTAACTATTCGTCATCAGTAAAAACAATTTTTTAATTTGCTTTCGCAATGTCACAACTACTGTTGAACTTGAAAGGTCTTTTAGCTGGCCTCGAATTCCATCACGCGCTGTTCATTTGTGAATTGTAACCTATCTATAAAAATTAATGTTTCTATGTGAGTCCCATAAGCATTTCCCCCCTAAGGTCTAGGAGCCCCGTTTCAAAATTTTTCTAAAATTTCATTTTTTTTTTATTTTTCCCCCGGGAATGAGGTTAGGAAAAGGGTTATATGAAATAAGTGACATGCTCGAATATCCGGGGTCCATTCCCTGGATCAAGGGAACACTTCTTATAAATTTCCACAATATTCATCCAAACGGATTCTAGTTTTTGCATAGGCATTTTATATAAAAATGAGCTGGCTTTTGTAATAATTTTGAAGGGTTTGGTCCCCTGGGTCTAGGTGTTCCTATACAATTTTTACTCAACAATGTCTCGAAAGAAGTGACCGGAAATGCATGCGTACAAGAGAAAATGTGTGAAATATATATCCTCAAGCAAGAGAGATTTGGGAAAATTAAAAACCTGTTCCGCGAACACGACAAGACTAAGGAAAGTCCCACTGAAAAAAATTAAATTCTCAACAAAATATTGGCATAAAAAAATGCAATAATTTATGTATTTTTAAAATTTAGAATACATATTTTCATTCTAATCGAATCGATCTGAAACCAAATTTTTTATTCTATTTCTATTTTATCAACTCAGTGGTTTACCTCCGTTTTACTTCTCCTAAAATCCTCAATATACATGCATTCATCCTCAATATACATGCACACATATACAATTTATTGCCGTTAAATTCCCGTAATCCGGATGTTAATTCCGAGAACTCCCTTATGTACAAAACTACTTCAAAATTACTTCAAAATTAAATGTGTTGGCAGTAATACACATACATAGTGAGAATTTCCAGAAGTTTCTGATTTGGTGATATAATTCGCTAAATCGATAGGTTCTTGTTTTGTACTATCTCTTTTCCTGCCTGCCACCATAATTATGTGGGTAAGGCAAAAGTATCACGCCAAAAATTTATTTTTGTATATGTTTTGAACCAACTTACACATTTGTGTATTCCTATCACACTTATTTTCGTCAGAAAAAAAAAACACTATAACTATACACACAATTGTGTTGGTTGTACTTCAAATCAAGCGAAATTTTTTATCATACTATGTTTTTTTACTCACACATTTGTGAGGTTTGGACTTTAATTGAGCCATTTTTTTTTGGTAGAAAAAGAACTATCGGTACAAACCAAGAGTTGGATTTTTGCAGTTTGGTCGTTGCAACCTGGTCCGATAAAGTCGAAAGAAAAATAGCGGTCACAACACAATACAAGCTATTACATTAGAAAAAAAATTATCTGTATCCCCAACTCACCTCTTTGCCGGAATATTTTGTTAACACATCGATGACACCATTTTTTTTTTGTTTCTGATTTTGAATGGATTGCATTTATTTTACGGGATCACAAAATTAGGTCGTCTCATCAGACTCCAGTGACCATTGAAAATACTTTGTACATACAAAGTATAATCACAATGCCTTAGCGAATTATTATGTTTCGCCGCACATTTTTTAAACCCTTCGAATCTCGAATTTTATTTGAGAAATAGCATTCAATGTTTCATTAGGTCGAAACCAAACTACCAACCTCACCTCGATGTGAAGTTGGTGTCTGGCTGTCGGTATTTATTTTTGAGGAATAAATACAATAATCATAATTACAATAGTGAATGTGGTATTGCAAGTAATCCATAACTTCAATTTGATTTAGTGAAGTGTCAGTGAGTCACTGAAGTTATTTGGCGGGAGATAGGCTTTCGTAAGTCATATCGTGAGTGAATTTAAATTGGCATATGAATATTTTCTTTATTAAACTGTTTAACATGGTAGCATGACTAATAAATCCTCCCAGTGGGGATAACTTAGGGATAATCAATAAAGTCGAGCATTGACCGCTTCAAAAAAAATACCGTTACAGACTCATATTTTATCTACATGAATACCTCAATGATTAAAATATCCCTCGAAAACGTTAAGTAATCATATAGAATTTTCTAATTTTCCCTCCAATTTATACACATAGACCATATATAGCAATGTATAGAAAATGTAGAGATTTTTTCAATATAAATTGCTTACATAGCCAATTTACCCTATTTTACGCTCCCATCTACAAAACGAGCTTTTCTAAAATTAAAAAGTAAAATGTGAATCTACTCACCAATTTTCCAATTGTCTGGGAACGAAAGAATAAAAAACACATACATTTTCATTTCGGTGCGTGGGTGATCTTTAACTATATGCCCCCATCTCGTTCCCTAGTTCATTTTATATTTTTCATGTGTATGTTATAAGCAAAGTAAAGCACAAATTCGAGTATGTTGAATGAATTTATGCATGTATGTGTATACATTTATTTCAGTAGGATTTTGTGATTTTAATCAATTTATGTTTATATAAAATAGTGAGAGTAGTGTAGTGGTTTTTACATTTCTTTCACAAAAATATTATAAAAGTCTACATTATACAGCAAAAAAAAAAAAAAATAAGTAAACACGAACCCAGCACACACAACACACCATCCATAGTATATAAGAAAAATCGCGTGGGTTCAACATTATTTCTCTTTTGTATTATTATATGTTTTTACTTTGGTGTGTGGGAGGCCTATGTAACAATCTCTTATTGTTGTTGTTTCATATATACATTTTCACTTTCCCAAGAAAGCTGGCAGAAGTAAAAAAAAAGTGAAAAGAAAAATTATAATAGGAATGAAACTTGAAAATGAAAATATACACAACCAACGCGAAAATCTCAACACAACCCCTTTAAATTTTGTTTTATACATATTTGTATATTCCCCGCAGTGGTGTGTTGGCGCTTTCACATAATTTTTTTAATGTCGTACGTTCAAGGCTTGGCCATTTTTGTTTATTATTACTATTATTGTTATTTTATTTGGTTGGTAGTACCTCTACCTACCTACCTACTTTATTTCAATTGTTCCAATTAAAAGTATGACAAACAAATGAAAATGTATATTATTTATAGAGCTGTGTATTATTTTTCAAAACAAAGCCGATCACCTCTTCATACCGCATAATGAACAAACGAACATAGAACGGCATAACGCCATGTGACTAATGAATTTTTCATATGTACAATTTTATTTTATTCAAGGACATTTGAATTGTGAATGTCATTGAAAAAGAGCTCTGAAAATAAATTATTATGGGGTAACCATGGTTTAAACCATGGTTTGGCACAATTAACACCCAGATTCCTTTAAACGTATCATTTGTTTTAAGTAAGTAACAATACAAATTCAGTTGACTACTACACTATTTTTCGGTTGTTAGTTTAAGGGACGGGGATGTATATTTCTGCAAGCATCAGAGCTAGGAGTTTACGCGTAAATTAGTAGATATTTTCATGTTAAACATTGATCGACAGAGATCGAGTCAAAAACTCATCGACTATGTCGATTACTCGTAGGCAACGTCAACAACTACTTATAATCCACGCCATTAGTGATACTATGATCCACATATTTGGAATTTCCTTTTCCGGAGTTTTTAGTTGTTGGAAGTCATTGTGTGTCTCACACACTTTTCCGAAATTACTGACTAATCTAAACCACCGTTGGTTGATACTGTCGCTTTATTGAAACTGATAGTTGTTGCTTTATTTATGAAACTTATTAATCAAATATCAGGATCATTCTGGTTTATGAATATTAGAGACATCTATTAATAACTGGTACGAACTAACCATCAATTTAGTTATTCAGAAATTAAGACAAATATGTCGGCCTGAGGCATACGGTATTAAACAATAATATATTATGACTTATACTGTGTGACTAGCACCAATTGTTTTTCTACAATTCCGACTAATTAAATTAGTTAGTTTAAATTAGTTCATACAAGTTATTGATAGATGTCGCTAATGTCCATATACCATACCGCCCTTGATATTTAGTTCTAAACTGAAAACTAAGTTCGGATTTATCAAATGCATCAGGCAAAATTTTCATTGTGTCATCTATGAATGACTGGAGTAAACTAATTATAAAATTTAGCTAGTGGAGAATTTAGACAAGCAATTCTGTGTCATTCATAAACTGTATATCATACAAACTTTTTCTACACAAGTCACATTACAAAAAAATTAATGTTTATTTGAAAACTATAATTAAGAATTCACAGTAACATCTCTACAAATTTGGCCAAACTAAAAAAAACATGGAGTTGAAATGGACTATAAACATTTTGTTCACTGAACGGACATGCATTTCATACAAAAATTAATTTAACAGTTCAAAAAAAACGAACGGGGTTCAAGCTCCACCTGAACCGTAAATTTTTGGTAAAACAAGGTCTATAATTAAAAATCACGTATGTCATCGCTAACTACAAGAAGTCGATGGTTATCCAAACACTGCAGTTCCTTGTGGAGTTTATGCATTTGGGGAGTGTGATTTTGGAGGCGATGGAAAAATTTGAAATTATTTTTAGCGATGTTAGATGTGATTTTGGAAGAAATTTTGGAGAATGCCAGCCAGGGACGGAACTCAATCAATTCTAAACCGATTATGTTAGATGGAAATGGGATTCTTAACGATTTTTGTAAGAAATTCTGGAATATGGACACCTGGGATAGAACTCGATTAATTCTTAACCGATTATGATGGAATTGGGTATGCTGGATGGAAATAGGGTTCTTAAATGATTGAGTGAAGTGGCTTTTTAATATGACCACCTGGGATGGAATTCGGTAATTTATTAACCGATTATGAAAGGGTTAGGTATGTTGGTCGGAAATGGGATTCTTAAATGATTTTTGGAAGAAATTCTGGAAATGGCCACCTGGGACGGAGCTCGGCAATTTCTTAACCGATTATGATGGTATTTTTGGAAGAAATTCAAATTGCGTGATGGAACTCGGTAATTTAAACTGAGGTGGAACTCGGTAACATGCAGGGGTCTTGGAGGCACCTCGTGATTTAAACATGTTTCTGGATGCCTTAACATCTACCATATCACCAGTACGTGACCTACACATGTAAATAGTGAGTTGAACGGCGCGCCAAATAACTTCTCTCACAAAAAACCTCGTTATGAAATCTACACAAAATTTATAGTATTTTTATCAACAACGCCCCCGTTCACGGAAACATGGAATATGCTAAGTTCTTTAAGACCTTGAAATCTGTAGAAACTTTCGACCCAAGCGGGAATTTACACTTTTGAGGTACGGGCAATACAAGAGCATAAATGGTCTGAGAGTTTAAATTATATACACCACCACAAAAATAATCAGGAAAGAAGAAATAAATGATTTGGTTTCTCATCCCAAGGCGAGTACAGCAGTTTATCATTTTATAATCCCATATTTATCCAACATGCCGAATCCCATCATAATCGGTAAAATAATAGCCGTATCCCGATCGTAACCGATTTAAAACTACCTGAGTTCCGTTCCAACTGGTCATGTCCCAAAACCTCTTGAATAAATCATTTAAGAATCTCATGTTCATCCAACATACCCAAACTCATCATAATCGGTCAAGAAATGGGCGAGTTCGAAGTAAGTAGCCTTTTCCAAAACTTCTTCCAAAAATCATTTTAGAATTAAATCCCATCATAATCGGATACAAATGGGCCGAGTTCCGTCCCAGATGACCATATTCCAGAATTGTTTCCAAAAATTATTAAAGGATCTCCTTTCCATCCACAATGTGCAATTTCATCATAATCGATTAAAAAATGACCGAGTTCCATCCCAGGTGCATACTAGAACTTTTTACAATAATAATTTAAGAATAAAATTTTCACCCAACATAACCAGACCCAACATAATCGGCTAAGAAATACCATGAAATCCGTTCCAGATGGCTATAATCCAGAACTTGTTCGAATAATCATCTAAAAATTCCATTTCCATCCAACAAACCCAGACCCATCATAATCTGTTAAGAAATTACCTAGTTCTGCTCAAGGTGGCCATATTCCAGAACTTCTTCCAAAAATCATTTAAGAATCCCATTTCTATCCAACATAAATTTTTGGACATTTTTTTATGTGTTTACTTCAAATCCAAAACACTAATTGTGATATATGATAAACTGTCCACATGATTAACTGTTCTACCATAATTTGTTCTACGATAAATTGTTCCACAATAAACTATTCTACGACCAATTGTTCTACGTTATCGTTATTGTTCCACGATATATTGTTCTACGATAAATTGACTCCACGACAAATTGTTCCCAGGATAAATTGTTCTACGGTAAATTGCTCACTATAAATTGTTCACGAGAAACTGACAGCAAATCCTTTTCCTTAGCTGTCTACATTGTCGACGTCAGGAACGCCAAAAATCGGTTTATAATCTACATAATAAAATAGCTGTCGACAACTACGTAGATTACATTGCATAGTACCTCGCCCATTCCTAGATACCATGCGGGTATCATAATTATTCTTGTTGCTCAATGCGTGAAGACAGATGATTATTACACGAAACGAAGTCTTGACGCTATTGAATATGAAATCACCAAAAATTACAAATAAAAACTCCAAAAGTTGTACACAGAGCATTTCTCTGGCTTAATGATGTATAAGTCCTCAACTAATCTAATACCATATGCATTTCTCGACTTTATTTCATTCTCGAGAAATCGAGAATTATTTTTGGTCCTAACAAGATTTGTCGAGAAAAATTAAATATTTAAAAAAATAGATTTTATTATTTCGGAACAAATATAAAATGATTCCTTCACTAAATTTGAGCAATACATTGTTCCTGAGATAATTTTTAATATTTATCGTAATGCAGAGATCTAAAGAATAATAGTTAGATGTGGTACCTTCGTTTGAGATGGTGGCGTTGTCAGTTTATCAGTTCACTTTGAAATTCTTTCAGTATTGTTGATGTATGTCTCAATTGACTAATCTGACAATTTGAAAAAAAAATCATTTAAAATAATTAGCGAGCGGGAAGTGAGACACATTTGCAAAAAAATTTAAATATGCATAGTAGAATTAACGGAAGATGCTGCCGTGAGTTGAAGGTTTTGGTACTTTTTGAGCTAAAAGTTCCAAATTATAAGATAACGATAAAAAAAGTTCCGGAGACGAATCACTAAATCAAAGTGAATGTAGGTGTCTAATTGACATACCAAAAGTTAGCAGAACCCATCCAGCACAAAATTACAAGTCACTTTGAAAAATTGAAAGTAAATTATAGGCTAATGGACAATTAAAAACTTTTAGGCTTTAACCTCCTTCCCAAAACGGTGAGTTCTGCTAGCTTTTGAAAAAGTTAAAAGAACACATACATCAAAACCAGCTTTAAAAGCTAGTTTAATGATCATAAAATGATCCATTAACTTTTGCGATTAGCAGAACCCAAATCAAAATCAATAGAAAGTCCAACTTAAAATGCAAACCAAGATCTATTGTCAAACAATTAATTAAATATAAATTAATAACATCAAAATTAACAATTTCTTTAGTGGTAACCTTTAAAATAAATAGTCAGATGATCTGGTTTCGAACATTCGTCCTTTATCAAATCTGGTTAATTACTCACCAGGTCATCTCACTATTTATTTTAAAATGTATCACAATAAAGAAATTGTTAATTTTAATGTTATTAATTTATGTTTAATTTGAAATAAAAGTTTTGAATAAACATATACACTTGGGTGCAAAAAATCGCACATTGCTCAATTTTCCACAAAAGTTAAAAAATATCAAAAAAAAATATTTAATACAGATTGAAAGCCTATTTCAATACCTATTCAGTGGTACCTTTTTTGTATTTAACCTTAATGTGAGTGACGTGGGTACCCGAGTACCTTTTGCACTTTTAGACGTCTATTTTTGTATGTTTTACTTCCAATAAAAATTTTAAATTTTATGAGAACTTCTAGATCAATTGGTATAGATTACGATCATACTTAAAAATAAGAAATGTTACAACTTGAACGAACGTGGAAAAAATAAGTTAATCACTCAAATTAAAAAAAATTCTTCACTCACATAAGGGTTAAACGTGCCACAAAACTGATTTTTGAGGGTAAACATCTGAGGTACACGTTTTTGTGAATTTGTCAGCATGAAAATTAGGATTAAAAATCAAATTAAAACATGGAAATAAACAAAAAAAAAACAGTTATATTAATAAGAAGTCTTCTTTCCCTTGGCCCGAATGACAGCTTCCATTCGATGCTGCATTGATTTCACCAAAGTTTTCACAAAATCTTAGGGTATCGCCTCCCATTCCTCTACGATCGCCCGTTGCAGCTCCTGGAGACTCGTTGGAGCGACATCTCTGGCTCGAACCCTTCTTTTCAACTCGTTCCATATATGTTCGAACTTCTTGGAGCCGCCGTCCCAGTTGAACCGCATTCATATGGCGATTTCGCAACGAAGTTGTTACAAGAAAGCGGTCATCACGCTGTGCTGTAGCACGAGGTCGGACAAGTCCTTGTCGCCGTCTGAAGCCACCAGTTTGCTGATATCACTGCTACACTCGACGAACGGAGAAGCGGCTCAAATTTACTTTTAGAGCCACTTCACTTTGGTCAGCCATTTCTTTGCTCCAGTTAAAGACGTAATCAAGAGAAAATCGTTCAGGCTAAGCGTCGATATGCGAATGATCACAATTCCGAGAGAGATATTTCATGGCATGCTATTGTATTGATATTGTTGAATTATTTTTAGAATTTAATTGGAAAGCCTGCTGTATGCATTTGACAAAAAATCACTTTGTTGGCATGGTACAAGTACAAAAAGGTACCACTGGATAGGTATTGACATAGACTTTGAATCATTAAAAAAATTAAACAAATATTGGATTTTTTTAATATTTTTGAACTTTTGTGGAAAATTGGGCAATGTGCGATTTTTTTGCATCCAAGTGTGTTATTTTCATTAATGAAAATTTTTTGAAATTTACATTTAAATTTAGCCCGGACAAATTTGGATAATTTTGAATTTGTATTTTCATTAACGAAAAAGCGAATAAAACTGCATTTTTAAAAGATTTTTATGTATGTACAGTAAACCCTCGATTTAACGGACGCCCGATGTAATGGACAATTTTTTTTATTTTCCATTTTCGGTTATCGATTATGATGGGATTGGGTATGTTGGATGGAAATGGGATTTTTAAACGATTGGGAAGAAATTCTGGAATATGCCAATCTGGGACGGAACTCGATCAGTTCTTAACGGATTCTGATAGGATTGGGTATGTTGGATGGAAATGGGATTATTAAATGATTTTTGAAAAGGCTCTGGAATATGGCCACCTGCCAATTCTTAACCGAATATACCCAACCCCTTCATAATCAGTTAAGAATTGGTCGAGTTCCGTCCCAGGTGGCCATATTCTAGATTTTTTTTCAAAAATCATTTAAGAATCCCATTTCCATCCAGCATACCCAATTTCATCATAATCGGTTAAAAATTGATCGAGTTCCGTTCCAGGTGGGCTAATTCCAGAACTTCTTCCAAAAAACATTTAAGAACCCCATGATCGGGTTCCTATTCTAAAAATTGATTCAATAATAATTTAAGAATCCCATTTCCCCAATCCCAACATAATCAGCTAAGAAATGCCTGAGTTCTTTCCCACATATTCCAGAACTTCTTCCAAAAACTGTTTATGAATCTCATTTCCATCCAACAAACAAAATCCCTTCATAAGTTCATAATAGGTTAAGAGATAAACGAGTTTTGTCCTAGGTAATAGTCGATTAAATTTAAAAACATTCAAATTTAACAGACATTCGGATTTAACGTACTCCCCAATTAGTCCGTTAAATCGTAGTTTTACTGTATTTGTAATGTATTTTTTTCTATTTTAGGCGAAAAAGAACGAAACAACCTTGCAAGAGAATTTAGTACATTTTCGTCAAAACATGAAAATAATGCACATTTCTGAATATTTGTTAAAAATCGTATTAAGATTTTTTAATTTATAAAATGTGTCTTTTTTAATTCATTTGGAAAATGAATTAAGGAAGGTGTTTTAAAAATGAAATAGTATAAGCCTTTGTTAATTCATTTTTGAGTTTTCTCATTTTTCTAAATCGCTTTTTTTAATTCAAAATTTAAACGGAAATGACGATTTTTTACAAAAGCTGTTGTTTTTCTATAGTAATTATGAAAAATGTTGACCACCAAATGTGTGCGGTGTCATGCAGACTATATGTTGCTGGTTCCCTATAGACCAGGCGGATCGACTTATCGGGGTAAAACTTCATACTTAAGCTTTATCGACAAATTGGGAGATCCTAGTGATTTTTGATCGAAATCGGCCACCGGTAGTGACAGCTCTTATACGAGCTTTCTCGTTTTTTGCAAATACATCGACTACAGGAATCACACCGAAGCCGTTACATCCCGGCTTTAGCTTTACAAAATGAGTGTTATCGAGTTGGGTAAACTTACTTATAAGATTCCACTTGCTACCCCATACATGATTACGGTTAAGAGCGACGTTGGATGTGGAATTTAAAAATGGCACAATTGGGAAATTGAAGTGCAGAGTGGCGCAAAAAGACCGTTCTAGTGTCAATGTTTAAAAACTTTTTTTAATCACATTTTTTATTTTTATTTTCAGAAATTTGTAAAGAAAACTTGGGAAATTTATAATGGAACAATACAAAACAGAAAAACGAATTAAAATAATTCAGTTTTATTATGAAAACCAACCGTAGTTTATTTTGACGCAGCGTGCTTATCGACAGTATTTTTATATGCGTTCTGTGCCATCTATAGACCAACAAAAAATCGTCTTGCAAATTTACAGCAACAAGGTGCCGTGAAGAACCTCCTAGGTTCCGGAAGACGACGTACGGCACCCGCGGATGATTATATTCAACGTGTTCTAGGGAGTGTGCATAATAATCCAGAAATGTCAACAAGGAGGCGTTTAACACAATGGGGACTATCGTGAAGATCCGTACAGAGAACTTTGGACTGAATGTTCACTCCCGACGGTTTTTCAGCGACCACACCAGAATATTGATTTTTCACACGAAAAGATGGGTCACGATGTCTACGTTTATTTTGGCCACATTTGGAGTTTAGGGTGTTTTGTACAGGCAAATTGGCTTTTTGTGTTCTATAAATCGAACTTAGTATTTTCTGAATTTTTCCGGGAAACAACTATAAACCAGTAAGCTACCTGACGTATATGTTGAGATGCTACAAGGTTCTACAAAACTGGCTGGTTTATAGAAGTTTTCCGAAAAATGCAAGAGATTGTATGTTCGATTTATAGTACTCCAAGGAAAATTTGACTGTCCTGAAAACAATAACCCAAAATTCAACCAAAACAAACGTGTTTTTCTATTTTAGATAGAATCTAGTAGCACCTCAGTATACAAGTATGCGCCACTTAGCATGCTGATTTAACATATAAGATTTTCTCGGAAAAATTAAGTAAATTTAACAGAAACAATTAATTAAACGAGACATTTGCATTTACGAGACATTAAATCGAGACGTTTACACATATTTTGTTATTTTGCTTTTTAGAACAAATTTAGGACAAACTCATCAACGTTAAATCTGAGCTAGGAATTTCATTGAAATTTATTAAAATTCTCGTTGCGCTCGCCTAAAATTATTTCGCCAAAACTAAAGATTCCGAAATATAAATAAATTTCAATGTACTTCGGATTTTATTATCAGAAACGTGCTACGGAAGGCTTTGTTTCTAACTTGCCCTAAAATTGGCTCTTAGTATATGCATCTCAAAACTATTTAGCCCTAAACTGGGCTAAATCGGCTTGGTGATCGGTAAACTTGACTTCCGAACCAAATTGCCGAGTTCGATTTAAAGTAGAATTTTTAATTGCCTCACACTTTCTCTACCCCACTTAACATTATTCTATTATACGGAAAGATTATTATTCGTTACGCAGCGACAACAAAGGCGATTGTAAAAAACCCAATAAATTTTAATTGATTTCTAGTGATTCACGATATTTTTAGACATTTTTTACTGGCCGATATATAAATAATTATATATAGAAAAACAGAATTATTATACCCAACAATATCCGGTGAATATTAATAAACATAATTTTATTATTTTTATAAACAGAAAATTTTTCAATTTTTATATTTTCATTCATAAATTACATGCGGCACATGAGATTTGATAATTTGGTTTAAATATATAGTGATTGATATGTGTTGGTGTTTATATTTGTAATTTTTATCGACTGTGTACTATTTTTGGAATGCATTTCGAAAACGGAAATTCGATTCAAAAATTTGGGTTAATAATTTGTGTAAAATACACACGAGTATTATGAATCACGAATTATTGCCTAAATTAAAGTACATAAGTAATATATGATGTGGGCCGCTTTTTGACGTAAACCCGCGCGCGTCTTTTAAAAATGAAAGCGACTTTAATCCCATTATGTACACATACATAAGCACGCCCTTTTATAGCCCAATAAATATGACGACAACAAAAAAAAAAATCTTTAATACTTTTTTTATAAGAATTTAATCTTACATTTTTGTTTATGTTCGTTCGTTTTATTCTTATCACACAGAATCAAATAATTTTTGCTAGTGGTATGGGGTGCATTTTAGGGATAAAGTGCTCGCCTCTGCCGTTTATATATACGTAATACACACAAACAAAAAATATAAAACAGGTTCATTAAATTTACAGAGCTTTCTCGCTTTTGATTTCGCATTTTTGCTAAATCGAAAAACTTGGCAAATCAATTAAATAGTAAACATATATAACGTCGAAAATAATTTCAAATTTTAATACACAATTTACCTGCTGTTCGTTGCTTTTCGTCTAAGCTTTAAGGTATATATTTTCCTACTTAAAAATAATTTCCACACAATACAATTATAATTTCACCTCGAAAGCTTTATAATAAGCAAACAAAATTATAATAGCGCTAGCCTACACAACATTTTTCATTTTCATTCATATATTCATTCAAATTTTTCTTCATTCTCATTTTCTTAGCACTATCTCTCTTCCGCACTGTACACAAACTTTTCCATTTTTTATTTTTATTTTTTTTTCTCGTTGCTAACATTCATTCATTCTTTCATTCAGGAGCAGCATATATAGCCTATACCTACCTACAAACACCAACGTTATATTTCCATATATTCTTTATATAAACTCGACACTTTAGTAGGTTTTTGGTATTTGGGGTGCGGTATTTATTGATAGAACCGACACTGGAAAAACAAAAACAAGTTTTCCTAACAGTAGAAAATTTTAATGTGTATTGTGTCTGTATGTGTATTTTACATGCATGTTTGTATTCGAATAAAGAACATAAAATTTATGAATAAAAATAGCTAAAAGCTCCGACGCTTTTTTATGTGTTACCCAAACACAAATAAAATATTTTCAAGGGTGTGATACGCATACATACAAATGAAAATGTGCCTTGATTTTAAACACAATTTTCACTGGAAAATCCTTCATAAACATGAACAGAGTGGATTAATTAAAAGTATTTTTTTAAAATGCATAATTAGGCTGTAATTACTTACTTCAGCTGTGTGGATCTAGGGAATTTAGTCTATATTTACCACAATGCCAGGTTATTCGTACATACAATATTCACTCCTCAGTTACCCCTCTCAGGCTTTATACTTAAACCATTTATCATTATTTCTTTAATCAGATTATTATTTAAAAGCTAAAGCCAGTAATACTAAACAAATGCCACGGGAAAAATAATTAATATTTAAAAAATGGAGGCGATTAATTGTTGTGGCCAACACCCGACGTTCTTTTACGACAAATGTACATAGATCTCGAATATACCACACTCAATTTCTAATTGAACCTAAACAATTATCAAAAAACCAAGAAGGTCCACCCTTGTTAAAAAAAATTAACCTTCATTGCGAAAATAGAAAAAGCTCCTACGGAAGCTGCCACTTCTGGTTCACAGATTCCACCATTGTATGGAAAAAGTATTAGTATGACGTTTATCAGAAATCGTTATTTCAGGTAAAATTTAAAATATGATCTGAAGTAATCTTGTTTGAATTTTAATTTTCAATCGTTTTTTCGTAAATATTTGCAAAAAACGGAAAAGCTCCTAGGGAAGCTGATACTTCCGGCGAATCGAACTTGGCCAAAAACCACTGGGATATCCCAATTTATGGAAAAAGATCAATCAATTCGTATAGGCTGTGCAGGCACCAAACTTTTACGAGAAAACAGTTCTTTGACAAAAATTGTCATTTCCGTTTAAATTTGAGAAAACTGGTATGGACCGGCACTATTGCAAAATTAATTTAAAATCTGTTAGTTTATAATCGTATTTCTCGTAAATGGGAAACTTTTGTAAATACATTGAAAAACGAGTTCATATATTGCTGTCACTTCAGGTGGGCCGATTTAGATCAAAATTCACAGGGGCCTCCCAATTTGTAGAAAAAGAATAGATATAAAGATTCGTCCCACCCGATCAATCAGTCCCTCTAGATTTAAAGAGCCGAATTTTTGTCGAGAAAATGTCTATTTTGTCAAACATCGCTATTTCCGCTTAAATTTTGGGAAGCTGATAACGGAATTGTTGCGAAACTTATTTTGAATCTTTTATTTCATAAATGCTTTTCGCGTAAATCATACTTTTTAAAATATTTGAAAAAAATGAAAAAGCTCATATGGCAGCTATCACTTTCGTTGGACCGATTTCGGCCCAAAGTTTACTGCGATTTCCCAATTTGTGAAAAAAAAAGTTAAGTATGAAGTTCCATTCCAATCAACCAATTCGTCTGGGCTGTACAGTGCCAAATTTTTGTTAAAAAATTAGTTTTTTTGCCAAAAATCATTATTTCTGCTTAAATTTTTGAAAAATGATCTGGCCCGGTATTATTGCAAATTTGTTTTAGAATTTTTTAGTTCATAATCGTTTTTCTCGTAAATGATACTTTTCAAAATATTTCCAATAGACGAAAACGCTCTATGGAAGGTGTCACTTCCGGTAGACCAATTTCGGTCAAAAATAAATGGGATCTTCAGAAAGCTTCTATATCAAAAGTTTTATCCATAGAGTGCCAAAATATTAAACAGCATTTCAAATAGCCAATCTTTCACTCCGGACAGAAAGGATTTAGAACGAAATGTAACAAGGAAGTAGCGGCGGCGTAAGTAGTCGTTATTGATTCTGTCAGTTGTACTTAGCATCAAATCTTATTTCATGCTGGCCACTACACTTAAAAAATATCTTCAAGATATTTCGATACAGATGCCGTAGTTTGTTATCCACCAAAGGATGGCTACGGCAATTTTAGCACAGACATGGGGCAAAGATCACGGAAGTGCTAGAAGGATCTAGATGCCGATGTGAAATAATGTTTCAAATTGGTAACATGGATTTTCCAATATAGGTTAGTGGCCAAATGAATTCCAAGACATTTAGAGTAAACCAATTTCGAACCAGCATGACAATTTGTGGAAATATGCATTTAGAAACGCTATGGTATGTAACTTGATTGTTTTTGTTGCATGTATGTTTCCAGAAATGTTAAACAGCACAAACTTAGCTTTTTATCTTAGAATTAGGTGGTGTTTGAAAAACTATTGTTTTAGAACCTCAAGATCGAAATTAACCATCGAAACAACTCCGGTGGAAGATTTAGCAGTACCCAGTATGCAATTTTCCCAATGTGTCCAAATTCTGAGTAAAAATAAGTTTCTTTCTCTTTATGATTCGCAATCTTTCTTGATATTTTATTAGATTTGTGTTGTATTCTGTTACGTGTGATATGATATGTCGACAAATGAACACGAAAACAGTTACGAGTTTTTTTATTTACGAAATATTTTGTTCTATTTTCGAAATGTTGTTTATTGGGGGTACACATAAGTTTTGAGGCTTGTTTTATAACTTCGAAGTTTTATTCAGAGAAATTTGTACTACGTTTTTTTCCTTCTTTTCTTCCTTCTTATCTTTCAGGCAGCATATGGTTTCCGGGTCGAAAAATTCCTCGTGTTTTGAGGCTATCCAAGAATCGAACAATACATATATGCAGCTTATTCGCAAGCAGTGAAGTGCTGCTCGACCAGACCATGAGACATCGACCGGAACAAGTGGTAGTCGGAAGAAGCAAGGCCTGGTAAATACGGTGAGTGGGGTAGGACATCCCATTGAAGCACCTCCAAAGTTTCCTTGACGATTCTTGCAACATGTGGCGGAGCATTGTCGTGCTGAAAGATTAATTTATCATATCTTTTGGCATATTGTAGGCGTTTGAGCTTCAATGGTCGGCTTAATTGCATCAATAGTTGTTGATATTGTTCTTCAGTGATGGTTTCGTTAGGCTGGAGTAGCTCATAGCAGATCACCCCGAACTGATCCCGTCAGATGCACAGCATTAGCTTCTTGCCATGAATATTCGGTTTGATGGTTGAAGTTGATGCATAATTTTCTGCACTTTGGGTTGACGTAGTGAATCTCCTTTTCGTGAACCATCACGATTCGATGCAAAAAAACCCTTACGATTTTGTCTCTGAAGCAGACGTGAAAAAACGATCTTTATACAGTTTTCAGTCGCTTGTTGAGTGACTCCCATTGTTTCAGCGAGCTCCTCTTGAGTTTGGCATGAATCTTGGTCTAATAACACCATAGTAATTAATGTCTGTTTTAAGTATCGCAATTAACAACCTTGGACTAAACAGGTAACAAAATTGAATTTCTGACAGTTTTCTTGTGTTCAATTTTTTTAAAGATGGATGCCGCGTATAGGACGTAACTACATAGACGGGATTTATTAAATTTAAATTTAACTATTTTAATGTTTATTGTGACGAGGCAGAGAAAGGAACACGGACATTATGAGTCAGTATAACGAAAAGCGTCCAGAAAGTCGGTTAACTGAGCATACCGGCCCATACAAAATTGTCAAAATGATCAGCGAAAATATGTGTTTCGGATACAAGAACCCTTTGGAGGTGATAGACTAAAACGATACGACATAAAATGTGTCTATTCGGGGCTAACAGATTTAGGGTGGTGGTATATAGTGTTACGAATTCTACTCTAAACATATATATCATTCAGTGGTCGGGTGATTAAGTTATACACCACCAAATTTTGTCAATCCAAAGGTCGTGAGTTCGAACCTTGTCAAAATCCATCATTTTATTTAGAATTTAACCAAGTAAGGAATGAGTCTAACAGTCTATCAAATTTATACCAAAAGATTATATGACGAAAAAAAGGATTGTTATTTGAAATCATTTGTTCGAAGAAATTCATGAAAACTTCTTGACCGATGAGTTCTTAACCGAGTAAGCCGAAAAGAAATTGCATAGTAATCGACTTTTGTGAGCACAGTAATTGTATTGCCTTTATCCATTTTACACGCCATGGTCACGTGAACTATTCTTTATCGCACCACTCACTTTGAGGTTAGTATTAGGAGAGGAGGCGATAAGAGCGATAGAAGCAGCAGAAGAAGAGTTTGGAGGGGATAAGAGTTATCAACATCTTTCTTTATTTGTTCTGCGGTTTACAACTGACATCAAGCATAGGGTTTTCCAATAAGAGTGATATGATTTCTTTAAAAAAAACACACTCATTGTTAAGGAAATTGAAATGTTTTTTATTTAATGTGCAGTAAAATCGATACAATTAAGTTCTGAATAAAACGTCATTCAAATGGCCTCCACGACTTCTTCTGCAGGAACGAATTCGATGGATCCAATTTTCAAGCACTTTTTTTTACTAAATCAAGTCGTATGTCATGAATAGCACGTTCAATATTGACTTGTAAAGCTTGAAGAGGATTTGGTTTATTGCTAAAGACCAATGACTTCAAGTAACCCCACAAGAAATAGTCTAATGGTGTTAAATCACAACTTATTGGAGGCCATTCAATATCACAATTTCTTGAAATAATCGAATCTCCAAACTTTTCTCGCAATATTTCAATTGTTACACTGGCTGAGTGGCACGTAGCCCCGTCTTGTTGGAACCAAAGGTTGTCAAGATCAACTTCTTCCAATTTCGGCCACAAAAAGTTGGTTATCATTGATCTATACCGATCTCCATTGACAGTAATGGAGTTGGTTATCATTGATCTATACCGATCTTCATTGACCAGCTTCATTTCGAAAAAAAACGGACCGATGATTCCACCAGACCAAAAACCACACCAAACTGTCAATTTAGGTGAATGTAATGGTTTTTCATGAATAATTTGTGGATTTTCTTCGCACCAGAATCGACAGTTTTGTTTATTAACCGCGCCACTCAGATGAAAGTGAGCCCCATCGGAGAAGATGATTTTCTTAAAAAAATCGTTATCGTTTTCAAGTTGTTCCGAGGCAAAACCAGCACGACGTTTACGGTGGTCCAATATGGTTTCAGTTCTTGAGTGAGACAATTTTATACGGATGCAAACCCAAATCCTTTCTCAAAATCCGCCAGGTTGTGGTTTGAGACAGTCCCAATTCTTGAGAACGTCTTGGAATCGACAAATTGCGGTCTTCAGCAACATTGCCTGAACGGCAGCAATATTTGCATTACTTCGAGCGTTTCTTTGTCTTATTTGCACTTGAACATTATGTAAAGAAAATGTACGCAATTCGACGAATAGCAAGGACGATTAGTACGACTATAAAATGGCAAAAGCCCACGAAAAGTTGCAATTGGAGAACGATTATTTTGATAATAAACCTAAATAATTTGTAAACGTTGTTCTTGCGTACATCTCACCATGATGAAATTGTAAACATTACTGAATACAATGAAATAAAAAAAGACAGATCATGACATATTACAAATGGCCGAAACGTCACTTAAAAATCATATCATTCCTATTGGAAAACCCTATATGTTAATATTGTTAAGGATTCATTTTTTTTGTAAGACTTTGGAATGAAATCATTCCTCTATTTATTTACATAGGAAAATTGTAATTCTATTATTTTATTTATTCTAGTATAAGTAGGCGTAGGGTAGCATTTTCATTCAAAACTAGATGGTTTTTTTATCTATACGCTTTTTAAAGCAAAGTAGCTCACATCTGCCGGATAATTTTTTTAACTAGAACCAATGGTGGTATAAATTTATATTTATGTCAAACTGCATAGTAAAATAAAGTAATTTGCAAATTAAATTAATTTGATGAAAATATATATATCAAAACAGTTAGTGTTAGTTGCATTACAACCCAAATAGTACAAACATAAAATATTTCGACCAAGTTTTTTAAATATTCATTAAAGATTTTGTGTTTTTCTACCCGTGGTACTTATTGGAGTAGCAAATGAAAGTTTTCCAGTATTAGTCTTCATGCGTGAACGTGTATTGTTTGTTATAAATAATATGACTAACTGATATAAATATAGAAGGCTTCCAATAATGTGTTTACATTTACTCCCATGACCTGCAAGTGGCAGTATTTATCCATTGCTTGTTTAACCCTCGTCCGGCGGCATAATTTTACTACCCTAAAAGGCGGGAGACGTACTTTCATATATTTTATATGAAAATCGTCACTGTAGTCATAATTTTTGTAAATAGATAATATTTGGAATTTCCACATTATTAAAATGTAGAGATCTCACAAAACTTTAACTTTCTCCGGCTTCTACAAGAAGACTTATTAGTATTTAAAAATAGAAAAGGTACAATTGTACCTATGCCACCTGACGAGGGTTAAATGGATGAAAAGATTTACTTTCCATGGCTGGTT
Source organism: Nephrotoma flavescens (assembly GCA_932526605.1). NCBI lineage: Eukaryota > Metazoa > Arthropoda > Insecta > Diptera > Tipulidae > Nephrotoma > Nephrotoma flavescens. The sequence goes on along the minus strand of OW052221.1, from coordinate 269,656,804 downwards.
TTCGGGGTTTGACAGTTGCAATCAAATACTCGCAGTTTTGAACATGTTTTGAGTAATTCCTTCAACACCACACAATATTATGTTTCTAGCCTGGTAAACTTTCCGCCATCGCAATAGTAAATAATGACTGTTATTGAAATATCACATTTTTCACCAGACATCACAGAACAACAATTACAATTATAAAAACAAATCGGCACTTTCAAGCTGATTTTCGTAATTAATTCTGGATTGATTTCCTAAAATTAATATATATTTATATTTTATGTGCTATTATTATTAATTTATTATATTCTTCTGCGGTGTAATATATTGCGAAATAATATTAAATTCAAATTAAAATTTAGCTTGCACCATTTTCCTATACGATTTGACATATAAATGAATTTACACCACCATTGGCTCGGGCGACTACGACGCATCTAGCGGCGCTTTAAAGGCGAATAAACTTTTTCAATATTCAATAAATTTTCTCTAATATATAACTATTGATTGAACTTTATTTCTTTTTATCAATTTTTAAATATTCTTAAAATAATCTCCCCGCAAAAATTGTTTTACAAAATGCAAAGTAAATTTTAAAAAGTATTTGAACATTTTAAAAACACTTTGTAACTTATTCTCAACGAAAAAACCCAATTTTTTTCATTTTTAATATGTTTACATTGTTTGCACTGATATATTCAAATTGCGAAACTCAAATTTACCTAGCAGCATTGCAATATGATTATTCTAATTTGTCATCAGACGCTGCTCAGCAATAATTTTAATATTTAAAAATGCACTGTAAATATTGCACTTCAAATTTTACAAGGCTCGGTACTTTATTAAAACACTATTGGTAATATAATTGCAAATTTGGTGTTACACAGCAAAATGTGTAATATTTCCGCGCGATTTTTTTCAGTGATAGTAGTGTATAGTAGTCGTAAGCAGTACTAGTAACGACACCTGTTGGGAAAGGACGGAGTTAACTAATAAAAGGAAAAATAAAAGTTCTTTTGTCATAAACAAATAGTTTTAAGTTTTCCTAAAAACATTTTGAATTTCCACAGTAGAATTGAAAATTACATTTGAGTTAATCAATACTGGAAATAATAATGAAAATAATTTTCCGTTTTCAACAAAATGAATTCGAGAAAGTATGCTAATCTTTCTAAGACATTTCATTGATATTAAAATATTACCGAAACCATGACTATACACACTACTGAAAATAACAAACTTACCTACACATTTATAGTTATATAACGATGGGGAGGGTAAATTATATATAGATAGATATATAAACAAACTATGACGTTTCCAAAGCCAAAAATAACATCTACGAGTACCAAAATCAATTCAATGATGATGATTATAACAACAAAATGACGCAATGAACGAATGAGGTATACAAAAATATTTAATTATTTTCGATATACGAGTACATATAACCATACCATGCATACACATCACACAAAATATTCGAAGAAAGGCCAATGGGGGTAAACAAATTTTGTGTGTTGGCGTCGATTTATATTTATGATGTGATTGCATGATGAAAATGTACCCCAAAAACAAAAAAATTGGATTTAGTGAATTAAATTTGAATTTTCTTTGTTCCATCGGAGCATATCATTGTGATGACGTCGATAAATACAGCATTTTAGGTATTTTTCAGGGGGTGGATTTATGTATTTTACTGGCACCACAACAACATATAAATGGAAAAAGTTAGCATACCCTCAAATATGAATACCTGAGTCGCAAAACATTAAATTAATCCAAAATTTATGGGTGGATTATGAGCCGCGTATAATGACGTAATATAAATGTTGCTGTTGTTGTTGTTCTACAAATGAATGAATGTGCCTGACATTTATTATAACTGACACAATTTGATTGAGTTTGTATAATAAAATCTTATTCATATTGAAAGAATGTTATATGCGCCGGTTATATAGTATACCGTAAATTTTATACGATCGCATACTTCCGGTGGGTGGTGAATCAAATTTGAATGAAATATGTAACGTGTGTAATTCATACAATTGAAATATATACATACACATATTTGAGTCACCATAGGCAGTCTTTATAGTAAATCTGGGATTGAAAAATGTAAATCATGTCTGTCATACGCAAGAATACAAATGTACGTAATATAATATCATAATATCGAGCCCACATAGACGCTCTATAAAACAAAAGATTTCTGAACCAGCCTCAAACCATGTAAATGTAAAAACCTATACCGAATTCGAAAATACCCATTTTAATATTCCATTAGCAGCAACTGCGCCGTGTTCATTATTTTGTATATACTTTTTATTTTCTAGGAAAATAAAGTAGAAAATCCATTTCCAGTTTTCTTACTTCTAAATATATTTTGAAAGTAGGCTTGTCAGGAATATTTTCATTCATTCAATATGAAACCACCGCATTTCACCCGCACCTTCGGCATATCCATCCAAAAACACACGTCTCTGTCTCTCGAATTTCGAATATTATTCCATTATAGTCATCGTTATCATTATACAACAACAATAACAAGTATTATCAAGCAAACCCACAACTCTCATTGAATATACATACAAAGGATATTCAGTTCGTTCGTTATTTTGCGTCTCATCATTTTCCTTTTCTTTTTTTTCTTTTTTTGTTATTCTGCTGTTGTGTATTCTATGTTGTCTACCCACGATGAAAATCTAAATAAAACAACATTCAAGGGAAAAAATGAAAATGGTTTTTCCTTCTGTGTTGTGTATACATTTTACGTGGGCACTGTGAATGAAATGTGTCAATATCTCTAGATACACATAGAGAAGAAAATCGTTTTCTACTGTTCTGAGTTGTCTTTTGAGTGTACAAGTATATGTAGGTAACATAAACAAGGGGGCCAGGGGCGCACGGATGCTTGTTTGTAAAATTGGGAATAAAATTATTTGATTACCTTTTTTATAAAATAACAATTTGATAGTGTGTAAGTCCACAAAATAATTTAAAAATATATTGCTTTGAATTTGTCTTGAATAATGGTCACAACTCGGTGAGGTGGCACTTTGTAAGAATGACGGAAAGATTGGTATATAAGGATTATGTATACGATTATTTTGATTGTTTGTGTAATATGTATGTGTATGCATGTATCTATATAGACATTTGAGATATCAACAATGATTTTTGCGTGGGGGTCGAAACTTTTGACAAATTTTCAGAAAGTATTATATATGTATGTAGGTAGCTAATAGAAAATGCTAAAAATACTTTTCGATAAGTGGATTGGACTTCAATTTAAATATAATTTAATAAGTCTAAACGAAATTTATATTGTGGGAGTTGTTATGAAACACTTTAATTTGAAGATGAGGCTCACGAAATAGAACTTTTATTTGTTAATGTGTAGCGATCTTTGAGGTATGGTACCGAAAGGTGAGCATCCTTTTGAAATTCAAAAGAACATCTTAATAAACAGAAATTGAAAGTAAAGGTAGATTTCGTTAGTAAACAACTGCTGTATAAGATAGCGGAAATTTGACAGCGGAAAATAAGAGATTACGCTACTCGCCGCAAGTGGCGGCACTATCACTAAAGAGATTTTTTTTTTATATAATTAAAAAAAATTTTTATTCGTTATGTATCTATTTTTGTAATTAAATTTTGTAAAATTTGCATCGCATACAGGAACAATTCGGAAAAAATGTATGGATTAGAATTTTCCAATCGGCCAATATCTCAAAAACTTCCACTAGTAACCAACACTTTCGGTTGTTTTTTTAATAGCTTAGGTCATGCTGAGTGTATTTGGAAAATTTGGCGCCTCAGTATGATCTAAGCTATTAGTGAGTCTCAGTACGATTTAAGCTATTAGAAAAACAACCGAAAGTATTGGTTACTACTGGAAGTTTTTGAGATATTGGCCAACAACTGAAAATAACTTATATGGCAACAGAAAATCAAAAAATTCTAGGGAAAACTCTAACCCACAATTTTTTACCGAATTGTCCATGTATGCGATGCAAATTTTACAAAATTTAATAATAAAATAGCGGAGTTCCCTCCATTTTAAAAATGTTTTATATCGTGTAGAATGTACAGATACCATTTTCGTAAGGACTGGTTATGAAATGGACAGTTTAGTCCAGTATGAACAGATCCTAGAATTATGTTCAAAAGTTACTTTAAAATCTGATCAATACTACTATCCAAATTTCATCCTAATTCGTTAAAAAATGGCGGAAAGACGGAATATTGTTAAATTTCAAGATTTCATATACCGAGTTAATTTACTTAGGAGATAAATCAATTTGTCATTAAGGATCACTTTTAATATTTTATTCCGCTGAGACGTTTTATTTAGTGAAAAAGTGATACATAATGAATAAAAAAATTCCGCTGGCAATTACATAACAAATTAAATTCTCTTTAGTGATGGTGTTGTCACTTACGGCGAGTAGCGTAATATATTATTTTCCGGTGTCAAATTTCCGCTATCTTATACAGCATAGTAAACAACTGGTTTCTCTAAATTTGTGGTTAGCTCGATCCAATAGTTTATAGAATATATTTTCAGCACACAGGACAAGTGTACCATCATTTCAAAGTTCCAAACGTCGCTTTTTGTACGAAAATTGGTGATAACTCTCGAGCTTCCTTGAAATTGATTTCGTTTTAATTTTCTATGGTTTTTAATATGCCGTGGGTATGACTGATATGTTTCTCTCTGGTAATATAAAAAAAAGTTTAAGGTGACCTGAATTGTTTTTTTAAACATGAGAAAATTGTTTTTTCGCTCGTCTAAACAGGCCCATTCACCGGGAATTAACAAATGTGTGTAAATGATGTGCTAAAGCCATGCTAAACCAAATGCTGTTATAAGATAGCGATATTTGCCAGTAAAAATAAGATATTACGCTACTAGCCACCGCTGGCAGCACTTTCACAAAAGAGAATATCTGTTGTTGTTTTATAACCAGCGGAAATTTTTTATTCATTTTGTACCTCGTTTTTCTCAAAATAAAACACGCCAGCGGAATAAAATCTTAAAAACGCTCCATAAATTTACAAATTGATTGACCTCCGAACTAAAAAGTTTACAATGTTCCATCTTTCTCCGTCATTTCTTAACGAATTATGATAAAATTTAGTTAGTACTATAAGTCAAGCATTCTAAAGCGAGTTTTGGAAAAATACTAGAATCTTTAATTGCTGCACTAAACCTGGCCATTTCATCTTCCAATCATTATAAAATTTGGTTTCTAGATTGATGTTGGATTGAACCATAAATTCTAGATGAAATGTCGGTGTCTGTCCATTCTATACAATTAAAATGGATTTTGAGCTGGAGAGAACTCGGCTAATCCTTAATCAATAATTGTAAAATTTGCATCGTAGGTCTATATTATAATTCTAATATGTATTTTGAACAAGGTTCTGAAATGAGTCAATGACGAGCGCTTTCTCTCCACTGAGTTTTTAAGATGTTCCCCAAATTTCCCATGTGGTCTTAGAATGATTGTAGCTATTAGGGAAGTATTGGTAACTTGTGGAAGTTTTTAAGATATTGGTCAGAAGGTGTTTCTGACCAATATCTAAGAAACTTCCACAAGTAACGAATACTTTTGGTTATTTTTCTAATAGCTTAGGTCATACTGAGAATACATGGAAATTTGGGGAAAATTTATCCGGATGAACTCAATGCCTGTCTGAAATCATTTCATCTTTGGAAACATATTATGAAAATCACACTCTCTATAAACATGCGTGTGAATTTACATCACGATGTTTCTGCTAAACTATTTGCCTGTCAGCTTTCGGATATGAGTAACGGCAAATTTTCAATTTATCAAATAACATGTGAGATATCGTTGACGCCTGATTTTTATCAAATGCAGCCGCCAATTCAGGACAATGTAACAAAAGTTTTTCCAAACATTTCAAACAACTTCAAAAACCATGATTGGCTTCGCGAACGTGCAATCTTAGCTCCCAAGAATGACAGCGTCAATAAAATAAATAATTTCGAATTAAAGAAATTACAATGTATTTTACTAAAACAGAGTGAAAACCAGCTATTTTCTAAGAGATCGGACCGCCGATCAAACAAATTTAAAAACCGCCACCCTCCATCGAATTTATTAAGAAATTGGACATTTTATTACAACAAGAACAAGTGTTAGAGCCGATACAAGCATAATATAATAATATCACATATGAAATACCATGCAGCTAATGAAATACTTTTTCTTAGACATGCTTAAGGGCCCTTGACCAGGTGCTCTTTCCGAAGAGGAGATACTTAAAATAGTTGATGGGTGGAATGATAGTGAAGACGAATTTGAAAACGAATTCGATCAAAATGATGATATTCACGATGTGGAAATTCAACATTTAGCCAAAGAGGATTTGATGACAGACAACGAGCCAATACAATATACAATACATCAATATTACAGAAGATGTAGGACAATATCGAAGAAATGGAAGTAGTTTTTGCTGAAGATTTAGTTATAAGAAGAGTTTAAACGTTTTGCGACCAGCAAAAAACGTTTAAGCAAGATGCCGAAGAATACCAACAGGTCAAGAAAAAATGTCTAATTTGAAATGGCGACGCCGATTTTTCGATATAAATGAAGCAGATAAAACGTTTCTAGGGAATGATTCTTTACCAAACGGTATCCAAAAATTGCAATCTCTATTTAGATTTTTTAAATATTTGTTTACTGATGAGTTGGAGTTCAACAATCAAATTTGTATGCATTCCAAAAAAATATTAACAATACGAGCAATTTAACGGTCTTCGAACTTCAAAAATTTATTGACATATGTTTGTTAATGTCCATTGTTCAAATTACCAATACTCGGAAGTATTAGAGCCAGCCTGTCGGTAACGATTTAATACAGAAAACTTTGTCACTCAATCGGTTTGAGAAAATTAAACAGATGTTGCATTTTAACGACATAAGTACTATGCTGCCAAGATCACATATTGAACACGACCGTATACATAAAATTCTGCCGTTAGTCGAAATATTACAAAAAAAAATTCCTTACGAACAATATCTATGTATCGACGAACAATATCTATGTATCGTTCTACCAAAGGCAGACATTTCATGAAATACTACATGCCAGCAAAACCTCATAAATGGGGCTGTACATTTTTTATTTTAGCCGTCATATCTGGTTACTGTTATAATTTTGAGCTCTATACAGGGCAAGAAAATGATACATCCAAAAGATTGGCATCGGCGATAAATATTGGTGCCAGTGGAAATCTAGTAATGCGTCTGACATGCCATTTACCAAGAAATCAACACTTCAAATGTTATTTTGATAACTACTAACTACAGTAGTATCCCTTTGATTTTTGAATTAGGAAAGAATGGAATTTTAAGTCTAGGAACTCTACGTAGAAATAGAGTAGCCAGTTATACACTTCCAGATGAAAAGTGTTAGAAATCCAAACCTCGTGGAACTTCTTGAGAATTGACTTCTAAAGTAGATAATATGAAGATCTGTATTGTATCGTGGAAGGACACGAAAATTGTTAATTTAATATCAAATTTTATTGGCGAAAAACCACTGAAAGACGAGCTTAAAAGTTGGGATTAGCAACTATTCCTTGCCCAGCCATTGTTATGGAATATAATAAGTTCATCGGAGGAATGGGCCTATTAGATAGCTTTTTGGGCAGATGCAAAATAAAACTGAAATCGAAAAAATTTACCACTTCTTAGATGACAATTTGCATTCGAGGAGAATTATTTAATAAAAAAAAAGTCATGCAGGAAAGGGTTAATAAAATGTTTTGTAACTTTTGAGTTACTCACTTCCTATCGATCCTGCCATGGCCATTAGATAGGCCATAATCCTAGATACGTTCAGGCGGAATGGACAAGTCTGTTTGAGTGCAATGTGGTATAATATACCAGAAAATTCAAAATTTTCGAAACTAAATTAATAAAATGTTTTGTAATTAACTTTTGAGTTACCCACTTTACCATCATTCCTATTGTGGGTTCAGACTTGCCCTAAATTCCGCCTGGGTGAACCTAGGAATATGACCTATATAATGGTCACAGTAGGATCGATAGGGAGTGAGTAACTCAAAATTACAAAACATTTTATTATAATTTTGTTTCGAAATTTATTAAATTACGATAAATTGTCATGTCATAGGATTTGAATTAATCTGGTAAAATTATACAGCTCCTAACAAATTTTTACTGTAGTCTGATTATTTCGAGTTGATAGTAGAACTAAGCACATCGCAGCAAAAACACTATCTGCATTACTATTTTTCGACTAGAAACTTTAAAAGTATGCAAGGATAAAGTGTCAAAGTGTTAATAGTGAAGTGTTGTGCTACCGCAATAGTTTAAGCACGAGTGTGAAGATGTTATAAATAAAGATTCACGATAGTTACGCTAGCTGAATGTCTCATTGGCAAAATTCCTTCCGTATCTATGAGTGTATCCGAAATGCTAAATACGCATTTAGCGAAGGTACATTTCAAAAGCTACATACGATGTACATTTTACGTGCATTTTAACCATTCTCTTTGTATCGATTTGTATTCATATTTACCAGATTATTAATTTTATGGCGCCAGAAAATAATAATTTAATTAGGTTAATCCAAAAATGCACGTTTCCGAAAATGTGCATTTAAAATCTCATTTCGCGTTCACCCTATGTAACGTTCCAAAAGTAAAAATTTGTAAAAATTTTACCTGCAGTAGTTGCTGATGCTAAATAGGCGACGTATAAAGATGCAGTAATTTAATAGATTATGGAGTTGAGTTTATGGCGCGCTGAAGAATAAACCGTCGTTACCCTTAAGTCTCGCCTAGCACTTAATTTTACAATTCAATCAACCAATTTCTCAATCTCATCAAACGTGGTAAAGACATATTAAATAATTTATTATTCCGTCTCGTTTTAAGAATAAATTTCGTAATAAAGATTTAACCATTGACCCTCTCGCTATTCATTCATAAACAAAAAAAAATTAAGGGTAAGTTTTTGTCAATGAATTAATATATGTTTTTTAAAAAACCCGGAAGTATCTTGGCTAAATAGGGGTTGAGTGTTATTTTCGGAATTACTTTATATATGTGTATATCTGTATGTGCTATATACATAAACCATACACATCTCCGCATTAATCAATGAATTAGTGAGTTATTTTTAAACGAAAACATTTTTTAATTCAAGAAACATGCGTTCATTCGATGCCTTTAAAAATAGAACAAATATAAATACCGGAAGTACTATTTCATTGATAAATAATGAGTTTCGGTGTTTTATAGTAATCGGAAGTTTTGTCTATAATTGATGGCAGATTATTATTTTTACTTTGTTTCTTAATATATTCTAGATCCCCTATAAAAATAGACACACGACTGCGACTAATCGTTTTAGATATATTTGTTTGACATGTATTATGAATAGTTGTTTAATCTTAACCGGGTTCGATGTATGATTTTAATTTTTGATCTTTACTCTCGATGAGATTTTTTGTTTTTGTTGATTTTGGATGTATGTACAAAATATTTGTTATGGGATGTTGATTTGACATTGTGATAATACGACCGGAAGTTTGTTGAATTAGAAATCGTCTATATGTGATCAAAGACGTATCAATTGAAATATTCAACACGTTTTTACAGAGTTATTCGTTCAAGGCTGTGTAAAACATCCTTAGATGTGATTTGGAATATGTAAAATTAGGGAACTTTTCCTCGCACATTTATTATTTCGACATGCAGGTATTCCCGTAAGTATAAGGTGCAGAAGCCTCGACCTATAGCGTAGGAATTGTAATGGCATACGTATCCAATACAGCAAGCCATCACAGCTATTATACAAAACAAGTTGGACATGGAGCAATAAAGAACGGATCGTAATATAGTCCTGTTAATCTGTAGTTGAAAGTAGACATTTTAAACATATTTCAAATCAGCCATTTGATTTGCGATTTTTATCGATTAATAAACTAACCAGTGTCACTTTTGAAATTTTGTAGTTTGATATAAAATCCACTGAGTGAAAATTAATTGCAACACGGCCATATACCAGTATTTCACTCCTTTGTAACAAAAAGATATACCCATCAATGAAAATAATCAGCAAAATGGCGAATTAGAGAAACACAAACAGGTAACGATTATGAATAGGACTTGCAATTCCAGTTAGACCAAATACTTAGACCAAAATTCTGGTTTTAGATCTACCAAATACTGGTATCTCAGTATTACCCAAATATACACGAAAACCATTTCTGAAAAGCTTTCATAGACCTAAATTCTAATCCTAATTTCGTTGTTGCATATCATTGTTAACATAAACGAGCACCTTAGCACTTCCAATCTGAATAAAAAATTGGATAGGAACCAACTTTACTTAACTCATCGGAAGCTGTAAGATTTACTTACAACAGAAACTGAACATAGACAAACTACTAAAACTTGCAGACATTCCGGTTAAAACTATAAGACTATCTTCGATGAAGAAGTATGTCTTGGTCAAAATTTGAAAGGAATAAAAATATTTACATACTCTATCGCCAGCAAAGCAGCACAAACATTACCGGTGTGAAGTTTTTGGACAAAAGTTTTTGGACAAAAATTTACGCGAGTGTTCTTTGTGAAGTTTTTGGACATTTTTTTATTTCTTGGACAAAATTTTTTGTAAGTGTGCAATTTTAACAGTGTATTTATTTTATATTAAAATCGAAACAATATTGATAATAAATATTGATAAAACAAAAGAAATTGTTTAACATTAAAAAATCTAAAATTCTCATTATTATAAATTTTTCAATAAATCACGTACCATACTGTATAAAATGATACACCAAATAACAAAAATCTCAGAGAATGGCTCGCATAGTGACTATATACGTTCGAAAGGGGATACTTTTAGCTATTTAAATCAGTTAGCCCCATCTCGAAATGATGAACTAGGCTCATGTATTGAATTTTTAAAAGATTTACCAATATAGCGAGTCTGCGTGTCCACGGATGTTCTACTGCTCTAGGCCGAATAGCAAAAATCTCAGAGATTGGCTCGCATAGTGACTATATACGTTCGAAAGGGGATACTTTTAACTATTTAAATCAGTTAGCCCCATCTCGAAATGATGAACTAGGCTCATGTATTGAATTTTTAAAGATTTACCAATATAGCGAGTCTGCGTGTCCACGGATGTTCTACTGCTCTAGGCCGAATAGCAAAAATCTCAGAGATTGGCTCGCATAGTGACTATATACGTTCGAAAGGGGATACTTTTAGCTATTTAAATCAGTTAGCCCCATCTCGAAATGATGAACTAGGCTCATGTATTGAATTTTTAAAGTTTTACCAATATAGCGAGTCTGCGTGTCCACGGATGTTCTACTGCTCTAGGCCTAATAGCAAAAATCTCAGAGATTGGCTCGCATAGTGACTATATTCGTTCGAAAGGGGATACTTTGAGCTATTTAAATCAGTTAGCCCCATCTCGAAATAATGAACTAGGCTCATGTATTGAATTTTTAAAGTTTTACCAATATAGCGAGTCTGCGTGTCCACGGATGTTCTACTACTCTAAGCCAAATAGCAGAAATCTCAGAGATTGGCTCGCATAGTGACTATATACGTTCGAAAGGAGATACTTTCAGCTATTTAAATCAGTTAGCCCCATCTCGAAATAATGAACTAGGCTCATGTATTGAATTTTTAAAGTTTTACCAGTATAGCGAGTCTGCGTGTCCACGGATGTTCTACTGCTCTAAGCCAAATAGCAAAAATCTCAGAGATTGGCTCGCATAGTGTTTATATACGTTCGAAAGGGGATACTTTGAGCTATTTAAATCAGTTAGCCCCATCTCGAAATAATGAACTAGGCTCATGTATTGAATTTTTAAAGTGTTACCAATATAGCGAGTCTGCGTGTCCACGGATGTTCTACTGCTCTAGGCCAAATAGAAAATATTTCAGAGATTGGCTCGCATAGTGACTATATACGTTCGAAAGGGGATACTTTTAGCTATTTAAATCAGTTAGCCCCATCTCGAAATGATGAACTAGGCTCATGTATTGAATTTTTAAAGTTTTACCAATATAGCGAGTCTGCGTGTCCACGGATGTTCTACTGCTCTAAGCCAAATAGCAAAAATCTTAGAGATTGGCTCGCATAGTGACTATATACGTTCGAAAGGGGATACTTTGAGCTATTTCAATCAGTTAGCCCCATCTCGAAATAATAAACTAGGCTCATGTATTGAATTTTTAAAGTTTTACCAATATAGCGAGTCTGCGTGTCCACGGATGTTCTACTGCTCTAGACCGAATAGCAAAAATCTCAGAGATTGGCTCGCATAGTGACTATATACGTTCGAAAGGGGATACTTTGAGCTATTTAAATCAGTTAGCCCCATCTCGAAATGATGAACTAGGCTCATGTATTGAATTTTTAAAGTTTTACCAATATAGCGAGTCTGCGTGTCCACGGATGTTCTACTTCTCTAAGCCAAATAGCAAAAATCTCAGAGATTGGCTCGCATAGTGACTATATACGTTCGAAAGGGGATACTTTGAGCTATTTAAATCAGTAAGCCCTATCTCGAAATAATGAACTAGGCTCATGTATTGAATTTTTAAAGTTTTACCAATATAGCGAGTCTGCGTGTCCACGGATGTTCTACTGCTCTAGGCCAAATAGAAAATATTTCAGAGATTGGCTCACATAGTGACTATATACGTTCGAAAGGGGATACTTTTAGCTATTTAAATCAGTTAGCCCCATCTCGAAATAATGAACTAGGCTCATGTATTGAATTTTTAAAGTTTTACCAATATAGCGAGTCTGCGTGTCCACGGATGTTCTACTGCTCTAGGCCAAATAGGAAATATCTCAGAGATCGGCTCGCTTAGTGACTATATACGTTCGAAAGGGGATACTTTTAGCTATTTAAATCAGTTAGCCCCATCTCGAAATGATGAACTAGGCTCATGTATTGAATTTTTAAAGTTCTACCAATATAGCGAGTCTGCGTGTCCACGGATGTTCTACTGCTCTAAGCCAAATAGCAAAAATCTTAGAGATTGGCTCGCATAGTGACTATATACGTTCGAAAGGGGATACTTTGAGCTATTTCAATCAGTTAGCCCCATCTCGAAATAATAAACTAGGCTCATGTATTGAATTTTTAAAGTTTTACCAATATAGCGAGTCTGCGTGTCCACGGATGTTCTACTGCTCTAGACCGAATAGCAAAAATCTCAGAGATTGGCTCGCATAGTGACTATATACGTTCGAAAGGGGATACTTTTAGCTATTTAAATCAGTTAGCCCCATCTCGAAATAATGAACTAGGCTCATGTATTGAATTTTTAAAGTTTTACCAATATAGCGAGTCTGCGTGTCCACGGATGTTCTACTTCTCTAAGCCAAATAGCAAAAATCTCAGAGATTGGCTCGCATAGTGACTATATACGTTCGAAAGGGGATACTTTTAGCTATTTAAATCAGTTAGCCCCATCTCGAAATAATGAACTAGGCTCATGTATTGAATTTTTAAAGTTTTACCAATATAGCGAGTCTGATACATGAGCCTAGTTCATCATTTCGAGATGAGGCTAACTGATTTAAATAGCTAAAAGTATCCCCTTTCGAACGTATATAGTCACTAAGCGAGCCGATCTCTGAGATATTTTCTATTTGGCCTAGAGCAGTAGAACATCCGTGGACACGCAGACTCGCTATATTGGTAAAACTTTAAAAATTCAATACATGAGCCTAGTTCATTATTTCGAGATGGGGCTAACTGATTTAAATAGCTAAAAGTATCCCCTTTCGAACGTATATAGTCACTATGTGAGCCAATCTCTGAAATATTTTCTATTTGGCCTAGAGCAGTAGAACATCCGTGGACACGCAGACTCGCTATATTGGTAAAATTTTAAAAATTCAATACATGAGCCTAGTTCATTATTTCGAGATGGGGCTAACTGATTTAAATAGCTCAAAGTATCCCCTTTCGAACGTATATAGTCACTATGCGAGCCAATCTCTGAGATTTTTGCTATTTGGCTTAGAGAAGTAGAACATCCGTGGACACGCAGACTCGCTATATTGGTAAAACTTTAAAAATTCAATACATGAGCCTAGTTCATTATTTCGAGATGGGGCTAACTGATTTAAATAGCTAAAAGTATCCCCTTTCGAACGTATATAGTCACTATGCGAGCCAATCTCTGAGATTTTTGCTATTCGGTCTAGAGCAGTAGAACATCCGTGGACACGCAGACTCGCTATATTGGTAAAACTTTAAAAATTCAATACATGAGCCTAGTTTATTATTTCGAGATGGGGCTAACTGATTGAAATAGCTCAAAGTATCCCCTTTCGAACGTATATAGTCACTATGCGAGCCAATCTCTAAGATTTTTGCTATTTGGCTTAGAGCAGAAGAACATCCGTGGACACGCAGACTCGCTATATTGGTAAAACTTTAAAAATTCAATACATGAGCCTAGTTCATCATTTCGAGATGAGGCTAACTGATTTAAATAGCTAAAAGTATCCCCTTTCGAACGTATATAGTCACTATGTGAGCCAATCTCTGAAATATTTTCTATTTGGCCTAGAGCAGTAGAACATCCGTGGACACGCAGACTCGCTATATTGGTAAAACTTTAAAAATTTAATACATGAGCCTAGTTCATTATTTCGAGATGGGGCTAACTGATTTAAATAGCTCAAAGCATCCCCTTTCGAACGTATATAGTCACTATGCGAGCCAATCTCTGAGATTTTTGCTATTTGGCCTAGAGCAGTAGAACATCCGTGGACACGCAGACTCGCTATATTGGTAAAACTTTAAAAATTCAATACATGAGCCTAGTTCATCATTTCGAGATGGGGCTAACTGATTTAAATAGCTCAAAGTATCCCCTTTCGAACGTATATAGTCACTATGCGAGCCAATCTCTGAGATTTTTGCTATTCGGTCTAGAGCAGTAGAACATCCGTGGACACGCAGACTCGCTATATTGGTAAAACTTTAAAAATTCAATACATGAGCCTAGTTTATTATTTCGAGATGGGGCTAACTGATTGAAATAGCTCAAAGTATCCCCTTTCGAACGTATATAGTCACTATGCGAGCCAATCTCTAAGATTTTTGCTATTTGGCTTAGAGCAGTAGAACATCCGTGGACACGCAGACTCGCTATATTGGTAAAACTTTAAAAATTCAATACATGAGCCTAGTTCATCATTTCGAGATGGGGCTAACTGATTTAAATAGCTAAAAGTATCCCCTTTCGAACGTATATAGTCACTATGCGAGCCAATCTCTGAAATATTTTCTATTTGGCCTAGAGCAGTAGAACATCCGTGGACACGCAGACTCGCTATATTGGTAACACTTTAAAAATTCAATACATGAGCCTAGTTCATTATTTCGAGATGGGGCTAACTGATTTAAATAGCTCAAAGTATCCCCTTTCGAACGTATATAAACACTATGCGAGCCAATCTCTGAGATTTTTGCTATTTGGCTTAGAGCAGTAGAACATCCGTGGACACGCAGACTCGCTATACTGGTAAAACTTTAAAAATTCAATACATGAGCCTAGTTCATTATTTCGAGATGGGGCTAACTGATTTAAATAGCTCAAAGTATCTCCTTTCGAACGTATATAGTCACTATGCGAGCCAATCTCTAAGATTTCTGCTATTTGGCTTAGAGCAGTAGAACATCCGTGGACACGCAGACTCGCTATATTGGTAAAACTTTAAAAATTCAATACATGAGCCTAGTTCATTATTTCGAGATGGGGCTAACTGATTTAAATAGCTCAAAGTATCCCCTTTCGAACGAATATAGTCACTATGCGAGCCAATCTCTGAGATTTTTGCTATTAGGTCTAGAGCAGTAGAACATCCGTGGACACGCAGACTCGCTATATTGGTAAAACTTTAAAAATTCAATACATGAGCCTAGTTCATCATTTCGAGATGGGGCTAACTGATTTAAATAGCTAAAAGTATCCCCTTTCGAACGTATATAGTCACTATGCGAGCCAATCTCTGAGATTTTTGCTATTCGGCCTAGAGCAGTAGAACATCCGTGGACACGCAGACTCGCTATATTGGTAAATCTTTAAAAATTCAATACATGAGCCTAGTTCATCATTTCGAGATGGGGCTAACTGATTTAAATAGTTAAAAGTATCCCCTTTCGAACGTATATAGTCACTATGCGAGCCAATCTCTGAGATTTTTGCTATTCGGCCTAGAGCAGTAGAACATCCGTGGACACGCAGACTCGCTATATTGGTAAAACTTTAAAAATTCAATACATGAGCATAGTTCATTATTTCGAGATGGGGCTAACTGATTTAAATAGCTCAAAGTATCCCCTTTCGAACGTATATAGTCACTATGCGAGCCAATCTCTGAGATTTTTTCTATTTGGCTTAGAGAAGTAGAACATCCGTGGACACGCAGACTCGCTATATTGGTAAAACTTTAAAAATTCAATACATGAGCCTAGTTCATTATTTCGAGATGGGGCTAACTGATTTAAATAGTTAAAAGTATCCCCTTTCGAACGTATATAGTCACTATGCGAGCCAATCTCTGAGATTTTTGCTATTTGGCTTAGAGCAGTAGAACATCCGTGGACACGCAGACTCGCTATATTGGTAAAACTTTAAAAATTTAATACATGAGCCTAGTTCATCATTTCGAGATGGGGCTAACTGATTTAAATAGCTAAAAGTATCCCCTTTCGAACGTATATAGTCACTATGCGAGCCAATCTCTGAGATTTTTGCTATTCGGCCTAGAGCAGTAGAACATCCGTGGACACGCAGACTCGCTATATTGGTAAAACTTTAAAAATTCAATACATGAGCCTAGTTCATTATTTCGAGATGGGGCTAACTGATTTAAATAGCTAAAAGTATCCCTTTTCGAACGTATTTAGTCACTATGCGAGCCAATCTCTGAGATTTTTGCTATTTGGCTTAGAGCAGTAGAACATCCGTGGACACGCAGACTCGCTATATTGGTAAAACTTTAAAAATTCAATACAAGAGCCTAGTTCATCATTTCGAGATGGGGCTAACTGATTTAAATAGCTAAAAGTATCCCCTTTCGAACGTATATAGTCACTATGCGAGCCAATCTCTGAGATTTTTGCTATTTGGCTTAGAGAAGTAGAACATCCGTGGACACGCAGACTCGCTATATTGGTAAAACTTTAAAAATTCAATACATGAGCCTAGTTCATCATTTCGAGATGGGGCTAACTGATTTAAATAGCTAAAAGTATCCCTTTTCGAACGTATTTAGTCACTATGCGAGCCAATCTCTGAGATTTTTGCTATTTGGCTTGGAGCAGTAGAACATCCGTGGACACGTAGACTCGCTATATTGGTAAAACTTTAAAAATTCAATACATGAGCCTAGTTCATCATTTCGAGATGGGGCTAACTGATTTAAATAGCTCAAAGTATCCCCTTTCGAACGTATATAGTCACTATGCGAGCCAATCTCTGAGATTTTTGCTATTCGGTCTAGAGCAGTAGAACATCCGTGGACACGCAGACTCGCTATATTGGTAAAACTTTAAAAATTCAATACATGAGCCTAGTTCATCATTTCGAGATGGGGCTAACTGATTTAAATAGCTAAAAGTATCCCCTTTCGAACGTATATAGTCACTATGCGAGCCAATCTCTGAGATTTTTGCTATTCGGCCTAGAGCAGTAGAACATCCGTGGACACGCAGACTCGCTATATTGGTAAATCTTTAAAAATTCAATACATGAGCCTAGTTCATCATTTCGAGATGGGGCTAACTGATTTAAATAGCTCAAAGTATCCCCTTTCGAACGTATATAGTCACTATGCGAGCCAATCTCTGACATTTTTGCTATTTGGCTTAGAGAAGTAGAACATCCGTGGACACGCAGACTCGCTATATTGGTAAAACTTTAAAAATTCAATACATGAGCATAGTTCATTATTTCGAGATGGGGCTAACTGATTTAAATAGCTCAAAGTATCCCCTTTCGAACGTATATAGTCACTATGCGAGCCAATCTCTGAGATTTTTTCTATTTGGCTTAGAGAAGTAGAACATCCGTGGACACGCAGACTCGCTATATTGGTAAAACTTTAAAAATTCAATACATGAGCCTAGTTCATTATTTCGAGATGGGGCTAACTGATTTAAATAGTTAAAAGTATCCCCTTTCGAACGTATATAGTCACTATGCGAGCCAATCTCTGAGATTTTTGCTATTTGGCTTAGAGCAGTAGAACATCCGTGGACACGCAGACTCGCTATATTGGTAAAACTTTAAAAATTTAATACATGAGCCTAGTTCATCATTTCGAGATGGGGCTAACTGATTTAAATAGCTAAAAGTATCCCCTTTCGAACGTATATAGTCACTATGCGAGCCAATCTCTGAGATTTTTGCTATTCGGCCTAGAGCAGTAGAACATCCGTGGACACGCAGACTCGCTATATTGGTAAAACTTTAAAAATTCAATACATGAGCCTAGTTCATTATTTCGAGATGGGGCTAACTGATTTAAATAGCTAAAAGTATCCCTTTTCGAACGTATTTAGTCACTATGCGAGCCAATCTCTGAGATTTTTGCTATTTGGCTTAGAGCAGTAGAACATCCGTGGACACGCAGACTCGCTATATTGGTAAAACTTTAAAAATTCAATACAAGAGCCTAGTTCATCATTTCGAGATGGGGCTAACTGATTTAAATAGCTCAAAGTATCCCCTTTCGAACGTATATAGTCACTATGCGAGCCAATCTCTGAGATTTTTGCTATTTGGCTTAGAGAAGTAGAACATCCGTGGACACGCAGACTCGCTATATTGGTAACACTTTAAAAATTCAATACATGAGCCTAGTTCATTATTTCGAGATGGGGCTAACTGATTTAAATAGCTCAAAGTATCCCCTTTCGAACGTATATAGTCACTATGCGAGCCAATCTCTGAGATTTTTGCTATTCGGCCTAGAGCAGTAGAACATCCGTGGACACGCAGACTCGCTATATTGGTAAAACTTTAAAAATTCGATACATGAGCCTAGTTCATCATTTCGAGATGGGGCTAACTGATTTAAATAGCTAAAAGTATCCCTTTTCGAACGTATTTAGTCACTATGCGAGCCAATCTCTGAGATTTTTGCTATTTGGCTTAGAGCAGTAGAACATCCGTGGACACGTAGACTCGCTATATTGGTAAAACTTTAAAAATTCAATACATGAGCCTAGTTCATAATTTCGAGATGGGGCTAACTGATTTAAATAGCTAAAAGTATCCCTTTTCGAACGTATTTAGTCACTATGCGAGCCAATCTCTGAGATTTTTGCTATTTGGCTTAGAGAAGTAGAACATCCGTGGACACGCAGACTCGCTATATTGGTAAAACTTTAAAAATTCAATACATGAGCCTAGTTCATTATTTCGAGATGGGGCTAACTGATTTAAATAGCTCAAAGTATCCCCTTTCGAACGTATATAGTCACTATGCGAGCCAATCTCTGAGATTTTTGCTATTTGGCTTAGAGAAGTAGAACATCCGTGGACACGCAGACTCGCTATATTGGTAACACTTTAAAAATTTAATACATGAGCCTAGTTCATTATTTCGAGATGGGGCTAACTGATTTAAATAGCTCAAAGTATCCCCTTTCGAACGTATATAGTCACTATGCGAGCCAATCTCTGAGATTTTTGCTATTCGGCCTAGAGCAGTAGAACATCCGTGGACACGCAGACTCGCTATATTGGTAAAACTTTAAAAATTCGATACATGAGCCTAGTTCATCATTTCGAGATGGGGCTAACTGATTTAAATAGCTAAAAGTATCCCTTTTCGAACGTATTTAGTCACTATGCGAGCCAATCTCTGAGATTTTTGCTATTTGGCTTAGAGCAGTAGAACATCCGTGGACACGTAGACTCGCTATATTGGTAAAACTTTAAAAATTCAATACATGAGCCTAGTTCATCATTTCGAGATGGGGCTAACTGATTTAAATAGCTCAAAGTATCCCCTTTCGAACGTATATAGTCACTATGCGAGCCAATCTCTGAGATTTTTGCTATTCGGCCTAGAGCAGTAGAACATCCGTGGACACGCAGACTCGCTATATTGGTAAAACTTTAAAAATTCGATACATGAGCCTAGTTCATCATTTCGAGATGGGGCTAACTGATTTAAATAGCTAAAAGTATCCCCTTTCGAACGTATATAGTCACTATGCGAGCCAATCTCTGAGATTTTTGCTATTCGGCCTAGAGCAGTAGAACATCCGTGGACACGCAGACTCGCTATATTGGTAAAACTTTAAAAATTCGATACATGAGCCTAGTTCATCATTTCGAGATGGGGCTAACTGATTTAAATAGCTCAAAGTATCCCTTTTCGAACGTATTTAGTCACTATGCGAGCCAATCTCTGAGATTTTTGCTATTTGGCTTAGAGCAGTAGAACATCCGTGGACACGTAGACTCGCTATATTGGTAAAACTTTAAAAATTCAATACATGAGCCTAGTTCATCATTTCGAGATGGGGCTAACTGATTTAAATAGCTCAAAGTATCCCCTTTCGAACGTATATAGTCACTATGCGAGCCAATCTCTGAGATTTTTGCTATTTGGCTTAGAGCAGTAGAACATCCGTGGACACGCAGACTCGCTATATTGGTAAAACTTTAAAAATTCAATACATGAGCCTAGTTCATTAATAATGAGAATTTTAGATTTTTTAATGTTAAACAGTTTCTTTTGTTTTATCAATATTTATTATCAATATTGTTTCGATTTTAATATAAAATAAATACACTGTTAAAATTGCACACTTACAAAAAATTTTGTCCAAGAAATAAAAAAGTGTCCAAAAACTTCACAAAGAACACTCGCGTAAATTTTTGTCCAAAAACTTTTGTCCAAAAACTTCACACCGGTACAAACATTTTCTAATAATAATAAACTAATGAAATGCCGAAATTTGCTGATTTCATTTTCGTGAATCTACCTCAGTTTAAAAAATATTCACTATGTGAACTCCTAACGAGGCTTACATACCTAAAACACACGCCAGTCGCCACACTAAAAAAAAACACAAAATAGAATAGCATTCTCATATAAAGCCTTAATTCCATGGAAAAAATTTACTGCAGTAATTTTTTTACTGATAAAACGCAAAACAAAAAAAATTTAAAATTCCATAAGAGAGACAAAGAACAGAAATATTTTTTATTTCATTTTTATAGTAAAATTTTATGGTTTTACATTTTGGCATAACCTAAAAATTTCATAAAAGTTTTAATTTATACATTTTCGTACATTTCGATATTTTTTTATATATTTTAATATTTCAATTTTTGTATATGTACAACAAAAAACAACTAACGTTAACAAATTTCAACACGAAAAAAAAACAAATCGACATTTGCTATAAAAATGGCGAACAACTTATTTTGTATGAGTGTGAGAATAATTTCTTATCTTTACATACATTTTTTGTAGATGTGTGAATAAAAAATACTTCAGTTTACATTTTTTATAGCAACTTTATGGCAGTAAACTACCACCATCACAACTATTCTCTCAGTAAAATTTTACTGATAATATGTTTTGTTTCGTACACAACCCAGTAAAATCTATATTTGTTTTGCTTTTATTTTTACTGACAGCAGATTTTTTCCATGGAATAGGGCCATAATATTAGCAAATCAAAAACAACTCAAATAAAATACCCTATGTATATTTTACCGGCGAAGAGAAGCGCAGCACGGCCACAAGCGTCTTTTATATGTTTGAGTTGTTATTATTAAAATCGACTGGATTTTAAAGGGTTTCACACCCAACCTAGATAGAGCCCATTGTGCCGATCGTACTTTAAATCACAATCCGTAAGCGGCCTTTGCAATCTTACCTCTTTGAAACCAATATTACTGTAAAGCCCGGTTTACATACGACCAACATTTTTCTTCTGCAAAATGAATAAGATATAACATTGACTTTTTGCACATGAGAGACAAGAAAAGCAATATATCCCAACAAAATTTTGCAGAAGAATTTTTGAGCAATATCACCATAAAAATGAAAATGTTGCCATAAAATATACTCGATCCGAGTATTTTTATGGCAACATTTTTAAAATTAATAAGAAAAAAAATTATTTCGAATTTATAAATGTTGAGGATTCATAATAAAACCAGACGCCATAGATAAAAATGTAAATTTCGCATTTTTATTCATTAAAAATAAATTAATAATGATCCTATAAAAAAAATTACGCCATTACTATATATGTTTATTTCTTTCTGGCATATTGAATATTTTTATATAGCGGATTCTTTCTTATTTACCTGCAAAAATTTGTAGAAGGAAACAATTTTCTCATGTAAACCGGGCATAATTCGTTAACCTTACTTTTTTTAGTTTTCAGCGTCTAATATTAATTTTTTTGGGATGCCCATTTCACAAGGTGCCTTACAACATTGCGTTCCTATGTATTGTGTCGAAATCACGTTCGAAGTCGACGAAAAGAAAGTGCAGTTTCTTTCTTAATTTTGCATTGATTGTTAGTGAAATTCTATTAATCCTACCAATCTTCGCATTTCTTGTGAATCGTTATAGTCAAGCCTTCCTTCCATTTGGCAGCATTCTACCGGAATTTCATACTTCTCTTAAAACTGGAGTTAAAGCTCTTGCAATTGTCAAAATGTCACTTTTTCATACATCAGCTTGTCCGTACCACAGGCCTTATTTCCCGCTCCGTTGGTGGATGGTTGTTATTAGCGCCAATTGTTAATTGAATATTTGTGTATTATTGATGATGTTGTGTCCGTAATATTCCTTCCATCTCTGCAATTGATACATCCTTTATCAGAGGTATATTTAAAATTTTCCTGTTACCCGTCGTACTCATATGTAATGCGCACACGTGCCGTATTGCAAGCCTTTTCTGCTGCCTTGAGAATGTTTTCAGTGTATTACGTACGGTCACTCCTTACCATTTTCTTGATTATTTCGTGCCGTATCACCAACGTATTTCGTTGGCACACTTACAACTTGAGATATCGACTTTATTCATTTTTTTTTCATTATTATCACTAATCCGACGACTGCTTCTTCATTGGTTGGGAGGCTGAGCTTGACTTCTTTGCAAAATATGTTTCTTGTGTCAGCGTCTTTTAATCTGTTAAATTTCTTCCGATTTGTCTTGATGCGTTTTACAGCGACAGACTTAATTTGGAACTGTGATATTACCTGTTGGTCGCCACTGTGAATGTCTGCACCGCTCATTGCCATGACATCTTGTAATGAAGTGACAAATTTCTTGCTACGTGGGCTCTTTAGTTCCTTCTTCTGCTATCAGGATGTCCATGTGTATTTGTGTATGTGTGGAAATCATTACCTCCTATGAATAGCTGGTTTGAGATGCAGAAGTCGATGAGTCGCCATCCATTATTATTACGCACATTGTCTAATGTTTGTTTACCCATGCTGGTTGAAATTGTCTGTGTTAAATTGACATCATTTCTGTGTGTCCTTGCTATTGTGGCTTGTAATTGTTCACAGAACTGATACTTGGTTGTTTCATGTGCGTCTTCTGTTGGGGCATAGCACCGAATTATTTGTGGCCCGCATATTCGAATACGGTTTAAGTTGGAGTGGGTTGTTTTTAACAACATATTGATAGGCAAAATCTCCTAAATTGTTATGGGGATGGCGTTACTGAAGTGAAATAACCTATTACATTACCTAAGGTATCGGCCACATTTTCGCCGTTCTAGTGGGCTCTTTCAGTGTTGTGGTGCCAGTTAGAAGCTCAGTTCGCGACTAAGAGTCAAACGGCGGATGATAAAAAATATGATATGTATAGTAACCTCGAAAGAACGTGGCATTCTAGCACAGGTAGACGAGATCCTTTTAAACGTATGTTGAAAGACCATAAAACGAGTATCCCATGCTGTAAAGATACCATTACTGGAGTACAAGAAAGGCAATACAAAAATGATAAAACTAAAGTTGATAGGATCCAGAAGAAAAACAAGCATTTAAGAGATGTAAACACGAACTGGCGAGTGCATCAATAATGTGCGACACAACCAATATCATTAAAGGTAGATGTTTTTGATTTTTCCTAGGGAGACGTGGTGCAACAGTGGTCAGATACAGATGCCTTTCAATTTTTCGAGAAAGATAATTGGATTTCATTGGGGAGTTCTCGGCCAATATTCGCCAAATATCAAGGGAAAACAATATGGACAGGTTGAATTATAACCAAAAGATGATGTACTGTTTTTAAATTTTGACAATAGTAAGACCAAACTATGGTGAGCTTCCCAATACTAGCCATATGTTGATTGACGCATTCTACCACTAAAGAATGGAAGAAATTAATAAAAATTAAATAATTATTTAATTCAATAATTTCTAACAAATTTTTTGGATTTTATTTTTGATCCAAAAATTAAAAAAACAAAAAATGTAAACAAAGAATCCATTTTGCATCAAAAATGGATCAAGATTTTTCTGCCTTGAAAATTACATTACAAACCAGGGCGACATTTTTATAGATCAGGCTCATTCTTTTCTAAAACAACTTCAATGTTTTATTATTGATAAAATTTGATATTCCAAATAATCATCACAAATGAAATTCAAAATATTGTAAATCAAATTCAAATTTTTGCATTTCAAGTTATGAACATTTTTCAATTCAAATTCAATATTTTGTAACTCAACTTAAAAATGATTTAAATTCCGGTAGTTTTTAAACGGTTTGACGTTTTATGAATAATTTTTTATTGAACCTGCGGTTAAAATAATTTTTAGAGGTATTTTTATATTCGAACCTCCTTAACATCAAGGCTCCTGCTCATCATTTAAAGGATCCGCAATAATCTTATGGAAATTGGGTGGGTTTTGGTCAAGTTTTCTGAATTTTTGATATGTTGTATACTTTGTCATCCTGAACAAAAGTATCTATGTACACAAAGCTTCAAATTCAATATTTTGGCAGCTACGGAGCTCCACAGATCCGTTACGAAACTATTCATTTTTAATACTATTTATAGTAGTCAAAAGCATATTTTAATTATTTAAAATTGACAGTTGACAGCTGTCAACTGTTAGGTGTCAACTGTCAATTTTTCAAATCTGACATCAGATTTGAATTAAGCGACCTGAAAAACATAAACTTATATATTTAAATAATTAAAATATGCTTTTGACATCTATAAATAGTATTAAAAACGAATAGTTTTGTAACGGATCTGTGGAGCTTTGGAGCTCCATAGCTGCCAAAATATTGAATTTGAAACTTTGTGCCCATGAAGATTTTTGTTCAGGATGACAAAATTTACAACATATCAAAAATTCAGAAAATTTCTCCGAAACCCAATTTCCATAAGATTAATGCGGGGTCCTTTATTAATAAAATTTCAAACCTTTTGGAAACTACCGGAATTTAAACAAATTTAAATATCGAATTTGAATTTAAAAATGTTCATAACTTGAAATACAAAAACTTGAATTTGATTTACAATATTTTGAATTTCATTTGTA
This sequence comes from Nephrotoma flavescens, assembly GCA_932526605.1. Classification (NCBI taxonomy): domain Eukaryota; kingdom Metazoa; phylum Arthropoda; class Insecta; order Diptera; family Tipulidae; genus Nephrotoma; species Nephrotoma flavescens. The sequence continues at coordinate 269,631,196 of OW052221.1, read as the reverse complement.
CATAAGCGATGAAGATTTGGAAAACTGTGAGTTACATCGATAACTTAATATAAGCAAAGTCGGTATTTGGAAAAAACTAAAATAAACAAAACATAATTTATTTTTATAATTCGATTCAATTAAATAAAAATAAATTATAGTGAATTAAATAAAACTTATATGTGTTAGGATATGGAATTATTAGCATTTTATTATTTGATTGAATTCGTAACAGATATTTGGATTTTCGAATTTGTGTTTTTGTAAAAGGAATAAGGAACAAGTAAATATCATTTTTGTAAAGAAATAAACATGGAATTTTGTTCTTAAGCTGACACGACCAGCGTGTCGCGATCCTTCAAAGGCGCGTTTCTAAATAAATATACTTCACAAAAAATGTGAAATAGCATTCAACTACTAAATTTGTTAGACACGACCAGTCTGTCAGCACGTTCCCATAATCTAATTTACCCATTAATCTTTATTATTACTTAATTGCTAGAAAATCCAAAACTATCCCAAGTTCCACCTCTATTTTATTTAAGTACATCCGTACATTGTAATTTTACATCCGGCTCATTACATTGTTTCATTCATAAAACTCACCCCAATTTAAGTTTTGTATACCTACGCTTATAGTTATTATGAATGGACAAAAAGGAAGGGAGCGGGTCAACACATCTAAAATCCTAAATCATTTATTTCATCCTTCCAGCTTCCACTCTACCGCACTCATAACACACAACACATGCACACCTACACAACGCTTCTCTAACTTTTTATATTATTATCATCATCATCAGCATCATCCCCAAACTCTTAATTTTATCAATGACAAAAAATCGATTCATCATAAAAAACAACAAACAAAAAATAATAAAACACGGAAATCTGAAACAAAACATCTATCGCCATCTCACTATACACCGAAAAAAAAATTATGAATGAATGAAAAATGACGTCGCTTATACTTTTTTTTATATATAGAGTTCGTTCTCAAAACGAACGAAAAAAAAAACATGTGATTACAATTCCCGCCGAATTTTGCTACACAGCCAGTGTATATAAGAACTAATTTCCCCTTCAAAATTTAAAAAACTGAGGAGTGTCATTTATGTATATACATATATACAATTTATATTATATACTAGACCGAGAGAGAAATAATTACGCGAGAGAGATTTTTTATTCATAAATTTCATTTTTCGTTCGTTCTGTTTCAAAAAGCAAAAATAAAATTTTTTTATTTCTTCAATACGAAGTAAACTGTTGAAGTGAACGATTGTGTTTCTGAATTAAAGTGAACACTTTTACACGGAATAGTTTTGTGTTTAGTAATTTTTTTGTTTGTTTGTTGGATTTTTTCGTACCTAGGTACCTAGTGAATTGTTGATTGTACTTTATTACTCGGGGTATTTAAAGAAAAAACAACAAAAAAAAAATTTGTTTTTGTTTGTGGTGGATTTAATTAATAAAAAAAAGTTCATTAATAAAAAAAAATTGAATAGATATACAGTGTGTGACAAAATATATTTTTCTGTGAATTAAGAAATTATTATTTTTTTTTTCTTGTTGATTTGTGTTCAGTGTGACGACAAAACGACGTACGAGCACAGCACAAATATGCCAGATTCGGAAGTCGAATCTGTGACCAGCGAATGGTTACAATCGGAGCTAAGAACCTCGACGCAAGATTTAATTATATTAGATTGTCGCAGCTCAAACGAATATATTGATGGTCATATACGGACGGCTGTTAATTTTTCAATACCAAGTATTATGCTAAGACGTTTAGCAGCTGGTAAAATTGATATAACAACAACAATAAAATGTCGTGAATTAAAAAATCGTATTCTATCTGGTTATAGTGGTAATAGTGTATTTGTTTTATACAATGATACACAAATAATCACATCGCCGTCTAATTTAAATTTGATTAATACAAATACAAGTAATAATCATAATAATAATACTAGTAGTAGTAATAATAATACAAGTGATGCCATAATCAACGTGTTGCATCGACGACTCAAACAAGATGGCTGCCGTGTTGTTTGCCTTCAAGGTAATTAAAAATTATTTTTTTTTTATAAATGCTAATCAAAACTAAATGATAAATCCCATACAACAATCCTAATATAATATAACTCGATTAAATTTCTATAAAATATAATATTTAATATTTTCCTACTCTCCACCAAAAAAAAACTTGTTAAACCACTAAAAAACCAATACAATGTACGACCATATCGATGTATATGTGCAAAACGAAAATGACGACATCTTGAATTTATTTTTATCCATAATTTTTTTTATATAATTTATCATGTAAAGTTTTATTTATTTTAAATAAATCTAAAATGTTACTTACAATATATTTTGTAAAAAACTTTGTATAATTTAATTGATTAATTTAAAATCAATTATGTACAATAGATTTTATTATAAAATTTAATTCACACACCAATACTATGATATTCACTTTATCTATATTTTATTTTATTTTATTAAAAGCGCACACACAAACACGTTCGCTTGCTGGCTGTACGAAATAAAAAAGAAAGAAATGTGTAAGAAAACAATTGAAGTTGTTTTTTAATTTGACAAAAAAATATTAAAAAATAACGATACACATGTATTGTGACATGTGTGTATACATATATGAAAATGAATGGATTCAAAACATTGGAAAAACAATTTTTAGGCGTTTTTATTAGTTGGGCTCCAAGATTTTATTCTTTTCTTTCTAATTTTATTTATTTATTACTTGGAATTGAATATTATTTTAATGTAGAGACGATCATGGAATTTTATATGGACTTCCGGTTAAGAATATCTTATTTTGTTAGTTTGGCTTAAGATCAATGTACTAAGTCGATGTTTATATTATGGATTGTAGTAGACTATGGTGGTTTGTTTACAGTTAGGCCTTGATTTATCGAGTGGGTGGTTATTGACCCTTGAATGATTATATTAAAATCAATATTACTTGTCTTTTGAGACATTCGTAAAATTCATCTGATATAAATCCGATTATTTTCCAAAAAAAAACAAGTCTGAATTATTATAGATTTGAAGGAAATTCTCAATTTGAACTGATGATGGAAATTAAAACACCAACCACAAAATCAATACTATTCAAATCAAGTTTCTGCAATACTGAACTCAGTCATACCTTCCTCCGATAAATTTAATTCGGTTATTCCGAAGAAAACCGAACTTTGTGAAATTATGATTTGCATTTAATATGAAAGAAAAGGGGAAATTTAATTTATACTTAAAAGACTTGTTTTACCTTCGCTAAATTTCAATAATGATTTGTGAGTCAAAATTCATAACGTGTATCTTGAAAATCTAGGTTCTACTAAACGACTTACTATTTTGCTAACTCTATTTCGACGGAGAAGAACGAGAGGAGCGGCTACACATTTTGTGTGGGCGGAGGAGGTGTGGCTAGAAACTGGTAAGGGCGGATCATGTAGGCGTGGCTATGTAATGAATTAGCGTTTACTGCAGGTAATTCATAGGACGGTGTTGAAGTGCATGAAATGATAATTCGGCAAATGGTCACTGATCTTAAGTGTGCAACAACAACGCTATAGCGGACGAAAATATAATCTTTGTACCGTTTTGTACAGGCGACGATTTTGATTGAATTTGGTTAAATTTGGCTAAACAACCATTAATTTTGCCTGCAAAAGAGGAACTTCGATTAAAAAACGTTAAATTTGTTTTTTATTTGTCAAATTCAATTTTTGATTTATTTTTCATGAGGGATTCAAATGTTGCCAATACTTTTTCAATTTATATCATTGCCTTCTAATATCTCATTGCCTTCTAATTCGATCACATATCCTACTATTATGGTCTTGCTGTCTAATTATGCATCATAGCACATACAATTTGTTCCGTTTATCGTCCAACGGAAACTCAAACTCGTTTAGCGAATTCCACTTCTTGGAAATTCGATAAATAATTTCGCGTACGTTTTCCTCAATTTGAGGCTTCGGCAGCTTCACCGTAAACCTATGTGCATAGAACATGCAGAGTTCTGCAATATCTTTACGGTATTGGAAACTGCATAGATCTTTTCTAAGTCTGGGGTAACGTATTATTCGGATAGCATGCCGCTGAATAATATACAGTAACTGGAGGGCAAAACCATATGCTCTACCCCAAACTTGACAAACACTCCACTCCATACCTGAAGCGACATAAATAACTTTAGGAATCTATTGAGAAACCCAAGTTTTCGTGAACGACTTGGTCAATGCAACAATGTGTTCATTTCATTTAAAATTGTTACTAATTTGAACACCACCCAGACGAATCGAATCACAACTCACGAGAACATGATCTTTTACTACAATCACGTATTATTTGTTACTTTTTTATGCGAGAATGTGCTTGTCAAAAAAAAGTATCCAGAGCGAAATCATAGGACCGTCCATGTTGTTATAGGTGGAGATTCCAATTGTTTGCGATATACGTCGAGAGATCGGCTGCGGAGCGAGCCATACAGTTTATCTGAAATTATTTTCTTATTTTCAAAATATTTCACTTGATGTTGGTGAATGCATTTCTCTAAAACTTTGCCGAGAGCTGATACAATTGATATTGGCCGGTAGTTTGAGGAGTTAGTTTTATAAAAACCATCAGACGTTCGCACTCTTCCAGGCGTCCAGGTATTTACTACGCTTATAGGAAAACGAAATTTTTTAGTTAATGTTGGTCCAGAAACTCTATGAATATCTCAACTGAAATTCCGTCACGTCCGCTAGCCTTATGTACGTCGATTATCTTTGGTGTCCTGAAGACAATTTCTCCGAGATGTTGATGGGGTCCATTTTGGAACTACAATATGAAATTGGCGAAGGCGTAACTCCTTCGTGGACAACTAAGGCGACCAACAATCTTTGGTGGCTTCTTTTGAAAAAATTTTAAAATCTGGATTGGGATTAGAAAATGATGATGGGATATATTTATTCATGCTATGTAACACGGTCTCAGTGAAATTGAAAACGGCGCCATCTATTTGATTCTTAAAGAAACAATGGCTTTCCCAAGGGAAATGTTAAAAAATGACGAAACCATTATAGTCGGCTTCGTTAAAATGCCAAAGATGACTTGGCTGCTGATGTCTGAAATCCGGCGGTGTTTCGACATATATTTTTACGGTTATCAGGTTAAGGTCAAAATTTCCATTTCAAGCCTCGACACATGCTTCCATGGAATGGATGATTGATGTGAAACGAACGAAAATATAGACTCTTGTCAAATTTTGTGGAATCACTAACAATCTAGCCACTCTGCTTGTAGCAGAATTCTTTATGGTAGGCATTAAAGTCATCAACTAAAATTAATTCGCAATAAGGATGTTGATTGCGAATGTCAACTCATCCCCTCCGAAAAAATTCATGGTTTTTGAATTTGTCTAATATATGCGTCTGAAAGACGTCCCCTTTACAAAGAGGCATATTCGGAGATTTACGATTATTATTATGCTATTACTCACAGTTAAATAAAAATACGTTTTTATTCCTGCAAAAATCCAGAAAACCCGTTTCATAAAACGACTACTAACGCGGGCGAAATCATAAACCGAACTTAAGTAACAGTTACAAAGAAGAGAAAATAAAACAAAAAAAGTTTTATGGATGTAGATCCGGAGCCCAACAATACAACCATTTTAGTCACCTTTTACGACAAGCCCAACCACAGGGGATAGATCTCATCACCAACCTGCGGACACTTTATATTTTTAAAAAGTGGGTATTAAAATGTATTACTTATACGTAATTAAAACGACTAACCGAAACGAGTTAAATAAAATAAAATGATAGAAGATAGAAAAATTATTATGAAGCGGGCCCATTCATAATAATATTCCAATTAAGGAATGGCATAAACATTACTAAAATTAATGAATCTAATTCAAACACAGTTTAATTGTATTCAAGTTATAGTTAGTTTTTTGTGACAAATTTCAATTAATTTGTTAAATGCTAAATAGTAAAATTTAGAATAGCAAATATTATTTGATCATTTAATTGAATTTGATTTGAACATGGTTGAGTTTGGCTTTCTCGTTTTTGAAATTGATTATTGACTTATTTAACCTTTATATGCTCGAATTTGGCATTGTCTTAAATTAAGGCAATGCCAACTTCGTATTCATTATTACTGAATTAGGCATTGGGGAGGTTTGAAGAGATTTTATAATCCTAACGTTCACGCTTCATTAACTTCGCGGTTTATATTTTCTAAATGATTACTAAGTCTGATATCTGACTCAGCTTTATCGCGATTTAATAATAAGAATTCTTGATCGGTTTTTCATTGACTTTGGTGGAATTTAACTTAAAAAAGTTTGAAATTGGTTTGAACATGGTTGAATTTGGCTTGGATATGGCTAAATTTGAGTTAAATGGATTTATGATTAAATTTATTAAGTCCTTTAAACAATTAAATAGAATTCTATTCTTGTTTAAATTAAAATTTAATTTTATTTTTTCATTGTAATTCTATCAAACTTGGCTCAACTTACTTTATTGTGCGAATTGAAGACTTTAAACCGTAGTATTTTGCACAGTTGATAAACAGTTTTGTACTATTTAAAATATTAATGACAATTTAAGAATTTCTTTAAATAATCGTGGAATCTTTAAATAATAATGGAATAATTATTCAGGATATTGAAAATGAAAATTAATATTAATTAATTTATGTATACTTATTTAGTATTTTTATTAGTTGTAGGAATCAGTAATAATCAATCCTTCCATTCTTCTGTACTTTAATTTACTAATGCACTGGAGATCTGAGCAGAATAAACATTGTAAGTTGCCCCACTCCATTCGTGCCGGCTGATTTAATATCATATTTAAAGCACATTCAATCACATCAAGTAATAAATTAATAAACTTCGGAGTTTTAACATTTGATGATAACTAGTAAATTTGTTGAATACAGCCAAAGCCATCTTTACCACTGAACTAATAACTAAAACGATGACGTAACGCTATGTCGACGGTTGTCACTCTCTTAATCGATAGAAAAGGGGTACGTTCATTTTCATTGCAATTTGCTTTAGACGTGGATTTTACTTTCATCTTCTGTTTTATTGTGCTCAATTTTTAGCCAAATAAATTCGAGGAGCTATTTTTTTTTGTGTGCTGTATGAAAGACAAACGAGAAGTCGTCGACATAAAGTTACGTCATTTGCTAAAAATGTTACATGTTGTCATTGCCCAGTAGTAAAGATGGCATTGGTACAATTAATGGGCCTACTATAGTTTGGTATAAGAAAATTTTTCATCATATAAGTAGGCCGGAATTACACTATAAAAGACCTTTGACAAAGGTGTTTTATAAAACATTTGTATCAATTTTCTTTGATAGTGTAATACAGTGAACTCTCCTATATCGCGTTATTTTTATAACGTGATTTCCATATAACGCGCAGTGAAAATTGGAACTGTTCTCCTATAACGCGACGCGGTCCCCTGGCGAGCGAATAAAATAGCGTGAATGACTCAAGAATTAATTAAGGATGGGTTTTATAATTGATTGAAGAGGAAAGCTTTGTGATTGAAAAAAATCTTAGTTTCATAGGTTTGTTCATCGTTGATAATGCCAGTAGTCATAGTAAGGAGCACCCAATTCTTTATTTTCCTTCTAACTGCACTTCATTAACACAGCCGCCGGACCAAGGGACCATTCGAACTTTCAAAATGTATTACACACGGAAATTTCTTGAAGCCATTTTCAACAGATTAGAAGATCAAGAAGGTAAAACATGACAAATAAAAAAAATTGTGTCATTAGCTAGTACAGAAATTAAACAGTGAACACTTAATGCATGTTTGGAGGCCTTTGTTACCTCAAATGGTTTAAAAGAAAAATGAAATTTCAGATCCACTAACAGATATAGTAAAGATTGCTTCTACTTTTGGCAACAAAGGATTTGCAGATAAACAAGTAAAAAGTAAAAGATATAGAAGACCTACTTCAGGAACACAGTTTAAATGAGGAAGAATTGGCAGAATTAATTGATGAGTCTTCCGTCAATGCATTTGTGGAGGAAAACACTAATAACAAATTCGTTTAAAACTTCAGTTATTATTTAAAAAAAGGACTAGATTTGGCCAGAGAATTAGAATGCTAATTAATCTAAAATGACCCTTCAACCATACGCCGTCAAAAATTTAATAGAGAATTTCAAAATTGCTTGACTCCATATAAAGAGGTTTTGGAAAAACTACAAAATAAAACTATATTTGAATACCAAGAAGAAAATTTGTAAAGTGAGGAGAAATTTTATGAATTATGCAATAAATTTAGATTAAAATATCTAAATAAATTATATAATCTTTGCCATTTTATAAAATCTCAACCTGATAATATATTTTTAGAATGTTTTTTTTATATCGGTTTATTTTTGTACAATTTATTTATTTCTAAAATTCCATACAACGCGATACGAATTCATTCAATTTATATTATTTCTGTTTCTTATAACGCGTTTTCCATATAACGCGACAGAGGTTTCCGTATAACGCGATGTAAGTTAATATGATTTGCCTTATTTTTATGTTTCTCATAATGCGATTTTCATAAAATGCATTTAATTACAATCGAGTTTCTTATAACACGGTTTCCATATAACGCGGTACGAATTAATCGCTTTAAAGGAGAGTTGACTGTATTCATCTTTTATAAAACTCTCTCTCTCTTTCTGGCGCTATATCCCATTAAAGGATTTGGCCGCATCAAACGAGGTTTCATAATCATAATTTCATTCCGGATAATGAGTGATTAATTCATTGATCCTAAACCAGCCGTGAAATTTTTTCCTTGTCACCACCGAGAATCGACCCGGGACCTTCGGTCGCTGGAGCAAGCATGCTGACCACTTTGCCACCGTGACAACTCACTTTTATAAAATATTTTATCAAATTTATTCTCATGCAGGTAAATTTGATAAATTATTTTGACATATTGCTTATTCAAAAGGGCGACTAAATACGGACGGCAAAAACCACAAAAATATTAAATTCAAGAATACGAGGCGAATGAATTTTGCTAGAAAGCGAAGTGTGGCCATTACTTATTGAATTTCGTAAATGTGTTTCCTGTCGTTTAATTAACAGCGAAATTTTGTAGACAATAAAATTAAATGAATCCATTCTTAAATATTTTATGTGGCCATGTCCTCGGGTCTGCAGCTCCTTTAATAAATTTTGGTGGGCACCTTTTAAATCCCATCTCGATAGTCAGAGTTTCACCCAGATTCTTTTTTTCTGATTCTTTTTTATTTTTATTAACGATATATGTAATATGTATAAAATCGCTTAATGTTGCTGCACACGCTGTGCGGTCTTGTTCCATTTTTACTGAAGTTTAAGGAAAATTTTGATAAAATCTTTTATGTAGTGTAATTTTCAAAAATTATTTGATCAAAATTGCTTTAAAAAAAATTGATTCAAATATTTTATAAAACACCTTTGACAATGATCTTTTATAGTGTAATTCCGGCCATATTATTTCTCTTTAGTACATTTCGCATATTTTAAAATTAAAACTTTCAAATATCTTAATTTAGGTAAATATATGGTTCACTTATGAGAAAGGAATTTAACTTGAACTGGGTCGATCTGAAAGCTTTTAAATCAAATTCTTTACAAATTATTGGAATTCAAATCAAATGATGTACATCACTGTTTTTGTATGCAAATTATAAAAATTCGATAGCTTTCCAAAAAGGGTCTTTCAAAGGTTTATAATAAAATGTTCTGATTAACTTTGGTTGGGAATAGTGGTTAAAGAAATTATATATTTGTTTATCTCTCAGCGAATTAGAGTTGGATTCAGAAAGGTTAAATTCAACAAAATTCAATCCGTTCCCAAATAACTCGAATTTAAAAGCTGTCGCTTCAGACCAGTACAAAGTGCAAGGTAGTTGAAAGTTAAAACTTTGCAGGGCGAATTGAAGGACTGAGTTTGATTTAAATAAATGTTTGAATAGAATAAAAAATAATGTTAGTACGAAATTTATTTAATTTTTTAAAATAGGTGAATTTTTTGCGCCGAAATCATTCCATAGTTTTACAGACTTAAAATCTTAAACTCCCATCATTGACTTTCTCCAATACACAACAACCTTTTGATATTTAAACAAAACGGTTTTAGGTTTTAAATAGAATATGAAAGATTTTGATGAGAAGTATATTTCTTGGGAATTTTGTCCACTATATTTAAAACTAAATACATTCCACTTATTTATCACCTCATGGCAACAAAACAGATCAAATTGCGTTCAAAACGAGAGCAATCATTCATTCATAACGCGGCCGACAATATAAATATGTATGTAGTGCGCGATTATGCATTTCCATTGCAACTGTACACTATTTACTTACATTATTATAAACTTACAATGGCCGTGCAACAACAATAGTTTAACAGTTTTGTATTTCCTTCCATTTGTTAATTTTAATAATATTTATCTATAATTCATATGTAATTGTAAAGAGCGCGATATCTACGTTCACCATAAGTGGTTTCTATTTATTTATTTACTTATATGTTTTAATTAAAATCCGATCTATGTATCATAAATACCTGTGCTAATATATAAAGGGAATGCAAACTATACCACCAGATTTGAGTCTAAAAAGAATAAGTATTATTACAAAATATTGGATGCATAGTTGCTGTACTATGTTGCTTTATTCATCTTACACCAAAATACACATCTAAAATGAACTCATTTTCCATAAAAAGTTTTTCATGTTGTTTTTACTATTTTTGGAAATGTATATAGAAGATATGTTATGGCATCTAAATCGCCATCTAAATACTTGTTATAAAATGCCTAAAATGGGTTAGAAAATAAAACTGTTGTTTTATAGGTAGACAAGTGCGATCGGTGTGTGCACTGAGCTCATTCCGCGTGTGCGTCTCTCGATTATGTAATTAAATTGTGTGAAGCTACACACCGTCGCGCGATCAGATCTCTTCTTATTCACATTTTAAATATACGTATGTGATGAGGCGGCGATCGCTTAATTTTCATTTTATGTATATATGGCTTAATCATTTGATTATAAATAGCCTCATTACAGCACACTAATGGATTTTTAGACGATTTTTTTAGTTCTTCATAAATATAGTACGTGGACGCGCGCGCTCTAAAAATATGTGCGTTACACATTTTATTTGTATACATCGACGACGGCGGTTGGTTGGGTCCGTAAATGTTTTATTTAATTAAATGAATAATAAATTTCATTGCATTTAATCAAAATAAATTAAAAAAAATATATATGTGCGAGAGCTAAACATGATGATGAAATCATCATAAAAAATGCAGTAAAATAAATAAATTGTTACAATTTATATATAAAAAAAAAGCGCGAGGAATGATGATCAGCACCGTATTATGAATCAAGCATACATCACGATAGAGATCTATATACATTTTATACATTTATAGTGTTTTTTGCATTTTAACCCTTTGTTCGAGAATTTAGTTCGTAATGTGATGCGCTAAATTCTCGCCCCACGTTGGACATCACAATAGTATAGTTGCTCAGCCAAACTACACGCGTTTTCGCCCTCGGAACATTTTCTAAGAATTAATTAAAATAATTATGATGCATCGTACCTCTAGAATTTCGAAGCGAACGAACGAATGGAAATATACGTATCAAATCAACATCATCTTCTAATTCAAGTCAGATTGTGTTCTCCTCATCATCTCATACATATTTTATAACAACAATGTTATAAAGCTCTAAATAAGAAGAAAATTGAAGAATAGAATTTCTTATTATTATACATACTTATGTACATTGTTGTTATTGTTGTTTATCGTTTCCTTTTTCAAAATGTGCATTTTTATCATTTACAGAAGATGAACGAAAAGAATTAGGTTCTTTTATCGCAGGGTGACCCTTATACGGTGTATATACGTTTATAATGCTTTATAATCGATGAAAATGCATACCCGTTACAAATTTGTTGCATTTTGTTATTTGTTTGTCTAGAGTTTTAATTGAATTAATTTTACAAAAATATTTATTATACGAATACAAATGTTGATTGGATATGTTTCAATATAATTTAGTTCTGCGTTATATGTATAGTATTAAAGATAGCATTAAACAATAAACTCACATTTTGCCGCCCTTTACGCTTTAGAGTGTATCTGATCTTTTCAAAATCAAATTCCTCTTCTCATTCTCTTTTCATTTTCGGGATTATTTAATTGGGGTTTTGTACACCTACTGTCACAATTTATTCATCACTCGGTCAAGATCCAACCAATAAAATTTAAGTTGCTATATCAGCTAGTTCTAACGATAATAGAAAAAGATCTCTGTTTTAATGATTTTTATATTTAGATAATCCCTAATAATAATAAAATTTTCAAACAATAATTCAAATTCTTCGATTTGGGATTTGGTAACATTTTGAGGGATTTTGTACAACTATTACAATCTCTCGATATTTAAAAAAAAGTCTCACACAAATTAGATAAATACTATTGTAGTAACATTTGTCACCTAATAAAAGCGATACACAATCCTTGTAAAATGAAATCGAAAAATAATTTCTACTTATTTAAAACTTACACCAATTCTCTAAATTTAATGCTAAACACCTTGTTCGACGTCTAAAATTTAAATCTAAATGATTATTGTTTTTACAAATTTTTTCGCAATAATAAAGTTAAATCCATAATCTCGTGTCTAGTTTTGTTGGTGTTTAAATATTTTAATTTTATTTTATACAAAACACAGCAGATTACCCCTAATTTTCAAAAAAAAATACCTCAGAAAATTGCACTTTTAAAAAAAGCCATATATTGTTCAATCCTTCTAAAAAGTACTCAGAAAGCAACTTCTCTTCACAAAATAAGTTTTGGTTTTGTATTAAACCTTGGGCATTGCTAATTAAATACTAATAATTATTACAAGTATTGTTTAACTTTGAAAAATTCCTTTTAACACCTAAAGCTGCAATAAACTTAATTTTTAATCGACTTGTAAAATAATTTTAGCACTAACTTGTTTCATTAAAATTTGATTAAAAGTGAATAAGGCTAGAATTTAAATTTAAACTTCATTATGTTTTAAACGATTTAATTAATCAAAATAATGTGTACGAAAACAAGTTTTGCTTATCCAAGTAACATATTTCCATGTTTATTCGATTTTTAGTACAACGACTTTATATTCTCGAGAAATTTTCTAAATGTCTTGATATGTATCAGTAGCACTTCGCTATCGATATTACTAGTAGTTGTACTGGAATACTGCAGGCCAACTTCGCTGGAGGGACGTTTAAGATCAAGTTTAGTACAAGTACTAAATGTCAAATTATTATCATAATTGACTACGATGGGATGCGTTGAATCATCAAAACTGAAGTTTTGATTTGGATTGTACTCATTGGTGTTTGTAAATATTTTAGTACTCCTCAATCTCTATGCCCTTTCAAGTATTTATAGTACTAAAACCCCTTTGTAATAATTTGAAATTAGTATTTACGAAAAAAACGTATACCCAATTAATACGCCATTAATTGATGGTTACGCATGATAATTAATTATAGAACTAAACTATCAAACTTTATTAATATTGGCATCGTCTGCGGCCAAGTGTTATTTAAGATATCGTACTTAGAAAAAACATGACCTTAGTAATAAATACGATTTAGATTTACCATTACGTGATGCAGATAATTCTTTCTACTGAATTAAACTAATGTGCAAAGGTGATAATTGAAGTGCATGAAATGTTAGCTTATGATAAAATTGCTCTAGAGAAAGATATTGCTAAAAGATAAGCCAAATAGATACTACTTAATGCGATAACTTATTGACGTACTTTAAAAACTTATCAATTTCGTGCTTCTTACGTACACTTAATCCACGATAGATGACAATTCCTTACCAAAGAGACATTTCGCAATATATTCATACAAAAGTATAGATAACAACAAAACAGGAATACAGGGTATCTCAATATTCCCTGAAACGGATGATACAGTTAGATTTTGTGAAGAATCCTTTTTCCGAGTTACAAAACTTTGCCATAAGAAGGAAATTTAAAGTCAAGGCAATCAACCGAACTACCCATATCAGCGACTATTGAGTACCCTGTATACAATTGTTAATTTAATTTATAGATATCAAACGGAAACGAAATATCATAATAAAATATAATTTTTTGCTGATTAGCAAAAAAACCGTATATACACAATATTGAAACACAATCTGATTAATTAATCTATTTGATAATATATAATTATTATTGTTTTAGATATCATGTGAATCTAAATATGGAGCCACTGTCGCGCCGGATATTTGATGTGTTTATTTTATTGCTGAGTCGAGCACTATACCCATAAAAAAATATTTACGATGATCGTATAGTATTTAATTGAAAATATAGATAACAGATGACGACACAACATAAGTTATATGGTAACCAATTAATCATTTCCGTTTGAAACCGCTAGCTAACGCTAACGTATGCCAGTTTACGTATCAAACCTAGTGTGAGGTTGATAAAAGTACATACTCGTAACATATGAGGGGAAATTCATTACAATGACTCAAAAATGTTATCTAATCTGTGATTGGTTGCGACAATATGACAGGAAACAATACTTGAATATGATAAGAAATCAGCATTATCATTATATCCGCGCTGTACACACGAGTACTGTATACACGCACACACATTTCAATGTCATAATATGTAATATGGAAATATCTGCTAATATATCAATATTTATAAAACAAAACACAAAATAACACAATGTCTGGCTATTCTTATATAGATCAAACAATATTTTATTATCGAGCATATATTTGCATACAAATCGTTAACCATATGTTACTTAGAAATCTATCAATCAAATTTCTGTTATTCATTCATAAAATAAAATTAAATGTAATGGAAATGTATATTATAAGTGCACATATGGTCGCCATTTTATTTTGTATTTAGATACATAAATTTACATACATACATGTATTCAAATGTTTTGTTTATTTTGTTTTAAATATAGCTATAGTATCCACGGATATCCGCGTAAATGCTAAATACATGAATTATATATGGAGGAAATCCGTTTTTTATTATTTCGCTGAATAAAATATTTTACATGGTATTTAGACTCTAAAATTCTGTTGTCAACATGTTTTTTTTTTAATATTTGTTACGATAGTTTGATTGGTATTTTACCGGCAAAATTGATTAACCGATTTTAATTTACTTTAGTCAGCTTATAAAAATTTACATACATACGTATGACGACTTTGAATCTGGTAGTATGTAACGAGGAGAGATGTTACTTCGATCAAAAATCAAGGTTAGCAATTACAAATTAGCCTCGTACCAGTTATAGCAAAACAATTTCTGACTAACTAAATTTATGTTTAGTTCATACCATTTATTCATAGATGGCACAAAATAAATTATGTCAGATATTTAATTAAAATCTTCCAATTGGTTTAAGTTTTGTCCATCGCCAAAAAATTTATAACCGATGCGGTAAACTAAAATGGCTAAAGAGTAGGGTAAATCGACACCGCTTTCCAATTTCGGAAAAACAAAAATTTGAAAATAAACAAATAATTTGTTGGCCTTAGTTTGTGGCCTACGTACCGGTTTTGTGTATTCCTATGAACCATTTTACCCATTAAGCCTTTCACCTAATTTTATTTACTATAGTGAATTGGTACGGTTTGAAAACTTATTTATACTAAAATTTCAATTTACCGTCCTAATCGATTTACTTGAAAATTGGTCCACAGTTTTAGAGCATTTTTAATCATATAACTACAATAATTATAAAAAAGATTGCTCATTCTTTCCATAGTAAAATGGCGTAATAACTCGCAACTTGCTGTTCCCTTTGTAAAACAGATCACTTCATCCGACAACATCGTCGATGTGAAGAATAATAATCGCTTAACAAAATTATAGGCTTCAACTCGGTTCGAACTCTCGAACTTTGGGTTGACAACATTAGTGGTGTATAACTTTACCACTTGTGTTGAGTAGAATTCGTAACAATATATTGTACAGACTGATTGAAATTCGGGTATTATGGTGCTATAAAGTTAATTTAAATAAATATTGACCAAATTTCAGAGATACTCCCAGGACGTAGCTTATGTCATTAATTAGTTCAGGGAATGCTCTTTCATGTAAACATAGCTAAACAAAAAAAGAATGCGTGAGACACTTACTTAACAAGCGGGTTAATCGACGTCCCTTTCTGCCCGCACGTGGAGAGTCTTCTCTTCAACACTATTATTTTTTTGTTGCATATACAGTTGGGGAAAAGGATATGTATATATACAGGGACAGGGACTGAGATGAGAAATTGAGCTTGATTTAACAACGAACGAGAAATTAAATATTCAGATAAAGATAAAATTAATCTTCCACTAAGTGCGACTGAGGCTACATTAGAAAAGTTGGGATCACTTAACACAAGCGACCTTTTTATCATTGAATCATCTGACATTGAAACAATTAAAACGGAAAAAATAATGCAAATAATAAAGAAAACATAAATTATATAAAGGAAGAATAAGAGTTTAAAATTGCGTCCCAAGGCTGACATTTGAAATTTGTTAAAAATTGACTCGCAGTACGTCGAACAAACGATTCGTTAGTGTTTGATTACTATTATTGTAGCTGAAAACATCGTAATTTACATTCACCTCACGTCATTTTTGTAATGGGCTCGTTGTTTCCATAGTCGGTCCTACGAATGTTTGGTCGGAATACAGCATGGAAGCTTCGAAAATTTAGGTTAAAATTAATTTTCTCAAGAATGAAGAATAATACAACAGAGCCAGACAGCAATTGTTGAACTATTGTGCCGTGATTTTCTAAAGAATGTAGTTTCAGGTCAATGTAGGGTGGCAAAAACCACGTAGAGCAAACAGAACAAATCTACGTTGGACAGCCTCTATCGTTTTTGTAAAACTATCAGGTGATGATTGTATTTGCCAACAACTAAACGTTGGTCTAGTAATTATTTCTTACACCAGATGTCGAACTTATTGAGATCAATTTGAAAGAGACGTGTGTCCATAGTGGATGAAATTTCCCTAAAGATCATCATGTGATCAGCATTGATAGAAATATCCGTGTGTTCCAGTAAGTTGGAACAGGTTGGAATCCCACAGATCTAAGCTTGAACAATATTACCTTGATTGCTAGTTGGAAATATCCAACCAGCAGCCCCGTCTTGAGGATAAGGATAATAAATAAATCTTTCCATATAGATGATAAAATTCCGTCAGAAAGAGATTTTTGATACAGCGTGGTGAGCAGTTCAGCCAAGGTAACAATACACTTTTTTAAAACAATCGCTGGCAAGCCATCCGGACCGAAAGAATAGTCATCGTTTAATTTATTGATCTCGCCGACGATGGAGTCATAGTCGACATTCATGAACACAAATGAACTGTGTGGGTAGTTGAAATATTCAGCAAACAGGTTGGTTATGATACCAGGATCATAAGTAGATTCATCCAGATAACCTAGACATGCTGGATAGCCATAAGATTTTTGCTTCATCGTAATGAATGTAGTTGATGTAGAACTCATTTTACAAACGGGGAAAAGTCGTTATATGCATTAAAAAAACAGTGTTAGATCTATTTTTTAAAAATGTCTTCCAAAATGTGTTCCTTTGATTACTGCGCAAATACAGTTAAACAACTGTTTAATTAATTATAATAGGGAAGAAATTCAAAAATTAAATTCAACCAAATTGCCAATATTATTAATTATATTAGGGAAGTAAAGGTAAAATATTTTTTGACTGTGCAATACATTCAAAAATCGCGAGCTCTATTTAAGATGGAATGAAAGTCTGTGTCCCCACCAAATCGTTAAGATGACCGAAATCTTCTTTACGGAAATTGAAACAATTGAAAAACACAAGCAAACATTGAAATATGATTAGTGGAATGGGGGAATGATACGGTTTATACAACAAATAAATCAGATGGATCTAGTTTTCGTCGACCTAGAAGAGGCCATCAATAACATCCACACTATGACATTAAACATTGTTGACAATATTGAGTAAATAAACCCAGGTCAATTATCGTAGTTTTTTTTTGTCGAACTATGTTAATATGACAGAGGAAACTCTAAACTAGTTAATGGTATCTGGAGGAAGTCCACTAAACTCTGGTTTAAATATATTATGAATTGAATCTGAATTCGAGAAAAACTTTAAACTATTTTTCATATTAACGACTTAAAACGATTTGCGCGCTTATGCGGAAATTTTTTGTGGTTCTAACTGGAACAATGTGATTAACCTTTATGTTCCTAGACAATTTTTCCTACGTAGCACCCTGAAGATGTACCTTCATGTTATTTCACGTATAAATTACCATTTTTCGAATTTTATATGCACAAAATAAGGCTAAACATTTATTAAGTGACGACACATTGTGTAATAAACTAAACAAAAATTTCGATGGCGATAACACTTGTACATTGATAAATGAGTGGGGGAAATATTCGTTGGTAATGGAAAAAATCTCATACAAAATAATATTTCTGTTTTCATATATGAAAATTTACGTAAAGCGTACGTGTCATCAGAAAATCTAGTAATAGACGAGCAATTGTTTCCGTACCGTGGAAGGGCTAGGTTCACACAGTATATACCTTCCAAACCAGCTAAATATGGCATAAAAAAGTGGTGGATCTGTGATGCAGCAAATGCTTATCCACTTATCGGTCAAATATATACCGGAAAACCAACGACTGGAAGAGAGAAGAACCAAGGAGAATGAATTGTTGAAGATTTAGCATTTCGGTATCGAAAAAGTGGCCGCAATATCCCGATGGACAATTTTTTTTTTACGACGCTGCCAGTCGCACGTTTGTTTATGTCGTGGGATTTTACTAACAAATGGGGGGTACGTTAAAAAAATTAGAACATATATACCATTGGAGATGTTGGCGTTCAGCAATTGAGAACCTCTGTCTTCAATATTTGGATTTTCATAAAATAATAAAGTTACCAATTGTTTCCATGTTCCCAAAAAAAAAACAGAAATGTAATTATGTTGTCAACTTTACATTCCGATAGTAGTGTGAGTGGGTCAAAATTTAAGCCTGAAAAAATCCATTTCTATAATAAGACCAAAGGCGGAGTTGACACCATGGATAAAACATTGAAGGGCTATTCCACCAAACGCAAGACATTGCAATCGTCAATGGCGGTCAACATGTTAGACGTGGCATCTTTAGCCAGCTACCTTATTTATAAAATAAATAATCCTTCGTTTGCTAAACGATCGAACAGCCGTAGGAAATATCTTCAGGATTTGGGACAATCCCTAGTAGCCATCAATAGGAACGAGATCTAAATATCCCAAATTTACAAAACACTTTTCAACAAAGTTAGCAATAGAATCGGTCTCGGTCACTCAATAACTCCAAATCAATCAGCAATAACCAGTGAACGAGCAAAAACGATATGCGTTGATGTTATTGAACCATTTGAAATAAGTGAAAAATTCGAATTTAAATTACGAGGTACACATATACCTTTTCAGGGCTTTCCAAAGTAAAAATATTTAAACTGTGATATTTTTAAAACCCGGCATATTATGGGTACATTTTTTCAGTGATATAGCATCACATTGATTGGCTTCAAGATGTCACTGAAGCTCATTTCTAAACCTTCATGGTAACTGATAAATAAAAACCTTTCAAAATGGAAAAGTTACACCTGTACCTAATCAGGGACATAAGGGTTAAGTTTATCATAAAAAAGATCCACATGCAGCGCCATCATTCAATGTTCCCACTAACTTTATCAAACGAACCAACCATGAGTGGTTAATTCAGCCGTGAAGTTTTTTCCTTGTCACTACCGGGAATCGAACCCAGGACCTCCGGTCGCTAGAGCAAGCGTGCTGACTACTTTGCCACCGGGGCGGCACGAACCAAAACGAACCATTAGCTTATTTTAATAAAGATAGTTTAGAGAATTCCCGGTAGATCACCTTATTTTTCATTAGGGCAAGCTAAATATTTTACTAAAACAGAAAAATGGCCTGATTTAAAAATGTTTATTATTGCTTTTTCATTTAATTATCAAAACTAAAGTAAAACTTATTTTTTCCCATATATTTTCTTAACGAAAAACAAAATGTATAATGCGCACTAATAGTACAGTATTTTCAAATCTGCATTTCTAGAAATTAATTTCCACCCAAAAGTCTCCACATATTGTAAAACTATACACATAGAAAATATTATACACAGATATTCATTTATTTATACCAAATACAGAAGCAAAATGGCAAAAAGAAAATTATTTGACCTTGAACTGGAAAAAATTGATTTTTCTTTTTCTTTCATGTTTTATGTGTTGTTATTACAAAATGTATACTATTTAGAATTCGAAATTTTTCCATATACCTAGCATCTCTATGTAAATTTTTTGTATGTTTTTCAGAAAATATCTATACATATGTAAGAAAATTTGTCTAGGA
Organism: Nephrotoma flavescens; assembly: GCA_932526605.1. Classification (NCBI taxonomy): domain Eukaryota; kingdom Metazoa; phylum Arthropoda; class Insecta; order Diptera; family Tipulidae; genus Nephrotoma; species Nephrotoma flavescens. The sequence goes on along the minus strand of OW052221.1, from coordinate 269,610,651 downwards.
ACAATCTTATTGTATTTTAATATTAAGAAACAAAATTTTTTAGATCGATATAACAGAGAATAAAAACTTCACGGAATAACCTTAACCCAAACTTTATTATTTTTATAGTCATCATCATCATCATCATTGATGATGTTATGTTATGTATGATATCTTTTTATATAAAATAAGCATAAACATGTTTGTGTGTGTGCACAGGTTCCTTTTTTTTCCTTTATCGCGATACGCTATCTCGTTTACACAAGCCTCGTTTCGTGATATTTTATCCTTTTTTCTAATTTTGTTTTTGTACAAGCGGCCTAGTAGAACACCTACACAATATTTTTTATGTTGTTTTGATGTTCCATTTGTCTTAATTTGTAACAGTGTAAGCTGTTTTCTTATCATTATTTTTATTGCTGGTATACCAAGGTAGTTTTTGTAGCTTTGTATTATAATATTCAAAGTCAACGAAATTATAAATTTGATATAATTCTTTCCACTGATTAAAAAAAATAAAGTTAAAACACATAAAGTTGTATTTATGTACTTTTATTTCTCATTACATAGTTAATATGAATGGAAGAGAGATGAGAAAATAAAAAATACTTATAAGAGAATTTTTCTCCTCTCTCTCTTTCTCTCTTTGTAGTCGTATGTACATAAGAAAATAACTAATGAATGGAAATTTATATTATATGAGGTGTATGTAGGGTTCGGTTTTATTATCATTTTAAAAGATTCGCGCGCACCCCCGCAAAATTGTAACACATAAAACAAAATTACAATACCAAAATGGTTAATCCGAGTCATGCGCTTCATGGATTTTACCATTGAGTTGTACATACATTATCCGACATACACATCCATTTTCCATTTTTATGAAGGGAAAGTGTTTTTTTCTTTTTGGCTGTTCATGTTTTATTTTATGTTGTATGCGCTATGTATGTTCAAAAGAAAATTTTTCAATGAAATTTTGTGAAAATTTATATGTATATTATGTGGAGGGGGAATTCAGTATGAAAATGTAATGTAGTTTTTCATTATTTTATGTACATATATGAGAAGTCATTAATGGCACAAGAATTATGTTGAATGGGTTATCATGTGTATAAGTAGTTTGAATACGAATGAATTTTTGTTTGAAAATATTTTTCAATGGCTAATTCTTGTATTTTTTTTTTATTTCAGGTAAGGATTTACATAAACGTCTTACATTGTTACAATTTTAAGTAGTAAGTATTTCTGATTGCTTGATATAAAAATAGATTTACCAACTCATTTATTTGAACCCGAAGACTTCGTGGTTTGACTTCGATATTCGGTTCTCCGGGTTAAAAGATAAATCTTCGTCCTTCGGGTTTATTACAAGAAGTCGGAAAAACAAAACAAAATTTAGGAAATAAATGGAAAGCCAGTAATTGTAGTAACAGCAGTATTAGAACTGCAATAAAAATTAAGAAGAAACAGGATGGATCTGATTGTCGAAGATACCTCTGTTTGTCGAAGAATCAAATTTCTGAAAAAACCCAATCTTCAAATTATACGTGTAAAAATTTTATTACAATCCGAAAATTAGTTACATGTTATAGTTAATGACGCTACTTTTGTTATTTTAAAAACAACCATATTTTCAGAACAACCTGTTTTGTTGATTAAGCACTGGTTTTTGATGGGAAAAAACACCGTTTGACCAAAGCAATGTCTTCATAAGTGTTATGGAGACTCTGGTCAATCGAAAGCAACCGTCGAACATTGGTTTGCCGAGTTTAAATGAATTTTAAGATAAAGTTGAAAAAATGAACAAAAACGTTTTGGAAGACCGTAAAGTGAAATTGCGTCTGATAGATGACAACTTAAAGATTGCATGACGATTTTGGATGAACATTTATCCATGAGGAACCTGAACTCAAATAGAGTGCCGCGCTTGCTAGAATTGATTGGTTCAATAACTAGATTCCTCTAACTTAAAAAATATCGTACGGCTGGAAAATTTTACAACTTTTACCGTTTCATAGAAAATGCTGCATGTATTTTGGAAATTAGTAGGAAAAACCTTCTGTATCACATTATGATTTGTAATGTTCAATTATAAAGCTTAACAAAGCTAACTTTAAATTTAATTTTCAGAATTGAGTTTCTTGTTGAAGTTATCTAAAGTCTTAAAAAATATTTACTCTGCTGTTTTGGCAAAGAGTCCAATAATTTGGTTTTTCTTATCCATTCGTCAATACTTGCAATTTTTCTATGTCTTATAATTGAGCATCGTAGTCAAAAGCATCCAAACAAGGCCGTTAAAAATAAAGGAATGCATCAGAGTGAAAAACGCAATAGTTTCAGAAGTCGTCTTTTGGAAATCCTAGTTGGTCATATATTGTCCACTTTTAACGGAAAGGCCATCTAGTGCAACCTCAATATCCAGGGAAATCCACACACTTTTGGCTATTAAGCCGAAATTGCAACATTTCAATAATGTATTAAATAATTACAACAGAACGGTAGACTGTACCGGAAATATAAAATTGCTGATCAGTCGAAAACTTAAATTTCGTTAACTTTTTCGGAACAAGAATAGACATGGAATATCGTAGACAAGCGTACTCCAAGAATCAATAACTCGGCCTAATTTTCAAATTTCATTATTTCTAAGCCAAGTTAAATCTAAACTATGACATTCAGGCGAAACTGTTGTGAAGTATTTACCCATCTTAGTGCCCATAGGTTACACCATCGGATTTTGATCCGTTCCGCTTCCTGGAATATTTCTTGCACGGACGTCTCTTCAACACTTAAGATAGCGACGTTCATTTTCGGAAAGATTAAATTCAACCAAATTGCCGATTTAGGTGTTATTCCTTGAGAGAGGATTTTTTGCTATTCGAACACTTCAAAAAACCTACGTTTTAAATATAAATCTTATTTAGTTATTCGCCACCTTGCATCAAATAAATGTAAATGACGTTCTGTAAATATTTTCCGTATGGTATAATGATATGATTGATTTGGAATGTGATTAAACAGGATATGATTTACCTCTATAATCTTCAGCTATTTATTTTGTATAAGTGACGCCATTACCGCGGAACTTTCCAATTAAAATTCTTATTTTGGCGTAAATAACACACTCTAATGTACACTTATGTAGATTACTAATATTAGATTTCTTCAAAAAATCCATTACCATCCATTAAATATGTCGTTCACATACCAAACAAATAAATAAAATAAAAAATCTGCGCTAATTTAATTTTTTTTTTTTTTTAGTTTTAAAAAACTATTACATCATAACAATTTCCGTTCTACAAAAAAAAAATATTCTCAAAGTGCGCGGTTTCATAATAGTACAAGATTTTTGGACTTCTTATATTATAAAACTTATGTGGACAAATCACATTTGGATAAATATTTATTTTTCAAATGGCTTATTTATGTGTGCGTATACTGTTTATTTATGATAAATCAAAACGGAAAAACTAAAAATTTTACCAACATACTTGTAGTTAGTGCCGGTGATCGCGCGATACCTCAACTCGAGAGGTGCAATAAATCCACAAACCGTATATACTTTTTCCGGGAAGACTCAAATCGTATACCCCGTCCGCAATAATATTAAGTCATCATATACTTTTATACAGTCGTATGAACAATCCAAAATTTCCGCCTTCCCACTGTAATCCGCGCGCGCATTTACAAACATAACAAACACAAAAAATGTAACTAAATATTCTTGAGTTTCGTTTCTTATTTAAACAATTTATTTTTCTAAGAAATAATTTTTTTTTTTATGTTTTTAATTCGACGAATTATTATAATTATTTATTTAATTTTATAAATATATTTCCATTCAATATAATGATGATACGATGATGATGATGATGATTAAAAACGATTTTTTTTTTATTTTATAAATGGAGGCGATAAATTTATTATTTTAAATGTTTATTGAATGTGTAATTTAAAAAGAATTAAAATAATAGAAATTATAAATAATAAGAAGAATAAGAGTACGTAAGACGTCGACGCGATCTTATAATAAAAAGAAGTTATGTATATATTATGGAATTGTGTGTACGTAGCGTGTATATGTGAAACGGAAATTTCTTCTTGCCCTCTCGCGGATGGGAAATAATAATAAAAACACACGCTGAATGAACAACAACAATATAAAATACAACAACAAAAATAAAAAAAAGAAAAAAGTCTGTTATTTTATGTGAAGGCGTATCCGTGAAAAATTTCTTTTGTTGATGAGCTATAATTGTATGTCTGCCGGCCGGATTTCATTTCAACTCGTTATTCATGTGTATATTAATTACCGTTGGTGGGCCAAACGTGAGCAAAATCGATTCAGAAATAGGAAGTTGCTTTCAAACATACGTATAGGATGTAGAATTAACTTTATTACTCAATAAAAAATTGTGATAGTCACAAAATTGATGTGATAGTTACAAAATACTTAAGCCAATACTTCCTAACAGATATATTTTGTATGAAACAGCGAATAGCAAAGCGTTTATTTAATTTTAGATAAGAGCAGATCCGTATGAGATTTAAATCGATCACACATAAGTCTTACACACGGCGCTCTACGTAAGCTCCATAACCATAAAATTTACAATGCTTACTAACTTTACAGAGTGTGGGTAACTGCAGCAGGGAACTTTTAAATTTCGCCTTAAAGGCTAGAACAAATGTTAAGACCATAGAGACAACTATTAGGTATGATCGAGAACCAAGTTGACGTCAAACTAGCCCATACACGCACAGCAGTCGTTCAATACAATTCTGCCTCGAATAAAGGTTCCAGTCTTCGACGACAACTACACTAATTGGACTGAATTCCAGAATCTATTCGTCGACCTCATCCAACTCACAGAACCTACATTACCTAAAGACGACTTCACGGCACATTCACCAGTTCGAATTTCAAGTCCAGTTTGCAATAAAAGACACCACACGCTACTACACAATTCGACCCCAAATACCGAATCGCCGTCCATAGAATCCTCATCATCAACTCAGGAATCTGTTCGAGCGAAGCATGTACGCATCAATGGTCACACTTGGAGCAGTTGGAACTCGCCGATCCTCATTACTATCAACACACGATGAGTCAGAATGCGAACGGCTCTACGAATTGACACTCTATCGCAACCAAGACGGAAGATAAATATTCTACCTCCCATTCTTGCTACGTTCAACTTCGTTCTGAGTACAACAAGTGTATGCAGGACTACCTTGAATTAAGTCATATGGAGAAAATTCATAAAGACCGGATCAAGGCAAACTGCGCGTAATATTCGACGCATCACACAAAATATCAACCGCCTTCAACATAACTTCTTCAAAATACTAAGCCGTTTTCGCAAACATAAATTCGTTTTCGTTACAGATACGAAGCGGATACTGCATATCGTGGGCATGAAGCGGTCCCAAATTCAATAGTCCAAAGATGGCATTCTTACCGAGATAGTTGTGGATCACTGGAGGCTCTCAGAATCGATCGTTAGATAACTCATTCGCGCAGCGGTGGTGTATGCTCGTACAACGTTGGCAGATGGATCTGTCAAAATCAAAATACTAACATCAAAGATCAAGTTCGCACTACTCAAAACGGCGAGCATGCCGCGCCTGGAGCTTTGTGCCAGCGTACTTCTCGCCAAACTCATGCACAATATAATTCAGTCATTCGACGTGCCACCGGTTCAAATGTATACGCAAGTGATTCTTGCTAGGCTACACAGTTCGCCTAACCGCTGGAAGATGTTTAAGCATAAATCCGCAGATTACCCGTCTCGTGGTGTTACACATCCATCCAAGTTAATGGCAGATCCAACTCAATGTTCACGACAAAGAACGAGAAAGGCCTGGATGAACATCAACGAACGAAAAATAAAGTGAATGATCGCAATGCATGCGGAAACCGTGACGCATCACAATGACTTATAATACGTACTCGCTCAATATTCATCGCTCGGAAAATAATTTCGTATCACTGCTTTCTGCAGACGCTTCATCCAACTTCGACGTCTTAGCCCAGCAACGCGTTCGAAAATCTTCATCACCGTACCCGAGCTGAATTAGTCATTCGAGTTCTGGGTCAAGCGCACGGAAAAAAAAACTGGCTACAACGAAGAAAAAAGTGAATGATTCAAGAAAAATGAGCACTTGATTTTCAGCTAAGATAACTTTTTCATAATGCAAACTTCCAATTTCTTCATTTGGTGTTTTTATTTAAATATTGAAATAATATTTTTTTTATCGTTGAAAGAAATTGAATTTCTGAAAGCAAGAAAATATTGTTTTGTAGAGTCAATCGTTTTTCTCAATTTTTAATATCTATTTCTTCATTAAAGATAACAAATTCTTGTTTTAAGGTAACCGTATCTCAAAATGCAATAAATTGAGTCTTGTATTAAGAAATATTACACATAATTGTATGATCTACATTTCTTTAGTTAAGAGAAATTTTCTAATAATTAAAATGCATTTTCTGGCAGACATGTTTTTTTTTCTTGATGGAAGAACCCATTTATAAGTTGTAGAGAAAGAATTGCTTAAATACTTCATACGTCTTTCTTGAAAAATATTTTAAATTTCTAGATTGTAGAAAGTTACTTCTTGAAAGCTTTAGTAGTATTTCTTGTTTCATGCTATTTTTCCTGTTTATTGGAGCAACATTAAATATAATTTCCAAAATAATAACAATACGAATTTATTATATAGTTTTTATTTTATTTTAATATACGATATATAAAAATTCATTTTAATATTAATAAGCTATGTCACACAAATTATAATACTAAAATACAAATATAATTAAATAGAAGACATAATAGGTTTAGATATTTTTGTTCCAGTTGGAATTATCTACACGGGATGATTCATATAAGTTTTTTCGACACCAACATAATAAATGCGAAGATCAGCATCGTTAGTTATAATTTTTACGCAATGAATTACCAAGAAAACTTGAAAATCTCTGGCAAATGAAAAGGGCCCATTGATGTTCATTATATCCTGTATTTTTAATGTTACAATTTTCTGATTTAATTATTTGAGTGTTTTCATCAAACCCTTTGTTCAGTAAAACTGTGTTCCATATTTCCATTTGATGTTTGTTGTATAACAAGGCTGCTGGCTTTTTACTCCCTCTATAATATAATTCCTGAAAATAAGACAAGACAGATCGACAGAATTGTTAATTTAATAATAACTTAATTACAATTAATTAGGTAGTAATTCTACTATAAAACTACTTGTAAATAAAATAATTAATATTCTACAATCACACAATTAAAGGTTTCAGTTTTTTGAATATTTTATTAAAAGTGGGTTATTATTTAAAACAAAAACTAGTAATAAAGCTACATGCACAATAAAAAATGTGTAAAATTAATTTAATTATAAATACCATCATCATTAATTAAAAATGATGAGCTATGTAAAACTAGAGTAGCATGTTCGTCAGCCATTTCTCTATTTATGAAAATTAATATAAAATTATAAAATCATATGCACAAATAACTCTCACAAAATAGAGCGATCACTTGTTAATTTAAATTAAAAATATATATAATGCATACATAACTTACATTTAATCACTCAGCTTCACTTTAATTATTTTTCAAACCCACTTTAAAATGTTTTATTTGAAAATCACAAAACGCACGTTATTTCTATACAACGTTCACGAGATAATGGGTATTACTTATTTTAGGTAAAAGTTGATCTAACGGTGTGCTCTATAACTATATTTCTCAAATGATTGAATCGTTTTCTTGTTTTAAAAACTATAAAGTATAAATTTAAAACTCCTTTTCTATAATTAACAGTATTCTCTCAGATTGAGATATACATATTGAACCAAGAAATATTATGATGAAGTTTAAAAAATTACCTTTTTGTGATAAGAAAAACTTTTCTCGAAGTAACATAGTAAAATTCTGGTGTTCTGAGTTATAATTCCAAATTTTACAGAATTAAATGAATTTTTTGTGATAACACTGTGTGTACTTAAGTCGACTTTTAGCACTTCTTTTGACTTGCCACTACATAATTATGCATTTTTGATTTATATATGTATATAAATTATGTAAAATAGAAAGGTATTTTCCATTATGACTGTGAAATATTTAAATTTAAAAAATATATAAAGTATTTGAAATTTCTAAAAATCTTGATTAAAGAAAACTTAGAATGACTAAAGATTAATTATTTCTTCAATCAAGATAACTTTTTTGAAATTCTAGAATTCATTAGTTTATCAGAAAGAATTTTTCTTTTCTACTATCAAGAAACGTTTTCAATTTTAAAATGTTGTATTTTAATAAAATTTATGGTTTTGTTTTAAGAAAATTTAAAATTTCTTGATTTAAGAAAATGTAAGATTAAATTAAAAGTATTACTCTTCAAACTAACTTTTTTCTCTTATTATAGAGAATTTATAACAACGATAAATACAAGAAAAATAATTCTCAAGATGGAATTGAATGTTAAATTTTCTGTCAAAAAATAATTCTCTTCGTTAGAAAACTTTTTTTATAACTAGAAAAACTGGTAAATTCATAGAAATTTGGGTATTAAAATAAGTAAAAATATTTTTTATGTAATATAGAAAAAGTTTTCTTTAATATAGTAAGCTTATTTTTTTCCGTGCGGTAGTGAAGGTATACTACTGGTCGACGATCTTCCATCGTCGAGACCGTTTCTGCACAGTGGCGTGGACTATGCAGGCCCAATACGCTTCAAACTACCCAAAAGCTGCGGCAGTGCATCGCCAAAGAGCTATATTTGCATTTTCGTCTGTTTATCTATGAAAGCTCACAGACTATGGTCAACTCACCATGAATGCATTCGTCGCATCGTTCACAAGGTTCACCGCTCGAAGAGGCAAAATTCAAAATCTGCACAATGATTGTGCAACCAATTTCGTCGGAGCTAGTCGTCAACTAGTATTCCTGCATCAACAGAGCACGATAGACGTACATCCTGAGATCGCCGCATTATTGACTATAGATGGCACCACCTGAAACTTTATTCCGCCTGCTTCGCCGTGCTCATGATAGGTGTAAAGAAAGGCAGCGAAATGTCTGCTGATCATCGTAAATATTTAAGCGTTTGATCACATCATCGTATAAACACTTATCGTTAGTATCAAGCGTCAACAAGAAAAATCACACAAAATAAATTTCATATTACGATTTTGGTTTGATTGATCAAACTAAGGAAGGGTCTTCTGTTCATGTCCAGGAACCGATAGAAAGGGAATACAAATTTCAAGGCAGCGAAATATTGTGCTTATCATAGAGGGAAAATTTCAACAAATTTCCATTCTTAAAATGAGGAAAAACCATTGTACCCATACAGGCCGTGGCATAGTTGTTTGTGAAGGCCATCGAAATGAGTTCTGCAATGATATGTTATGCGCGTCACCTGAGTCACTTCCACAATTTTATTTATAATTAATTTAGATCGCCAAACTAACCTAATTTTATCCAAATAATGATGAGCATGCACAAGATGATCGGACTTATGCGTCAGAAAAACTTGAATAGCGCATTTCTAAATTTATGCTTGCGGATGCAACAAATTTTAATATCTGAATTAATTAGTAATAAATTATATAAATCTGTTTTTGAACAAAAACCCATAACACAAATTCCTCAATAAAACTATGAAAATAGTTAAATTTATTTTTTTGTTTGAAGGCGCGTAGGCGCCCGCAATATATTTGATATATCGCATTGCATATTACATGTATAACGAAAATATTCTATAGACATAACACGCATATATACATAATTTTTCCATATATTATCTTGTACACATATATACACATATACATATGCGGTTGACTACTCTATACTGATCTCTATTTTTATCGTTCTTTGAACTAATCAAAAATCAACTTAAGATTTATGTTTAATTTACAAAAAAAAAAAAAATAAATAAATAAAAACTTGTATAAATTGTACACAATATTTATTATACAATGTCGACAAGACAACAACGACGATGACAACACACATTAAGAGAAGAACACACGGAAAATTAAGTTAAACTGGGCGCGAACGCACGTTACCCTGTCAATAAAAGACTTTTATAAAATATAAGCAAATTTCCAGGAAATATTTGTTTGCGCCACCATATCTCAAACATTGCAAAATATTTATCGGGCACACTACCAAATTTCACTGAATTCACTGAAATGTTTATAATTTTTTTTTTTTAGTTTTCGCCGAATCACAAAATTTTCCAATTAATTTTTATTTTTATTTAATTCACATACATGTCTTTTGATTATGTCCGATTTTTTTATTTTATTGTATGTTAATTTTACTGTTATATCTTATATATATATTTACACAAAACCAAACGCGATACATAAACATTCATTCATCATTCCACGGAACGCCAAAAATATTGTTCGATAAACACGCGTAGTATTATTAATAAGACAAAACACGTGCTGACGATCTTCTTAAGTAATAAAATTAATTGTTTATCCGCACCAGAAACAAACTTCTTACGAAATATTGTCGACGTGGGCGTCTTAATAGCGTTAACATGTCGAAGACATATAAAAAACAGTTTGTGTAATACAGAAAATCTTGAGGTCGCGGGTTTCAGTCGTATGACGTCATTTCAATATTCAAGATTCAATTAGAAGAATATATTATTATGTATGTATGAACCATATTTTATTCGTTTAAAGAAAATATTTTCTTAAATCGAAAATTATATTATGTTATTATGCTTGTTAATGCCGGATGTAAGACACACCGAATGTATATACATATAGCCGCGTATAAATATTTTTTTTATAAAGAAAAGACGGTATATAATTATTTCCGAATTTATATTTTTAGTTATATTGTGTTGTGTTTACTTTAAGAAATTAAATTTAACAGAAAAAAAAATTGTTACGGAAATTGAAAATTACATAATTTATTTAGCCAATTTATTTTAAGTATGTTGTTGGTTCAGCGCTATTTAAGGTGGAGTATAGAATATAATTTATATCGTCTTGTTTGTATACGCTACTATACCGAGAACTATTGCCAAGGTCGGATAATTTTTTTTTCCTAGTGTACCGGAAATTTTAGTTATATCGCGAAAAACAACAATAGTTATATGTGAATTAGAATAGTTTCTGCACCAATAATTTTGACGATCAAAGCTTTCTGTATACCATAATACTATACGGCTATTTCCGGTTCAATGAATTTTGGAATATAACACAGGAAAGGAAATCAAAATTAGTCTTAGGTCATGTCACATATAAAATTTCGTTCGGCTTGAATAATAATTATAAAATATTGGCGGATTTCAATTACATAATTGATCGATTGCATCAATAATTTCATTGAAGTGTTAATTTGCTTTAATATACGATCGCGTATATAAAAATTACGATACGAATTTGCGCAAATAGAATTGACATCATTTATTAAGATCGTAATACTTATGTGTAATATCATCAATTTTGTAATTTAATTACATTAATTATTTGTGATCCTAATCTATAAATTTAGACTGATCACACTCGAGAAATATGAGATCGGTATTTAAGACAAAATAAATAGAGCACTCGCTGCAAGATTGGATCTATTTTGCATGCCTATTTTGGTATTTGGCGCACTCACAGACTTTAGCTGTACTTCGATACTTTCGGGCAATTTTTAGTATTTTTGAGAAAATTCAAGAAGTATCAATTTTATGGTTAAACCTACTAACGTTGCTTAACATTTTGAGCCATGTGAACATTTTGCCAAGTCCTCATGTGAAATGCAACTCTTTCTTATGGAACTCTGTGATATAATACAGCAGCAGTCTTTTATTGGTTTAAATGTAGGATCTAAAATCCATTTAATTAATTTATAATTTAATTCTAGCAAATTTACTTCTCTAGTAATTTATTAATTAACACGTCAGAGATAAAGACGGGTAAGCAAAGGAGACCACCATACCTATTTCAAATATCCTCAATTTTAACCATCCGTTTTGAGGGGAAATTTTTATTCAAATTTGGGTCTCTTGAATTGAAATTTAGTGACTTTCCATTAAGATTGTTGTTGTTAGGACACGGAGGTTTGCATTTTAAAATATCTTACGATTAAGATGACATAGAAAGATGAGAAAATGTTTACTCTTTCCATTAATCGATAAACCAACAGATATTTCTAATATTTTTGCACCGTTATTTTAAAAGCAGTGCTTAGATTTAACGTTAAAATAAAATTTCTTGGAAAATTAAAAAAAACTTTTCGAGGTGAGATTTTTTGAACTTAATTCTTAGTTGCGATAGTCAAGTAATAATTTTTAAACACAGAGAATAACCGACTCTCGGCCATGTTTTTAATGGGTTAGTGACTCAGAAGAGGTAATATACCATTGCGTCAGCTGATCTGCCATTAAAATAGGTACTCCGCTCAGGTAAAGCCGCCGATGGTTCGAAGCATGCATTTCATTTTGAGGCGTATAAATTATCATACTTTCAATTGTATTGAGAGTTCACAGAGCCACTCTGAAGTTGCAGAATTAGAAATAATATTTGCTGAGATTAACGTAAAATCTTTAAGGTGACACAATAATAAGTTTTAGTTGTCAATTGAGAAATGCAGGTCTAGAACAGCAAAAGCAGCTAACCGACGCTGGTTTCCTGCAGTTTAATTGCAGTAAAATACAGTTTAATTCCTCTGACTGCCAAACAAAAAATTGTTTATCGTTAAATACTACTTTTAAAATGAGGTTGTGGTTTGTTCGCGGGTTATATTTAAACAAACCCGTAGAATCGAATTGGCCCGATTACGAAATATTTGCAAAAATTTTTCATATTTCATGCTGAAATTATTAATATTGATTTAACTTGAGTCCTATCAGACTTAATTAAATGTGCCTTGACTTGTAAAGTTGCTGAAATGGTCGTAGAGTCGGTAAAGACGCAGAAAGTACTTTGAACCTGGGGATCCAGTATTCTGTTCCTCAAAAATTCAGTTCTTTTGATTTCTTGCCAATGTCACATAGAATTGAGAATTATTTTGTAGCAGTTTGTAGTGCAAAGCAAACTTTATCTGAGATTAATTAGAACCCGCTCACTTCAACCCCCTTGCTGCTTAATTCAACCCGAGCAAGACGAGTTACTCTGAGTCTTGTACACCGCACCACGGTTGTACGGAGCCAAATGAACCACTATGCATAGAGTAATATATTGGTTTTACTTTGCACACTCTTCGTACACTGACATTCATTTCAGAGTAAAATTTGAAGCACCTAGAATGCACTGTGTAAGTCGAGTTCACAAATAAAAACGCAGTGTGCAGAATAAAATAACTCAGATTGAATAAAAAAACACGAGAGTATTTTTTGACAGTGCACTGCCTGTGCCCAGGTTGAATTAAAAAATAGACCCAATATCAAAAAATTCTTTCAGGCCTTTGATTTCACCGGATGTTTGGAAAAACATATTAGCTGTTTTGCTTTGGTAAAGTCCGCTTGGCTTTAAAAAATAAAATATTTGTGGCCTGTGGCACTATTCTGGTAATTCCCTGGGAATAGAGAATTGGGGAAAGATTTTATATGTAATTTATATTTTACAAAAATTTTTCCGGCATACTGAGGTAAAAATCTAGTGGTAATTTTTTTGAAAACAAAATAAAATTGGGAATAATTTTCCCTGCCAATTTAGGTATGGAAAAATTATTCCCAATTTATAAATATTTACATCAAACTTTTCTCCTTAGTAGGCCGGAAAAAAAATATTTGAACTGAAATTACATATAAAATCTTTCCTCAATTCCCTATTCCCAGGGAATTACCAGAATAGTGCCACTGGTGAATTTCCAGAAACGGAAAATAATTTTTCATCATAGTTGGCTTTCATGTCAGTAGTAATTGTAAGCTGAATCGGTTTTATGAAAGTCTTATTTTTTTTTTGGTTTCATTTAAAGCCAACTCTTCTTTAATTACTACTGATAGATACGCCAACTATGATGAACCATTATTTTCCGATACTGGAAATTCACCATTAAATATTGCTGAAACCAAAATTGGCCACTAATATTTTATTTTTTAAAGCCAAGCGGGGTTTTCCAAAACAAAACAGCTATTCCCAATAGGTTTTTTCTTTAGAAAGTATTTGTTATAAAATTTATTTTAGTTGCCTAATTTTGGGGAAAAAATCACTTGTTTTTTTCGCTTAATTTTGCATGCCTGATGTGGACCTGCTACCTATATTTATTTTTGCTACGCTATTAGTCACCAGTGGCACTATTCTGGTAATTCCCTGGGAATAGGGAATTGGGGAAAGATTTTATATGTAATTTCAGTTCAAATATTTTTTTTCCGGCGAACTAAGGAGAAAAGTTTGATGTAAATATTGTTGGTTTGATGTAAATTGGGAATAATTTTTTCTTATCTAAATTGGCAGGGAAAATTATTCCCAATTTTATTTTGTTTTCAAACAAATTACCACTAGATTTTTACCTTAGTAAGCCAGAAAAAAAATTCTAAAATAGAAATTACATATAAAATCTTTCCCCAATTCCCTATTCCCAGGGAATTGCCAGAATAGTGCCACAGGCGGGTAAAATAAATAAGTCTCCTCGTTAGGTTACATTTCATTTTTACGATATTTTTGTGTGTGTGTGTGTGTGCATATAGTGCTAGAAGTCACGAGCAGACACAGTTTTAGGCTATAATATATTGTAATTTACTTCATTGGTAAAAACTTGCATTTGGGCCTTCAATTTGTTACAGAATAATAATGGGATATACATCATCGTGGCGTTTGTTTGGAGGTTACACGGTTTTGGCTTAACAACCATTTCAGCGTTCCAAATTTTTGAGGGATTTGCCCTTAATTTGAAATTAGTCCCATTTTCCTGAGATTTAGCATGTTGTGGAAAGTAGGTCGAACAGAATAGAGAATTACGAAAGAGTCCCTCGTTACTTTGTCACAGCAAACCAATACACAATACACCCAATCTGAATTTAATTCAGATTTTAAAAACATATTTTTTGGGGTGAAGTAAATCGGTTTGGTCAATATTCTTAAACATTTGAAAAGATTGCAATTTAGAATCACAAACAATCAGGCCCAGCTCGTATTATTATGATTACTGCCATCTATTAATGGCAGGTGCTTACTAACAAACAAATTAGCCGATGTAGCCGAAAAAATCCGTTTTAAACTATCAACTTAGTTCAGATTTATTAAACGCTTATCATAAATATTGTGAAATTTATTTAGCAACTTTTAATTAAACATCAGACACGGCGAGGTGCACAACTTAAATTAGAGTATCGATTAATCCAATAATTTACAACTTCGTCACTTTTCAAAATCATTTTTTATATCAAACTCTAAAAAGGTATACACTTGTGTCTGACTATATAAATTGACTGTAACTACGCATTTCAAAAAGTAATATTTTGACTTAATAAACACATTTTATTACACACATGTTTTTCTATTTCGCAGAAAAAATTGCCAATCTTGAGTCAATCGTCGTAAATCTTTTGAGTAAATTTTTAACCAGCCAGCTAAAAATTAGCATTGTAACGTACGCAGGTGCACCTATTTCTCGTATTTGTGTTTGGTTCAGTTTTATGCCCGGCTATAAACAATTTGATAAAGTCTTCGGTTTAAGATTCGGGTCGATTCAGGTTTCTTAGAACCATATCCTTAATTATGATATTGAACTTTGTCAAACTAAGTGCGTTTAAGCAACCTTAAGTTGGGATATAATCAAAGTAACTGAGACTCGAAAATGTGAAAAATGCTATATTTCATTACTGACGACTCGACAAATTTTCTTCTTAGGTAAAGTCCGAAATCTCAGATGTAAGAATCTACATAGTTGCGATACTTGTGGGTTTCTTCAAAGTTAAATCGTAAGCAATTATGAGAAGAAGTCGTTTAAGAATTTTTCAAGTTTTAATTTAAACGTTTATTTGGTCCTACACATATTAATACTTATCAAAAATGTTTTTTACAAGAAAATATAGAAAAATAGAATTTTCTATATTTGATTATAAAAATTATTTTTATAATTACGTACTACACATATTACAATCATCATGAACAAAATTTTTAAAAACATCTTAAAAATGAAATTTTGAGAAGGCGTTCTTTTTACCGATTTTAAAAAAGCATTCCAAAATGTAAGTGGCACTTTAAAGTCCTTTCAAGTAATTGTAGGGATGTCTATTTAGATGCCATAATATTGTCTGTAAAATTAGGCTTTTATTTTGATAACTACCGCATATCAATGCGACACTCGATGAATTTTCACCGATTTTGGAAAACCGCTCCACTTGCGATATTTGATATGAAAGTGTAGGTGGCTGTTTAAAGACCATTAACAGTTAATTCTAGAGATGTTTATTCAAAACAGTAAACGCCATCACATTTTGTGCATGACGGTTATCAAAATTAAAGCTTAAAGTGTACACGTGTACACTTAGCACTCGGAACGGTTTTTTAAAATCGGTGTTAACATTCCTACACTTTTAATTAAATTATGTAAATACACTTACTGTGAATTTGTGTAAAAGTGTCAGCCTCAAAAATAGTGTTGTCCTAAATATTAAAGGATTTTATTGCTAATTTAATAAAAAAAACTTCTCACTTCTCCTCTGCATAAGATAAATCACATTGGAATTTATGATTCGTTTTTAGTTTTAGCGATTGGTAAATTGCAATTGTAACAAAAAAATTAAAACCAGTCGTAAAATGTTCTAAGTGACATCTTGTATGACTGATATGGACTAGCAGTAATTTAGTGAAGACAATTACAAGCCGGTAGCTTAGTCACTTCTTTTCTTTTCTTCTATTATTCTACTATTTCCAAGGGAACTAGAAGTCAAATTTATAGTGAAATAGCGGAGTAGAAAATTTTCACTGAATCTCTGCAGCAATTTTATGATTTTATACTTCTTCAAATTCAATACAACCATAATCTAAACTTTTGAAAATAATTTCAACAATTGAACTAGTCTCCCTTTTACATCCTTTAGTTGTCTATATTATTTTAACGCATAAAAATATTTCGCCCACTTAGGGCTATTAACGGATGCGTCCATACCTGATTAAAACACTTGGAGAAGTCAATCAAATTTAATTTCAATTTCGGATTAGAATAGTTGTTACAATTATATTTTCAAGATTTGATTCCATTTAACAGATTAAACCACAGGGAAGCATTCCAGTTAAACTCTTTCCAAAATGCTAATTTGAGTTAGAGTACCATGAAATAATGACGAAATTTGATACCTAAAATTGGTTTACAAAAATATAAATTTTAAGCGGAGTCCCTTGATTGACAATCACACTCAACACCACTAAGCTCTCTAAGTTTGACACTTTCCAAAAACCGATATTAATCTAAGTTAGAAAACCCATTTGAAGGCGTACCAAATTTTTGGGCGAAAAATTGAAATCGGGAGTAGGCCTCATGAAATCCCAACTACTTGGGTGGGGGGTCTAAAATTTTGTGTTATGTTATCTAAAATTGTATGTTATGTTATGTTATTTTTGTTTTTTCAATACAAATTCCAATAGGAAGCGGGGAAATGCAATAACATAAAATTTTAGATCCCGGAATTTTTAATGGGCCTTAATCTGTAATTAATTTGTTGCAAAATGATAACATGCTAAAATTTGATGAAAGTTTATATGATAATCGCCTATAATTTGGAAGTCAAATTTCTTCCAAAATTCGATCACATCGCAATTAGAGCAAAAAAACTTTACGTACAATTTTGTATCGGGTGTTTGGAGACTAAATTTTTGCATTGAATTTTGTTTGGGATATGCTTAAGTGGAATTATTTTCAAAATTCGACTTTAATATATGTATCAAATTTGTTAGAACAAAAACTATCAATGTTCGACAAAACTGTGTGTGGGCCTCTTAGACTTAAAAGCTTAAAACACCCTTCTAAACTCGGCAACAGTCTAAATTAGAGTAAAATGAAATATGATACCAAATTTGGTATATTAAAATTGAAAATGATAAAATTTGCGTACAATGTCTAAATCCAACTCTTTCCAAAATCCAACATTGATTAAAATTTGGTGGGAAAAAACTGTAAATTTTTCACCAAATTTTAAGCCCTCGATTCCGAAATCCAACCTTTTTAAAAATTTGATTTCCAGAAATATAACAAACTACAATATTAAGATCCAAAACTAACACCTAAAGCTAAGATAAGGCCCGGTGGTAAGGTCCCGACTAAATAATTAATATATTAAACTGAGTATTATGGATCACTAAAACGATCATAATCGATTGATAAATCTCCTCGTTGTTTGTAATTTTCAAATTAGCAGAAGCATTTTGGTTTATAAGTATTAGAAGCAACTAGAAGAACTATCAATTTATGCCATCTACCTTAATCGACTAAATAGTCTAACTAAATTCAGACCGTAAGTAAAATATAAAAACAGATGTCAGTGAAATGTTATTTTTTAATTTGTTTTCTTTATTTTATAATTTATATGCAAACAAATTACTACAGTCATCCACAGTTAGTATACGATAATAAAATTTTAAAAATTAATTGAAAAGCCATCGAAAACTAAACTAGTAAATTATGTGTCCATCTAGCAACTATGAGAAAAAAGCAGAAACTTGAATTTCGCAATTGCCAATTGAGGCTTTTATCCCTGTTTTCCGTGGAAAAATATATTACTATGAAAAAGAGTTTAGTCAGGTTTTTTTTATGAATTATCTAGTGGCCTTGGAATATTTAATATTAATTGTATATTGCATTAAAATATAAAAACTAAGTTTATTTACAATTAATATTAAAATTATCAATTTAAAAATGAAAAAAGTGTCTTGGGTGTATCTGAAGCGAGTGTAATTTTTTTCCACTGGTGGCGTTTTCTATACTTTCCCCTAGTCCCAATAATTTTAATTTAAGTACGCTTACCTAGCATAAACGAATATTTGAAACTAAAACATTTCGCAATATTATAGCTCTGAAGCTAAAGTTTGCAAATTCTTTTGAGGAACATAGCATACGGAATAAGGCGCACGGCAGTTTAGACAAAAATATAAGCAAGATAAATATTCTGTAAGTAAAATATGCAAATCAAAAGCGAGTGTAATGATATTGGTTTTTTTAGTATCAGGAAATCTACAAATTTAAACTTGTTTGCGATTAACAAGAGCAAAGTTTCGTTACCTAGGCGAATATTGAGCATTAAGGCAACCAAATGTTAGTTTGCAATAAGTTTTTAATGTTGGGATGATCTAATTTTATTTCAAATTCATAAATACGTATGTTTAAATCTATTTGATTTATCTACTGAGCCTGTTACCTACTGAGTAATCCAGTTACCTGATTTTGTCCCTACCTACTTAAATTTGAGGTCCAAGGTCATGGCAGCCATACGGGTCAATACACCCAATAAAATTTTGTAAATCCAGGATTTTAGCTGTTTCAGATCGCGCTAATTTTTGGTCGAGAAATTGTTGAACCCGCTTGATATTCAGACTATGATCTGCAATAATACACCTTACACTGAAATGTTTCAAGTTAGCAACATTTATTTAATTTTTTATTGTTGTTTGTTATACTATAAACATTCTCGTGGGGTATTTTCGATTTTTTTGCTTCATTCATTCAACACAAAATAAAAAAATAAAATTGGCGTTCGCGAAATACGCGCTGCTCCATTCAATAAATATTGCTGTTATTTAAGCGTTACGTTCATTTCATTTATTTTTTTAATTTATTCATTCATAAAAATAATACAACAATTTTTTTGTTGTTGTTAATTTTATGTGTCTCCTTTATTTGGTATTGTTGTGTGTTATAAGAAGTTTTTGCTTTTTTTTGTACTTTAAGAATGCAATAAGTTAAATTGCGCGGTTCATTTTTATTATTATAAACCAAAAAGTAATAAAAAAAATAAAATAAAAACATCGACAACAATTTTGCGTTACGTGTATACTTGGCCGTACTCGAGTATATAATATGCATGCATGATGATGACCGGAATGTATATGAATATGTATACGTATATGCGCGGTTTAATTACATTTAATTTGTGTGATTCGATACGGACAATGCAAACGGAAACAGTTTATTGATCATAAATTCATAAAATATGTCTGTGCGCCTTGATTGAGGTCAGGGAATATTTTAATGGATTTTGTATATTTCGTTGGTTGCCTCAAGCAATTTTCAACATTTTTCATATACATTCGATTATTTATTATAATGCGTAATTATGGCGCAAAAATGTTATTGCGACAAGATGGTATACGAGTATATAAGATGTTACGTGCTTCTTATTAAAAATCACTTCTCAGAAAATATTTTTCATATATTTATACAATATCCTTATTTATACATAATTATTGATTTTTTTTTTATATATATATTGTGGGAGTGCATGCCCCATTATTTTGTTTATTCGATGACCTAGTTTATTGCGCTGTTTTCAAATCTGGCAAAGCTTATACATTTAAACGAGTGTCATACATGCCATTTATGTAATGCTATGCATTTGGATGGCGATCATCTCCAAAATACCACTTTAGTAATTCCCAAGGTTGAACACATTTTTAGGTCATCCCTCTCGAAATAGAAATCTTTAAGTGTTTAACATTGTCATTTTATGGCATGTAATGAAGTACAACTTGAGCAAATTTGCCTACACACAAATCTTCCATAAAAATTTGATTTAACTATACGTCAACAAATATTTTTTAATAAAAGCGCCTATCTCAAGCATCGCGGCATTTAATATCCATTGACACTGTTAACCCCAAACAATAATAATAATAATTTCTGGAATTTTAAAAAAAAATATATACAAATTACTATTTCTTAATTAATTAAATTAAACACAATATATTAAATGTGTGCACTGCACCCACCCATAAACTATATGGATATAATCGTACAAATAAGCAGTTTAACCATTTTCATTCATAAATTGTATGTAGTACTTAATAACTATATGTATATTATACACACAATAACAACAGTCAATGAATTACAATTAGAGCCGGTAAATTGCGGTTTTTTGTGTATATTGTACGTACATATATATTTTACGTTCTTGTGCACTATGTATATAATTATAAAAGACGACAACGATTCTTTTAGCAAACACTTTTAAATACAAAACTTGTACGAATGCAATCGATAAATCGCGTGTGTAGGTTGTGTGTTTTGCTGTTAAATGAACTTCATTATGTCTATATAAAAATTATTGATTGCCTCCAGCTTCCGTTTGAAATTTGTTTGATTTTTTGGTATGTAGGGCGAATTCGGATTTATTTTGTAAATAAGGTGGCCACACTATACACACCTACTCAGTAATATAATAACCGTACGGTGGTTGTCTGAAAAGTTTCCGACCTCCACATGAAGATGGCAGGTGTTCACCGAATGGAAAGGTAGGTACTCTCGTCGAGTTTTGTGAAAATCGAAAAAATCAAGCTGCCATTTATTTTTGAAACGTGTTTCACATATTGAATCAAGTCACATATTGAATCAAGATTTAGGCACGAGAAAGCTGTCCGCGCGTGGTGCCGCGTTTCCTCATTTTGGGCAGAAACGTGTTCGAATGAACGGATGACAGCGCTTTTTAACACGAACAGTTGAAGAGATGGAAACATCGCTGGGAGGTGCGTAGAGAAATAAAAATAAATTTGAATAAAAAATGTTTTGCACCTTTGTTAGATTAGAAACTTTTCAGACAACCCTCGTATATATTATACATGAGGGAAATTTGATTATATGCTTTCTTAAATACATATACATATGTAAATAATATTAGCTTAGCGGAGCTGCTGAACTATTAATAATAAATCAAATATTTTCATTTGTTTGAATTAATAATGCCCACGCTTCAAAATAATATATACACACACATGGTTTTTTCGATTGTTTGAAATTTTGTTTTAAATGGAGCTAAAATTTCTACATACGTTTTTATATAATCCATAAGCACAGAAAATACAAAAGGTATATAACATATAAATAATAAACAAATACATGAATATTGATTTTTTCAAATTAATAACACAATCCTACACAATAATAATAAAATCGTAGGAATTTTGTTTTTGTGTTATTTTAATGTTACCATACTTAAGTTAAAGGCGCATGCAGTAGCACATGACTTTCTAATTAGCATGTGTGATTATATATTAAACATAATTTGGTTATAACATGTTTTATTGTTCTATTTAAGTGGGACTTATTTACTACAATAAATAGCAACATTGCTACTCGTGTAAAAAAATAGAATAAATTATATCACGTTTACATGAGAAACCCAAAAAGCAAAACTAACCTAGTATTGATAAAACATAAAAGAAATTCATTGTAAAAATAAATGTTGTTGACGTGCAATTTCATTTGGCAAAAATTTCATAGAATTGAGAAATGAGATTCATTCATCTTGCGAATATTGTTTTTAAGGTGTTGCCGATGTTTTATCCGGGCCCACATAGTACTTAGAAATTGCTTTATTCTTAGGTCGAATTCATACTTCTTTATTCATTCATTCAAACAATTTTTTCGACCACCGATTTTTTTTGTTAACCGAATTATTTTTTATTTTAAAAGAATGTAATTTTTAACTGCTTTGGACAACAGCTGTTTTTTTTAAGTTTGATCATTGCACAAACAAATAATCCTATTATGACCAAAAACTTAAATAACCGAAATGTTTCAAGCTCCACAAAATTTGGGTTACTCCGGCTCATTCTAATTATCTATCTAAATTCTGTTTTATTTTTATTTAAAAGGGTCTTATTTATTACATAAAATTTCTGCTGTCTAAACAGTTAAAACATTAATCTTCACTGCATCGGTGTCGGGGTTCTGGAAATATTTAAAACTGATTATTCTCCATGTTGTTAAAGTTTTGCCACTAGAGGTCAGAGCTACCAAATCACTCAATTACAATATACAGATGTGGCCAAATTATTATCACTTTATACGAAATTCATGGTAATGTGATTTTCGAATCCTAAACTGCAACCTTTTGTATAGTTGACACGTCATTATGGTAGATATCGACCAATCCAAGGAATTCGTGCAATAAAATTTAATATACCCTGAAAATACGCCTTTTATGAGTCATTAACATATGAGAACCCTTTTCGACAGAATACGAATTCTGAGTATTTATAGTCCTGTTAATTAGTTTGTCACCTCCGATTTGTTTTTAATTTTATGACAATTAGGTAGTATTTAAGAATAAGTATTTTACCGAAGAATTTCAGCCTCGTTTGTGACTTTCAAAAGTGAAAGTGCAAGTGGTTTTTGTAATATTAGTGAAATTCACTATGGGTAAAGCAAATAAGTGCTGTAACCAGAGCCAAAATTTCGACGTATTTGGAAGTAGGCCAGTATACGCATGCGCAAATAGCCCAGAAAACCGGAGTGAACCGATCTTTCGTCAGCAAATTTTCGCAAAAATTACCATCTCAATCTTCAACAAGTCCCAGAAGTAAAGGAAAATGTGGTCGCAAGACCGTTCGTAGATCAAAAAAGAATATTTACTTTCCTGTGTCCAACAGTAGATCAAACAGTCAGTAAGAGTCATGATTTGGTCAGCAATATCATCAAAAGGACTCTTCCCACTTTATGTAGTAAACCGGATAATGAACGCGAATCGATATTTAAATGTTCTGCAATCAAAACTAATGGGGAGTTTTTATGGCTCCGTGCCATACGGCGAAAAAAGTCACCGAATATTTAAGGACCAAAGGCATCCAAATCTTAAAAATTTACTTTTTAAAGCAATAATCTTTCAAATATCTAAATTTGATAATAATTTGGCAACATCTGTAATTAGTTATCTCGTATCTGTTCAATTTAAACAATTTTTTCTACAAAATATTTAAAAATTTATGATTTTCCAATGTTGAACAGACCCGTAAGAACCAAATAGAAGTCAAACAATAAAAGTTTACGATTTAAATTTAAACAACTCTGCAATAAACTAAAATTTGGTCAATTTTCAATGTTGAAGCCCTCTAGAAACAAGAATAGTTTATAATTATAATAAATACAATGTTATTCAAATAAGATTTTTGTTGTCTTTAAATTTCTACAGTTTTTGCTTTCATATAATGTATAAACAATTTTGAGGTATTATATCCTTCATCCAATTTTATGAACGTTCTCACAACAATCGTCTATAAAAATGATTTTGAGTATTCTTGGCACTATTCTGGTAATTTCTGGGGAATAGAAATTTTAAATTTTATAGCAGTTTTATTCTCTTTTCCCCAAAGTGTATTCTGGCTTTTGGGAAAAATGTTTCTTGGGGAAAAATTATTCCCAATTATAAAAGTTTTGACGTTTATTATTCCATGCCTATTTTACGAAAGCATTATGTTAGGTTAGGTACGAAAGCATGGGAATAAAATTAAACGGAATATATAGAATTTATTATAGGATAATTTAATTTATTATTGTATTTACTTATGTTATGGCTGAAAATTTATAGTGAAAATTGGTGGGAAAAATCAATATCGAATTTTTCACCTTAACAAACAAAATTTACTTTTTAAGTAAAATTCAATTAAAATAACAACAAAAATCAATTAAACGTCGTCAATTATTTATAGATATGAGAATAATTAAATTATTTTCCCGTAAATTTATTCCCCAATTGACAGAATTAACTTTTGGAAAACGGGGAATTAAGAAAAATGTCTGGGGAATATCAGCTACAAAAAAAAATATTCCCTATTCCCGAGGAATTACCAGAATAGTGCCACTGTTCAACAATAAATTGGGTTTGCATTTGGTAACTGTGTCCTCTAGAAGCAAAACTAAACTCTAATAGTCGTAAAATTACTTTTAATAAATATAATTTGTTTAGAAACGATAGGACCCCTGCTTTGTAGAGCTTGAAAAATTTTTTTCTATTCAAGTTTTTTATTATGATATTGACAAATCAAACTTAATGTTTTTTTTAAATTGGAAGTTTTTGTTCCAAGTAATGAAAAATGGCATTTCTCGAAAAATTCTTCAATCTCGATAGCCTTTAATAGGTTATTAAAAACCTCGTCAGAGCTCAAATGTTAGTTCTTGGCTACGAGTATAAAGTCTACACCATTTGTTTCCTAGGTTAGTTTTAGATAAGATTTTAGTACGTAGTTAGTTATAGTACTAAAATTCATATAGGATAATCATCATATTTCGTACTTTCGGAAGGCCAACCTTAAAGTGATACATAGTGTGAATGCACTAGAGAGATGGCAAATTATTTTTCAATGTGTAAGCATCAGAACATTTATAAGTTTTAAAATTATTGTGAATAACTAGAAAACTTTAAGGAAAATTTGTTAGATCATGGTTCAAGTGTAATCTTCAATTTTTGTTTTCTTCTAAGCCGCAATGTTTTCTATGGAAATTCTTCTTACATTTCGAAAATTTATTTTTGAATTTTCATTACATAATTTTGTTATTAAAACAAATTTTTTGTTGAATCGTTTCAAATATTTAATTTAACAGATAATAATAATCTTAATTAATGGGAACGATGAGAACAAATATGAAAATGAACAGTTCGACCTCACTAGACTATGACACCAATCAAGCAACAACAACAAGTTTCACCTATTGCACTCACAATGTTCGTTTGAATCTAATAAAATACGTAAAATGGATTTTAGAGAAAAGTGACCAAATTAGTCTAAGATTTTTAGAGAATTATGCGACATTACTCGAAATTCTGCCGGAACTTTCCTGTTTTTCACGAAAAATTAATTAACTGTCAGATAGGTGTCAAAACTATTTTTTTTAATTGAGATTTTATCTCAGTCTTCAATAAATTTGCTTAAACCTATTTTCATACCTTCGCACGCAGAACAACAATTTCCACATTTGAAATTTTTATGAGATTTAGTTGTTTTGTAAAATTTATAGAAGGGTCGTAAATCATAATTTAGGAAACCAATTAGATTTTTTCTGATCCGATCGAAAACTCTTTACCTCGCTCTTTGTTAGGAGAACTACAACAGTCATTGATATGAAATTTCATTGTTTGGAACAATTGCGCTACCCACAATTGTATCACTTCTGTACTAGTGTAATAAAATACTAATCTACTATATATGCTACACCTATCGTGTAACCACTTCCTTTCCGTAATTATAATTACATTTAATTAGTATTCACTTATAGTCTTCTAATTAACATTATAATAGTGTTGATAATTAAACGACGGACATGAATCATCGCCTCTACACGTCTACAGTTTAGTTGTAACAGAAAACTAAAATTGAAATATGTGCGCGCGATATGAGATATGATTCAATCACTATACGATTAAACAAATATTACAAAAAAAAAAAAAAAACTTTTCTATGAATTTCGTCCGATTCTACGAAACTAACCTTCAGACCATAATTTTATTTTATTTATGTTTGCATTACATATAAGGGTAAAATCGCCTTATATACCATATTGAATATGATTCACTAGATTATAGTTTTATTCAAATCGATATTGCTTTGTTGGCTTATTTTAATGATATGATTAAACCGCATCGGTATTTAACCCGATCTAAAACTAAAAACTAATATCCTGTCATAAAAATTAAACTGCTTAAGCTTATTATTGTGTATTTCGTAAAATGCCAGACACCACTTAGAAAAATAACAACATAACCGCCTTAATATTTTCCGGTTTTCTTATTTTAAATAAAAATATCCGTTTGTCGTTTATTCGTCTCTTCTTCAACTTAATTCTGTATGAACATAAAAATGATATCGTATTGATGTTTGTGTGTGCAGTTTGAAGATGCAACCTGAACATTTCTTATTTTGTATCTTCTGTAAAATTGATAAAAAATAACAATTTGTGTCAACCACTTATTGATTTTTTGTATATGTCGTATTTATTTATTTTATGTTTATAAATTTTGGATAAGAACTGTAAAATACAGAATACTAAAATACGACATCCTTTATATAATTTATCAAAAAAAATTTTTTTTTGTGAGAAGAGATTGAAATATCCGTTTCCGATTCATTTTGTTCGGGTTTTTCTCACAGTCGTTCTGGCGGTGCGGCATGTGTATGGTATGGAAATTAGTATATTGGTTAGGTAATGATTCCCATGAAATTTCAATATTATACGCAATGCTAGTGAGGTACTTATACCGGAGTCACCAATGTGCTGAATAAATGTATTGTTTGCTGAATTGCTGACTAAACATATAATTACATAGTATGTATAATAATGTTTAATAATATCTAATCAATTTTTATGTCTTTTCTCATTTTAGGTAAGAATCGGAACATCCAATATGAGGATTACACAGTTTTAAGCTGTTGTGAGTAAGATCAATATAAATATTCATTACAATAGTGAAACGAATCCAGTTAGCATACTAGTAAAAAAAATATGGTTATTATATCTTAGATCTGCACTTATAACCCCCAGCGGAAATAATATACCGTATTTAAAATAAACAAACCGGTTTGTCTTATCAGCATGCGCGTATACTTTTAGCGTGTATGACACTTAAAACCTTTCGCTTTACATATTTAATACTCACACAAGAACATCTACAATAATATTTTGATTTAAACAAAAAAAAAAAAAAACTTGCGGAAACAGCCAATTTCCGTTCGAACTACATACTAAACATAAACTATATAATTAGAATTAAACCAGTTTCGAGTAGATTTTGTTAGTTTATCTAAGCTGATTTAGCATTATCTCCGCCATATACTGTTTTGAACTTACCACGTTTTATTTATAAACGACTCGATAATAATAAGCAGCCGCGCGAAAGAGATAAGCGCGCGCATTGCATGTGATAATGACATTTGTCAACAAAATGATAAACATTTTGTTTTGTTTGTGTATGAACAAAAGATTATCAGTATTGAACCGTATCAGACAACAGGTTAACATTATAAAAATAAAGTTAAGCAGAAAAAAAATCCAGAGATGATCCATTCGTTAAAATATTTTTTTTTTTTTTTGTAATTGACGTATTTCTAGAGAATTTTATACACTCATACACTTATATATACAAAAGAAGGTGGGAAGCTGTTAATAGATTTACCTTTTATATATAATAAAACACAACACACATAAACTAATAAAACTCGGAATTTTTTTTTGAATGAAACGCGAAATTACTAAAATAGATTTAAATCAAATGATTTCATTAGTGAATTATCACACTTTATAGATTTTTATTGAATGTGGAATTTACACGCGCAGGTAAAACCTACCTACTACTATCGGGGCTAGATTAATGAGGCGTTGCGTTATTTAAAAGGGCCTTGACTTAAAACATGCATCATTTATTTATTTTTTTTTAAACACGGTGTGTTTTTAAAAAATGACACGAAGCCAATTCAAAATCCATAATACACACCAATAGCGGAACAGACAAGCAGTCACCAAGAGAAGAAAAATACATTTGTCAAATAAAATGTGTGACGTCAATTGGTGGCGGTGGTGTGTGCACGAAGTATGAACAATTTTGTTTTCGGTTAATTTACATTATTATTTTTCTTTTAATCTTAAATTTTTTTTTTATTTTTATTTTGCTTACAATATTTCATTCATAAGACGATTTTATTTTTTTTTTTTGTGTTTGTTGTTAGTTTTAGAATGTTAACGATAAAAACAAATAGACGTGTGACATTGAAAAATTTGTATACGGGGGGAAGGTTGGATTTATTGTGTATACATTTACAGTACAATGTGCTAGGCAAGTTTTAGGGAATTTTTTGTGGTATTTCAAAATTCATACGGCTTAAGATAAGAAGGCGACTGATAATAAATTTTATTTATATTAAAATTAGTTGGTGTCGTCTAATTATAGATTTTTGATTGGGTTGAAACTTCAACCACTTATTAGAATTAATTTATATCACGTTTGATAAAATTATTATGTCAGTGGGTCAAAGTACTGGGATATTGATCGTATAATTTTAAGGACTGCCTGTTTATTATATTTTATTGCTGTTCTTGACGAAAACAACTAAAAACACCACAAAGTTAAATATTTTTTAGACAGTTCAGAAGATGTCTTATTAGTAAAAAAAATACATTGTTTAGATTTATCGCCATATTAGTGTGACGAAATCATTTCTATATTCAGAGCTGTATCTTGTGAATTACAATTCGATATCTGAGCTCTTTTTTTCGGCTCTTTTATATTTTCGAATCCTATACCCTACCGAATTGTAAATGTTTATGATTCTTTTTCTCAATAAGAAAGCCTTGTAATCTGGCCTTGTCATACTAGATCCATTCCAATAAATTTAAGCTCGCTACGAGCTCTGCGGATGTATGAATAGAATTGCATATATTTCCGAGTAGTTTATTCGTAAGTTGGCCTGACCTTAGCTTACCAAAACTTATATTAAATAAGTTTGTACTATTTATAATTTAGACAATATGTGTCTAGAAAAGGTTCTCAGAATAACTGACGATAATATGTTGGCGAATATTTGAATTTAGTTCGGACCATAGTTGGTTGGTTGGAAATTTCTTAAAAGTTGATCGTGTTTTACTTTAAATTTTTTTAAGCTTTGTTTATACTTGGATGGGCTTATAGTTATTCATATACGTGCTGGAGCTACAATTTAAATAAATAATAAGCGAACAAAAAAGTTTTAACCACTTATTGGAAATATTTTTTTTTTTGAACTTACACGTTTATGGCTGACGATGCTCTGCAAAGCTTAAAGGATATGGATTATGTCTTTATACAAAATTATCTGCCCTCGTTTAGATTGTTCATCTCAAATAGCTTTTAAATATGACGGATTGAGACAATTATATAGCTTTTAATTTGCACATCCCAAGCTGAAATTAACTTACGAAAGTGTAGGATTGAGGAGAAAATATTGACCAAAATATGAGAATGGAGGCTGTTTTAAAAACTAAATTATGAAAATAATAAGTTATGAAATTAATTTTATTTACAATAGAAACACGTAATTGATAAACGAAACAGTTGTCAATATTACCCTAAGAAAAACTGACATAAACTTTGATAAAACCTCGAAAATATTTGATGTCACAAAATGCCACTTCCGTTTTATTATAAATTCTTGGTGCTCGCATGACGGTGATGGCTCACTGCTGTACCCTTTTCTAATTTTCATTAGACTTTGCGACTATTATTGCTAGGTGAGGTGTATTGCATGATTGTAGCAGATTTATTGAATACAATAAAAGAAGCTTTCGAATTGTAATATAACGGTAGCTCTTTCGATTTTAGACCCAAAATAATCCTCTCTGTTGTCGTTAATAAAATGTCAGTTTAAATTGATAAAACGACGGTTTTGTCCAGAATAATCGAAAAGAAGTGTTTAACGGTTTTCATTTTTGAATTTTCATCATCTTATTGTAAAAATATTCAAAAAATTCATAAACTAATATAGAACATTTGACTGTTTAAGTCAGCAAAATACACGGGTAATGGGTGGCACTGATGGTAATATGGCATGGAGTCTATTTTGGTTTGCGGGCAATGACACCCCTCCCGTTCAATATGTTGCATTTTGTATTGATTATACGAGATTATCCTTATTCGTTTCAATCCTAATAATTTTGATAATTCCGTGATTAGTTCTGATTCAAATTGGGTCCATTGATCGATGAAGTTGGAATACCAAAACGAGAGTTCCGAAGATTATAGTGTGTAGTGAGAAATTTAGGTTTTCTGATACGCTAGATAGTAACATTGAGTCGTTGGTTTTACATCTTTTTATTGCCTTTTCGATATGAATAGCTCTGAAATTGTTTTGATTGTATTTTGAATACCTCGATGAAACTACTGATTCGTGAAAGTTGTTACAATATTGGGTTTTATTATTTACAAAGAATTAGAAATTCCTCAAACGTCACCTTAATCATGGTTTTTCTAATTTTTTTTAATTCTACGACTGTGTGTGTTGAACATGTTAAAGTTTTGTAAATATATTGATTTTGTCAATACCATTACGTCAACACTGATATGGTCTGGTCGGATCGGTAATGAACTGCCCAATGAAATATAGCAGCCGAAATTGTCAAGAAGTTACTTTACCTGGATTTTGTTGAAATGGGTAAATCAACGGTTTGTGATCCACGAATAATATGAATTTACGACCTTCAATCAAATTTTTTATTGGGGGCGAGTATGTAACTAGTAATTCTCTGTTGATACTGTAGGTACTATTTTTGCTCTACTACTACTCCAATTCCTTTGTACATAAATTAACATCATTCCAACTAGTCGTCTTAGCTGTGACGAACATGACGTTGATTCGTTGGGTAGATGGCTTAATTCTTACTGCAGTAATATCGCGACCTAACAATTGAATTTGGGATTTTGCGAATTGGAATTTTTCGACGTTGATGGCTAAACTAACGATGAATCGGCGCTAAGCAGACGTTTCAATTTGGTTCGAGGTCGGAAAAGCTATAGATATTCAAATTACGAAATTATTGGGATAATCTCATATTATCCAATTCGATTCTATGTGGCAAACGATGAATCTGGGTTTGATTTTTATCGCGGGATTTAATTAAGTTATGAACGACGTGCTAGATTTTGGACCTATAATTATGGCAGCGACGTCCCGAAGAGATGGTGATATTTTATCTGTTCTAAACCATTCACGGTCACTAGGTAAACTAAGTTGAATATTTCGGAATGGGAATTTTTTAAACAGAATCGAAAGATGCAGTTTCCGCTCATTGGCGAGAAAAGGAGTGAGTCAACACACGGTGTATGTTAAAGAAATATTTTAATATTATAATTAACAAAAATTGTAGCTTACCTTCTGCTAGGCGTCGTGTTGAAACCCGCCGTCATTAATTTCGATGTTGTGTTCTGCTTCGTTTTTGTTTTTAGTAATGTATATTATTCTGATGTCCGTCATGTTGCATGACGGTTTACTGGCTTTAGTTTATTAAACTTATTTTTTTTTAGATTTGAAGTGCGAAGCTTTGCGAGTCCTGCAATTTAATAAAAAATAATAATGAGAAGATTGTTCGATTTGCGATTTTAAATTTTAGGCGAATATTGGGCAATTAAATTATTTATGGGGCTTGCTCATGTAGTTAGTGTTGTTTATTTGATTACTCTTGTTTGAGGTCCCTTTTTAATTTTTGAAATAAAGGACCGCTTGTTTAAATATTCAAATACTAGCTTTTTATTTCTTTTATACAAGAGAAGCAATAACTCGAATTGAGGAGCCTTTCTTGATACTTCCGTTCTAGATGTTTTATTATGTAGAGAAATGTGGTGTCTTTTAAAAACTTTAACCGAATTGTCGATTCACCAATTTCTTTGACTCGATTTGGTGTTTTTAATTTCATTCGGATGTCGATTTCAATATCAACAAGTGGGAGAAAGATTCAACTGGAAAACCCGACCACTAAAGATTGATTATTCAATCAAATAAATTATATTTCTAAAATTTTTAGGAAATATTATAAAACTTAGCATGGGGAGAACTAATTCTTTTATAATTAATTTTGAAAATTTTTAACAGTAATTTGTTAATGCTACTATCCTTTAAAAGTTTGGTTACTATAATGTTGATTATAAACGAGCAGTTCATATTTGTGTATTGGCGGAATATAGTGAAAAATTAATTCTTAATTCTCTAACAAAATTTACTAAAAAATTTTGGTTCACCAAAGGAATCACCTCTTCGTCCAATCATTGCGGATTTGTTTGTTACGCACTAAATTCCATTATGAAAATTTTATTTTTCTTAAAAACATTTTAATAAGCATTTGGAAACAAATTTAGTTTCATAAAATTCCTTTAATCAATCCAGAAAACATACGCACACATTGTTTATCAATCAATTCCTTACCCTAAACATCTTTTAGAAAAAATTAGAAACTATGATTTCAAAATTGTGGAACGACCAGCAGCTGAAATTTGTTTTACGTAGTGAAATGTGAAGGCTAGGTAAATTTTACTGGTCAAATGAAACAATTTATAGAGAAACGCTTTTACCACAATATGTAGAAGACGTTAAACAGAAATCAAACCAAGAAATTGCCCTTACTAAACTTTGTTAAAATGACAAATAGGCAAATATGGACCAAGAAATACCCGCAATCGTGTGAATGGGGGTTTATACATATAAGTAACACGAATTTTGAGTCTTGTGTAAACCAGCATATTGACGATTGGAGGATCACGAGTTGCATGTAGTGGAAAAATTTGAAACTGAACCAGCTACTCCAATTTGACAAAATAATCCGGGTGTGTAATGAAATCTCGGTTTTTTCTAAATCTCGGTTTTATATAAAAAAAACCCGATTTTTAGGAAATCTCGGTTTGAATTTTTAAAATGTGGCATGTGGGAAAATGGGACTCTTATATGATTTTTTGACAAAATTCAAAGATAAGTTTGCGATAAAGTTCTAGAAAATGGCTAATAGGGATGGAATTTGAATGGAGGACTAAGTGCTCGTGAGAGTTATCAAAGCCGCCAGCCTCTACAATTATTACATTTGAAAATGTTGCATTAATAAAATATTGCTTTTTTTATTGAACTTGCAACTACAAAATATTGCTAGCACCAAATCTAGCAATTAAAAAACTTTATTAATTATTTTGTGCAATTAGAACTAGAAGAAAAGAAAACCGGGATTTTGCAAACCGGGATTTCGAAAACCGGGATTTTGAAAACCGGGATTCCGAAAACCGAGATTTTGAAAACCGGGGTTTTGAAACCCGAGATTTCGTAGTACATACACTCAAACAATTCAGCTACGCCAATTTGAAAATACGCGTGATTTTTGTTATTACGAAATGTCATTGAAGGATAGCTAATTTAATTTTTCATCTAGGTGTGTTTTCAAACTTTTACAATCGTCAATTACGGCTGAAAAATACCTCGGTAGTGAATCCAAAAGCAAATAGTCAAGAATAATTAACGGCAGAAAAGCATATGCAACCAACTTAAATCTTGAGCAAAAAAAAAAATTAGAAGATGATTTGATATATTGATAAGCGAAGACGTATTAGGAGAGATCATACTATTCAGAAAAAATTAGCTTAGTAATTCAACTGAAATTTTGTAAATTGTTATGGGGGCTTGTAAATGATAAACCTGTTTCGATTCCTTCTCATATTTAATAAGTTGAACTCGAAAATAGTACAATGCACTTTTTATCATTTTGACACTTACAAATATCGTGGATACTAACAAACTGTAAAAATTTTAACAATTTGGCGATTACCAAACATAGCAGTTCAGACTAGTTGTAAAACTAAAAAGGGCGATGCTCGTAAATTAGCAATATGTAACTTGATGAAATCGAGACACCAATCTTTACGGGATTTAATGTAATTAAACAAAGCCAGTAAGAGTATCCTTGAATTTCATTAGGAGCCTACTGCAGAATGCGGGAATAGTTTCAACTATCTTGCGTTATATTGTTTAATAATATAAACTTCTTTTAAATTATGCAAACTCTTTATTTAATCGTATTCAAAGGCAACTAATCACATTTGTAAATAGTTACGCAAATTCTTCGCGTAAACCTGTTCAAAAGTAAACAATTTTTTTTTTTTTTGATTAGTTGACAAGACCAAAATAATAAAATTTTAAACCATTTATGGATGGTGATTAAAAAATTTAAAGATGGTGGAAAATAATTCGTTGTGTATGGAAACAAACTATATATTCATTTTTCATTTTTGTATTGTACATCATTTTTGTTTGTTTTCCTTCTGGATGTAAGCTTAGAAAATTAAAAGGCAACCTTTAATCTTTATAAAAGACTTTAGTTTCGAATTAACCTTTCGCGATATAAATGTAACAGCAACGTAACCTTTTCACATTTTTATTATTCACACAAGACTGATTCGAGTGATGTGAAATGTTGAAAAGCATCAGAATTGCACCTTTGGTGCACTGCACATATAGACATAAGCAATAATCAAATACAGCATACAAATCCCACAAGGTATAACATTTTTATGTTGTGTAGCCATTCAGCTTTCGAATCAATCTAATTAAATTGAAATTATTTAATAAAAACATATTCATTTTTTTTAATCCGCCTACACGCCGATTAAATTGAACCTGTGTGTACATAAAATAAATTATAAAAGTTTTTATGTTCGTATATATGCTTATAATATTAAAAATGGCGATTTTTGCGGAGGTGATTTAATTTAATACTATATTTAAAATGAAAAAAAGCGAAAATGATTAGGATATTAGATTTGTTATTGTCTTGTTTAGTTTAATGAAAAATAATAATGGTTTTTTATGGCAAATAATCAGGTTAGGTTGTATATCGTGCTCGACGTCTATGAAAGTTGAATGAAAATGGTAAATAATATATATACATACGCGGCCATACTTACTATGCATGTTGTGGGTTTTCCTTTTTTCGCTTAATTAGATTATATCGCGTAGGGTTATGGTATGCGCGCACAATATTATATACATTCAAAGATGGTCATCCGTATCTCGAGGGCAAAATGCCTACGTGCTATAATATTATAAAATAAAATGTTAAGTGAAATTACTGAATTATATGGGAACCATAGCAAGCGCGCTTTCTTTAAGCAACACTCACACACAAAATACTCACTTCCTCTCGAGATACTGGGTATGTATATAAATATACACCATTAAATCACAATTAAAAATGATTCTATTAATTTTTGTGTGTAGAAATCTAAACTCGATTTCATGAGAAAATAACAAAACAAAACACTTAACAGAAGGTATCTATGTAATCTTGAAGACGCGAAAAAGATATTCCTCTTTATTTTATCTAATTTGCAATTTCCTGCAAAAGTTATAATCTTTAATCTGATTAAACAGAAACCAACAACAAACAATACAGAAAAAAATGTGTATCTTGGTACATTTACACGACATGTATATGAGTATTTTGTTTCGCGTTCAAACAGGTTTACATTTCGAATTTTATATATGAGCCAAAATAAACAAATGAACGTTGAAATTAGTTACTACGACAACGTAGTGCTAATGTACTGAAATTGAAATGAACGCACATGAAATATTACGGCATATTGTACACTGTTATAGAAAAACCCAATAAACATATTTATGAATACTATATGATGCTAATTATGGATTAAAGAAATCACGTGTTCGTCTCTACTAAAATACGTCATATGAAATAAAAATAAATTTATAGATTTATTGTCGTTATATTTATAGATAACTAAACAACAACAAAACGTAAAATAGCGACAAGTGGATATTATAATACAAAAATGAATGAATGAATGAACACGTTGAATTAAAATACAAACAAACGAAAGCAACAAAAGTTAAAATAATATGAATGAATTTAATAATAAAAAAAAACGAGAATGGAATGAATGAAAGCGTGGAAAATTTTTTATGTATTAATTTAATATAAAATTTTAATTAAAATATAAATGTATGCTTAATGAGAAACTATTATAAAAAAAAAATATGTTAGATCAAATATTACATATCAAATTTCCCGCATAAATTTTTTGTTTTATGATTAGAATGTTACATTATATAGTGTTACATTCGCAGGCGGAATTTTTATTTTCAGTTCAGGCATTCGGTTCAAGTTTCATAACTGTAATATTTTTTTGTGTGTGAGTGTGCATGCATGTAAGGTGTCAGTCATGTAATATGGTTGGTTGGTGGAGCCGAAACAATTTTTGAAAGTTTGTTTAAAAGATAGTTAGTTTTTTGTAGGTGGTTACCATATAAAATCAATTACGATGCATTGCGTTGGTGCTAGCTAATCTTAGATCGATGGCACAGTGAAGGATAAATGTCTGACACCTTTAATGTGGTCGATTGGGGAAATAATCCGTTTATAGGGTGTCAGTCATTGTTTGTCACTTGATCAGAATCACCGCTGATGTTGTGCAATAATGTTACTTAAATCGGGCAATAGGGTTACATTTACGTTACCATAACAAACTACAGGGGGCTAAATTTGTTAGCTTAAATCAGTTACATGTTAAGAAATTTTTACACGGTTGAGTAATTTCTGCCCTATTAAAATTCCACGATCTAGATTAGTTTGTAAATAACTTCCGTGCACTTTTAAATGCCATCCACTTAAGTAAGCGGATACTAATTTATGTAAGATATACATTACACATATAAATAAAAACAATTGAAATGTCAACATTACGGTTGTAAATAGGTATGCATAGTGAAAATCTCACGGAAAAAAATTGTTTTGTTACAGAACAATTAAAGGAAATTGTTTATTCTTTTGTTTTACAATAATCACAATAATGTGTGCCGGCGAAGCGAACTGTTTATAACGGGGGTGATGATTACCGGAGGGCCTACTCAAAATCCCATACTCATTATGATGTGTTGTATTACGTGTCGATAAAGAAGTTTTTTTTTCAGATGCATGTTTTTCACATACGTTTCATTTTATGAATGAAAATGATTGTATATGAAAAAAAATGTAATTGATATTCAAAACGGGAATATATAAGAAATGTATACACAGCGATATTCATAAATAAATCAACGGAAATATAAAAAAAAATTATATTATTATTCTGAATGTTTAAGAAAATTGTAAATTACATATTTGTGCATTAGATAAATATTTTAATACAAAAGTATGCAAATCGGCGCGAGCTCGTTGAATACTTTGGACTCGTTTAATACTGTAATTTTTATATATTTTTTTATTAATCTCGTGCTATCTCTATATTTATTTTCCAGATGGTTTTACGCATTTTCGTGATACGTTTCCCGAATGGTGTGAAGATGACAGTACAACTAATGAATCGCAGGCGAATCAAGCACAGGCCGAACAATTAATGGGACTACGGTCACTTCGTATATCGGCCGCACATTCCGATTCAGCATGCAGCAGCTCAGCCGAATCATCTGATAACGAATGTAATCCATCACATCCATCATTGAATGGGGCACCCGTTGAAATATTACCTGGGCTATTTTTGGGTAACGTCTCACATTCGGCCGATTCGAATGCACTACAAAAATATAATATCCGTTATGTTTTGAATGTGACGAAAGATCTTCCAAATGTGTTCGAGGGTACTGGGCGGATAGAGTATTTGAAAATACCGATTACGGATAGTTTTACACAGGATTTGGCTTTACATTTTCCGGTTGCTATACGTTTTATTGGTGAGTAATAAATTTTAAATTTGTTTTTATTTTTAAATATTAACTTAATGTTTTATACGCAGACGAAGCGAGAAGAAAAGGTTCAGCAGTTTTAGTGCATTGTTTGGCTGGCGTTTCACGTTCCGTGACAATGACATTGGCATATTTAATGCAAACACGTTCGCTGTGTCTAAATGATGCATTTTCATTAGTACGGGCCCGTAAACCAGATGTATCACCAAATTTTCATTTCATGGAACAGCTACATTGTTTTGAGTCGGAACTAAAAACCGATCCAAATCGGACACCACTCTCGTCGGCGTCCGATTCTGAATTTCATACACCAATCGATTTTGATAAAATACCACGTACAACCACAAAATATTCGTGCGGATGCCTCTCCGTCGAATGTAAATGTATGCAAACGGATTTTTTAGGACATACGACCGGTGTCTCGCCGGATTCCGGCATTGAATTCGATCGGTGGACACCGGGTGATGGGACGCCTAAATGAGATAGGATTGTTGGGCGAAAAAGTTTTGTTCTGCCTAGCGTCGAAGAGAAATCTTCGTCGTCGTCATCGACGACGTCAGCGGCATCATCACGACGCGAGTCGACCAATAACGATGAGGAAAAATAATTTGGATTATTTTAATCATTAATTAATTTTATTATTGTATAAGTTGTGTACAATGTCAGGACAACCTAATTTTCCTATACACACACATACACAAATATATAAAACGTAAAAAACTAAAAAAAATAGTTTGTTGTTATATTTTATTATTAATAATCATTAAATGTACATTTACAAACCAACAAACATAATTTGCCAATTTCAACGAATTATTCATTAATTAAACTAAAATTTAAATGTTGCATTTAAAACAAAATATAATTCCTCTAACACACAAATATGTGGCGTGGCCTAAACATAAAATATAATAAAAGTATTTTTTTACTAATTAAAAAATTATTAATAATAATTAATTTAAATAAATAATAAAACTTGGAATTTTAATTTTATCGATCCGCAGCGTACAAAAATTGATTTTTTTTAAACCCTAGCCTTCCACAATTTATATATAATAAATAAATAAATATTCAAAAAAAAAATATCAATGCAAATTGATTTGTAATTTATTAGAAAATTAATTTAATTATGAAAAAAATCTCTTCCATATTATATTTAAAATAACAGATAAATAAATTGTGAAATTTTTATATACACAACAAAACACACAAATAAAACTTTTAATAATTTTTTAATTTTTAAATATTTTGTATTTTATTTTAAAATAATTCCAAATTGTAAAATTAAAAATACGTTTAATAATAAAAATAACTTGTAAAATGTGATAGTAGCTGTAGCGATAGTGTCATGATAGTTTTTTTATATTTTGTATGACTTTGCATACAAATTTAGTAGAGTTCGGGGGCGATGAAATATTTTGAGGGCACACATTCCAATTTTTATGAAAATCAAAAACACAAAATTCCACACAAATATTTGTGAATTATTTTAAAATAAAATTTGGTATTTGAAAACATGTTTTTAGAAAACATTTTGTAATGTACGGTTGTTATAATTTTTGCAATATGAATTAAAAAAAAAATTTAGGGAGAAAAAACTTTTTAAAAATTGTTTTTTATAAAAACATTTAGAAAATCAACCAACCAAACCAAACCAAAAAAAAATTTGATATTTTTGAAGCAAATAGATTTGTAAAATTTTAAATTTGTCCCCAAAATTAATAAGAAAAATTAATTTTTTTATATAATTACTGTGCACCCCGTTTGAGAGACTGCCGACAAATTATTAAAAACTAATAAATAAAATATATTAAATAACCAAACTATTTATATATATTGTTAAATAATAAATTTATATTTATACAAAAACACTAAAAGAAAATATCAAAATTCAAGCCAATCCGCCATTTTTATTACATAAAATAATTAATAAATGAATATTTTCCCCTATTTTAGTTAATTTTAGTTCCACTATTCAACACAACATGTTATAGTGTGGCGCTGAATATAAGTAAAAAGCAATTTTATTTTTAAAAAAAAATTTGTTAAAAGGTTGTGAAACACGATAAATTAAATTTAATAAAATCCCAAATTAAATTTAAATTGAAAACCAAACATAAAAATAAAAATTTTGTAAAATTAAAATAATAAAATCAATTAAATGTCAATTTTCAGGACGTTTCCTAAACACACACACACGTACATACATAAATAAAATAATATTACCTACATATATTTTTTCGTATTTGGGATTTAAAACATATAAAATATGGTATACATAAATAAAAATAAAAAAAATTAATTTGATTTAATATTATATAAACTAATAAATAAATCTACCACTAAATGTTATGTAATAAATTATATAAAATATTAAATAGTAATTAATTTTTATTATGATGGAAAAAATATATAAGTAATAATAAAATATAAATATATAACATAAATTAATGGTCATTTAGTTCAAATTAAATATTAATTAAAAATTAATCTTTTAATTAAACGAAATTGAATATAATAAAAAATAATATGTTCTTATTTAAATGTAGTTTCATAAATAAAATATGAAAAATACAATTGAAACAAAAAATATATTATATTATAATTATTATTAATTAAATTAAAAAAAAAATTAATAAAAAACCAAAATTATTATTATATTATTATAGGTTATATTATTAAATAATTGATTCTTATATTATTATTATATTATTAATTGTATTTAAAATTAAAAAGAGAAAATTATTATGAAAAAAAAATTAAATTTAAACAAAAAACTAAAAATTAAAACATAAAAAAACAAAAGAAAAGAAATAAAAAATTATATGAATATATACTAAAAACATAAAATGCAAAGTTTTTTAGTTAATTTGCGTATGTAAGCCAGATTTTGTTATAAACCCACTGTAGGATGAAATTGACATCGCAGTGATCATTAAACATCTTTATAGTATCCCATAATTCAGAATTAAGGCTTGTTAACCACCATCATTCTAACGTGGATGACTCAAAAATTATATATGCGGCGTTTGAAAATTGATCCAACTGGGTTTCGGGCCATTCTAACGTTGAGGGAAATTGCAGGGCAGATGAATTAGCAAGGTACGGTACGACTCTTCAACTGGGACCAGGAAGGGAATGTGTAGGAAGGCCTATACATATGTGCTGACAGCAGCAAGCCATAGAAAAGCAGTTGCCGTGGCAAATGCTAGGTGGCTCGCACTATCGGCTATAGTGCGATAGCAACCACTGAAACTGACCTAACCTAACCTACAATTCGGAACTCTGACAAAAATTAACATTTTACTCATTCTGTCAATTCGTTGTTGAGCGAACCATATTGTTACGAATTTGCCCTGTCAAATCCGGTTGTAACTCTGGATTGTGAATACAGCTATAGAATTTGACGTTGGAACAACAATTCTCGTAATTCATACCGCTTCTGGAATATTCGCGAACATATCGGAAATAATATTTGTTAAGTTTTTAAACTTTCCACAATTATTTATTAATTCCCCATATCCCTTTTCCGGCCTGATAAAATTTTTTTTTTTACTTAAATTTAAGTCCACCGTACGCAAATGTGTACGTCAAAAATGACTGGTTGTAATGTCCTTCGGATTTAAACCGTTCTTAGTTAAATCGGAATTCTTTTTGAAAAAAGCATTATAATTTTATAACATACAAGTTATATAACATATTATTTTTTTTTTGATAATGTATAAATTATTTTATTATTATTATAGTTATAGTATTATTTTTCGGACGAAAAGATTTAATAGGTATGCACAAATGTGTACGTTGGCCTAAAATACATACAAAAATACATTGTTGACATAATGCTTTTTTCGTACACGCACAATTGTGATGGTGGACCAGAAAGGAATATACCATTTACACTTATTTTTGATCACGTCACTGTTCACTTTTAAATCTTTAGCATCCCGAATGAACCCTCATTGTGTTCATTGCACCTGTACGAGATGTTTCGCGGACTTTCGCTTATGTCCCATGCTACAAACTGGTATAATCGCAACTAACCTATTATAAAACTACTTCAAATTCTACTACTTAAACCTAGATGTCACTCATATCACAAAAGAAGATCGCAATTCTTCAAAAATTAAATGAGGAATTTTCTTATGACATTAACCCCGTCCAAACGTAACTGACACTATCTCGTCCAAACCTGCAAAGAGTTTCTCATTTGTCTACGTTACAATCTGTGTTTGATTTCCTTCATTACCTTACCACCACCATCAGCATTATCACTTTCATCATGTTGGCTGCACAACCCTGGGTTACTGTCGTTCTCCGTTACATAAACAAGCCTTGCGCCAAAATCTTCGAAACCATCTTTGCTAGGTAATCCGTTGTCATGCTCATTCTCTATGGACACTTGCTCCATTGATTCTCTATATCTGCTGCTTCCTCGCCACCGCTCGATTCCACAACGCCGCACCTCCCGACTAATCATACCCACTTCAGTATTTTCATCATCCGTTTCCACCTTATTACCGAATACCAACAGCCATTTCCAACATCTGCTCCCGACGGTTTTAGGAATGCTCGACC
This sequence comes from Nephrotoma flavescens, assembly GCA_932526605.1. Taxonomy (NCBI): domain Eukaryota; kingdom Metazoa; phylum Arthropoda; class Insecta; order Diptera; family Tipulidae; genus Nephrotoma; species Nephrotoma flavescens. The sequence goes on along the minus strand of OW052221.1, from coordinate 269,567,942 downwards.
TTCTGCTCCATATCGCCTACAATCATTTAATCCAGTTTTTTCTTGATGTTTTCGTTGATTATTTTTGTTGCATTTCTTGTTGCGTCATTTGTTTACCTTGTTGATCAAATTATTGAGTTATAACAGCCAATAATTGCGCCATATCGAAAGTTTCAGGTGACTCGGGAACTACTTCCACCATTTCACGATTATCATCTAGATTTTTCCTCCAACACCTCTTCGAACTCACAATTTCCTTTCTTCTCTATAGCTTTACGTAGTCGCAATATTGCCATCCGTTGGTACATTATGCTGCTTTATCTGTTATGTTAATTCTGTAATCATTAAATCTTGAACACTCATCTTCTGATTTCACTGTCACCAATGTTACGGTTTTTACTGAAAAATCAGCTTCGTATATCACTGGATTGTGAATACAGCTTTAGAATTCCGCTTCCGGAATATTCGCGAAAATACCGGAAATAATCTTAGATAGTTTTCCTAATATTTACTTAACACTTACCTGTACTGTAATATTGCCGAATACGAATATTCCCACACGAATTTTCCTAAAATCCACCAATTATTTATTAATTCACCACATACCATTAACAATTATTGTTCACTGATTATTTATCCTGTTCACTTTCGCTTTTAAATCCTTCGCGTACCGAATCTCCTGAATGACTCCTCATTGGGTTCATTGCATTCATATTTTTAATACCACGCTCAATTACGAAATCATTCGCGGACTTTCGGTTCTGATCCAGGATTAAACTGGTATAATCACAACTATACTGTTATAAAACAACTTCTATTCGGTCGGTTTATAGGGGTAGAGTAACGAAAAAAATAATTGTCATTGTAGATTTCACCACTGGTAGAGTTGCCTCTTGAAAATTTATGAAATAAAAATTTCATTTTTTTGTAAATAATAAATTTCATTTTTTTTGTATAAAAATAAAAGTAAAAATATAAAAATAAAAATATAAATTGGAAGTGGAGTTTATTATACCATAATAGGTAATAGACACATCCATAATTGGTGACCGCGACGGCCTAAACATAATTAGTCTGTAATAAATACATACACGTATTATTTTGCACAACAATGGATGTTGCTTGTATATAATTTTACAACACATTTGGGATTGGCGTCATAGTTAACAAAGGCATCCAGTTTACCGTATATACAACATTAACCTGCGTACAAACCACGTGGAGGATTATCATAACCTGCAATTTGGTGATTCATCCAGTTTGCAGTACGTACAATAATAACTTGCGTACCAGCCACGAGGAGGAATATCATAACCTGCAATTCGATGATGTACAAATTTATGCTAATTATTATTACAATTTAATGTACTGTGAAATTTAAAATTATTGTTATTATTTTAAACATATGTTATATTATTCAACACTTTATATTTAATAATTTGCATTATATGTGTATTACAATAATATTTTTGTATTGTTCTAATTGTAATTCGGCGACAAACGTGCGAATGACGAACGTACATCAGCGGTCAAGTTACCCCTTGTTTGGACCTCAAGCCCACGTCTTTGGTTCCATAGTATAGAGGCACACTTTAAAACGTCAAGGATCGTGGAGGATCAGACTAAATTTTATTATGTGGTCAAGAGCCCCTTGACGAAAAATATCTTAAAATCGTAGGTGACATACTTGAGAATCCACCGGACACGGAGAAGTACTCTGCTATTCGCAGCAAAGTAATTAATGATTTAACCGAGTCCTCAACGATTATTAGGGGACATAGGTTTAGGGGATCAAAAGTCTAGTCAGTTATTGTCTAAAATGCGCATGACTATTAACAACGATTTTTCTGATCAGGCATTACGAAATTTGTGGTTACAGCGGTTGCTTAGAGAAATGCAGGCAATTTTGCCGGTCAGCAATGAACTGTTAGATAAAGTAGTTGAATTAGCCGACAAAATTAATGACGTTTTGTCATCGATCAATTATAATTTAAACCAGGTTAGTAATACACCTCTTGTATCACATGTTTCTCGCCCAAGCAACACATGTCGTTCACATCGACATGTTAAAAACGAACGGTCGCAATCACAAGGCAGATCGTTTAGTAGATTTCCCACGTGGAAAATATTTGTTGGTATCATTTTCGTTTCGGGACAAAAGACAAAAAAAACGGAGATCTAGACAAATGTCAATTCGAGAAGTTAAACATGTAGGCCAATCACATGCAGCGACATGTAACAATGGCCAATGTACAAGTCGCTTAATTTTAAAGGATCCGTCAAGTAAACATCAATTTTTATAAGATACGGGAGCAGATGTATCGGTGCTTCCTGCATCGAGTGTTCATAAGACAGCCGCTAAGTGATTTTCCACTTTTCGCTGCGAACGGTTCATTAACGTTAAATATAGATTTTGGATTAAAGAAATCGTTTACATGGACTTTCATATTAGCGAACGTATCAAGACCCATAATATTAGGTGCAGATTTTTTAGGAAATTTCGGATTGTTAGTAGACATAAAAAATCGTCGCCTCATTGATCCTTCTTCTACAATGTTCGCAAAGGGAAAACTATTTCATGTCCGTCAGATTATTTGTCTGTTAAGTCAAATTCGGTTAGAAAGTCTGTAGTGTACTTCTTGTTAAAAAAAGTATAGACAAATAACTATCGAAACATCGGAAAATGTTAGGCATCTTGTAACACATCATATCGAGACTACAGGCCGTCCAGTTAAAACAAAAGTTCGTAGACTGTAGATCGAGAAAACGCTTGCGGTAAAAATCGAATTCGATCGTTTGATCAAACTAGGGTATTGTACTCAGACGAAAGGTCCGTGGTCTAGTGCTTTACACATGGTGTCGAAGAAAGATGGTTGTTGGCGACCATGCGGGGATTACCGGGCGTTGAATGCTTGTACAATTCCAGACGTTTATGTAATTCCGCATATTCAGGATTTTTCCTATCAGTTAGACGGTTGTAGTATTTTTACAACGTTGGATTTGGTCAGAGCGTATCACCAGATACTGGTGGAGCCAGGCGATATTCCCAAGACGACAATTTGTTCACCTTTTGGGTCCTTTGAATTTAACCGAATGAAATTCGGTGTGCAGTTATACAACAATTGGTCGACGGGCAGTTTCAGCCACTAGGATTCTATTCCGTAAAACTTTCTGATGCAAAAAAGCGTTATAGCATGTATGCTAGGGAGTTGTTGATTAAACATTTTCGGTATTTGTTGAAAGGACGTCAGTTTGTCCTATACACTGCTCACAAAACCTTTAATTTTTGATTTTCGATATTAGGCATATATCTGGCAATGAAAATATTGTGGCCGAAGTGCTTTCTCGTATCGAGGTCAGAAATGTAAAATCAGTTGGCACGTCAAATCACCGTTGGGTCAGTTCCAATTAGTAGAGATAAGATTTGACAAAATTCATACTATAGATTTGATGGAATTGCCAATTTCAGAAAATCAGCGCTACTGTCTGACTGTCGATAGATAGATTGAAGCCTTGTTTTCAGGAGACAACTGAGGTGGTTGACATTGACACACCAGAGGGAATAAGTACGAATATCTCAAAATTTTGTCGAACTCAACAGTACCATTCACGCCAGTGCAAGTAGCTTCGAGTTCAAAGAAGGGCGTAACTTTTAATCCAGTGCCGGAGTACAGGATAATTCCGAGAAATACCCGGACTGGCAGAGCTGTAATATTAGAGGTAGAGTAAGTACAAGAAAACAAATAATTGACATTGTAGATTTCACCACTGGTTGAGTTGCCTCTTGAAAATTAATAAAATAAAAATTCCATTTTTTGTAAAAATAAATTTCATTTTTTGTGTGTAAAAATAAAAATATAAATATAAATTGGAAGCGGAGTTTATTATACCATAATAGGTAATCCAGACATCCATAGTGCATATCCACACTAGGGTAACTTTTATCTGGTAATTTTCTAGTTTACCAATAAAATCGGTTTATCTGCCCGCAATTTTTGATTTTATTGGTAAAGGGGAAACAAACGAAGAAGTTACCGTATACCAGTTACTTTAGTGTGGAATGAGCCATAGAGATAACCACCAACCAAAGACCAACCAAAAAACAATGTCGTTTTAAGAAAGGGTTAAGTTCGCGTTATCACAAAGTCAACAGAACCGGTCGCTACATCAAAATACCGAATCGTTCCATGACAAATTCGTTATCTCTCAGTCTCCCACTTACTCTCTGGGTAACTCTAATTGATTCAGGCGGTATACTAGGAGCAAGTGAGAAGAGGAAATTAAGTTTATAGTTATGGACACTATATGTCACGGTGAGTCATTGGCGCCCGGATCGTTAATGTACATGCACCCACCGAAGATAAATCAGATGACATGAAAGATTTATTCTTTGTCGAAATGGAGGAAGTCATCAATAACCACCCGCATCACGACATTAAAATCATCGTTGATGACTTTAATGCAAAAATCGATAGGGGTACAGAAAATCGCGGTTGCTAGTAAAGATACGACTAAATACCTCCGGGAAAAGAAGCGGAGGAAATTAAAGGGACTGTTTTGCTAACGCCAGGAATCTGAAAGACTTCCACCCAAGAAGTTCTGCGATGGCGAAGTGACCCTCGTTAGGCGCTACTCTTGTATCAATTCTATTCAATCACGTCGTCTCTATTTGGGAACAAGAAGAGCTGCTAGAGAATTGGAAGGCTGCATAAAAAAGGCGACCGCCTTAAATGTGAAAACTATCGTGGTAGAGCTCTATTGAACACTACTTAAAAAGCAATGGCTAACGTTGTACTTGCCAGGCTCATCCCTTTCGCCGAAAACATTATTGGCGCTTCTCTGCGTAAAGTAACAATGTTTGGCTCTGTACGTAAAATCGTAATCGAACGGACTGTATCTGGTTTCTTTGAAATATTCTCTGCTGTTGGACAGCGAGATGTACTCCGGCATGTGCTGTTCAATTTGGTGCTTTCGTGTGTACGTGGTAAGGAAAAGCAACATTGAAACTTTGCGATGCATATTTAATAAATCAGGCCACATTCTTTTATATGCACATCATATCGTGCTTCTTGACCAACGGCCTAGCGTTATCAAGGTCAGTTTCACACTGCCCGATCGCTACGCGAGAAGACTTGGTTTGGATCTGAACAGTAGCAAAATTAAAATTTTTTAGCAACAACGGGACCATCTCCAAGGCAAATCTCGGAATCGGCGACCATAATTTTGATAATGTTGAAAACTTTGAATACAAGCATCAGTTATAACATCGTCAAATGATATGCAGACAGAAATAAAACCCCGAATCGCTGCCAGTGGATTGATCAAATCCGATCGTGTTAGATGGATGGGCCATGTTGCAAGGTCCCCAGCCCCACAGCAACGTATGATCAATAGTGTTCCAACAACAACCAGCCGGTGTACGTCGTCAGTATCGAAACTGGAGGGCGAGAGCGATGGATCGAGGACCACTAGAGCTATAGAGAGAGCGAGAGAGAGAAATACAAAGTTAACTCTAAGTTGACTCTCTTTGTAATTGTTCTGGGTCGTTTCCTGCACAGGCACACTGAGATTCTTACTGTTTTTAGTGAAATTTTATATGAAACATTGAGTATAATTTATTCGGTTGAGAAAATACAAATATTAAATAGTAAACTAAAATAAATAATTATATTTAAGTATTATAAATATTGTAAAATAGTAGTTTTAAAATAATAGCCATATAGACCTTCGCTCCACGGTGTTATTATGATTACCAAAGTGGTAAAAACGAGTTGATTTTGACTTAGCAACCACTTCAGCCATTGGGATTCCTTTTTATAAAAGTGCTACTACTGTGGGGAAAGCACCCAACATGCAGTAACATATGTGTGGAATTCCAAAGGCAGAAAAAAATAAAATATTTAATGACAAAATATCATATAATGAAGCCAGAAGAAAAACAATCCCACAGGAGTTTAGTTTAAATGAGGACGAATTCTCAAGACTGCACGGTAACGAATTCTCAAGACTGCATGGTAAATGGAGGAAGTCTAAAAGGAAATGGAGAAGATGAGAGAATTAATAAGGGAATCAGAGGAAAAAAGAAAAGCAGAAAACAAAGCAATAGAAAACCAAATCACGATCATGCGGACACATATGATCGATTTCGTAAAATACGAAATCGTAAATTCGATCCGCCGCGAATATTCCTATTATGAAACATTTTTTTTTGTCGTAAAATTTAAGATCATGAAGTATGCTATTTTGTGTTGCTTTTAGTTAAATAATAAAAAAGTTTCAAATTAATTGTAATAAATAAAACTAGTCAATTATTATAAAATAATTGAGTAACTTACATTTTAAAAAGTAATTAAAGTATTTTATTTTAATTAAAAAATAATAAGTATACATTATTGTTTTCGTAAATACGATATTTGTCACTAGAGCAGTCGAATTTTGACATGTGATTTTCGTAAAATTCGATTTTTTTTTGGTTCATAATAGGGCGGATTTTACGATTTTCGAATTTTACGAAAGCAAAATAATTTCATAATAGGCACCCCGAGCAGACTACAGGGAAAAATAAATAGTAGAAACGATAAAAAACTTTCAGCTGATCATCATGAACAACGGAGACAATACCTGAATGAGTGCAAACGGAAACCAATCCGCAATTGATATAACAAAGACTTCAAGAATGGAAAATCGTTCCAACAAAAATTGCTAGCACCGACCGACCATTTATCGATAATAATATCAATCGAGAACACGAGAATGGGTAGCGCCAAGATGATCACAACGATACTGAAAGAAATCGAAAAGCTTAACTTAGAAGCATTTAACAACATCGAAGATTACGAGGATGCAAAAAGAAATACAATTGAGGAAAACTCCGAATCTCTCTTTCCGAGAAACAACCACTCACATAAAAATTGGTGGAATGAAAAGATAGATAGGATGTGAATAAAAGAAAGAAAAACTAAAAACCTACAATCAACACAGATTCAATAAATACGCAGCGATGGAGTTGAAAAAGGCCTCCGGGAGATTAAAAAGGGAAATAATTCATGCAAAAAGGAAAAGTTGGAAAGCAATAATTGAGAGCATCAACCCCAGCATGTCAACTAGGGACATTTGGGGTAAAATAAACAGCTTCAAAAACCACAAAGAGATGACAAACGTGCTAAATAATGAAACCAGCATCAAGATATTCATGAATCTAAACGTCAAAGAATCGAGCATAACCCCTCAATCAATCATACATTGGCTGATGATAAGCATAGTGGATAACGAATTCTAGGAGGGAGAGATAAACGAAATAATTCAACACAGAAAAAACTTCGCACCGGGAACCAACAAAATTACATAAAAATTATTAAAACCGCTGCCAAAGCTCATCAACAAAGAACTCATCAACAAAGCTTGGAGGGAACAATCATACCCGGATAGATGGAAAGAAATAAAAATCGTGATGATTCCAAAGGATAATAAAGACAGCAAGATGATAGAAAATCACAGAGGTCAACCTCAGACAATAGCATCACCAGACAATAGCAAATGGTCATCACCAGACAATAGCAAAAATAACTAGCAAAATGATAAAAACGAGGCTAAACAAATATATAGAGAACGAGAAAATAATCCCCGAAAATTCATTTGGTTTCAGGAAAAATAAATCTACCGCACAGATATGATTACCACTCTATTGAACCTTGATAAAAGCCTTATTGAAAGCAGAGTAAGGTACAGCTCAACATTGGTGAAAGAGACACAATGGGCAAAAATATTACAAAAGGTAATTAACAGAAGTTTGAGAATCTGCCTGGGCAAGGAACAGCACACCAGTAAAGATAAACATGGCACTCCACGACATTTTGAATAGCAAAAAACATACCAACAACTTACAAAGGGATAGCAAAATCAAAAAATTTGTGGACAAGTTCAAGGCTCTGAACAAGGCATATACAGATGGTTCTATCGCGGAGAACAACAGAGGAATTGGGATTTACAACGGGTATGTAGAAGATGTATTAAGCTACAAGATAATGGAAGAGGTATCTATTAAAGCCATTGAATCGACCGCAATTTAAGAGGCAATAAAAAATGCAAGCAGAAATAAATTGGCAGAATTAACAATCTTTACCGACTCGCTTAACACCTACAAAGCTCTGCATAATAACAAAACGAATGTAAATTACTACGATGTCAAAATAATCAACGCCGCGATAAGATACAGGATAAAAACGACGATCGTATGGAATCCAAGTCATACGGAAATTACGGGAATAATTAATCAAACAGAATCTACAAAATCAAGATATCCGTGGAAGAAGCAAATAGAATATTCAAAGCTAGAATATATGACAAATGTAGGACGAGAATCTTAGGAGCGACAATGCTGAAAGGCAGAATACACCGAGAGAACACAAATAGAATTATTAGGGACAAACTGTGGTTTTACAAAAGGGGGCTTGTAAAAACATTGGCGAGGTTGCGAACGAATCATACGTTCGACAACAAATACCTAAAATTAATCGGAAAAATAGACGATAAAACATGCGACGTATGCGGCACACTGGATGACGCAAGACACGCGATAAAGAAGTGCATGCGATACCAAGACCTGGGAAGCAAATATAAGGTACTAGAAAATAAAGACCTTCAAGGGATCCTAAGAGAAGAAAAAACAGAAAACTGCTTGGATATTTACAACTTCCTGAGGGGGAAATCAACATTTGGGAAAAAACACGTGTACATTTACACAATCGATAGCAAGCAAGTAGGACATGATAGCAATATAACTCACTACAATTTAAGGCGCAGAATACAAATAAAACTCATGTTGGAAACACTTCAAAAAACTAAGCGAAATTGAGACTTGTAGCCCTGTGCTTTCGCGGAAAAATTTATTACTACGAAAAAGAGTTCTCATGCTTTCCTATGAATTATCTATGAAAAGTGATCTTGGAAAGTTTAATATTATTTGTATATTGCATTAAAATATAAAAACTATAAATTTAATTACATACAATTGATATTAAAATTATTAATTTAAAAATGGACAAAGTGTCTCGGGTGTATCTGAAGCAAGCTTCATTTTTTCCACTGATGGTGTTTTCTATACTTTCCCTAGGGCGGTATGTTGTACCATCAGTTCGAATCGAAAAAAGTCGAATTCGAAAAAATTTGAACCGAAAGAGTGGAAGTTGTATCATTTTTGCTTTTCGAAAATGATACAACATACCGCCATTCGACTTTTTTCGAATTTCGATTCGAAGTGATGGTACAACCAACCTCCTAAACTACAGGCCTCTTACTACTCTCATTTTTCGCACATGACGTCAATTTATGTCTAAACCGAGACTGCGCAATAATATTAAGATATTTACACTAACAAAACAACTAGAGAAAGCAACAAAAAAGTCGACATAGCGTGTCATCATTTGGTGTAAGCGGCTTGTAGTTTAGGAGGCATTGGTACAACATACCGCCCCTAGTCTCAATAGAATCATCGCTATCAATCACAACAGTGGCATCTTACATGAAAAAACAACAACATAACATACATTTTTTGGTGATGTGGTCACATCGATCTAGCTAAACAAATAAGGCAAACAATAAAAAAAAATACAAAACAAAATGCACATAAAACGGCTTTTTTTTGTTTTTCACCATTCTAGAAAAAATGTACTAAAACAATAAAGAAAAAATGAAAACACTTACCTTACGCATTCTTTGGAATCAAAAAAGTCCTACATATTGATAATTTACATACATTGCGCACGATGAATCCACGCAACGGTATCAAAATACATATAAACGAAAATTGTCATGTACATATACTACACCATTGCCAGTGCACCGCACACAAAATAATATAAATATACAGTTTTTCACTTCACTTATTAAATTCACACAAAATATTATTGATATTATTATTTATTTATTTATAACACACAACACACACTATATTACTTATTTATTAGTTAATTAAAACACATTTAAAGTAATTTATTTATTTATTTAAAGCAGAGACAAAAACACGCCTTTCGTCTACGACGTTCAATCGCCCATTGTTTCGCTGGTGTGTTTTGTGTTATCGCCGTTAACTAAAAAATTTCAAATTGTCGAAACTGAAGGCGGCCGAATGAAATTTGCTCGACTCTCGAGCCGAGCCAACAAAGTAGAAAATGTGTGATATCACTTTTGCTGCCCGGTAACACAATTGTGTGGGTACGGCAAAAGTAACATATTAAAAAATTGTTTATTGCTGTTATTATTTTACCAACTTGCACATTTGTGTTTTCCTTTCAAACTTATTATTTCGTCCGAAAAAAAAAACTATAACTATACTCACAATTGTGTTGGTTGTACTTCAAATCAAGCGCAATTTTTATCAAAAACGCCATTACAAAGTACGATTTTTTACTCACACATTTGTGTGGTTTGGACTTAAATCAAGTCATTTTTTTTTTTTTTTTGTTGAAAAAGGGATGCAAATTGTTGTTTTAATGCAATTGTTGTTGTACCGCCGTTTTGAGAGCACACATTTTTAACTTTGTTGGCTCGGCTCGAGAGTCGAGCAAATTTCATGCGGCCGTCTTGAACGTTAAACAAAGAAGGGTGATAGAATTGGTGTATCACTCACTCCCCAATGCATCTACAAATGCGTCCTCATTCGGCTACCTAGCCCTCATAAATAGCAAAACTTAGGAAGTTTCGTGATCTCGGCGACTGTCTTAAGTGTCCGTTAGATCACGTCGGGCCTCCCACTACTTTCATTAGGGAACTGAATAGGGAGCGCAGTAAGCTCCAGCGTTCCACGAGTGACGATACCTACCTAAGCCGCTAGTGCCCAACAATCCCATTAGTTTCTAAAATGCTAGCAAATTTAGAAAATAATATAGAACGGAATTTTGTTTATATTCTTTTAAAGTTGGAAAACGCTACAGCTGTAAATATCACGCACATAATCCCGCCAAAAAGCCTTAATTGTAATATTTAGTAATTCGATGGCCGATTCCTGCCAATGCAAAGATTGCACAAATATAAGTTTGTTATTATACAGTTTTCTATATCAGTTTGAAAGAAACTTCGGACAGGGTGCTGGAATGGAACTCGATGCTATCCGGCGTTACAACGAAATACATAAGCATATTTGCCTTTAAAATAATTGAACTGGAAATGTTTCCAGTTACTTTTCGAGAGGCGAGATTTTACTTTTCAATATTAGGTGTTTCTTAAAATTGACTTACCATATTTTGTTTCTTGAAATATCACGACAGAAAAGCAACAGGTGCCGGTCCCATTCATTGAACAGTTGCATAGAACTTGGCAACAAAACTATGAAAATAAGAAATATGAGTTGAGTTTCGAATTTATTTATCCACCCGATCATACCACGATTACAAATTAAAGTTATCACTTAAATCTAGCTGATTGAAATTATTCGCAATAATACCGATAAACAAGTTCAACGGGGCCAATTTCAGCTCATCAAACGGGCTGTATAATTTCCTCATGCTTATACAACATTTTGCTAGGGCACGCAATATACTGTGCAAAGCTGGTTCGACTGGTAGCTTTATACATGCCAAACTTGCGTATATCCATTCCGATATCCATTTCTCCGTAGACGATAAATCGATTAGGTCCCGACCGAATGTTTCGGACCAGGCCTCATTGTTCAGCCACTCGGTTTCGATATCGATCAAATGCTGTAACGTACGTTGATCAATATGCAACACTGTCGATAACACTGGTGTGTGCATTTTACAGAATTCCAACCACTTTTCTTTTGTATTCTCGTTTGGGAAACGTGGTGCGTCCGTCCCCTTGAAGTCTTGTTCCTCTCGTATTTTAGCAACTTCATTTTGAATTTTTCTAAATTTTAACGTTTGTAAGTTTTCCCATTCTGGCGTCGGATGAAGGAAATCTTTAATTTTTGGATTTTCAGCACGGTTTTGTTCCATCCATTGGACCGGTTTGCGTGATACACATTTTGTTGTTGCCACCATGATGTTAGGGCAGTGATTCCTTTCGTACATCATCTGTTGCAAATATTGTTCGCCCGTTTGTGGCGGTTGGTTTGGATCAAAATTTTTATCCAACGGTGGCACATAAAGTGCAATTTTGTGTAGATGGTCCATTAAAATAGTTAACGAATTTGTAGAATACAAACAAAAATACAAAAGAGAATGCTGGGAAATCGTTTTGTAGATGTCAGAATATTGGTCGAAAAATAAAGCAATCGAATATTATGTTAAGTTTTTTCTATTGCTTACAAGATGTCACCAAAATCATACTAAAGAAAAAAATTAAAATTTATTCGTTGAACTCATTCAGCCACATGGATGATAATCGGTAAGCGAATTACTAAAAATAATTTTAAAATTCAATGTGCCATACTGACCTAAATTTCTCAATGACCTAAATTATGGTATTTTGTTCATTCAACGATATTAATTCACATTTCCGTACTCCCTTATAAATATTGAATTACTTACTGCTGTTAAGACACAGTTTTGTTATGTTTAGCTTTTGAAATTGTGTTATGATCTACTTAGATGCTACAACAAAAAAAAATATGATGTAGATTTTCTTTCTAAGTTCATGTGTAAAGTACACCTGATATTAACCGAAAGTATTAAATTACACTAAAGCAACATATTTGGTTTGGTTTTTTATTTATTTATGTGCAAAACAAATATAATAACTGGAGTATTGGGGTAATCCATCAGATACGAACGGTAATCCGGCGAAATATTTAGATGAAAAAATTAGAACGACAAAATTGTTACAGTTTGCACATGATCATCGATTTTGGAGCCAACAACATGCAATGTGCTCTAAATTGAAATTACAAACCGAGTTATAAGGTGATTACGTAAATTTTAGATTTATTTTCATAACCGCAAAATTATAAATAAATCGATAGGAATTGTAAATACATAATATATCGAATTTCAAAATACTTCTTCGGTTCGATCGCCTTGCACACACGGATTTTATATGTGCATGTATTTTTAGTAGTTACAAAAAAAGTAAAAAAGTTATAACCTGTTTAGGTGTAATAAGATCCCTATCCTATCATACATATTTGGTAATTCGCCGAATGCATTGTGGTTATTGAGTTTATAGTGACGTGACGTAATGAAATTAGACATACATAGAAAACACGATCAGATAATTGTATTATTTTAGATGTGTTTTTTGAAAATATAATGACTCGGGCATTTCATAGCAAACTTTAACCATCTTTCAATGGGGTTAAGGAGGAAAGTGGTGTTTTTAATGCTTAAACATTTAGAAATAATACCCCCCAGAAAATCAAAGGCAGACTGCGAAATATGGTCGAAGTTCATTGGCTATCATCACCAGAGATCGATTCAATTCTAATTCTTCTTGTGCATTTTGAATGCTTCTTGTAATTGTGTCGTTTCGTCTTGCAGTTTTCGTAAATCTTCACGTTCTTTATTCGCGGCTTGTGCAGAACAAAAAAAACGCCGTACCTATTTAACTGAAACTGGTGACGGAAAATTTACGATCGCCTTAATTTTTGACGGATCACTACGTAGTCCATCTTCACCCACTAAATATCCCAAATATTTGATTTGACGCATCATGAAGTGACTCTTGCTCATATTCACGGTTAGACCCGCATCTCTCAATTTCTCGGAAATAATCTTTAGTAAGATCTTCAAATGATGATGGAAAGTTGGCGAAACCACTAACAACAGATCATCTAAATAAACAGATCATCTAAATAAAAGGTATCGAAAAGGCGGTTTTCTCTTTGGAGTCAGATGTTAAGGGTATGTGCCAATACGAGTCCCCTCGCATCGTCATAGGGACAATATTAAACGCATCTTAAAAACTGCACTGTACAGTTAATTCTATGAAACTTAATGTTATGTTCTTGTAAAAAGTTTAAAGCGTTGTGTCCCAAAATGCTGATTGTTGCTGTACATCAATCCTCTTTTGCGAACTCCATTCAGTTTCACAAAGGTCAATCTCGTTAAGTATTAATTTTGCACATTCTTTATGTAGTTTCCGTTTAATCTGAAAATACAATACGTTACGGTTAGAGCGACGCTTTCCCGTTCTAGTTTTGGTGTTTGCCTTGTATGAGTTGATAGACGGCTTTCCCAATCGATGTGACTGACATTTTAAACACACGTCATTGTCGGAGGAATTTAAATTTAACTTTATGGGTTTTGGCGCGTTTAGAGTGAACTGGGCTGATGGTTTTAATTTCCCGAACGCATTGCCCCAAATCAAACAGACATCGCAAAATGGTTTGATGATGCCTGGTTTCCCACATCCGAATTCCAACAGATAATAAATTCGTTCGACTTCCGAATTTTAATCGGTTTCGATGGCCTAATTTCAGAAGTTGATTGGTCGACTGAGAGACTTGGATTTGGAGGTTCTTTGCATTTGTGTTGCTCAGAACTACACAAATTTACACTGGTATTTTTACGTCCATTTGGTGTACTTCACTCACAGGTGGAATAAATCGACGTCTATTGTTATCGAATAGTTTCCGAGGATCATCACCTGATTCAGACCAGACCCACATTCGAATCGTTTACAGGCAATTCGTAGGTCTTCGATAGAATTGTATTGGTGTAGTAACACCTGCGATTTGAGTTCTGCCTGCAGATTCGACTGGATTATTTTCAATAGTTAAAAATCGGTAAACGGTTGCTTTAATCGATAGTTACGGGATTCCATTTCTAGTACATAGTCGTCTATGGAGATGGTTGTTCGACGCCATTGCTGCAACGTTTATCTCTCATTGTTGTCTCCGCCAGGATCCGAGAATCTTAAAATTAAAGCTGGTCCAATTTCTGGCCATGTTACCTCAATATTCTCAATATTCAACCAACCGTTATTAAACGGTTGGTTGTTTAATATCTGTTGTTGAAGTTTCGCGAATGGATCCCAATTTTTAAATCTAGGTTATCCGAGTTCTGGTTTACTGAACGATACGGTAAATGGATTTGGTAATATTGTAGCACCATTATTTAATGTTTTTGGGCTGTGAGGCACCCGGAGTTTTCTTGGCCAGGGCGACATCTCGAGATCCTACATTCTCTAGGACCGCAAGATCTTTCGCGTCAGGAAACGAATGTCGTTTATTTTCTTGACTATGTATGGATAGGCATTTATTATGAGATCCATGTGAATTATCTAGAATACTATCTTCATCTCGGTCTTCTTCCGCCGATGGGTTCGTAAGTAGGAAGTCCTTAAGTGGATGTAGTTCTTCTCCAAACGAATTTTTAGCACGTGTCGCTCTTTGAAATCAATGATTAGTTCTAACCAATGCTTGAGTTAGAAGCGGTAAAGGTGTGTCGATTGTATATTTTTCAGACACTTGGAGAAGTGATGATGCCATATTTGAACATAGTTGAACCTCCCTTAAACCAGCATTAGGACTTACATGCGAAGGGTGCAAAGGGGTTGAAACGCAGGTTCTTTCTCTTCATTTTGCCAACATTTTATTAGTGTGGATACAGCTCCATCTTCATTGGGAGCAATTTGACTTAACTGAAATTCCACAATTAATTCGTTTAGGCATATTACGTTCCATTTGTAATTTTTGATGAATTGCTTTATCCCATCGTTCTTTGACCACTTCGAGTTCAGTTTGTCTTGCTTTGAGCTGAGGTACCGTTTTATTTGCCAAATCCGATTTATTTTATTTACTATACTATGGCGCCACATCCCATTGAGAGAGTTGACAGCCCTATATCTTAGGTCACATAATAAACTGTTTTTCGGATTAATGATTGATTAGTCCTTCGAATACAAGCCAAGTCGCACAGCTACCGGAAGTGGCCTACTGCTGCTGCTTTACATTCCATTCTACAATTACTTTTATGCTGTTCCCATGTGACCACCCAATCCTGTTGAATTAACCTTAATCCTGTTAATTTACCAACCTTCAGTCAAAAATACAACAAAACTATTACAATTGAGTACGTATACATCGGCCAAGTCTAAAACCAAGATGCATACTTTTGGTAACGCTTTGGTCATTATGCCGGCCGCCTATTCATCTGTAGCCACATAATCCAAATTGAAAGTTCCATCCTTATACCTCTTTCTGATGAAATGATATCGCATGTTTATGTGTTTGGTCCTTTTTATGGAATCCTGGTTTTTTGATCCCGATGTCCATTGCCCCCTATGTATTTCATAATGCGTTGTACCGCATTCACGTGCGCTGCCGCAGGCTTCTCTAAGTGTTGACTTGCATACCAACAGCAAAACTGATGTCTGATCGCGTTGCCATACGCGTTGCACGATACTGACAATTGAATTTTCCATCCCGCTTCACAATCGCTAAGATAGGTTTTTAATGAGTGAATCGTACTCTTCGTTCAATGCCATCTCCCAATGGTTGTCATCAAATATGGTTCCTTGCTGATTGCCAACATGGTAACGGGTTCTGCTGTAATGTTCTTTCGATTGCGCAAATGTTCGATTGCACTTCGTTCACCTCTGATTCATTATCTGTCACGTTCGCATTTTCATCGGCCTTCTCATTAGTGTCACTAATATTCAGTGCAGCCACTAATTCTTCCAGAAGAAAATTACGCCATTAGCTATCTCAATTTTGTTCGCCATATGATTCCATAATCGATACGGTTTCGAATGATTATCATATTCGATAAACACACACTTGACTTCCTTTGGATTCAGTTTTTTTGTTTTTGTTTTGGAATGTATATAAACCTCTCGCACCCGAAAATCCGCAAATGATCGATTTTCGCCTTTTTACCGTACCATAACTCAAACGGTGATTTCTAAGGCTGTGTGCTCGTTTCCTTTCGATTCAGTAAATGCACTGCCAAATTTATAGCCTCCGCCCAGAATTTGAAGTCCATCTGCTTCAAATTCGACAATTTAGCGATTTTCACGTTCCAAACCATGCTGCTCCAGCGTATACATATATTTCATCTCATTGAAAAGCGAAGCAAAATAGTTTCCAACGGTACGTCACGAAACATGGTCATAAAAGGCACATGGGGTCTTATGTACAAATTTGCCGCTGACAAATCAAGCCTTCTCAAGTTTTATTTGTCTCCATTTGTCTTCCTAATAGTAGACAAACAATTCGGTTTCCGAGGTAGCATTGACATCGCCGGAGCATTTCATAACCTTACGTGGCCTAGCGTCTCCCTTAAAATATTATGATATTTTCAGAGCTACTTCAGCAATCGATGATGTGTAGCAAATAAAAAGTCACTATCTGCAGAAAAAACAGAGATGCTGCAGCTAAAAGGCAAATTTGACTCTTATTGACCTCCAACAATATAATTATGATACGTATGGGAGTAACTACTGAAAGAAGGTAAGAAGCTTTTCCACTTTCTGGCGAGAGTGTCAAGAGAAGGATGCGGACTGAATCACAAAACACTTGTAATAATTAACAAAGGTGTGATGGAGGCTCAGCTACTTACGTATGCCGCGGCTGGATGGTATGATATAGACCAAACTGACCCACATCAGATCATTAGGAACTGCTCAGAGGAATATTATCAAACAAAAATGATGGATTACATGGATTTAAATTTTAATTTGTGAATATCGAAAAATAGTTGTGGGATTGATTGCTCTAATTATATGTTACTCCTAATCATGTACATGTGTGATTTGTGTCTGTGTATGTGCCTAGGCTTCACGTATGAACTCATATGTTTCTATGTCTGTGTCTGATGTCTGACACACGCAGTGTCTTCTGAGACCGTCCGAAATGCTAAGAATACTCTCAGAGCGCTTAGCCTCTGAACTGAAGCCACTTTTTGCCTATAAGTATCCTTCTCCAACAAGTTAACCCAAATAGGTGGCCCCATAAATCATTATAGATGTAACGAAGTTGGCGAGCATAATTCTGCTGCTTATCCGAGCTCCTCTTGTGTTCGTCATTATCCGTGTTATAGTGCCATATTAACTCTCCTTGCTCGCTCGCTGTAGGCAGTGAGGTGTGTCTTATATGACAATGTGGAATCGATCATTACCCCTAGGCACCTGATGGATGATTGACTAACAATTTGTTGGGCTCCAATCTCTAAGATTACGCTCTCCACTACTTTTCTGCTAGTAATAAGGACATCCTCTGATTTATGTTCTGCTAGTGGCATCCCAGCAGATGTTAACCACTGTTGAATAAGTTTTACCGTCTTATTACAGATCTCCACAATCTCCTCTCTGTGTCTTGCGACAACTACAATCGCGATGTCGTCCGCAAATCCAATCACCCGCGTCCATCACTTGGTATGGGCAGTCGAAGTACATACACCATCGTACATCACATTCCATATTGTAGGACCTAACACTGATCCTTGAGGAACTCCACCAGTCACCGCGTAAGTTTTCGTTCCCTCCTCAGTATCATAAATCAAGATCCTCTCGAACTAGTCTCAGTAGGTACTTCGGTACCTTCATCCGTGTAAGTGCGTTAAATATGCAGCTAAAATTTACCGTATGTTACAATGGCACAGTATTTTTTACTACCACGTAGTCATTGAGAACCGGATATCACCTGGTGTGCCGTATTTACAACCTCTTTAATCGTATCCACTGTTGAGCACGCCTTTCGAAAGCCATACTGATGCTCTGCCAGGTTTCCTGCTCTAACTATAGTCTCTTGTAGCCGGTCACATACAATTCTCTCTAGGGGTTTGCCTTCCGTATAAAACAGGCAGACGGGATGCCAGGAAGACGGCTCGTCTGGTAGTTTGTTTCATTTTGGGAACACCTCCTCAACTAAGCATGCAGTATATACTTCCGTAAATATGTTTGAGTATGCTTTAACCACCGATTTCAACGCAATATTCGGAATGTTATCCAGACCAAGGGCTTTATTGTTATCCACTCTGCCACATGCCTTCAGAACCTCATCCTCAGTAACTGGTGGTACATCATCCTCCTCGTTGCCTAATATTTCTAATAAACAATCGGGTTGCTGCGAGAACAGGCATGTGGGAGCAGTGGCGTAATTGCTTCCGAGTTTTTTCCATCACCAATCGGTAGGGTATACTCCAGGGATCGCGGTCGAAGCACTTTCGCTTACTTAATTTAGTAGCATGCTTGAGCTCCGATCGTGTCTAGCACGCTGGTATCGTCTTCTTGCGTTCAGACACCTTTTATGCAATTCCAAAATTCGTTCCACCAGAATACCAGTTTTCTACGATTATCCACCATCCTTATTGGCATTTCTACATTACAAGCTCTTGTAACATGTCTCATAAGCTGGATGGCTTTGTTATTTCCGATACCGCAGATAGGGTAAGATCTTGTCTAACTATAGTCCTTTGGGGTCCACTATCCACCAGTTCATAAAGACTGACACCAGCTGATCACTATGCATATATAGATTGCTCACCCTCCATGCTACTCCTCTATTGGCAAGACCGCGGCTCATAAACGTTAGGTCAACCATCGAGGTTGCATTTCCTCTATAGAAAGTAAGTGTATTTCCTGTATTCATTAATACGACCGATTAACAGTGCAGCACCTCTGCTACTGGTTTCTCTACTTCCCCATTCGACGCGGCCCATCCATTAAAATCTCCGGCTAATCCGTTAATTGATCGAGAAATGTTTTAAATTCTTCAATTGATGCACTAGGAGGTGCGTAGCAGCTATTGATATGAACGCCGTTCACTTTGGCTCTAACAAACCCGGGTGCAATATGTCCACCAATTTCCTGTAGGTGGTAGGTACCACAAACCCATACAGCAGCTTGATTCGAACTATCTGAAGCCCAACACCGTCTATCAATGTTCCTGTATTGCTCACACACAATTGCAACTTCTGCTTGTACTTTCTGTATGGGTTGCTGCAGCAGGTCCTGGGCAGCCTCACAGTGGTTAAGATTGTCTTGGATTACTTTAATTTCCAACGTTCTATTTGCAGCGCTTTCTGGTAAGCCGGACATCTAACGCTACCAAATACGTTTTTGCTAGTCTTTGGCCATTTCGTCGCATGGCATGCATTTTTATTCTTTATGGCTTGTGTAAGCAAAGTGCCCTTCTTCACCACATCTCCTGCAGAACTTTAGTCAACTCTATTTCTTCCCGGATTCGACAGGAAACCCAGCCTATTCTAACTTTACCCACTTCTAACACTTTCCCAACCATAGTGTTAAGGAAGCTAACAACCTCTGTCTGCGTTCCTCGGTAAGCCTTTGTGAGTGATTTAACAATACACACGTTTCATCCCTTCAAACTGTGCTCCCAGAGCTTCTCTCACCTCTTCAGATGTGGTAACCTCGTCCATGTCTTTGATCACCAGTAGTGCCTCCTCGGTCAAAATTTTAACTGACGCATTGCCCCCGATCGATTTCGCTAGTTGCTCTCGAAATATTGCTGTCTTCGGCTGGTCTCCTGTAGTTTGTAGCTCATACTCTTCAACTAAGAGTATTTAGCATCGGGTCCACCTTAACTTTCCGCAGCAGATCAGCAAATGATATTTCATCACTCTTCTTTATTAGAAGCGCTTGCGGGCGAGCCCGTTTCCTTCGCGGACGTGTTCGTTTTTTTGGCGTTTTTCCCCTTCACTTGCTGCCATTCTTGTCCTGAACCAACTGCAGCATCCTCCAATTATCCGACATAGATGCCGTTGTATTGAGCTTCTTGTTTCCGTCCTCCTTGTTAATAACGGTCTCCGACATTTGAAGTGTTTGCAGGACTTTCTGACGATTACCTTGCGGAGCAGCTTTTGTATTCCTTCTCTAACTTTGCCTACTTTCATCACTCTTAGGTGGCATGGACAACTTCCTTTTACTGGGCTCCACAAGTGGTATATCTTCGTTAGTTGCCCCCGTTCGTAGACAAACTTCCCGTCATTATTGATCGGTGAAGTTTGGCACAGCTTTTCCAAAACGTTCATCTTACTTATAGCTGAGCCATAAAGGAATGGTGCTTATCATCTTCTTTATCTCGCACATTATTCCTCGGTTTTACGAACTCCACCAGTTTCTCAATTTTTTTTCCAAGCCTGGTTAGCTTTATTTCTTTGGTTTCCTCGGGTTAGTGGGTGTTCTATCCCCATGCACGAATTGTAACATTGCATTTGCTGGATCTCGACCGTTGGGAGCCTGCTTGCTGACTCCCTTCAGCCGGTACTGGGTTTCCTACTCCCTGCACCGTAACTGAATTCTCTTCAACTGAACTCATGTTGGATTCTTTTTCAAGGTGCCGCCCCTAGCATTTTATACTTTCTGCCTAGCATTTTATACTTCTACCGCCCCTCCTGCGGTACAGTCGCTAACCGGGAAATCGCTCAATGTGAGACAGACGCTGCAGGAGTTTAAGTCACATAACTCTTAAGTGCACCATTTGCAAGTGACCTATGTGACCCTCCACTGACTTCTGCCTCGACCTTGCTTCCTAGAACCGAGTTCCCATTCGTCGGTACTCCTAATCATGTACATGTGTGTATCTGTGTCTGATGTCTGTGTCTGATGTTTGAAGTCTGGTGTTGGATTCCTGATGTCTGTATCTTTGACTGTGTCTGTATCTGTGTTTAATGTCTGATGTCTGAAGTCTGTGTCTGTATCGAGAATTGCGGATTTCGTAAATAATCGATTTTGTCTAAATTGGGTACGAATTTTAGGAAAGATGAATTTTGACAATGATGGATTTGGTCAAAAGTGGTTTTCTTCTAAAAAGTTGGATTTCAGCAAGAATGGATTTTGAAATGAAGGATAAAGTGGGGCACCCCAACCAACCAATTGTATGGATACATAGCTCAAAAATAAACATTGTGTCGAGCACATGTGCTGGATGTCGATGAGATGGAAACCAGCAAATTAGAATTAGTGAGAAGATATGAATAAGACATGTCAAGCATTCTCAAAATATTGTCAAAAGTTTAGAGATTCAAACAAAATATTTGGAGAGAACGTCAAGTAATCTAAATGTTAAAATTTAATGATTTTTCAATATTGAATTAAACTGTAAATTGGGCATTGGCCGCTGCAACATAAACAGAAAGAGAATATTTTACTCAGATAAGCGTACGCCAGTTTGAAATTTATAGAATTAGTAAAATAAGTTTGGACGAGCTTGGAAAAAAATGTAATTTTTATATAAACTTATCATATGATGTAATGTAACTTACCCCTTAGTTGACATTTAAAAGTTTACAATTATCACCTTACATCCGAAACCTTGCAACGATGTTATTTGCTAGTGCATTGCTTTATCCATTTCCTACATACTGCATTCAAAAGTGATATTCAACCAGATCTTTTAACATTCCTACCATCATAATAAATTATTATGTACAAAGTTTAGATTTCATAAATCTTTTTGTTGCTATTTCTTATAATTTAGAAAGACATGTAGATAGGTTTTCGTTTTATTCCATATTTATTTATTTTTTTATACTTTTTCAATCCATTCATTCGTCATAATATGATTTTTGTAATTAAATCTTATTCGTATTGTTCACCGTTTGTCATTTGGAACTTAAAATTTTAATTTAAAATGCGTACAAATTTTATTTATCTCAATCAGTTTGAAGTCTTGTACCAATCGGTTTACATCTCGGTCCTGAGTTTAATTTATAACGTGTGGATTTAACGTCCTGATCATCATTAATTACTGAGGTCGTTTGGTGGTTAGATGTGTTTAAATAATTTTTAACAAACGTAAGAAATTCTAGCACCATTCGAAATCAGTCTTTGCTGCATGATCACTAATCAACATTCAAAAAATAAAGTGAACACCGAGTGAAATAGTTTTTTTGTTTTTGTTTTTTTTTTGTGAATGCAAAATACATTTTACAACAAATATATTTAGTTTATTTTTTAAATCTTGTTTATTATCTAATATAAAATAAAAATTAAAATAATTAATTAATATGTAGTAGAATTTTTGTATTTTTCTGCGTTGCATAATAATAATAATAATAATAAAATAGATAGTTTAATATTAATAGAATATTAAAATAAAATTAATAATTATTATTTGTGAATAATTAATAAATTAAGATACACGTTCTCTAAAATTTAATAAAAATTAACAGTCACACGATTAAAAACTATAAAATTAAAGTGTAACGAAAAAAAATTTAAATTTCACCCGATAGACGTCTCTATAAAACAGAAAAAAGAATTTATTGTCATATCTTTAATCTATATAATAATTTCCATTGCTTTGCAAACTACACAATTACTAAATATAATATTATATATATATTATAAAATAATTAATTAATAATTAAAAATGTATAAGTTAAAAATATAAAATGATTCTGTAGTGTTTCTACTCGACGATAGATGGTGTTTAACGTAAACGAAGATGTTGGTACAGTATAGTGCAAAAATATTGCGTACACACAATTTAATTGACACGTGGTCTTAAAGTGTCTTTTTTATTCGAAGTATTATTTTCCTGGATTTTTTTCCAGGCCTCACCTAACGCCTTTGCAAAATGATCATCAACCGATAATTCGATTGAATCGCTTGAAATGGTTGTAGTTGTTGTACTCGGCTTAATGTTAACACTATCGCTATTACTATTATTATTGTTATTATTTAATATTTTTGGTGATACAGATGCTGTTCTTATTACAGGAGCAGCCACTGATGATGAATTAATAATATTTGCGATACCATTAGACAATGATGACGTTGTCGATGCATTTGATTGGGTATCCATCATATTTGAAATATCCTCGTCATTATTGTGCTCGTCATGATGTTGTACGTCAATTTCGACGTCATCATCGCCAATATATTCTTGGCCGTCCTCCTCCTCGATATCATCATCTTCTTCATCATTTTCGGCATCACTTGATGCTTCCGACTTTATTTTTGAATTGTCAATTCTTGGACGTGATACATCATCGTCTAATTCATTTGGTTTTTGTTTTTTACTCGATTGGCCATTTTGGGAGAACAGTATCATGTAATTGTCACCGAGTGAACGTCTGAAATGTTCGTCGATGACTGGGTCACACATTGATATTGATTCTGAAATTATATAAATTTACAGGATGTGAATAAGTATTGTAAACTACCTATTCTAAACTTAAATTGTTTGTTATCAATGCCAATGTCAAATCTTATATTTTACTCGGTATGTATCGTTCGCCTAATCACCTAGAGATTCACTAGAATTAATCAACAATAAAATTATTGTTGGTGGATTGAATAATGCAGCTTTTCTGTGCCTCGCATTCCGCATTTTATTTTTCTGTGACACTTTTCTGGCTTTCCTTGGGAATTGTGAAACATATTTCCATCTGACATCAGAGCTAATTGTTCTCTTTGTTCTCTCGCGACTAATTTTAACTTGACACGGTTTGAATGATGACCTATCAAGTTTCAAAAAATCCATCTGTGGCCCTATTCTGGTTTTCCCAGGGAATAGGGAATTGGGAATTAATGACGTTTTTCTAGCAGTTGGGAATTTTTTATTCCCCAAAGTGTATTCTGGCGTTTGGGAAATTTTTTTATTGGGAAAAAATAATTCCATTTTATAGCAGTTTTGACGCTAATTTTTCCCAATTATTTTTTTGGGGAATTGTAATTCGTACCTTTTTGAATTTTGAAACATTATTTTTTCTAATAAATATATATTTAAAAATAAATTAAACTTGTAATTAGGTCGCAATACGTGTTTTAGTTTATAAATATTAACATAAAAAAAAATCCCAAAAAAGTACTCCCTGTCTGCCAGAATACACATTTGGGAACGGGAAATATATATTTGGAAATTAGAGCAATTTGTAATTACAGCAAAAAATTTCCCAATTCCCCGGGAAAACCAGTATAGGGCCACTGGACGATCTTAGATTTAAATTCTGATTGAAAGCCGAAAAACCTAGCGACTAAAAAACCAGATTGGCATAAAGTACACCGAAAAAACAATTCTTCCACCCGAGTAATTGTATTTTCTGCCACCCATTTGTGAGTTGTCAAAGCGTTAACTGCCACCTTCGAAAAACAGGAATCCGACAGACAAAGCCCAGTGAAGCTGCCCTATCAATTGAAATTAAATCTGGTTGTTCTGTCGGCTTCGATCGGAAGCTATTATCAAGACCATTACGCCGTCTAGAAAAGTTCATAACTTTACCTTTAGAAACGTTGAGACAAAGCTTATTGCTGTTGTAGATTAAGCAGATCGCCTTCATTCCGAATTTTGCAAGATTTTCATCATCAGGATAATTCAAAAATTCACTATGTTTGAAGTACTGTTTTACATCATCTATGAATAAAGAGAAATAAATAAGAGAGGTTCAAGATGACTACCTTGCGAGACGCCAGAAAAAATATTTATATCTCTATAGAAAAAATGTTATTTAAAAGCCTTTTTGAGTTCGGTTCGTCAAATATGACAAAATCCACTTTAAAGGCAGGGCATTACACTTGAGCTATACCAGATTGAAATAATTTAGGAATAGCCGATAAAATCGAAATACGACTCTTGCAAATTGGCATAATGAAACTTGATTTCCAAGCGGTATAGCGATGATTTCGGCACGAATCTTTGCCTTGTGCTCGTCAATGGTCTGATCTGGGTGGCCTGTCAATGTCGCCTCTTTTTGATATCAGACGTTCAGGGAATTTTCGTTGCGATTCTCCTTTCTTCAAATGGAGGAATTTTCCTTATTAACGCCGCCAGAGAGTGTGAAATGGGCCTCGTCGGACATCTAAATTTGATTCCAAAAATCGGGTTCAGTGTCAGCATGCGATTCCAAACGACGTAGACGGTCTGTCGGCAATATTCTTTGTGTTAATTGCACTTTATACGGAAACAAATGCTAATCATCCTTCAAAATGCGCCGCAAAGTTGTTCCACTGACGCCAAAATGCTGACCGCGACGATGATACGACACTTTAGGGTTCTGTGTAACGCTCTCTCTAAACGCTTCAACCAGTTCATTGGACCGTTTTGATCGTTTATGAACGGGATGTTACCGATGTTCACTGTCCCGTGCCGAACAAAATTTGACACTAACGAATAGTGTTGTCAGATGGTGCCTGTGGCTACGATATGCACGTTGAGTTAAAACAATTGAATGACTATTTTCATGGTTAAAATTGTACTGAATTGACATTTCAAAAACATTTCTAATCAAACCGATCGGTTGACAAATGTCACAGTTATTCAATGTTTACATATTCACATAAAAGATGGCGCATCCTGTACCTCTAAAGCATAGCTCCAGAAACATTTAGGGTTAATCCTCTAATAAGAAACGGTTTAAAAGTTTAAATTGAGATCTGAGAGCACTAAATATTTCATAATTTACGACGGATGGATTCAATTTGTAAATTTTATGAACTTTAGATTTCCGATGTTTTATGCCAGACAGGTGACGAATAAACCATGTCTCGCGTGCCTACAAAACCACAGGCGAACGAGGAATAAATTGTTCAATTGCCAAGCGTCTAAACTACCTGTTTTATGTCGATCCCAATTAATACATAGTCCAGAAACTCATTTAAAGCATCATAATCTTCCGTCCAGTGGTGTATCAAAAATACTCGCAGAACCTCCAAGATCATGACAAGCAATGATTGTACCATGTAATTCCACTGGTATGAACACCAATGGCTCTACTCTGGTAATTTCCGATGAATGGAAATTTTAAATTTTGCAGCAGCAGTTTTATTCCCTTTTTCTCCAAAGTGTATTCTGACATTATAGCAGTTTCGACGTTTATTATTACATGCCAATTTTAGGAAAGAATTAGCTACAAAAAAATTGCTGCTTTGGTTCTCGATGTTGTTAATCTGTCTTAGTCCGAGTGAACAGATTGAGTCCATCTCGAGGCCTGAGGTACCGTTGAATGGCATAAGATCATCTTAAACAATAATCCATTTTACTTTAGGCAGGTTAAGATCTCCCAAAATTATCACATACTTGAAATCAGCAGCCGCAACTGCTATGGAATAGCAGTCTAGAAATAACTGATGGGATGTAAATAATAACTGCTCATGTTTAACTGCCAAAATCTTCAAGAGTCCGGTATCTGGAAGTACTCTGCAGAACTGCTTGTCAGCCATGTTTCCGCGATACAAATGACATCATACTCATTGTCCAACACCGATAAGTACATTTCATGCCATTTCGAGATCGGCAGTGGCGGTGGCTGGGGTAGATGTTTTTACAACGTCGGAAGCTTGTTGAACGAGTTGGAAATTTTTTGAAAAACTGTACAAATTACTGGATCGAATGCTTTATAAAATAGTCGTTTCTCTTGTGTATTGATTCTAAAGCTAATAAAAATCAGTCTTAGCTCTTTTGAACGATTCTTCTTTAATAAAGATCGGCAATCAAGATCCACTGGATTGCAATGCTCCCCTTTTTACAGATATACCCAACAACTTTCTCATCTGTTATGGAAGGATCCAAATGACTGATGTAAAGATGTCTTATCTTAGGCACGTCAATAGCAACAAGATCGTTATTAACACAAGTTTCAAAAGCTTCTACTATAAGTGTTGGCATAGACGGAGTACGGAGGCGATTCAGCTAAATTGAAGGAATTTTAAAATATTTTTTCAATGATATGTAACACCAACATGTTCGATAATAGAACCATACACGAGCACCTTTACTAATATCAAAATTGTTAACAAACTAACTTAGGCCCTTTTCCAATTACCGACTTATTTCAGACTTATTGACTTATTTGACGCCATCTTGAATAAGTCAGTCAATTTGTTCCAATTCATTGTACCGATTTATTTGTGACGTAATAACAAAAAACAAACGCAATTTCTATTATATGGAAGAAAAAATTTTCTTGACATATTGGTCGTTGCTACTAGATTGGAAAAACAAACTGCATGTACTACTACATTTAGTCAAGACACATCTTTTGAGACATTTCTGTGCAGACATACTTATTCAAATATGTCTCCTCGCGAGGTGACTTATTTGAATAAGTTGGTGTCAACAAATAAGTCGGTAATTGGAAAAGGGCCTTAGAATAAAGATTTTAAGTATTTTGCCTAAAAAAACTCAATGGCTAAAAGCAGTTACAATTTCCAATTTAATTTGTTTATTCTTGTAAGGCTATTCTTGGCTACATTTGCTTCCAATAAGGTTATACAACGCCAACCTAATTGGCAGACTAGACCATCTTACTCGAGAGAAATCCATTAGCACAAGTCTTGTGTTGCTTGTTGTTTGGTTCTGTATCAACTTCAAGTGAAAAGAGTTGATGTTTAATTAGCTTATCCGGCGTCTTAGGATTCGGATACATTTAAAGAGTTCTGTTTTTTGCTTGAGAATAAACAAGACTCAACACTCAGCTTGCAGTATATTGAAGTGCCGACTTCTCAAACCACAGCTTCATAAGAAAGAGCCTATGTACGTGAGGAACACCAAACAGTTTAAGCGAACTTGACAAGAATCACATTATTAAAATAGAGCAATGTCGTACCCTACAGGGTGGGCCATGGCAACACTTTTTGAACCAATTAATTGAAATTTTGACAGCTCGTCAGTGTGATATTCCTCGTCACACAACAATCATATTTTCGCTTGAAAAGCGTTTCGAAATATTGAAAACCTATTTGCAAAGTCAGTGTTGAGTAGCCGGAACATAGAGGGTTGCTTTTCCGGACATATTTGCGCTCTCGGGATTTAGAAATTACAATTTCCCGGGAATTCTCGGGATTCGGGAAAAATAAAAAAAACGTCATGTTAATTATGTTTTATTCGATAAAAAAATAAAATTTCAAGAAATAACTAGAGTCAGAAACATTCAGAAGGGTATGGCATATTTTTTTTTATTAAAGTGTTGAAATTTAATAAGAAAATGCAATTTTTTCAGATTTTTTTTATAATTTTAGTTTATTTATTATTTTAGACAATAAAAGCAAAAAAAATAACAAAACAAAAACAAACAAAAAAGGATTTCTCCTTGAATATTAATTTGAAGATCATAAAACCTACGAACATTCGAATACACGACGGGTTGTAATAAAACTTAATTTTATTTTATTGCTAAGAAAAAACACATGTACATTTTTTATAATAATTTGTTGGGTTCCCTGTATTTTTATAATAGCCTTTAATCGACCTGGCATCGATTCTGATAATTTTTTTGTTGTTTTTGTAGGAGTTTTATGTCATTCCCAACAATAGCTGATTTTAATTGTTTTTTTGTCGTAATGAATGATTTTCTTTCATTTTTCATTTGAGATGCTTCCACAGATTTTCAATTGGATTGAGATCTGGGCTTTGGGGAAGGGGGGGGGGGGGGGGAGTCCCAATCACTTTTGGACACTTGAAAAGACACCACATTCGAACGAACCATGCTTTATGTTTTGAATAATTGGCCTTATAAAAAGGAAAAGTATTTTCTATATCCAGTTTTCGAGCCGATTCTTTTAAATTCTTCTTTAAAATGTCTAAATATTTTTCCTTGTTCATAATCCCATCAAAAAATTTCAAATTTCTAACTCATAGCACCCCAGAACATTTTACTATTTCCACAGTGTTTAAATGTTGGGCATACATTTCTAACATTACACTCTTCACCACGTTTTCTTCAAACTTTTTCTTGACTTTTACCACTTTGAAACAAGATAAATTGACTTTCATTGGCAAAAAACGCATTTTTCCAAAATTCAATACATACTTTCATTCTTATATTTTAAGTCAAAAACTACTCTTCTTTTTATTTTCTTTATTAATAAAAGGTTTTTTCCTCGCTATACGTGAAAAATAACCATTTTTTTTTTAAATTCTTTTAACTGTGATTGGATTTATATTTTTACCATTAAACCTGAAGAGCATTTTAGTTAATTCCACTGCAGTTAACTTAGGATTTTGTCTTATTTTGCGCTTAATGAACTTTTCATCTGATAGTGATATTTTTCTCGGACCTTTTGTGCTGGGTGTATTTTCTATTCGGCCTTATTTAAAATACCGATCACAAATGTTTTGTACTGTTGATTTACAAATGTTAAATAATATCGCGATTTCACTCAATGATTTCCCTTTTCTTCGCTGGAAAATCACTAACGATCTAATATTAACCGACGTACTCTTACCCATTTTGAAAGACTACAATAAATTAAATTTCCGGGTGTGAAATAAAAAAGATATTGAACTGCACTGATTCAATAATAAACAAAAAACCAAAGTGGAGAAAAAATCCGCACTAAAAAATTGTAGGTCAAGTTCCATTGTTTTTATAACTCGTATACAACTGAATGTTCGTAAGTTTTATGATCATCAAATTAATATTCAAGGATAAATCCTTTCTTATTTGTTTTTGTTTTGTTATTTTTTTTGCTTTTATTGTCTAAAATAATAAATAAACTAAGATTATAAAAAAAATCTGAAAAAAATTTCATGTTCTTATTAAATTTCAACACTTTAATAAAAAAGATATGCCGTACCCATCTGAATGTTTCTGACTGTAAGTACTCGAGCACTTCTACATATTCATGTTAAAATTATAAATCTCAATTTTCCGAGGAATAGCTTTTAAGGAAGCATAACGCATTTAGTGATTTTCTACTTAATCCAAATCTTCTCTTAGTACAAAAATTAGATTAATTCGAAAAAACTCTTTCGCACTCGGTGAAAGTTGGTTGAGGACATTTCTATCTGTATTGATGGTTTTTCAATTAATAGCTCCTCGAAGTAAATCAGGTTTACTTTTAAGCGAAGCCCTTATGGCGTCTTTCAATTTTTTGGGTTCGAGCTGACAATGGTTGAGTTTAAATCATTGTAACACTTACGATTTCAATTTGAGAATTTAAATCTATCTTTATCATATTCTAATTTTATATTTGTTTGGAGAGGCGAATTTTTCACTGGTGAACGTTTAAAGATTTTTATTATCCTGCAAACGCGGCTTAACGCTAATTGAATGTCAGAACGAAACTCCCCATTAACATGTATATGATCATCGTCATCATAATTTTTAAAAACAAAAGTCAGCGAAGCCGCGGCTTGTTAGACGGGTGCGGCGTTTAGCGGAAAAACAGGGTACTGTCGAGGATTTTTTAGGCAGGGGCCATCATCATTATTGTTATTTTCAGTTTTTTAATACAAATATTATGAATGTTCGATGCGCATGTCTGATGATCACTTACAACTTATAATGCCCGTACATAAGATATAGCCTGTTTTTGTTTTCACTATTTTCAATTTTTGAAAAATGATTCCAAATCTCAGCCATTTTTGGTTAACTGTTCGCTGGTTGAAACAAAAAATAAATAAAAACTGACGGCTTTTGAAAACACATATAAATACATAATATAATACGGGACCATAAAATCACACCACACGTCACACGATTTTCAAACTAAAGCTGTGTTTCTTATTTAAATCCGTAGATCGAGCATATTTGGAAATCTGAAATTAGATCGATCTGGTCGATGAATGAAATAAGAAACAGTACATCGATTTTGTCTCGAAATGTGTGAAACGAAATGAGTGTAACCGGAAAGATATATAGTAGTAGCATTTGCGTTTGTGTTATTTTCGTGCGTATGATTGTTTTACTGAACATACAAGTTACGTGTCATTCTTTATTTGTTTATTCATATTAACCCTTTGAGTGCCAACATGATTTCGGCTAGTGTATTGAGGGGCACGATCGTACTTCTTGGCACTCAAAGGGTTAACCATTGTAAATTTATTTAAAAAAAATTTACAAATAATAATACATATAAAACTAATTTATGATAAAAAAAATAAAATATAAAATATATTAGCATGTTAAATTATGACACTCCACAACTCGAGAGCAGACGTTATGTGCTGAGAAAAGGAAATAAGTGCACCATAACAATTAAACAGATTCGCCTGGATCGCGTTATTTTGGTTTTGAACCTCATACAAATGACACAAATACGAACAAAAGAAAAATACAAATACAGATATAATTGTGTATTATACACAGTGTACGTATTCGCTAGGGGTTTAGATATGGAGTGTTGCGTCAACGCAACATTGGGCAAACGACCAATACAAAACGAAAATTATTGATCATTAAAACAAAAAATATAATATTCCACGAATTCACGACGAATGAATAAAATAATTGCCAAACTAATTGAAGATGATAGTCTGCGGAACAATTGTTGTACAATGGTAAATCGCATGTTGAGCATTTGTAAATAGTTTGCGATTTACAATGTCGAAATCTTAACCTTTTTGCAGTTTTAACACACGTGTCCTTTAGGCAGAAAATCACTTTTTTTATTGTTCTGCCTTTGGAGGCTAATTTCTCATACCGAGTAAGAAGGAATGTTGCTAATTGCCGCCTAAACACTAGTTGGTCTATTTTGAAATTATACGATTTGACTAAAGTTTAGGCGTTGGCTGCAGCTAGGTTCAACATCCATAAAATCACTGGCATATAGAACCCTCGGATACACATTCGATAATTTGAAATATGGTTATCTTTATTATTTGGTCAACTCCACCCATATATTTTAACTACAAATAGTTGTGAAACGTCAACTTTCTTTTACGCTGCATGAACATAACGTCTTGCCCTACCTACTGGATTGACTCCAAAACAATTTGATAATAGAGATACTGTTTGACTATTGTTCCAGCGTGTTAAAACTAATTCGTTCTCGATGACAACCTGGTTCTCAAAATATCCTCTTACTTTTTTATTTATGACTTTTTTATGTGTCATTTTTATATTTTTAAGCCTATTTTCCCTCAAAGTTCCATTTCCCGTCCGAATTCTGTGAACATTTTTAGTACTGTAGTAATTATGACAAAGTTAAGCAACCAAACTATTACAGGAAACTCTTGTTAAAATTTTGACATGTATGTAATAATTTTCCTGAGCATTTTCTATACATATCACTGTGCCCACGAATTTTTTTACAGAAATGTCAAAATTATTACAAGAGGTTGCTGTAATAATTTGGTTACATCCAGAATTCTGTCATAATGATTACAGTACTAAAAATTATCACAAAATTCGGGCGGGACCATACACGATAAATTTAGTACTTTTTTTTAGTACTTTTTTATTTTGTTTTTATTTTTTTTCTAATAAAAATGTTTTGTTTCCTTTATTTTCAATATTTTTTTTTTATTGATAACTATGCGATCTGTTTTGGGGCTCAAGACTCACCCTGCTCTTCCGCGGTTATGCTTTTTACGTCCGTACTTTGCGCCCCGGCCAACTCGAGGACGTATGGCTATAGGACCGGTTTAACTGCACATTGCAAGCTCCATGCCAGCCTATACTGGCATGAAAGGTAGTTCGACCCATGGGTTTTCCACACCGACAGGGGGTCATAGATGTGTTACATTTCACCACTGATCGTAATTTGTTGATGAAATTTCATATTGCATCCTGCCCTTATAGGAATTCGAACTCGGTACCTTCCGATCCAAATTGCTTTTATTTATAATAGACATAAAATTTAAAAATACCGAGGATAAATGTAAAACTTCCCGGGATTCGAGATTGGAGTTTTCTAGCCGAAGAAACATCTAGCTGGAACCATGTGGAATTTAAAAATAATAATGGGTTGTGAAAGAGCGCCAAGCGGAACCACTCTAGTAAAATTTGTGAAGAAAGTTCGTGAGAAAAGCTTTCTATTGCCCGAGAATATTGCAGCTGTGGTCCATAGTGTAGGAGAGAATCCATCGACCGCAGCTCGAAGCCGATCGCAGAAGCTGGTCATTAGTCGCACCAGCCTGAGGAGATTACTGCACAAAGACCTCGGATTATTCGCCTACAAGGTCCAGGTGATTCAGCAGTTGAAAGCAAATGACCGTCACCTCCATAATGACATCGATTTTGGTCGAAAAATCATCTTTTCAGACGAAGCGTATTTCCATCTCGGGCGCTATGTAAACAAGCAGAACTACCGCATTAGGGGTTCGGAACAAGTCGTGACTGTTTGTAGTAAATTTTGGTGTGGTGGCATAATTAGCTCATTTTGCTTGGAAAACGCGGCTAGAAACCTTAAAACCTTCAATGGCAACCGGTACAGAGCTACGGTGACCAACTTTTTATGGCCTCATATCGACACTATGAATGTCAACAGCATTTGGTTTCAACAAGATTGCGCCACATGACGTACAAATCAAACAATAATCGATCTCCTCCGCGCCAAATTTGACAATCGAATAATCAACCGTTTTGGAGAGACAATTGGCGTGCGCGGAGCTGGGATTTGACGTCGTTGGACGTTTTTCTATGGGGTTTTGTTAATGATAGATGTTATGCGGATAATAAAGACACAACTCCAGCTTCCACATGAACGAAATTGTTTTTCATTCTTAAACCGGAGACTCCAAACTACATAATAAAAAAAAAATTAAATTGCCCACCCTTTATAAAGGGAGACTTCTATTACAAATGGAAATTGATATTTACACTTTTGTAAGGTAAACATAATTTAATAAGTTTGACATTGACTACAAAATGCTTAGCGCAAATGAAACACCGAAACTCACCTTTCTCACATTTAACCCCCTTCGCATCTCTTTTCGGCGCCTGCGTAATAACACTCGGCCTCGGGCTAACACTATCACTACTACTACTACTGCTGCTGCTACTATGATTTAAATTTGGATTACTCCCGCAACTCGTAAAATCATTCCTATTAATACTGTTACTGACGCAGCTGGCATAAATTGAGCCGGGCAATGGAGCCCGATATGGTGGCGGTGGTGATCGTGGTTTCACCGTTAGTGACATATCGAGCGGTGCCAAGTCGACATCATTCGCCGAACTACTCAAACGCAAACAATTCGCGAACGGTAATGATGTTGGTGTTGTTGGTTGGGGTGGTTGTTGCAATTGTGCGGATTGATGATATTCGGGCGATGTACGTAGTCGACGATCGCGACGCCATTTTGTTGTTGGTAATTCTTTGCTTGCTAGTTTTGTATCTGTAAGTATATAAACATAAATAATTTTATTCTACGAATGTGTTGCAACATTACGCGCTAATTTTATTATTCGGTTGATTATGAGGAACGCGATTATGTAAAAAAAAAAAAAAAACAAAGGCTATTATTAATGATAACGAATCTTACCCCGAGGAATATTAATTACTTTCGCTGTATTAAAGACGGAACTAAAAATACATCATTAACATAAATTGTAATGCTTTGTGTACGTCGTAAATAGTTTTTGAAATAAAAGAACACGAGGAAGTTAAGAAATTCCAATATTCCACGTGTATAGCATATCGCACCGTATATATACACGAACGGGACCATTGAACTATATATTTTATTCGTGTGCAGAATGATAATGATTTAGAGTGGTCATTAGCGCCGGATGATAAAATCCAATGGACACGGAAGTCGATATGTGATCATGTTATTAACAAAAAAAAAAAAATTGTTTGTTTGTCGTTTGGTAAATAAAATATTTGGGATTCACGGTTTTCTGTTTGATTTGCTGGGTTCATGAATATTTTAGAGTCAATATTTTAATCTACCGCTTCGGATCAATTCAAATTGTTGTTTATGTTGTGCAAGTGCATAATGTATTTCCCCCATTACGTTATCGTTAATTTATTTGGCGGATTTTCCAGTTTTTGTTAGGTAAACTTGCGGATCTACATATTTAGTACTAGTGTGACGCGTAGCACAGTTAAATTTTTCTTATGGTTAATTTAATGTGTACAACGTGCGATATTCATTTTGGTTTTGTGTAATTTGGAAGTATTCCAATTTTCATTGAACTTGACTGAACGATACTGATGCCACTTGTAGTTTCTACAACTTAAAAATATAATTCTCGATTATTTGGAATTGTGAGTCATTTGAATGAATCACAATTTAGCTCGCACCATTTTAAACTAAAACTTGGGAAAGCAAGGCCAAGCAAGCAATTGCGGCCAAATTTTGGGTTCTAAATTTTATAATTTTTTTTATAAAAAATAAATTTGGTACAATATAAGTTTACATGAGCGTCATTTACAATCATTTCGTCTAATATGTATAAAGCAAATACACATACTGACTGTGGTTTGTCTACCACAAATTATTATTTACATAAAACATAACAAAAAATTGAAGGACAACACTTCACAATAATGAATCATTCTCAAATTTCATCTCAATGATTATTGTTGTTGCTAAACAATTTGGCGTAAATCATCGCTGGCATGCTGCAATCCAAAATAAACTCATTTATTCTTGAGGTTTGATTTATTTGAATCCGCTAAAGTAAAATTTATTCCAATTCACCAAAATATAAATCTTTATGAGTTTTTAAGATAAAAACAGAAAATTGTTGTGTAAACCTTGTAAGATTTTTTGTCTCTAGTTTACACGTTCCTATTCAGAATCATTTTTTTCTACTGTTCCAAGGCTTTGTTTGATATTGAATGTTGAAGGGAGAGTAGAGAGCTTTAAGCTGCAAAGTCGAATTATACAGAACCTAAACAAATTCGTCGTCCTGTGACTCCTGAAAGAAATCAGCCAAATTTGAATTTGAGCAAGTTCGAAGTTTCTACGTTTTCTCATTATTCGGTGCGATTTCGTTACCAAAATTCACGAATTGTTCAAGTTCCTTAAAAGTAATCAAAATATTAATCAGCTGTTGGAATAACACAAATAACTCTGTTTACAACTGTTTAAATCCAATTCTTTTAATTCATCGATTTCTCAACTTAGGTAGAGATTGTTGATTATTCAGTACCTAACAGTTTCTAATCTAATCTTTTAAGGTAGTAGCCTAATTTGGACCTGTGATCGCCCTATAAGGCAATCCATACAGGCTTCGTAGAATTAGCGTCGAATGTAGGCTTCCAAGTGTTCAATAGTCTTTGGCCTATCAGCATACCTCCAAAGAAAATAGTCCAGCGGTGTTAAATTACAAGAGCGCGGTGGCCAGTTGACAGATCCATTTCTCGATATTAATCGTTTAATCCAATTAATCCAATCATCCTCGTCCGATTGAGTTACAAAAAAATTAATAATCATGTCTGTAGATCGGTGTCCGTTGGCTCTAATGTTTTCACCAGCATCATTTTTGAAGATATATGGTCCGATGATTGCGTCGGCCCATAAAATACACCAAACGGTAATTTTTTTTGTGGATGTAATGGTTTTTCAACAATGGCTCGTGGATCATCTTCACTCTAATTCTTCTTGTTGACATAGCCATTCAATCAAAAATGCCATCCATCACTGGAGAAAATTTTGTATGGAAAGTTTGCATCGATGTCAATACAGGTTTCGGCCCATTCACCGAATTGGCGGTGCGAACGATGGTCGCATGGTTTTAATTCCTGCACAAGTTGAATGTTGTAAGGATATAAACCGAAATCGTTACAACCGTTACAAACTATCAACCGAAACCGTTAAAATACGGAAAGTAACTCTACTGGGATATTCCCGAAATATTCATACAATAATTTTCCAACTTTTGTTTTACCAACACTAAATCACAACAACAAATAATTCCCAGAATTACTGCTACAAGCAGGCTTACCGGTATAAAATGAAACACCTCACAAGCTGGAAACAGATAGAGCAGATTGTCCTTAAAATAGCACATCGGTATATCATTTGGCATTTAAAATTCAATCAGCATTACTGGCCTTGAACGAATTGAACCCCGGTAGCAACAGCACGAGCATCGATGAAAATGTACAAAAAGAAAGCAATTCGCCAAAGCAGTAATTGTCTCAAAAATTTGTTTTTAACCCAGAAGCGAAGCGCTTAACGGTTTAGTTTCGCTTTTGTACCTGACAACAGAACTCGCCTCTAGAAACAGGCTTAATATTTTTGAAAAAGCTATCCAGTGACATCAAACTAGACTCCCTGAGGGTGGGGCGGGGGCATATTTAGAATTTTAACGAGAAACCCTTTTTTAATTGTAGATTCCGATTTGGCGCTTCAAAGTACGTAAGTTTTGTAGGTCAAAAAGTTGGGATGTTGCTAGTTGTTGCATGCTTTTACATTACATTTGATCATGTTGCTTCATAAGTTTTATCTTATTTAGCGTTTGGTCGTTACGGCGATACGTAGTAACTTTATGTAGTGCTAGAAAATAAAACAAAATTATCCTTGCACAATCATTTTAACTTGACGAATTTTTGTGTAATTCAGTGGACTTAAGTGGAGATCACGTTAAAATTTATGTTAGCGCGAGCTGAATTCTGAGCTTAACACTTTCGTCACTCAACGTCATGATTGTGACACCCTAGTTTAAGGATAAACTTATGTCACTTATACCGGCACAGTGGTTAAAGCTTCGGCACTTCGACCGGGAGGTACTGGGTTCGAATCCCATCAGAGCCTAGATGCAAGTCGAATTTTCATCATAATAGGGATAGAAGTTAGCCATTTCTTAACAGGTTTTGTTGATATTCGATACATGCGATGGAAATGGGATTCTAAAATGAATTTTCTATAAAGCGGTCAATAAAGATGGAACTAGGCCATTTCTAAACCGATTTTGTTGAAATTCTACACGTGCGATGGAAATGGATTTCTAAAGTGATTTTTTGATAAAGCTTTGAAACATGGTCATTGCTATGGAACTAGGACTATAACCGATTTAGTTGAAATTCGACATGTGGGTCCTAAATTTGATTTACAAAATGGGTTTTTGATAAAGTTCTAGAATAAGGCGGATAGAGATGAAACCTGGCCATTTCTTAACCGATTATGTCAAAAATCGACATGTGGGATCTAAATGAGATTTTAAAATGATGTTTGATAAAACTCTGGAATATTGTCATTAGGGTATGGAACTAGGCCATTTTTTAATTGATTATTTTGAAATTCGTCACGTGCGATGGAAATGGGGTTCTTAAATGATTTTTCCATAAAACTGTGGAATATGGTCAATAGAGATGGCATTTGGCCATTTGTTAACCGATTATGTTTAAATTTGACATGATCTAAATGGGATTTTAAAATGATTTTTTCATAAAGCTCTGCTTTCTAGACAAAAAGGGCGATATATTTCAGAACTTAGTCAAAAAATCATCTGAGAGTCTTATTTCCATCACATGTCGAATTTTATCATAATCTGAGCTTTAGCAAAAAATCATTTTAGAATCTCATTTAGACCTTACTTGTAGAGTTTTAACATAATCAGTAAAAAAATGGCCAAGTTCCATCAATATCGTCCGTATTCTAGAACTATATCAAAAAATTAGCTTTGAATTCGAATCATTCACTTAGAATAAAACTAGTAAAACTGCTCCTTTATTCCCGACTTGTTTTTGAACCCCGCTCTCCTGGAATTTTTTTATAAAGGCCCTCGAAGGGCTAAACGGAGAGGGAGTAGCGATGCGACTTCCCGAGTGATATCAAAGGGCTGAATGCCGAAGGATCGAATAGCAAAATTACGAACGGCTGAACGTGTTGAAGGGCCAATTGTGTTATGGGGTTACTTTTCGTTTTTGGAAATATAATTTTTTTAATTTGTTTTAAAGAATATTTCATATATATTTTTTTTCAAATAGTAATGAATTTGCTCGATAAAATTATCCGTCGCCAAAATGTATCACAAACTGGATACGTAGAGTTTTGACATTTAAATCAATTATATTCGAAAACAAATAGCAGAGTCACAAAAGTCAATAAGAAATAAAACATTATTAAATGTTAAACCACTTATTATTTTATTTTATTTGTATTTTATAAGGACGTTGTTCTCCATTTAAATATACTACGCATTTATTATTTATTTATTATTAAAACCATCAAAAACTACAAATTCTACTAATTCTAGAGCGGGTGTTAACATATGGCACTGTATTTGTGACACTGAATTTGACAAAAAAAGGGGGCTCAGTTTTTTTCGACTCCGATAAAATAGCACCGACTCTACGAAACCGACACCCGCCTCCGGCTTCGCAGCCTTAGAAAAAGCACTAGAAAAAAACAGTAAATTGTTGTGCAAGATATCTTATTGTTATGTTAAAATATTATTAGTCCGGCCAGCCCGGATTAATAAAAAATATTTTTTTCAAAATCAAAACTTTAGAACTAGAAGAAAAGAAAACCTGGATTTTGAAAATCGGTATTTTGAAACCGGGATTTTGAAAACCGGGATTTCGTAGTACACCCATGTTTATTTATATCGAGAAAGAGACGTTATCAAACGAACACAGACATAATAATGGTGTAGTCAAAGAACTTATGAAGGGGTATTTGGGTAAGGGTCATACACTCTACCTGAATAACTAATATTGCAGTGTCGACTTGTCAGAATTTTTAGTTAGTCATCAAACAAATATGTGTCAACTTTACGTATAAACAGGGAGCGTAACCCGCCAATAGGGAGTGTAACCCGCAAAACGTAAACTGAAAGCAAGTGAAATTTCATGACGGCAAAACCCAAAAAATATTATTGCCTTGAAGTGGAAAGCAAAACGTTTTTTGATTTGACTGGCGAGCTCAATACAAAATGCCTTGGATATTTTTAATCGAAAGGCGACAAGATTTTTAGATTATATTTTCATACTAAATGTCAAAAAACAAAGTTTGTTTGAATTGGCTGTCGGTAATATAATACATACTACCAATATATATTTTTATTTATTTTTTACTATGTTATTTTTATATTTTTCTTTATTTGCATGAAGATATGCTTTAATGCGGTATGATACGTACGGGTTGGAAAATATTCCTCGATACTATTAATTAAATTAATTAAAAAACCTTTCGGAAGTTGATATCGTCCCTGGAATCTTTAGGATTAAATATTACGTTAATTAAATATATAAATAAAGTTTATAAGATTAATTATTAACTGCCTTGTACCATCGATGTCAAAAGGGTGTAAACCATCTCTAAGATGAGAAAGGATAATTCTCATATTGTTTTTTTTATCAAAAACAATAGCAATGGACAAATTGTCTTATTAAAATATCACTAAAATCTAAAAAAACATTGAACACAACACTAAACCGCAAACTGACACAAATAATTTTTTATACACAAAATAACATTTTGACAGCTAAATCCGTAGTTGCTCAATTTTGTCGATTTGTGCATAATCGCTATAAAACTGTCGGCCGAAACTAAAAGGCGAGAAATCATCAAACGTAAACTCACTTCTCGCCTTTTGTGCTAAATCCCATTCCTGATCGAATAATTTGTTCTAAAATCGGGTTTCACCGTAGTAAGCGGTGTACCTTAAGTTTGGCACACAGCCTTAGACAACTTTCCGCTTAACAACGGTTAGAAGGCCATTAAGTCAACCAATAATGAGATATTTCAGACGTGGTAGAGTCGCAAGATATGTCACCAATGTAGCAAAACTGGTAAGAACTGCGACCAAATGAGTTTGTTGTGTTTGTTAAACCCATGAAGGCGGAGGAGATTGGATCCATGCTTTAGAATGTGGCACACATACATTTTCGAAATTTGTTTTATTTTTTATTTTGTTATATGTATGTACTACGCTTTGTTTTTAAATTTAGGATGTAATATTTAAGAAATATAACCAAAGAAAATATACAACAAGAAAGTGATTTTGCTCGACAGAAATATACCAACAAAAAATCGTTCCCGATTTTCTGATTTTTTGTTTGTAACTTTCGGAGAACGAAATGGTCCCTATAATCATGCATTTATCGTTCT
The DNA here is from genome assembly GCA_932526605.1 of Nephrotoma flavescens. NCBI lineage: Eukaryota > Metazoa > Arthropoda > Insecta > Diptera > Tipulidae > Nephrotoma > Nephrotoma flavescens. The sequence goes on along the minus strand of OW052221.1, from coordinate 269,526,433 downwards.
AACATTCGTTTTATAAACACAGCTTCGGCCATGATACAAACAATTTCTCTATCAGATAGGTTTAATAGAAAGCGGTTGTCGCTACTATTTATGTTTTGGTAAAAACACTTTTTCAATACACATTTAAAAGTTTCCTAGCTGCTACCAGGTTAACACAATTGTAGTTCAGGTATATCTCCGATATATATTACATTTTATTTTATTCTCTCTTTGTCTGTTTCAAGTGTTTTAATGTGTTTGAGAATACAAGCTATTGAGCCTTCTGCACAGAGAAATTTTTGTATCATGATATATCTTCGAAAGTGACAAACAAAAAGTCAGAAAATCAAAAACGATTATCTAGTATGTTTGTTGTAACACAACAAAGAGTTATGTAACACATATGTGTAGCCTATTCTGTACAATTTGTTTTCTAAATGTTATTACCGGCCGCAGCCAATGCTGCAGTCAATTTAAACAAATTTGCACATTACCATTCAGTGACCTGGCCAATCTTCCTGAAAATGTAATATATTGAAAATAGATTGGTGCCTTTGATTCTCGATTAATGTATACATGTATTTGTATAGCTCGCTTCTTAAGCTGTTTACCTTTTTCATTATAGGTATACATGTAACATTTGAACCCCATATCGCCGAAATTTTCCATTCTGTTGTTTTTACCAAACCAATCCAGAAATGGTGTTACTGTTAGGCATTCTTTTTCGTTCATTAGACAGTTAAAACGCACCGTCATTATGCGAACTAAATGTTCAAAACTTTTTAGCAAAGAAGACCATCTTTAAAAATTTAATGTTGGATGATGTGTGTAGATTTTTTTATCACGTAGTCTAGAAAAAAAAATCGCGTGTACCGCATTGAAAATTCGTAACAATGTATACCACCATTTAATGTTTAAGATGTGTTACACAACTACTTGTATAAATTCGATCAACATTTTTTTTTAACATTTATGAAATGATCATCCAATTTACACGTTCAATATAATATAATATATGATGTATAATATGTTGCCTGCATATACCACGACGTTTGCGTAGGAGTAGCGTTAAAATCTTTTCGAAATCCCATAAATAATGTTTCGCGTTTTTTGTCTTCGACATACGTATAATACTACACGTACCATAGTACAATGTATGTAATATCTCTTCCTCTTCCCAATGTGCTCTAAGAAATTTAACTTATTTAACCAATGCATTAGATTATTTTGTTGTTGTTATTATTTTCTATAGTGTTGTTAGATTTTATTTATCTATTTAATAATTGAAACTAAATAAATAAAACAAAAAACTTGTTTTTTTATTAAATAAAAATTTGCATTATTATGATTCATTCGAAATTTTTTTTTTTGTATTATAAATTATTCATTGAAAAATTATTTTTATTTATTTATTTCTTGTATATAGTTTATTATGTTTAATGCCTTTTCAATGCCATGGCGTAATATATATTTTTATATAAGAAATACATTGTTATACCTAAGAAATGTGAATTTGTGGTTTATGTCTTGCGTTCTGGTTAGTGTTTCGTTGATTTGTAATCGGCGATAATAAAAAGTGAAGTTGATGTCAAAACATTTTCAGCTTGATAGTTTTATACTGGTGGTGATTAATCATATGGTTAGTATAATTTTTTTATTATAACTAGATGACCCATCCTTCGATTTGCTTGAATGTTTAATTGGCCAAGCTATTGTTTTGATCGTGAACTTCAATACTTCAATTGCCAGGTATATAGAAGTGAGATTACCAAGTCTTGCTTCATTTCGAAGTGATAAAATTATTTATAAATTTTAAATTTAAAGATTCGGTCTTCTCATCAGGCAAATATATGAGGTACTGACATCACATCAGCATATGATAAATCACATGGACCCTCACTTGCTCATAACACCAAAAACATATTACAGGTACAGTAAATATTTTGCGTCCATCACACAGGCTTTTCTAATCACGATCATGATAGCGTTTAAAATCAAGCACACATCGTCTTCCCGTGATACAAACACAAATCCAATTTGAAGTATTGAAGTTCATTTGTTGGTATCACGAAAAATACAAAAACACTTTAGATATTTTGTTGAAGGGTGGACTCTACCATTTACACCGTGCATAAACAACTGACTAGGGCCAAAACTGAACATATTCCTACGCAAGCATACCTCCTGAATTGTATTAGTCAATTTACCACTGATACATAATATTTCACATCTTGGTTCCGTGCTACTCGTAAGTTGATTACTGCTCGATACTTCTGGAACAGTAAAAACAAGAATGTTGGCGAATGGACGCAATCCTGATTATCCTGACTAGCCCGGTTTGAAATTCGTCCTGGTAGATTCGAACATATTCACTTGGGTATAGTCGTTCTCTTCCCCCTTCCAATAATTATATTTATCATTTAACCTGTGTTGATCGACTCACACGATGTTCAACAGAACACGAAAATTAGTTCGCATCAACTTTTAACTACTTTCCATACACACGTCTTTCCAACTGTAGGGAGGGTGATGTAGGGCATTTCAAATCAATTTCGAATTATTTACAACATTTTTACGACGAAATTTGAAAATACCAACTTATTTTAGAAAAACGGCATCTCGACAAAATAAAGCGAAAATATTCCGTTTTTGATCGCTACCGCTTCCCATTTTTCTGTAACGAAGTCAAATCGCTACCGCTTCCCATGTTTTTGATCGCTACCGCTTCCCATTTTTCTGTAACACAATTAATTTTTTGCATTGTGAAAAATAAAATTTTTAATTGGCCGAGGTCCCAGAAACCTTTCATAAATCCAACAAACATCAATTCTCATTTTTGAATAATCTTGTCAAAAGAGTCTGTTAGGAATTTAAATGTTAGGTATTTTTTTTTAGTAAAATTTTAAAAGGTGTTGTTACTATTTTTTTCTAAGACACAATGGTTCTTACATGCAATTTTTTTCTTATTAAAGTGTAACTTCCTTAAACCTGTGCACTAATTGCCTAATTTCTTTAAAAATATTGCTATAATATATAAAATTTTCTCGTGAAATTAAATTAAAAATTATATTACAATCACTGTCAGCTACAGTTCAGAATAGAAACTGTCGACATAAATTTAATGATTTATCAAGCAGTACTGCCTGGTTCTACTAATTTATTGCTTAAACCAGCACACCTAGAATACTAATTACCTCATTGATGTAAAATTTTTGCTAAATGACGTCATAGATGGTAGTATAGTCATTTAATGGAAATGTTTTTATTTGTAATTTTTAATCTTTGTATTCGTGAAACGATATTCATGGTGAAGAAAGTTGTTGTTAAGAAATAATTTATTTAATTATTGCTAAAATTAGCATGGATGAAATCTTACATTAAACATAGAACCTAATTTCGTAAATGTCGAAGCAGTGAATAATTTTTTTTCTTTACCTCAGAAAGTCATATAAGATCCACTCAGATGTGTGTCACATATAATTTATCATAAACTTGTCACACAAGATTCGTCTATGACTTGTCCCATATGAGTCATCTCAGATATGTCATAAACAATTCATCTTAAACTCTCAAAATTAGTCTCATTTTCTGAAAAATGTCTATGTGTATTGTTTGTCGTTGATGGATCATAAGAGTGTCGTCAAAGATTTTCATGCAGTAAAATTTTATCTATCATGTTACTTAAACATACGTTACGTTTTCATAAGTGAAAGATTTTAAGTTTAATGAACGCTCTTGGGGTCTTAATGAGCTTAGGGCTAGTGCATTCGAGAACTATTCAAGACACATTGTAACGTAGTTTGTTTAGTCCGAAAATTCAATTTAAGGTAGTGTAATTAAAATTAGTTGTAATTTAAACAATTAATCAAATTTTTTACTCAGGCTTAAGGAGCAGTGCGAATTAATAATTAAGATAGTTGTTAAAACAGTACAGAACATATTTAATCACTACCATGCTGCTGGACAGTAAAAATTACGCCAAAAATAATAAATAAAATTGTAAATTACGAATTACAATTTCTGACATTTCAAATTTCGCTCATTTCACCATTTCGTGCAGACCTCGGATGTAGCCTCTTTTCCAACATATGGGTTATTGAGAATTCATAAGGATGATTTATAATTATTATAAGGACAAAAGTGAAATTTAACATAATTTTTGTTTAATTTTGAGATAAAAGTGAGGGGGGTGGTACACTCGTCAGTCACGAAATTTTGTTGAGGGTGGCTCGCTGATGGTATGGGGAGCGTTTTGTTACACAGAACGTGGAGTCCAATTTGTTTTGTATCAACTAAAATGAATACTGCCAAGTATGTAAATCTGTTGGAAGATGATTTAGTTGATTTTGGGGATAATACGCTTGGTCAACATTGTGGATTCCAGCAAGACAATGCTGCAACACATTCAGCTCGACATAAAAAATATTTTTTGCAGAACGTGGTATTAATGTTTTACAATGACCTGCAATTAGTCCAGGACTTAATCCAATGGAAAACGTTTGAAATTAATTTATTAATAAACTACAAAATGTAGCAATTACAAAATGTTGCAAGTACCAAATCTTGCGGATATCCATTTGTACCACTAATTCCTTCCCTTCCCACTCTTAATTTCATATATTCATAAAAAAATATTAAATTTGATTTATTTTTAAATCAAATTTAATATTGTTTGATTAAAAGTTATTTTACCACCGATTACGGAATACAATTTTAAATTTTAGTTCATTTATATTTCAATCGTCTTCAAAGTTTGACATTCCGAAAATTACCTAGCAGAGACACTTTTGTTTTAGTTCTAAAAATATCCGTGTACAAAATAGTGTAACATGAAAATAATAAAGTTTTTTACATATAAAAATAGTGTTTTACTTCAGCATTATGTGTTGTGTAATTTTTCAGATGGAAAATTTTATGTTGTGCAAAACGTTGCCCGTGTTGCACGGCAACAAAGGCAAATTGGCCAAAAGCTACGAATATTATCAGAATTTAGTAGTTACAAAGTAATTAAAACCAACTATCCGGTGACACCAAATCGATCAACCACCCTCTGAGGGGGGCAAACTTTAAAACTTAAATGGGAATCATTATTGTTTTTTTGCAGATTTTTTTATTACAGTTTTGTTCAAAACATTTTTTGATACGTTATGCCCGTAGAAGATGTCGCTGTAATGATAAAACTTTTTTATTTAAGTTATATTTTTTTGATCTGCAGATGGAAATTGTTTGATGCAAATATTTATGAAACAAAGTTAAATAGGTTAATTATTATTCCAGATAAAAATTTTTGGAGACAAAACTTTCAAAAATACCTATGTTTCGAAATTTTTTATACCAAACAAATTTCATTAAAAGGCCAAAAAACACAATTTAAACAACAATACGATGAAAATATTTTTCCCAGATCCCTATTCCCAGGGAAAACCAGAATTGGACCACAGAGCGACATCAAGCTCGACCCCACACGGTTGTTACCACGTTTAAATTCGTTGAACCAATATCTCACGGTTATCATAGAGCCAAGTGGAAGTTTTTCGTTATATTAATAACTCCTCCAAACTATCAGAGACCCTCCGCAACCGTTTCGGCTTAAACATATTTTCGTAACATTTTGAAGGTCGTGCCAGTAATATCACTGAAGAGAACTGTTTCTCATTCTTTCTTTCAAGTCATATTATGGGAGCTCGTCTTATATCCGAACAGGCTTCTCTATGTTCAACATTTAATGATGGCTTGGAAAGTCTTTTCCGCCCAATTTTGCGAATATTCCCAATTATATTGTAAATTCAACTATTTACCGTTAAAAGACAACGTGAGACTAATCCAATTTCGCTGAGTGTATACGAATAAAAAATACATACGAGTATATTCATACAAATGGAGTTTGTTTGGTACATAAGTGTTTATTTAGCAAATATTATTTTATTTTTCAGAAGCACCTGAAAGTCTGTTACAAGTAATACACATGTTCAGCTTATCTTAAGCTAATATTTATCGGAAAGCAACGAGATTAATAATACAATTCGAATTTTCACTGTGTCAGTAAACTTGGATGGATCTGAGCCTCTTGTCATCGATCTAATAAAATTTAGTGATCTTTGATTTTTTTAATGAAGCATTATTTTTTTATTTTCTACTAATATAGTAATAATTGAATATTATGAACTGCCACTCGTGTGTAAATCGATTACCATTTTAACGACTTAATTAAATAAAACAACATCATTAAACAAAAATATATAAAACATATACTAGTAGTTGGCCTTATTCAAGAAACGTATCTATAGGGTTTGAGTCATCTTATGCCGACTAATTCAAATTCAATTGATCAACTATAATCGATTCTGTGCCGAAGTTTCGAGGCATACCTATACTTGTGAAATGGAAAGTAAATACTTAAGTTACGTAATAAATCCGTTAAAATATTCTTTAGAGGCGCAATTCCCAGAATTTTATAAAATATATATACAATTGAGTCTACTAGACAATAAAAAGTTTTAATTTCTAAATCGTACTTTACAAGACGTAAAGAAATAATATTGACGCAAATGGAATAGTAAATATTCGGCAAGCTATATAAAGATACGCAAATATATCCCCCAAAAGCAAATTATTTGCTCAATTGTATTCAGAATTTTATAAAAAATATATAAAGTAAAAATACTTTGCACTTAAAAATAATTTTTGCATTCGTGGCGCGTTTTTTGCGTTTTGTCCATTCAGAATTATATTATGGCTAGTATTTTAAATTTTATAATAATAATAAAAACTCAAAACCCCGAATCTTAAATATAAACATTATATTCAAGGTTAACATGTGCGCTTGCTCTCGCAACTTTTTCGATTTTTTTTTTTTTTTGCTTTTCTTAATATTAATTTTCTAATCTTAATCTTATTGCGTTAAATTATATAGTAGAATATATAGCTCCACCCCACCTATTATTTATATAAATTATAAAAAATAAATTCGTTTAGTTTTTTTTTCTTTCTCAAAGATTTTGTTTGATTATTTGATGAGCGACTCAATGAACTGAAACAAAATAAACTTAACGCAGAACAACGCGATCTTAAAGAATCTCATTCATGCCTTCTCCTTATTGAATGAATATATGCGTGTATAGTTTACTCGTACATACGAAACCAACAACAACAAAATACTAAAAAAATCTATATAACACAAATACAACTCCTTCACCTTTTCTGTTTATTAATTCTTGTTTTTTTACTTAATTCTCTGTATCATTAATTTTATTCCGTATATATTCTTTCGGATACTCATTTTCCAAACGTCTTAAGATTATAACAAAAAAAAAAGTCTGTATATTATAATATATAATCCCTCTCGATATATATTCAGCACTGTGTTATGTGAGATGGCCCCGCGAGTCGAGCAACCAAATCAACGGGTACGATACGTTGGTATATATATATAAAAAAAAAATGATCATCAGCAGTGCGATCGATGATGATATTTTTTTTTTGTTAAATATATAATTTCTTTTAAAAACTTGAAGAAGTGGAAAGCACCAACAAAATATACAACAGAATAAAAAATTGAATAAATTTTGAGACGCCAAAAACGAGTTTTTTTGGGAACCATCAAAATAATATAACTTCTTCTTAAGAAATTATACAAAAACAATAATAATAATAATGAAAGAGTTGAAGAAGGGAAATAATGAATTAAATTTTCTTCTTCTTGTTTTCATCCAAACAACATAAAATATAAATTAAAACACAACAAAAAAAGTTATCATCTTCGGCCTTGTCCTGACCTTTTCCAGGAGTGGAATTGGAGGATAAAATTTGGGTGTGGTGATTTGGAAAGATAAAAAATTAATTTTAAGCAAATTTTTATTGAACATGATGCGAAATGTTCAAATATAAAAAAAAATTACACTGTTAAATTTTTTATTTTTTTAAGATGAATTTCTGGGAATAGTTTAGTATATTAAGTTATAATGATATCAACTGTACCATATAAACGATTAGAAGTTTCGTGGTATTGAATATTTTTTTTGGTTATACTGTTAATCTTAAGATGTTTAATAGAGTGGTACAGTACTTGAAAAATTGCCTAAAGTAATCAAATTTTTTCCTTAAGTAATTTTAAATATTTGTGCCTAACTTGTTCTCTGTTCATTGTCATTCGTTAGATAAATTTTTGATCTTAGCTAATGTACAGATGCAGATATCTTTAATATGGTGGTTCAAAATAATTTAAAAATTTTCCAATCCTTCTGAAAAATAAATAATAATTTAACAGTGTAGATTAATTTTAAATCGTATCTCCATTTAAATACTAGGTGTCGCCACTATGTAGGTACAGGAGCACAGGTTTGCAAAAGAATATTAAAAATAAACTGTATAATTTTTTAACACTCGCGGGATATTGGGAAATTAAATTTTAAATAAAAACTCGAAATTTGCCGGTATTTACAAAATTAGTGTTCTTTCTATTTATTATCGAAAAATAAATAAATTATATTGCTAGTTGTAACCGCATTTTTATATTTTTGATGTTGTTGCCTCGAAAGTCGCAGGAAAAAGAGAACAATTTTGATTAGATTGTTCCGAACGTTATTAGAGCAAAAGAAACAAGAAATTTATTAGAACAAAATTTGAATAAAATTGTAACGCGCCATCTGTGTTTGAGCTCGTGGAGCAATATTGTTAACAAACAATAATACGTAAATTACGAATAGCCTATGTATATCGTGGATTAAATTGCACAGCGCTTATTGGCGATAATTGTGATAGTTTGGAATATTAAAGTGATTTTCCATCTAAGATGAGTTTGAGTTTAACTTGTTTTCATAATAATCTATATTTTAATTTGTAGTAGTTTTGTTTTGTTTTAGGTGCAGCATCGCATCCACAACATGGACCACCCAATAACTCCAGTTGTTAACTAGTTGGTAGTTTTCATACTTTTGTGATTGGTCGATCCATATCATTCCATTGTCGTCTGGGTGAACTTCAACAATTCTGCCTAATGCCCATTTACATGATGATAAATTATCCTTTTTAAGAAACAATAAGCCGTTCATTTTTAAATTTCCCATTATTTAGGCCAATTGTTCCGCTGTTGAAGTGAATTTAAATACTCCTTACTGAAACGATTCCAGAAACCTCTGACTCATTGTTGTATTGACTGCCATCGGGATATTCGTGATATTGGTACGTTTTCTGGATCAATTGCTCATAATGTTGATCCTATTAAAAAGTGAGTGGGTGTTAGTGCTTCAATTGTTCTATCATCTTCAGATACGGGACAAGGTGGCCTCGAATTTAAAATTGCTTCTATTTGAGTTCACAGCGTGTGGATATCTCTTCGAATATCAAAAAGTAATTGTTTGTGGTATTTTTTAAGTGTGATTTCGCAGCAACCTCCCATAGGCCCCCAAAGTGAAGAGCAGCTGGTGGTTGTTGATATTCTACAATTATATCATTAAAAACTTGAGATCCTAACATTTTAAATATCTCTGTCGTTTCGCCCCAATAAAAATTTTACTTTCCAACTCCAACCAGGCAGGACCTTTCCACCACTGTCACAGATTCAATAGTGCTGTTGGAAATACTCCTCTTGATGCATAATCAGCTGGGTTTTGATTTGACTTAACGTGATTCCAGTGCTGCCTTTGCTATGAATTCAATATTTCCGCAGTCCAATTACCTACAAAGATTTTCCATTTCACGGGGTGATCTGACTGACAACGATACCAAAACTATCGACGAATCTGTCCATGCGAATAACTTGGTTGATGATGCCATTGTATTTTTAATTGAAACGAGTCAATCTCCTAGAGTTTTTATTTGTTTTTGGCTAGGCAGAAAGAATAACAAATTTTATTTACGAGAAGTAAACGTTTTACACTTTCAGCTAAAATTTGTATTATGATTAAAAATATAATTTCAAGTTTCCGAAATTAGTAAGCAGCAGGATTTTTTTTAAAATAGTTTTGAAAAATCCAAAAATTAAACCAAAAATTTAACGGCTTTGTAAAATTTATAAACGTAACATCAGGAAAACTATAAAAGTTACAGGGTAACAGAACAACTGAAAAGGTTAAGAAATAAAATGCAACAATCGACTTAAAACGCTAACGTTATTGGGAGAGGAATCCAACTACAAGTAGAGCCACTAGAAGACAAATATAAACGAGAGATTTACTCGTATTAGTTGCAAATACAGGGTGGGCCAAAAGTCACGCCTGCATGTAAAAATTGAATAACTTTTTTGTTTAATATTATTTTTTATTTTTATTTTCAGATTTTATTCATCGAATCTTGGTACACCAACATGCAAAACTACACAAACGACCAACGGACCAAAGTGGTAGAATTTTACTTTTTCAATGGGCATTCAACGCAACAAGCCTATCGAAATTATATCAACACCAGAAATGCACCTAATAAATTATATTATAATGATTTTATTGCATCGACCTTCATCGTGTTAGGGTATGACGTTTTCGGCAAATGAAAATACTTGCATTCGGCGGATAATTATCGAGTTATAGGTACGTGGTTCGAATCCCGATGGGGGCAGGATGCAAACAGAATTTTCTTCAACAGATTACGATCTGTGACGAAATGAAACACATATATGACCCCCTGTTAGAACTACGGGTCGGACCTATAACCATACATCCTCGAATTGGTTGGCACTGGCGTGAAAGTAAGGACGGATAAGGCAAACCGCGAGAGAGTTGGGAGAGCCTTGGCCCCAGAACGGGATCCGTTCATAACTGCATATTTTAAAATTGCATTTCTCAAAACGCCATATTTAAAAACTGCATAAGGTACAAAATTGCATTTTTCAAAACTGCATATTTCAAAACTGCATAAGGTACGAAACGGCATAAGGTACTAAATTGCATTTTTCAAAACTGCATAAGACAGAATGAAATATTTTAATCGATTATGAATCTTTTCATTTATTTCTAGAATATGACCAACAGGTACGGTTATTTATTACACGATGAAATTTGAGATGAATGCAATTTTTGAACATTTGTGAACGATTCTTGGATTAAATTCTAGGATAAAGTCAAATGAAAAGAAACTTGACTATTTCTTAGTCGAGTATGATTTAATTTCACATGTTTAGGTTTAGTATAGGTATGTTATAAGACAGGACCTTCATGGAAATTAGAAATTATTTGAAGATTTATTATGCATATAATATTCTCCTTCACCTAAATTTTTCTACCTATGTCGTTTCGAAAGATGAAATTTTGAAAAATGCCGGTTTGAAAAATTTCTTTTTAAAAAATATCGTTTTAAGAAATGCCGTTTTGAAAAATGCCGTTTTGTACCTATGTCGTTTTGAAACATGCAATTTTGAAAAATGCCGTTTTAAAAAATGCCATTTTGTAAAATGACTTTTTAAAAAATGCAGTTTAGAAAAATGCCGTTTTGAAAAATGCAGTTTTGAAAAATGCCGCTTTGTACCTATGTCCTTTCGTACCTTATGCAGTTTAGAAATATGCAGTTTTGAAAAATGCAATTTTGTACCTTATGCCGTTTTGTACCTTATGCCGTTTTGAAATATGCAGTTTTGAAAAATGTCATTTTAAAAAATGTCATTTTAAAATATGCAATTTCGACCTAGACCCCCCCCCCCCCGAACATATTACAGGGATAGTAAAATAAAAAAAAATAAATAAACAAAACTCTATAAAACATTCTGATAATTCTGTTTTTATTTTACTGGTAATGATTGATGAATATTTTAAAATTTGTAACGACTAATTTGGACAATACGCTTCCTGGAGTTGTGCGCAGAAAATAATGAGTTTCTTAACAATTTAATTATGAGTGATAAAAATAATAATAAACAAAAAAGTGTTTCAATTCTTACACACAGGCGTGACTTTTGGCCCACCCTGTATAAGTAAATATAACCCTTTTGCTGCCTCTAACACAATTGTGTGCATTCCTTTCAAACTTATTTTCGTGCAAAAAAACACAATGGTGTTGCACATTAACATTTTTACAAATCATGTTCATCAATTTCCAAATAAAATTCACCATTTTCCAAAATACTTTCATCCTTTTCAAAATCAAATCAAACTTTATCCAAATCAAATTCACCTTTATTCAAAACATGGGTGGCGCACGAATCGTGCTACAAAAACAAAACGTAATAACTATTTTTCTGTGTGACTAATCTGTTTTTTATTTTTTTTATTTTGCAGATTATTATTTAAATTTACTAAAATGGATGCTTGTAATACCGAAACGAGGATTTGGATAGTGCAGCGCTACCATGCTTTGCAGTCCATCATTTCCGTCCAGAGGGAATTTAGGCGGGAGTTTGGCGGCACTCCCCCGAGTAGATGGACCATTATGAGGTTGGTACGCATGTTTGCTGAATCTGGAAGCATCGCACGTAGACCGTACAATCGAGATCCCTATGTTCGGGTCGAAGCCACAATCGCAGCTGTAGCATCATCAATTCAGGCAAATCCAAGTGTTTCGACTCGAGAGTTATCGGCGCAAATTGGAGTTAGCAGACGGTCATTACAACGGATAATTCATGATGACTTAAACTTGTTTCCGTACAAAATCCAAATTACAAGCAAATTAAAACCTCTGGATTTGCCTATTCGCCTGGAATTTTGCCGGAAAATTATTGAAATGGCCGAAGAAGACAACAACTTCATAAATTGCTTGTTTATGTCTGATGAGGCCCATTTTGATCTAAACGGCAATGTAAACAAGCAAAATTGCCGTATATGGAGTGAAACTAATCCAGAAATACTCCATGAGACGGAACTGCACCCAGAACGAGTGACAGTGTGGTGCGTAGTTTCATCAAGATGCATTGTCGGGCCATACTTCTTTGAAGTAAACGGTGAAACAGTAACTGTAAATGGGGACCGTTATTTAAACATGTTGAAAGATTTTTTTTACCCAGAACTGCGGCGAAGACGTATCCCTTTTAACAGCATTTGGTTCCAGCAAGATGGAGCAACTGCACATATAGCCAGACCGGTTATGGAGGAGCTCCAACGAAAATTTCCAAATAAATTAATATCCAGAAACTCCACTTTCCGCTGGCCCCCAAGGTCACCTGACCTCACTGCACCAGATTTTTTTTATGGGGTTATGTCAAACAAGAGGTGTTTAAAACGAAACCAAGGAATTTGACTGAATTGAAGCAGTCCATTACAACAATAATTGAGGCGATCCCGACTTCAACCCTTCAGTGCGCAATGAATAATTTTCTGATCAGGTGTCGCACATGCGTGAATGAGCATGGAGGTCATTTACGGTCTATCATTTTCAAAACTAATTAGTTAAATAAAAATAAAATTGAATTATCTATACAATAAAAAAAAATAAAGCCGATTAGTCACACAGAAAAAAAGTTATTACGTTTTGTTTTTGTAGCACGATTCGTGCGCCACCCTGTATTTATCCTTTTCCAAATCAAATTCACATTTGTTCAAATCAAATTCACCTTTATCCAAATCATAGTCAGCCAAAATTCTACTGTAATCACTGAGTTCATTTTCATTACTTCGAAACTATAGTAATTTCTCTTTAAAACCGTGTTGTTCGAGACTACAAAAAATAAACTAAAAAAACGTTACGTTTTATTTTTTATTATGATTTACAAAAAACAAAATAAAAGAGAATCAACGAAAATCGTGTTATTTGAAACCGTGTAATTTGAAGAAATGGGTATTCGTGTTCTTTGAAACCGTGTTCTTCAAATACCGTGTTCTTATAGGGTTACCTGTACAATAAATTTGTTAATTAAAATAGGTTCTGTTGGTTTTATTTCGTCTCCGGTTGAATTTGATTTGGAAAAGGATGAATATGATTTGGATAAAGGTGAATTTGATTTGAACAAAGGTGACTTTGATAAAGGTGAATTTGATTGGATAAAGTTTGATTTGATTTAGAAAAGGATGAAAGTCTTTTGGAAAATGGTGAATTTTATTTGGAAATTGATGAACATGATTTGTAAAATGTCGAATTTGGAGTGCAAAACCTATATATATATACACACAATTGTGTTGGTTGTACTTCAAATCAAGCCAAATTTTTTATCAAAAACGCCATTACATAATATGATTTTTTACTCACACATTTGTGTGGTTTGCACTTTAATTGAGCCATTTTTCTTGTTTTTGGTAGAAAAAGGGATAACTGAGCTAAAAAATGGTGCATTTTATTAAATGAAGCAAAATCAGCGAAAGCTTATTTTAAAACTTAAGTTAACTAAAACAAAGCTCCATACATGCAGCTAAATACCTTGGTATGGCCCTCGGAATTATTTTGGCGACACCGATTTTTAAGAAACGCATCAGAAATCTGCCCCGCTTAAATTAAATGTTTTACTTGCTATAAGACTGTTATCATTATGTTCGACCAAATACCAACGATTGCTAAATTAACTTCGCACTTCGGTTTATTCAAATTCTAAAGTTTAGTGATAAAGTATTTGAATTAAAGCGAGGATGCTACATCGAATAATTTTAAAAATTCGTTTGCTAAACATACAACAAACAACAACTTTAAGCTGGAATTCACCGGAACCCAAATTTTTTACAGGATTAAAGGATTTTTGCGACATTGGGGACTTTGGAAAAATTTTGTTCGTGAAACTTTCCAAGGTATTTATTTTGATAAATGTACTGAATTAATAGAGACTAATGTTATTCACATAGGTACATTGAAAATTTTAAAGAGATTTAAAAAAATTCCCGGCGCTGACTAACTTAAGTAGAATTGTGAACAAATAGTGACCGTTAAACCTAACTATCAGGGCTTTAAAATTCGCTTAAAAAGGTTCAATAAGAAAAGGATAAAGTGACATTAAGGCGGATTTGGATTTATTTTTGTATTTAGAAGTATTACATAACCGTCTGTTATATTAATTTGTTTAAGATTATTCTTTCGGCTTTATCGGACAAAATATTATTTTTAATGGTTAGACAAATAGAAATACTTTTAAATTATGTGTTGGCTGTTACACACATACACACGTACATAGTGACAATTTTCTGAAGTTTATGATTTGGTGATATAATTCGCTAAATCGATAGGTTTTTGTTTGTACTACCGTTACAAAGCAAGAGTTGGATTTTTGCAGTTTGGTCGTTGCAACCTGATGCATCCTGACCAACTATTTATCAGTACGAAACCAAGCTGCCAAGAAGCTACCTGGGAGTTCTCATTTTCGTAAGAGTTTGTGTATCTTTGCCTAAACAAGTGCCCTGGGGTTTAAAAATAGTGATGGGGGATGCATTTTTCTAATTTTGGTAGAAATATTGTGAGTAAATTTTGTCCGATAAAGCCGAAAGAATAATCTCAAACAATTTTAGGTAATTTAACACCTTAAAAATAGCTGTGGAGGCGGTACGGTGAGCAGATGCTCACTTAATATGCGCCGGTGCAACATTTTCATTTATGTTGGATATTTTATGCGAGGAAGATGAAATAGAGATCCACAAAAGAATCACGCCCTATCCCAATACTAAAATTACTAAGGTGCATGTTAAGGTGCAACCCGGCGTCTTAGGCAGCGAAAACACTCTCGGAATCGATTCAATGGATTCTGCAGATTCAGATTCGGAACTTAACAAATTGGATGAAGTTTGGGTTCAGTAATGCTTTCAGGAGCTGTTACAGAAAAAAAAAATAAATGAATCACTTTCAGAGACAACAACAAAAGTATTAAAAAATACATCAATTCAATCTGCAATTCGAAGTGAAGTTAAATTTCGAAACCAAGGGGGCACACGTTCCTCCTACAAGCGTTGAGGCTATAGGCGAGCTTTCTTCGCTGCTGCCTTATTTTCAAGAAAAGTACGATTAATTTAGTTTAACTAAAAAATGAATTAAATACATTAACTAACTTGAATATAAATATTTTATAAATTTCGCTTGAATATTTTAAAAACTCGTTTTTCATATTAAACTACATACAGGGGCCCTATTCTTGAAATCGGTGGAAATTTCCGTAATCGGAATACAATTTGCTATGAAATTCTTTATACTAATAAAAATTTTCGCCGGCTACTTTAATTTTTTCAAATTTGTATGCAAGTTTTCTATTATTTATTTACCTACTAAGGGGGGAAAACCTTGTTTTTTAATTTAAAAAAATATCAGAAATTTAAAAAAATGATTAATGTAGCCGGCGAACAATTTTAGTAATATAAAAAATTGCATAGCAAATTGTATCCCGATTACGGAAATTTCCACCGATTTCAAGAATAGGGCCCCAGGTAATTATATTTTCCGTTTCGAATCCGGAATTATTAATTTTAAAATTCGAAAATCCGGATTTTAATTTGCTATTTGCAATGCTAGAGTACAAAAGTGCTTTTAAGTCACTTGGATTAAATGTAAGAGGTCATTTAATCCAAGTGGAAAAGTATTAAAGTTTAAAACTTATTTGGCTGGTGTGATTTCTAATTCTTGGCATGAAACTCCTCCCGTTTTGTTCACTACAGAGCCATAAGGTAGTACTTCCAGACCTATAACTTCTATAATTTTTTCTTCCGGTTGTTTATCGAAAAAGATTATTGTATTCTAATCATATTTAATTTTTCTGAAAAACACAAACTTCGCTGTGCCAACAAAAAAAAACGGAACAGATTTTTTTTTCAAAAAAATACCCACATTTGAACGCTTGTATCTTGGTGAAATAACACTTTTTAAAAAAAAAAATGCTTCTAATTGTGGGAAATTTTTTCTTCTTTTCGATTTTGGGAACCGTTTTATTTTATTTTGTTTTTAAGACTTTTTGAGTAAAACAAAAATTGCCAAAGAAAAAAATATGCTGCTGTTTCAGACTGTAAACGAAATAGCGAGCAACATTTCATTCCCAAATTCTGATAATTTGATAATTGGAAATTTCTGTACGACGACTCTTTGTCGATTTATTGAAATTTTAGCGATACGTTAATATTTTAAGTTTATTTAAATTTTACGTCATTTTATGAAAAACAATAATTTAATTTATCGCACAGTTATTTAAAAATTCAAGCCAGATGAATCGAAAAGAACAATTACTCGTTTGCGCTACAAAAATTGTGGATTTATTTGAAGCCGGTGTAACTTATCGTGAAATTGGGCGAACCTGTGATATTATCGTGTCTGGTGTGAACCGGAATTGGCATCGATATTTAGAAACAGGTAGTGCGAGTCAGATATCAAAACAGTATATGACTGATAATCATCGCCAGCAACGAAGAAATTATGCGTTGCAATATAGAACCTGGAAACACAGGGACTTGTGTAATGCCTTTTTTCGAATGAATTACGATTCAATTTGTATGCATCAGATTGCCGATGCAGAGTTTGGCGTTCCCCAGGACAAAGATTAAACCCTATAATTGCGTGGTGCTAGTCGTAGCCTTTCATGGAGGTTTAGTGATGGCTTGGGTGGGTATTTTGTGGAATTACAAGACAGATTTGATAGTAATAAATAATCCAGCTTTAACATCAACACGATGTCACGACAAGGAGTCGTCGAAAATGGCTAATTTGGATTTAGGAATGAAATATCGAGCAAGTTCGTTTACAGTCTCAAACACCAGCATATTTTGTTTTTCTTTTAAACAATTTTTATTTTACTCAAAACGGTAACAAAAACAAAATAGAACAAAATGGGTCCAGTATCGAAAAGAATCAGGGTATGTTTCTGAATAAAAAATTCTGTTCCGTTTTCTTGGTGTAGAATAGTTTGGAAGGTGCTTTGGTCAATGTCATTAAAAATTATGATTCTCCTTCTTTAATAATTTGTAAAATCTTAAGATATTCATATATTAAAGAAACACATTTAGACTGAAGTACACATAGTGTCAGGTGTCAGAGCGTCCACTGTCAGTTAAATGACGGAGCTACAATTCATGATGAACATTTAAATCCTTTACTTATTATGTCATCAGCAACATGACACCCCTACTACATATACATACATCGATGAATCAGCATCATCTCATAAAGATTATTATGTATATGCAAACTACAACTCTTACAATGAACATTATTGCCAAATCGTTTGAAACTACATAGTTAAATGACAAATAAATGAATTCCCACGGTCCTCGATAATGTTTACAAACATATATGTAACCGAAAGCGCGAAACAATATGAATAAATTTCCCTTCTAATTGCAATCAAAACGCTATTAAAAAAAATTTTTTTTTCCTCTCTTTACTTTGTCTGATTTTGTCGGCCCACGCCGATATTTTTTCTATTTAAATAAATTGTTCATTCATAAATTCGTTAGTTTTGTTGTTGTGATTTTTTTTTTCTATTACTTATGTTAATTTTATAAAAGAATATAAAATTAGAAAATAAATAAAAGACATAATAATAAATTTAGCAAAAGAAAACTGAATATTTTTTATAATTAAGAAGGTATATGTTCCACGACTAGGTATGCTAGGAATATTAATTAGAAAATCGAGATACATTAAGTCGAGTGGCAAACTGGCGACTAATGTTCTCTCTGACGTCTAAACTAACCTAAGTTTATATTCGCATACTCAATACAATATATGTAGTGTGTGATCCTCTGCATAATTAATATGCTAATTAATGGACACTATTTATATATGTATAATATTTTAGATAGACATACACGCCTTGTGCGAAATTGGCGAACGTGCATAATCTATATACAGACGATAATTGAATTTTTATTATATTACAATAATTAGCACCGTCCAAATATAGAATTAGATATATTTTTGGAGATGGTCTACGTGAAAACTTGAATGAAATCGACGTCGTCGCACAAAAAATCTGCAAATCGCGTATAATTCACCCTGTGTGTGTCTTTTAAACGGTTTTGCGTGACAGACTTAAATTACTTTGGTCGTTTCATTTATAACATCAATTTTAAATTTTCACTTTTTCTTTACGTGTGGATATGTATGTGTGTGTTATTTTATCTCAAGTAATATTTTTTTTTTTGCAAGTCTGGAAAAATTATAAATCATTGTTGCTTTGAAAATTAACAACAAGAAATTGTACGTTATAAAAACGGAACAACAACATTATAACACTGTATAAAAGCCCCTTGGAGGGATTTTACGTATGTACATTTTTTTTTTGCTGTGTGAATTCATGGATGATTTTGTGCTTCTGAATTTAATTTTGCGTTTTTTGTACATACAAACAATTTATCATCATTTTTGCTACTGACATTGCTTCTGTTGGCTGTACACAAAACATATAAATTTTCTTTTTTATATGGCGGCAGCGTCCGTCCGTTTATTTAATGTGCGCGCACTCTATACTACGCAAGGAATTAAAAAACTATTCACCTCAATATTTAAGTCAACTCTCTCTGAGTCTCAACCTCTTTCGAACAAAAAACAGATTACATCTAAAACAATATTCTTAAGTCTATAAGAATCACGATGAACATATACGAGTGTATAAAAATAAAAAAGAAATAAATCGTGTTTGAAATAATTTTTTGGATGATGGCCGGAAATGGGCAATCAAAAAAAATAAAACTTAAAAACTATATAACTAAACAACTCGAGAGAACTGCGCGCGCACCAAGAAATCCGAAAATTATAAAAAATAAAAACAAAACAAATTATAAATGGGGCTTGACTATTAAGATGGGCGCGCGCGGAACGAACAAAGCTCGGTATATCTATCAAAAGTTCAATAGACGATTATGATGAGCTAAATTATAGAATTTTGTTTTAATTTGTATAGAATATAATTAAGTCACTTTTGGGTGTTTAGAAAACTTGTTATATGTTATATGGTTTATTATATAAAAATTTTTTAGTTCCCATGACATAAAGAAGCGCGAGGATTTTTAAATTTACATTTTAAATTTGGTGGATGTGATATATACGATGTCATTCATTCAACAACAATTTTTTTAATTAACACCAAGAACTAGGAACGTAAGACATTATGGTTAATGGCAGTCGCACTGATTTTAAAATTACATCCGTGGTATCTCGCTTGCCGAATAAATTAAATTGTCAAGATCCCATTGGTGTATCGTCACAAAAAGCGTAAGTAAATACACTGCGGTTCACTTGATTAGACTCACGGAGACAAGGATCTATGCGTTTCTATTTTATCGGGTAACTTGAATAGACGGATTGTAAAATTTAAGTATTTGTGAGTAAATTTCGGTGTAAGTTGTTAAAATTTTTTTCAAGATTTTCAAAATAAGTATTCAGTAGCTGATGCTACCACTGGAGTGAGTGGAGAGATTTTCTAATCGCGCTATAGCTCGTAAACTCTATGAAAGATAACGTATGAAGAATAAAATATGGACAAATGAAAAATGCATCTGTATTTATGTTGAACAACCAAAACAAAAATTTTCCTTGTTTATAAATAACTTGATTCTCTTATATTTCATAAAATATACATAACAACTACGTCATTTTACAATTAGTTATAAAAAATGTCGTTGTTAGAAGTAGATCGTCGTAAATTAATTTATAAATTTTGTCAGGAAAACCCGGACAAACAAGAGAACTAAATATTTCACTATTTCAAGGATCTTGGATTCAAAAAATCGTTTATCTACAAAACAATTAAACAGCTTTCGAATAAAGAACCTGTGGAAAGAAAACCCGGCTCTGGTAAAAAATGTCAACTTCAAGATAGTAAAGTTCGAGTGAAATTGAAAGATGAAACTGTGGGTCGAACTGCAAAATCGTACAGACAGCTGGGTAAAAAATATCAAGTTGACCCAAAAACTGTCAAGAAATATTTACAAGGTATGAATATACATCGCAAAACTATACAAAGTCGGCACCAGCAACTACAGCCAAACAAATAGCCACAATCAAGTCTAGATTAAGAGTGCTTTCCCAAACATATTTCGCTGCTTCTTCAGCTTATAAATGAATGATGGATGATGAAACTTATTTCACTGTTGAAGGTAATTCATAAGACTAAGCTTCCAGGACAAGTTATTTTGTGGTTGGCTATTAGCGAACGAGGTGCCAGCGACCCAGTTTTTTTCAAAAGTGGTTTGGTCGTACATACAACTAACAAATGTTTACCTGTGCTTCAAAAATTTATATATAAATATCATAAAAATGATAAAGCGATTTTTTGGCCTGATTTGGCATCCTCACATTACGCCAACGCAACGTTATCTGATTTACGCCAACGCAGAATCGAATTTATCATTAAAGGCTTTAACCCACCAAATGTTCAACAACTAAGGCCAATTGAAATTTTTTGGGCAAATTTGAAGAGAAAGGTGTACTTATACAGCAACGGATATCGTGGCAAAAATGTTGAATGTTTGATTAGAAAGATAAAAAGAGATTTAAAGAAGATCGATACATTAGGAACGCAGGCGGCAATGAAAAGAGTGCCAAGAAGGAGGAGGAAAACCAATCGATATGGGGCGCATATTTTTCTGTAAATTTTATCTAAGAATTATAAATCAAAATTGTTTGAATAATAAACCATTTTTTTACTTTTTTTTTTGTTTGTCCATATCTTATTCCTCATACGTTACAAGGAAAATTCATAGGCTAGTGTCCATTTCGATCCTTTCCACTAACAAAATCATAACGGCAGCTTGGCTTAATGCCAGCAAATCAACAGTTCATATAACAATTTTAAGTGTTTCATTTTTTAAATTCAAAAAATTAAAAAACACGACAAAACCCTGTACGCAAAGCAAAGATTGGAATTTACCAAGCAACACATGACTTGGAATGTGCAACACATGACTTGGGATGTCTGTGTCCGTAAACCATGAATAATAATTGAAAATGAACGAAAAAAAAAATTTAACTTGACCAATTTTTGACTCGCCATCATGAAAGAAAGGAAGAAGTAATGGTATTGGGTGTAATTTCTAATTGGGGCGCTATTAAATTGAATTTTGTTTCAAAAACAAAAATTCAGGAGTTATTTGGGTCTCTTCAGTGGATTTTCAACAAGATAATGCGCCGATAAATAATGCCCGTGTTGTTAAGTTATTACCATAGCCACCTTATTCCTCTGTTTTAAATATCGTTTGGGGTTGGCTCTTAATGATAATCTCAAGGGCATGATCTTTAAAGTAATTTAATGAAGATTAAAGAATTTCTTAATAAAAAATAAAAATATAAATGAACGAGCTTTCATTATAATCCTAAGTTGCGTCTAATCAACTGAACCAAAAAATAATATTAAGTTTAAACTATTTAAAAAAAATTGAAAGGCTAGTTAATTTGCTTTCTCGGAATAATAATAATAATAAATTATGGATTTATTGAGTAGGGATTTCTCTCTCTTCTCAATAAAAATATTTTCTTGGTTCCGCTAGAAATTACAGCAAAATTTAAATTTAAAGGAAAATTGCAAGTGTTTGTAATCAAGTGAACCGCAGTGTATATAAAGAATTTCACACTAAAATCAGAATGTAAGTGTAATGTCAGACATGTCAAATGTACATCGGTGTCAAGTAACTTAAAAATATAGTAAGCCACATTTTATTAATGTGTTTCAATCATGAAGTTTCTTAATATACAGGGTGTCCTAAATACCTATGACCAAACGACACGTATAGCGATCGTTGGCTCTATGCCGTCTGAATTCAAATACAATGAAATTTTAAAAATTGCCCAGTTAAGGCGGTGATACATGTACAGATTTTGCCTTTAAGGCAAAAAAATTTACCTTATACAAAATTGAGAAATATTCAATTTAAAATTTTTGCCTATAAGGCGATTCAAGATGGCCGACTTTTAACCAATCAGTGCGCATAATTTTTATGCCTTAAAGGCAAAATCTGTACATGTATCACCGCCTTTAGTCTACTTCTAGGAACTAAAAACATATTTGTAAATCTGGCAACATTGTAATATATTAAAGTATGTCTTGAAATTTTGTTTAATAAAGTATGCCCCAAGTATGTCTTGAAATTTTGTTTAAACCAATTAGGTTTGAATGTGACAAACATTAGGCCACCAAAGTTACTGCTAAATATTCGGTAAATGATTGGGTATGGAAGACTTGGCTCGTCTTCCTTGATGAGTGCATTCAGCTCATCCACAATATCAACAAGAGTTAAGTATAAACGTTTTTAATGACCCAATAAAAAATCTAGAAGCATCACATTTGGTGACATTGAAGGCAAATCCTCCGGTCTACCGTGTTCTGTTCATTTTGCAGGGTATGTTACATTTAGCCATTGTTGACAAACCTTTTCATAATATATACTACACCACCATCTATTTTGACACCACTTATCTCGCCATATTATCGGTGGCACATTTTCTGGTACTTCTTTTAGATATTAGATATTTGTCCAAAATTTAAAAAGCATTTTGGCTCAGAAGGCATTGCCAGAATTGAAGCAATAATTAATCAACTACCAATAACTTCTAGACTTTAATTTTACTTTGTCGATCACCTTCAGGACTTTACTACTAGTTTCCCGCAAACGACTGCATTAAATATTACCAATTAAATATTACTAAATGTATTAAAACCATGGCATATAGTGTATATAGTGATGAACTTGTAGAACAAAACCAGTGGATGAACTTTGCGATGCACCTGGTGATTATAGATGACGATCCTAAATGCTGCGTAGATGGCCGATTGATGAGTTGTAGAAACAGAAAAGAACACGAACTTGTATATTTTATTTATTTTTAATGCACTTTAGACTGAACTGTTACAATTATTGAATTAATTTAATTGTTTTATATTTTATTTGCGTGTCTTCACTCTTCGCCAGATTACAGAGAATTGAATTCTTATAATTAATTTCACAATATAGTTTTACAATTATATACGTTAATATAACTACTGTCATATTCGAATTTTATAAAAAATGTAGATTGTATCAAAATTTTACTCTATAAATGTACTATTAAGTAAAATACTAGTAGGTACAAAATATACTATGTAGCTGCGGTTACATGGTTAAATACACTCGTCGTACTACTACTCTAGTACAACATTAAAATAATATTGACAATAATGACAGCTTGTTTTGTGTTTACAAAATAATAGAAAAGATAAGTATTACAATTAATTTTAACAATATAAAATTATTAATTAAGTTCTTAATTTCAGGTGTCTAAATACTAATTGGATTAAATTACATTGTTTGGTAAGTAAAAGTGAGATATTTGCTTTTGTATGACATTAATTTTGTTTACTTTTAGGTATATGATGAAACCGCAATGGAATGTCAGCTGATCCGTAGGTTTAATACTGTTATGTATGATCCGCAATGACAACAATAAATATAAATGTTAAATTTGTGTAAACTTCTCAACCAGTGGTGTTTTGATTTTTTTAATGGGTTCAACATATAGATTTGTGTAGGTTTTAAAACTTAGAATTAGTCACCTCAGTAGGAATGAAACAAAAATAAGTTTGAACTGCGATGCAAAATAAATAATTTTACAATGTTGTCAGATCTAAAAAGTTTTTGTTCTTAAGAGAAAACTAACCATGGAATTTTTTCAATTTAAAAGTATTTGAATTCCGACAGGGAAATGTCGTAATGAATAGGAAACTACTAGCCTCAAACCCCCTTCAAGTACTACTTCGATAACGCTAATTGAGACAAGCAGTATGGTTAATAGGAACACTTGAAATCCTGTTTATATTCCGCGTTTTCATGTGTTTGCAAACTGATCGCTAAATAAATATGTGCATTTCATCCGGCAAGGAAAGGAGCGGGGAACGTTCGTTTGCCAACAGACTCGTCAAAAAATATCGCCATGAAATCATCTATACAAAATGGAGTCGGAATTTTATTAATCCCCAAAAAAAACCTTAAAAGAATCCAAACTTAAGACTTGGTTCACAAATATCATGACTATCCGATCTTACGCCCCAAGATGATGATGAAAACCATGATCAATCAATTTTATAACGAACTTGAAGTCACACTAGTCGGCCCACATATACGTGACACTTTAACACACAAAAATATGTACTAATAATGGGGATCTACAACCGATTATGAATCGACATGGCCTAGAGGAATAGGAACAACATAAAGGCTTATTGGCTTTTACTCCAGTTATTAGCTAGATCTGGCAGGCACAAGCTTCCCACATCCTGATTTGTACAAATACACTTATCAATCACCGATTGATTTTACAAATACCGAAAAATTTACTTACAATTGACTTTTACCGTAAGTATGACACACGGCCAAAATAACATTAATTCTTTTGAAGTGGTACCGCTCATAATGCGGCAATTATTTTCCATCCACGGCTACATTGACGATGAAGTTATACCATTAGTTTTTTGTTTAATGAGCCAAAAAGCTTTAAAATTATACGACCAGTTCTTTTTTGAATTAAAAAATCATTTTTAAAATTCGAAATTGAATCAAATCCACAAAGAATCTTGTGTGATTTTGAAAAAGTATTATCCCTTCGACAATTTTTTTTCCAAGCAAAAATGTAAAGGGATGCTTGTTTTACTTCGGAAGATGAAGTATATTCATATTACTTAGAATTAAAAGAGAAGTTTGAACACAGAGAATGTGCAAAGTTTGGAGACTGGTTTGAAAGAAATTATTTAAGGGTAACAAATCAGTCTGTATATTCTTCAATATTTTGGACAGTGTACCAAAGCAAACCTGGGACGGAGTGTTTCCTAAGAACGCAAAACGTGGGAGTCGGGAAACGTCATGCGGGGCTTTATAAATTGATAGATGAACGGTCAAAGGAGATGATAATGTCAAAAGTGCAGGTGGAAAAAATAAAATTGGGGAGTTATGAAAATTTGATTTTCTTAAAAGGATCCCAATTAGTTTATCCTTATAAACTCAAAGATTTGCTATGATTTCAACGTTTGTTTAAAATTTGTAAACCAATAATTTGTTAAAATTTGATTACCTAAATAAAAAATACCATAAGTAAATGATATTAAGTTCTACATAATCTACGACAGTGCTTTACATTACACCTAACCTCAAAACTTTAAAACTGATTTTTGACCGATATAAAGGACGTCCGTAAATGTAAGCCTCTAGGTAAACTCTTGGCGACACTTAGTGGGCCAAATTTTACTCGATGATGCAGACTCTAGAAAAGTTTATATAGTACTTCTTGTTTAGGTTCTGCTCGTCAAACATGATATTACTGTCAGATATTTATTCCTATGCCCTATTTTGAAGGGTCCGACTAAAGTATTCGACAAAGAAATTTTTACCAATCCAGTGACCCTATTCCGGTTTTCCCTGGGAATAAAGTATTGCGAAAAAATTGTTGACAACAAAAATGTTTCGGCAACTAAAATAAAAAAAAAATAATTTTCAAGTATTCGGACCAAAGAAAATTCTACAAAATAAAGCAAAACTGATAACGCAAATTTTGAAAAGCATGATCATTGGTCACTGTTTTTTTAAAGTTCTGCTATTTAATAAAAGATGCCTCTAATTTTACTCGTTTTGTAAATAAACGAAGAAATTGATGATTGAAACGTTTTCGGCATGGGCTCTCTTAAATGTGTGGTAAAACAATTTTTTGAAATTTTGAAGAAGGTGATAGTGAAATTATTTATAGTCCGACTCTTAAGGAACACATAACCTTTCCTTGCCCGAAGCATAAAATTGGTCACAACTAAACTTTAAATGTTTACTAACCGAACAGTATGCGCCTTAATTATTGGCTCCGTTAAACTATAAATCTATAATAGTTCTTATTATTCCACAGTATGGAGCAAGCACAGTATGGATCAGCATTTAGAAATAAAAATAAGGTAAAATATTTTTAATGGATACCATCGGGGAACATCTATCAATGATTAGTATAACCTAACAACAACTTTCAGTTAATAATTTAGTCAAAAAATCGGTCTGCATTGATGAGAAACTAATTAGCAGTTATTAAATGATAATTAATTTTGCTATTTAAAACTAAATATCTTGCAATTGCATATAGTGTCATTGCTAGATGTCGCTAGTACCTGGTAATGACTGGTTCAAAATATTACTAATTTTGTCTAACAATTTTAATCACAAAAATTTTAGGGCGTTGGGTACAAAGCATAGTTAAACAATATACAAAATTCGGTAGCCTACTTAAATATTAAATAGCCTCCTCGGTATTAAAATAATTCAGGATCTTTTGTACTTACAGCGATATAGAAAGAATAAACTTCTAGATTTCAAATGTAAATTAAAATTAATTTTCTTTCGGCCAAATCGTAGGACTAGAATGATCGATCCAAATCGAACCAAGGAGAAATACGTTAAATTCATATGAGGAAGGCTATCATATCCAGAGCTAGTTAACATGATCACAAATCTAATGGGACGCAAGTAGTATTGCACTCCTGGTCAAGTCTGTTCGATTTCATTGGTCATTGGAAATTAAGAACCAAGAGAGATCTCTTCGTTTCCTATGGAAATTAGCACAACTACATTCTTAAAATTTTATTTTGTTGTATTTTTACAAATATTAATTAGAAATTTAAGATTTAAGTTTTTTGTTTTTCTGTCCTAAATTATAAAATTCTAAAAATATTTTAAGCTTGAGTAACAATTTTACCTATCCCTATGGGCTGGAATGAATTTGCGTTTTTAGCCGATCAATTTATATTATTTTTCTGCAGGGATCATCATATTTAGGGCTAACTTTACAGAAGTCAATAAAGTGGTGAGTAAAATAATGACCACCGTATTTTTAGCACTCCGTCCAAAAAATTTGATAAAAATGATGATTTGAATCGTTTTATCAGGATTGGTCACTGTAGCGTTTCACTTACCCTTAAAAGATTACTAAATAAATAACATTTGGGAAAATTCTCGGGTCATCAAAATTCGTTAGATATTCGTTGATTGAGGATCGGCCACCACATTTGATCGTTTCCCATGCAGTTTTTTATTTGCGGAGAAACGAAATCAAAGTGGCGTTAATTTAATAAAACTGGGTTTGTCGCTTATTTGGGAATATCATTGTGCAAAAATAATAACAGATCGGGGAATCATGTCCATTAAGAAAAAATTAAAATGTATTATTTTTTTCAAAGAATTGCATCCAAAGTTGAATACTTTAGATAAATTGTACGCAAGTTTTTAGTTGTTCATAACAACCAAACATTATGTGCGAATGCATATTGGGAAATATTTAAGTTCAAAAAGTTGGCCCGTCTTAAAATTTTGACAAATCGAACGATTGAAATCGCTATTAGCTGTTATTTAGGATTGGCCACTAGTTGTTCTCGTTTGGTAATCCCTATGTCTCGCTTTATTGCCAATTTATATAATTTTCGTGAATCCAACGATTAAAGTTGTTTAAGAGGCGCGCACGATCAGAACTATTCTGTTCTGGAAAGTTGGCTAATGTTAAGTTCATAAAGTCATTTATCATTGAGAATTGGCCGGTAGTTGGACGGGTAGTAGTTACGGAAATATGACAAGTTCCAAATTATCACAATAAATCGTTATGTTCGGTTGGAAAAACTTGGTTTGGTATTTATAAACATATTAGGAATTAGGACAATTCAGCATTCTTTAGTGTGAAATTTTAGATGCAGTTCTATGAAAAATGCATTTTAATTTTTTATAATCCAATTGAATTTGTTGTTAATTTTGCAAAACTAAATTCCCAATTTTACTGAGTTAATGTAATTTGGACTTGATTTTTCCGTAATAAAAAGTTTCGCATTGGTCACCAAATGACAAAATGTGGTGACTAATTAATTCTCAGCCGTTATCTAACGAAATTTGATTAAAATGGTATGATTATCATTCTAGAAGTACTACCCGGAATTCGGTATGAATTATTTGTTTATCGTTTAAGCGTAAGTATGATCACTAACGCTTAAACGATAAATAAATAATACAAAAACTTGTGACCAATCCTGACCAAAGGATTCTACTCATCAACAATTTCTTTTTAAGTACTTTTGCTTTAAGGAAATATATCAATTCAGCTACAGCTCTGGAAAGACAACTCGTGCAAAAAAGCCGTTCGATTTTTATGATCAATATAGAAGCCATATACAATTATATTAGTATTAGAACTGGGATTGGCTCCAATTCTTCTGTAAGATATAAACTAATTCACAAAAATATCACTCATAGTTTTAGATAAACTGGATAAGTTTTTGACTTGGTAGAGCCAAGCGACAAAAGTAAATGACCGCATTTATATTAAGTAAAAAAAGTATCTAAACCTACATACGTCAGAAATGCAGTTTTAAAGACTGCCCTGAATAGAACTGGTAGAACGAGTACTCAAAACTACAAGAAACTCTAAAGTTTGCTCTAACTACGTCATCTTAGTGATAATTGGTTTTTACTAACACATCCAGATTCAAACTTCCGATCGTCAAACACCTAACGCCCATCGAACTAATTAATTTTTTGTATTTCAATAACGCCAACAAATTTTGTTAACAAAATATAATAGACATTTTTTTTATAAGAGTGCGATCGATCTAATTTACAATGATCTAATTTTTTTTGTTGTTATTTTTTGATTTGCACATTAATTCAGTCAGTTCCACTTTAATGCATTATAATTTACACCAAACAAAATTTTATAGATTGGCTATATATTTATTTAGCAATTATAAATTCGAAATTATGAAATCATTAGTATTTACAAAATTAAAAACCTTGAATCGAAAAACCAAAAAAAAAAAAAATTATATTCTAACAATATGATCGCGTATGTATAAAATTTTATATAGAGATTGAATCTTTAGACTACCGCAAAATTAGTTTACACACAAACATACATGATCTAATAGATTAATGTGTAATTACATAAATCATTTTTGATTTAATATTAATTGAAATACGATGAAAAGACCCAAGCATTATGACTCAGTTAGAATTACATGCATATATATGTATATATATGCGTTATGATATTAAACAAAGAATATATCAAATATTTGGCTTTGTCAATATATAAGTTCATGAGTAATAATCCAATCGTACGATCGAAAGTAGTGGCGATCGCCCATCAACAAGTTATAAAAGTTCTATATATTGCTAAGTGGTCGATCAACCGACAAAAAAAAAAATTATATATATATACGCTTCCGGTTTAATTTTTTTCTCGCTATTTACGTATTTTATATCGACAGCCGCCGCAACCACAACATATACATATTATTAAAAAAGATAAACTTTTAAGACTTTGTATAAGACACCAAAATAAAAAAAAAAATATTACGTCAAAATTTTACCTTTAGTCGTCGCCGTTATATTATGACTATTTGATAATTTCCATGGTTGCCATAATGAAATTTGTTCTTTTTCATCACTACTGTCATTATTATCACTATCATCTAAACGTTCAGTAATATTATTATTATTATTTTTATTAATAACTATTTTATTATTATTATTACTATCATGATCATGATGATGATGACCGCGATCAACACTAACAATATCGATAAGCTGATTACCACCATAATCGTTATTTAAATAAATATTAAAACTATTATTGTAATTTTCGTATTGTAATAAATAATTATTATAACAATTTGTACTATTATTACTACTACTACGGTTACTACTATTCCGACTGTTACAACTATTTTCATTCATTTTTATAAAATTTTCACGTAACCGATTATAAAACACATCGTACAGTAGCTCCATTTTATTGTAACGTTTTATATATTTTTTTTTGTTTAATACACTCGATCTCTTACTTAACACTTTTATTCCAAAAAAAGTTCAACTTTTGAATGAAGTAATTCTTAATTTTTTTTTCTTATTTTTGTATAAATCCTACACACAAAACACTTTTATTTCTCTTTCTCCGCGATCACCATAAAACAAAAAAAAAAAAACTGAAAAGCACAGCATTCACGTATAAAACGATCGACAAATAAATAAATTCATAAATAATAAAACAAACAAAACGTAAGAACACCAAAAAAAACTTTTTTAATAATATGATCTTTTCTTTTTATTTTTGTTGAATGAATTTTTTTTTCTTATTTAACTTTATAAACATAAAATACACAACTTTGCCGGTTAAAATACTTGAATAAATGTTTAAAAAACAAAATCCGATCAAGCGATTTATTACAAACTTTTTTGTATATAAAGTATTATAGTTACGATCGTCAATTCGCCTATAATGCATGAAGACGACTAAAAACAAAAAATTTAAGAAAAAACAAAAACCAAAAGAAAATATTACAAATGAACAAAAAACACGTTGAATAAAAAAAAAATAATAATAATAATAAAATAAAAATAAATAAATTAAAGCAACAACAAATTGAAGATCAAGTTTTATAATATGTATAGTTTTGTTGTATAAGAAAGAGAAAATATAATGCGCGTGTTGTAAACGAACGAAACGTAAGAAGTATGTAGAGATAGCGCTAGCGACTTGTTGTTGATAATATAATTTAAAGTTTTATATACAGTCATGTACGTTCATAAACATAATATAAATTTTGGTTAAGCGTGATATATAGTGGTTTGGAGTGTGCATCAAGTGTGCTTGATTCTAGCTAGATTAATTTCTGGTGATGATCTCTATTTCTTTGGAAATTAAAGATCGAATCTACATTGTGCATTATACTTAATATTCGGCGTTCAGTTTTATATTTTCTAGAATTTTTCGAATATATGTATATGCAATTTTTTGATGATCAAGTGATCAAGTCCATTTTGAAATTCTACGGATCGTTAGAACGATCGATATATTTTGTATCAAGTCGTAGTACAAAATTCTATTGATATTTATCCGAAAATTACATGTAATTGAAGTTAATAGCAGTAAATTTTCGCCGAAAAAATTTCAAAAATCAATGTCACATAATTCGAATATTTAAAGGAAATATGAACTGGGTGAAGTTAGGCCAATCGTAAACTGCTGGGTAAAATATTTGTAATTTGTCGTGTTAAAGGGCAGTGAGTTTGAGTTGTGGCACTAACAGTGAACACCTGCGCCAAAAATCAGGCGATATTTTATGTAGCATCATAGTGAAATAAATTAAAAGCACGACGACTGTTCAGTGCCAATTTCAGTGTACAATGTGCAGTTCGTCCGCCTTCCAACTTCAATGCCAAAAGCCAAAAGCAATGAAAACGTTCTTAGTTTTTCCAGTCCATCCGGGAGCATCCACAAAGTAAATGCCACCAGTTCCATTGTTCACAGCTCCTATGAAAAGTCGTAAGCAGCCTTTTGTTGTTTATTCTCTTTGTATTGTTGTTCTCTTTGTAATTCGTTGCTGAATCATCGTGCATGGAACGATTAGGTAATATCATGCTCAAATACGACAACACTTTATTCGTCAACACATGTCTTATATCATAATCAATGCTTCATTGTCCATTTCTGCTTTCGTCTTTATATTTCACCTACAAATTGTTCGAATTCGAAGGGGAACACGTGGATATGATAATTAGAAAATATGTGCAAATGTGAGAGTTGACACTCCTCACGGTAAGTCGCACACAGATGCTCATTAACGGTTGGACATGGAAGATGGGTCGGCCCGTGAGTTTTGCACGCCATTATTGGGTCGTAGTTGTAATCTGTTGATGAAAATTTCCTTTAGCGCATGAAGCATACCAAATTTTTGCCATTCAATGGAGTATATCCAAAAATGATCTTGGCCAAACAAACGCTGCTTTATTGTGAAATTCAACCATCAATTTTTAATTTGACCCGGTCCGAACTACCACTAAACATGCGCCCAGCTTTTAGTTTGTTTCACTATAATGCTACATAAAATATGGCCTGATGTTTGCGCAGGTGTTCACTGTTAGTGCTACAACCCAAAAACACTGCCCTGTAACACGACAAATTATAAATATTTTATCCAGCAGTTTACAATGACGGCAAAAAAAGTTAGGAAGGTCTCTCCCGTGACTTTTTATGAGACTAAGATCTGTCGCGAGAATTAGAAGGCAAACTGTTGTTTTGTTGTTGTTAAACTGCAAATTACTATTTTATTGTCAAATTTAATATTAGGGCAGTAAATCATTACTGTGGCATATTCAAATTTTTACTGTGGGCAAATTAAATTGCGGAAAACATTTGTATGCATTTTTGTATAGATTTTTTATTTTGGACATATGAAGCAAGAGGTTTCCTTTCGAATTTCGATGGGATTAATTTATAACCAAAAAGGGACAGAATTGACAACTATGCCTGTAATCCTCGTCAGTAGATTTTTTGTTAATGTAATTTATTATTAGTATAAAAAACTATAAATACTAAATATAGAGTAAAACCTGTTTAAATTGAACAAGAAAAAAAACAATTTTTGCTCATATTTTGGAGGTGGACAACATAGGAAAATTAATGGAAAACACCACGTAAAATAACGCATGTGAATCTGGTCCTCCCAAAACCATCCCGAAAAACGCCTTTAGAATTTAGGTGCATTTCTCCGCTAAATTCATTAAAAGACTATTCAGCCCGAAAAATTAAAAAATATAAAGAAAATCAATCCCAAAAAAATAAAAACAATCTCACGTACACAAAACAAAATTTAAGTTCAAAATCTATTACAAGGAGAGATTTACCACACTTTAAATTAAGAAATTTAAATTAAAAAACAATTCCCTCAAATAAAATAGATTGAAACTTAATTTTTCGGTTCACAGAGGTTGGCAGATATAACGGTATATGCCTAATTAATACATTGAACATCAGCATTAACCACACAAATGCTCATTACGTTACAGCGGGGATAAGAAGCCTCTCCAATTTATTAAATATCCGCCTCTCTTAGATATCGGAACGGAGAAATTTATGGTGGCATATGAGCATAATTCCGATATCTAAGAGAGGCGAATATTAAATCAGCTGGGGAGGCCCCTCATCCCCGCTCTAACGTAATGAGCATTTGTGTGCTTAATGCTGATGGTCAGTGCAATGATCACGCATATACCTTTATATCTGCCAAACTCTGTGAACGGAGAAATTTATAGGCATATACCATTATTAAGGTAGTTGAAACATTTTCAATCAATTTTATTTGAGGGAATTGTTTTTTAAATTTCTTAAGTTAAAGTGTGGTAAATCTTTTCTTGTAATAGATTTTCAACTTAAAATTTGTTTTGTGCACGTGAGATTGTTTTTATTTTCTTGGGATCGAATTTGATTTTCTCCATATTTTTTAATTTTTCGGGCTGAGTTTTAAATGGGTTTAGCGGAGAAACAAACCAAAATTGTAAAGGCGTTTTTCGGGATGGTTTTCGGGCCAGCTTCACATACGTCGTAAAATTAACAACAATATATCGAAAATGTTCATTCGACTCTACGGGTTTTATATCAATGTAAACCATGAACTATCACAACATTTTAAAAGTAGTATTTAACGATCCATCATTTTTTGTACCTCGCCAAGCAGTGGAGCTTTATCTGTTGAGTGCCCTGGTGTTATTATCGAAAAAGTAATAGACAAAAACATTAAAACTGCGCCAATCCTAACACTCGATTTTACTTGAGGAGTTTAACTACAATTTTCGGTTTTCTGGTCTTCATCTGTAGTTCCGCATTGCTGATTTGCCAATTAAACGATCTTATTGCTTCACCTTAAAGATATTTCGTAATCTCAGTAATTATTGAATTCAACTGTAAGTCAATAATTTTTACGTATATGGTAGCCTCCGCACCCGAACTATCGTTGGTTGGCCTGAGTGTTTTGGTTGGAAGTTTTTAATTTAATGACAAATCAGAGACATTAACCCCCAAATATGGGACTTCCACAAGGAAGTAAAATATCTCCAGCTCTGTTCAACCTATATACCAGCAAGATACACAGCACCAATGCAGAAAGGAAATCGTTCTGCAATTTAAAAAATATTATGTGGTGACTGGAAAAGGAAGAAGTATTTATCCGGCGGCTCAAAAGGCCCAAAAGGGTATAGATGATTAAATGCGAAAACTTAAAATGTTAAATCTGAGAGTGGATCCTAAGAAGTGTGCGTATATCAGGTTTAGAACGAATTTCGTAAATCTTAACATTAATGTGGATAGTAAAAGAATTGAACAAATGAATACATATACGGGTATTTGACAGGAGTATGATTTTTGGGGAGCACATGCAAATTTTGGCGGATAACTGCAAAAAGCGTTTAAATGTGATTATACGGGGGAGGAAACCTAATTGGGGCGCCCATCCGAGAGTGACTGATATGTTGAGAAAGGCCATTATTTCCTTCAAAATTGGATACGGTATTAGCGTATAGGGGAGTGGTTTGAAAGGAGCTTTCAGCCAATTAATGAAAGGAGAGTGGTAACATGGCTCTTTAGTATGCAGGAGTCAAGCCTAAAAAACCCCAAATCCCCGCTTTTAAAACTATTGCACAAATTTTAGTTCTCTCATTCAACATTATTAAATATTTAGCTTTGAGCCGGTTATTCTTTGATTTTGAAAATTTTTACTCGACTCAATTAAGGTTTGGGATAGACAAATCTTGCGTCTCGTAAAATTGTTTGTTTTTCTGAACTTTGCCAAATTTGTCGTTAAATCTTTAAAACTGCTCTTAAAATAATAATGTAAATACTTAAAGAATTTCTGTTAATTTCAAATTTAAATAAAAAATGAGAATATTTTTTTTCTTTAAGTGATAACTTTTATTTATTTTGGACTAGTTTCGAGAGTTCTCTCTTCGTCAGCTATTTTCTCTATTCTAATTTTTAGTTCACAAATTTTCCTTTATATATTCGTAAATTTTATTTTACGGCATACTAATACTCTCGTTCACGATTGTTTCTGTTTTGATAAATTTTATACTCCTCTATTCCATTCATTTTTTTTCGCCTTTTTTCATTCTGTGTAGGATTATTTTCATTCGGTGTACAATTACACAGGATATGATAGCAATTTAGAAATCCTACACAGAATGAAAAAGCCGAAAAAATGAATGGAATAGAGGAGTATAAAATGTATTAACACAGGAAAAACCCACAATTATTGAACGATAGGATGTCGTACAATGAAATTTATCATTGTACGACATCCTATCTATTTATTTACATTTCCAAAAGCCTTTTCAATTCTCGACATAGTTCTCACGAAGAACATAATTCGTACAAATCAGCCACTGGTCCGCCACATCAGGTACTGCATACAGTACGATCGCCTTCCAGTAACATTCGGAATCCCAGTTAAAATCATCACTAGCCCACCAAAAATATTCCGAAATTATTGTTTAGCAAACTGGGAAAAATCTAAAGTTCATGTACACAAAATTTTCTAAATAATCCTCCGATGACCGCACTATAAACCAGATTGAAGCATGCGCTTTCAACTTTTCAAAAACGATCCAGCACTCCATTAAAAAAAAACAATACCATTCTCGAAATTCCAAGACAAAGCTCAACTCCTATCCGAAATCCAACGTCTCATTAGAAAACGAAGTCACATGAACCGTCTTCACTACAGATATCCCGGATTCTTGGTAAAATCGGAAATAAATTTCCTACCGAAATTAAATTTCGTTCTGGTTTCAACAATAATAAAGAACAAAGATTTCACAAACAGACTGGAAAGAATATCTGATAACTCCCCCGAAATATACAATGTGATCCGCAAACTCAACGGCAAAGAGAACAATCAGACTAGCCAGATTGCTCATCATGCACACCCAATCATTGACCCACAGCAGATCGTAAAATACGTTGCCTCCTACTTCGAGAAAGTTCATTCATAGAATGAAGTGTTAAAAGATCCTCACTTTACCCAATTCGTGAATTCTACAGTAACCAGTTTTATTGCGTCACCACCAGCCAACCCAATCATTGCACCAGTCGAAATAGAAGAAATTTCCGACATATTGAAACATCTCAATAAAAGGAAAGCCCCCGGGAACGATGACATACCCAACGCTGTACTGAGGAATTTACCTGAGAATGAACCTAAACTAGGTAAGCCGAAAAGAAAACTGAGAACACCCGTCCCATAACACTCCTAAAGGGACTAAGTAAAATAGCATTCTTAACAGATTACTTCCTTCAGTTGAACCCTATATCCCTGAGGAACAGTTCGGGTTTCGCGCCGAGCACTGCACCACCCAAGCTGTTATGACACCTAAAAGTACTGGTAAAAACTTCAAACGGTTGGGACGATCGATAATCGCTGCATTTCTAGATATGGAAAAAGCTTTTGACACAGTTTGGCACAATGGTCTAATTTACAAATTAATCAATCGAGGTATCCCTTACTATCTTATCAAGCTGATCTATTCTTACCTCAGAGACCGAAAGTTCTATGTTCACCTGAATGCGTGCTAGAAAGACAACCACTCGCCTTTCAGAATACCTCACCCGGTATTCTGACTATGCAAAAAAATAGAACATCAAAATAAACCACAATAAAACCGAAATTATCCATTTCAACGAAAACAAGAATGCTAAATCTCAAGTGAAATATCTGGGAGTTGTTCTTGATAAGAAACTCTCGCAAACTCCGCAAATCAAATATAATAAGAAAAAAGCCTTCGCCGCTCGGCAATAACTCGATTTCTAAACAGAAGCAGAACCTCCTCTGCCAAAAATAAATTAAAGCTATACAAAGAGTATATAAGGCTCGTCCTAACTTACCTGCCTGCATGGATGGGGACTTGACCAAAACTCAGAGGAAAAGTCGTTTCTCTATCTAGGCAAACGCTCAAGGCAACATGAACTAAAAATAGAGAAAATAGCTGATGACGAAGAGAGAAATCTCGAAACTAGTCCAAAATAAAAAATATTCTTACTTTTTATTTAAATTTGAAATTAAATGTCGTGATAAAAGTGCACAACGAAATAATAGAAAATAATTTCGGTTTGTTTAGAGCTAAAACAAATAACCTCTTAAACATAAAGATTTGGCTTGAACATATCGTTTAGAGTGCCTCTTTATTCCGACAACAAAAATTTTAATGGAAATTTAATAAATTTAGTGATCGTTTAAATAACACCAGATCAAATTACTAGACTTCGGATCCAACTCAATAGACCCAAACTTGAAAGTAAATATCTTCTTAAAACGGATGGTTGATATTGGAAATTTTCGCCACTTTTTATAGCCACTGCATATGCTGCCCTATTTCCACAGTAAAACTTTTTCTATTTTGGCAAATGTTGAACCGAGTTTTTTGAGCGATGGAATTAAGCTAATCGAGGCCACTTAAGGACATCTTTACTCTTATTTACACCTAACGTGATTTTATCATTTCAGGTATTTAAATTAATCAATTACTCGAAAAACGAATTCGCCTAGAATTAATAAATTTAGTTTTAAATTTATTAATCTGAATTTGGACTTATCATTTAATTCAATAAAAAATTAATTCTTTGTTCCATAATCCATAATAAAACCATCTCCTCAACCTTGTTGAGTCGGTAGTATATATCAGACTGGCTTGAAGAACAAGAATGAAGAGCATTGAGCTTTTATTAATATTTCTTTAGTTGTTGACGTTGGTCATGTTGTCGACGCCAGCGACGAAAAAAACCGTTGTGTAAGCTCGTACCTTGCCCATCCCTGCAACCAAATTTATTTCCTCAGTAGGCTACGAAAAAATGC
This sequence comes from Nephrotoma flavescens, assembly GCA_932526605.1. Classification (NCBI taxonomy): domain Eukaryota; kingdom Metazoa; phylum Arthropoda; class Insecta; order Diptera; family Tipulidae; genus Nephrotoma; species Nephrotoma flavescens. The sequence continues at coordinate 269,487,990 of OW052221.1, read as the reverse complement.
CAATCTCTCTATTCCCAGATAAGGCCAGAACAGTGCCAGAATGAGCAGAATATAATCTAGGGGATAGAAAAGGTTTAGGGACAAAATTGAATTTTCGAGTACAAATTTAATATTTGAGAGAAAACTTTAAAAAATTTTATTTGTGAGAAAATTTGTGATTTGTGAACAGTTTTGATAATTTCTATTCGTGTTTCGATGAAGTCCGGGTACACCTTAAAAGGTTCAAAATTTATTTGATATCTATATTTTGTGTCTTTTTACATGTCCCAGCGAAAAAATGGAATATAGAACATAAACCGCCCAATATTTCCGCTAACTTTAAATTTGATAATTTAAATAATATGTGACTCAATAAGTCCCAAGACTAACAACTAAAAAACATATTTTGTTGTTGCAAACTTCCATTTTATTATTACTACTTTATTCCTGATGCCTTTCTTGAAGAATGATTTATTATTCATACGCCTCAAAATAGTTGCAAATATCTTTCCCTGGAATACTTTTTCAGGTTTGCATACAGGTAGAAGTCGCTGAGAGCCAGATCCGGATAGGGAAAACTTTTTTTCGTAATTTTTTCCTTCAATCGCATCAATAACGCTATTTTATATTCGCTGTTGATAGTCTTTCCTTCCTCAAGGTTGACGTACATAAAACAACTTGCGCAGCCCCAAATACGGAAGTCAAAACCTTATCGGCCAACATTTGCGTTTTTGGTCGATTCAGACAACTTTACCGACTGCTTCCCACTCAGCTGACTGACGCTTTGATTCAAGAGTGTAGTGATGGATTCATGTTTCATCCATTGCCACATATATAGGCATGAAAAAATCTTGAAACAGCTCCAAACAGCGGTCTGATTAGAAATTAATTTGCAACAATATTGGCCCAGATGAGTTTTCCAAAATTTAAGCGGAAAAGAAGATTTTTGACAAACACTGTGCTTTTCATCAAAAATTCGGCCTCTGTATAGCATAGAATGGGATGAAACTTTTCCCACAAAGTTGATGATCCCAGTGATTTATGACTTAAATCGGTCCACCGGAAGTGGCAACTTTCGTAGAAGCTTTCTCGCTTTTTACAAATATTTTAAAAAGTATATCATTTAGAAGAAATAGGCTAAGACTAAAAGATTCTAAATTAAATTTGCAACAATACCGACCCAGATCATTTTACGAAAATTTAAGCGGAAATAACGATTTTTGACAAAAAAAACTGTTTTTCAACAAAAAATCGGCTCTGTACGGCCCATCCCTTGGTTGATCGGGATGAAACGTCATACATAAGCTTTTTCCGTAGGTTATTTTTGGTTGACATCGGTCGACTGGAAATGGTTTCTTTTTCGTTTTTTGCAAATATTTTTAATAGTTTGTACGAAAGATTGCAAATTAATTTTCAAATAAAATTAGTTCAAAATTTTTCTTAAATTTTACCGGAAATGACGAGGTTGAAAAAAGATTTTATTTTACCAAAATTCGGCATCCCTAGAATTTAGGGGCAAATCAGAGGATCGTGAGGGCTAGTCAATATCACAATTTTTTCACATTAGTTGTCCGAGAAAAATGTCTTGCATCGTAGGACGAGCTGTACGTGATAAGGAACCGTAGGCTTAATTGATCTAATTTGGGCATAAAAAAGTTTTCCATCAGGCATCAATAGTGGTCACCAGTAACTGTTACAGCATTGCCTCTGGCATTCTAAAGGAAACATGACTAAATGGTGCCGCCGGACCAAATGGCGCACGACACAGTTACTCTGCGGGGATGTGTGGTCTTTGGTGTACTAGTTGAGGGTTTTCCAATAGCGGCTATTCTGTTTATTAACGAAATGTGCTTCGTCACTCATAATGGTTTTTTGGCAAAAATGGTGGACACCTCATCTGTACCGAGCTGAAAAATTTGTGCATTCTAATCTCGCCGCTGTTCATGGTTTTGAGAATTTTTAACAAACACGCTGGAGACATTCCCAATTCTTGTGCACGACCTAAGGTAGAGGTACCTGGATATCCAGAAACACTCTGCCTCACTGCATCAATATTTTCTGGTGTAGGCTGGCCTAATTGTCGGCTAATCTTTACTTTATCTCTCAGTGTATGCAAATTTTCAAAATTATTCATTACAAGCTAAATGATTGACTTGCTCGGCAAATGGTGAACACGAATAAAGTCACGTAATTTTTCCCGCCTATTCGCGTTGTTGCGGTAAATGTTCCATAATAAATTGTTATCGATCACTCTCTATGGCTGCCAAATGCGAACTGAAAATGATATCATCCAAAACAAAATGGCGGCAAATCAAAATCGACATAAAAACACTTTCGATATATCGTATTAAAAGAAAGTCGGGTGTTAGTTGAAACATATTCACCTCTTCACGTTTTCCATTGTTTTGCAAAAATAACAAAAGTAACATTACTCAAACACTTATAACCTGTAAACTGATTGTCATAATATTTTGACACATCTTGCTTGAAAGTTGATACTTTCTAAACATTATTTGAATGTTTGATTAAATACGTGACCTTTGTGTCAGCCTCGGGACTTATTGAGCGTCGTAATATATTAAAATATGATCCAGCACAGAAATTAATTAGTATTTTCAATTTTGTAAAAATTTTGAACTTAAATATAAATACCTAAAAATTAACAAAAAAAAACAAAACGAAATGTTGTAAAATAATTTAAACGTATTTATATGTAGGATAAACTGATAGATCTTTAACTTCAGAATTACCCAATTTGCTCGTGGCTCCTACTAAAGGCTCTAAAACTAAGAAAACCAGAACCAGTTGAGGCAAGTCTGATAAGAAAAGCGACTAATTTTCTAGATATTTCGGAATGAATTACTAAAATAGTTTGTTACTTGAGAATAATCCGCTTGCTCATGAACCTTACAATGGTCATCGAATGCACTAATCCTAAGAAAGCCCATAGGCCTTTATCACCCTGAGATCCTTGTTTTGATTAAACGACATGTCTATCCGAGGAATGCAAAGAGATACAAACTACATGTATATTAAATTATGATGGTTCTATCAGTGTGTTTCTATTATTGAGTACGCCTTACTAAAATCACTATAGGGTTGAGAAGAGTTAAGTTGGAAGATTTTATTAGTGCCTGCTATCTTTTGATATGTTAAGGGTACCGAGCCTTTCATTAAAATCAACTCCTGATCATTTTACCAAAAAATTAGAATTGTTCCACGATTAAATAAAACTTAACTTCGTCCGTTTTTTTCCGACCTAGAAACCTTGTCGGCCAGAAGGTTCGCAAACTAGAGGAGTTGTTAATAATTGAATAAAGATTCACTAGACAATTTATATTCTTTAACACTTTATAATGGTTAGCCAAATTGAATTTTAAAATCCTCCACAGCACACTCAGTGTTTGTCGTCGCATTTTCCTCTCCTCTGAAATCTGAATCCTTGACTTAACAATTCCACTATTTTGTGTTTGCTGTGTTTATAATTTTTGGTATTTTCATTACGCCATTAATTACCATTCGGTGTGTTGTGTTTTCAGGTTATTGACCCCGATCAGATCATAAATTCCCTGAATACACAAAAATCATAACAAAAGTATATAGTTAAACCCATAAATGATAAAAATATGAAATATTCGACAACCAACATTTTTTTAAGTAATAAAAAATTGATCACGAATGTTTTTATTGTTGACAACAAAATCAAATCTCGTAAATTATAAAAGACAAAAATCAAACGCAAACATAAAAATATCATCACCTCCCAAATATCATAAAAATACAGAAATATTTTTCTAAACATAAAAACATTAAAACAAAATACTTAACATTTTTTCAAAATATTTAAAATATTTAATTACATGATGAAATTGTGTGATGAAATATTTGACCACGAATATTATTTTTTTAAAACATAAAAATCATTGATAAGAAAGTTAAAATACTCGCGAACTATATTCATTAAATATTGCAGATCTCATAAATTACAAAACTATCATAAAAGGATGCAAGAATATTTCCTTATAACCTTAAAATTTGGATTATCTACTTCGTACTTCTTATTATGGCAATACGATATTGATTTGCTCATGTGTTACACAAACCAGGCTACGATGATGAGTATATGACAGGAGGCTGCGTAGACAATCCCACAGGCCCTGCGGTTGTGAGTGCGGATGGTATTTTCAAGGGACCGCGAATAGGTTTCTTCGTATTTTGAAGCATTTTAGTGTTGACAGATAGTGGCAGATTTAGTTTGGTTAAGGGGATCATTGTGCTTTTATGAGTTCGATGGTTTCATAGGGGACCCTGTGAAAATTTTAGAGAAGTGAGAAGTCTGTTCGCGGTGTGGCTAGTAGAATGACCAGACCAAAACTCCTAAATTGGGGTACTCTTAAATTAAGATTTGTTTCATGATTATTCATGTTATTCACTTTTCACAGAATAATTATATTTAAAAAACTGACGAAGGAATATTTCCGAAATCGAGCTTTAAAATTAAATATGTCCTAAATTATTTTTATCACTACAAGGAATTCTTAATAAATATTGCTAAAAGTTCAAAAAATAAAACTAGGTTTTATTTATAATTAATTTACTTAAATTAAGGTTTTATTTATAAGATTAATCCAGAAAATAGGCATAAAGTCCCAAAAATTGGTATGAATTTACAAATGTTGGATTTGTTTTAATAAGCAGTACTTTCTTTTATAGGGTAAACTTTCTTTTATAAAGTAAGAGTAAGTGTGGACACGTGGGAGCGCGGTTTTCATTTTGGTGTCTGCCTATGTGCCGGTCTGTGTCCTCTGTGCAGCACAAGTGGAGGTCGGCCCACCGGATGTGGTACCTCGTATTATCTTATCTTGGCTTAAGCATTATCATTTTTAGATGGATTTTCAATTATTTTGGAAGGTACTAAACTGTTGTTTCGCCATGGTTTGGCTGCTCTGCGTCCCAGGTAGGTTAACTGATCAAGATAACACTACACACTTGGAGGTTTTTGTTAGGTTACGGCAGGTGGCAACTTCCATTGAAGCTTTTTCGTTTTTGGTAGTATTTTGGTATAGCACTGGAACTCGGTTAGAAATGGGTCGATTTTAGGTTGAAGGTGTAGCAAGGCTGGTCCTAACCTTTTTCCGCGAATGATTAATTTTGATAAGAACCGTTTTTTGTGGGAGCTTGTTCTTGTTTGCAAATGCTTTGGCGGATGCAAGATTTGCAAAAAGGCATGGTAGGCGCGGATATCTTCTGGATTGGGTTTGGAAGGAGAATGGTTCCTGTTTATTTTCTATTAGTTGGGTGGATGTGACGATTTTTGTTGTGAAAGTCGTAGAAACTTTCTTGTTTTTTGCTAGTGTTTTGTGTACTAAGGGAATTACGACGAGGCGAGGCGGATTCTAAATTGACTTGACATCTTGGTCCAAGCCATTAGGTCCGGAATTTGGTCGGAAGTGAATATTTGTCATAAAAAAGCTGTTTTCCCAAAAATTGTTTTATCGTTTTATTTTTGGAAGGATTTGTTTCCGAAACAAACATATTAGTTTTTTCTTATTTTCATACACACACAATGTTCGGCATACACACACAAACACAACACTTGGCGGTTTCTCTTTAGCTGGGTGAAGCGATGCAATATCAGAGGTATGGAGCTTATATGAAAATGTTGTACAGGGTTTTGGAATGTGAGCTTTTATTCGTGGTAGGGGAGGGTCGGATGTTCGCCACAACATCAATGAACAATTGGTTTTACTAAGCAAAAAAATATACGTTTTGTCTTGTTGGACATTTTATACTGCTGAAGCAAGGTCAAGCTCTAGTCAAAACACTACGAAATAAATCTTTGTACTGCGGATAACAAAGTCGCAGATTTCAAAAAATTTATTTAATGTTGCAAACCGTTCGAAGTTGTCAAGAAAACTCATTGAACATTTTTAAATGCTTCGTAAATTTAAATGTACAGAAGCATAAACATGTATAAATATTGATCGAAAAGTTGTGTTCAGCGACGAAGCTCATTTTTGATTAAATGGGTACGTTAATAAGAAAAAACTTCTGCATTTGGTGTTATGAGTAGCGACATGCAATGCAAGAATTGCCAATGTACCCAGAAAAACACTGTTTGGTGCGGTTTATGTGCCGGTGGAGTCGTCGGTCCGTATTTTTTTTTCAAAGATGACGATGCCAATAAACCAATAACAAATTCAGAGTTGGAAGACAACAGCCATATTTCTGGACATGGCGCAGGCACTTGACAAAGTCGGGCTAGACGGTATAATATTAAAATTAGAGAAAATTTTGCCATTTGAGTATTGTGAATTCTAAACTCGTACCCGAAATGAAGATATTTTAGAGTTAAACAGGAAGGAATTCCACAGAGGACAAGCGACTCACCGCGGACGAATAATACAACTACCGCCACATTTGCAGATGACACTGCAATTCTAGCTCTTGGTCATACAATCGGTGAAGCCACATTCAAACTACAAATAGCCATAAATGATATCCAAGATTGGCTGACCAAGTGAAGAATGAAAGTAAATGAATCAAAGTCTAAGCACAATAACTTCAATAACAGATCTTTAGAACCACTACCTGTGGCTGCTCTCAATAATATTCCTGTAACCATACGTAACCATTTGCAAATGAAGCAAAATACCTTGGCATGGGCCTTGATACAAAGTTAAAGTGGAAAGTACACGTCAAAAAGAAAGCAGAAGAGCTTCAACTGAAATATAGTACTGAAATATTGTACTGGTTAATTGGAAGAAATTCTCAGTTATCCATTCATAATAAACTTATGCTCTATAAACTGCTAAGTGCTAAGTACTTAAGCCCATTTGGACATATGGTATTCAATAGTGTGGATGCATAAAAACCAACAATTAACAGATAGTCCAATGATTTCAAAATAAAGTACTCACAGGGATTGTTAATGCTCTTTGGCACACCCGTAATATTGACCATTATATAGATCTAGGAATGGACACAGTCGCAGGTGAAATAAAGAAACGTGCTCAAAAACACCAACATCGAAGCTGCAAGTGTGCATGAGGCAAAATTGACCAAAACAACACCTAATGTAAAGAATACATGATAGTGCTATATTATTAAATTGTCTGACTAAAACGCTGTTAGTCAAGACTAGTTTACTTGGTAAAAAAAAAAAATATGGTTATCATAAATAAAAAATAAAAAAAATGTGTGTTATACAAATGTATGTTTATCGGTTTAACTTCATCACCTCTCTTATTTTCAGAAACGAGATACGAGTATTATGCCCGCTGAACAAACCGGCAGTATAAAGGACACTAATTATTCGTCGAATTTGACTTCAAAGTGGCGGCATCAGTAAAGATGCCCCTCAGGCTAGGGTACCCAGAGGGTTTCGGCTGTCTTTGTGTACACCTAGGTTGCCGCGTCCACATTGCCGGGGGCGGCTAGTGCAGTAGCAAAGTGCAATCGAGGAACAAATGCCAGTGGTATAACTTGGCTAAAACAAACAATGAGTACAGCTGCCGAGATGCTGCCAAATCCACACTCTTCGGAGGCAGGCTCAACAGATTCTGGGTGGGCCAATCATTGTTTAACCCATTTGGACGAAGTTGCAAATTATCAAGATTATCTAGATCTTCAACTGGAAATATTTTTCCGCACGAAAAGGAAAACCCTGAACTCCGTGAATAATTAAAAGAAATAAAAAGGAATTTACAAGTAAATTCAAAGAAGAATTTACAATTTTAAAGCAAGTGAATGAAGAACTCAAAAAGGTAGTTGAAAAACGTGCATTATTTGTGACGACACCTAACTTGCAATCGATCATCAACACTCACCAGAAATGGCAGAAGCTTTACCATCAACTTCAAAAGAGGTTCCTAGAAACCACTCAATTATCAATAAAGACTAAGCTCTAGAACAACAACCAACTAAACCAAAAGAGAAAACACATCCGCCAATAAAGGTCGTGCACGCGGTTGTATCCAGATTAGTCAGAAAAATAAAATGAAATCGACTCAAACGAGCACTGCAATGAATGAAACATGGAAGACGATTGATGGAGTCCTATTTCAGTGATCTGAAACTAGAGCTTTATTCACAGATATATTTTACGTTGTTGTTGTATTTATTGTAATGGTTTTTTGTTGTGATTGTTCCGTACATTGGTCTATTTCAGTATATCTCGAATTAAATACACAATCGTAGGAAATTCTTCCATTTGGCGTCAAATCTGTGTGATAACGACTATGATGATTCATACTTACTTAGACACAATCAACTTCCCAACCACCCCATACTTTTTCTTTCCTTTAACGCTGGATCGCGGATAAATTAGAATTTAATTTTTTTAATTTAATCATCATAGTCGTTGTCACACAGATTTGACGCCAAATGGAAGAATTTCCTACGATTGTGTATTTAATTCGAGATAAACTGAAATAGACCAATGTACGGAACAATCACAACAAAAACCCATTACAATAAATACAACAACAACGTAAAATATAAAATGTAATTCGTACACAACGAAAAGTTAATTGTTAAAAAAATGAAGTATAGATGGAGAATATGAAAGAATCGAATTCTGTAGACTAGCAAGTAATTCGCTAGTGGTACGTATACATGGTATTGTTCTATATATATGGACAATATTCCTATGTAAAATATCAACGTCAGTCGCCGCGGCCTGATGAGATGACTGATTTTTTCAAATCAATAATCTCATTATGTTCGAAACTGATTGTTGTGATTCTTGCAAACCTTCCATCTATAATTCAAATTAAATTCTAATTTATTCACAGAGATACTATACAAGATTCCTGCAGTTTTTGAATTTTATGAGTACTTTAATACTCGGGCGAAGCACGCATTTCCTGATTGTGAGCCGAAGAAGTGATTCAATTATGTTCTTATTCATAAACAAAGTAGTGCAATACTGTAAAATTAGTCATCTCGGTTTCTTTTCGGTGGCTGGCATGATGCTCGAACAATGTTACAATCAAGTACGTGCTATAGGATGAAAAAAAGCGTAAGTAACGTATATGAGTCACACTTACTTTGTTCGTGTACAGAAGCTAAGAAACTCTTTTGTTTTAATCTGACTTTTATATTTTAATCCCACATTTATATCTGTGGCAAAAAGATCATTTCCATAACGTACTTTCACAACCGCGTTTTCTTGTTCATTGGTGACTGATGTTATTTTATTTATAAATATGTTTGCTTTCAGTGCTATTGTGTGTTTTGAAAGAGAATGTAAAGAGAAAATCATGACGTAATACAAAAACAACATTTTTAAAACTCCCGCTTTTTTCATTTCCCATTAAAATTTTCACTCTGTTTTAAAAAGAATTTCGGGGTTCCTTTTTTTAATCAATTAAATTTGAACTTTTCTCTTCATTCCTGAAAAAAATATTACAAAAGCTCACTGTTCAAATAGAATAAAAAAAAATTGCTAATTTTTGTTATATTTCAAGGGGAAATAAAGTTGCTGGACCCAATATTTAGTTTAGTAAAAAAAAACAAATCTTGAATTGACATTCTCACGTCGAACTAAGTTTTGGTCAGTTTTATTCCGTTAAGGTTAATAGCTCAGCTTTTGGAAGGCCTTGAACTTTTTGTTATTAAATCGCTCAATTCAATACAACAAAGGAATGGTTTAAGTTTTTGGTTAGGTTTTAATCACATCACTGAAGGAGACTTTGCTAAATTACAGTAACTGTAGACAAATATGTGATTGGTAACTCAACTTCAGGATGACCAAAGACTGTGATCTTTAAATCTTGATGGTACTACGCTTCTGCATTCACTCTGCTGGTTACGTATTTATAGTTATATTAGAAGGACCTAAGGTTTTGCGGATACAAGTGTAAACTCATACTGTGCAGCACTCTTTGATGCACACACCATTAAAGGGTCTTTCAATAGGGATGTACGGTCGAGGTCGTACGATTTACCGCCCTTAGGCTTCTTCCTTTGGGGCTATTTTAGATCGCAGGTTTATGCAAATAAACAGCAACCAATAGATGCTCTCAAAGTCAACATAACGAAAGCCATCCAGTAAATGCAATAAGATTTATGCGACAAAGTCATCAAAAACGCTCCACCAAGCAAAGCCACGGCTGATGTTTAATCAATGTTTTACCGCCAGTTTACACGAGTTGTGATTCAACCAGAAATTTCTTCTCTTCTTTCCCCCCTGCCTATAAACTAAATTTTGTTTATAGGCAAGGGGGAAAAGAAGAGAAAATTTTTTTAGTTGAATCACAACTCGTGTAAATTGGCGGATATTCCATACTTATTGCCATAAAATCTACTTTCAAATACACTGCGCAAAACAAAAAACGTAACAGTAAATTTTTTAGAAAAAATATCGTATTTTCTAACGCCTGTATCTCGGTGAAATGTCGGATATTTTTTTTTAATATGACCCCTAAGCGTTTTCGTAGAGAGCTTAGTTTACAAGACAAAACTTAGGATACGTTTACGTTTTTTTGTCATATTTTTCGCTAAGTCTGTAATAATTCAACAGCATTTAGATTCTCGAATGAAACATCAGAAAAGTTCGTTGGCAGTCTTAAAATTGGGGATTTTTTTCTCGTTAAAAATATTTTGGTTGACTCAAAAAAGTCATAAAAAACAAAAATAATAAAAAAACGGACCACATCATCGGAAAGTATAGACTGAATGTTTTACATTTTAAAAATAAAAAAAGAATTTTTAAACCGACATTTCACGAAGGTACAAGCGTTTGAAAATAGGATATTTGTCTAAAAATTTTACTGTTGCGTTTTTCATTTTACGCAGTGTAAAAAAATTGAGTGGACATCTCACAAACAATTTGTTTTATAGAGGAAGGAAATGCGTGTAGAAAAAAATTCACGTTTTTTAAAAACATCGTCACGCAAATCAAAATGTAGAGATCCCACATTAATATACGGCAAATAATGTGATTTCCTATTCATTTTTAATATTTTATCCTCTTAATTGAAAGTGATCATTTTTTCGTGAATTATTAACGGAGTAGATAATAAAGATGTTTCTCTTAAGAAAGAATATATTTTGGATCCACTGAGAAGAAATGTCAACGTTTACAAGTAACCAGTAAATTTAACGTGATATATAGTTAAACTCCAGTTTGTCTCTTTCATGACAAAAAGAGTAAAATATAACATAATTGAACCTCATTCCTCCTGTTCTGATGCAATAGTTCACATTGCTTTTTTGTTCTTAAAATTTCGTTAAATTGGAAACTCACGACACCAATTTAGAGTGAAAATAGTGATGATAGAATCACAATTGTTGAGGACAATGTGGTGGAAATTTTAGAAGAAAATTTTTGTTTAGTGACATCAGTTCGTTTTGATTCTAATGAAATTAGTCAAGCCCAGACAATTTTTAAGTCGTGGTTAAACCCCAAAGTTGAAACTTGTGCTGTGTTAAAAGAATACGGGTTTAATTCTAAAGCGTGTATAGAATCTAAATATTTAATAAATTGGACAATAGTTTTTTCAAGCAACGATCCATAATCAAACAAAACTGAAGGGAATCAAAAAAGGAACGAGTAAGTAAAATATTAGATTATAAAATAGAATATAATGGTAATATTTAGCTGTCGTTTTGATACTGTAGAACATTCCAGTAAATTCATTAAATGACGCATCAAGTGAACCAATACAAAAAAAAATTGAATTGGCTTGAAACCATGCAGCATAGTTGCCATGCATTCCAATTGGAATACTGCCTATACCATTGAACGGATCAACCAACGACAACATAAAATTAATTTTACCCAAAATATCATCTACCACTATGTAGGAAAAAAAAGCTAAATCATAAGCATCAAAAGCTTTTGACTTTGCCTGTCGCACTATTCTGCTAATTACCCGGGAATAGGGAATTTGTAAATGTTTATAAAAGAATTTGTAATTTTTATTTAAACATTGGCATGGCATACTGAGGTAAAAAGTTAGTGGTAATTTTTTTGAAAACAAAATTAAATGGGGAATAATTTTGGAAAAATTATTCCCAATTTATAAATATTTCTATCAAACTTTTCTTCTCAGTAGGTCGGTAAAATATTTGAACAGAAATCACATGTAAATTCTTTCCCCAGTTTCCTATTGCTAGGGAATTACCAGAATAGTGCCACTGGTAGATTAATATATTACAAATAATAAAAAAAATGGTGTTATTGCGATCGAGAAAATATTTCCTCAATGAAAAATCGGAAAAATTGAATTGCCTAATGGGCTGGGGGTGGGTTATATAATCGAAAACGAAACGGATTGAACCGGAAACGAAACGAAAGATGAAATGACACTGATTATAAGACGAATCGGTAAAGTTTTGAGGTTTCGCTCTTTTATTTTGACATCGTATAATGAAAGAAAAATTTGTTTCTTTGTAAAATGGAAGTTGCAAAGTTAAACGAAATTTGTAAAGAATTTAAAAATAGTGAGCATTGAAAAATGGTATAGATTTAAACTAATCTTTTAGAAAATGAGAAATCTCCAATCAAATTTTATTCTATTTGGAAAATATCTCACACATTTCCATTATTAAAATCACATATTAGCACATAATAATTAATTTCATGGTCATTAAAATCACATGATAGGAACCAAACACACAATTCATCGATAAAAAATATCAACATAAAAAAATATTTTTTTTAGGAGAAACTGGAGAAAGCAAAGGCGGCTAAGTAGACTTATTTTGATTTTAAAGTGAACCATATTTATCAAGAAATATTATTTGCTGCGGGCCAATAGTCGGGTAAAAGTCAATTTTAAGTAAATTTTACGGTAAATTTATTTATTTTTTAAAAACTCTATGGCAAACTGATCGAAAAATCTGTTCTAAATCCGATTTTTACCATAGTAAACTATTTACCCGACTATAGGCCTGCAGCCATAGTTTTGTTTTATGGTCACACAGTAAAATCACAGTCCTGCTACAATCTTATTTTGAATTTTATGGTTTTTTTGTTTTTAATCGATTGAATTTGCGCTTGGTTTCCTCGTGGATTTCGATTAATATTTTCCAGTTGTTCCAATTTATTATTTTCACGTCTCAAGCAAAATAAACAAAACCGTTAAAAAATATTCACAATTCAAGGAAACGATACAAAAATACATTTATTGTGAATTCTTGCAAGAACCGAAACGAAAGGCATTTAAATTTAATCAATTCATCCGTTCGTTTTCGTTTCTTCTACCCAATTATTTTTTCATGCAATCATTCCTTTCGTTTCGTTTTCGGTTATATAACTAGCCCATAATTATATACATAATATTATTTTAACGTTCAGTTTTCTAAGGCAACTTACTTCTTGCCACAGCAACCTGGAAAAAATATCCAACTGGAAAATTATCGCCGAAATGGAGTAATATAAGTGGTTCCTGCTTAACTGACAACATAAAATACACGGCGCAACAAATTCAAGAAATAACAGAAGTCCATGCTTTACTTCAGATAATGGTAAGTAATGCCCCAAATGTAAGGTATTTTATTTATTATTTACGAAAGTGAATTTCTAGATGGCCAAGAGGATATAAAGCTGTGGCTCTTTAGTCATATTTCACCGTGGGACGCTAGTTTTCACAGACTACAAGAAGACTAAATTTCAAGACTAAACAGGACTGCGAATACCAACTAGTAAAATCATGAGATGGAATCAAATTACAAAAATATATTTACTTACAGATTGAATAGACTTCGATTTTTTATTTGCCAATAAAGCAAAAATCTTTTTATCTAATTTTGATACATTCACGATGAAAATTCTGCCTATATTTACAAACGAAATTAAAGACAAAATCATCCCTGAATTTAGTGAAAACTACAGCTGAAGAAATGAATAAAAGTAAGAAAAATTTCTACATATTTCATTAGGATTAGGTTGCCTCGTCCGACTTGTGATATGGATGTGTATACGCGTGTGTGTGTGTGTGTACGATCTCCAGTGCTAGAAATTTTGGATATACCATATTTTTCTAAAATGATCAATGCTATGTTGTCTGCACATCGTAAAGAGATACACGATTTTCAGAACATTATCAGTTCTTCAATATTGAAGAAGTCAAACCATTGAAATTTTTTTTATATGGCATACAATTAAAGCTTGATGGCCCACCTGTACATTTCTATAAATTAATAATATGATATAATTCTTGAATTTGTCTAATTTTACGGTTGTGAATATTTTCCTAAATACAAAAGTTATTCCTAAAACCAACAACAACAAAATAAAATGTCTATGTATGTGTAAAAAATTGTATTATCAAATAAATCAATAAGTGCATATTAACGAGTTAAAAATTAATTCAAAAATTCTTATTTGGACATCAATCTGTTGGTCTCAATCTTAACAGTTTTCCGGTATTTCAAAACTCGAAAGGCTTTCTGGTAGTTAGGATTAAGGATATTTGGTCACATATAAATACGATACATTAAAAACGATCGGTTTTCCGAGTTTTCCGATATTTCTAAACACCGCGCATCTTAGCAGAAAATTATTTTGAGTAGGTCTCAGTCTGACTAACTCAGAAATCATACACAATTTTCTAAAAGTAGGCTTTCTGGAAGTTAGGATTAAGGATATTCGGTCACATATAAATACGATACATTAAAAACAATCGGTTTTCCGAGTTTTCCGATATTTCTAAACACCGCGCATCTTAGCGGAAAATTGTTTTGAGTAGGTCTCAGTCTGACTAACTCAGAAATCATACACAATTTTCTAAAAGTAGGCTTTCTGGTAGTTAGGATTAAGGATATTTGGTCACATGTAAATACGATACATTAAAAACAATCGGTTTTCCGAGTTTTCCGATATTTCTAAACACCGCGCATCTTAGCAGAAAATTATTTTGAGTAGGTCTCAGTCTGACTAACTCAGAAATCATACACAATTTTCTAAAAGTAGGCTTTCTGGAAGTTAGGATTAAGGATATTCGGTCACATATAAATACGATACATTAAAAACAATCGGTTTTCCGATATTTCTAAACACCGCGCATCTTAGCGGAAAATTATTTTGAGTAGGTCTCAGTCTGACTAACTCAGAAATCATACACAATTTTCTAAAAGTAGGCTTTCTGGTAGTTAGGATTAAGGATATTTGGTCACATATAAATACGATACATTAAAAACAATCGGTTTTCCGAGTTTTCCGATATTTCTAAACACCGCGCATCTTAGCGGAAAATTATTTTGAGTAGGTCTCAGTCTGACTAACTCAGAAATCATACACAATTTTCTAAAAGTAGGCTTTCTGGTAGTTAGGATTAAGGATATTTGGTCACATATAAATACGATACATTAAAAACAATCGGTTTTCCGAGTTTTCCGATATTTCTAAACACCGCGCATCTTAGCGGAAAATTGCTTTGAGTAGGTCTCAGTCTGACTAACTCAGAAATCATACACAATTTTCTAAAAGTAGGCTTTCTGGTAGTTAGGATTAAGGATATTTGGTCACATATAAATACGATACATTAAAAACAATCGGTTTTCCGAGTTTTCCTATATTTCTAAACACCGCGCATCTTAGCGGAAAATTGCTTTGAGTAGGTCTCAGTCTGACTAACTCAGAAATCATACACAATTTTCTAAAAGTAGGCTTTCTGGTAGTTAGGATTAAGGATATTTGGTCACATATAAATACGATACATTAAAAACAATCGGTTTTCCGAGTTTTCCGATATTTCTAAACACCGCGCATCTTAGCGGAAAATTATTTTGAGTAGGTCTCAGTCTGACTAACTCAGAAATCATACACAATTTTCTAAAAGTAGGCTTTCTGGTAGTTAGGATTAAGGATATTTGGTCACATGTAAATACGATACATTAAAAACAATCGGTTTTCCGAGTTTTCCGATATTTCTAAACACCGCGCATCTTAGCGGAAAATTATTTTGAGTAGGTCTCAGTCTGACTAACTCAGAAATCATACACAATTTTCTAAAAGTAGGCTTTCTGGTAGTTAGGATTAAGGATATTTGGTCACATGTAAATACGATACATTAAAAACAATCGGTTTTCCGAGTTTTCCGATATTTCTAAACACCGCGCATCTTAGCGGAAAATTATTTTGAGTAGGTCTCAGTCTGACTAACTCAGAAATCATACACAATTTTCTAAAAGTAGGCTTTCTGGTAGTTAGGATTAAGGACATTTGGTCACATGTAAATACGATACATTAAAAACAATCGGTTTTCCGAGTTTTCCGATATTTCTAAACACCGCGCATCTTAGCGGAAAATTATTTTGAGTAGGTCTCAGTCTGACTAACTCAGAAATCATACACAATTTTCTAAAAGTAGGCTTTCTGGTAGTTAGGATTAAGGATATTTGGTCACATGTAAATACGATACATTAAAAACAATCGGTTTTCCGAGTTTTCCGATATTTCTAAACACCGCGCATCTTAGCGGAAAATTATTTTGAGTAGGTCTCAGTCTGACTAACTCAGAAATCATACACAATTTTCTAAAAGTAGGCTTTCTGGTAGTTAGGATTAAGGACATTTGGTCACATATAAATACGATACATTAAAAACAATTGGTTTTCTGAGTTTTCCGATATTTCTAAACACCGCGCATCTTAGCGGAAAATTATTTTGAGTAGGTCTCAGTCTGACTAACTCAGAAATCATACACAATTTTCTAAAAGTAGGCTTTCTGGTAGTTAGGATTAAGGATATTTGGTCACATATAAATACGATACATTAAAAACAATCGGTTTTCCGAGTTTTCCGATATTTCTAAACACCGCGCATCTTAGCGGAAAATTGCTTTGAGTAGGTCTCAGTCTGACTAACTCAGAAATCATACACAATTTTCTAAAAGTAGGCTTTCTGGTAGTTAGGATTAAGGATATTTGGTCACATATAAATACGATACATTAAAAACAATCGGTTTTCCGAGTTTTCCTATATTTCTAAACACCGCGCATCTTAGCGGAAAATTGCTTTGAGTAGGTCTCAGTCTGACTAACTCAGAAATCATACACAATTTTCTAAAAGTAGGCTTTCTGGTAGTTAGGATTAAGGATATTTGGTCACATATAAATACGATACATTAAAAACAATCGGTTTTCCGAGTTTTCCTATATTTCTAAACACCGCGCATCTTAGCGGAAAATTGCTTTGAGTAGGTCTCAGTCTGACTAACTCAGAAATCATACACAATTTTCTAAAAGTAGGCTTTCTGGTAGTTAGGATTAAGGATATTTGGTCACATATAAATACGATACATTAAAAACAATCGGTTTTCCGAGTTTTCCTATATTTCTAAACACCGCGCATCTTAGCGGAAAATTGCTTTGAGTAGGTCTCAGTCTGACTAACTCAGAAATCATACACAATTTTCTAAAAGTAGGCTTTCTGGTAGTTAGGATTAAGGACATTTGGTCACATGTAAATACGATACATTAAAAACAATCGGTTTTCCGAGTTTTCCGATATTTCTAAACACCGCGCATCTTAGCGGAAAATTGCTTTGAGTAGGTCTCAGTCTGACTAACTCAGAAATCATACACAATTTTCTAAAAGTAGGCTTTCTGGTAGTTAGGATTAAGGATATTTGGTCACATATAAATACGATACATTAAAAACAATCGGTTTTCCGAGTTTTCCTATATTTCTAAACACCGCGCATCTTAGCGGAAAATTGCTTTGAGTAGGTCTCAGTCTGACTAACTCAGAAATCATACACAATTTTCTAAAAGTAGGCTTTCTGGTAGTTAGGATTAAGGATATTTGGTCACATATAAATACGATACATTAAAAACAATCGGTTTTCCGAGTTTTCCGATATTTCTAAACACCGCGCATCTTAGCGGAAAATTATTTTGAGTAGGTCTCAGTCTGACTAACTCAGAAATCATACACAATTTTCTAAAAGTAGGCTTTCTGGTAGTTAGGATTAAGGATATTTGGTCACATGTAAATACGATACATTAAAAACAATCGGTTTTCCGAGTTTTCCGATATTTCTAAACACCGCGCATCTTAGCGGAAAATTATTTTGAGTAGGTCTCAGTCTGACTAACTCAGAAATCATACACAATTTTCTAAAAGTAGGCTTTCTGGTAGTTAGGATTAAGGATATTTGGTCACATGTAAATACGATACATTAAAAACAATCGGTTTTCCGAGTTTTCCGATATTTCTAAACACCGCGCATCTTAGCGGAAAATTATTTTGAGTAGGTCTCAGTCTGACTAACTCAGAAATCATACACAATTTTCTAAAAGTAGGCTTTCTGGTAGTTAGGATTAAGGACATTTGGTCACATGTAAATACGATACATTAAAAACAATCGGTTTTCCGAGTTTTCCGATATTTCTAAACACCGCGCATCTTAGCGGAAAATTATTTTGAGTAGGTCTCAGTCTGACTAACTCAGAAATCATACACAATTTTCTAAAAGTAGGCTTTCTGGTAGTTAGGATTAAGGATATTTGGTCACATGTAAATACGATACATTAAAAACAATCGGTTTTCCGAGTTTTCCGATATTTCTAAACACCGCGCATCTTAGCGGAAAATTATTTTGAGTAGGTCTCAGTCTGACTAACTCAGAAATCATACACAATTTTCTAAAAGTAGGCTTTCTGGTAGTTAGGATTAAGGACATTTGGTCACATATAAATACGATACATTAAAAACAATTGGTTTTCTGAGTTTTCCGATATTTCTAAACACCGCGCATCTTAGCGGAAAATTATTTTGAGTAGGTCTCAGTCTGACTAACTCAGAAATCATACACAATTTTCTAAAAGTAGGCTTTCTGGTAGTTAGGATTAAGGATATTTGGTCACATATAAATACGATACATTAAAAACAATCGGTTTTCCGAGTTTTCCGATATTTCTAAACACCGCGCATCTTAGCGGAAAATTGCTTTGAGTAGGTCTCAGTCTGACTAACTCAGAAATCATACACAATTTTCTAAAAGTAGGCTTTCTGGTAGTTAGGATTAAGGATATTTGGTCACATATAAATACGATACATTAAAAACAATCGGTTTTCCGAGTTTTCCTATATTTCTAAACACCGCGCATCTTAGCGGAAAATTGCTTTGAGTAGGTCTCAGTCTGACTAACTCAGAAATCATACACAATTTTCTAAAAGTAGGCTTTCTGGTAGTTAGGATTAAGGATATTTGGTCACATATAAATACGATACATTAAAAACAATCGGTTTTCCGAGTTTTCCTATATTTCTAAACACCGCGCATCTTAGCGGAAAATTGCTTTGAGTAGGTCTCAGTCTGACTAACTCAGAAATCATACACAATTTTCTAAAAGTAGGCTTTCTGGTAGTTAGGATTAAGGATATTTGGTCACATATAAATACGATACATTAAAAACAATCGGTTTTCCGAGTTTTCCTATATTTCTAAACACCGCGCATCTTAGCGGAAAATTGCTTTGAGTAGGTCTCAGTCTGACTAACTCAGAAATCATACACAATTTTCTAAAAGTAGGCTTTCTGGTAGTTAGGATTAAGGATATTTGGTCACATGTAAATACGATACATTAAAAACAATCGGTTTTCCGAGTTTTCCGATATTTCTAAACACCGCGCATCTTAGCGGAAAATTGCTTTGAGTAGGTCTCAGTCTGACTAACTCAGAAATCATACACAATTTTCTAAAAGTAGGCTTTCTGGTAGTTAGGATTAAGGATATTTGGTCACATATAAATACGATACATTAAAAACAATCGGTTTTCCGAGTTTTCCTATATTTCTAAACACCGCGCATCTTAGCGGAAAATTGCTTTGAGTAGGTCTCAGTCTGACTAACTCAGAAATCATACACAATTTTCTAAAAGTAGGCTTTCTGGTAGTTAGGATTAAGGATATTTGGTCACATATAAATACGATACATTAAAAACAATCGGTTTTCCGAGTTTTCCTATATTTCTAAACACCGCGCATCTTAGCGGAAAATTGCTTTGAGTAGGTCTCAGTCTGACTAACTCAGAAATCATACACAATTTTCTAAAAGTAGGCTTTCTGGTAGTTAGGATTAAGGATATTTGGTCACATATAAATACGATACATTAAAAACAATCGGTTTTCCGAGTTTTCCTATATTTCTAAACACCGCGCATCTTAGCGGAAAATTGCTTTGAGTAGGTCTCAGTCTGACTAACTCAGAAATCATACACAATTTTCTAAAAGTAGGCTTTCTGGTAGTTAGGATTAAGGATATTTGGTCACATATAAATACGATACATTAAAAACAATCGGTTTTCCGAGTTTTCCTATATTTCTAAACACCGCGCATCTTAGCGGAAAATTGCTTTGAGTAGGTCTCAGTCTGACTAACTCAGAAATCATACACAATTTTCTAAAAGTAGGCTTTCTGGTAGTTAGGATTAAGGACATTTGGTCACATATAAATACGATACATTAAAAACAATTGGTTTTCTGAGTTTTCCGATATTTCTAAACACCGCGCATCTTAGCGGAAAATTATTTTGAGTAGGTCTCAGTCTGACTAACTCAGAAATCATACACAATTTTCTAAAAGTAGGCTTTCTGGTAGTTAGGATTAAGGATATTTGGTCACATATAAATACGATACATTAAAAACAATCGGTTTTCCGAGTTTTCCGATATTTCTAAACACCGCGCATCTTAGCGGAAAATTGCTTTGAGTAGGTCTCAGTCTGACTAACTCAGAAATCATACACAATTTTCTAAAAGTAGGCTTTCTGGTAGTTAGGATTAAGGATATTTGGTCACATATAAATACGATACATTAAAAACAATCGGTTTTCCGAGTTTTCCGATATTTCTAAACACCGCGCATCTTAGCGGAAAATTGCTTTGAGTAGGTCTCAGTCTGACTAACTCAGAAATCATACACAATTTTCTAAAAGTAGGCTTTCTGGTAGTTAGGATTAAGGATATTTGGTCACATATAAATACGATACATTAAAAACAATCGGTTTTCCGAGTTTTCCTATATTTCTAAACACCGCGCATCTTAGCGGAAAATTGCTTTGAGTAGGTCTCAGTCTGACTAACTCAGAAATCATACACAATTTTCTAAAAGTAGGCTTTCTGGTAGTTAGGATTAAGGATATTTGGTCACATATAAATACGATACATTAAAAACAATCGGTTTTCCGAGTTTTCCTATATTTCTAAACACCGCGCATCTTAGCGGAAAATTGCTTTGAGTAGGTCTCAGTCTGACTAACTCAGAAATCATACACAATTTTCTAAAAGTAGGCTTTCTGGTAGTTAGGATTAAGGATATTTGGTCACATATAAATACGATACATTAAAAACAATCGGTTTTCCGAGTTTTCCTATATTTCTAAACACCGCGCATCTTAGCGGAAAATTGCTTTGAGTAGGTCTCAGTCTGACTAACTCAGAAATCATACACAATTTTCTAAAAGTAGGCTTTCTGGTAGTTAGGATTAAGGACATTTGGTCACATATAAATACGATACATTAAAAACAATCGGTTTTCCGAGTTTTCCGATATTTCTAAACACCGCGCATCTTAGCGGAAAATTGCTTTGAGTAGGTCTCAGTCTGACTAACTCAGAAATCATACACAATTTTCTAAAAGTAGGCTTTCTGGTAGTTAGGATTAAGGATATTTGGTCACATATAAATACGATACATTAAAAACAATCGGTTTTCCGAGTTTTCCTATATTTCTAAACACCGCGCATCTTAGCGGAAAATTGCTTTGAGTAGGTCTCAGTCTGACTAACTCAGAAATCATACACAATTTTCTAAAAGTAGGCTTTCTGGTAGTTAGGATTAAGGATATTTGGTCACATATAAATACGATACATTAAAAACAATCGGTTTTCCGAGTTTTCCTATATTTCTAAACACCGCGCATCTTAGCGGAAAATTGCTTTGAGTAGGTCTCAGTCTGACTAACTCAGAAATCATACACAATTTTCTAAAAGTAGGCTTTCTGGTAGTTAGGATTAAGGATATTTGGTCACATATAAATACGATACATTAAAAACAATCGGTTTTCCGAGTTTTCCTATATTTCTAAACACCGCGCATCTTAGCGGAAAATTGCTTTGAGTAGGTCTCAGTCTGACTAACTCAGAAATCATACACAATTTTCTAAAAGTAGGCTTTCTGGTAGTTAGGATTAAGGATATTTGGTCACATATAAATACGATACATTAAAAACAATCGGTTTTCCGAGTTTTCCTATATTTCTAAACACCGCGCATCTTAGCGGAAAATTGCTTTGAGTAGGTCTCAGTCTGACTAACTCAGAAATCATACACAATTTTCTAAAAGTAGGCTTTCTGGTAGTTAGGATTAAGGATATTTGGTCACATGTAAATACGATACATTAAAAACAATCGGTTTTCCGAGTTTTCCGATATTTCTAAACACCGCGCATCTTAGCAGAAAATTATTTTGAGTAGGTCTCAGTCTGACTAACTCAGAAATCATACACAATTTTCTAAAAGTAGGCTTTCTGGAAGTTAGGATTAAGGATATTCGGTCACATATAAATACGATACATTAAAAACAATCGGTTTTCCGAGTTTTCCGATATTTCTAAACACCGCGCATCTTAGCGGAAAATTGTTTTGAGTAGGTCTCAGTCTGACTAACTCAGAAATCATACACAATTTTCTAAAAGTAGGCTTTCTGGTAGTTAGGATTAAGGATATTTGGTCACATGTAAATACGATACATTAAAAACAATCGGTTTTCCGAGTTTTCCGATATTTCTAAACATCGCGCATCTTAGCGGAAAATTATTTTGAGTAGGTCTCAGTCTGACTAACTCAGAAATCATACACAATTTTCCAAAAGTAGGCTTTCTGGTAGTTAGGATTAAGGATATTTGGTCACATGTAAATACGATACATTAAAAACAATCGGTTTTCCGAGTTTTCCGATATTTCTAAACACCGCGCATCTTAGCGGAAAATTGTTTTGAGTAGGTCTCAGTCTGACTAACTCAGAAATCATACACAATTCTCTAAAAGTAGGCTTTCTGGTAGTTAGGATTAAGGACATTTGGTCACATATAAATACGATACATTAAAAACAATCGGTTTTCCGAGTTTTCCGATATTTTTAAACACCGCGCATCTTAGCAGAAAATTGTTTTGAGTAGGTCTCAGTCTGACTAACTCAGAAATCATACACAATTTTCTAAAAGTAGGCTTTCTGGTAGTTAGGATTAAGGACATTTGGTCACATATAAATACGATACATTAAAAACAATCGGTTTTCCGAGTTTTCCGATATTTCTAAACACCGCGCATCTTAGCGGAAAATTGTTTTGAGTAGGTCTCAGTCTGACTAACTCAGAAATCATACACAATTTTCTAAAAGTAGGCTTTCTGGTAGTTAGGATTAAGGACATTTGGTCACATATAAATACGATACATTAAAAACAATCGGTTTTCCGAGTTTTCCGATATTTCTAAACACCGCGCTTCTTAGCGGAAAATTATTTTGAGTAGGTCTCAGTCTGACTAACTCAGAAATCATACACAATTTTCTAAAAGTAGGCTTTCTGGTAGTTAGGATTAAGGACATTTGGTCACATGTAAATACGATACATTAAAAACAATCGGTTTTCCGAGTTTTCCGATATTTCTAAACACCGCGCATCTTAGCGGAAAATTATTTTGAGTAGGTCTCAGTCTGACTAACTCAGAAATCATACACAATTTTCTAAAAGTAGGCTTTCTGGTAGTTAGGATTAAGGACATTTGGTCACATGTAAATACGATACATTAAAAACAATCGGTTTTCCGAGTTTTCCGATATTTCTAAACACCGCGCATCTTAGCGGAAAATTGTTTTGAGTAGGTCTCAGTCTGACTAACTCAGAAATCATACACAATTCTCTAAAAGTAGGCTTTCTGGTAGTTAGGATTAAGGATATTTGGTCACATGTAAATACGATACATTAAAAACAATCGGTTTTCCGAGTTTTCCGATATTTCTAAACACCGCGCATCTTAGCGGAAAATTATTTTGAGTAGGTCTCAGTCTGACTAACTCAGAAATCATACACAATTTTCTAAAAGTAGGCTTTCTGGTAGTTAGGATTAAGGATATTTGGTCACATGTAAATACGATACATTAAAAACAATCGGTTTTCCGAGTTTTCCGATATTTCTAAACACCGCGCATCTTAGCGGAAAATTATTTTGAGTAGGTCTCAGTCTGACTAACTCAGAAATCATACACAATTTTCTAAAAGTAGGCTTTCTGGTAGTTAGGATTAAGGATATTTGGTCACATATAAATACGATACATTAAAAACAATCGGTTTTCCGAGTTTTCCGATATTTCTAAACACCGCGCATCTTAGCGGAAAATTATTTTGAGTAGGTCTCAGTCTGACTAACTCAGAAATCATACACAATTTTCTAAAAGTAGGCTTTCTGGTAGTTAGGATTAAGGATATTTGGTCACATGTAAATACGATACATTAAAAACAATCGGTTTTCCGAGTTTTCCGATATTTCTAAACATCGCGCATCTTAGCGGAAAATTATTTTGAGTAGGTCTCAGTCTGACTAACTCAGAAATCATACACAATTTTCCAAAAGTAGGCTTTCTGGTAGTTAGGATTAAGGATATTTGGTCACATGTAAATACGATACATTAAAAACAATCGGTTTTCCGAGTTTTCCGATATTTCTAAACATCGCGCATCTTAGCGGAAAATTATTTTGAGTAGGTCTCAGTCTGACTAACTCAGAAATCATACACAATCTTCCAAAAGTAGGCTTTCTGGTAGTTAGGATTAAGGATATTTGGTCACATGTAAATACGATACATTAAAAACAATCGGTTTTCCGAGTTTTCCGATATTTCTAAACACCGCGCATCTTAGCGGAAAATTGTTTTGAGTAGGTCTCAGTCTGACTAACTCAGAAATCATACACAATTCTCTAAAAGTAGGCTTTCTGGTAGTTAGGATTAAGGACATTTGGTCACATATAAATACGATACATTAAAAACAATCGGTTTTCCGAGTTTTCCGATATTTTTAAACACCGCGCATCTTAGCAGAAAATTGTTTTGAGTAGGTCTCAGTCTGACTAACTCAGAAATCATACACAATTTTCTAAAAGTAGGCTTTCTGGTAGTTAGGATTAAGGACATTTGGTCACATATAAATACGATACATTAAAAACAATCGGTTTTCCGAGTTTTCCGATATTTCTAAACACCGCGCATCTTAGCGGAAAATTGTTTTGAGTAGGTCTCAGTCTGACTAACTCAGAAATCATACACAATTTTCTAAAAGTAGGCTTTCTGGTAGTTAGGATTAAGGACATTTGGTCACATATAAATACGATACATTAAAAACAATCGGTTTTCCGAGTTTTCCGATATTTCTAAACACCGCGCTTCTTAGCGGAAAATTATTTTGAGTAGGTCTCAGTCTGACTAACTCAGAAATCATACACAATTTTCTAAAAGTAGGCTTTCTGGTAGTTAGGATTAAGGACATTTGGTCACATGTAAATACGATACATTAAAAACAATCGGTTTTCCGAGTTTTCCGATATTTCTAAACACCGCGCATCTTAGCGGAAAATTATTTTGAGTAGGTCTCAGTCTGACTAACTCAGAAATCATACACAATTTTCTAAAAGTAGGCTTTCTGGTAGTTAGGATTAAGGACATTTGGTCACATGTAAATACGATACATTAAAAACAATCGGTTTTCCGAGTTTTCCGATATTTCTAAACACCGCGCATCTTAGCGGAAAATTGTTTTGAGTAGGTCTCAGTCTGACTAACTCAGAAATCATACACAATTCTCTAAAAGTAGGCTTTCTGGTAGTTAGGATTAAGGATATTTGGTCACATGTAAATACGATACATTAAAAACAATCGGTTTTCCGAGTTTTCCGATATTTCTAAACACCGCGCATCTTAGCGGAAAATTATTTTGAGTAGGTCTCAGTCTGACTAACTCAGAAATCATACACAATTTTCTAAAAGTAGGCTTTCTGGTAGTTAGGATTAAGGATATTTGGTCACATGTAAATACGATACATTAAAAACAATCGGTTTTCCGAGTTTTCCGATATTTCTAAACACCGCGCATCTTAGCGGAAAATTATTTTGAGTAGGTCTCAGTCTGACTAACTCAGAAATCATACACAATTTTCTAAAAGTAGGCTTTCTGGTAGTTAGGATTAAGGATATTTGGTCACATATAAATACGATACATTAAAAACAATCGGTTTTCCGAGTTTTCCGATATTTCTAAACACCGCGCATCTTAGCGGAAAATTATTTTGAGTAGGTCTCAGTCTGACTAACTCAGAAATCATACACAATTTTCTAAAAGTAGGCTTTCTGGTAGTTAGGATTAAGGATATTTGGTCACATATAAATACGATACATTAAAAACAATCGGTTTTCCGAGTTTTCCGATATTTCTAAACACCGCGCATCTTAGCGGAAAATTGCTTTGAGTAGGTCTCAGTCTGACTAACTCAGAAATCATACACAATTTTCTAAAAGTAGGCTTTCTGGTAGTTAGGATTAAGGATATTTGGTCACATATAAATACGATACATTAAAAACAATCGGTTTTCCGAGTTTTCCTATATTTCTAAACACCGCGCATCTTAGCGGAAAATTGCTTTGAGTAGGTCTCAGTCTGACTAACTCAGAAATCATACACAATTTTCTAAAAGTAGGCTTTCTGGTAGTTAGGATTAAGGATATTTGGTCACATATAAATACGATACATTAAAAACAATCGGTTTTCCGAGTTTTCCGATATTTCTAAACACCGCGCATCTTAGCGGAAAATTATTTTGAGTAGGTCTCAGTCTGACTAACTCAGAAATCATACACAATTTTCTAAAAGTAGGCTTTCTGGTAGTTAGGATTAAGGATATTTGGTCACATGTAAATACGATACATTAAAAACAATCGGTTTTCCGAGTTTTCCGATATTTCTAAACACCGCGCATCTTAGCGGAAAATTATTTTGAGTAGGTCTCAGTCTGACTAACTCAGAAATCATACACAATTTTCTAAAAGTAGGCTTTCTGGTAGTTAGGATTAAGGATATTTGGTCACATGTAAATACGATACATTAAAAACAATCGGTTTTCCGAGTTTTCCGATATTTCTAAACACCGCGCATCTTAGCGGAAAATTATTTTGAGTAGGTCTCAGTCTGACTAACTCAGAAATCATACACAATTTTCTAAAAGTAGGCTTTCTGGTAGTTAGGATTAAGGACATTTGGTCACATGTAAATACGATACATTAAAAACAATCGGTTTTCCGAGTTTTCCGATATTTCTAAACACCGCGCATCTTAGCGGAAAATTATTTTGAGTAGGTCTCAGTCTGACTAACTCAGAAATCATACACAATTTTCTAAAAGTAGGCTTTCTGGTAGTTAGGATTAAGGATATTTGGTCACATGTAAATACGATACATTAAAAACAATCGGTTTTCCGAGTTTTCCGATATTTCTAAACACCGCGCATCTTAGCGGAAAATTATTTTGAGTAGGTCTCAGTCTGACTAACTCAGAAATCATACACAATTTTCTAAAAGTAGGCTTTCTGGTAGTTAGGATTAAGGACATTTGGTCACATATAAATACGATACATTAAAAACAATTGGTTTTCTGAGTTTTCCGATATTTCTAAACACCGCGCATCTTAGCGGAAAATTATTTTGAGTAGGTCTTAGTCTGACTAACTCAGAAATCATACACAATTTTCTAAAAGTAGGCTTTCTGGTAGTTAGGATTAAGGACATTTGGTCACATATAAATACGATACATTAAAAACAATTGGTTTTCTGAGTTTTCCGATATTTCTAAACACCGCGCATCTTAGCGGAAAATTATTTTGAGTAGGTCTTAGTCTGACTAACTCAGAAATCATACACAATTTTCTAAAAGTAGGCTTTCTGGTAGTTAGGATTAAGGATATTTGGTCACATATAAATACGATACATTAAAAACAATCGGTTTTCCGAGTTTTCCGATATTTCTAAACACCGCGCATCTTAGCGGAAAATTGCTTTGAGTAGGTCTCAGTCTGACTAACTCAGAAATCATACACAATTTTCTAAAAGTAGGCTTTCTGGTAGTTAGGATTAAGGATATTTGGTCACATGTAAATACGATACATTAAAAACAATCGGTTTTCCGAGTTTTCCGATATTTCTAAACACCGCGCATCTTAGCGGAAAATTATTTTGAGTAGGTCTCAGTCTGACTAACTCAGAAATCATACACAATTTTCTAAAAGTAGGCTTTCTGGTAGTTAGGATTAAGGACATTTGGTCACATATAAATACGATACATTAAAAACAATTGGTTTTCTGAGTTTTCCGATATTTCTAAACACCGCGCATCTTAGCGGAAAATTATTTTGAGTAGGTCTTAGTCTGACTAACTCAGAAATCATACACAATTTTCTAAAAGTAGGCTTTCTGGTAGTTAGGATTAAGGATATTTGGTCACATATAAATACGATACATTAAAAACAATCGGTTTTCCGAGTTTTCCGATATTTCTAAACACCGCGCATCTTAGCGGAAAATTGCTTTGAGTAGGTCTCAGTCTGACTAACTCAGAAATCATACACAATTTTCTAAAAGTAGGCTTTCTGGTAGTTAGGATTAAGGATATTTGCTCATATTACATAAAATATGAATATAATTTATATTATTTTTGAGTAATAATGTATATGTGAATGTACTACTAATAACAATATTATTATATTGTTTGCTATTTTAAACTACCTATTTTGTATAAATATAGTTCAGAAAAAGTTATTTTGTATTGTTAAATTAAAAACAGTGTTTCCTGAATTGTGTTTTAACGGTTTTCTGTTTTGTTATTATTGGTGTATGTGTGTGTGAAATAACATAGAGAAGTACAGTGAGAATTTATAAAAAATAGTGAGCGTAAAGTGAATTACAGTGGCTAAAAAAGGTAAAAACTTGTTTCCTTGGTTGGTAACATCAAATTACACGTGTGGTGAGTCACGGTAGAAGTACAATTATGTAAATCCCACGGTTTTTTTGTTTTGTCGAGTAGTATGTGATTGTGCAATTTAGTGCGTCTAACGGTAAAATTTGGGTACAATATATTTTGGGAAATAATAGCCGTGTTTTTTTATCAGCGCCCGATAGATGTACCCGGAGCACCCAATTTTTTATGTCAAAACTTATATTTAGCGCGCTATTTGTGCATATAATTATTTAACTCATAACTAATATTTTTGATTCAACGTTTTAGTCAAAAATCAACATAAAAATATAGGGCATAGGTAGGCGTAGGTAGTATAGCGTGTTCCGAATCCATTGCATTTTGAACTGTTTTTAACAACTATGCCAATAGTACGGCACCGCATAATTCCAATGGATTAACGTCAGAAATCCCACATTATCTCCCAAAATACACTATGCACAAATTTTACCTGGATTAACCTCCACCGCCTTTCCCATTGGCCATGTACTGGGATAACCTTCTTTGTTCTTTATTAGTACAATTTGATCCTTGGCAATATTTGGTTGCACTTGCTTCCATTTGTATCGTTGTTGAAGTGAGTTCAAATAGTCCGTGTGCCAGTGCTTCCAGAAATGCTGCTTCAGTTGTTGTAGAAATTCCCATCTAGATAATCGATTTTGCTTTATTTCGCTATAATTGTCAAATGGCACCGTTAGCAATGATTTTCCAATTAGAAAGTGTGCCGGTATCAAAATTAGAGGTGTGCTTTCACTCGAAATTATAGAGAGAGGCTGCGTAATGAGTATTGATCTTCACTATTCTTGGTATTATTAAGTTTTTGCATTTGTCAATGAGCCTCTGCGTATAAGCTATAACTCTAATTAATTTTCGATACCCCGATATTCTCGAAAATAATTGTAGAAATGGGTGCTCTATTCGAATGTTGGTCCATTCCACCAAAGTTCGCAACCTTTAAGTCTCCCTGGTGTAATTCCTCTTGAGGCGACGTCGGCAGGGTTTTCTTCAGATGTTACGTGACGCCATACAGCTTGAGGAAGTAGTTTTCTCATTGCAGACACTCTATTTGACACCCATGGTTTATAGTTATTTATGTTGCCCTTAATCTAGCTTAACGCGATTGTTGAATCCGTCCAACAATACACTTTTGCATCGGCATATTGTGTTGACTCACGAATATGGTTTACTAGCTTCACTAGTAGTAAAGTTGCATTGAGTTCAAGCCTTGGGATACTAATTTTATTCGTTATGGGTGCAACTTTGGCTTTGGACATTATTAGGCTTGTTTTCACCTTTTCATCAATAATTCGGTAATAAACTACCAGCCAATGCCTTCTCAGATGCATCAAATACGACCCTCAGTTTGGTGGTGCTGCTGTCCTCATTTACTACTCCATGATGTGGGATATAGTACATTTTGCTGGATTCATTCTTGTGACACGTGAGCGTTTGGTTCACTGGTGCCATATGTTTTAATTTCAGCTATTCTCTCATGAATTCTACATATCTTTGTTTAAAGTGTACATCTCTAGCGAACCGTCTTTCTAATTGAATTAGTCTGGCAATGGCCATTTTTCGTGATTCTCCTAGCTTCGGAACGTTTTCTTCGAAGGGTAGGTTTACAATATACCTGCCATTGGAACCACGCCGCAAGGTTTTTACAAGATGTTCGTCAGCTCTCTCCTCTTCTTCCGTTCGTGTTGTCTGATCAGCTATGCCCTCGTTCTCTACGAGTAACTCCAATTGTTCACTGATCGCTTTTGTTGATATCAAGCTATTGTTAGTTGCTTTATTAGCAGATCTCATGCATCCGATTATTATCCAACCAAGCTCGGTCTCTTACGCCATGGGTTCTTGTTCATTCCCCTTTATGATGTTGTTCAACACAATTGCTGGATAATAGTCAGCTCCAATTATAATGTCGATTTGACTTGGTTCATTAAACTTTGGATCTGCCAATTTTATATTTTGTAGATGCTTAAATTTGTTTGTGTTAAATTTAGCTTCTGGCAGGTGATGCGTCAGTTGATCTAACACCATTGCTTCCATTCGAACCAAAAATTTACTGTCAAATCTCGGGACTACCTCGAATTCTATTATGTTTTAACAAACTCCTGCCTTGAGTCCACCCATTCCTGATATGGCAATATTTGTTTTCTTCTTCGTTACGTTGAGTATTTGCAGCACCTTTTGTGATGAAGGTACCTTGTGAATCGGAGTCGATCAAGGCCCGCAAAGTTTTTGGTTCTTGGTTATCCCTATGTAGTGTTTACTGCCGTACCAAGCAGAGTTTGAAGAGTCTCTTCATTGTTTGAATTATAAGAGAGCATGTTTAACTTAGTTGGGTTGTTTACGTTATGCATAAGTGTATTATGCTTCCCATTGCAAACATTACATTTCTCGCCACTTTTGCAAGTTGTAGTGCTATGTTTCTCAAAGCAAACTCTACATAATGCTAGAAGTTGGATGAGCTGTGTTCTTTCGTGTACGTTTAATGCTTTGAAATTCGCACATTGACTTAGTTTATGAATTCCAACGCAGTGTCGAAAATTAGTTCTAAGAGTATTCTCCTTATTGATGTATAAGTTCTTTACCATTTTTTACTGTGTTGCACGTACTTCATAAGGTTTGTTGTTTGTGGCGAATTTTTTATGTGTTTCAAGTGAGAGAAACCGTTTTTCCAAAAAACGGAGAAAATCTTTGAGATCCTCCACTTTTCTGGGATCATCTAACTGCATTTCATAAAATTTGCTGGTTTCGCTATCAACCTTATTTAGTAATATATGCGTTATGAATGAGTCCCAAGTAGATGTATCGAATCCTAATCCTTTTAATGCATTTAGAACTTCCTTTGTTGTATCATGCAATTCTTTTAGGGATTCTCCTGATTCCTGGGATAGCTCAGGTAACCGTAAGAAAATTGCTAACTGCTTGTGAGCAAGTAGCCTTTTATTTTCGTACCTATCATTTAGTAGCTGCCATGCTATGTTGTAGTTGTCGTTTGTTATCTCCAGGTTACTTATTATTTTTGCCGCAGAGCCACCAATACATGTTTTTAAATACGAGATTTTAACTGCGTTCGGTATCTGTTTATTTTCGTGAACAATTTGGCAATACAAATCTCGGAAATATGACCATTTCGAATAGTCACCATAGAACTTGGTAACTCTAATTTCGGTAGTCTCATATTACAATGCATCGTTTGTTCTTGATGAAATGATGTGTTGATTTTAGCTTCATCTTTTGTGTCTGCTAAAACTTCCTGTATTCTATGTGTTACATCTTTATATGCTTTCCTTGTCTTTAAGTGTGGCTTTTGGTGAATGTTCTTCTAGCAATTCTCCAGCACTTGCTATCTCGCTATTCATTCTTCGGATTCTTACTATTTGCAGGTCTAGGATATCATCTACTTCAGGAACTTCAGGTTGTCGTTCTCCGGATGAGGATTGTTGATCATTCTCCTTCTGCCATGATGTATGCATGATGTATGAATTTTATGATTTCGAATACGCGAACTTTTTAAACGAACGTGAAATCTGTTTTTATGATTTCGATTACGCGAACTTTAATTATTTATGCTCGAAGGACCATGCATCCATCATCTAATGTTAAAATACCTGACCCATTAAACTGTGTCGTTATGACAGATGATCCACAAATTACATCCTTCTTTGTTTCTTCAAACCGTGGAATTTCCAAAATGGGATTTCTGTCGCGACTCACACAAATTACGCGTATTATGTTAGTTGTTCATTATGGTTTTTTTAATTTACTTAGGTTTCAACTTTTAAAACAATATGGATAGTTTTATTGCCGCGCCTAGTAAGAAAATGAAAACGCTTTACATAAGAAAAGTAAATAATTTAAAGAAACATCAATCTAAATTTAATCAGTTAATTTTTGAAAATTATGGAAATAATATTTCTAAAATACACTTAGCACGAAGTGACACCAAAATCTGGGCAAAGTTTTGCCATGGGTTAAATTTAGAGAATTCTAAGACTAATCGTTTTAGACTTTACAACATGTGGCGAAAAATTAGAAAAACTTCAGAAAATGCAGAAGAATTGGAATGTCCCGTTGAGAGAGAATGCGTAAACAATGATAATAACGACAATAACTATAAAAACTCTACCATCCTGACTGAAATTGAAGTAGAATCTATCCCAGCAGAAGATGCAACTGAAGTATCCTCGTTTTACAATAAGATGCAGTCTACAAATAATATTAGTTCGATGGAGATAGTTTTCCAAAAATCAGATGCCAAAAACTGGTTGTCGCGTGGGCTAATGTCTATTTCAATAGAATTGACAAAACCTTGGAACTATGAAGACCTCAGAGACGCTATCCGAGAGAGTTTAAACGCAACGAAACATCCTTGTGTGCTACAATTTAAAACACTCAATTTTAACAAGAAAAGACAAATTGTAACCCAATACGCAAAATGTTTGTACTCAAATCACGAACAAACATTTAAATTTGTTATTAATGGATTTAAAACATTAAATATGTTTACAAAAGGAGATGACCTCAACGACCATGGTAATTCTAAGAAATTTATCCAGTTAAGAGGTAAACGTCGAAAATTGGCCCAAAATGAACTTGAGCATTCGCATGCCTATTTATTTAGCCTTAAGCAGTTCAAAGATGTGGATATCAATTTATTAAAAAGCGGAAATACTCAGGGTATTGTGTCAGCAACAAATCTTCGAAAAGCAAGATCCGAGCGAAAACTAATGAGTGACTTAGTCCAAGGTTGTGAAGTGATGGATCTCCTTTACAGACTAAATGATAAAAAAAGAGAAGAATCCTATATATATCTAGCATCTAATCCACTCTATGCAATTCTTTTACGGCAAGAGACATTAGACTTACTCAAACTAGTTAAAGTCATTCATGTAGATGCCACGGGAGGCCTAATACGAAACCCAAAATGTTGTATAAATCATGACTATAATCGCATATATTACTACGCTTGCGTGATTAAGGTTAATGGGATTACTCTTCCAGTTGCAGAACTAATAAGTGCTCGTCATGATCAGACATCAATCAACGTGTTTTTTGAATATTTTTCCAACGAAATAAACTTGCGAAAACCAAAAGTTCAAATACCACAAATTTTCGTCACCGATTGGTCGTGGGTGTTTATAAATGCCATTCTATCGAAAATCAATCAAATGAATGTAAAACAATACTTGCAATTTGCATTTGAAGTCCTAACTGATAATGTTGATAAAAAACAAAAAGTTGGCGTGTTTGTTTGCTGTTCGCATTTTTCTGCAATTGTCATTAGACAAATAAAACAAAAAATACCCAATTGTTCCAAATCATTACGCGAACATATTATGATTTTCGTGTTCTTATTTATAGACAGTAAAACAATTGAGGACTTGGATTCTTTATTTGAAATTTTTTGCATTTTGAGTTGTTCTAAAAATGAGCATAATATATTTAAAGATGCCCAAAATAAATTGGCAGCATTAATAACTTCACTAAATTTCAGTGAAAAAAATAATAAGGAAAATGAAACTGAGGTCGCTTTGAATCCTGAAACTGCCAATTTTGAACAATTTTTCGATCAGGAAGAATCTCCTTTTTATTTAAGATATATATTGAAGTTTAAAGAAAGTTTAACTAAACTAGAGCATTGTGATGATACAGGCAAACCAAACAAACTATATTGCCAAAAATTCATTGAAAATTTTACTAAAAGATACATGAAATATGTACCATTGTGGGCAACAATATTTCTAAGAAAGTTTGGAATGGAGCAGCGTATATCCAACGGAACAATCGAAAATTGGTTTAATGTTTTAAAACACAATTTAATAAATGAACTGCATTTGAAATTAGGACGTTTCGTCGACTCACTGGAAGAGAAGACTGCCTTGCTACTTAAAACAGTAAAATGTTCGTCATCAATCAACAATACGAAGATAAGCAAACAAAAAACAAAAAAAATATATGTAGAATCATCACCGTTTACGACCCCAATCACAATGAGGGATGATGAGAAAAATCCTGAAGATAAAAATGAGGAAAATTGGCGTAAAAAATCAAAGGTACGAGTGGCAAAATATGCTAGTAAGAGAGCGCTTCAACGATTTATTCCGAAATCGCTTAAATTTAGTAAAATGCCTGAGGAATACTACAAAATTATAGGTCAACTCGACTATAACCTTATTATTTTTAAATATTCGTATAATGACCTATGGGAAAGCTGTATATCTAACACGTGCTTTGAATCGTTAAGTGATGAAAATTTTTTGACTTGCGATATTGTCTGTAACGCGATATCGGTTATGATAAAAGGTCGAAATTGTGTTTGCCTAGACCATTACGTAGCGTTAAAAATATTTGACGAAAACAAGGTTTACAAAGCATCAGATAGAAATGTACAGCCTGAGTTGGATCTATGCTTAAATAGAGAATTTATTGTGATTCCATACTGCAATAGCAATCATTGGACAATTGCTATAATCAACTTTAAAACGAACGCGATTATCACATATGATCCTCTGAATCCAACCCAAGTGCTTTATAGAATGGGCGAAAAAGTACGTAATTTCGCAAACGAAGTCGTAAAATATTTGAATGATACTCCGCGAAACTTCGAACTCGTTCAGGGAAAGGATTTACCGCAACAAACCGATGGGTTCAATTGTGGAGTATACATCATTTACAGCGTAGCTTTTATTATTAACGGAAGGACCATTAAAGATATACATTCGAGAAATGGAATACAAAATGAATTGGCGCTTAAAGCTTTCCGGAAAGAAATCCAAGGTATATTAGCGGAAAATTCCGAAAGTATGGAGGAAAATTGTTTCTACTGTTTCGGGAAGTTGGGAGAAAAAAACAACATTTGTCAATATTGCAAGAGAAGAATACATTTGGATTGCCAGGAGTTTCTGCCCTATTATAATAATATTTGTATTTTCTGTAATTCACTTGATGAAAAATAATTTGAATAAAATTATGTGTATATTTAACAAAACTTAAGAAATAAATAAAAAGTATACAATTTAATAAAACCAACTACATATTCCAGACCCTAAACTCTGCTTCTTATTTTTACTTTTCGCCTCTCTTACTCAAGTATCTTTGTTTTTTCTGCGAGTCCAGCATGCCCATTGTGACTGAAACTTAGGTTCTTTCCTCTATGATCCATTGATAATGTTCCAATTTCACAATATAACATCGCTTGTGGTGTCGTTGTTTACCACATATATTCATTGGTTGGCAGTGTAAAGTTTGATCCAGAGATTACTGGATTTCGTTGTCCTAGTGCTGCATACGGTATCTAGTCCATTATTGCGTTGTAAAGGATTGCTACCTCGCATTGCGTTTGGTTGATTGGAGTATATTGATAATTGGTGATATTACGCATAAGAAGTGTGTAGGTTGGAATACTTAACATCGATTCACATTTTCTCTGGTTAAGAATACAAAGTGTTCACGCAGGTTGCCCATTGCTCGATAATCAGTAGAACTTATGATGTATGACTGAGTGCTTCAATGATTGATATCAATAATTTCAACATGAACTAAAACAGAAGAATAATTTTCAATTATAGGCACATGTTACCGTATAGGCTATTATGTGCGTGTGTTGCCGAATAAATTTTAATTCTTCTGCTAACTGACTTGGTGTGAGTTGGGATGAATGTAAGATTTTTTGATGGATGTCCTGTAATTGCAATATTTCCTGTTGCAAACGATGCTGTGATTATGATCTGAAATTGATTGTCTTTCGACAATAACTGTTTGAAGCCATCATTGTTAATTTTCTGAAAGCGGGAAATAAGCTGCCTCGGAATTTCCCGTTAATTATCACACACGGCAGCGAAGTTTTCAGCATACCTTGCGTTTCGGTGACGTACGGACGTTAGCTGATTATTTATTTATGATATTTATTATTTATCAAACCGATTGACTCGAATCATTGACCTACTAGTATACTAATTATCACTTTAGTAAGTATTTATATAACCTGTTTAGCTTGCCTTAACATATTCCCTGACCAGGTTTTGTTGTTATGGTAATTGGTCTTTTGTGCGGTTGTACCCTGCGAGCGGGCTCGATTAGACCAGACTGCGAGGAGCACTGCCGGCAATGTTGTTTTAGATTCATCCTCAATGGGTATTTTGCTCAATTTCACAATGAAGCTCTTGTACAGTGCGCCGGCATATTTTATGGTTGCTACTAGAACCAATCCATCCTCTCCGGTATAGGTTTTTGGGTACTTGGTACCAACTTCCAGCGTGTTGCGGGCAATTATTCGTTTTCAACAGTACTAAGTCGTTGGTTAGTAAGTTTGGCTGCTAACCAACACTTCCAGAAGCTTCTTACCATTTGTTCAACCAAATTACACCTTACTTTTAGACCTAAGAACTCAATGTCTCCGCAGGGTAGCGCCTTTAGGGAATCTCGAATTAGGAAGTGCCCTGTGGCGTTAAAGTCGTTAAATCATCAGGATTGTTAATCAGTGGTATCGACGGTCGAGAATTGAGACATGCTTCAATTTGGGCTGTAACAGTATACTATAATTCCTCGAAGGCCAGAGTTGACTCCTATTGTTCTCTTGAGAAGAAACTTGATTGATTTGACGCTTACCTCCAAATGCCCTCAAAGTGAGGAGTGTGAGGTGGAATGAAATTCTAAATGGTTCCTTCCATCGCCAATATAGTCGCTATTTCATTTGGTAGTGTCGCCATGGCGTTATCTTAGTTCTTTTTTAAGACCGTGTCAGCCCCTACGAAGTTAGTTCCGTTGTCGCATTAAATGTTTGTGCAATGAAAACCTCTTTTTTTTTTTGTTAGCTTACTATCTCAATATTCATGGCTTTTGTCTCCATGCATATAAATATTGCTATGCAGCCCTTATATGTCTTGTTGCCCTTTCCTCCAGTTGTGTGTTAGTTGGATTGGATCAGCATAATCGATGCAAGCGATAGCAAATGCTCTTCGCGGCTGAATTATGGAGGTGGGTCACTCATAAGTTGCTCCACCTTGTATTGTTTGTGACGGAAGCATTTGTTGCATTTCTGAATTACCTTGAGTACAGCCCTTTACCTATTTATAATCCAATATTTGTTCCTTAGATATGCTACAGCCTATTGGGTGCTCCATACATCGTTTTTCGGTGATTATCCTCCGGTCCATTCCACCACAAATTATTATTGGCCAGGATCAATGGCGTAGTACCTGTGGTAGCCGAATCTGCTGGGTTTTCAGAAGATTTCATGTGCCCTCATGTGGTTTCAAGCAAAATGCTTCTTATTATAGACATTTGGTTGGTTAAAAATGTTTTGAATCTTCAAGGATCACACCGAATCCAAGTCAAGGTGATGGTCGAGTCCGACGTATGTTCTCATGTCCGGGAATGCTGCTTTGAGCTCTAACCGAGGAATGGATAGTTTTATATTAATGGGTGCGATACGTGTTTTTGACATTAATAAATGATGGTGGTGTTGGTGTAGCCTCGTTCATCAAAGCGTCGGCAATAAATTGCTGCTGCATATGCTGACTCCGAAGCATCAGCGCCATGTAATTCAATAGATAATTTCTTTGTGAAGCCAATCAAACGTGGAATCATCATATGTTTCATTGTTAAAATTTTTTTCTTGTATTGAATACATTTGTTGTTAAATGTGGGAGGTAGTTCTTCGTCCCGTCCATTGCAACCATTCGATGCTTGAGATGCTCGAGATGAGTCCGACAGTAATAATTACTTGGTTTGTTGTCCATTTGAAAAGTATAGATTTGACACATTAAACTCAAATACATCCTCTAGACTCTAGAGGATAATATTCTATACCCAAGGTTTTGACGCAATCATCCAACTTAATTGATAAGTTGACTGTTCTATTGAATTTGTTCGAACTCATTCCAGGATGCCCGTGGAGTTGGATGCCTATTTGCGATGATTTAGACTATTATTTTCGGTAGTTGTTTTTAATTTATTCATGGCTGCTACAGCTTCCTCTAAGGTAACGGCTCCCGTTAGAATGTCATATACATAGAAGTCCGATGATAAAATTCTTGAAGCTGTTGGATAGTTGTTGTTTTTCTTGAGGTAGTTGTAACAGTCTTACTGCTAGAAATCTGACCGCTGTATTACCATAGGTTACAGTATTGAACCTGTAAATCGCGATAGGTTTGCTAGGGTCATTTCTCCACAGAACACTTTGAAAATCCCGATCATCTTTATGTATCCATATTTGTCTGCGCGTTTTTTCAATGTTGGCGGTTACGACAAACTTGTGCTTTCGAAATCGATTGAATCTTAAGGCCACTCATCAATAAATTGTTCATTTATACGGCGGCTGGCGTTTTTTACTGAGCCATAAACTACCACAAGGAGTTTTGTTGTGCTGCTATCGTTTTTAGCGCTCGGTGATGTGGGATAACTTATGATTAACTGCAAGTTTTTCTAGTTCCGGTCACACTAATTCCATATGATTGAGGTTGATTATTTCTGGATGAACTGCTGATACATTTGTTTAAACGGTGGATACCTCACAAAATTTATTTCCAGTTGTATTTGTCTGGTAACAGCCGCTTTGTTAGATTCGCCTAAGTTAGAAGTTTTAAAGGGATTCTTTATTGTACATTTACCATCAGAACTCTATTCTAAATTTGTCTGGAGGTGTTCATCTATTCTTATTTCCTATTCAGTATGATTTCTTTCCTCTGGAATGGAGTCGTTCTCGATAAATAACTTGCATTGTTCTTCTACCGCCTTGGTTTTTATCATGGTTGTTATTTTTTGATTCGCTTTAGTCCTGGTGCTCCCAGGAAATTGAGTCTTGTTGCTCGCCCATTATTAGACAATTGGTGGCGATGAACGGATAATAAACGGCACCTGTAACACTACCAGTTGATTGTGATTAATTGTAAAGTGGAACGGCGTGTTGTAGATTTTCCAGTTTGTGAAATGTTTCCAATTATTTGTGTTGAAGCTGATTTCGGAAACCCTTTGAGTGCCTCGAACCTTGGTGCTAATTTTAAATTCATAAAGTGACTGAAAGTGCCGGCTTGGTTTCCTCGATACATAAAATGTTGACATTGATCTTTCTTTCTTTTGTGATTAAGCTTGATAGCCGCCTTGGAAGTGATTAATGTTGCTTGGGATCCCACGTCTATATCAGAGCTCTTAAGGTGACTGGCCGACCATTACCCGAGACCACCTTAATTATTGCAGTAGGCAACAATACTGGTACCTGTTGGTTTACCAACAGAGATTGTTTGTCAAAAGAAGAGGTCGTTTTGTTACAATGCAGGGACTTGTGATAATTTCCCTTACAGATGATGTATACGTTTGCCTTGCATATGCATGAGCCACCGTGTTGCTTGAGGCATCTTGCACAGGGATTTGAGGTGTTTACCAAGCTAGATTTCTCCAATGCCATCATTTTTTTGAATTGTTCACATTGGACGAGCGTTTGACATTTGGAGCATGCTTTAACCCAACAAACAGGATAAACATGTTTGACGGCGCTACTGCAGTAGCAGCGTTGATTTGATTTAAAGGTTGCACAGCCGATGAATTGCCTGGTGTTGTCCATGATGTTGATTTAGCGCTGCACATTGATTCTAAAGATTGGTTCTCCTTTTCAAGAAGTTGAAATATTCTGTCATTGTTGGTAGCTCCCTTGGGTTGGGTAAATTTCATTCACATAGCCGACTGGATTCTGGACCTAGCTTTCTGGATAGAATGAACGATAAAAAAGGTTCAAATGTGGAACTTAATTTTAAGATTTCGATGTTATACAGCCTTTCTTTTGCATTGTCAGGCATTTTCCGAGCTCCTCTTATATAATCCGCTTGAATCGTTGGTGCAGATAAAATCGAGTTGAAATATATATTCGCAACTAGCCAAGGATTGTTGTACCTGGACTGAAGCAAATCTCGTGTTTTTTCATAATTTTTTCCTACGTTTAGGAGATGACCGTATCGGAGATTTTCTTGATTTTTTCCTTGAACGAGCTCTAGGTATACAACCTTCGGTCAATGTATGTTTGCATGTCCACTTTCGGTAGTTTGATACTGCGCACCTCTTGCGGGCCGTGTTTGGCTCCAAAGCCGAGTCGCAATTTTGTGTCATCCACCTTGCCCACTAAGGTGCCGTAGTAATCCTTGAGCAAGTAGTCAATTCTTCGATTTTTCTCTACTGTTTCTATCGTTGTATGCAACTGGTCGATCTCGTCTATACTTTGTTTGCAGTATGTTGGTGTTTATTTATAAGTATTCGGATGAACGAACTTCGATATCCAGTTTGCACTCGATTTGATGTATAATTTGATATAACTGACGCATGAGTACGTCTTGTTTTTGGAACAGCGGGTTATCAAGCTTCTCGATCGATTCAATTTGAGGTGGCCCCGACTTGTTTTGATAATTATTGTGGTTGTCTAGCTTGTTGGCACTAAATGATGACGATTGTAATTGTTCTGATAGCGGCTTTAATAGCTGTTGTAATTCAGCCAGCAGAACTTCGTAAATTTCTGCTACTTGCTTCCTGCCTTTTAGATAAAATGGTTATCACTCAACGGCGACATCGCAATGTTTTGTCGTCGGCTGAGTTTGCATACAGCTCCTCCAATTTTGCAATACTTTCTTGTAGATAACTCTGAATTTTGCGATAGTCTCTGTCTTTTCCATAGTTCCGCATCAGGGTGGGTATCTTGCCGGCGATGACATCTTGATGTTTCATGAATTCCTCTGTTTCGAATTAGAGA
Organism: Nephrotoma flavescens; assembly: GCA_932526605.1. Taxonomy (NCBI): domain Eukaryota; kingdom Metazoa; phylum Arthropoda; class Insecta; order Diptera; family Tipulidae; genus Nephrotoma; species Nephrotoma flavescens. The sequence goes on along the minus strand of OW052221.1, from coordinate 269,446,257 downwards.
TTTTGTTATTGAATAGTTTTATGTTATTAGTAGTGCGCTTACCCTCTGGGGCTGTGACCACTTTTCAATTAAATAAACTTTATAATTACAATTATAGAACAGAACAAGCAGGCTGGCTTTTTAAGTTGTTCTAATTTATTTTACCAATCTTCTTACCAATTAATATAGTTATTTTACACATTAGTAATTTTGCTGATCTTTAAATTTAACTTATATGCACGCCGGAAGTCAGGAAATACAAACCAAGTTATTATTATACAGGTTTATTAACCTACATTACTTTAGTAAGTTATACATATACCTCTTGAGCTTGCCTTAACAACACAAATTCATGCTGTTTTATTTTAAGCGTCCTACTTAATAAACAATAACATAAAATCCAGATTAAAAAATTAACATTTCTGTTTAATATGAATTTTGTATATTTTACACTAATACATTCTCAACTATTTAGCATTAGGAAATTTTTCACAACTCTGGCTAGAAACGTGAATTTTTTCCTAAAAAAAAATCCTAAAAATATTTAAACAGTTTTAGGAAATACTTCACGCCAACCTAATTTTATTATTTAATATTTTAATAATATTTATGATACTAAATATAATGATTAATTATATTAAGTTATGTTAAATTTGAAATGTAGAAAGCAAATAAAATGTTATTACATTTAAAAATAATAAATAAAGCAAATGCAATAAATGAAAAAAATCAACGAGTCGATCTAATAAATTAAGAGGGAAACATGTGGTTTTCAGTTTTTAAAGTTATGCGAACTCACCTAAACAGTGAATACTAAATTTCACGTGAAATTCAATAGTTTCCTATTAAATAATTGACGTTTTACGTGATGTTTCACGTAGTTTTAACTACGATCATTTTTCTGTGTGAATAACACATTTTTGAAGCTTCGAATGTTATGTCTCTCTTCACGTCTCAAGCAACACTAAAACCTGACTTGCTATTTCAATAAATCCATTGAATATTTGATACTCTTTCATTCTTAATTGGCTTGCTGATATCGGTTACAGATCCATTACAATATATTTAACTTTTCAACTGCAATGACGGAGATAGAATGCCAATGCTTCGAATTTCGATCAAATTTCTTCTTTCAACTCGACGAGTTAGAAAAATATGATGACAATTTTTCTTAATTATCGCCGGAAAATTGTCGTCAGTACACGAATAACTAAAATATGTGATGCGTATATCATGCTGATTAAACTTTGAGAAAAATGGTATTTCTGAATTGAACTGTGTATTTTTTCAGTTTTTAGTCGATTGCATGTTCCATCATATTGAGTAATGTGTTTATACTGGAAAATGTGGTCGTTGCTGTTTTTGGTGGTTACTCAAAAATACGTGACATTGTATTACCAATCTAATTATGACTACCAAGAAATATGTGATCATATTCAAATATTCAGAACTAAAGGAATAATAATAAGTGATCTACATATGGGGTGATGAAAAATTTTGAAATGTAATTTTTTATTATTTTAATACAAAGTAAATTTCTTGGATTGCTAACGTCATCCGCATTTCTACTATAATTATAGGTTTCAAAAGTTAATTAACAAACATTTTTTAAATTCAGAGAACTCAAACAGGGTTTTTATGATTATTTTTGTTAATTGATAGTAGGAGGTGAGCTACTAAAATTCCTAACGCAATATAACGAAAATCAATATACAATTATTGATTTTTGCAACCACACCTCGAGGGTTAAAGCAATAATATTTTAATTAAATATAATCCAGATTTTAAACAGAAAACATTAGTTGCCTTCCTTGCACATGTTATAAAAATATTTCTGTTAAATAAAAATTTGATCACCATGATCGTGAAAATTTATTTTCTAATAAAAGATTGTTTTTATTATAAAAAAAGATTTCCCAAGAAAAAAATTATAGCGCATCCCAGTGAAATTAAGATGATCGTGTGAATTGAAATAATCGACCAATTATGGTTAAGGGCAAGGCAACGCGTGAATTGTTAATTATTTTCTTTAGAGTTTTCAACAAGATTGACCTAATACGATTTGATGATTTTTATTCGGAATCACGAGTATCAATACATATACTTACGATTTTTGGGTTTATGGTGTTAAGTTGTTTCGATCATTTGCGAAGAGAGCTTTACTATATATATATATTATCAAAGTGGTTTAAACATAAAACAAAAGGTTAAAACAATTATTCCTAGGGCAACCAAAAATATGCTCTTAAAAATAGGTTTTAGGGGTATATCCTCTATCCGGTCGCAAATTATTTAATTACGAGGCGAAATATGGTTACTAGAATTATTTCTGATTGGCTAGTGCTAATTGGCACATTTTTTTAAAATTAAAATTTGTTTTGCGATGATAAAGAAGAAATACACGAAAAGAATGTTACGCATTTTCCGACGTCGCAATCTTTCATGTATTTTTACTTTACAATCATTTAAATTTAAAAAAAAATTGTGTCAATTAGCATGGCAAAATAATTCTAGTAACCATATTTCGCCTAATTTGCCACCGGATAAAGGATATACTCCTAAAACCTATTTTAAAGAGCATATTTTTGGTTGCCCTAATTATTACCAATGATTGACAACTAATATTCTGCACGGCTGGACAAATTTATGACACAACTGCACAATTTCTAAAAACTTTATGAAGAAATACCCGCGAACAGTCAAATGAGAGTGAAATCCGATATATAAACCTTCCACATTGCACTAGCTTGATAAATGAAACAGAATCAGGTGATGAAGTTAGAGGACAGAAGTAATTCTGTTTAAATCTAATCTACATGTTAGGGTGAGTTATTATGGTACCATAAAATCATCATCAACGTGTATGCTGTAATAGAATAATGACCAAATAATTGGAAGACAACAATACCTTTGTGAAGATTGCCCAAATTTCTATCCCCGAAAACTTAGATAGTTGAATAGGGCAATATTATACAACTTTAGATATACTATCAAGAAAATATGTGGTTTAAATTCTAGCATTTGAGTACAATTTATTACCAAAAGAGGAAACATAATTTGTTTAATTGACAATTGGAGCATCACGGATTCCACGTAGCGGATTTTTTTTTTAACTATGATAAATACAAATTTTAACATTATGCCGCATGCATAAAGAAAATAAACAATCAGCAACATTCGCGTTAATTCATCTTTTTACTGTGCTAGAAAAATTCCGAAAAATCTCAAAAATTACTTTGAATCACCAGACTAAAGCTGATAGTTCGATCATTAAATAGATCACGTAAAATTTCTTAACCTCTTGTGCCATCAATTAGTTAGAACAAGAAATGTGTTCCCATCCACTCAAAGAAATTACAAATGATCTCGGCTGGACCGATTTTAATGAAATTTTGTGCGTGTGCTTGAGCGGGCTCCTGGATGGTTCAGATTCACGATTGAACCCCGTAGGTGGCACTGCAACCCAGTTTTAGGCATTTTTTTTGTTTTTTGGCGAAGTTTTTTTTAAATTTTTATTTTAGATTTTTCGCATATCCAAACATATAACCACAAAATTTTACCAACCCCCAATCTTTATATATAAAGGGTTTTCTAATAAGTTTCATTTTGACATTAAAAAAACGGGTATTTTTAAGAGAAATAAATGAATGTTTATTTCATTGTAAAGAGGAACGTATGCCATTAACATTTGAAAACGATATCAGCCAAATGGCCGTCACGGCTACGCTTGCAGCACCATATCCTTTTCATGAAATTTTTCATGATTAATTCGCACATTTGCGGCTGAATGTCTTCGATAACTTCACGAATTCCATCTTTAAGGTCTTGAGTCGATTGTGGAGCATTGGCATAGACCTTGTCTTTCACATGGTCCCAAAGAAAAAAGTCTAAAGATCACAAGATCTCGCTGGCCAATTGTGATCACCTCTTCGTGGAATAACACGGCCAGGAAACTTTTCTTGCAAAATTGCGATTGTTTCGTTGCTTGTGTGGCACGGAGCGCCGTCTTCCTGAAAATAAACGTTGTCCACATCAATGTCTTCCAATTCCGGCCATAAAAAATCATTAATCATAGCTCGGGAGCGCAATCAATTCATCGTTACAGTTGCTCCAGCCTCATTTTCGAATAAGTAAGGTCCAATCACACCGCCAACCCAAAAACCGCACCAAACAGTGAAACGTTGAGGATTGTAAGGCTTTTCAACAATCATTCTTGGGTTTTCTAAGCCCCAAATGCGACAATTCTGCTTATTAATGTAGCCTCCGTGGTGAAAAATAGCCTCATCACTAAAGATGATTTTTCGGTGAAAATCTGGATCATTTTGATGCATTTGAAGGACCCAATTAGCGAAGATACGACGTTTATGGTGATCGACCGGCTTGAATTTTTCTGTTATCTGAACTTTAAAAGCCTTAAGACCTAAGTCTGCAATTTGGTTCTTTGACGTATAATGTCGTTTGTGGAATGTCTAATTTCAAAGATCGACGAGGAATCGACAAACCTGGATTTTCGTCAACACTACGAGCTACAGCAGCAACATTCTCAGTTGTTCTTGAGCGGCGCACATGGTTTAAACTCTTCACATCACTAACTTGTCCCAACAGCTGAAATTTTTCCACCAGTTTCACTATTGCCGGTCGAGAAGGTGCTTTTCGACGACTCAAAAGTGCTTTAGTTTTGCGAACTGTGACTGCAAAATTTTTACCATTTTTGTAGTGAATTTTAACAATTTTAATGCGTTGTTGAAGCGTGTATCGTACCATTTTTATAGTAATGGCGTAGTTTTTACTTGTCAAATGTCAAAATATGGCAGGTTCAAAATTGACAGCTGCCAAATAGGAGCCCAATTACTATTCAAAACGAAACTTCTTATTGGAAAACCCTTTACACAATTCTTCTGCACGTGTGTTACAATTTAAAATTTATTAGTTCGTGTATTTATATTTTTTCGACTCTCTTCCAAAGTTGTCTATATTTTATATGGATTTTATTTTCCTTTCTATGTGAAAAAAAATCGTTTACTATTTTTCTCCTCTCTTTCAGAATCCAAGATATTTTTTTAAATTCTATTCGGTCAGAAAAAAAGTTAAAATATAAATTATTTCTTTTGGAAATGTAAAAATAACAAAGTCAAATTCGCTCGTAGACGTACGCTGTACGTCATTTTCGGCATAGAAAAAAATTACCAGTGACGTACATTGCACGTCAAAATAGCGCAAGAGGTTAAACATATAATCAGGGATGGGTAAATAGTTAATATCATTTATTTGTCTTGGACCCGAAAATTTTTCTGTTTTCATATTATCATGAAAATGCAACATTTTTACTCACAGCCCCGAAAAATGTTTGTGTCGTGATAGTTTTAGCTGTCATGACAGTAAATATTTTCTGTCAAAATTGTCATGATATGTGGAGATTTTTTGGGCTGATTGTAGAAAATGTCATGATAGCAATAATTAGTGTTGCCATCGCATTTTTCGGGAATGGAATTTGGGCTATCTTCATATACATGACGGCAATATACCTTTATAAAAATGTTGAACGTTTGAAATGTGAAATTTCAGAGCATTATATTGGCGTTGATTAGTGGGTTTTTCATGCTGACCGAACCGAACTGATCAATACTTCAATTTTCAACAACCATTTAACAACATTCAAGATCTTTTGGATCGCGCTCTTATGGCTTGGTCACCTATTTCTCTGTCTAGACTGATAACATCTAGCGGCCTGAGTAGAGTAATAGTTGAAATTGCGGTTTCGGACAACTATGAGGTAATATCCTGATAAAATGAAATGTAAGTTGTTTTCGGTTCTGCCATAATATATATCATTGAAAACTAAGGAAATCTTCGAAAGACAAAGAGGTAGCGAGAGAGAGAATGAAAGAGATGGGATTGACAGCGAGAGAAAAAAAAAGAGGAAGACACAGCAAAAGACAAAAATTAAAGAAAATATCATTGCAGTTTCGGGGGCGATTGCAAAAAAAGAAGTGTTTACTTCTTTAAGAAGTAATGTACCTTTAGGAATAAAGAAATAAAGATAATACAATTGTTTAAAAAAACCGACGAGTAACAATTTTTCAATTACTCGAATATCCTAGTATCAAAATGATGGAAATCGTTAGTAATTTAGTGATACTAACAACTCGTGTCAAAAAGGCGGCAACACAGTTGGAAGAATTCGGTTCAGAAAAGTGGACTAAAACAAAGCCAAATCCTTCCTTATAAGGCGTTTACAAACGGTTCTTTAAGCATATTATTCAAAGCGGTCTTAAATGATCAGTTAGAATTGGTTCCAATCAGTCGTTACTTCTACGGCTCAAATTACTCAATTGATGTTTGTGGTTGAGAATTTCAGAATAAGTGCTGCCAAGTCGAACGCGATTACCGATAGAAAGCTACGCCTACGTCTGGTTTGGGATGAGAAGGTATATATGTAGGCGATATTGCATGGTAGAGAATGGCCATAACTTCATCGGGTCCATAAAATTTGACCGGATTAGACAGCTGGGCCACGACGAAAGACTTGATTAGATAAAATGAAGCAGAATTATCAGTAAATTGAAAGAGATTACACGCTTTTTAGACACAACTCGTTTTATATCTAGCTAGAATTCTATGATGAGGGCAAGTAGTGTGGGGCCTGCAGTGTATCTTCCCTAAAGGTAATTACGCTGTCATCCAGCTCCATGAACTTCCACAACTATCCACGACAAATAATTTACCTCTCCGACGAGCTAGGAGAATGATGACAGTTAATATCACATTAGTTCATGGCCACTGATATCTTTTATGATAACGGAGGAAACAATTTTGTACCCCGTTACAATGACGACACTAAGCTGAGGTGGAAAGCGCATGTTAAAAACGAAAGGCAGCGACGGTAAACTCGGCGATGGACAACTCGGCGACGGTCAACTTTGCGACGGTCAACTTTGCGACGGACAACTCGGCTTTTTTCAAACAATTGTAAAAAATCAAAAATGAAAATAAAAAAAACTTGACTGATTTCGGGATTGTACACCATTGGTTCGAGTGACGTCGTTTTTTTTTTAAACAGGTTTAAATAAAATAAAAAAAAATTACCTCAAAAGAATCAAGGCGTGTAAGAAGTCCCGTGAAGGACATTTGAATGATATCTTGTTTAACTAAAAATGGCAAGGATCAATCTGTAAAATGAAATAAAAATTACAATACATTCCGAATATTTTGTGTTTTTTTTTTAAGTTTACTTTATCAATCTCGAATTGGATAGCCCTTAAGGTATTAAAGTGACTTTGGTTCATAAACTTTTATTTAACTCGACCATGTCTTAATCGATTAAGATGAGATTTGGTATGTTGGATGGTATTGGGTTTCTAAAATGAGTTTTAGAAGAAATTCTGGAATATGGCCACCAGGGACGGAACTCGGTCATTTCTTAACCGATTATGGTAGGATTGAGTATGTTGGATCGAAATGAGACTCTAAAATGAGTTTTGGAAGATGTAACATTTAATTAAAATTTCATGAACCCGTCACTTTAATATTTTTTTAAAAGTTTTTAAAAAAAATGACGTTACTCGAACCAGTGAGTGGTATACAATCCCAAAACCAGTCAACTTTTTCAATATTTTTTCCTGTCGCCGAGTTGTCCGTCGCCGAGTTGTCCGTCATCGAGTTGATCGTTACCAAGTTGTCGGTCGCCGAGTTGACCGTCGCCGAGTTTGTCGTCGCAGAGTTGGTTGCGCCGAGCTGGCCGTCGCTGAATTGGTTTCGCCGAGTTGACTTGTTTCGAAACTATTTTCGAAGATTCATAGAGACATAATAGGACTGCATCTTGTGTGACACTTATTAATCGTTACACCTACAAGATAAACAGCAGCAGCACCAGTCTAGGACATTAGACCGGAGACCGCGTGAAGCTTTGTTTAACACGTAAATCTCTCGTTTTAATAATTTTCCGACAGTGATTGTTCTCCACTAGAGAGCACAGTTTTATTCAGTATTGTTGACAGTGTTCAAAAAATTATTGAAATTTGAGCGAAGAAGAACCACCAAGATCGTACATTAAAAGCAGCAATTATGTAATTATTATTACCCCAACTACCTATTTAGGATTGGTTTAACGCAATCTAGGTGAACAAGAAACTAATCGAAATCCTAAAAATAAACAAAGTTCGTTTTCCAGCAAATCAACCTGGTTTAAAATACCAAACTATGGGTCTATGAAAAATAGCGCACAATTTTTGGATGATACTAAGAAAAATATCAGGTTTATGTTAAAACCTTGTAACCCCATATAAATTCGAATAAAATAGACAAAAATACATTACTAGCCAATTTTAATCGCTGCAATGTTTTGCGATTAATCATTTTAATACAAGGTAAAATTGTATATCACAAATACGTGATTTTCAAAGAATGTTTAAATTTAATATAAACAAATTTTGTATTTGACCTAGACTTGACGGGCATAAAAATTGATTATTTTAAAATAATTGCCTTAATATAGCCGTATCTAAAGCGCATTGTTTTAAATTTTTTTTGAGGAACCACCAAGGGTGCGGTTTTTCATTACTTTATTATTCAAATCAAAATTTCACTAGAGGTGTGTGACTTTAATTGAAAACAACGGGATAACGATGCAATAAAGCGTGACACACTACAACACAATACAAAGCCCGAGTAATTAAAGGGTTAACTGTATATATCGTATTAAATATCATCTTGTTGTTTTATTTCTTAATTAATTTTTCTTCATAAATTATTAAAAGTTAAACCACAACAACAACAACAACATTGTAATGAGTTAATTAACAATAAAACCAAATGACATTTTCCATGCGGCTTTTTTTGATGTAAAATCGAAAACCTTTAATGCATTTAATATACGAATACGGTCTTATTATTTAAGATTATGATCGTTTACACGAGTACATATTAGGATTGGATGCGCGACGTGATAATATTTATCGTTTTCCATATAGACATCATACATGTATAGGTGATGAAATGAGAATTGAATGCCGTAAGCTCGTGTTGGAGCTTGTAAATTGTAACGTATTTTGGAATGACGTAACGTTTACGCGCGCATTCTAAGGAATTTTCAATAAATACAAACATAAAATATTGTTTTGATAAACGATTGACGTCGACGGTGTCCCAATTTGTAATTTATGGATTTTTGAGAATTGTTTTTGGTTGATGTGTGAATACGTTCTTAAAATAATTTGGAGGAAACAAGCCACATTATAAACATAAATTTCCCGTAAAACACCAAAAATTTGAGACGATGGAATTTTTGTTGTGTTTTCGATAAAAATTTTATTACCTTTTAGTTTACGTCACACGATATAAACAAAAACAAGATCTGCTGAAATACTATATACACAATACGTCGTGTTCAACTCGATTAGCATAATACGTAAACCAAAAATATCAAATAATATATTTGGGTACATGTTCATGTTGAGCTCTCATATATATACTTCGATCAAAATGCCGCACCATATACAATCAAAATTCATTTATCTCGCGATATTTAAACAAATCAACGAGTATCAAAAAAAAAAACTTCAATCAGCATTTTAGTGATGCAACTTATACGAGTATATACCCCGTTAACGCGCACGTTGCATAATAAAAATACCGCACGAAGGCACGAAATATGTATGTGGCGAGCGCGGGGAACCAATGTTTAATCAAAGAATTATTAAGAAAATAACACAAAACAAAACAAAAATTTTCTTAATTAGTTTTAATTTTGAACCGTAAAATCTTATGGATGTTTGTTGGTGTTGTTGTTGGTATATTGAAAAGTAAGACAAAAAAAAATTAAACACGAGAATGTAATTAACAGCGAATATTATTTTTATATTGAGGAAACATTAAAATAAAATTTGATGACGAGCAACAGCATCATAAAAACCAAATTTCAAATTTTGTGCAAAAATCCATAAAAATGTTGTTTACAACTATTTGTGATCTTCTAGGTAAAAGCCGCGCGCAACATTGGTATACATATACCCATGCTACTTTTATGGGTTATGGAAAAACGTGGCGGTGGTGAGGAGAAATCAGATTTTAGTAATGCGGGTCAACATTACCGGTCAGAACTCAATTCAATGCAATAATTTAAATTGTATTTTGTAAAGGGTGGACCAGACGAAGTAAACTTTTTCACGGAAAATGCATATGTCAATATATTTTTACAATTAATTATCGTTTTTAATCAAAATTAGAAACTATATACCTAATCAATCAAATAACATGTTTCTGGTTCACCCTGTTTTCTTCGAAAAGCTATATTAGCAGAAAATTTACTTAGTTCTTTATGGTGATCGTAAACATACTTTATTAAAAGGCAAGCCAATTTTTAAATAAATAATATTTTCCAATTAAATATAATTTTAAATTATTCGGTTTGTGTTAATATCGAATTGTTTGCAGTTCATTAAAATGCCTTTAATTGAAACCCTTGAAGTAGCATGCGATTTACAAGGTAAACGAATTTTAGTTTGCCTTTATCTGTAGAAATTATAAGGATGCAGGTGAGGTGTAATAAGGCACTAATATCGCGGTTGTCAATACGAAGCTAACGGAATCTCTAGATTGGTTCTAAGTAAATTTCGGTTTAGGGGTGCCGCCACTCAATGGAAATGGTAGATTATTTTCAAACCAGGGAAAGTGGACATACATCGGATTACAGCAATTAGTTTAGATAGCAGTTAGGGCAATGCTCCTTTTCAGACTGGCTAAGGTCGGATGCCACTCCGAGTTTCAAACAAATTTTAAAATTTATTGATGAATAAATTTACAATTTTTATACAAAATACTTATAGACCGAAACGAAACGAAACTTATGTGTGCGGGCTTGATTCTTATATAAAAACCATCACTAAACAACATTCGTGGAAAACTAATATAAACATTTTTCTGCGTAGCAACGGTGTCATAAGCGCGGCTGGCCTAGAAGTTAATGACAGCAACACCTGGTTGATAGCAGCGAATAGACCCTTTAGGTTATCAAGACATCACTGGATAATGTTTTAGCTAGCTCTTGAAGCAGAAAACAAGTAGCTAGATGTGGTACTGGTATGTGACCTTTTGATTATTTCCCATTATTCTATTGTGCACTTTTATCACGAGATTTAAAATTTTATTATAAAGTGAGAATATTGTTTTCTCTTTATGTGATAATTTTTTTGTTTATTTTATTTTTTAGTTTGTACTAGTTTCAGGGGTTCTCTGTTTGTCGGCTATTGGTCCGCTCAACACGAGATGTCAAAGAAGCACTGATTCACGCTTCAAAATAAGTCGTAATAGATTTTTTATTGCTAATTTAAAACCTTATTTTATATTTAAATACAAATTTTTTTTGTATTATTTTATGCTGCTCTCTCGAAAATAAAAATTTAAACTAAAATCTGCCTCTCAAAAATGGCCTTAATTTTTTTTTATTTCATTTCTATTTGTCTTGAAGTTGCTTCACCGAAAACAATTTTTGTTCAGAAGCTGCTTCTTTGGCATTCCGTGTGGAACGGTTGATTTATTACTTTACAACTCTCTGATTTGGTAATGATCCAGCGATTAAAAACAGTAAGGTTACTACTTTAGAATTAGATAAACAATATAAAATAAAAGAACATTAAAAGTACATCTCATATAGCCTCGATCTTGTTGAATTTGAATCGTTTTTTTCTTCAAACAGTAAATTGAGCACGGCGCTAGTTCAGCTATTTTAAATAAAACATCGATCAAATGGCCGCCATGTTGTGGTTTTTAAATTCCAAACACTTGTAATCGATGGCGCGAAGACTTTCAGTCACTTTGGCAATATTTTTTTTATGGTCATCCTTGCCGACAATGAATCGGTATTTTCTTTATTAACAACTGAACCAGTTTCTGCAAATTGGTGTAATTATCGTTCAACTGTTCAACAATTTGCTAATAGTAAAAATTTACTAATAATTTGGGAAATGTTTCCACAAAAGTGTCGTCATATAAAAAGTAACTTCTCACAGTCATAACGCGTCATTTATGTAACGCACCATTTTTAATAATCAGGATGTGTCTATTACACATTTATGATGGTTTGAGTGAAGCATTCTTGATGTTTTTTTTTTGTACAAAAATGAGGACAATTATTTGTTGGGTTCTTTTTGGGCCACTCTTTACTAATCCTGACTGCTAAATATTGAATTAAAGCTCGCCAATCTTCCAGGGCCGTAGTAAGGATTCGTGCTACTCCATGAATAACTTTTAGCAACTTCGGTTTACCGAATCGACTGTTTAAAACGTTTAAGAGTTCACCGAGACCAGTCTTGATTACAGTAGTTTATTAAAACGATACTGTGTTGAGTAAAATCGCAGAAGTACACAAAGTATATTTCAAGTGTTTACATGGGCGGTTTCACAGAAAAAAGCTCAGACAAGACACTTTATTGGAACTGGTAAATATCTGAATTTTGCAATGTCACTGTTTGTTGTAATCAAATATTAAATACTAGTCATTTGTTGAAAATGGCGCAACCAACCAGCTTAAATAAAATTAATATTTTAAGAATTTAACAACAATAGAAGAGGAGCTGTGAAGTAGTAATATTTTCCTTGGTAGTTTGTTATTAGTGTGGGTATGTCAGATACGGATTGGACCACTTAATTAACAAAAATATAACATCCATTAGAATCTTTGAAACAAATTTTTTTATTTGTCGTGGGCTATACAGGCGTCGTTTTAATGGTTGAAGTTGCCTGACACAGATCTTGGGAAACACATATATTCATGCAGTACGCAACAGCTAACTGTTGACGTAAGATCAAACTGCGTAAACCATGACATTATAATTTCCAGTTCAAATAAATTGTTTGATCTGTCTTTTACGATTTTGTATAGATGATTTCGAATATGGTTTGGTATACGTAATTTACTGTTTTGGTCCTCGGCGGTTTATTTAACTCGCCAACTGTTAAAAATTAAACAATTAGGTGAATTTAATTTAATTTTCAGACTCGATTTCAGAGCAAATAAGGACATACATTTTGGATTGATACTATTCTTTACATCTTTAAGTACGCTTAGTGAAATTTTGTCATAGTGGTAATACAACTTCCACCTTTATCGGTAAAGTGCTAATTTCCAAAGACTCTTCTTTAAGTCGGTGTAAAGGTGTAATCTGGGGGTAGGAATGGTTGACATATAATTTGGAGTTTGCTAAAGGTAACTTCAGTGTATTCTTTTCAAAATTAATCAATTCGGAGGTTTTCTACATTTTGACATGAGCAATGCAAACCAATTATGTCTGTTTGATCGAGCCTACTTGATAGTGCAAGAAGTACCCTAATCGATGCATAGATGGCAGTTGTTTAAAAAAAATACTATGCTCGACCATAGCACCAACTATATACTATCAATAGCAAAAGTGAACATTCTTTTAGAATTCTTTTTTAGAGAAACATGGAATGCTTATCATTATGTGATACTGACAAAACTTTCATTTAAAAGTTCCTTTGGCTGAAAGGTCTCAGTCCAACTAGTAAAAAGACCGAGCTAGATTGTACTCTGTAGGAGTCTGCTCCTTCCTGAATAACAATAAAATATTGGGTGGCAAAGTTCAAACGAGAACAAGACGGACATCGCAGTGGCCGACTACATAAGATGACCACGTACGGAATGGTAAAGTAAAACCACAAAATGGTATTGCACAGGATAGGTGCCAAACAAAACAATATCGATTTGTAAGCATGGACGAAACTTGGGTCCATTACTTGAAATCTGAAACCAAGGAACATTCAACACAATGGACTGAAAGGGGAGAATCGACCGTTCCATCTGCTGGCAAGGGCATGGTGTTACTTTTTCGAAAGCATGAGGGATAATCCAACGGATCAACAGCGAGTGCTATGCGAAGTATTTTCAATCTTAGGTGTCGTCGAGAAATCGACAAAGATGATTGCTCTGAGGCACGCCACATACAACTATGTAAACTTATCAGAATAGGTTTGACCGATAGGTAGTGTATGAGACCTTCGAGGGAAACACGATGATAAGCAATTTAGTTGGGGATAAATTGGGGTAGATTATAGGGATACAATTAGAGTTCACTTCACTTGACAAAATCTGAATAGATCACAGCAACTTTAGCACCTTTTACTAAAAAGATTATGCATCATCCCAAGATCGGTTTAACGGTTTATAGCGAATTTTGAAAATCAGTAGGGGTATTTTTGGCTCAGAATCTTATGCTCTTTCAAATGTGTTTTAAGATAGCAGAATATTTACAGCAGAAAAACGTATTTTTTTAAATCCAGCTAAAATTTTCGAAACTTGTGAACAATAACCGTGTTTTTTTATTAGCGCCCGATAGTTGTATCCGGAGCACTCAATTTTCTATGTCAAAACTTGTATTTAGCGCGCAATTTTTGCATCCTTTTCCTTCCTTACCGACCAAATGGCACAAAGGTTAAAGCCAAATGGTTAAAGCTTTGGCGTTTGAATCGGGAGGTATCGGGTTTGAATTCCGATAGCGGCAGAATGCAAAGGAAATTTCCATCTACAGATTACGATCTGTGATGCCTATGATCTGTGATACATCTATGACCAGTATAGGCTGGCATGGAGCCAGTATTGGCTGACATGGAGCTATGCAATGTGCGGATGGTGATAAATATCGGACCGTCTTCGATTTGGCAAATAATGCGTAAAGTGAGACAGAAAAATAAACCGTGAAAGAACAGGGAGTGCTTCGGCCACAAAAACAGATTGGATGGACTAAAACAAAAAATAAAAAAGCATTTCCTTAACTCGTAACAGTTTAGATCAGATCAAACATGCATATTTTGTACAAAAACAATCAACTAATTAGACTGTCGATACGAAACATTGTCTTGTGAAATTTTACCACGTGTTTCCAATTTGTATCGAATATTAGATTATCCGGATAATTTGACCTAGTTTAGAACATTTTATGTCATTTAAGGTCATATAGTGAACTGAAAGGCGAAAATTGTATTTCGAGAAATAAATTTAAAGTGGTTAAACCAATCGATCTTGAAATGTTGGATTCATGGGCAGAAAATAGTCTCTCCCAAGCGGTCTAGTATTAAGCTGTGGCCTAACCTAGTACGAATATCAATTTTAGCGTACGATGCTATATTAAAACCGAATATCTGTTGGCTGTAAATTATACTTGACGGCCTGGGGTGGAATATTGTAACATCACTTTTTTCGATACTATTTATATTTCCAGATGGAGCAAAATATTCCTAGCGAGATTGAAAAGATTCTCGACTTTTGGAAAATAAACTTACAGAACTTGAGCGGAATTACAAACACAATTTGTAGAATCTTATATATTAATACTCTTAATTTTTACATACTCAACCCTAAAATGACCCCTAAACATGATCAGATCCGGGGGGTAGGTCGACAGGTAGGTCATTTTCAATGTAGGTCGGCATAATTATTGCGCTGTGCGTAGACTAGAAAAATCGGAAAAATTCCACCGGATAGTACCCGAAACGAGTACCTCAGGTGATTTCAGAAAATTTCCAAGATTTTGTGTGTGTGAAATCTTGCAACATTTGAGAATTTTATGGGACGAGCGAAAAGCAAATTTTTTTGCTCAAATTAGTGACGCGCGATTCAAATTCAAAGTTGCAAAACAGTTGGCGCGCGATTCAGATTCAAAGTTGCTACACTGTTAGCGTGCTTCCCGTTTGAGATATGAATATTTGACTTGGCACGTAAGTCATACTGTGTGCATTTGAGCGCTTGCTTGCCGTTTAAGATTTAAAAATTAACCGCGTAAATGAATTTACTTTATTTTTGATAAAAGTGCATCAAATTTACATCTTAAAAAATCCTCTTAATAATTTCTTAATTAAAAATTCAATAAAATGTATTCACGTGACTGATTATTCAGTCACAGGTCAGCTAGTTTATATTAATATACCTGATTCATTGAGCACCACTTTCTATACATCATTGTCGTTGAAAGCCGTATTTGAAATTTTTTTGGACAGGTCAGTAATGATTTTGGAGTCAGTAGAAGAGTATTTGTTGTGATCGAAAGATATTTTTCTTTTTTTTCTTAATGTTTGTGAACTGGCCAAAATGTTTCAGGCGAACAAAAATTTCGGACTGTATAATGCTTGGTGAGGTAGCTTAGATAAAAAAGCCAATAATAACTTTATCACCACGTCAAGCACGACCTACTGGCATGCCAGTATGTGTCATTTACAGATTTTCGAAAAAACAAAGAAAATAAAAGCTGCTGTGTATTGGGACTGCTACAAGCAAGTCCTCAATCCACAAAGCGAACCTTTACAAACGAATAAGCGCTAAGACCAACGCCGAGGGCTGGCAACGCAACTGTAGCAAAGCATAGGAGTATTCGGTGGTATCTAGGCCAAGTAAGGTACTTGTACCAGGCGTACCTGCGGATATCCAGAGGTATCAAATTGGCATTTTAGAGTCGAACAGATGTTTTTGTTTCTTTTTATAATTTTATTAAATTTCAATTAAAATAAATATATTTTTGAAACTATGTTTTTAATTTATAATCATAGATTAAATAATCAATAGATTAAATTCGAAGCCACAAAATTATTATGATGCAGAATAGGAAAATTTAACATCTCACAAATGGAAAGATCAAAGAATAAGGTATGTGGTTAAAAATATTATTGTATATTTTTATGTTTGTACGGTTTGAGGTTATTTCCAATGGTCTGTAACTATGTCATTATGTTATATTCCTACAGAAAATCGACTGAAGTAAAAGTAATTTTTATATCTAAGGTGAGAAAAACTGTCCTTCGCAATTCCAAAGGCTTCAGCAGGCCTACAACATTATCCAGTTTTCTTCTAAAATTTTTAGACAAACAAAAGCTCACATTAGGAGTTAGATCAAGCCCAAAAGATGTCAAAATCTCAACACAGGAAATAAAAAAAATGGTTGACATTGGCTTGCAGGTCAGAAAAAACGATTTAAATAAAAATCAATCTTGGAGGGTTATAACCCGAAGCAGATTCCCTGTTATTTTATTCAGTGTCTCTTTCACCCCTTTCAATATAATACCGTCAGTCGTGAGCATCCTGTATTTGAATGTTTCAACAATTTAGTTGGGCATAACTTTTATTACTATTTAGAAGACAATTTAAATATTTTTTCGAAAAAGGAATAGGCTTTCTGTGCTGGGATGTTCTACGTCTCTTTTTGCTACCGATAATTTGACAACTGTTTAGTTTAATTATGATTTTTTTCTGTTTCTCAATCTACTAGAAAAAATTTGGACAATATCTATTTCCCTAAATTTTATGTAAGAGCGTTCTTTACTAAATTTAATACGTTGTTGAACCTAGAACTTGGTGTTTGCATACCAAATAATCCCTGACCCTCTATCGGTCATATTCTGAGTTAGTTTTCATACGTGTTTTGCAAATTATGGGTAATCTGTGTTTATTTAAATTTTTTTTATAATATAAAATTAAAATATTTAAAAACAAAAAAAAACTAAGCACGAGATTTAATTTTGTTACTTTGTTACTGCGTAAAAAATTGAGTCTATTGATGTTGTATATTTCGATCGAGCTTGCACAATTTCTCCAAGTTTATAACAAAATATTAAAAGAAGATTTTGAGCTAATAACAAAATATTAAAAGAAGATTTTGAGAAAAGGGAAAACTAGACACTGTTTTTCAAAATAACTTTTAAATATCAAAAACCTCTAGAAGAAATGTTCCCACAGCAACATATCGAACCTGCATCATTTTCCATTACTTTAGTAATGAACATTCTTAAGTATCGGAAATCGATTATTTAGAGATAGAAACATTACAATGAAATTTTGGGTTATTCTGGGTGATAGCCAGATATTGTTTTTACATCAAGGTGAGGTTACCAAGGCATTTGCAAGTTTGGTTCCGACACTAATGAAACATTGAATTATTTAAATTAAAAAAATGAGTCGTCTTATCAGGCTGTAGAGACTAAACTACAAAAATACGGAAAATACATACATACTTTAAATAAATATTCAAAATAATCTCACACAATGGGCACTTTCAGGTCCGTTAACAGTTGGCGTCATGATTAATGGAACCATCACCAATTTGATTTGAAAATTTCATTTTCATAAAATTGGAATTTTTCATTAGTGTCGAAACCCAACTTAAAAAGGCAGGGACAAGGGAGACTCCAACACTGAATGTTATTAATCTTTTCAAAACAGATGTCACTTCGTTCACAAACTAACTTTCATGCTGTATCGAAATTTCTATTCCACACTGTAAAAACGAAACTTAAATAAATTTGTGTTCCCACTTACTCAAAGTAAAATAGTAAAACATAACAAAAAGTATGTGAAAATCGTGAAATCGTGCAATAAAAAATATGTAAAATGAAAAGAAGAAAATTTGTTCCTCTTTTACATTTTGTTTTTATGATTGTTTCAATTATAATCAAATATATTTTCAAAATATTTGTGTAATGTATTCTTTTCGAGCCCAAGCAAGCAAAATGAAAAACTGTTTGTGTATTATGGTTGTGTATTTTGTATATAGACGAGATAGTTGTTGGGATGACGGGAAATTTATGATCGATTTATTGAGAAAAATTAATTTATTTCTTAACGTTTCGTGGAATTTTTGTCTTCTTCTTTCTTGTTGCAATTTAAAGCAGAAAAATAAATAAAATTCCGTGTGTCTGTAATTATTGGATGGTGTTACAGCCAGGCAGAAGGAATTTAATATTTATTTTAGTTTCGTTCTTAAATAAATTTTCCCGCAGTTATTTGTACAGCGAACATGAATAGTTGGAATTATTGGGAATTTTTATTAATACAAATATTTTATACAGAATGCATATTGGAATTTCTGTTTTTCTTCTTACGTTACGTATTTTTTTTTTTTTTTTTTTTTTTTTTTTGGTTTGAGAAGAGATGCTGTGTGTGTTATATCGTATAATGTAAACTGTTTGATGTTAAAGGTGAATGTGTTTGTTGGTTTCTTGAAATATCAACCGTTTTTTGTTGTGTATTTAAATGTCATTTATATGTTGAACTTGTTGATCCTTCGGTATTTTATAGGCGTGGATTTATTGTAAAATGTAAATAAACGTTTTTTTTTTTAATAATATTTCAACGAAATTTTGTGTACTACACAATTCGCGTGTATTTTCATTTAATAGAATATGATTTATTCGTGCTGTTATATACTACTTACTAAACATATGTAGGTACGTCTCCAAATTCGTGGAATTCATAAAATTAAAAAATTTCAAATAGCTTCGTTATAATTAAGCGGAAAAATTTCTTTTATATTTAATTTTCCTAAAAATTTCACCTACGTCAAACGTCGCTCGTCGCACATCTGATTCGAGATCAACGAATTTTCAATGAATCTTCGCGTCTAATTAAATTGATTTATGTTTCGTGTGGTGTGCGAATTTGCTAAATCATGGCATTGTCTAGTAAATTTAAAACTGTGACCGGTGGCAAATTACTTAAAATAAGAAGCGTGGAAAAATATATTGTGCGAAATTGTAGGTTTGTGGTTATATTCCTTTATTCCTTTTTTATATTTAGAATTTTTATTTTTGAATACAAAAATCGTACAGTGGTTTCTGGAAATGAGCTATATAGCTATGAGAAATAAATTTGAATTATGTCGTGTTTTGTGTCATAAGACATTTAAGAAGAGTTAATCCCTCTAATTTTTAATATAATCAATCAATGGCTTACCAAATTCCTTGAATTTTCTATTTTGTTGTTTTCTGTTATGATATACGAGGAACAGAGGCAACTTACCTATAAAAAAAGAAAAGAAAGTAATATTAAATTGGAATCCAGTAATGTTATCACTTAATTATTAACTATGATTATATAATATAGAAAATTAAATTCGGCATATGTATCGAGCCAAATTGAGCCATTTTCAGACCTGTGGCACTATTCTAGCTCTCCTTGGGAATAGGGAATTGTGAAAAATATTTTTATGGCATTTTTATCAAAATTGTATTTTCTTGGCCTACTGAAGGAATAAGTTTAGTGCAAAAATTTTCAAAACAAAATTAATTCGGAAACTTTTGTTCATCAAAATTTTTATAGTGAATTTAACTTTGTTTCGAAAATATTTACAGTAAACATATTTCCTGAGTAGGCCAGAAAAATACAATTTAGGCAAAAATACTATGAAAATATTTTTCCCAATTCCTTACTCCCAGGAAAAACCAGAATAGTGCTACTGAAGAGGTATTTTTCTAGAGCCCAATTGGCAAATTACGAGATTTTCCCTTCAAATAATGAATTATGAATTTTCGACATAAGCGACATTGAATTTGGTAAACTGGGTGGACAATTTTTCCACGCAATACGTGCTTTTGAGATTACATTATGCAAAATTTTAATACTACAGCTATGCATTGCTAAAAATTTGTAATCAGTATTGATATTTTTGGGTATAAAAACCAACCTATTTTTTAAAAATTATTTGTTTCACTTCTCAGGCCTAAGCTATTTGGATTACATAATTCAGCGACAATTTATTCTATAAGAATCTACAGCAATCTCTGAAACTAAAGGCGGATTCAGTGTTGCGTTCGTTCGTTCTTTCCTTCCACCTGATTTTTTTTTAAATCAATCCAAGTTGATGAAAAAAATTCACAAAAAAAACGTAATTTTTAACCAATGAAATTGGTTTAAAATAAATTCAGAAGGAGCAAGAGAACGCAACACTGAACCCGTCTTAAAGGCCGATTAGTCGTGCGCTAAATTAAATTTTTTATATGAAATCTGTTTTTGCAGTCAGAAAAAAATCAACGCAAACTTGGTTAAATATTTTTTATTCCGTGTAAATATTTAGCTTGCGTATATAAATATTTAAATGGCCAATTTTGATTGAATAACTTTTTAACTAATTATTAAATATTTCCATGGAATAAAATATATTTACCCACGTTTGCGTTGATTTTTTTCTAACTGCAAAAACAAATTTCATATAAAAAATTTAACTGGTGCACAACTAACCAGAAGAGACACCCGAACAAAACTTAAAAGGGTCTTCAGAGAAGAAACTAACATAATTCAGGGTGAAATGTGTGAAAAATTTATGAAATATGTAACCAAAAGAGGCCTCATGTTTAAGGCCAGTAGAGGCAGACATTTGACAGACATTGTTTTTCGTACATAATTCCAAACAAAGCCAGTATAGATAGAAATGGCCATGACAACATAAAAAAAATTTCGTTTAGTTGGTGTGAGTGACAGGCAAGCGTGTGTATCCTTCTCCATAGTAAAAAAAATTACGTGGGATTTTTTGCCAGACAAATTTTATTTCGCTTGAATTTTCCTTAAATACTTAAGTTTTTATTATGATTTTTTAATAACATAATCTTAGTTTATCTAAGTACAGTTTCAGATTACTTTTAATGAAAATTTAAAAACTTTTATTTCATTATTTTCTAAAAGTTTATCCTATTTATCCGACATTTTTTATTATGTTTTCATTTTTTTTTGTTTTGATTTGTGCAGCGCTAGTCACTTGAACCAATTAGATCTTTGTTTACGTTTTTTTTTGTATATGCATAGGGTGGTTAAATGATAATTTTTATATTTTTATCTTTTTCTCATCTTGACTTCAGTTTGAGCACACGTTTAATGGTGGTATGACGTGTGTAGGGAGGGATATATTTGTTCCGAGTTTGTGATAGCCATGTTTAATGGGGAAAGTGTCAAAATTTAATATTTGTTTATTTTTGTCCCTAAACACCTTTTTTTTATAAATTAAATTACTTTTTTAAACTTAAATTATTTTTTATTTTTATAGGATATATACAGTCAGAAACATTCAGATGTGTACGGCATATTTTTTTTTGTTAAAGTGTTGAAATTTAATAAGAAAATGAAATTTTTTTCAGATTTTTTTTATAATTTTAGTTTATTTATTATTTTAGACAATAAAAGCAAACATTTTAGACAATAACAAAACAAAAACAAACAAGATAGGATTTATCCTTGAATATTAATTTGATGATCATAAAACTTACGAACATTCAGTTGTATACGAGTTATAAAAACAATGGAAAAACACTTGACCTACAATTTTTTAGTGCGGATTCTTTCTCCACTTTGGTTTTTTGTTTATTATTGAATCAGTGCAGTTCAATATCTTTTTTATTTCACACCCGAAAATTTAATTTATTGTAGTCTTTCAAAATGGGTAAGAGTACGTCGGTTAATATTAGATCGTTAGTGATTTTCCAGCGAAGAAAAGGGAAATCATTGAGTGAAATCGCGATATTATTTAACATTTGTAAATCAACAGTACAAAACATTTGTGATCGGTATTTTAAATAAGGTCGAATAGAAAATACACCCAGCACAAAAGGTCCGAGAAAAATATCACTATCAGATGAAAAGTTCATTAAGCACAAAATAAGACAAAATCCTAAGTTAACTGCAGTGGAATTAACTAAAATGCTCTTCAGGTTTAATGGTAAAAATATAAATCCAATCACAGTTAAAAGAATTTTAAGAAAAAAATGGTTATTTTTCACGTATAGCGAGGAAAAAACCTTTTATTAATAAAGAAAATAAAAAGAAGAGTAGGTTTTGCCTTAAAATATAAGAATGAAAGTATGTATTGAATATTGGAAAAATGCGTTTTTTGCCAATGAAAGTCAATTTATCTTGTTTCAAAGTGGTAAAAGTCAAGAAAAAGTTTGAAGAAAACGTGGTGAAAAGTGTAATGTTAGAAATGTATGCCCAACGTTTAAACACGATGGAAATAGTATAATGTTCTGGGGTGCTATGGAACAAGGAAAAATATTTACACATTTTAAAGAAGATTTTAAAAGAATCGGCTAGAAAACTGGATATAGAAAATACTTTTCCTTTTTATAAGGACAATTATCCAAAACAAAAAGCATGGTACGTTCGAATGTTGTGTCTTTTCAAGTCTCCAAAAGTGATTGGGACTTCTCCCCCCCCCCCCCCCCCCCCCTTCTCCAAAGCCCAGATCTCAATCCAATTGAAAATCTGTGGAAGCATCTCAAAAGAAAAATGAAAGAAACTCATTCATACGACAAAAAAACAATTAAAATCAGCTATTGTTGGGAATGACATAAAACTCCTACAAAAACAACAAAAAAATTATCAGAATCGATGCCAGGTCGATTAAAGGCTATTATAAAAAATACAGGGAACCCAACAAATTATTATAAAAAATGTACATGTGTTTTTTCTTAGCAATAAAATAAAATTAAGTTTTATTATAACCTCTCGTATACATCTGAATGTTCGTAGGTTTTATGATCTTCAAATTAATATTCAAGGATAAATCCTTTTTTGTTTGTTTTTGTTTTGTTATTTTTTTTGCTTTTATTGTCTAAAATAATAAATAAACTAAAATTATAAAAAAATCTGAAAAAATTGCATTTTCTTATTAAATTTCAACACTTTAATAAAAAAAAATATGCTGTACCCTTCTGAATGTTTCTGACTGTACATATATTATAATGACGTGGTGTGTAGCGTTTTCGTCTATAATTGCTTATTTTGTGCAAACAAAAATGGTGAGATCGATCGAAATTTTAAGATATTTGTAATAGATATTGCCGATGTATGCCGAATTGGAATAAATATTGTATACCGGGTGAGTTTAAGCTGAAACTTTCAAATATCTCGGAAAATAAGCCCTCTACGATACAAATGACCATTATCAAAATTAAATCATTCTGGAGGGGAAATACATTACTGCTCAAATTAGGACCGCCGCCCCTGTTTGTAAGGAGGGTGGGAGGCAACTTGGAAACTAAGGTAGGAACCCCTATTTTTTATAGCAGATTCGGATTCTACGGCTAAAAGTATGTAGGGTTTCCTTGAAACATTTTTTTCGATCCATAATAGATGGCGCTGTAATAGGCGATATTAAATTTTTTTTCGATTTCTAATACTGCAATATGTTTGCATTAAAATTAACACGTTTTCAATGTAAATACTTGAAATTAGTTTTAAACAAATTGTATTTCTTAAACTAAAAAAAAAACTACTTTTAGCGTAACACAGGAACAAAGACGTGGACATCATCTTTTAATTAAATTAAGTGCTCAAAATGATGGCCTTCGATTTCAATGCACTTATTAATCCGCATTTCAAATGAATGTACACAACTTAGAAGCGTGTATGCTGGAATTTCGGCACAAGCATTTCTTATTCGCTCAATCATATTCTCACGTGTTGTTGTTGGTATACTTTGTCTTTGAGATAGCCCCACAAAAATAAATCTGGCGAAGTAAGATCTGGTGATCTGGCAGGCCAATTTACCGGACCAGCTCTACCAATCCAGCGACCATTGAAATCACGATCAAGTACTTCACGTGCTATCGACGAATAGTGTGCTGGACATCCATCATGTTGAAACCTCATGTTCTGTCGCAATTCTATGCTCAAGTTTTCAAATAATGTTGGCAGTTAATGTTGGCAGGAAAATCCAAAATGTCTCGGTACATTTGACCATTCAAGTTGCCTTCAATAATATGGGGGCCGATGAGTTGGTTGCCAATTATTCCACACCACACGTTGACAGTCTAAGGGCGCTGATGTTCAACTTGGCGAAGCCAGTGTGGATTTTCAACACTCCAGTAATGCATGTTGTGTCGACTAACCGTTCCATGGTTTGTAAAAGACGACTCATCGGAGGGAGAACAATACATAGCGAAGAAAAATAGGATTTTGCTGTATTTGTTCTACTGCCTACTGACAAAATGTTACCCGATTTTTAAAATCAACGCCATGAAGATCTTGGTGTAAACTCATATGAAACGGATGATACTTATGTCGTTTCAAAATTTTGCAAACACCAGTCTGGGATAATCCGGATTCGCTAGCTATTTCTCATGTACTTATATGAGGATTATAAACTACTGCAGCCAATACAGTAATTTTGTTATTTTCCTCAGTGACTGTTGTTCGACAGATCTTTTTCTTCGGTCGAACACTTCCATCAGCAGTGAATTGTTTGATAGTCCGGTAAAATGAAGCATGTGACCGAATCCTATCTGGAAAACGCAAAGCGGAGAGATTGACCGCATTATCAAGACTACGGCCAGCTTCTTCATAAACCAGTTAAATACTCCATTTTGAATTGTAATAGTCTTACGCAAACAGGTCTTATTGTTTTCGAAATAATCTTTGAACTGAATCGATATTTTTAAAACAAAAAATATCATATATTTGAAAACAAATTTAGTCGCATGTTCCTATGCAAAATTATCGCTGTCGTTGTTCCTGTGTTACGCTAAAAGTAGTTCCTTTTTTTAAATTTAAGAAATACGATTTGTTTAAAACTAATTTCAAGTATTTACATTGAAAACGTGTTAATTTTAATGCAAACATATTGCAGAATCGTATGCATATGTTCTCAGTAGGAGAAATCGAAAAAAATTTAATATCGCCGCCTATTACAGCGCCATCTATCATGAATCGAAAAAAATGTTTCAAGGAAATCCTACGTACTTTTACCCGTAGAATCCGAATCTGCAATAAAAAATAGGGGTTCTTATCTTAGTTTCCAAGTTGCCCCCCACCCTCCTTACAAACAGGGGCGGAGGTCCTAATTTGAGCACTAATGTATTTCCCCTACAGAAAGATTTAATTTTGATAATAGTCAGTTTTATCGTAGATGGCTTATTTTCCGAGATATTTGAAAGTTTCAGCTTAAAAAACTCACCCGGTATATTTACCAAGGATGTACGGGTAATACCTGCTCAAGATTATTTTGCATTTTAGATCGAGAAGTAAATCTAATTATGTTAGGTATTATTTGAAGAGATAATTAGTTGTGTTTAGTTGGAGGCGAAAATAACCATTGAAAATATGTATAATGGATGAATTTTTATAAGGAATGAAGTTACAAAATAACCAAAATAAAAAAAATTACATTTGATTTAGATGATGTTAAGGGGATTACGCTCCAATTTTTTAGTCAGCTCGTTACTGAAAACGTATGTTTTTAGAGACCAATTTTATCTCTTCTAGGCTTTCCAAATAATCGATAAAACTAACACCTACGCTTTCTGTTCAGATTAATGCATTCAAATTGGAACCAAGCACCGCAAACAATACTACTGTGAGGGTGACAGTGCAATACTTCTATAAACGCAACCTTATGAAAAGCCCCCATTTCCGAAAAACCTCAAATAGAACAACTACCATTTCTCGTAATAGATCAGGAATGCAATTTACGCCATTATGCTATTTTGGCCGATCGACGATAGCCAAATATGTCATCTCATATAACCCTCGAACAAAGGCGTTCTTTAAATGCAAAAAAAGTAGCGCAGAGATTTGCAGAAAAATTCTATCTGAAATTATCTGGATATGGCCGGTTGAATCTCGCTTAATTTCTTGCTAGATTCATTGTGGTCAATCACGTAATACTAATTAAGTTCCCGCATCGTTGTTTTCAGCTTAGGTTTGGGCTGTCTTCTTTAAGGGTTTCCCAACAATTGAAGGGATAATTTAAAAATACGTAAAAGTTATATTTATAACAAGACCGGACAAGTGGTGCAGTGGTTAAAGCTTTGGCACTAGGACCGGGAGGAACTGGGTTCGAATCCCATCAGAGGCTAGATGAAAATCGAATTTTCATCATCGACTACAATCGGTGATGTTAATAAACACAACTAAGATCCTCTGATGGAGTGCAGAATTCAGCGCCGAGCCACCGTCCATATCAATGTACAGGTTGACATGGAGCTTGCAATGTGCAGGTGGTATACTGTAGTTTTGTTAGTAGGTGAATAGGTGAATGGGTTAATGATGTGGCGTGAATGCGTGATATCATGATGGGCCAAAAATGGCCTAAGTGTCAAACCACTGAAACCTAACCTACATTTATGACAAAAAAAGTTATATTTATATCTAATTTTAATGTCACGACAGTGATATTTTTTCGGGCTGGGGTATAAAAGTTTCTCAATAGTTATAGTTTAGTATTGCCAACGAGCTTTTTGAACTGAATATCGGGCTATCTTTATATAAATGAGTTTAGGTCTGACTAGGCTACCAAGCAATAGTAATATATCTTAAAAATATAAAAAAGGAATTTTAGAATTTCGGGCTGAATGTTATAAATTTCATGACATTGTATCGTGACACTGTTTACTGTCGCGAAAGTGATATTTTTTCGGGTTGGGATAGTAAACTATCACGATAGTGATAGTTCAGTGTTGCCATGGCAGCTTCATACACATGGTTACGATCATACTTAAAAATGAGAAATTTTACAACTTGGACGAACGCGAGAGCATAAAGTAGTTTAAATATCCGAATTAGAGTAACAAAGGTACATAAAAGGGATGTACCTTCATATTATATTTTACACGATATTTGAAAGAAATGTATGCAAATATTTTATAGTTTTGTGTTATATATGTCAATGTATTTCATTGTTTGTATTTCAGTTTATTTATTTCATTTAATTTATGTTTATATTTTTATTTATTTAAAAATAAACTAACCAACTTTTTTTTATTACCATTAATCTTTTCACTGTTGCAAGATTGTTTTTAATTTATGTAATTTTAGCAAAACCCGTTAAACATTTCATAATTGCAATAAAAAATTTAAAAAAAAATCAGTTTCCAGCGAAAATGCATTTATGTAGGTACCTGAATCACTCAAATAAAGATATTTTTTCATGAGGGCTAAAAAAATTGAATAGGCAAAAACGTAGTTATTCTATCGTTTAGACACCCTGTAGTATAATCAAAAAATGTTCCGCTTAAATTTCATAAAACCAACATGGTTAACCTTTGTTGAAAATTCAATCTTTAAATTTATCTGAATCTTTTAATTCTTTGTCATTTTACACTTTTTAACATCGTGGAAAAAATGGAAAATGCTCCTACGGATGTTGCCACTTCCGGTACACAGATTTTCACCACATTTCGCAAGTATCTCCCAATTTTAAGCTTCAGCAAGATTAGTCAATCCGTCTGGGCAGTAGAGAGGACGCTGACATTTAGTTAACACAGCATCACGCCCAGATACACAAAAAACCTTTTGAAAATCACTTTCAAGGAGTTTGGCGATATAGCGAACGGTAAATCTGCATAAATCGCAAGGTTAAGAAATTTTCCTATGTAAAAGAAGACAAAAATTGAATCTTTTTGTAAATTGAAACATTTTCGGAATACCAAAAATGATATAACTAATTATTCATTGTATACTGGATCGCATTGTACAAATATGCACTGTTTACTCTGCTGTCTGCATGCTTGATCCATTAAAAACCAGGGCCGCCACAATAATATCTGTAAACACACAAATTTCCAAAGAAATCGATATTTGAGTTTAAAACAGAATTAAATCGAATAAAAACAAAAGAAATTTACCGAGTATATTTCTCATGCTAAAGATAATGGATTTACAATGTCTTAACCTTTTTTTTTTTGCTTTTTAGACACAAAAAAAGATGATCATTACATGAAAACATTATATGATTAAATGATGAACTGAGGCACTATCAATACGTTTTTGTTGTTATAATTATAATCGTATTTAAATTAGAATCATAGATGTGTGTGTCTTTACATGTTAAGTAATTATAATGAAATATGAGGAGGTATAAGTTTAATAAAATCATTTGATGATGATTTGTACAGCCATACTGTTGTTACCAGTTTATTATTATGACTCGCTGTTTTTAGAAGTATGCTTTAAAAAGATACCTTTGGTGTATGTTATGTGCACGGTTAACAATCAAAATATTAATTACTTAGATCAATCGTTAAGATAGACATACATAGGCATGCATCCAATATAATTTTGACTACCAGGGGATTTTCGATGAATAATAATAAATTAGTAATTTATGTTATTTATTTGTCAGAATTTACTAAAACCTCGATCAATCATGATGTGGAATTTTTATAACTATATAGAAATGTATTAAACAATTTATATGGATTTACAAATTGTATATACTAAATACTAATTTAAAAGGTGGATTCATTCTAATTTGAAACAATGGAGGGGTGTATATGTTGTGCCCATTTCTCTATCACGAATGTTTACATAGATCTCGAATACACCACACTTGATTTCTAAAGCGAAAAATTAAATTTACAGAACTTTTGCAAAAACTGTTGTAAAAATTTAGAAAAGCAATCAAGTTCAACCTTGCTGGTTGAAAAATTAATCTGCAAATTTATTTGAATTTTTTAATCCTTTGCCGTTTTTGAAAATCTTAAACTTTTCAACATCATTGCAAAAATTGAAAACTCCCAAGGGAACCTACCATTTCCGGACACAAATTTCCACCAAATATCGCAAGGGTCCCCCAGCCCAAATAATGGAAAAAGGTAAAGTATGAACTTTTATTCCAAATAGTCAATCTGCCGGGACTGTAGAGATGCCAAAATTTGCCGCAATAAAGTCAAACTCGTCATTTCCGGAAACATTTAAAAGAATGGTCTGAACTAATTTTGTTTGAAATTTAATTTACAATCTTTTTGTCAATTTTTTTTCTACATAGTTTTATTTTACGAAATTACAATAAATACATTTAATTTAAACAAAATAAAAGTTTAGCGGTTCCCCGAAAATTATTAAATAACAATTCATCGAAACAAAATTTTTCATCCTAAAGTTTTTTTTGAACATCCTGGATTTCTTATGGAAATTTTAGAATTCCTATAAAATGAAATATGGTGTAAATTCCAGGTTATTCACATAAATATGTTATTTAACCTAGTTATGCTATAATTCTTCCTCTATACAGAACAGAAAACCGCTTGACGATTTCTTGGGTAGGAGCTGATATATGAATAGTCGGTATATGAATCGTCAAGTAATGCTCGAAAATCGACGAATACTCTTGAACAATACATTTTCCCATACAAGGGACCTTGTTCTTAAAATGCTATGCTGAGCAATTACACAGAACCTCATTTTGCCTATAATCATAGGAAACTACCCAAATCTGAGCCAACAGTTAGGGCATATCAGTTATTATGAATATTTTCGATGAATTGTATCTTCGCACAATTCGTTTTCGCACATTTTTCAGGTCCCAATGGAGATTTTACAATTCATCGAAATAAAATTATATTGATATTGAGTAGATTTTGAAACGGATTATTGTGTTGAGGTGCATAATTTATTGGAATCTACTGAATTGCTATAATAATTCGAACATTTTGGGAAGTTATTGTGCAAGTGGTTGGCCCCAAGTACTAAAAGGAAGGGGTCCTCTGATATCATTCCTTCCGCAAAAATTGTTTAAAAAAATTTATTTCCGTGATTACGTGAGTTTTGATATCACATCCCACTAGAATTATGATGATTGATGATCGTAATAAAAAAAATGTGAAAACACTAAAAATCTTGCAAAAAATTAGCTGATTGATTATGGGACAATATAGCTACCATTTCTTCGAAAGCAATTTTTTGTAAAAATTTTAGTAGAATGGATTCAAGTTTAGTTTGAAAATCTGAATTGATAAATTGGAAACTATTTAGTATACTAAGATTCAGTAACCTTCACAAATAGGTTCATATACCATTTATGCATTTTTCTTTCCAATAAATAGCCTTTCAATATATGATCCTTCAAATCCACTCCACAAATATT
Source organism: Nephrotoma flavescens (assembly GCA_932526605.1). Classification (NCBI taxonomy): domain Eukaryota; kingdom Metazoa; phylum Arthropoda; class Insecta; order Diptera; family Tipulidae; genus Nephrotoma; species Nephrotoma flavescens. Next base: position 269,415,658 of record OW052221.1, on the reverse strand, counting down.
TTTGTTGTAATCTATGAAACTTACAGGTTTTGTAACTTCTTTGTTCCTTTTTATCTAACACCAGTTTCTTGCCCGTGATATGTCGAAATCATAGTGACGACCTTTTTGTCCATCCATTTTAATATGGTTATGGCTTCACAGTGTTGGGCTATAATTTCTCCTTTTCGTAGTTTTGTATTTTTTATCATAGAGGGTATATTTTTCCTATTTAGGCGTAGCGTTGTTCCCACACAATCTGTACCTCCACGTTTCAAGTCCTTCGCCATTTCTACGGAATTTAAAAAATTGTCCTTTATGTAATAATGGTTGTACAAGCTGTAGAACAATTTTGTGGGTATTTATCATATCGGTTGATTCACAAAGTTCATATGTCTTTTGCCCAAATTCGGGTAAATTCAGAAAAACTAAATTGAATGAAGGACAAGCTTCCTTTTCACAATGTAAGAGAGCCATCCACTGAAATCTAACGCCTATAGGTAAATAATATTTTTGAAATACATAATTCAAATTCTTTATCACAGGATAAATTTTGAATAATTTCTTTGGGCCTTCAAAGCAATGATGGTGGCATTGTCAACAAAGTGAAGGAAATTGGTCATAAATTCAAATCTATGCAAAGTAATTATTTTGTTGAAGATAGGTGTAGCCATTATGTCCTTTTTAGAAAAGGAAGATGGTATCGTCGGTTTTTGAATTATTCCCGTCAGCATATATAATTCAAATACTACGAACATTTCTTCTGCTGGTACATTCGTCCGCACATTCATTCTTGATCTGCGAGGAAAAACCATACCTACCGATGCTCTCTTGAAAGAACTGGAAGATGCAGTTTGGTGAGGCGAATTTAAATCACTTGCATCAGTTTATCGCCCACAACATCCGTATTTGCAACGATATATTTATGTATTCTTACATGTAAAAGTCTAAGGATTTTCAAATCCTCAAACTTTCCTTGGAAATGACTTGCAATACGAAACTTTAAGCATTTCGCACTTGGAAATGTAAATAAATCACGCAGTCGAATTTAATAACTGAAAGTGTTTTGATTAGTAGAAATAATCGTCCTAAGGCGGGATTTCTCGGAAATTCCAAACCAGAGCATTCCTACTAATTTTAGTATTATTGTTGGCTTCTCTACATATTTTCTGGTAGGTCCCAAGTTCCACTGACAGCCAACTTTGTTATGTCATACACGTTTATATCAGCCAGATCTTGTAGCTACGATGCTTATCTCTAAACAAGTCGCCATTATATTACCGTCGGTATATCAAGTAGAAGGTACGACAAAAAAGTTTTTATATTACAATACTTTTCAGAAGAATGCTAGATCTAATATTTCCGGGTTTATCTGAATATATTGATTCAATGCCCGTTCGCTCTAAGATCATAATTTCTGTTAATATTTACCAGCGTTTCATGTATAAGAACTATGTTTTCTCTAGATTTTGCTAGGCTGAGACGGAGAACTACCAAAAAGGCTTTGCTGTAATGCAGAATGATCTAAATTAACTGTAGTATTTTTCAGCCAAAAATTCGAAACTCTGCATACTACTCCATACCGCAGGCTAACTTGGCCGCACTACCGTTTAGTTGGTTGGTTTCCAATTTGTTCAGTTTAGCCTCCTGGATCATTTTCGGCTCCATCCTTTCAATGTATTCCAAGAGTTATTGGCCCAAATTCAAATATGTAACGCCGTTTGTATTTGGAAGACAGGCTAGCGATTGGATATTTTCATAGGGCGAAATAAAGAGTAAATTTTTGTTTCCCTGTGTGCCAATCATTGGTCGGAAGATAAAGATTGTTTGGTTAAATAATGCCCTGCATTTTATCCAAATTTGGACAAGCTTCGCACTTGTTGAGCATGCAGCCAGTTTAGCAACGCCCTTGGCCCCAATCCGCATCACCGTGTGGGTTTTTATCCTGGTATCTCTGTCTTTTTTTGCGATTGCCATATCCGGGTTCTTTTTTTCCGCTGTCACAGTTTCCTGACTCGTTTTACGTACTCATTGTGCTTATGGGTTATTTGTGCCACCATTCAAACATTAAACCTGCAACGGATTGTAAAGGGTGATTGCCGATTTCTGTATTGTCGTTTTGGCGGAGGAGCTACTTTCAATCTGCACTTCCCAGCATTGCTCCCGCTTTTGGTGAGTGATGATTTCTGGTTTATTAAGATAAATAATTATTTCCTATTTTCCACGAGTATCGGTTCACCTGTACAGAGATCCTTATACCGATTATGACATTAAGGCTTTGTCAAACACATGAAAGATTGTTGGCTCGAGTCCATCCCCTATATAGCTATTCAGAATTGCAATAAAATACTTATGAGAATTTTTACGGTGATTGCGGCTCCTCATCACAATAATCCGCTTCAAATTGTGCTCAATATCAATAAAATTTTATTTTTTTAACCGAAGATGACCTACTTGGCTTTCCGTGTCAGAAAATTAAACAATTAAGAGAAAATTGATCAATATTTTTTAATATAATATAATGCATCGAACTTCCTTCCTAGAGGTACCTATTTCATGCATAGGAAGGAAGTTCGATGCATTATGATCGATTTTTGTGGGAGTGGGCTGTTTTAATAAATTCAGAACTTCCTATTTGAGGGGTATTATTTATAGAGAAATATTGTTGTTCTTTTTAGGGGCAGATTTTGGCAATTGAACTATTCCAATATGTATATTGTAATTTATTTTGTAAAAGCTTCTTGTATCAACACCAGTAAGATACAATGAGTTTAAACTATTGCACCCATTTGGGGTAGTTTTCTAGGGGTTTAATTATGCCATTTTATTTCAATTAATTTGCAATAAAAATACAATACCACCCCCAGCACTATACAACAAAAATTCACGGAAATGCAAAAGGTGTAGTGTGACGAAAAATACGGTTTTTTAAAAATTGCACTCCTTACGGTAAGTTTTTTGGGGGTTGAGCTATGGCAATATGTTGTAGTTAATTTGTAAAAAATTATAGTACCACCCCGAGTGTGACACAATAAATATGAACTGAAATGTCAAAAGCATCGTTTAACGAAACATATGATTTTTGAAGAAATGCACCCCTTAATGGGTAGTTTTTTGGGAGTTGAACTATGCTGATATATTGTAATTAATTTGTTAAAAATCCCAGTACCACCCCCAGTACGATATAATAAATATTAACAAAAATACGAAAAGTGTGGTGTAGCTTAGTACCACACACGAATTGCAGGATAACGGAACCTGTAAATATTTCCTAACTGTGTAACATATTTGTAATTAATTTGTAAAAAATCCCAGTATACCATTTTCATTGGTTTGTGATACAAGTGCTGGTGCAGCATTAAGGTAATTATTTAAAGGTAAACATGTTGATTGGAATATTAGCCTCATAAATATTTCTGCGCATTATGCCCCTTTGATAATGATATTACCGATAATTTCGTTATGCTTCAGCACACGTTTACACGCACTTCACAAAAACAAAGTAAATAAATTCGTTATTGTCGGTGATTAAATTATTATAAACACCACAGTCGTTAAAATGCAAGGTTAAATTCTGTTATATCTGTTGCTGCACGAGAAAATGAAAATTTCGCTATTTTTAATCGGTTTGCGAACAATGTTACGCCGCCGCACACGTTCTAAAATAAACATAGATAAATAAATAAGTGTGCACACAAATTGGATATTTGATATGTTTATAAGAAAAAGTTGATTTGGAGTTTCCCAATGGGTCGCATACGAAAACTAAACATGCAAATTGTGACATAGTAAGATTATTTTTCAATATCAATCCCATTAATTATAGGATAATATAATTTTGGTATATTACATGACCTCGACGCATGTGGTGGCATTTAGTTTCGCGAAGATTTCTTCAACAAAATTTGCATATATTTCGATATACATAATTTATTGTGGGAAATAAACAGGCAAGTGCTATTTACGTGCAACAAAAAAATTTTGGAATTTCGCAAAAACAAAAAAATGTTAATTAGCTAATAGAAATTTTTCGGATGTTATGTATACGTTGGTTGGTGGGGGTCCAGTATATAATTCCGGTTGTGTGGCGTTCTCTAATCATCTCTATATATTTTATAAACATTAATGTATTATATATCAATTTCATCAGTTGTGTCCATCATAAATAAAATATTAATGGTCAACATGATAATAAAAAAATGATTGTTTATTTTTTAACAAACAAAACATGAATGAAAGATCTCTGCCATGATCAACATCTTGGAGATCTATGTTAATCGTTTTTTTTTTGTAATTTTTTTATTGATCATCGTCATCATAATGTATGTAGAAGATATAATCGTTTTATAAACGATAAACGAACTAAAAAGACCGAGGAGGTAAAACTTGGTATATAACAAAAAAAAAAAAAAAAAAACGCATCAACGATTATATCATTAAAATAAGAATAATACATATTAAGCCGAAGAAGAAATGTATTTCATTCATGGGAATAAGTTTTTTGGATCTTTGTTTCGTATATCAACTAAATAATATTGAGAAGAAGTATATTTCAAGTTTTTAAAATTTATATTAATTTATTATTAACGATTTTTGTTGTTTCTTAAAAATACATGTATGTACACAGTATATAATATACAAACCACATACATGGTTGTATTTTGGGCTGTCTGTCTGTCTGTCTACACACATAAACACGGTGAATAAAGGCGAAATCAAAAAAAAAAATATTAAAAAGATTTTTTACGATATGAGATATTATTTCAAAGTAAATTTCTGTATTTTGAGAATTTTAAGAATTTAAACAATGTGTGAGATCAGTTCATTGCATCTGTTAACTGTATAATAAATTTGTATTATATGCGTATATGTAGATTGGAATTGACGTGACTTTAACGACATGAACTTTCTTTATACGCAAAATCAAAATTCTAAGAATTCCGTAGTCAGCACCATCTGTTATTTTATTATCTCATTTAGGTTTATTTGTCATAACAATAATAATAATAACATTACCCCTTATGACCCTAATTAAGTCTTTAATAAATTGTTAAAATTTTCCATAATTTATCTACGCCAAGTTTAAGAAATTAATATGCATATACATGTCAACATCATCGCATGGAATTTCCGGAGTTCAGATTAGTTTCATTTCTTGCAAATACAAATTAAAGAAAAAATTAATTGTTAATTAAAAATAATTTTATTTCTTGATAAAATTATTTAGACTAAAAATACACAAAAAAAATTTGTTTTCATGAATTCCGTAAATAATTTATTATCAAATTCTTTGAATTTTTTTCTGTTATCTTTTCAGTTCAGACAAAACTGTTGTTTTTTTTAAATACACTTTCTGTTTGTATTTTTGATGTGTGCGTATATCGCGGATTTACAAAAATCAAAAATTTTGTTCCCATCATTTTCGTTGATGGATCCACCTATAAATTTTTCCGAAGCTTAAGACAGAACAGCAACAAAACGCTATAAATAAAAATTTAAACGATCGTAAATTTAATTTAGACTATTAATTTTCTTGATCTCTGTACAAGAAAGAAAAAATATCGAAATAAAACGTTTTTCAGCAAGGTTGCACAATTGTGGGCGATAATTGCGGATTTGGTTTATCTGCAAAAATTACCATTCAGAAGATTTATAGTTTGAGCGACTTGAAATTTAACAGAATTCTGCTTAACTGAATTTTTACAATTCGGCTTACCAAAATCCAAAATTTGAAAATGTCACAATTATGATAATATTTTGTAGATTTAAAAATCATTCGATTTTATTTTGACCTTACTGGGAACATTTCACATTATCTGGCAAAAAAAATTCTAAAACTATTACAAAATGGGTAAAGCCTCAACCAGTCAGACTTAAGAGCTTAAGTTACATGCCAAAATTTTATAGGCTTCTCGTCACAAATAAACAACTGACCTCTAAAATTTTGGTAGTCGTATCGCTCTCCTAAGTGGTCCAAAATGGAGCACAACTTAAGCTCTTAAGTTTGATTGGTTGAAGTTTAACTTATCAAAATAAATACTTTAAAGAAATAATAATATTGAGCTTTATATGGCATTGAAAATTCTCGAATAGACACAATTTTCGATCCTAACTTATAAAAACAAACCAAAATTTAGTTAGTAATGACGCACAAACGTGTGTGCGTTGGACAGTATTGACGCATTTGACATATAGTGGTGAATAACAAACATAAAAATAATAACTTCTTAATTCTATTGAATGTTTATTTTAAAATGTTATGTATTTTGGGAAGAGTTGTAATTTTTACTCGAAACTTACTAGAACGTTAAAAATGCATCTTTTAAAGTTTTACCAAAGACAAATATTAACCAGATAGTTATATTTCGTACAATCTTCATGTATGGGTTTTATATTGATACTTGCTAACCCATAATAATCTGCACTTAGATTATAAATTAACTAAACAATAAAGTTATAACACATCATTTAAAATACTTATTTTTATTTCATAATTAACAAGAAATTTAGGAAAAGATATATTAATTATATAAATTGTTTAAACTGTAAGCAACCAATCTTATTAAATTATAGAACACTTATTATTGCTGAGCATTTTAAATAACTATTGCCCAGAATGCCTTTACATTTTGAACTCTATTGAAAAAAAAAAAACAATTTGCCCTTTTATATAGTTTGGTTTGTTTATTTTATGTGAACTCTTTTTTTAAGAAAAATAGTTCCACCAAAATTAATTAATATGTCGAAAACTAGATGTCATTAACTCAAAAATTAAAATTATATATCTAGTATGTTTCGACACGTCGCTGTGTTTACATTTGCAACTGACAGCCACATTACCCCTTCCTAGTGAAACGCTAGCCCCGTATATCTAGAGTAAAATATTTTTCGTAACTTTGGATTACCAAAAACGGTCCATCGTATGGAGTCCACAGGACCTAAAGATTCTGATCCTACTGGGTGCTATTTTCATAGGCGCTTTAAGAACGAGACTAGAAATTGCAAACCGAATTGCTCACGTTGGAGCGAATTCAAAGTAAAAAAATTCATCCTAAAAATGGCGACGTGCGTGGGAAAGCTAATCAATTGTCACCTTAAAATTGTTGATCCTCCATAAATTACCTTTTTAATTAATACTGGAGCTGATGTCTTCGTCATTCCCGCTAACAATAACGAAAAACGAACATAAATCCGAATCAAGAATTGTTTGCGACCAATGGATCATCTCATCAGTCAAAATATTCGATTAACGTCGTTTGGCGTTAAACCTCGGTCTTCGAAGATATTTCATTTGGACTTTCATTTTGGCGGATGTTACAATGCCAAACACAGGCGCAGATAATCAGGTTTGCTGTGTAGCCCACTACACTTGGTTGCAAAAAGGAATGGTCAATGGAGGCCGTGCAGTGACTATCGCGCACTTAACAACTTTACTATACCCGACAGATACCCTATACCGTATCTACAGGATTCTACACATCAATTGCGCGGGTGTACAATCTTTCCAACTATGGCTCTACTTTGATTACGGAATGCTGGAAACATGTTTCAAAGATTCATCCATTCGATAGTTAACAATCTTAGTTTCTGTTTCGTTTCTGTTTCGATCGTTTTAAGAGCATTTACAACATTTAGAAATTACCTTTACAAAATTAGCGAAAGCAGGTTTCGTAACGTTGCAAAGTGCAATTTTGCAAAATACCAAGTTCTATTTTTGGGACATGAAATTACTTCCGCAGGTATTTGACCATCAACCGAACGCATTAATGATATACTAAATTTCAACAATCCAAAGAATGTTAAGCAACTAAGACACTACTTGGGCATGTTGAATTTTTATTTCTAACGCTGGTTGCAATCAAGTCATCTTCTGCGACTACTTAAAAGGAAGTAAGAAGAATGATACACGAATCATAAACTGGTCAGACGAAGCCGTAGATGCATTCGAGCTCAGCAAAAAACAGCTCGGCGGTGAAGTTGCTATGTTGGCTCATCCATCACCTAATGCTAAACTCGCAATGATGTTAGATGCATCGGACAATGCCATTGGCGCAGTTATCCAATAAAAAACTGAGAACGTTTGGCAACCTCTGCAGTTTTATTTATTAAAATTAACCGACACTCAACAACGCTACAGTGCCAGAGAACTGTTAGCCGCTTATTAGGCCACAAAACGATTTCGGCACCTAATTGAAGGCCACAAAGTTACATTGTTCACAGAACACAAACCATTAATATATGCGTTTAATCAAAATCCTGAAAGGGATCACCTCGACAATTCTGTTATTTAGACTACATTAGCCAATTCACCATAGATATATAGCATATTTCCGGTGTTGAGAATGTAGTAGCTGATGCGCTTGCAAGAATTGAATTCATATCATTGCCAGAATCCATCGATTAGGGATAGCAAATGTTCAACAAACCGACGAATTAACCCAACTAATCGAAAATATAAATCGCTAAAATTCGAAAAAAATCCGTTAGCATTTAATTCCCCCATAACTCTTTATTGTGAGACTTCAACAGGGAAAAATCGTTCATACATCCCAAGAGATTTTCGCAGATTGGCATTTGAAGCAGATAAATTCAAAAAACCATGACAGATAAATTCATTTGGGTCAATATTAAAAACGACGTTAAAAAAATGGCTCAATGTTGTTTGGCATGTCAAAAAGCCAAAGTACATCGTCATATTAAAACTCCATTGGGTAAGATACACTCCGGTAGTAAAAAACATTTGCCGAAGTACATCTTGACATTATTGGTCCACTTCCAGAATCTGAAGGACTACGTTGCTGCGTTACATTAATAGATCTACTCGTTGGACAGAAGCAGCACCAGTTCCAGATATCAAAACCGAAACTGTATAGCTTCAGCCATTTTGAATACCTGGATTTCACGTTTCGGCATTCCAATTACAATAGTAACTGTCAAGGCTCACAATTTGAATCAGAACTATTAATAAAATTTTCAAAATTATTGGGTTTTGAACGAAAAAGGACAACAGGATATCATCCACAGTGCAATGACTGTATAAAAAGATGGCATCGGATACTGAAAGCGGCTATCATGTGTCATCAGAATAAACAATGAACACGTGTTCTTCCATCAATATTGTTGGGCTTCGTACATCATATCGGGAAGATCTCAAAACTTCTTCTGCAGAACTCGTATTCGGCGAACCCATACGGATTCCTAGTAAGAAAACAGAATCAAACGGGACCAACCAGAGTTCGTACGTCAGATCAGAGAACACTTCTCTTACATTCTACCACGCAAACGTCGCATCACTCACGTTCAAATTAACCCCGCTAGAAGCTCAAGATCCAAAAGTGTGGTTTCTCAACTAGCTCTTGGAAAAATCACTTCTGAGGCAACCGGCTGTAATCATCTCATCGGTGCCCTGAATGATCGTGTTATTGGTGATGTGACCCTAAAGTGCCACACCATACACGGACTTAAAAAAATGCCATTTTGGAGAGATTAGGTGATTCCAAGCAAACTCAGATCTATCGACTACTTCAAAGATTGGAATTAGGAGATCTTAAGATGTCTCAGCTACTTCGAAGGACGAGAACCAATGGTGGAGCCAACGTCGATGACGAATTTGTTAAAATGACTTGGTTGAAGCGGTTACCTCTAAGAGCTCAAGAGATTTTAACGCCAACATCAAAAGCGTTAAATACGGCAAGACTTGCCGAGTTAGCCAATCGATTGACGGAAACTATGTCACATAATCATGTCATGTCTCTGTTCACAATCGATCAAACAAATATAGTCGAATCGTCAATTTTAACACAAATTAACGAAATTACTCCTCGATTAGACCAAATGGAGCAATATAGACCTCCAATTTTTCTCGTAGTTCCTCTCGTCAGCAATCACGCTCCGCCTAGAAGATTCGATAGCCAACAGAATTTCACAGCACCTAAAGATTCTGATTCTACTGAGTGTTATTTTCATAGGCGCTTTAAGAACGAGGCTAGAAATTGCAAACCGAATTGCACCTGATTTAATACACCGTGACAAACATATTTTACTGTCAGCTAAAAAAGTTTATTATTTATAAAAATACTAGCGGACCCGACAGATGTTTTCTTGCCCGAACGTTGGCTTGCCTGCTATTAGCGGGTTCAGCAAACATTTTTTCGATATTTGAATTTTGTATAAACTATATATACTAAGTGACATTTGGCATTGAGTTTATTGACAAATCAAAAAGTGAGTGCAGTTCCTTGTTATTCTGCGCCGTTCATTACTTTTGTCATAGCCGGACGATATTTAGTGCTTGACATTGGCACATTTGGAGTAAGAGACGGCACTTTTCGTGAGATTGGTGGGAAGTATAATAATATGATTGAAAAAAGATGTTGCTGTTGTATGTGTGTAAATGTCTGACACTTGTGTTTTTTCATATATTTTTTCTATGATTTAAATTTTGACGATTTTCATTTTAATGAAATAATAGCAAACAAAGAAAAAACTCAAATCATTTCCATGACAGTCATGTTCGCTTATTAATGTAAATAAGTAAAGTATTGAAAGTATTGAAATAAATGTTGAATCTTAAAACAACAAGAAAGCTGTTTTGCTTTCGCAAAGCCCGCTTATCTTTAATGTTAGTAACGGAAAATAATTGTTCATCATTGTTGGCTTTTATGTCAGTAGTAATTGTAATCTGAATCGGTTTTACGAAAATCTTTTTTTTAGTGTTATTTAAAGCCAACTCTACTTTACTACTACAGATTACTACTGATATTTACTATCATGCTAGTAATTTTGCTGTGTGAGTATATTATACGATTTTTTTTACTAGCAGCAAATTATTGGGCTGATATTTTCTCAAAAATTACACAGGGCCACAAAAAAAAACGCCGGCACCCGAGACGAGAATAGGTGTCCTATATGTTTTTGGGGTCGCTGATCACGAATCTGCACTCAGAATTTCTGTATCGCATCAAAATTTTGAATAAATCGCAAAAATTCTATGAAAATCGATAAAAATCGATAAAAAAAGCCCGCCTGCTCGTCAGCCTGCCAGTTCACCTACTCGCATGTCTACCCGCCTGCCTGTCTGTCTGTCCACGATTTTTTACGAGTTTTCGCAATTTTTTCGGGACTTTAGTCTGTCTTTTGGCGATTTCATTTTTTTTCTTTTTTATATTTCATTTTAGCATAGAATCAATTTTGAAAAAAAAAATTGATGCGATACGGCAATTCTAAGTGCAGATTCGTGATCAGCGACCCCAAAAACATATAGGACACCTATTCTCGTCTCGGGTGCCGGAGTTTTTTTTTGTGGAGCTGTGATCATGATAATTATTACGGAATGTCATATTTTGTAGGTTATGTGTTTTCATTTTTTAAAATTTATTCTCGGGTGAACAAGTTAAAATATTTAGAACATGGCGGTATATGGTTCTTTACATTTTTATATTATGGAGTTTTTTTTTCTTTTTGCGGATAATGTCAGTTCTTTGATTTACGTCTTTAGTTTGCGTTTTTTTTATAGTGGAATAAATATATTTATTTTCGAAAAAATGTCACAGACGCAATTTAGGTACTATACAGAAAATACGTTAAAGCTAATTCATCTGCAATTGACAAATTAATTTAATCGTATATGTTTTTTTGTTCAGCAGAAAGCAGTTTTTAAACGTATGGAGACGGCTTCTCGTGACACATTCAATTGATCCGCGAGTCGGTTTTGCTTTTGAGCGTCAGCCTCATCCAACAATGCATCCAACAATTCACTGTCTTCAAACGTTTGTTTTGTGGTGGTCTTTCACGTTCTTCGTTTCTCACATCAAAATACTACTTTTGATTTGTTAAACCACACACAGCATTGTGATTCACCAAGAACATGCTCATCGTAAGCTTTGACAATCATTCGATCTGATTCTGCAGCAGTTTTCTTCAAATGATAAAGTCAATGATATCCGCAAACCGTATATGTAGGCACGAAAACACATAAAAACATGCATTATGAAAATTGTATGGTTATGATTAGACAGATGTCAAAAGAAAACCGATGACTTGGTTTGTTGAAAGGTACATTAACAGGTGTCGCCATTTATTGGTAAATTTCGGTTTCATATTTAACACCTGGTATAATCCACGATATTCAAGATATTCACTTTAACACTGCAGATGGAATATCGAAACATAGCGGACCGAAATTGAAATGTGAAAACAACGCCAAGCTACGACGCCCAGAAATACCCAGAATTCGACATCAGGACCATCTATGGTACACAAAAATTACTATAAATTATTCTTAGAAGGTTTTAACGATCAATCACTCATATAAAGTTGCAGAATAAAATTAATTTTTCATTGTACGAAAGGGACAACATGATCAAAACACATGGTCAGTCGAATAAAATAGATTTAACTAGTCCATCGTCGTTAGTCATTTCTGTTTTTAGGGCTGATTGAATCCCTATGCTTTCTATATTATAGACATTTTTCGTTGTTAATGCGCCTCTTTATAGGCGTTAGAATTGCAACCGAACAGCTGTGGTTGTTTTCTTTTATATGTTTCGCTATACATCTTATAATTTAGCGTGGAAATTTCTCATGAGTACCTCTTGCTCTTTAAATTATTTTGTAATGCTCGCTTTGTTTGGCCAATGTAACTAGGTAGGCAGCATCACAATCATTAAATTTTATTTTATAGATTTCAGTTTCTTTATTGGTTTCGGTACTAGGTTTATGCTAAATTGATTTAGAACGCGGCAGTTATTTTAAGGCAGATTCATTGTTGTAGTTCGTTGTGTTCGTTCCGTTCGTTGTGTTCGGTGTTTTTACTGGAGTTTTATTTTAATGAGTTCATTGTTGATGAAAAAATTACAGAACGATTTTGCTTCCATCTATCGACGAAAAATCGAAGTTTTCGACTTTTGAAGTTTTGCGTTTTGTAGTTTTGAAGTTTGTTCATAAAATATATTTTTTTTCTCGATATCTAATCAACGCATACAATTTTTATTAAGAATTTAATTATTAAGAATTTTAACAATAAAACAAAAATACTGAAAAATTCGTAAACAACACATAAACACACAAAATGAACAACGTACTTGATAACAGAATAAAAAGGATGAAAAGTGTCTGTATTTGCTATTATATATCATGTTGTCTCTTTCTTGCCATGTTCCTTCGGTAAAAAGTTGGAGATAGATCAACTTGATGAAAAAAATAACGAAGAAAAAAATGTCATTTTCGACAAATCCTATTGGCTTAAAAAAAACATAACGAACGGAACGAACACAACGAGCTACAACAATGAATCCGCCTTTACTTGAGGAGATCTTGTAGAACGAAAGTTAGATAGTATGTTCTTTAGGTTTTTCTACTTTTTCTGTAGGGTCGGGAGATTGCTTCTGTCGATTTTGTGTTTTGTTCTGTTTATAAGGCCAATAATCTACTATTCTTCGTATCCATTAATTCTCGCAATTTTGCATATTTTATTTTTCTCAATGTTAATTTTTTCTTCGTTCATCGTTGGCGAAAATATATAAAAAAATAAAAAATCCTACCATCAGACTAGTGCATTGGCAAGAAAGGAACATATATATTAAACAACTAAAGTTTCTTACTTTGCCTATTTTAGATTAGATCAAACCCTATTAACCTGGCTGCCTTTTTAAATTCGTCTACATCAAAATTATAGGAAAGATCAATTTTTATTTACGGGTTTTCTTAAAAACGCCTTTTTAATATAGAGCGGTTCGAGCTACTCCACTCATAGCCACAAAAATTGATTGAATTCAATTTTAGGTTACCTGTGGGACCACTCTGGCTTACAGCATTTTTGTCCAAAGTATATTGTTCTGGCCTACTGTTGCAATTAGTTTGGTGTACATAGTTTTGAAACAAAGAGAATAATTTTCCCTGTAAATGTTTTGTGGGACAAAAAATTCCAAATCAACTTTGTTTCGAAATTATTTACGCCAAACTAATTCAAATAGTAGGCCAGAAAAATATAATTTTTGTCTAAATGATATGAAAATATTTTTCCCAATTCCTTGAACTCTTCTGACTTTCCCCGGGAATAGGGAATTGGAAAAAATATTTTCATAGGATTTTTACCTAAATCGTATTTTTCTGGCCTACTGATGAAATTAGTCTTTAAATATTTACTAAACAAAGATAGTTAAGAAAAATTTTCAAAATTTTTATAGGGAAAAATAAATCCACTTTATCTTTGTTTTGAAAATATTTACACCAAATTAATTCCATCAGTAGGCCAGAAAAATACAATCTAGGAAAAAACTATTAAAATATTTTTCTCAACTCCGTATTCTCTTAAAAGAGTGCCACTGTAGCACTATTCTGGTATTTCCCAGGGAATAGGGAATTGGGGAAAGAATTTATTTGTATTTTTTATTTAAACATTTTATTTCTGGAATACTGAGGTAAAAAGTTAGTGTTAATTTTTTTGAAAACAAAATTAAATCGGGAATAAATTTCTCTGCCAATTTAGGTATGGACAAATTATGCCCAATTTATATATATTTACATCAAACTTTTCTCCTCAGTAGGCCGGGAAAAAAATATTTGAACAGAAATTACATAAATTTTTTTTCCCCAGTTCCCTATTCAGGGGAACTACCAGCATAGTGCCAGTGCTGGTCTTTCATATTAAGTTTCGAAATCAACCAAAATTATTTCAATCCGCAGTTTTTTCGTCTTTCTTGAAACCTAGAGCTCTTCGATGGCAATCGTTTAACAATTTGTTCTAACATTTAGATTACATTTATATTTCAAATTAGAGCTTAGCCCGCGTAAAAAAATTCAAACGGAAAAGACGAACGCTTAAGATATCAACATAGGGTCTATTTTTTAATTCAACCCGAGCAAGCAGGCTTACCCCGGGTAGTGTACACCGAGCAAAGTTTGTACTGGGTAAAACTACCCGGTGTGCATAGAGTAATAAATTGTTTTTTATTTTGCAGACTCTTCGTACACTGACATTGGGGTAGATACTCGATCGGCTAGCAAGCAAGCAATTTGCTAGCCAAAATCCAGGCTACTCAATTAATTTTACCAAGAAAATTTGAATTTCAAATTACATTTCTTATAAAATTTTTGTTTTTTTTTGCGATTGCACAGTAAATTTTGCGGCTTCACAAAATAAACAGCAAATTTTTGTATTTTTTACTGTGCAATTGCAAAAAAAAACAAAAAATTTATAAGAAATGTAATTTGAAATTCAAATTTTCTTGGTAAAATTAATTGAGTAGCCTGGATTTTGGCTAGCAAATTGCTTGCTTGCTAGCCGATCGAGTATCTACCCCATTAATTTGAAAGTAAAATTTGAAGAACCGAGTATGCACTGTGTAATCACAGTTCACAAATAAAAACGCAGTGTGCAGAGTAAAATTACACAGGTTGAATAAAAAAATACGAAGTATTTTTTGACAGCACACTGCCTGCTCGGGATAAATTAAAAAATAGGCCCATAATTGACAATGTTGGGTGGATGGAACTCAGTTGTTTCTTCACATATAATGTCAACTAGAATGAAGTAGCTATATGAAAAAAATGTCTGACAAAAACTTAGCAACATCAAAAAATAAATTGCAAAAAATAAATTGTAAAACTTAGCAACATCAAAAAAACATTTTGTCACAATAAAGTCCCTGACCTTGATTAAATTTGAAGTTTTTTGTGCCATTACGTATAAATATTTTTATAATTGGTACGTTATTTTTTAATTGTAAAAATATGTATGTAAAAATCGAGACTATATTTCCATTTTACAACGTCGAAAAAATATAAGTTTCTTCTTTAATCTTGAGCAAAAAATTAAACATCTTTCTTAATTTCCACGGACCATTGTTTTCTATTCTTTAGTATCTATGGAATTATTAACCCTATTTGGTTAAGCTTAATTCTGTTCGAAACTGTCAAGAGGAATGGATTCCATCTATTTTACACATTTTACAAACAACATCCAAAAAGGGCTCTAAACTGGATCTTATCAAGAATAGCCCGAGCAATTCATAAAAAACTTCCTGTCAACTCAAATACAATCGAGACTCAACTGGTCAATCAAAACATTTGGATTCTTCAGAACGATAACGCTAAAACGAGCCTAGAACTCTCAGGTGACCCGGGAAAACAAGTATGAAGAAAGAAGAGCGGTTTTGGGGATCATCAATGGAAAGTTGAAAACCCAATTTTGCTATACTAAATGTGAGATACATTTTACAAATCTCTTTGTAAATCGATACATTTTGTGTAAAGATTAAAGCCTTCCTAAAAATATGATTTCTAAAACGAAGCAGTTGATCCAGCGTTGTCCTTCTCGTTGTGTGTGAATCATTTTCCCCCGAGTCATTTCTTCACATTTGAAAAGAGAAAGAAGTCAAGGGGTCAAATTTGGAAATTAGTATAGATTTCGGAGAAGTTCTAACCGCAACAATTTTGACAACTATAGTCAATTGACAATTTTGGGAAGGTTTGAAGACTTGTGAGCTGGTGCATTGCCATATTGGGAAATAATTTTCACTTCACCAAATTGAGCCGCCTTTCGAGCAATTCAAAAAGAAGCGAATAAATAAAGAGGCGTAATATTGTGTTTTTGCCATCGATTCTCTTTTTTACGTCTTTACGTCTTATGATTAATAAGAAAATGGACCGCGGATCCTTATAACTTTTTTTTCTTAAATATGATTTATCTCTCTATTATCGCTACTTTTATGAATTTATAATAATATACTGCTGTATATGAATATTGTGTAAAAATTTAATTGTAAAGCTGTTATACTAATAATTATTGATATAATGCTAAATTGTTGATTTCATTAGTGTATTTCTCGATCATCGGTTTTAATATTTTATCGGTATTTGATTTTATTGATGGTCCAGATTATGTACTTAGCTTGTTCGAATATCACGATGTGTAGATAAACTTATTCTTTTTAGATAGCATGGGCTGACACAGAGTCAACTGTTAATGGGGCAAATCAAAATTATAAGCATGATTGTGTCAATGGGAAGGGCGGAGGCTCGTGGTCTGAAACATCCTTGACCACATAACAGTAAAACATGAATGGCTATAGTGACTAAACTTAGTATTTTGTTAAATAGTGTAAGCGGTTCTCATTTACAAATTATTTAATTTTTAATCAATTTATCTCAAGGACATTTGTCAATCAATAGTACAGTGCAATGTGTAAAAATGTCAATGTGTAGTATGAAGTAGTGCAGCATTTCCAGTTTTCCGTGGTTGGTGACAAGAACTACGCCCACCTTCTTTGCTCTAGCCGGCAAATGTGCTGCAAGTCACTGATGTGTAGAACCACGGAGAAATTCTGTCAACGAAGTGATAAATATCTGACCAACTTGTTGTGTTTCAGTCGCACATTGGTTTGCACTAAGTCGTTTCGTTACAAGGTTTGTGGCCGACATCCAGAACAGTCATCTGGTTGATCCGTTAATTTCTCTACAAGTACGAGCAATACCTGTCAAATCCGATATTTCTACACTAAGAGTAATTGACACTAATACGATTAACGTTTGAGTGTTACCTCTTCTGGAACAATTTATCGAAATAATGCGCGAAACCCAAGAAAATACACCCACTAAACACCATGTTACACATCATATTACCACCGGTGGTCCACCGATTGCATGCAAAACCCGACGGTTAAGTACTGAAAAATTGGCAATCACAAAAAAGGAATAAAATTGGAAAAATCCATTTTTTATATGTTTTCAACGTTACTGCGTGAAGGACAACGTTACTGCGTCACAATATTGATTTACTCGTTGGACAGAAGCAGCACCAGTTTCAGATATCAAACCGAGACTTTAACTTCAGCCATTTTCAATACCTGGTTTTCACGTTTCGCCATTCCAATTACAATAGTAACTGTCAAGGCTCACAATTTGAATCAGAAGTATTTATAAAATTTTCAAAATTATTGGGTTTTGAACGAAGAAGGACAACAGGATATCATCCACAGTGCAATGATTGTATAAAAAGATGGCATCGGATACTGAAAGCGGCTATCATGTGTCATCAGAATAAACAATGAACACGTGTTTTTCCATCAATATTGTTGGGCTTCGTACATCATATCGGGAAGATCTCAAAACTTCTTCTGCAGAACTCGTCTTCGGCGAACCCATACGGATTCCTAGTAAGAAAACAGAATCAAACGGGACCAACCAGAGTTCGTACGTCAGATCAGAGAACACTTCTCTTACATTCTACCACGCAAACGTCGCATCACTCACGTTCAAATTAACCCCGCTAGAAGCTCAAGATCCAAAAGTGTGGTTTCTCAACTAGCTCTTGGAAAAATCACTTCTGAGGCAACCGGCTGTAATCATCTCATCGGTGCCCTGAATGATCGTGTTATTGGTGATGTGACCCTAAAGTGCCACACCATACACGGACTTAAAAAAATGCCATTTTGGAGAGATTAGGTGATTCCAAGCAAACTCAGATCTATCGACTACTTCAAAGATTGGAATTAGGAGATCTTAAGATGTCTCAGCTACTTCGAAGGACGAGAACCAATGGTGGAGCCAACGTCGATGACGAATTTGTTAAAATGACTTGGTTGAAGCGGTTACCTCTAAGAGCTCAAGAGATTTTAACGCCAACATCAAAAGCGTTAAATACGGCAAGACTTGCCGAGTTAGCCAATCGATTGACGGAAACTATGTCACATAATCATGTCATGTCTCTGTTCACAATCGATCAAACAAATATAGTCGAATCGTCAATTTTAACACAAATTAACGAAATTACTCCTCGATTAGACCAAATGGAGCAATATAGACCTCCAATTTTTCTCGTAGTTCCTCTCGTCAGCAATCACGCTCCGCCTAGAAGATTCGATAGCCAACAGAATTTCACAGCACCTAAAGATTCTGATTCTACTGAGTGTTATTTTCATAGGCGCTTTAAGAACGAGGCTAGAAATTGCAAACCGAATTGCACCTGATTTAATACACCGTGACAAACATATTTTACTGTCAGCTAAAAAAGTTTATTATTTATAAAAATACTAGCGGACCCGACAGATGTTTTCTTGCCCGAACGTTGGCTTGCCTGCTATTAGCGGGTTCAGCAAACATTTTTTCGATATTTGAATTTTGTATAAACTATATATACTAAGTGACATTTGGCATTGAGTTTATTGACAAATCAAAAAGTGAGTGCAGTTCCTTGTTATTCTGCGCCGTTCATTACTTTTGTCATAGCCGGACGATATTTAGTGCTTGACATTGGCACATTTGGAGTAAGAGACGGCACTTTTCGTGAGATTGGTGGGAAGTATAATAATATGATTGAAAAAAGATGTTGCTGTTGTATGTGTGTAAATGTCTGACACTTGTGTTTTTTCATATATTTTTTCTATGATTTAAATTTTGACGATTTTCATTTTAATGAAATAATAGCAAACAAAGAAAAAACTCAAATCATTTCCATGACAGTCATGTTCGCTTATTAATGTAAATAAGTAAAGTATTGAAAGTATTGAAATAAATGTTGAATCTTAAAACAACAA
Organism: Nephrotoma flavescens; assembly: GCA_932526605.1. Taxonomy (NCBI): domain Eukaryota; kingdom Metazoa; phylum Arthropoda; class Insecta; order Diptera; family Tipulidae; genus Nephrotoma; species Nephrotoma flavescens. The sequence continues at coordinate 269,396,147 of OW052221.1, read as the reverse complement.
GAAAGCTGTTTTGCTTTCGCAAAGCCCGCTTATCTTTAATGTTAGTAACGGAAAATAATTGTTCATCATTGTTGGCTTTTATGTCAGTAGTAATTGTAATCTGAATCGGTTTTACGAAAATCTTTTTTTTTAGTGTTATTTAAAGCCAACTCTACTTTACTACTACAGATTACTACTGATATTTACTATCATGCTAGTAATTTTGCTGTGTGAGTATATTATACGATTTTTTTTACTAGCAGCAAATTATTGGGCTGATATTTTCTCAAAAATTACACAGGGCCACAAAAAAAAACGCCGGCACCCGAGACGAGAATAGGTGTCCTATATGTTTTGGGGTCGCTGATCACGAATCTGCACTCAGAATTTCTGTATCGCATCAAAATTTTGAATAAATCGCAAAAATTCTATGAAAATCGATAAAAAAAGCCCGCCTGCTCGTCAGCCTGCCAGTTCACCTACTCGCATGTCTACCCGCCTGCCTGTCTGTCTGTCCACGATTTTTTACGAGTTTTCGCAATTTTTTCGGGACTTTAGTCTGTCTTTTGGCGATTTCATTTTTTTCTTTTTTATATTTCATTTTAGCATAGAATCAATTTTGAAAAAAAAATTTGATGCGATACGGCAATTCTAAGTGCAGATTCGTGATCAGCGACCCCAAAAACATATAGGACACCTATTCTCGTCTCGGGTGCCGGAGTTTTTTTTTGTGGAGCTGTGATCATGATAATTATTACGGAATGTCATATTTTGTAGGTTATGTGTTTTCATTTTTTAAAATTTATTCTCGGGTGAACAAGTTAAAATATTTAGAACATGGCGGTATATGGTTCTTTACATTTTTATATTATGGAGTTTTTTTTTCTTTTTGCGGATAATGTCAGTTCTTTGATTTACGTCTTTAGTTTGCGTTTTTTTTATAGTGGAATAAATATATTTATTTTCGAAAAAATGTCACAGACGCAATTTAGGTACTATACAGAAAATACGTTAAAGCTAATTCATCTGCAATTGACAAATTAATTTAATCGTATATGTTTTTTTGTTCAGCAGAAAGCAGTTTTTAAACGTATGGAGACGGCTTCTCGTGACACATTCAATTGATCCGCGAGTCGGTTTTGCTTTTGAGCGTCAGCCTCATCCAACAATGCATCCAACAATTCACTGTCTTCAAACGTTTGTTTTGTGGTGGTCTTTCACGTTCTTCGTTTCTCACATCAAAATACTACTTTTGATTTGTTAAACCACACACAGCATTGTGATTCACCAAGAACATGCTCATCGTAAGCTTTGACAATCATTCGATCTGATTCTGCAGCAGTTTTCTTCAAATGATAAAGTCAATGATATCCGCAAACCGTATATGTAGGCACGAAAACACATAAAAACATGCATTATGAAAATTGTATGGTTATGATTAGACAGATGTCAAAAGAAAACCGATGACTTGGTTTGTTGAAAGGTACATTAACAGGTGTCGCCATTTATTGGTAAATTTCGGTTTCATATTTAACACCTGGTATAATCCACGATATTCAAGATATTCACTTTAACACTGCAGATGGAATATCGAAACATAGCGGACCGAAATTGAAATGTGAAAACAACGCCAAGCTACGACGCCCAGAAATACCCAGAATTCGACATCAGGACCATCTATGGTACACAAAAATTACTATAAATTATTCTTAGAAGGTTTTAACGATCAATCACTCATATAAAGTTGCAGAATAAAATTAATTTTTCATTGTACGAAAGGGACAACATGATCAAAACACATGGTCAGTCGAATAAAATAGATTTAACTAGTCCATCGTCGTTAGTCATTTCTGTTTTTAGGGCTGATTGAATCCCTATGCTTTCTATATTATAGACATTTTTCGTTGTTAATGCGCCTCTTTATAGGCGTTAGAATTGCAACCGAACAGCTGTGGTTGTTTTCTTTTATATGTTTCGCTATACATCTTATAATTTAGCGTGGAAATTTCTCATGAGTACCTCTTGCTCTTTAAATTATTTTGTAATGCTCGCTTTGTTTGGCCAATGTAACTAGGTAGGCAGCATCACAATCATTAAATTTTATTTTATAGATTTCAGTTTCTTTATTGGTTTCGGTACTAGGTTTATGCTAAATTGATTTAGAACGCGGCAGTTATTTTAAGGCAGATTCATTGTTGTAGTTCGTTGTGTTCGTTCCGTTCGTTGTGTTCGGTGTTTTTACTGGAGTTTTATTTTAATGAGTTCATTGTTGATGAAAAAATTACAGAACGATTTTGCTTCCATCTATCGACGAAAAATCGAAGTTTTCGACTTTTGAAGTTTTGCGTTTTGTAGTTTTGAAGTTTGTTCATAAAATATATTTTTTTTCTCGATATCTAATCAACGCATACAATTTTTATTAAGAATTTAATTATTAAGAATTTTAACAATAAAACAAAAATACTGAAAAATTCGTAAACAACACATAAACACACAAAATGAACAACGTACTTGATAACAGAATAAAAAGGATGAAAAGTGTCTGTATTTGCTATTATATATCATGTTGTCTCTTTCTTGCCATGTTCCTTCGGTAAAAAGTTGGAGATAGATCAACTTGATGAAAAAAATAACGAAGAAAAAAATGTCATTTTCGACAAATCCTATTGGCTTAAAAAAAACATAACGAACGGAACGAACACAACGAGCTACAACAATGAATCCGCCTTTACTTGAGGAGATCTTGTAGAACGAAAGTTAGATAGTATGTTCTTTAGGTTTTTCTACTTTTTCTGTAGGGTCGGGAGATTGCTTCTGTCGATTTTGTGTTTTGTTCTGTTTATAAGGCCAATAATCTACTATTCTTCGTATCCATTAATTCTCGCAATTTTGCATATTTTATTTTTCTCAATGTTAATTTTTTCTTCGTTCATCGTTGGCGAAAATATATAAAAAAATAAAAAATCCTACCATCAGACTAGTGCATTGGCAAGAAAGGAACATATATATTAAACAACTAAAGTTTCTTACTTTGCCTATTTTAGATTAGATCAAACCCTATTAACCTGGCTGCCTTTTTAAATTCGTCTACATCAAAATTATAGGAAAGATCAATTTTTATTTACGGGTTTTCTTAAAAACGCCTTTTTAATATAGAGCGGTTCGAGCTACTCCACTCATAGCCACAAAAATTGATTGAATTCAATTTTAGGTTACCTGTGGGACCACTCTGGCTTACAGCATTTTTGTCCAAAGTATATTGTTCTGGCCTACTGTTGCAATTAGTTTGGTGTACATAGTTTTGAAACAAAGAGAATAATTTTCCCTGTAAATGTTTTGTGGGACAAAAAATTCCAAATCAACTTTGTTTCGAAATTATTTACGCCAAACTAATTCAAATAGTAGGCCAGAAAAATATAATTTTTGTCTAAATGATATGAAAATATTTTTCCCAATTCCTTGAACTCTTCTGACTTTCCCCGGGAATAGGGAATTGGAAAAAATATTTTCATAGGATTTTTACCTAAATCGTATTTTTCTGGCCTACTGATGAAATTAGTCTTTAAATATTTACTAAACAAAGATAGTTAAGAAAAATTTTCAAAATTTTTATAGGGAAAAATAAATCCACTTTATCTTTGTTTTGAAAATATTTACACCAAATTAATTCCATCAGTAGGCCAGAAAAATACAATCTAGGAAAAAACTATTAAAATATTTTTCTCAACTCCGTATTCTCTTAAAAGAGTGCCACTGTAGCACTATTCTGGTATTTCCCAGGGAATAGGGAATTGGGGAAAGAATTTATTTGTATTTTTTATTTAAACATTTTATTTCTGGAATACTGAGGTAAAAAGTTAGTGTTAATTTTTTTGAAAACAAAATTAAATCGGGAATAAATTTCTCTGCCAATTTAGGTATGGACAAATTATGCCCAATTTATATATATTTACATCAAACTTTTCTCCTCAGTAGGCCGGGAAAAAAATATTTGAACAGAAATTACATAAATTTTTTTTCCCCAGTTCCCTATTCAGGGGAACTACCGGCATAGTGCCAGTGCTGGTCTTTCATATTAAGTTTCGAAATCAACCAAAATTATTTCAATCCGCAGTTTTTTCGTCTTTCTTGAAACCTAGAGCTCTTCGATGGCAATCGTTTAACAATTTGTTCTAACATTTAGATTACATTTATATTTCAAATTAGAGCTTAGCCCGCGTAAAAAAATTCAAACGGAAAAGACGAACGCTTAAGATATCAACATAGGGTCTATTTTTTAATTCAACCCGAGCAAGCAGGCTTACCCCGGGTAGTGTACACCGAGCAAAGTTTGTACTGGGTAAAACTACCCGGTGTGCATAGAGTAATAAATTGTTTTTTATTTTGCAGACTCTTCGTACACTGACATTGGGGTAGATACTCGATCGGCTAGCAAGCAAGCAATTTGCTAGCCAAAATCCAGGCTACTCAATTAATTTTACCAAGAAAATTTGAATTTCAAATTACATTTCTTATAAAATTTTTGTTTTTTTTTGCGATTGCACAGTAAATTTTGCGGCTTCACAAAATAAACAGCAAATTTTTGTATTTTTTACTGTGCAATTGCAAAAAAAAACAAAAAATTTATAAGAAATGTAATTTGAAATTCAAATTTTCTTGGTAAAATTAATTGAGTAGCCTGGATTTTGGCTAGCAAATTGCTTGCTTGCTAGCCGATCGAGTATCTACCCCATTAATTTGAAAGTAAAATTTGAAGAACCGAGTATGCACTGTGTAATCACAGTTCACAAATAAAAACGCAGTGTGCAGAGTAAAATTACACAGGTTGAATAAAAAAATACGAAGTATTTTTTGACAGCACACTGCCTGCTCGGGATAAATTAAAAAATAGGCCCATAATTGACAATGTTGGGTGGATGGAACTCAGTTGTTTCTTCACATATAATGTCAACTAGAATGAAGTAGCTATATGAAAAAAATGTCTGACAAAAACTTAGCAACATCAAAAAATAAATTGCAAAAAATAAATTGTAAAACTTAGCAACATCAAAAAAACATTTTGTCACAATAAAGTCCCTGACCTTGATTAAATTTGAAGTTTTTTGTGCCATTACGTATAAATATTTTTATAATTGGTACGTTATTTTTTAATTGTAAAAATATGTATGTAAAAATCGAGACTATATTTCCATTTTACAACGTCGAAAAAATATAAGTTTCTTCTTTAATCTTGAGCAAAAAATTAAACATCTTTCTTAATTTCCACGGACCATTGTTTTCTATTCTTTAGTATCTATGGAATTATTAACCCTATTTGGTTAAGCTTAATTCTGTTCGAAACTGTCAAGAGGAATGGATTCCATCTATTTTACACATTTTACAAACAACATCCAAAAAGGGCTCTAAACTGGATCTTATCAAGAATAGCCCGAGCAATTCATAAAAAACTTCCTGTCAACTCAAATACAATCGAGACTCAACTGGTCAATCAAAACATTTGGATTCTTCAGAACGATAACGCTAAAACGAGCCTAGAACTCTCAGGTGACCCGGGAAAACAAGTATGAAGAAAGAAGAGCGGTTTTGGGGATCATCAATGGAAAGTTGAAAACCCAATTTTGCTATACTAAATGTGAGATACATTTTACAAATCTCTTTGTAAATCGATACATTTTGTGTAAAGATTAAAGCCTTCCTAAAAATATGATTTCTAAAACGAAGCAGTTGATCCAGCGTTGTCCTTCTCGTTGTGTGTGAATCATTTTCCCCCGAGTCATTTCTTCACATTTGAAAAGAGAAAGAAGTCAAGGGGTCAAATTTGGAAATTAGTATAGATTTCGGAGAAGTTCTAACCGCAACAATTTTGACAACTATAGTCAATTGACAATTTTGGGAAGGTTTGAAGACTTGTGAGCTGGTGCATTGCCATATTGGGAAATAATTTTCACTTCACCAAATTGAGCCGCCTTTCGAGCAATTCAAAAAGAAGCGAATAAATAAAGAGGCGTAATATTGTGTTTTTGCCATCGATTCTCTTTTTTAGACTCGTATACGTCAAGGAAAATCCGTCGCATGTTTCTCTGATAGTCTAATCAATTAATATCGTAAATATTATTGGCTGTTTATTCGGTTGGGATTTTATTCTTAAACTCGAGCGCTCAGCATCATTTGGGTTTGTAGACTACAATAAAATACTTTGAACCACTTGTGCACTTTGAACCACTTGTGCAATTTATCTTCTTTAAAACGCTTTAAAACACATTTATTTGACACATCTCGGAAAATTCCTGGGGACCTATTATGAAATTGGTCGGAAAATACGACACCGTCGGAAAATACGTTGTCGTAAAATCCGATCTGCGGCGGATATTCGTATTATGAAACATGTATTTTTACAGTGAAACTCGAAATTTTCAGTATACACTTGTCACATTTAAATTTGATTAAAATAATTCAATAGTCAAATTTTATAAATTTCTAAATAATTAAATAACACATAAAAAGTATGAACTACGATCTATTTTCGGTGCGTATACTACAATATCCGTCAAATAACTAGCTGTCGGATTTGACAATTGAATTTTGTCGTAAAATCCGCTAACTCGGATTTTTATTTCATAATAGTATAAAATCCGCGCGGATCGGATTTTTTTAGTTTCATAATATGAATATCCGACGCGAGACGGATTTTACGACGTCGGAAAAATTTCATAATAGCAGCCCTGGTATTTAAAAAGTAACGCCACTACGGACCTGTTCGAAAAAAAACAATAAATTTTGTTTGCCATTATGTTTGACACGTGTTTGAAAAATGTATAATTCCACTAATTTTTTGGCCCGAATATCATACAATAATCCCGGTTCACATTTATTTTACATACGATTCCACCTGTTTAGTAATTTGTACCACTTTTCATCCAGAATTAATTAATTGTTAATTTTCACAGATATTGCGAAATTTATTATAGTCGGAAGACTATGATAAGTTGGTTATGAGTGCTGGTTTTCTACAATACAAGTATATGAGAGTATGCCAGGTTAAAATATTTATCAAGGTGTGTTATTTTTACAAAATTTTAGAACGCTAAGAAAACATCGATTTCTGAAGATTTTAAGTTGAGAGTATGTTGAAAGCGTTGATTATAAATTAATTGGTCTCAAGTGAAATGTCGACAGAAACCGAGATAACCGCTTGTCTGGTCGAAGCATCAATAAATCAAATTAATATTTATTTATATTTTGTTAAAAAACATCCTTGACCAGAAAAATGAGAAGAAAAAATTATAGATGCCCTTATCAAGAATATTTAAGACAAATTCATTAAAATACTAACCAATTTGTCCGCATTGCATAACAGAACAACATTTTCAACCTTCAATTCGTCAAAAGCTTGAGAAATAAAATAAAAAATTTATATTTAAACAAAAAATTTTCCAAGTAATATAACATTTTTAATGCAAACAAAAACGTTTAAAAATAAAACCAAACCAAACGAAATAATTACGAAGGACATATGCTGTTATTATGTGCTCCAGATTTTTCTCATCTTATTTCTTACATACATACATACTCGCCGTACATTAAAAAAGAATGAAATCTTTAAGCATTCACAACGTCATTATGATCATCACCAAGAAATGAAATAATAATAACATGCATAAAGTAGTAATAGTAATAATAATAACAATAAAAATGTCCAATTCATCGTTTATTATTACGTTTACATTTTTTTGATGCTTTGGTTACTTGTGGTGCACTTTAAACAATTTTTTTTTCTTATTTTTAATTTGATTTATTTCTTCTTCGATCGATCGACCGGTGATTTTGAGATGATGATGATGATGTTGAAACTCGGTTATCGAAATTTATCAACAGCGCAAGAGATAAATTAAATTGATTGATTTTAATTAATTTTTTTTTAAATAAATAGTTTTTTAAAAAATAATTAAGAAATTTAATTATTTACAGAATTCAATCGAAATGTGCATTCAAAGCAGAAATGTTGATGCTTAATGTAGGGCACATATTTTGGTGATGATATCATTTTTGATGGCGGATTATGTACGAGTATACATGCTGTACATAGCAAGTAACTCGATCATGCATGCATCACAATTTCATTCAGTTGTGTTCGTTAAATTTTTGAAGGAACCTCATTCCATCTATATATGCGCTGAATGAAACCCTTAATTTCACATTTAATGGAAATGAAATAGGAACCGAGGTTATCCTCTATAAAGGCCTCTTGTGTCTCATATTGCAAATTGCAAGCTGAATGCGAAATATATAACGGCTCCTGGTCAAATACACAAATCGAAGATTGCTATAATCACACACCAACTACGAAGACCAAGGCTTCTCAGAATGGATAGCAGAACTGCGAGGGATCGGAAGTAATTGTGAATTACAAAATAATCTGCGATGCTATTATTCAGAAAAACCTGCATAATTCCGATAGTGATCGTTGATTGGCCGATTTACGCAGATGTCCATTCAAGGAAATTTTAGTGATATTTGATTCGGTGTTGGAATCTGTGAAAATAAAACAATTTTGTTCTGTTTTCTTAAGGTAGCCAGTCTAAATAGCCAAATTTTAACGTTAAGGTTCTATAGTAATTTAGGGCTAATAATTAGGCCAGATTTCTGTTTTATATCATGAAATTCGAAAAAAAACAACATAAGAAAATTAAAAACTTTGAATTAAATTCTAATGTTGTATCCAGCCTGGGATCCGATCACTTCCAAATTTTAATATAGAAAGCGTTGTTTCCGGAGACAATTGAAATGATAAACGGCACCAACTAGCTATATTTTATAGCTAAAAAAAAAATTAAAAGTTTATATCGTCGGTTTGGTGCAATAGTGACAACTCAAATTCCACTCATTTCTAAGATATTCGAATCAAACGATACCCAATAATTCATATTTTTATTATTTTGTATCAGAACATATACCTACTCTCTTGTATAGTAATTTCCAGCAAATTATAGGTAAAATTCCATATAAAATATCACTCAATTCGTGAAATAAATTAACATTTTACGATATAGGAACCTATCCTACGACAATTTGCAAAATGTTAAAGAATTATAAAAATTAAGATCCGATAGAGGATGTATGAACAGAAAAAAAATATTTTACTGATCAGAATGTATTTTAATTTACTTTTGAAAAACGCCGTTTTTACAAACACTTTTGAGTGATTTTTTCAAATCGCTCTACTGAAAAATTAAAAATTTTGAGTTGTGTCACTATTGCATCAAATCGACGATATGTATATGGCAGCCGCCGATCCCCAGGTCCAATCCCAAATTTTAGTTGAAAGTGTTGTCAAAGGAGATACGTAGGTGGTGTGCAACCAATATTTTCAATAAAATGGTTATTTTAAAAATTTTATGTGGCACTCCCATGATTCCCACCTAGGGTGCGAACTCCTCTAAATTATAGTTGAACGATTTTTTCCGGAGAAACACGTGTGCACAAATATTCAATTAAAACGAATATTTTCAAGCGTTTATATGGCGCCCCCACGTCCCCGGGGTCCGATTATTTTCAAATTTAAAGTGTAAGAGTTGTCGCCGATATGTGTAGCTTTAATAAAATGGTTTATTTTCAGAAAATGTAACGGCAGTCCCACGAACTTGGAGTTCGATCACTTTCAATTATGAACTGAAAACAAGGCCACCGGAGGTACAGATGTGTGTAACTTTTCAATAGACTCTGGTTTTCCACGAGCCTGTTAGGAGGGGACTCAAAAATAGATCACAAGATTCTAGAATTTCTTATTTTCATTTCAATAAAAAGTGCATAGAAATGGCACACATTTTCGTTCCAGTATTCTGAAGGGTTTTTCAATAAGGACATAACAATTTTGTATTTAAATAAAACACAGAATAATTGAGATATAGGGCTGAAATTTATTCCAGATGCAATGCACATGTTACATTTAACTACTCGACCTCGTTCATAAGACCACTGCGAGTATGTTTGCAGCGATCGATTCTTGGAGCCAATTTTCCACCAATCTTGAATGTTGGCAATTTCGCGTTCGAAATTATCCCTGAGCCCCACTAACGTCGTTGGCTTTGTCAACTAAGCCATGACTTAACGTAACCTCATAGAAACAAATCCAACGGCGTTAAATCGAATGAGCGAGGTGGCCATTCGACTGGACAATTTTTCAAAATTACGCGGTTCCCGAAGTTTCAGTTCAATAGATCAATTATGTGACCAGTTGTGTGGAATGTGGCACCATCTTGTTGGAGCCACATATCACTGATGTCAAGTACATCCAATTTTGGTCAAAAATAGTCTTCCAACACGACAGCGAACTCCATTGACAGCATAATGGCAATCATTTTCACAGACGAAAAAATTCAACCACACCTCCGGCATGAAATCCAGTCCACACGGTCTTTTTTGTGGATGTAACGTAGTTTCTTGAAGCACATGTGGGTTTGTTGCTGTCTAATAACGCATATTTTGTTAATTGACAAATCCATTAAGCCAAAAAAAAAATGCATCGCTAAAGATGAAGAGCCGGTGCGTTGTCTCACTGGCACATGAACGTCCAATAGTGAATATTTTGGCTCGAATTTATTCACTATAGCACGCACAGCCTGTCTGTTGGGGCTATTATTACGGCCAAAAATTGGAGTAAGCGCTTTTAATGTTGCAACCATCGACTCAGAGTTGCGGTAGTAATTTTTAATAATTTCGGAACGTTGCTGGTTCGTGAATTTTACCATGATGAAAATGTTAACCTTGACTGACGTTTTGACGCTGAAAGATCATGAATAACGCACCAAATTCTAATTCAATTCAATTCGATAACCCATTTCGTTACAGATTACCCTATTCTAAATATTTTTATAAATATGTATTTCATAAAAGTACAAAAAGAAGAGTAATAGAAATTGGCGAACTTTCATTAAAACATAAGTTGTTAAAATGGGTGCGGCCGGTCAATAAGCTAAGTGGTAAAACCCCCACTTAAACGAACGTCACAACGAAAATTGTAGTAGTTTTTCTCCATCAACAGTTATAAAGTTAAAAACGCTTATTTAGTAAAAACTGATGGTTTAAAGTATAAATTATTCAGCGAAGGCAGCAGTCACAACTGCTAATACGCTAACAAAGATACAAGACATTTTTTCTTCAATTTTATTTTTATTTCTCTACATAGTCTCCTTGTAAGTCTATACAATTCTCCAAGCAATGTTCTCATCTCTCAACCCGTCCAAATAGTAGTCGGCGTATTTCTCTGCAAAATAGTTATTTACGAAGGTTAGTTACGCTTGGACGAAAGAGATTTTATTAGAATGAGGAGGCCACCCTCATTCGTCTAAAATCTCTACTTCTGAGCGTAGCTTCTAACTTAGAGAACAAAAAGTCGCTTGGGACTAGATCTGGTGAGTAAGGAGGTTAGTCAAGCAGTTCAAATCGTAATTCGTGGATTTTCACCATGGCATTTTTTTTCTACAAATGTAGTCGTTTTTCCGCAATTTATGCCTCCGGTTTGTGAAGTAATGATGCCTAGTAGGCCCCGGTAATGGTTTTCCCTTTTAGAAGATAATCGTTTAAGATAATTCCATGACTATCCTAGAAAACAGTTGCCATCATTTTCCAGACCGAAGGAGCAGCCTTGCCTTTTTTGGGGCCGATTCCACCTTGGCAGTCCACTGTTTTGACTGTATTTGTGATTCAGGAGTGTAATGGTGTATCCAAGTTTCATCAACAGTAATTAGCCGGAGCAAAAATTCAGATTTATCGCGCCTAAACTGCGCTAACAGAGCGTAGGAAATGTTCATTCGAACGCGCGGACAGCTTTCTCATGTCTAAATCTTGATTCGATATGTGAAAAACACGTTCTTTAGACATATTCAGGGCCTTTCCTATCTCTCGAACTTTAATTCGATGGTTGTCTAGTACTATTTGGGGAACTTGAGCAAAGTTATTATCAGTGGTTGCAGTTTTTGGACGTCCCGACCTTTCATCGTCACCCAAGCTGGTACGGCCACGTTTAAATTGCTGCTCAAAATTTCACGGTGATAAATGAAGGTGAAGGTAACTCGCCTTTGATTTGGGTAGGCATATTGCCTTTAAAAATATATATATATATATATATATATATATATATATATATATATATATATATTTAATGACAGCTAGATTCTCGATTTTTTCCATTTTCACAAAAACACTCACATCGACTCACTCAAACGATTGTGGAGCAACTGCGCGTCGAAAATGCCTGATATTCCGGTGGGCACCTTTCAACGCATGCACAAACACACTCCTCCACTTTTTATGATAAGTGCTGCCATCTTCATGTTGAGATCGGAAACTTGTCAGACAATCCTCTCAAAATTTTATTGAGTATTTATGACACCATAACTTAATTTAGAAAGTAACCTAACCAACGAACGGGAACATAACAAACAGAAGTAGCCTATATAGAAGCCGACTTGCTCGGCTACTCCAAGAAACCATGTTTTTAAAATGAAACAAGAGAAACCTTCAACTTAAGTTACAACAATGTTAGAAAAATATTGATTGAAATGAGTATCGAAGATACAGCTAGACAAATAAAAAGATGGAAAGAGGTTCTACGAGGGTACCTTCATAGATAGCACAAAAAATAAAAAAAACTTCATGATGACAACTTTTAAGAAATAATTTAAGCCCACCCATCTAAAGAACAGAATTTAAATGATGTATCGATATAAAGTAAAGCGGAAAGGCCGAGATGAATAACACACTAGGAGAACTACGCTATAGAAAAAAAATCAGAAACTGCAGGTGGAATTCCATATCCATTCTACTAAGGCAGATTAATTCCGAAGAAGACTCTTCGAGAAGCTATGGCAAGGCAGCTCCCCAATAATAAAATCATAGTATTATGAATAATCATTTTTAAACGAATATCACGAATGATCAACCAGCATTAAAAGAAACAACCAAGCTGTTTTTACGCTAAGAGAAAGCGGTACTAACCACATGAAGACCTAATCCGTACCTCATGGAAGCACTCAACGAAAAAGGTCCTTCACAAGAAGTGCAATCTAGAAGAAATTCAGAAAAACGGGGAATGGTATTTGTGATCTGTACTGCAATCCATAAAGGATTTGTTCCCCTATATTCAATTCGACTCTTCAAGGTTTCCACCGAATAAAATTACACTTGACCAAACGCACAATGATTCACAAGATACGCAAAATTTGATATCGAATAATAAGATTCCCAGTAAAATAATAGCCATTTATATTTACATTTATACACAAATAATATGTACACAGTAATAAAATGTACGTACGAGTATAAAAAAAATACACGATGAACCCATTTCTTCATTTAAAATTCAACAAACATACCACACGATTTGATTATATTTTTCCCGCATGTATTCAAATTACCTATAATCTTAGTCATTAGGTTTTCGAAAATTTTAAAATTCTGCTTGTATTATTTTAATTTCAATTAATTTTATTTAATTTATTCGCAATATACATATTTTCTTAGTATTTTTGTATGGGGTTTTTAATTAAAAGTTTACATTAACACACAATCGCAAACCTAAGAGGTTCATTGTAATATTATAATGTTGTATGTATATATGGTGCCATCATTTTAGTCAATTAAAAATACAATAAATAAATAATTAACACAATCGCAACAAAAACAACAATTAAAAATTCATTCAACTTTTTAAAATATTGTTAAAAACCAAACATTTTAAATTCACCATAAGAATCGTCGTAAAGACGATATGTACATGAAATTCATTAACCTTTATTTTGAATTTGTTGAGATTTTGATAAGCAAAAGCTAATGGTTGAATTAACAAGGAATTTTAAACTCTTCGCGTGTACTTACATTTCTTCCTTGTAATTTTATTATCGTTTATTTTTTTTTACTCATGATGATATAAAATTTATAATGACTGTGACTTCCGATTGATATAAACTGGATATAAATAAATAAAACTAAAAGTATGTTGAAGATAGTAAGCTCCCACTGTCAATTATTTATTCATAGATTGTATTAGAATTACGATATGTAAATAGTTTTTTTTTTGGGACAATCGACTAAATTGGTCAAAATAGATAAAATAAAGTACGAGCATATTATAAACACGCATGAGTAAAAATATTGAAACGTTATGTGTGAGTTACCTGAGTTCGAGAAAATTTCTTAAAGGTTTATGATATCGACGACCGAACACTGGAGTATGATTGAAAATCTAGTAGCAGCCATATCGTTACAAAATATCCAGCTTATTGAAAAGTAGTGAAATACTATATATTGAAATCAGGCCGTATGTAAGTACGGGAGAAATGGCCCCCCGAAAATTCTGTGACAAACAATTATGCCACAAACAATTCATCGAAAAACAAATATGAAAACTACAACTTTACAATAATCAAGTGTGCGTAAAAACAATTGTGCAAACAACAATTCATCGAAACAAAATTTTTCACTGTAATGCACCGGATTATTGTGCATAATTTATTTTTCAGCTAATTTTTTGCCATTTTTTTTTTATTTTTATTAATAATAATTGCTTCGTCAACCTTGCAGACACAGATCAAAGAGTTTTTATCGCTCTTATCGCTTCTTCTGATAGTGCCACAAACGTTAAAAAATCAACTTTTGTAAATATAAACTATTTTTTAATGTAATTTTAATTCGTTGTATACCTTAGAGGATGGGGGCCCCCGCTTTTTCAGAATTTATACAATTAATGATGTGTCATTAATGGAAATGTTCTACTTTGCTTTCCGTACCACACAATTGAACAATTAAGAGAAAATTGATCAATATTTTTTAATTACGAGTCTTTTCGATGAATTGTTCAGTGTAGAATTGTTTCCGTGTAAAATTGTTTGTAGTACAATTATCTTTCTCTGAATTCATTTCTAACAATTGTTTGTCGCACTTTTGTGGTTGTGTTAAATGGTTTTGCGCATAATTTTCGGGTTGCCGGGAGAAATATTATTAACGGAAATTAAATATTTGATGAAGTATATAATTAAAGTAAAACCTGCTTGAAAATAAAATTCAGCTACCAATCTAAAATTTGTCATAAAATAAAAAGAAAATCAAAGTCATCATTGTTGTTGTTGTTCTGACCAGCTGTACAAGTGTTTTGTAGTTAAATGGGTTCCGTGCCTGAATCTAAGTGTCAAATATGTAAAGGAATAATTAATAAATTCCACCAAGGGATAAAGTGCATTAAGTGTCGAAAATCGTGACACTCTCGTTGCATTGGATTTTCGGAGAAAAATCGGCAAGAACATCAAAAAATAGCTATCATTTGGCATTGCTGTTAAACAAGCGCAAGTCCGAAACCTACAAACATCCAAAGTAATTCAAACACTCGATCTCCAAATCTTACAACCAGTTCAACATTGGTTCAAACACACCTACCTCCAACATAGGCAGTCGAAACGATTACCACAACAAGCGAAGGGTTCCATCGGCTCGAACATCTGATGCTAGAAACAAAACAATCCCTTATTGATCAACTATTGGAACTGCGAAATCAAATAACAAACCTTATTAAGGAGAACATTGAACTGAAACAACAGCTAGAACACACACAAGAAGACAACACTATTCCTCAAGGTAACCTGTCAAAATTGGAATCTGAAGTGGAATATCTACAAGAAAAAGAAAATCTTAAAAACATTGTAATCTCGGGAATACCAGATGGATCAATTAATCCACTTACCCTGACAGGTGATATTCTGAAAATTATCAACTCAAATGTACAATAGAACAAATTGACAGTGCACACAGTATATTGGAAAAATCGAGCCTCAATTAGGAAATGGAATACAAACAAATCCACAAAATTTTCTTCTTGTGAAACTCACATCAACAAACGCCAAACGAGAATTATTAGCGAAGAAGAAGGCATTCAATTTTCCTAACTATAACGTATTTCACAGTTGCCGACATACTATAGGAGGTGGAATATGTGTTTTGGTGATAGATAATATTCAGTGTTCCGTTGCATTCTAAAAAATTTTAGACAAAAATAATTACTCTAGTATTAAAACTGATCAAAGAATTGCACTTCAAATTCACGGTTTTACAAAGTATATTCAATTTTTTTGTATTTCATTCACAACTTTTTACAAGTCAACCTAATTTTTTACAATTCAACCTCAATTTTTTATACTTCATTGCCAATTTTTTGCAAAGCAGATTCGTGTTTTTTCAAACTAACATCAATATGCATTTAGCAGAGCAAATTCAAATATTTTTAACACAAATTCAAGTTTTAATATTTCAAGTTCGTAAATTTTTTGCAACTTTTTATCAAACAAATTCCGTGCTCCCAATTCTTAACCGATTATGTTGGGATTGGGTATGCTGGAAAGAAATGGGATTTTTAAAGGATTTTTCGAAGAAATTCTGGAATGTGGCCACCTAAGACGGAACTTGATCAATTATTAACCGATTATGATGGGATTGGGTATGCTGGATGGAAATGGGATTGATAAATGATTTTTGGAAGAAATTCTGGAATATGGCTACCTGGCCCTAACTGGATTCTGATCAAGTGGCAAATGACAATTGTGACATTGTTTTAAAAATCCTGCTACAATTTTGTGACAAATACTTGTGAGTACTAAATCGCGATCAGCATGTGGTGACTTTTCCGAAATGTCACAAAAAATAAGCTGACAATTTTAATAATTTTAATGATATTGTCATTGTTTTTTATTGTCATGACTTATAAGTTTTAATACAAAATATGTGTGAGTCTTTATAATTTTAAAAACCTCATAATATATCTGATATAACTTAAAAATGCAGCTGCTGTAAATTTCATATATCATTTTATCCGAATCGTAAATTTTCAAATGACTTCAACTTGTACCAATAAGCAAATGCCACGGCAAATTGTCATTTTGTCGGAATCTACCCTCTGGGACGGAAATCCATCAATTCTTAACCGATTATGATGGGATTGGGTATGTTTAATGGAAATAGGATTCTCAAATGATTTTTGGAAGATATTCGAGTTCCGTCCCAGGTTTTCATTTTCCAGAATTTCTCCCAAAAAACATTTAAGAATACCATTTCCTTCCAGCATACTCAATCCCATCATAATCGGGTAAGAATTGGTCGACTTTTGTCCCAGGTGGCCATATTCTAGAACTTCTTCCAAAAATCATTTAAGAATCCCATTTCCACCCAACATACCAGGTCCAAATCGGTTAATAATTGATCGAGTTCCGCCTCAGGTGGCCATATTCCAGTATTTCTTCGAAAAATCCTTTAAGAATCCCATTTCTTTCCAGCATACCCAATCCCATCATAATCGGTTAAGAATTGGAAGCACTGAATTTGTTTTGCTAAAAAGTTGCAAAATATTTACGAACTAGAAATATTAAAACTTGCATTTGTGTTAAAAATATTTGAATTTGCTCTGCATTTAATTGATGTTAGTTTGAAAAAACACGAATTTGCTGTGCAAAAAATTGAGGTTGATTTAGAAAAAAACTGACAATGAAGTATAAAACATTGAGGTTGAATTGTAAAAAATTAAAGTTGGCTTGTAAAAAGTTGAGAATGAAATAAAAAAAATTGAATATCATTTGCAAAATCGTGAATTTGAAATGCAAAACCTATATAGAAGTCCAGGATCACAAATTAATAATTTTCTAAGCGAGTTCGAGGGTATTGTGGAGACGTTTCCTAATGCGGTAATTGTCGGGTGTTCAATTTAAATGTTTTGGATACTAGAAATCTTACTTAAAGTTGGGAAATACCTATAGATGTAATTTCTTCAAATGGTTTCATGCTTGTAAGTAAACGGAATTCGGAATACGCAATTCTAATTTCACTTACCACCTCAACGTTAATTGATCACATATTAACTGATCAAATCGGGATAATAAATGGGTTGTTTTTGGAGGATATGTTTTTCTCAGAGCACAGAGTGATTCAAATTAATATAAGGTTCCGCTTGGAAAAAGGCCCGGAGATTGCTATGATTTAGCTGAGAAAAGTTCCTTCTGGGAAAGCATAGAGAGCTACAAAAATCTAGATGATCTGGTTACCGGTCTCGGCAACTTTGTTAATCATTTTAACGCAAGTAAAAACTGTATCTCGGCATTCTAGTTTTAAGCAACCGTGGATGACAAATGAATTAGTCCTCGATATCAAAATAAGAGAGAAATTTTTTAAACTTAAGCTAAAAAATATCCGAATTGTGTTCATTTGATCGAAAAATATAATGCCTTAAAAGCTTCGGTTGCAACTAAAATTAGAAGAGCAAAGCGTAACTTCTACACAACACAGTTGACGGAAAGCCACTAAAATTTTGGAAATTTATGAAAATGGCTAAATTTAATAAAAATCGCAGGTCTATAACCAAAAAAATGTTGTATACCAATATACAAGGATGGTGTTTCCTAGAACCCAATGGAATAATCCATCTGTACTTACAAGGAAGGGGTGCGAAGTGTCCCTCTCCGATTTCGCTGAAATTTGAATATGTGAAAGTAGACTGAAAAATAAGGGATACGTAGGGGTGAAAGGGGAGGGGGTGAAACACCAATCGGAAGTTGGGGGTAAAAAACGAACTTTTGATAATTTCGCCTAGAAATATCAGTGAAATTTCGAAGAAACTTATTTAGGAATGTGTATTTTAATGAGCTAAATAATATACTATTTTTTGAAAAAAATTCGGAACAATCCAGGGGGTAAAACACCCCCTAACAGGGGTAAAAAAAATCAACTAATTGATGTAAAACTCTTACATTAATCTGAAAAAAATATATGTTACTTAATAAGAGAAATCAAGGTTGACGTGTTCGAGGATTTTTTGAAACTACCCCCCGTATGGGGTAAACTACCCCTACCCTGAATCTTTGAACTATGGAAAGGAGAAAATTTTTTTCTCGACGCAAGTTTCATTAATGATGGCAAAAAAAGCTTTAAATTCTCATTCATATATAGCCCAGCCAATTTGGATATAGGCAAATGACGTTTCTCTTTGTTCCGTAGTTGTGAAAGAAAACAATAATTTTGATAACTTTTCAAAAATAGATTAGTATTCGTGTAGATAAAATTTTCTGATGAAAACAACTTAATAAAAATATACATTCGGAAATGTTCGGATTTTTTAAAATTTGATCCTTGATGGAAGATGTTTTGAATCCCTAAAAATCGTTACCAGTAATAAGAAATAATAATGGAAGGAGGCAGGGAAAAAACATCTGGATAGAAAAAAATCTCCCTCACACTCACTACTGAGGTTCCGAAAATTCCTTGAGAATAAAAAGTCACTTCTTATAAACCAAAACCGTACGTTTTTTCAGAATGTTTCAAATATATTTTCGGAATTTTTTCTACTTTCACCCACCACGGGGGAGTGGGGGGGAGGGGCCTCAAACTCTGAAGGTCATTGTTGTTGATAAGGGATGATAGTAATAATAATGTTCAAGGAGAATAAAAGATTTCTTGCCGGAACAAATGTTTCCCAATCGATAAATTCAACGTTTCGCTAAAGGTTAACTTCCTGTCAGTAGAGGTAGGGGCATTACGATATATTCTGGGACAAACCAAGGGTATTGTTAAAAACGCAACATTATACAATTTTTCTAGATTTTTTCCAGAAGATTTTGAACTTTTTTCTGAATATTTCGTAATTTTTCATATTTATACGCCGATTAGGGGATGTTTCGAACCCTAAAAATTATTAATATTAATGAGATAGGTTAGTATTAACCATTTATAAGAGTAATAAGAAACTTGCATCGAGAAATTTGTTTTCTCCTTTCCATAATTCAAAGATTCAGGGTAGGGGTAGTTTACCCCATACGGGGGGTAGTTTCAAAAACTCCTCGAACACGTCAACCTTGATTTCTCTTATTAAGTAACATATATTTTTTTCAGATTTCAAATTTTTTCAAATTTGTTGAGGAAAATGATGATAGTAGGGTTTGTCAACCGAAAAAACCGATCTCGTCTAATTTTTGAAAAACCGAAATCTCAAATGTTGTCGCTGTTTAAAGTTAAGAAAAATTACCGAAAAATGTCGCTGATTATTGTTCACAAAAATAGTTTGCGCAATCCTGTAAGAATAAACAAAACAAAAATTCAATCGGTTTGACAGTGGACGTTACATTTCTAATGAAAAACAAAAAAATAACTTTTTGTATTTAATTTTAAATATTTCCAGGTAATTTATTATTAAAAGTCATGAATAAATTTATATGAAAGTTTAAAAATTTAAATATATGTTAAGAATTTAACGTCCAAGGGATCAAGTACGCCTTATTGCCCGTTTGAAAGCAATACACAATATTTTCGGAAAGAGACAGCTTCACGAGTAGTACCCCAATTTCTTGAAGATGATCAGCTGTATATTAAAATTCAAGAGAGAAGGAAGACATCTTTAATTTTGGATTGTAAGACGCGATAGAATCATTGGCTAGCATGATAACGCGATGTTTAACAGTGTAAAATTGCATAGTTCTGCGTTGCAAGACATAAATTTGATGCATATGTGGGACGGAAATAATTATGCTTTATTACACCATATAACATAAAACCTCTGAGCCAATAAAATTGGTGGTTGATGCTTTGAGACGGGACGACGTTAACCGTAATTATTACAAGTGAAGCGATATATGAGGTTTTGTACAACTCGTTACTTTAATTTTATATTTACAAAATCCTTAAAATTTAAATAAAATTAAAAATATAGTCTTGTTCGAAACTATAAAATTGACAATGGTCGAGAAAATCTCGACCGAAGCTATAAAATTGACAATGTTAATAATGTCAAGGATGTATTCACACGTGAATGTTGAAGAAGCTGTCGACGATGCTGGAGGTGGTAATAAAGACGTCAACCTGTTTCAACGCAATATTTCCAAGGAAGAAACTATCAATGAAATTTCGAAAACTCCCATTCATATCAGTATGGCAATCAAATCTTTCAAGAATGAATTTACTGTTTTTAAAATTTGACTTTATATTCAACGCCTTAAAGACAATTAGACTAAGGTCCGTATGCGGCGGACAAATTTTTTTCAAATCAGTAAATATTGTAACCAAACTGCGGATCGGATAACGTGACAAGACAAGCAATACCTTTCTTAAATAATCGTAGTTATTTTTGAGCGAGAAAATTAAGTCTTTCATTTTACAGTATGATGAATATTTTGTAACGAATTGGGCCTACTGGGTTCGTATCATTGGATACAACACTAATTCTCAAAATTTACACCACTTCTGGCACATTCCCGAAAATACCGGAAATAATTTCTCACACACTTACACCACTACCGCAAAACTTACAAAACTGGAATATTCCAGAAATATTCCTAAAACATTTTTTCTAAAATCCACTAACACTAAAACATCGCAACAAATAATGTCCGCAATTATTTATTAATTCGCTATTTACACTATTTATTATTTTTAATTACACCACTAATTTCACTCTACACCACTTATTATTTTCCCGCTATCGATTATTGTAGAATGGTTTTATAGTAATGCTGTGTGCCTCAAGTCGATTTTTCCGACTAAATTATGAACTAAATTAATTGCTCAGTAATTCACAATTAACATTCATAGGGGACAGTAACATTAACAGAACAAGCTGTACCTGACTAATCGAAATACTAAATTGTCGACTTTTCGTGGATAAAGAAAATATTAAATTAAATTAAAATAATTGAAGTTGACATGGAAGTTGCAATATTAGCAAATGTTATTAAAAACTACGAAATGTTAAAAAATAAAAAAATGTAAGAAATGAAATAAAGAAATATTTAAAAATGGCATTTGACAACTAAATTGAAAAGTAACCTCGCAAGTAGAATTTTCGTTTGTACGAAAATGGCGGCGAAGGTCACATCAAAAAAGGTTAGTTCATAATTTAGCCGATAAAACTGACGTGAGGCAAACAACATAAGTAATATTCTCGACAGTTCTGTTCCAGATTTCTATAAACTTCTACACAACAAAACTCGTATAAAACTATCTCTAACGCTACTACTTTAATCTAGATGTCACTAATCTCACAAAAATGTCGTTAATTTTGTAAACTTCATAAATGAGTAATTTCGTTATAAGCTTCAGTTTCGGCAATCACTTCTTCAATGGAACCAAATCTCTTTCCCTGGAGCTTTATTTTAAGGCCTGCAAACAAGTAACAATCATTGCCGCATAAAAAATCCTTTTCACTGCGCTTAAAAAACAAATGTTCGTGCAAAATATTACCCACACGTTCCATTGATTTCTTTACAATGTCAGCTACCTCACGCAACTTCATTTTACGGTCTTTCAAAATAATTTCGTAGAATTTTTTATGTTTTCTACCATTTGGGCGTCCAGAGAATGGTGCATCATCGGTGGTCTTTAACGGTTGCTATGAATAAAACCAGTGAAAATGTTTTGGAATATGCTTACAATAAATGAGGCTATCGAGGGATTTGAATAATTCTAGCCTAAGGAACAAAAGCATAATAAAATGTTTCCGTTCGGACAGTGCGCGGAATCTTTTAAAGAAACTTAAAAGTATTTTTTAAAAAAGTTTTAAGAAAGTCACACAAACTTGTATATTTAGAAATATAAAACATCTGCACTTTAATTGCCTCCATCGACACTCTTCACCATTTCAGTTTTGAAACGGATACCGTTATTTGTTTTGGTCTAAATTGGATTAATAACGGTCTGGAACAAATGACCTTGTGTTGTTTATCAAACCAATTAATAAATCAGTCTTCAAAACGCAAAGTTTACTGAAAACATCTCTGCTATGTGTGAGTTTACGGGAAAACCCGAGTCAGTCAATTTCTTATCGTTCACAAGAACCTGGTCTTTCTGGAACTTCAACTTGGAAAATTTTGCGTCGAGAGCTGGGTCTGCACTCGTATAAAATCGAAATGACCCAGGAATTTCAGGTAAACGACCATAGACAACGCCGTGTGTTCGCTAATTTTGCTCTGGAGCAGTTGGAAGTTGATCAAAATTTCGCCAAAAAATCATGTTTAGCGATGAGGCCCATTTTTGTCAGATTTGGAGCGATACCAATCCGCAAGATAAACCAACACCAAATGCATCCCTAGGAAGCCATTGTTTGGACAGTCACTGCCATTCACGAGAATCAAACGTGAACTGAATGACAATCAAAGAAAACAATCGATGATGAGAGATCTAAGAGAATGTATTGTTGTTGTAAATGAGAGGCGAATAAATAGTTAGTGAGTTTTGATTCACAAATACAACATCCCTCCAACCTTATATTGAAGAAGTCCTCAATCATGATGAAGAATCAAATTTTACCACAGGTCATACAATTCTTGCTGAACAACGTTATAATTCTCGTAAGTGTCTAGGACTGGCTCAAACTCGCTTCAAAATTCCAGTGACCACAAACGGAGCAGGATTTTTTTTTTGGTATTTTATCTCGTGTTTGGTTTTGATGACGTCGCACCAAACTATTCTGTGTAACTACACTATACATTACCTTGCCAAGCACGATGGCCCACAATGAACTTTGTCCACCTATTCCTCGTTGAAGTTGGGTCGGATACATGAGAGCCTTTGGTTGTCGACAACAAACTTTTTCGCTCGGAGATTTACCACTAGGACTCGGCGAAAATCGGTAACTGCAAAGGAACGGCAGCTTACGGTGATCAGTACTATCTTCATCTCTAAATTGTTTCTTCATGGAGGTTATGAAAGCAGTATAAACGAACCAGCGTCATATAACCGTTCTCAAGGCCTCGTTGTAATTGACCAACGTTCGAACACCTTTCTCGGATTCGGGGCATCCTCCTGGCAACATTTATTGACTGCCCCAATGTTCAATTAGCAACAGGGCCAACATTTTTTTCTGACGATTAAATGGAATTATGACTCAAAAATCCAACCTCGGAAAGAAGAACGTTATTGAAATGAAATTTAGAAATGAAATTTCTTCTTACATCAAATTTTTAAATATTTCAATTTTGGACAGTCCTGCCATCCTTTCTCCACATACGACTGCACACTCGCTAGAACGGAATCTCTAGCTATTTCTGCAGCAATTTGTTTACTGTCCAGAGGATGCTCTTGCAATATTTCGTGATATTCTATGGACCATGCTTGTCAGTTGCCTGATACTTGATGGTATACTGGTATTCTCTGAGAAATAGAGCCCAACACTGGATACTCTTGGCTGCCGTCACTGGTAAGCCTTTTTCTGCGTGAAACAATGAAACGAGAGGCTAATAATCCGTCACCAGAACAAATTTTCTGTCATAGAGAAAATTAGGAAACTTGTTACAGCCATAGACGTTCGAAAGTGCTTCTTGCTTATTCGATGAAAACGCCATCTGTTACTCCTTTCGACTTCGAGTAAATATAACAAATTCCTGCCCCTACTCCGTGATCTGTGGCATCCGTAGGTGGCAAGGGTGAACAGTCATACTGATAGTGGACAAGCAAAGATGCTTTCACAATGGGGTTCTTTATTTGACCTTTCGACCAAACAAATGGGACATTTTTATTACCAAATGCATTAAGAGGAGCTGCAAGCTACGAAAAATTATTCAAAAATGGGTTATAATAATTAACCTTAACAATGAAAGCTTGTAATTCTTTCAAGGTTGTTGGTTGCGGCATCTCTTCAATGGCTTGAATTCTTTCGAATTCCAGATTCATCCAAAACATGCCCTAAATAAACCACTTTAGTTTGGAAGAATTTGCAACTGCTCATCCTACAATTCAAGTTGGCAGCGGTAAGTCGTTTAAAAAATTATTTACTCAAGATTTTTGAGGCGTTCTTCTTCAGTTCATCCTGTTACATTTATGTTGTCCAAGTAACTTGTAACAAACATATGCATTCGTTGCCATCTGGCCAATGAATAGTTGAAATTTTGCAAATTTTGCTGGCGAACAAAACAAGTGATATTTTGAAAAAAGTACATCTCGTTGAAAATACATCCCGATTAAAAAATTTAAGTACATCGAAATTTATAAAATAATTTCTAGCAAAATGTTGTAGAAACCATCGACCCCGCCACTTCTGATTACATATTGCTGTTAAGTATGTTCATTGCTATCCGAAAAATATAGTGGTGAATTTTGGTAATCCAGACCTGGCTCAAATCAATTGAACAATAACTGGGTACTCGACAGAGAAATGGCAAAGAACACAATACCTAATTCAGAATACCACATTAACTGAATTTGTATTAATCGTGAATTGACCCAAATTCATTGAATTGAATGAACGAATTTCTGTCATAGTGTTCTAGAAATCAACAAAATTGGCACTTCCAATTATATAATCCTGTGAGGGTGTGGGTTCAATTTTGGAAATCAGAATAATCAGAGATGCCAATATTGCTTCTAAAACACTTTACGAGGGTAGATTGATAAATGTTTAGAATAACGCCAGTTTATTAAAAACTGACGCCAGTGTAATGCCACTTTTGATTTTTTTTTTAAATATGGAAAAAACAATTAATGCCGTACAGTGTCGTGTTGGTCTATGAAATCATTGTGAATGACCATCGTATAAAAATGCGCAAGATTACTGACATTATAATCATATGAACGTGAACACATCATACACGAAGAATTGTATATGAAAAAGCTGTCAGAAAAATGGTTCCTGCGTTTGTTGATAAATGTTCAAAAAATGAATCGAATCACCATTTCTAAGTAATGTTTGGAGATGTTTCAACGTGATCCAACAGAATTTTTGCGTCGAATTATAACGGTTGTTGAAACATGGATCTATTACAACCAAGGTTAAGATCAAGGTTAAGTTTTGGTAAGGTTAACGCCAATGTCTATTGGAATGCACAAGAACTGATATATAGGCTTTGCACATCAAATTCACAATTTTGCAAATGATATTCATTTTTTTAGTTCATTCACAAATTCGTGTTTTTTCAAAGTAACTTCAATTAACACCCCGATTCTGAAGGACAAACACTGACTAAAAAAAGGTCTTAGGTAAGACGTTTTGTATTTGTTTTGAGTTTAGTGTTAGCCTTAATACCATGAAGAAAAATTTATGTCAGTAAAAATACTGAAAAAGCAGGAAAATAAAAATTACATAAAATTGCATTAGAGTGAAAGAAACAAAAAAAATGTATGGGAACATTTTATAGTTAAATTTTGACATCTTGAAGATATAACATAACCAACAAAACTTCACAAAATAAATTTAATTCGGCAATTTCATTTTTTTATAGGAATTTAAGTTTGATTGGAATTACAATTCATCAATATCAAAAAAAATATTCTATAAATTTCTACTCGCGCAGAAATCACATATCATAAAAATAATAAAAATGTTGGTTCACCATAATATTTTTCCAACCATAAAACGAACTTTGTGTGCGAGAAATTTTTCTCGTCATTATACTTTTTTTATCTAAATGTATTAGAATGTTGCTATAAAAATTACTCTGGCTAATATTTTGTCCATTTTATTATGGCAACACACCACTACATATAAAACGATTTTGTAAGTAAAATTATACTGATTTTTTTTTTGTTTCATTCATTAAATAGGAACTCTATATTTTTATCTCGTTTCGTTTTTACTGACAGTAAATTTTTGTTGGTGGAATAAAGGCATTAAATATGAGGCTTTTTTTTATTCCGCGCGTAGTCTGGGACCAAAAAGATCACCAAATTTGTATGTCTTACGTAAGAAATTTTAAATCCAAAAATTAACAAAGTCAAAAGACTTTGTTTTGTCTTAATTACGACACTTTCTGCAATGTCGCCCCTCGATAGCATAGTAAGTAGAGTGCTTGCTCTGTAATTCGGGGGTCCCGGGTTCGATTCCTGGTGGTGACAAAATGTTACGACTGGGCGTTTTTAATGCGTTATGTGTCGCATTGTCTTATACATCTCAAGTCATAGTTCTCGACTTTCTCCATAAATAAATCAATTTCAAAAAATCAATAAATCAATGGCATTGATTTAAAAAAAAGTCTTGGGTAAGACATAAAAACTTGGTGGTCTTTTTGGTCACAGACTACGCGCAGAATACGAAAAGTTCATAATTAAGAGTAAACTCAAAACAAAGACAAAAAGTCTTACCTAAGACCATTTTCAGTCAGTGACTGTGCTTCAGAATGGGGGTGTAAATATAGAATAAATCCAAATGTTTTTAAAACAAATTCCAGTTTTAATATTTCAAATTCGTAAATTTTAAAAATTCAAAATCAACTTTTTGGAAAACAAATTCGGTGCTCCGAATTCTTAACCGATTATAACTGGATTGGGATGTTGGATGGAAATAGGGTTCTTAATGATTTTTGGAAGAAATTTCGGAATATGGCCACCTGGGACGGAAATTCATTTCATAACCACTTATGCTGGGATTGAGTAAGTTGGAGGAAAATGGGATTCATAAATTATTATTGAAAGAAGTAGTGGAATATGTCCATCTGGGAAAAAACTCGGCCATTTCTTAACAGACATTGATGGGATTTTGTATGTTGGATGGAAATGGGATTGTCAAATGATTTTCAGAGGTTCTGGAATATGGCCAACTAGAACGGAACTCGGTCATTTCTTCACTAATAGTGATGCGATTTTATATGTTGGATGACAATGAGATTCTTAAATGATTCATGGAAAAGTTCTGGAATATCAATAATTTCTTAACCGATTATGCTGAAATTGGATATGGTGGATGTAAACGTAATAAGCAGGCGTCTTTCTTGAAACAAGCGGCTCGTGATGTTAACATGTTTCTGGTAAGGCTGGATACCTTAACATCTATAACCAGTACGAGGCCTATTTATTTTAGAAATTATTAATTAATTTTATTTCCATTAAACTAATCCAATCCCATCGTAATTGGTTAAAAACTGCTTGAGTTCCGTGCAAGGTAGCCATAATCCAAGATTTCTTCCATAAACCATTTAGGAATCCTATTTTCATCCAACTAAACTAACTACATTATAATCGGATAAATAATGGCCGAGTTGGAGGTGGCATTTTCCATAACTTCTTCCAATAACATTTTACAACCCCATTTCCATCCGACATATCCGTGTATCGAGCTAAAAAGACAGATCTTGAAAAATAAAGTGAATTTGACTTGTATGTGGATTGTTTCATTTATTCTGCCCTCGTAAGTTAAAAACTCGTTTATTCCACCGTCATTATTTTTAAATGAATTCATTGAAGTAAATTGTGTTTTATTTTAACGTCTTTAGCGGGAGATTTATAATTTTCATTTAATTCTTCCGGGACTATCACTATATTTTCCATGACCTATAAAACTTTATTTTTAAATTCAAAAGTTACTCTACTACCTACAATCGTACCGCGCGTAAACTTAAATTCGGCGTGTGTACAATAATTCTAACAAGACGTCTTCCATTTAATAAAAACGTGTTTTACTTCCAAGTCGCAAATTGGAAACCGATAACTGTAATTGAAAAAAAAATATAATAAACTACAAACGGAAAACAGCAACTTATCAAATACGATTAAAACACATAAAATATATACGAGCAATATTAATTAATTGAATAACATTTCCATTTTTTAAATCCAAAAATTAAAACGACTTAAGTAAATTTCATTCATCTTTTCCGCGAAATGGTCAACAGAAAACACAAGATAAATATAAAAACTTTAAACCGCATATATGCATACATAGTCTCATCCAATTTTACATTCGAAATTTAAATCAATAAATTTTAGTTTTATTTCATTCAATTTTAAGCAATTTTTTTTTTGTTAATTTTGTAATTTAAATTCAACAAAAAAGTTTATTTGTATACGAACAACAACAATAAACGCTATAATTTTTTTTATCTAGATAATTTACGCGAAATTATTAATTTTAACAGCTGGCTAACTCGCTTAATACAGTGATGAATTCCTAGTAATTCGCATGAGCTGGTTTTGATTACAAATAAAATTTATGTCTATACGCCTTGCCTGCTAACCAAATAACCATTATTAACCGCTAATTGTAAAGTTTCAATGTAAAGTGGACAAATATTCGGTGATATATAGGGTTAATTTATAATTAGACAACTTGAGACGTAACGTCTTCCAAAATTTTTTTTTTTTTTGAAGTGTTATGATTATTTGGAAAATTTACAAACAAAATTATATTATATGGATATGACTCAGTTGAATCGATTTACTTTTTTTTTTATTATTTTAAAATTTAATTTACGTCTGACGTATGCGTACACAAAAATAAAATTGGATTTAACAGAATTATTGACGCTAGCTTTCGGCTGTAATAATTGTGTGTAATGTTAATCCAAATTTTCATAATAAAATTTTTGCGGTGTGTCAGTTTTACGCGTGTGCGGAGGAGGCTTGTCTCAGCAGTTTTCTTAAAAATTTTATTTACGCGATTGTAATAATAAATTATCCGTTTTATGTTACAGTTATTTACATACCACACAATATATAATTGAACTTCTTTTGAATAAAATGTCGTGTCGACATTGTATGTTTCCGAAGTTGAGGTGAATGGTTTTAGGTTAGTTAGAAGAGTGACGAGTAACGTCAGAATGATTTCACGCGAAATAAAATGACATACGACACATTTAATGCTTGAATCACGTTAGTTAAGGGGCGTGGCGAGACCAATTGGTATTATTGTTGCAATTGTCGCAAAATTTTCGGCCTCCACTGTATACGATTTTTTAAAATTTCTAATTCTTCATTTTTTATTATCAAGAACAATTAAATAATTGTTTAAGGAAATAAAAGATAAAACGACCACAAAACGAGCGCGCTAAGAGATAAAACAAAAAATTTTGAATGTCCACTCGCACAAAAACCAAAGAAAATATTTCTGGCGTCTAATTTCTCAGGAAATAGATAATATAATGTGTTAATTAGTTTAATTAATTCAACAACCAAAAAATGACATTTTTTTTTATACAACAACTGATTGTTGCTGCTTGTGTCGATTCTCCATCGTCTTTTATTTATTAAAAGACATCTTTCTTTAAAATGTTGTTGTTTTATTTATTTATAATTTATATGTTAACATTTTTTTGTTGCCAGTGTTATTTTTAATTATGTATATTATTATTATTCTTTTCCTTATAAAGAGGAAATGATCAAAAATTTTTATAAAAAAATTTGTATTCAATTTTGATTTGTAATTTTTAACATTTTCGACCAGAAATAAAAATTTTTTTTACAACGTTCTTAATTTATTTTGATAACTTTTTTGTTATTTTATTTTACTTTTTATATTTTTTTAAATGGTTTTTCGTATTTATGACACAAGACTAGAATACGCGCAATGTTTTTCGTACAGTTAAACCCTGCAAATATGATTAATAAACGGATCAATCTGTGATTCAAAATTCCAGATGTGGTACGTCGTGATCGTTCTTGTGCTTTAATCAATTTTGCGTTGTTATAGAAGCAAGTTTAAAGGCTGAGTTATAGAACATGGGAAATAAACTAAAATGTGTGTTAGCTTTATTGATCAACCATTTTAACCAGATTCCGAGACACCTGCATTGAGTACCTACTAATGAAATATTGAATTCATTAAATTAAAAATTTCAGTCGTCTCACCAGACTGCAGTAATCTAACTAAAAAAATTTGAAAATGCTTTGAACCTTCATATACATAGTATAGTCACAATGCCTTAGCGAATTATTATGTATCGCTACGCAATTGGCAAGACCACGCTCATAACCAAATTAGCCGAATTAGATCTCTCTTGAACGTATCTCGTGACAAATGAAAATCAAATATGTCGCATTTTGAGTTGAATACGTGATACCTTCAAAATTGATTCCGAAAGACCGTAGTTTGTTGATGATTGGTCGAAATAAAGTAATCTGCCGCGCAAATGCTCGTAGAGCTTTAACCTCTGTAGGAGTTTTGTGTAATCGTTGTAATAGTACAAATGTTGTATTTATGATAAATTACAGCGAACCTGTTAAAGCGGAAGTATAATGTCAGTTGTCCGAATAGATTGGTTGATTGAACTAATTGATGCATATTCTAAAATTGATCACAAATAAAACGCATATTGAAGATAGTTTCGTTTGATGAAGTTGCGTCAATTGGATGCCAATTTCCCAAATGCCTCAACTTAGAGATAAGAATTGAGTGATCAATCTTTTGTAAACTCTGCATAAACAACTTCAAATTGCTGTCTCGATTTTAAACTATCAAATAAGTTACATATCACAAGTTAATAAGGTTCGTAACTGTAAACCTCCCTGGGTAAAAACCATGTTGTGTCGACATGGAAACTTAATACTTTATGAACCATTGATTCGGAAAGTTTTGATATGAAGGCTATTTGGAAAGAATGGCTATTTTTCGATTCTTCCTTCCACCTGCTTTAAAATGAACAAAACCTCCCAGGGATTAGGAAGTAGACCTATACGTAGACTGTCATTGAATATGAAGGTAATCGGAATGCATACAGTTTCCACGCAATTATTCATTATTATTTTGGCAGCATATAATTGATCTAATAAGTGAAGGACAAGTTCATACTTTACCAAAATAATTGACCAAAATAAGAAATTAGAAGTACGACGTCTAAATAAATCATCCATAACTTGAAACACGGTGGAAACACTATTCATTTAACGATTACGTATTTTCATAGATTGGATGTTGAACAATCCCGTGTGACTATCTTGTTTCGGCCTTTGATTACCACTCTGCTGACCACAGAATT
The DNA here is from genome assembly GCA_932526605.1 of Nephrotoma flavescens. NCBI lineage: Eukaryota > Metazoa > Arthropoda > Insecta > Diptera > Tipulidae > Nephrotoma > Nephrotoma flavescens. The sequence continues at coordinate 269,364,477 of OW052221.1, read as the reverse complement.
GTATTTCACTCCATCGTGAGTCACAAAATGGCTACATCTCTTGGTGGACTATCAATTAGAATGAAGATTTATCTCCGGACTCACTGATAATGGTTTGTAGCAGTACCACATAAGAAACTTTTGCAAGATTGTTCGCGGTCGCGGTCACCCAGGTAGTGTACATTTTCTCGATGTCTATGGTTTGTTTGCGCATTCGGCTTCCTAATGCTTCTTTAAGAAAACACTAGATGCAACACCCGTCTTGAAATTTCTTTAACTGGCGTACGAAATCTAAAGCTTCCAGTTGACCTCATATGTAATCCTCCGCCTTCGTAAATGATCCTAGCTCGAGATTATCAAATAAGCTGCGACTATGGCTTTCGTGGTTAGATCATAATGTGTGAGATGCAAGTCAGACGCAAGCACTTGCCCGGGTATAGTAAATGTTATAGAAATCACCTTCAAAGTTAGTAATACTTTTAATGGCCATATTTAGACGGCGGAATGTTCTACAATTTTAATTCCAACATTCGTTGCTGAATAGATTCAATAGTGAGAAACAGATGAGAGGTAATGTTTCGGTCTCAACCTGGATTAATAAATTATTGCATGACTGCAGTTGGCTGGTGCTGATTGTATTACTTCGAAAACGGGGTCTTTTCGAAAGGCGTTACTAAGTCTTACGAACAGCCGAGAATAAATTGCACTTTTTCGAGCAAGCGACTTCTGATAATTCAATATTACGTCGAACCAAAATGGCTTCGTATTGCAACTCTTTAACAATCTCCTTCAAAGGAAAATAATTGTTCCATAATGTTCCAATCAAAAGTAGGTATATTCACTCAACCAGTCCAAAACAACAGTTGAAATTACATAAATTGAGGATACAATGAAAATTGACCTCCCTGCTTATGTGATTACATTGCACAAGAATACTGCTGCGAATACTAGCTGACTTTCGTCAGGTAACCCATATAGATCAAAACCGTGAAAATAATGCGCGTGAACTTTTTTTTAAATATTTCCTCAGATCAACCTCAGATTATTCAATAAAACCTGATCAACTGAAGCTAATATTTTTATATCAAGATTAGTCCATTCCGTAAAATAAGACTAAAACTACCTCACGTCAGCAAGATTTTAATATGGTCGACTCCAGTTCTGGAAACCACTGTATAGGCTCTTGGCCTTAGGTAAGAATAATATTAAAAAATTGTACTACACAAAAACCACACCAGGTCATACGTTGAACGATAAATTTCAATATTTCTGTTCCAGGAATCTCTAACGTCTATAAACTCTTGGCCATAGATGAGACCAATATTTTGAGAAATTTTCTTGGCAATAACAGGGTCAAATCCAGCAAAAACCATCCCATGTCATATGTTGAACGGAAAAAAATTAATTGTCCGTTTCTGGAAGGGCCCTTGGCCATAGATAAAACTAACATTTTGAGACCATGCCTGGTCCATTTAAGATGCACAAACAGATTGAAGAAATTCCCTTTGCATTAGCAAGGTAAAATATGACAGAAACTACCCCAGGACATACGTTGCTTGGAAAAATTTGAATATTACCGTTCCACAAACCGCTACGAGTATTAGCTCTTATGAATGGCCATGTGAATATTGTATTTGTTTAGGGACTACTGAAAAGAGTAGGCCTTTTGTGGCGTTTTCAACGGGCCAAAATAATTAACTTCTGAAACATCCGCTCGCCAATCCCAAAGGCATAATATGAATGAAAATATCTCTTCAAAAATGTTGGTAAATATACAGTTTATGATTATGCCGTACTTGAAGCAAAATGCGATTACTAATCCAGGGGCCATATAAGACCCCTTTAGTTACCCACAACGTATATAGTTTCAAAGGCAGTAAAAGTATTTTATTGATCTAATCGAGAAGTAAATTTGCTGTGAATAATTAAAAATGTATTTTCGATTTATTAACTAGATTATAGGCCCACTATTAAAAACCGAAACCTCATTAAAACGGATTAATTCTATTAGCCTTAAATCTTAAATGTTGAACATCCAGTTTTTAATGGTTATAGTCAATGGATTTCATAAGTTATTTTTTATGCTAAAATCTTGCCTGTAAACGAATTGCTATTCACTTTTCTTAAATAGCATCAAAAATTACTCAAAGGTATCGAAGTACTCTCATACAGCATCATCCCTGATGAGAATACGCTAAATTTAATTTAAACTCATGATTTTGGGTACTTTTATATAATGGGGTTCTGGATTAATTTATTTTTGTATCCCATTAATAAAATCTTAAAAATGTTCCTTAAATTATCAAATCGGTTGAACTAAATTTAAGATATTAGGCGAAAGTCGACCATTTCCTAACGAAATGGTTAGTAAGGTTTTATTGGGATTCGAAAATGTATGAGGAGAAGAGTTCATGCGGGACCAAACTCCTTTAGTTAGAGAAACCGCAGTACGTATTGATTACCGGTTGGTGTTTTTGAGATATTGGCCAAGATCTGAAAATAATTTATATGCCGCACAAACTCAATAAATTGTAGTACTAATTCTAAACGATAAATGTTCCCCAATTTTTCCATATAGACTCAGTATGACCGTACATATTGGCTACCTGTGAGAGTTTTCGAGATATTAGCCTTAATATGAAAATACTTTGCCAATTCTAAATGATTTCAAAATTGAAATGCAACCCTATACATAACAAATTTGATATTTACTTGAAAATAGTGGACAGATATAGTGCCCAGCTTTGACTCTGTGACTGTGACAAATTTCACAATTATCCACTAGAAATCTGCCGAATTCTATTCAGCAGAGCCAAATTTAAAAAATGCCATCAAAATGTATTGGGTAAGTCAAGATTTTCATAACGCAAACCATTAGAGACGAAAATAAATATATTAGACCGATTTGCAAAAGGTGAAGGTTGTACATAGGTCAGCAAAAGCTTTAAGTTGAACGAAGATACAATTCGAACAATTAAAAAAGGAGAAGGATATTCGTAATTATGTGTCTACCAGATATAGTTCTCATATACTAGAAATGCGCCCATTAAAAAAGTGGAAAAGGGATTGTTTACATTTATTGAAGATCATAGCCAAAAACGTCTATCTTTGAACTGTATTACTATTAAGGAGAAGGCCTTAAGCATTTATGAGATACTGAAAAAACTGGAACCATCAACGTGATCCCAATTAGACCAAAAAAAATGTATTACAGGTAACGGGTGGTTACAACGGTTTTTACGAAGACATGCCATTATTAATAATTTAAATTAAATGTGAAACAGTATCGGCGGATGCTGCAGCTACTACAGAATATTCTTCTAAACTTGCCAAAATAATTGAAGACGGTGAATATACGTCTGACAAAATTTTTAACATTGGCAAAAACCGGCCATTTCTGGAAGAAAATGCCAAGCAAAACATTTGTGTCTAGAACGGAAAAGAGTGCTAGTGGTTTCAAAGTGGTAAAAGAAAGCGTTACGTTGTTGCTTTACAGCAAAGTCTCAAAAATTTGCATTTTAAAATCTCTCATAATTATTCGATCACTCCGACAACGAGCAAATAAGGTAAAATTCCATGTTAAAAATCACTCAATTCACGAGAGAAATTAACATTTCTTAACATATCTTAATATTGGAAATTATCTTAAGAAAATTTGTAAAATATTAAGGAATTATAAAAATTAAGATCCGTTTGAAGTTGTAGGAATAGAAAAAATATTATTTTACTAATCAGAATGTATTTTTATTTAGTTTTGAAAAACGCTGTTTTAACAAACATTTTCAAGCGATTTTTTCCAATCGCTCTACTGAAAAATTAAAATTTTTGAGTTGTCACTGTTGCACCAAATCGACGATATATACATAATAATATACGAGTACTAAATTAATTATTAAAATAATTAAATATACACATAGATAACTAGACATATACATATGTATAAATACATCCGTACATACTCGTATACGCATGTGCATACACACATGTATATGCGTACACATACACACATACATACAAATGAAGGTTAAATTTCGCTCGTTAAAATGTATTTTTCATTCTCCACACCGATCGAATAGTGTTTCGTAATGATTTGTATAAAAATAATGATAAGAAACAAAAAATATTTAGTTTTACTATTGCCTTATCGCATGCAACCTCTTCTATAAAAGAAAATTAAATTTGTTTCACTTAACACGTTATTGCCGCATAGACAGTGCTTATTGGGTATGAAAGCCAAAGCGGCAATCCGACCGCTTATCCTAGTGTGAGAAAAATAATTTTGTGGACGGATTCCTGTGTTCCAGAGAATCGGAGACCTATAACGTCCCTAGCGTTGTTGAAATTTTGTGAAAAGAAACAAATTCACAGTTTAATCCAACGTTTTTCTGTACCAGGACATCTACGAGTTCAAGACGTAGATACATACCATAGCGTAGTCGAGCAACATCTTAAGCACGCATTGAATATCATGGCTCTATGTATCTCTTGCGACATTTCAGAGCCATGTACTATGACAATGTTCACTTAAAACTAATGCAGATGCATCCTACAGATTTTCTCAATGATAACAAAAGGCAGGACTAGGACTTAAATTTTGGCTCCGTAAAATTCACAGCAGTTACTGAATTATTATTCGAAAAGCACGCTTTATGTTCAGTTACTATTGCTTCCTATCTAACATGATTGCAAATATTTGTAAAGGGAAATTTTTGTATCATGCAGTTGTATTTGTGTATTATTATCATTTGTTTATGAATAATTTTGACGTTTTCCAAAACTAATCTCGTGCAAACAACATAAACAAAACTAATGTACAATAGATTTTTGGTTAATAGTCACAATATAATTTCTAAATATCGGCAGCAAAAAATAAGAATTACAAAGGGAAAACAACGGCGTGACGAGCTTCGCTATTAACAATTAAAACACATAACTAATTTCCTATATTAAAATTCAAACAATAATTCAAAAATAAGGATGTTCACTATTACAAAACATTCTACGGCCATTTATTACCCAAACATTTTGACATAACACAATAATGTTCGTTTCAAAAACATAAACAAGTTTCTGTATTCACTGGGTTGAAAATTTCCCTTTATAAATTTGGGAAATGTTGGATTTTGTTTGTAAATTCAAAATTTGCAAAGCAAAAAGTTGTATGCCCGAATACTTTTGATTGCAAATCGCTTTGTAATTTTTTTTATGTGTGTGTATAAAAATATATATAGCGATACGGAATTATTTTGAATGTGTGCTACCGAAGAAACCTATTGCAAATAATTGCAAAGCAATATCAGATAACGCACAGTTAAATGCAAAATGCTTATGGTAATGCCTAAGACTCCTGGAGTAATTTCCAAAGAAAACAGCAAGGACATTCAGTCTATGTTTAGCTGTATGACATTTCAGCTAAGGATATTCTATTTTATAAAACTATTCTAAAATTGCAAAATTGATAAATTTTAGCTGCAACTAAGTGACACTTTGTTGATTAAAAACGTAGAAACTTCTTACAATCTCAAAGATTGAATTGATTTGCGATTTTTTTTTATTTTTTCTATAAACAATGAAATGTTATTGTTATAATTACACGAAGGTCCCGCTATGCGTCGCTATTCGGATCCACACGTAGAGACGCAAACTGAATTTCGACGCATAGCGAACAATTTAAATTATGATACTGGACAATTTGCGCCCTACGTGTAGAACAGAATAGCGACGTCAAGCGGGACCTTGGTGTACAATAAATGAGATAGTAATAAAATATTGAACTACATTTTTTTTTCTGGGACAATGTTTTTATTTTTTTATTGTTAATGTCCTATATCCATGAAAAAAATGAATTAAATTAAAACAAAAATATGAGTTTTACAAATAAATAGGAGGTGTCCTATGTCCATTTTCACCACTTTTCCGCAAATAATAATTTTTTTTAAAACGGTATGACTTTTGCAAAATTTTGAAAATAGATACAAATAAAGAAATGATTAAACTAATGAAAAAATTAACATCGACTGGAAATTGTATCTACAAACCAAGTCTTTTAAAGTTGAAAAATTGATTTACCAACAATTTTACAAGTGGCGTATAGGACACTTTAATACTCACACGACGATATGTAGAACACCCGTGTATCAGTAACTCTATAGTGAATTATATGATAAGACACTAAGTTTAAACAGCAACCCCTCCTCCCCCCTTCCCCCATTAATTATTAGTTAAATCAGTATTAAATTTGAGGAAAATAATATACATAATAGGAAACAAACATCATAATGATTTCTTATGAAATGGCAGAGTTTAGTCCAGCATAGATAGATCTTATGATTTTGTAAAAACTTTACTTTAGAAATCAAATCCAATACAATTTGAAAATTTAAGGAACACTTTTAATATTTTATTGGTTGTAAAATAACAACTGAAATTATGATAGAGCTGCCCGTTGTGGTGAGTAGCGTAACCTCTTATTTTTCACTGGCAAATTTCTACTACCTCAGCAGCATTTTAATGTTTCTTGTTAATATGAAAAGCTATTTTTTCCAAAGGATTAAATAATATAAAAAATAAAAATTATTTGTTCTCATATTATGGTTCTTGCCTCGCAAAAAGCCCGCCGAGAATAAAAAAGTCACCCGAGTTCTAATTTAGTATTATGATTGTCGTTTTGGTTTTAGTAAGACGTACATAGTTTCCGGTGAGGAACATGCATAGGATATTTTCTACAAATTATTGTAAATTTGGTAAATCCATACTACCAAATACGAATTCGGAAAGTAGTTTGTGGTCGCTTATTTATTGGTAATAATAATTTAATTAAAAAATATTCCAGCAGTCTCAAATTTACATTTAAAACTCTTAACGAAATTTGATATTCGGGTAAAAGTACATACTAATTTTACAATACTCGGTTACCCCGGTAACATGATGTATTATTACAATACAATGACCCTATTATGTTTCTCACTTGTATAAGCAGAGCCATCTATGATTTTAAAGAGCCGTAATATTAAAAAGAGAGCTTTAAATATAGGGGAAGCTTTTATTGAGTTATTATAAAAAACCGTGGTAATTGGAAAATTTTTGAACATAAATTTATGAATAAATAATTAAACAAATCATCTAAATTTTAATTTTGTATTTTTAATAAAATATTCAAAGAACACATATTTGGAAAACAGCCATCATAGTGTAGTATTTAACTATTAAATTTAAACTAAAGAGGAGCATGAATTTATTAATTTTCTATAAAAATGAGCTTTCCGTTTAGTTGTGTGGGTTAGTAAATTAAGTTAATAAAGGGTACTGCCGCTCATATAATAAAATTTTTTCATCAAAATTTTTTTATTGGAAATGTATACAACATCGTTGATTATTTTAATTACAACTTAAAACAACTTAAAACAACAATTTTATGCCATTGCAAAACCGAGATTTCTGTAATTTCAAAATCCGTTAACAGATGTCTCTATAATAAATTTACTTGAAATTACAGAAAATAATAAAATAATTAACCAACTATGTTTTTATATAATAATTTAACATAATTAATAAAACTCAAAACAATTATAATTTTTATTTACAATACGGTTGGCGTAAATAAAACTTTTCGTCGAAAAATATTCACCATCATACTTGCTGTGCGCTGTAAAACAATAATAGGAAAATGTCACAATTTTTCCAGGAGTCAGTTATAGATCTCCATAATCTATTGAACCAGGCAGTATACCTATACATAAATTGTTAAATTTTCTAAACAAACTTTTGGGTTTTAACATAGCTTTAATTTATACTTAGCGACATCTTTTGATTGGTTTACAAATTGCGAAAAGCTTTATCAAATTACAATGTTTTTATTTTTTGAAGCTCTATTTTCTTTATACTACAGGATGAAACAATATAGGCTGCGAATTCGTTGCGATGAAAAGCAAATTTTTAAGAAGTAACAAGAAAACAGTTTTCGAAGTTTGTTCATCAACAATGTTGAAATAGAATAAAAAACACAATAACCCCCATATTACATTGTTACTCCAAAAGCATTTTTAACGAACGCTTGTTTTGGAAAAATATTGCTGAAATTTTTTATGGATCAATCTACTAATTTCTTATCTTCTGTATCTTCTTTTCTTGAATATTGAATTAATCATTCACATTGAAAATTCAAACGAAGCATTTATGTTTTTATATACTACTTTTATATACTTAAAAAAATATTAAAATACGCTGGTTGGTATGAAAAAGTACAAAAAAGCTTCCCATCTATTGAAAGCTCATGGAAAAAATGGCGGAATCTTAAGGCTTTTATATTTAGGAGACTCTGGTATAAGTCATTTACAGAAGTACAAATGAGAACTTGTGTCTAGTAGTTCTATGAATGTAGTAGCTTTTGCTTCCAAATACCTACTATTTGACTTGATTGAATATGGTTCATTTTGAGCAAAGATAAATATTTATATTCATTAAATTTTATTATTTTATGAGGTTCGCTAAATAGTGGGTACATAGTTTCTTGACTGGTGATATTCCTTCACTGTGGGTGCTAATTTTCATTGACAAGATCAATTCATTGAATAACCGCCTTGCTGCTAGTGTATCTGTTGTTTCTAAGAAAGATAATTCTAGTAATTTTTAACCTGATGATATATATTTTGATTTCAAAGTGTATCTGCAACTCGCTCTAAATGAAATTTTTCCGTTTTTGGTGTGAGTTGAGGTTCGAGTATAAAATTAAAATTTTGGTCCGTAAAATTTATAATTAAAAATTCAAACAAATATTTCATAATGAAATAAATAGTGTACAAAAATCTCTTTACAATTTTACGTACTTTTCAAAAGACCGAAAGGCATAACATTTTTTAAATAATAATCACATGTACATCACAAGTACAAAAATAAAACATAATTACCCTGAAACTATTTCATATTCAGGATTGAAAAACATACCACAACCAAATAAAGACCGTAAAATAAAAATAATAAAATTGTCCCTACGTGCCCTTCCTTATAAGCAGAAAATTACATAAAAACAACTTATCAATATTATTACTACTATCACTACTATTAAATAAAAAAAAAACTAAAAATAACCGTCATTCATATCGCGTTATTAAAGCTAAAAATACAAAATAATTAAAATAATTTACAGATAACACACAAGTCAGCGCAGAACTATGTAAACAATGATAGTGTGCAAAAAAAAATTGAAAAAATAAAAACTATTTTCACTACACTCGTTTCCTGATAGCGCGCGAATTATTTTATTTTTCAATTAAATTCATTATCAGATAATAAATAGCCTCAAATCTCACGTACTACTTTTTGCATATACACATAGTCAACTTGTAAAGTGGATTTAGAAATTTTTTGAATGGAAGTGCTTACACCTATCGACTTGAATTGATAAATCTTTCCGTGTGGATGTATCCATGCCCATTCAACAACATAATCGTGTTCATTAAAATTCAATTAATTTTATTGACATTACTGTTTCCGTTTTTGCGACACCTGAGAAAAATAAGTTTTACTTATCTTCAATTTATTTTAAATTCTTTGCGTTGTACATTTTTATATATAGTGTTATATGTTGCTGCTTATAATATGTAAAGGTATACAAATAATATGCGAACAAAAGAATAAGAAATTGACCAATCCTTTTATATTCGATTTTGTATTTAAAATTTTGTGTCTTCTTTTCGTGGCATACTAAAGAAGAAGAAATAATTAATTTGCTTGCAAAGACGTGTTATGCGGATACAGTATAGCATTGGTAACTATGTTTATGATGCAGCCTCCCATTTTATAATGGTTATTGAGAATAATCTCTTTATGGTCCAATTTCGAATTTTAATGAATTCGCCAAAGAAAAGCTGTTGCAAACTAATTATTGGGTTGTCTGCATTTTTCGAACGAAAAACTGAACGGACCGAACTGAACGAAAATAATTCCATTAATATGTTAAGTTATGAAATCAAAATTACTCGTAACAAAACTCGTAACAAAAACAAAAGCGGTTTGGCGATTTTGAGTGCAATATTGCGAATATGGTGAAATTCCCTACTGATATTGCGATCTAGCATCTTCCAACTTCATTTTAATTTACTTTACTGCTTTATTTTCGTTATTCATTACTAACTATTTTGCATTTTAAAATGTATCCTGTCTATTACCATGTTTCCATGTACCGAGTTAAAACGGGTTTAGGTTTCGTTGTGTTAAAAATTTGTTGGAGTTAACTCGTGCCGTTTCCATGAAACCGAGTTAAGTTGACAGCTATGTTAATATTTGTTTCGTAATTTAACTCATTTTCAAGTTTTATTTTAAAATATTTTTATTCAAAATCTGTATTTTAATAGTTTACAATGAGCGTCATTTTAAAATGCACGTAAAAAACATTGACAGATAGAACCTAACCCAACCACAGTGGTTTCGTTGAGTTTATTTGGGTTTAACGAAACTCAACCCAAATCTGCGTTTCCATGCACGTAAACCCGAGTTAACCTAGGTTAACTCTGTCATGGAAACATGGTATATAATAAAATAAAGTTGAAAAAGTAGTTCCATAACCGGAACATGCTTCAACATTGTGGCCTCAATAGGGAATCCAATTGTTGTTTTATAGCACTCGAAAAATAATATCTATTGAAATCTCGTTCAATCCGAAAAACGTTTAAAAATGGTATCCAATGTTGTAGTTTAGTTCCCTAACCAAATAGTTGAAACTTCCATACTTGTAAAATAAGAAAACTGACGCGTTCCAACAACACACAATTGAAATGTTGATGTGTATGTTGTATGAGCCAGCTCTGCTATGCTGGTGATAGGCAGCACATACTTCACACATAAGCGAATCCATAAATGAACGTGGAAATCAAACAATGGAATTACAGTCCAAGTAAATCAAATCGACCACATTCTTGCAACCAAAAGGCTTTTCTAGCATCAAATATATTAATACCAAGGGCGGTGTCAACTTCGATTCTCACCAATTTCTGTATAATCTCATATTGGAATACTAAAGCATTCAACAATCATGTTACTTAGGCCAAATAAGAAGCAAGAATATTGGAAACCCTAAACATTCAATTACCAGATTATGTTGAAGAACAATGAAACACATGGCTGGAATTGTCTACCTTCTTCAAGCTTAAATACTTGAGATCGATGGCGAATGAAGAAAATTCATTTTCTGTGGACATAGAATCGCGGCTCGCTTCAGATTACCGACCATTCTGCGCTAACATTAAAATATTTAAGCGCAAAAGGTTTTGATAGCAAATTAGTCCTGTTAAAAAAGGAAAAAATATACCAGATGTTGGTATCTGATCTGAATAACATCAGTATAATTGGAACAATTAAATTATCAAGGCTTAGGAGGCTCGGACATGTTTTACGTTCACAAAATCATATCCATAAAAATAGGCCTTGCAGTCGGTACTAATAATGAAGAGTTGGTGTTCTCTTGTTACGGAGCGAGCTTGAAGACCATTGTTGAGGCGTTTCTTTGCGTTAAGAAACCCGCGCAAATGAATTCGAAAATCGTCCGATGGAGCCTGGGTTTCTCTTCTATATTTTGTTTTCTCGACTGAAACTAATTTAATGAAAATTATTGAAAAACAGTTTTCAAGTACCAGAAATTCATTGCGATAGGATCTAATTTAGAATACAATTCGTTTTAGGTGGGTGGCCAGTTCCTTATTTTAATTTTTTTCAGTTTTTCAGCTCAAACATCTTTAGAATGAATTGCGATGGACTCTGATTTCGCTAAAATTTGTTGACAGGCCCCTCCGGTGGGCCCTGTATTCCGATTTTTTAATTCGACCCACACGATTTTGATAAAAATTGGAGAAAGCACATTTTCTACTGCCAGGTATCGATTGCGATGCGTTCCAAATTCAACAAAATTCGTTTAGATTATCGTCCGAAAAATTAGTGAGGCGGGGTTCTCTAATATCACCCAGTAGTACAAAGCAGTGCTCAATGAGCGCATAAACTGCATATAATTAGAGCGCTCAATTTTGGCTTCAAATTGATGCACCTAATTCCATGCTATTCGTATTCGTCGACCGAAAACTCAGTTTTGTTTCCCCTACAAAAAAATTTAGCTCTCTCTCTCTCTCAATACGAGTTGAGTATAATATGTAGCATGTTAATTTAACTGTTTAACCAGAAAATAATACTTTTTTATTATATTTTGTTATGTACCAAATGTGTATTGTCATTCAGATATATTTACACAATTTTTAATTTTGTATGCTTACTTTATAGGTTCTCCATGTATTTCCATTTCCATCTGAAAAACATTTATTAAAAAAACATTATAATACGTATGCATTGAATACTTTTCACATCAACGCACACCTATTATCTTCAGCTGAAATTTGGAGACTGATGGAAATGAAATAACAATTTTCGAAATGAAACTGATAATCAAGAGATTAGGTGGGGGTAAAAATGCAGTGCATTGAAGAAACCGAAGTAAATATGTTTGTTTTCTCGCTTGGACGTGTGCAAATGTTGCAATCTATTTCATTCTGCAATCAGCGTTTGTCATGCTGGGCAGGGGAAGTTATCGTAATGAGTCCCCATTTGCCGAAAAATTGGCTAGGTGTACTTGGGGAGCTTGGATCCCATTTGACAATTTTTTCGGATTGAAATATTTTTGAATAATTGGTGAAAAATAAGTTTCGGGTGCTAGGAAGCGATTAGAATATTTCCTTATTTCTGCACCATGTTACGTGACGTTGTGTATAATGTTGCAATATATTTCATCTAGATTGACACGATTGTGTCAATCGCATCTTTTCGAAAATGTTGTTTGTTATAATTAACAATATTGATTTGTATCATTCATTACCTAATTATTGTTTCCTTCAGTGATTTGTCGATCTACTACATTTTACCCGCTATACAATTATATGTTTGTGTCACAGCGAGAAATTGGTTTTCGAGTGCCAGGAATCGGTTACGATGGGTCTTAATTTCGGGAAAAATTTTGCGGTTTAAAAGATTTAAATAAAAATTGATAAGAAGTGGTTTCGAGGTCACAAATGGTGTGCGATTAGTCTTACTTAAAAAAAAAATGTTTAGGGTTCTGTCCCTTGAGAAGGGGTTTTGATTGTCAGGAAGTGATTGCAATGCATCAAGATTTCGTGAACTTGTTTATGGGACTTAGCTTATATGTTGAAAATGAAAGATCTAATATTAATTCTGTGCGTTACTCTGGATACTGAAATACGATGGCACTAGGGAGGTACTAAAAAAAATATCCAATTTTAACCAAGAATTAATTAAGCAGAAATAGACGTCGTATTTAAGGATGAAGTACCGAGATTCTAAAAATCATATCTTCTTGTTCAAACAAAATGTGAACGGTCAAGAAAGTGAAGAAGGATGCAGTTACTACTTTTTTGCAGTATTTGTAACAAATGTAACATTTTTGCGAATTTTGCAGAATCAACAAATTCAAAGACTGTTGAAAGTTCTATTGGACATTGTACTTATTGTAGATTAATTACAAATTTAGCAATATTTTTTGAAAGTAGATTTCAATTTTGATAAGGGGTGATTGATCAAAAATCAACATTTCTAGATTCAAATGAAAAATTGATAAATAAACCTACTAACTATACATAATACGCTTTGGAATTGTAAAGTGTGAACATCTAAAAGCCAATATAGTAGATTTTGTTGATTTATTATATCGAATCCAACCAACAACACTTGAACGATATAAAGGTTGCAAGTTCACAGGGCTCTTTTCTAAGTTTACGATAATAGTACTATGTGCAATATTAATAATACAGAGCCAAACGATCAACATAAAATCAACAGCCAAAAAATTTCGCCAGATGGAAAATGTCCGAAAAAATCCAATAAAACAGACTAAAATATAAGGCCCGCCCCCATCCTTTTGAGATTTTATTAGCTTAGTATTCGATCTTAAAATCGGAAGTGTTTTATTCGCATCTGAGTATACCTTAGGAAGCAGATAGAATTCATGATTTCGATGGCATTGGTCGTAGAAAATTACTTTATTTTACGTTGTAATGAAAGATCATGAAAATTTTCGACCGGAGATTTACTATGGCCCAGACTGATTGACTATTTGGGATTAAGTTTCATATAAGCTTTTCTCATTAATTACTAGGTCCCAGCGAAATTTAACGGTAATCGGATCTCCGGATGTGGCAGCCTCGGCAGCTGGAAGCTTTTAGTATTTTGCATTTACGATAAAATCGATTACTTAAGGACAAAATGATTCAAAATTGGCCTAAATGATTTTTTCTTTCAAAATTTAAGTGAAAATAGCGACAGTTTTTTCACAAAAATTTGACCGCTCTACAGAATTAAATTTCATAATGAGGAATGGTACATAGAAGAAAATTGAAGAGGTTTGGTAGAAGCCGCGGCACACCGGAAGTTTCGGTTTTAATGGCACAATCATTTTGACAGATATCGACTAAACGGAAGATGTTATTGGTTCCTTATCACCAGAACAAAAAAACAACGTAATCTGAGAGACAGGTAGATAATTTTTGACTTCGGTGATCGAACGAGCGTTTTTCCTTGTGAATTATATATTTCGGCGGTTTGTTTTACTCATCAATCAGCGTGGTGTATATGCGATTTACGTGTAGGACATAACTATGTATTGTATGTTGAGGGGTTCAATGTTTTGAAGAGATTTTACTAAGCGGAATTAAAAGTTATTTGGTTTAATATCTTAAGAAACAACGATTAGCAGTGAGAATTTTTAATAATTCTAAAACTAAACATTTTTCTAACTAAATATTTTTAACGGTTTACATTTAAGGTTCGTGAATATTCATAACATTCATGCTAAACCTACGTAAAATTGAAATTAACTTAATTGAGTTGGTATTAGTTTGATTGGTTTTCAGTAGGAAATTTGAATTGTCAAGCATTTGGATCAAGCGTTTAGCAGATGAACATCTGTTAAAACAATTCACCTCCTTAACCTCAACAAACCTAATCTAAACCTATACAATCAAATTCCACCTATGGCGCTGATTCATCGAAATGAGGTAATCAGTACAATTTACCTGTAAAATACCTCCAAAAATCAAAAGTTAACCCTCATAAACCAATTTTACTGATCCAAATGTAAAATTTTTTTGGATGATAAAAATCCCAAATTACACAAAACATTTTGTTAATTAAACACCTAAAACATCGAAAAATTTACCACAATAACCTCGTCAAACTCACCTTCTAATCTAAAATCAAATCCAACAAAGGGGAATATTAATGAAACACTATTGAGTTGCCACAGGGAGATTAATGTCCATCCGGATAAACTTAGAAACGATTTTATCTAGAAAATCTAGGATACAACCAAAATTTCACCTCCAATCTGAACCAACTCCAAAAATAAAATTTTTACTAGTTTAATCGATTATCGCATTTGTCTATCTGGTAAAATGCCTAATTGCAAACCATTTCTCTCGATTGTTAACCTACGCCATTTTAAAAATAAAATGACAGGATAAGAAACATCGAAGATTTGCCATACATGTTTCACTTTAACACATTGTCATGAAAGAAAATATTTCACACTTGCCGTCGGACATGGACATTTATTTGACGAGTCATTTGAGAGACTAATTCAATTTGTCATAAATTAGTCAGTTAGTAAAAGAGTAAAAAATTTATTTAATAAAAGAGTAAAAAATTGCAGGCGTGTTTTCGAAAAAATTACATGCATGTTGACAAATTTCCATTTGTTTCCATCCACTGAATTTCTGGCCAAAAACTCAACAAATATCATCGAACAACCATCGTATTCACCTAATATGGCGCCGGCTGACTTTTTCTATTTCTCTTTTGTTCGTTCGATATTTTTATTCATTATAAAAATCGTAAAATACACTTGAGATGAACTAACAAAATGCACCACTGTAAACAAACTAAATGACACTCAAACTTCGCGTCTAGAGGACAGTTCTACAAGCTAACCGACAGAAAATTTTTACAATTCATTTAAGCGGGCTTTTTAAATCGCCAATTTCCGTTACTTTTTTGACAGAATGTAAAACTATAGTATTTGTTCTTTTATTTCAATATTAGTTTTGTTTGACAAGGTGCGAGATCATAAACCCGTAATATGGTCTACTTCTTTAGTCCTTAAGGAGTACTACTACTAAGCTTAAGTGATGCATATCACTTTCGATTTTGGAATAAAATGCACCTTGTTAAAGATAGCCGAAAGTTCCCAACCGAAAGTGAAAAGTCTTGGCTACTTCAGCCGAAAGTTAAACAAATTAAATATTAAATTGAAATATCCTAGCCGACAGAGACTAACCTACAAAATCAACTGAAAACATATATGTATTATAACAAACAACGAATAAAATTTTATTTAGGGGTGAGTCTGATGGGGTTAAAAGGGTGAAATTTTGAGTTCCCCCATTTTTCATCGATAAAACCGTTCGTCATTCGAGATTTTGGCATAAAGACACCAACCTGACTATACCGATTCGATAGCCTATGACCATAGGTAGATTCTGAGTATAGGTTAGGGGTGCGGGTCTGATGATCCTATTAAAGTTAGCCGAAAGTTTCCAGCCGAAAGAAGGTAATGCAGATAGTGTCTTTGCTATTCCAGCCGAAAAACAAATTAATAGCCGAAAGATACATTAATTGATATACCTAGTTATATATTATTTAGGCTACGTTTATTGGATAGGTCAAAATGCTAATCCTTGAAATTCGGGGCAACTCTGAAGCGGATATGGGGTGTCATTTGGTATAATGTACCAGAAAATCCGAAATTTTCGAAACAAATTTAATAAAATGTTCTGTAACGTTTGAGTAACCCACTTTCCCATTTAAACCTGCTCCAAATTTCGCGTGGGCTTACCTAGGCGTATAACCTTTCTAATAAACATAGTGGGATCGATGGGAAGTGGATTACTCAAAAGTTACAGAACATTTTATTAATTTTGTTTCGAAAATTTAGGATTTTCTGCCCCTATCCCCTTTAGACTTCATGCAAATTCCGTGTGGGCCTACGTAGGCCTATGACCTTTTAGACCTAATAAACATAGTGGGATTGATGAGAATGTGGGTAACTCAAAAGTTACAGGACTTTTTATTAATTTAGTTTCGAAATTTTCTAAATTTTTACCCTTATAGCCTCAATCCTAACCTATAAGTCAAACCCACCTATGGTCATCGGCTAACCTTGTTAAAGTTAGCCGAAATTTGCCAGCCGAAAGATAATGCAGATAGTGTCTTGACTATTTCAGCCGAAAGTTAAACTCTCTTTATACTCTTATTCCTATCGATTTTTAAATTCCTATAAACTGAAATAATTTCCCCTTCACCCGAATGATATAACCCAATCCTAAATTCTTTTAAATTCGAGTTCATGAATGATTTTTGCTGTATTCAAGACACAATCTGCATTATCTTTCGGCTGGAAACTTTCGGCTAACTTTAACAGTATCATCGGCTATCGAATCGGCATAGTCAAATTGGTGTCTATATGTCAAAATCACGAATGACGAACGATTTCGCCCATATAACCCCATCAGATCCACCTCTAACCTATACTCAGAATCTACCTATGTACATGGGTTATTGAATCTGCATAGTCAGATTGGTGTATATATGCCAAAATCACAAATGACGTACAATTTTATCGATGAAAAATGGGGAAAATAAAAATTTCACCCCTATAACCCCATCAGACTCACCCCTAATCTGTACTCAGAATCTACCTATGGTCATGGGCTAACAAACTGGCATAGTCAGATTGGTGTCTATATGCCAAAATCACGAATAACGAACGATTTTATCGATGAAAAATGGGGAAAATCAAAATTTCACCCCTATAACCCCACTCCTAACCTGTAATCGAAATCTACCTATGGCCGCCGTATTATAAAAATCAACCTATGCTCATAGAATGACGTTGGCTATAGAATGAGCCTAGTCAGATTGGTCTCGAATGACGAACGATTTTATCAATGAAAAATAAGGAAAATCAAAATATCACCCATTTAACCCCATCAGACCCACCCCTAACCTATAATGAAAATGGTCATGGGCTATTGAATTAGCATATTTAGATTGATGTCCATATGGCAAAATCTCGATTGACGAACGGTTTTATCGATGAAAAATGAGGAAAATTAAAATTTCACCCCTATAACCCCATCAGACTAATCAAAATATACCTATGGTCATCGGCAAATGAATCAGCCTAGTCAGATTGGTGTCTATATTGCAAAATCTCGAATAACGAACGGTTTTATCGATGAAAAATGGAGAAAATCAAAATGTCACCCCTATAACCTCATCAGACCCATCTCTAACCTATAATCCGAATCTACCAATGGTCATGGGCTATTGATTAGGCATAGTTAAATTGGTGTCTGACCGGCATAGTTTTGAGTTGTAAACACTTTTAACGACAATTACAAACCCACTCCTAACCTATTATCAAAATCTAACTTTGATTATGGGCTATCGAATTGGCAGTCAGATTGGTGTCAATCTGGCAAAATCTTGAATGATGGACAATTTTACCGTCGGAATAACGGAAAATGGAACATTTTATCAATATAACCTAATAAAACTCACTCCAAATAAATAACCAAATTCTACTTAGGGCCATGGTTTATCAAATCGGTACAGTCAGTTCGTCATTCATCTGTCAAAATCTTGAAATCTTGATATACCAACGTGACTGCGTTGTATGGCTATTGTATAGATGTCTGTTATTGATATTTTCGTTTAGAAAATTGATGATTCATTTGTAACTTTTAAATCTGTATTGCCGGCATTTTTCGGTTCAATGCTGAAGTTAATCTTCTTTATCGATGCGCATTACATTATCGACATTTTAAAATATTTTCGGCTGGAATAACAAAATTAATATCTGCATTTTGATCTTTCGAATGGGATAGCAAAGACACTATCTGCATTACCATCTTATGGTCGGAACTTTCGTCTAACTTTAACTGTATTAAAAAGTATTGCTGTATTAAAAAAGTATAATCCGTGTTTTTTTATTCATTCTGCAGAAAGAATAGAAGGAATAGAATAGCGGTCACGTGACTTTAGAATATTTTGCGGAAGATGTAATGAAAGAACACAAAAGAATATATGGAGTACATTTTTGACAGTACCTTAGGGGTTTTGAGTTTTGACAGATACTCGTAGGTTAAACAATAAACGTGTCGTTGCGCTTTCTATGAAAAGATAGCCATCAAAACAGGAAAATGAGTTTGATATTTGAAACAATGAAGAATGATGATGTTTCAATATTCTATTTATTCTACCTTTTGGTATAGTACCTGCACAAGCGGAATGCGTTCGGAATGTTCTGTAAAAATAAAAGAAAAGAGAACAGAAGGAATAGAATATAAAGAATGAAGAAAAGAACAATTAATGTCAGTTTCGAAATCTTCGGAAAGAATAAAAGAAAACACGGAATGTACCTTAAAAATGCTATACTAAATCGATTCTAGCTTAAGTATGAATAAATGAAAATTTTCCACGCGATATAGATACCACAGACTGTCGTCTCATAGGGATTAAGTTTAAAAAAATAATGTAGGCTTAGAGCATCCTGTTACAGGAAATTGTCGATACTGATAAATAATTTGTTGGTATTCATTGTAGTGATCCTGGCTTAATGCACGGTGCTCGCACGGTGATCTTTACGGACTAGCAAAATTGCTTTAATTTTGGACTGCTTTCGAATATTTATGGACATTTATTTGTTTTGGTTTTTCGATTCGTTCCATTTTTATAAGTACTTCAGAGATTGCTCTATGCCACAAAGCAAATAGTTTTACTACTAAATCCGACACATTATCTTATCTACAAATTTAAATTCGTTAGAATGGGTTTTTAAACCAATTTGCGTTCCTTCGCTTAAAATGCTCATCTTTACGATTTTCGTAGGTACTTGTTAAAGATTTTTTATCCTGATATGATCAGTTCCTAACTGATTTTAAGGTTGGGGCATTAAAATCAATAACGTAGTTAACACTAAACCTAACAATATTGACCAAATTGAAAGTTTTCAAACTTTTGTAAAATTTACCCATATTTAAACGGTATAATACCGCCAATTAAGTTTGGTTTCTTATGTGCGAAAGTTTCTTATGTACGTTCAACAATAAATCAACACAATATCATCATAACCTGTATCCCTGATCGGTAAATAAAAATTCTATAATCAATAGCATTTTTATTTACCGGTCAATTTGACCCAGTGTGGTAGGAATCGGTATACAAGAACTGCCGGTAGGTGTAGTGTTAATTAAATTTATTTTACCCGCGTTAGTCCTAAATTGCAAATATTTTGTGGTTATGTTTTACTTTTAAATACATAGTTATTTTTGCATTTTATGTACGGTCTACTTACAAGTATTTCAACATAATGACACATAACATCACTTGCCATCTTTTCATTTGTCGCTTTTAATTGTCTACATAAAGGGCTTTCCAATAAGAAGTTTCATTTTGATACTAAAAAAAAACGAGAATTTTTTAAGAGAAATCAATGAATGTTTATTTGAGAGGAATTTCATTGTAAAGAGGAAGGTATGCCATTTGAAAACGATATCAGCCAAATGGTCGCCACTGCTACGCTTGCAGTACCATATCCTTTTCATGAAATTTCCCATGACCAATTCGCACATTTGCGGTTGTATGTCCTCGATAAGTTCAAGAATTCTATCTTTAAGGTCTTAGAGTGGCTCCAAAGAAAAAAAAAATCTAAAGGTATTAAATCACAAGATCTCGGTGGCCAATTGTGATAACTTCTTCGAGAAATAACACGGTCACGGTTTCGTTGCTTGTGCGGCACGTAGCGCCGTCTTACTGAAAATAACCATCGTCCACATCAATATCTTCCGACTCCGGCCATAAAAAATCATTAATCATAGCTCGGTAGCGCAATCCATTCACCGTAACAGTTGCACCAGCTTCATTTTCAAATAAGTACGGTCCAATCACACCGCCAGCCTAAAAACCGCACCAAACAGTGATACATTGACGATGGAGAGGCTTTTCAACAATTATTCTTGGATTTTCTGAGCCACAAATGCGACAATTCTGCTTATTAACGAGGTCTCCGAGGTGAAAATGGGCCTCATCACTGAAGATTATTTATCGGTGAAAATCCGGATTATTTTAATGCATTTGAAGAACCCAATCAGCGAAGACACAACGTTCATGGTTATCGACCGGCTTGAGTTCTTCTATTAACTGAACTTTAAAAGCCTTAAGACCTAAGTCTTTGTGCAAAATACGGTGTAATGTCGTTTGTCGAATGTCTAATTTCAGCGATCGACGAGGAATCGACAAACCTGGCTTTTCTTCAAAAGGTGACAGCTTCAAAATTGACAGTTGCCCAAATACCAGGCTATTCAAAATGAAACCTCTTATTGGAAAACCCTTTACTTAATCTACACGCCTACAAAATATTTTAAGCACTGCAACCGCTTTTATTCTTGGTGCTTTAATAATGGACATATTACTGATAACTATAGGACGGATACTATACTTTCCTCTATATACAATGTTGACACGGTATTTAACGTTCAACAGACCATTATTTATTAAACTGTTTTATAGCTCGCCCATGTACGATACAACGGGAAATTTTAATTATCCAATCATCTATTAATAAAACCACAGACGCAACACAAGCAAATTTATGTTTTAAATAATATATTATTATAAAGTTGTGTAATGCACCAAGCATTTAAATCATTTCCTTAATTGCAAAACAAATAAAAATTATAATTTCGCCATCGTCCTCCGCGCATTTCACCGATACAAAAAATTTTATGAATCAACTGTACATAATAAAATGATATTGTTTGTTGTTTTTATTTTGCTTAGTGGTCTCGAATTGTTTAAGAAATATTGAAAGAATGCAAGGAGAAATTACACAGAGAACGTAAATGTGTATCGCTATACAACGAAACAATTTTATGTATTTTAGTGCGATTCAAGTACTTTGGCGCATTTGTATTAGAGTAAGTTACCGAATAAACAAACGACTACATAAAACGTCAACGGCTGGAAGTCAACTGGAAGCACAATATTAAAAAGTAGGTAAGATTAAGATAATAATAGGAACCGAAGAAAACCGAATTTCGTATACATATTGGAATACCCGAACGAATGGAATTCTCTTTGCAACGAAACACGTGATTTTATTTTGTTTTTATCTGCTGGGAAAAGAAATTTTTTATTTAATTCGCGATGTTTTCTTCTTTACATTTTATTTTTCTTGCGATTTTATTGTTGCTGGGAAATCTTAAAATAATTACAGAGGAGATTATTGGGTTTGAGGTTTGACTGTGTTTTCGTTAAAAAAAAATTAATCGGTTGAATATTAAGAGTTGTAACGTATATGTATGTGTGTAGGTGGGATTGAAAAATTATTTTATCGTGATATTGTTGTGACGGTTGGGATGGAAACGTTTCATTATTTAATATTCTTGGATTAAGACAACATGAAATATTGACAGCGGGAAAATTACATTTTTGAAATTCTTTTGCGGCTAGCTTGTTTTATATAGGTTGGTGATGGTCATGATTTGTTTATATCAGATGTTATTTTTGATGAAATTTTGTAGATATAATGTGGTAGTTTATATAACAATAGGTTCCTCAATCCAGTTGTGGTCGTTTTATACTCTGGGATTAGATTTTCAACGGTGATAATTGCAAATATTGGGTGAGATTTATTTTGTTAGTATTTCTTCATCTCATCAACAGTTAATGGCGATACGCGAAATTGCAACATATATTTTAATTTTATAATTATTACTTTCTTTTATGGCGATCGGGCTAGATATGTGGCGCGAATCGCTCGCCTGTCGTGTCTGTCCCTCCAGAAAACAGCATAAGATTATGAATCCTCCGCAAGCATTGGAATTATTGAGCAGGTCGAAATGGGTCTCCTTCAATCCAACTTTAAAGGAAATAAACGTGAGTGAACGGTCTTTGGAGAGTAACAGTTTACAATTCACTTCCTTCGGTTGATCAATTTTGCAGTTTTTCATAGATGTAGTTAACATTCTGATTAGATGATACGGATGGATCAATACGACTGATATATAAATACTTATTATCTAGTATAAAAAGTTTTCCAAAGGAGTGGGAATTAGACTACAACTTTTGCGAAAAGTGGTTTAGTGGCGTTATCGCCACCCAATTTATTTATCAAGGCATTGATAAATTTGCGATTTTTAGCAACCTCTGTTTCAATCTTCTTTAAAAAAAAAAAATTTCGGTAGCATTGTCTACAATCTCGTCAATTTTCTTCAAAAGCCTGGACATGTTGTCGTTCTCTAGTGGTTTGCAGCAATTGCCAAAATAGCATATATTTCCATATTTTTTAATTGAATTGATCTTAGCACGGTCAATACCCATTGCAATCATAGCAAAATTGATTCTCGCATAGACTACATTTAACAATGTCCATAAACGTAGCAACAAACCTTTTTTTGCAAGTGTTACAAGACATTATCTGTATTATTTATGTATATTAATGACAAATAAATATTAAAATTTTTAACTATAATTTACAGGGCTGTAAACTATAGTTTATTTATAACTGCATTTGTATAGTACTATCTCACCTTATGTGATACTCTAGGTTGGCGTATTCTGATCCCCATACATCTTAATAAAGTTTTTTTATAATTTAGTTTCTCGTATATTTTTTACTTGTCGTGCCGTTAAGTCAATGAAATGTGGTGGTTTTCTTCTAGATTCATAAGTAAAGCGAAAAATTAAAAAAGAATTTTTTAAATATTTATTTAACTTCCTTATAGAATTTTGAAAATTTAAATTTTAAAGAACAATTTCGGATTGCTCCTTCTCAGTTTAACAATAGCTATATAGAATAGTCATTGTTAAACAGAAGGAGCAATCCGAAATCGATCTTTAAAAATTAAATTTACAAAGCTATCCCGATAAGGATGTTAAATAAATATTTAAAAACCAAAAAAATAAAACTGGTTTTTATTAATAATTAAATCATATCAAGTGATAAAGGAACATAAAATGCATTCAACATTTCGTTCGAACGTTCTTGCCATCTACAGTTCAGAAAAGGAGCTGTCGACATAAATTAGATGACGTATGCAGTACAGTAGTGGTTGTGAATCTTATTATTATTTTTTTATCACTTTTAAAAACTTTGAAACTTGCAACCAACGAATCCCATGCATGCCAAATGACCCACACAGTTATTTATGAACTAAAGTATAGAATAATAAGCTATACCAATTGCTCTGATGACGTCATTTCTCCTTACACATTTCCGATCTATAAATGTACCCTCATAATTTATTTAGAGCACACGATAAGATCGACATCTAAAACCGATCACGATTTGTATTCCTTAGATTTTTAATATTAATACGAAAAGTTCTTGTAAATGATTCTTACCTAAACTGAGGGGCCCTGAGTAATCTGTAATTAAAATATAAAATAAATATTGTTAATAACATAATTAAACACTAGAACTAATGAATTTTTACAAAAATGTTTCCGCAGTTGGAATTTCATTCAGAATTTTAGAATATTGCCGATTAGTTGCAAAACAGAACATTTTTTTACAACATTGTACCGATAATATTTTAAAAAATGTTAAAGCAGGAAAATTCCCAGACTTTAAGATAATAAATAATCCAGATTTTCGCAGATTTAGTTGTGTAAACAAAAAATGATAAAACAGTGGAAATTGTATTATATTTCTTCTCAGCCTAAATAGAAAATAGAATTGTTTGGCGTAATTTTCATTGTATGTGTATGGTACACTGGATGGAAATCATTAAATTCATGAAATGTTGTTGTTTGTTGCTAGTCAGTTTACCAAATCTTATTTTATCAAACTTCTTTACACGTATTAAGGCATTTAGTAAGGTGATAGATTGATGTGTAAATAAGGGGGATAGCAACCATAGGATATCAGTTTAACCACGGTACCGTATCTGTATAAAATTATAGTTAATACTCACAATGTCCAAGATAAGTGTTACTTTTAATGGCTGTCGTCCATCTACGGCAGTTTTACGTAACAACCCAACCAAGAATAAACAATTTATATGAAACCTTATTATTAAAAACATACCGCGAGATCACAAAAATGGAAAACGTTTTTTCTCATTAGTAAGTAATTTGGCAAAGATTCTTCAATCTGGCGGTACATTTTATGAGACCTAGAGAAGAAACTGTAATCAGAAAGACAACGCAAGAACAGACCGGAAAATTATTTAATTGGTCTTAGAAAAGCGCAGAGCAACGACGAGCGAGCTTCAAAAGCACCTTAGTGAAGAAGGGATGAAGATATCAGCGATGACATTGCGACGAAGGCTATATGAAAATAATTTAAAATGTAGGCGTCCAGCAAAGAAACCCAGACTCACTGAAAAAATGCAAAAAAAAACGTTTTTTTTGGGCTAAACTTCATAAGCACTGGACAATAGACGACTGGATGAAGGTAAATCGAATTTTTAAGCACTCATTATATATTTTCAAAAATTAAATAAAAAACGAACGGGGTTCAACCTTCACCTGAACCACAAATGTTTGGTAAAACATAATGTCAAAAATTAAAAATCAAGTATGTCATCGCTAATTGCAAGAGGTCGATGGTTATCGAAACACTCCAGTTCCTTGCGGATTTCGTCTATTTTGGGATTATGATCGGTTAAGAATTGATCGAATTCCGTTTTAGGTGACAGTATTCTAGAAATTCTTCCTAATATCGTTTATGAATCCCATTTTCATTCAGCATACCCAACCCCATCATAATTGGTTAAGAATTGATTGAGTTCCATCCCACGTGACCATATTCCAGAACTTCTTCCGAAAATCATTTAAGAATCCCACTTCCAGCCAACATACCTAATCCCATCATAATCGATTAAGAATTGATCAAGTTGCGTCCCAGGTGGCCATATTCCAGAAATTCTTCCCAAAATTATATAAGGATCCCATTTAAATCCAACATACCCAATCCCAACATAATCGTTTAAGAATTGATCGAGTTCCATCCCTAGTGGCCATATTCCAAAATTTCTTCCCAAATTCATTTAAGAATCCCATTTCCATAGAACATACTCAACCCAACATAATCGGCTAGGAAATGCCTGACTTCCGCCCCAGATTAAATTCGATCGAATAGATTAAATTTAAAAACATTCGGAATTAATGGACTATCGGACTTAACGTAACGGACTCCCCAATTAGTCCGTTAAATCGAGGTTTTTCTGTATAACATTTTACATTAAAATGTCACGTAATCAACGCAACAATATTTAACGCTACATTTAACATAACAATATTTAACGCAACGTGTAACATGAACCCAAAACTAGTACCCTAAATGTTTAACCAAACATAAAAAATCTGAAGTTAAAAAGTTTTTTTTTTAATTTATAGGTTATATTTAGTGATGAATGCAGGCTAGAGAAAGTCGCAGAATCGGCCCAGTTTGTCAGAAGGAGATCAGGAGAGAGGTTTAGGGAGAACTGTGTAGTCAGGAGCATAAAACACTCACCATCAGTAAAGATATGGAGCTGCATTAGTGGAGATGGATCTGGTCCAATATACTTGGTAGAGGAAATCATGAGACAAGAACAATATAAGAAGGTGTTAACAGACGTCTTATTTCCTTACATGAGGTCACTACCTCAATCAAGGACAATACTTTTACACTTTTATGCAAAATGGAGCTCCTTGCCATATCACAAAATTAATACAGAATGTCCTCCTTAACCAAATTATAGACACCCTCTCTTGCCCTGGCAATTCTCCGGATTTAAACCCTATCGAGAATTGTTGGACCTTACTTAAGTCCACCACATATAAAACCCCAAGCCTACAGTGGCCACTCTAAAAAAAAATATTGAAAAAATATGGAGAAATAGTGATCATATTCGCAATATGGTCAATACTTGTATATGTGGCATGCTTGAAAGAATAAAAGCTATGATTAAAAATAAAGGAAGTTTAACTAAATTTTAATTGTTTTCCAATTTATGTATACTCAAAATTATTAAATTTTGAAGAATTAAAAAATTTAGAAAAAAAAATCTTGTTTTTAGTTATATTTTGATAAAATACTGGAGTTTTTCACTCATTACTAGTGTTCATTTCAATGAACAGGGACCGTATTTCTCTATCTTACATAAATTTAAATAAAGTATTTACATAAATCAGTGCGTATGAGTGTTATGAGCTAAGCTCCAATCAGTTTCACTTATTTCTGCAACGGGAAATATCTCAAAACATAGCAACGGGTCTAAGAAACGGATCGACTATTTATCTCGGATTTGCAACAACGAGCTAGAACACGAGACATAAATAATATTTTTTGCCGTAGGCACTTGGCGAAAGACACTGACATTTAATAAACACATTTCACTTAACATTTATTTTTTTATTTCGCAAAAAACTGAATTTTTGAATATTGAATTGTTAGGTCATCATCAGGATCTACTGATATTTAAAAGTTAAAATTTAGTTATATATAGTAGAAAAAGAGAAAAACGAAATAAAACTAGGAGACACAAAAACAGGTAATAAAAACTAATCTATTAATCGTCCCAACCATCTGTTGTTTATACGGAATAATTAATAATAAAAAGAGGAGGATAGCATTCTCAGCTGATGACTAATCGCTTAGCTGCTATCCTCCTCCTCCTCTTTTTAATTATTAAATATTCCGTATAAACGTTGTTTCGTTGTACGTTTTGCTTTGTGTCGCTTATTTTTGGTCTTGTCAACATATATAGGTGCAAACCGTGGTAAACATTTAATAAACAAGCACGAAGGCTGTCCCGTGTACAATAATAAAGAAGAACCTACTCTTAACATACAGGAGCGGAAGTTTAGTGTACAGTCAGGGTTAATAATTTTGTGCAATATACTATAAGAGGTAGACCAACGTAATGATTGGTTCGACGATCAGTGTTTTGTAACACTAGAAGCATTCTGGCAAAAGATGCACTTTCATGCTAGAAAAACTAATAACACAAGATATCCCTCAGCAGAATCCTCGCCGAACTAATTAAAAATTAAGGTACCACTGATTCATGAAACCACAAACACGGCGAACAATCTCATCGCCGTTGTCTTGGAACAAGAGAAGGTGCCAGAGTATAGAGAGACTTTACTCACATATCCGCTGCCCAAAAGGTGATGGTTTAAAATATAATTAATTATTGTGAAATTATTCTAATCAGCTTATAGCACAACACTGCTTACGAATTTGATTTACGAAATCTAACCAGTTATATGGTCCGGATACGTTGAAAGGTTTCACCACAAATTAACAATAAACTGTTTCAATAACAAGGAGCCGGTTACAACGGAAGGACACTTTATATGAGATTGGCCAGGTCCTCGTAATGCTTAGTGAAACCGATTTTTCAATAATTCAAATCTGATACAAAAAAAGAAAAGATGTAGGTAATTTTACCGGCCAATAACAAGAAATAGACTAGGGTGGACCTTATTTTCGAAAGTTCCAATATCTAACGGGACACCTCCTAGACATATGAGGTTATGCTAAAAACTTCAGAAAAAATATTGGGTCGATCGAAGGTGGTTTAGAGGCCGCAACTTGAGCTCTAAGTTAAAATAAAAACGGTATTTTTTCAATTTTTCACTTTCAAACGAACAGCAAAATTATTTAAAATTTTCTCATCCTAAATTGTGGTGAATAGAGGAGATAATTACGTTTCCAAAACATCAAAGATATCGGAAATCGGTGAACCTATTTCCAAATAGGCAAATAGCGAAACTATTTCCAAATTTCTAAAATGCAAAACAAGACAAATCATGCTTTTTACGCTATTTGCCGTAAGCACTTGGCGAAACACACTAATACTTAATAAACACATTTTATTAAACACATGTTTTTTATTTCGCAGAATTAGATTTTTGAATTCTGCGCTTAGCATGGACAAATCAATATTTTCAAGGCTCATGTCGTTATTAGATAACCTTTCGCTATCACTCTTCGATGGCGAAAATAATGCTTGTGAGTCTATTTTAATTGATTTAAGTTTTTCTTCAAGATATCAATATTTTTTTCTGCCTCCATACGATCCGATTTCCGCTTTTCTTTATACCAATTGATTTGGTGCATTGAGTAAGGACTTGTACTTCACGATAATTTAGTCAGATCTGCTTACCCATCTCTAGGATTACGTTTCAACTGACGTTAAAATCTCATAGACTATTTTGTGTATGGTAAATTTGATCATCGAAAAACCAGTTTGGTTCACACACGGGAGTCATATTTTAGGGACTCGATCGATGGAAGGCAAAGAGTATGGAGACCGCCAGGTGAGCGAGAGTATTCTCAATGTAACATTACGACAACCGGAGGAGGGTGAATAATGCTTTGGGCCGGTATTCGTTTAGATCCCCGTACAGAATTAGTGTTTATTGTCTCGGATGTCTTACAGCTGATCAACAAGTTAAGAGATATTCTACTAGAACATGTGCTACAATTTGTCCCATTTATCGGAGACAATTTTATTTTAATGCAGGATAACGCCTGGCCACACACCGCACGCTCTGGAACATCCTTTTTGTCTGATGTTGGAATAAACAAGCTGAACTAACCTGCAAGGTCTCCAGTGGCCCTATTCTTTCTTTCCCTGAGAGTAAGGATCTGGGAAAAATATTTTCATAGCATTTTGTCAAAATTATATTTTTCTGGCCTACTGAAGGAATAAGTTTAGTGCAAAAATTTTCAAAACAAAGTTAATTGGGAAACTTTTGTTCCACAAAATTTTATTGGGAAAAATATTTTTCCATTTAACTTTGTTTCGAAAATATTAGCACCAAACTTGTTCTCTCAATGGGCCAGAAAAATAAAATTTTGACAAAAATGCTATGAATTTTTTTCCCCAATTCCCTATTCCCAGGGAAAGCCAGAATAGTGTCACAAATGTGAATCCGATAGAGCATGTCTGGGACATGTTAAATGTATTCCTGGATGAATAGGAAAATTTATCAAAAGAAACGATCGAGTGTTATCGGAAGCATGACAAAATGAATGGAAGCAGCCGTGAAAACTCGTGGAGGTAACACTCGTTACTGAGGAAACCGGTTGGTTACAAAAATTGGTTGTTAATTTCATTTATTTGATAATCAAAGGTAATTCTTTAAAAAAAGTAGCATACTTCCATTATTACAGTTTTTCATAAATTTGCAATAAAATATTAGAATTTGTTAAGACTCGTATGGGTGGCAAACTGAGGCCAGTCGTTTTTATTATCCGTTTGATTTTTCTCTTTCGCTTCGAAATTTATTCACGTTCAGCAACTATTTTAGTTTGATTTGTTTTTTCTCTTTCCCTCCTTTCTCCTCTTATCTCTTGTGAATTATATTTTGGAGGGAGGAGGGGCCATATTTCGTGTCAGTTCTATAGTCACAGGCTGTGCTTGCCACTCCCCTTCATCCCCTTGAATTGTGGGAGATCCTCTAGAGGTGTCTACGGGTGAGGAGAGGCTTTGTCTGTTGGAGAGACGTCCCTACCTTCTTATGCTGCTTCGTTGTGGCTGGGCATCGGCTTTTCGAGGTGGATGGGTCATTCGGGGGGTTCCTTCAGCAGAGGTGAGCAAACCGGATTGTTCAAATATTTGAAAATGAAAAATCAAAACACTTAGCAAACAAACGGTTCCACTCCTCAAAAGCAAGCGAATAGAAGAGGTGAGGTATACGTCATCATCATAAATATTCAACCGGAACTATTTATTTTGCTATTTGCCTTTGCAAAATTGATGAACAAAATTCACAGACACATGAGAGAAAAAATACAATAGAAATACAAAATTGTATATTATACAGTGTAAATGTACACAAAATAATTGTTCACCTCGTCAGCTCGCGCTGTAATTTTTGGTACAAAATCGACACTCAGGTATAGTTTAAATTCAGTTTCAGTATTTACTTTTATTTTGTTCTGTTCCACAGTGTAGGCCGCCATTAATATGCAAGCCTCAACTTCCCCACGACTGAAAACCCTGACATCTAGTCAGCAAAATTACCGCGAGAGGCCTCTGCATATATAGTAGAAATTGCGGGTTGGCTTCGTGACAAGTAACAATTTTTGGATGTTTATTCTATCGCCTATTTTAGATATTCATAAATTAACATCTATTTGATTTTAAACACCCCTCTTTAACTTTTTTTGTTTCCCTAATTTTAGTCCGATTTCTCTGAAAAGTTGTCATGTCTGAAAAGTGTCTGAAAAGTTTCTGTACAGTGTTAGCCATATTTGATAATTAGTATGTTGTCAAGCTGTCAAAAAGGTTAGATGTGTTTTGGTAGGATTTATTTGAAACCAGCGGAATAAGGTACGGCAAAGTTATATAAACGTCAAATAATATCTCATGAAGACGTTGAAGATGACCAGCGTTGAAGATGACTGGGCGCACCAGCACATCGACAACCGAAGAAAATGTGGAAAAAGGGGAAAATGATTATAAATAAACGATTGCCGAATCACATTCCCAAAAGCAATATAAAAAAACACCCGGATTTGTGACGAAACAATTAATGGCTTTTGCACCACAGTAACCCACTATTGCTTGTTCGTAATTTTTTTGTAATGTCGCCCCAGCCTTCACATTCGTTTCCAAAAATAAAGAGAACCTTAAATGGCCGGTGATTGGAAAAACCGGTGGCATAAGTGTATAATAATGGGGACTAATTTGAATGGGATAGCATTGATGTATAGGAGAATGAATAAAATTCTTTCCAAAAATCGAAAACTCCTGTTACTGTTTGAGGCTCTATTTATCTTTTAAACAAACAATGTGTAGTGGTCTTTGGGCAGTCACAACATGGTGGTAAATTTTCTGCATCGCATAATTGCATTAATAATAATTTTGTACTTTTAAATTTACATATAATTAAAAATCATAAATCATTTTTGCTAAAATAAACGAATTTGGGACTTCGTCGTTTCATTTTGTCTTACGAGTATAAGACACCTAATATATTAGGAGTGCAAGTAGAAACTCGGCTTGAAGTTGGTTGCACTAAAATGTACTTGAACACATCAAAACCGCCAAGAGATGGATGTCAATAAGCAACATTTACGTCATTGCATTCTATTCTGTTTTCAAATGAAAAAAATGCTGCTCAAGCTATGGAATTGATTAATTCGACTTTGAGTGAACATTCTGTGACTCATTCAACAGTAAACAAGCGGTTGGCAAGATTTTGTTATGGCAATTTTAGTGACCAAGCAATATACATGAATTTGCTTTCTCGGTACAAAAGAAAGAATTTTTTGCACAAAATCATTACGGGTGATGAAAAGCAGATATTGCACGAAAATCCTAAGCGATGAAAACCAGGCCAGTTATCACAGTTACAGCTGAACGTTACGTACTCCAGTTGCTCAAACTAGGTGGTGCTCTGGAGGAAAAAATACAATTTACGCGCCAAGGAAGACGGAAGGTTATAATGCTACATGACAACGCTCGTCCACATACAGCAAAATCATCCCAGGAACTCATCTTCCCCTTAGGCTGGGAAGTTCTACAGCGTGCGGCGCATTCTCCAGACTTGGTTCTCTTTGATTACCACTTATTCAGATCGACGCAATCATATTTGAAATATCACATTTCATCATATTTCTTTTGTTTCGAAACCACCAAGTTTCTATCGCGAAGGCATTCATTCACTGGCAAAATACCATAGATAGTAGTGGCAATATACTCATATACATAAAACTCAAGTGATTCTAGGAAAATGCGAGTGCTTACATTTTGGCATTCATATTTATCATACATTTTTAGATATGATCACTTTACAAAATTTCTTACTGCTCCAAAATCATTCATTCCAGTAGACGATCTATGATTATTTATGACAAATAGAAAAATGCATTGAAAAGATTTTAATTACCATTTTTCACGCCTAAAATTATAGCCCATTAAAATACCGTGTTTTTTCAATTATTTCTAAATAAAATGCTCAAAGACCCTCTAGCATTAAAACGATTTTACTCTATCTGCAATTTGTGTACAGTCTATTTTTATGCAATTACATAACCCTTATGGAATTTCTTACAATTTTAGAAATTCTTCTATTCAACTTATATGATGTACATATGTGCAGCGTACATTTCACACCGCATCAACAGGTATCCGCGATGTATAAGTATAAAAATAGCGGAACATAAAAATTTTATGACTTTTTTTTAAATTAAATATGTAGTTGAATAATGAAGCGTGGTATTGTTTGCCATTGTAAGTACTTGCACGATAATCAAAAAAGACAAAAACTTGTGAACCGGATTATTCTAGTCTCGCCATGCATGCGGGCTATAAATATTATAATCAGTATAAAATTCCTCAAGTTGAAGATAGTACAGTTTGCATGTGTATGGCTGATAACAGATATTTGGCGTATTTATATGCAAAGTACTCAGTACAAAACCTACATCAACATTTTTTTTTAATTATTCGTGAAACTATATATCTCTATGTCTATTACTATATAGTAGCTCCATCAATCAGAAAAAGCGCATACATTTTTAAAAATTCCTTGGCACAAATTATACACATAATATTTTAATAGGCGAAAATAAATTACACAAATACGAAACTGAAAAATTGTGCTAATAGGCACGTATAATAAATACAATTAATTTTCCATTATCATCGCATATTATAAATATGTACAAGCGTATCACGAGGAAAAGCTGTAGCCGCACCAACAATTAAAGTCTAAAGCATATAGATATTATTGCGCGAATATAATTCCATATAACTAACATGACCATAAATCTATTCAAATTACAGAAAATTCCATTCAAATTATCACATCAATATTAAATGTGTACGATACGACGCGATACACAATAAAATTCAAAACATTCCATATTTATGATATAGAGACAACAAAATCTGACTGAAATCTGGATATTTCATTCAAGCTATTTTATATACTCGTACCATATTCATATCGGATATGTGATCATATTACTACATATATAGTTCGTTTCGCATACACAAGAAACATTTTTTAATGAACTGTATAACCTTAAGATGTTGTCTACTCGAGTGTATGTATGAGCAAAAGAAAAGATTTTATGTAGATGAATTCAACTACTGTTGTACACCACTAAATTAAAAACCATTTTTTGGGTATCAAAAATAAATTACAATAAAAAAAGCAAAAACAAAAGAAAAATAAGTAAAATGTCACATTTTTCAAATTCTTAAAATTACACAAAAAAAAAAAAATTATAACAATAAGAAAACAACATTAAGAAAAATCTCTTTTTTGTTATTGTTATTATTATTATTTTGTGTTCTTTTAATGTGAATGAAAACACAAAAAAATAATTTTAAAAAATTTAAATGATGAGAAAATATTTTGGATCGTGTGTTAAACTGTGCTGTTGTGCTGCTAACTTCTCTACGCTATATTGCTATTGTTGATATATTTAATATACAATAGGGGAAAACTAGAAAAGAAGACAACAACGGACGTTGTCTTCTTATTGTGTGTGGAATTGAGTATATGTAAGAAATTAATAAAAGAATAATTTTGTTGTAAACAGGGATGCGAACTAGACTGCAAATGGGATCGAGACGCAGGTTCTGTTGGAAAGAAAGAGAAAACTACATAGTGTACCTAATACCTTCGGCAGACTCAAAAATTATCGTGATAATCAATGATCATTTTTTCAGTTTTAACTTTTGCGATCGCGATCTTCAAATATTAGCGACACACCGCAAACGCGATTTATAAATTTCACCAAACTTCATTCGACATAACATATGCATTTTGCCTAGTTTCAATTACAACGCTTGAAAATATTTCTTCTTATTTTTTTCCATATAAAAATTCGAGTTAAAATATTTTTATCTTTGCGCTACTTGGTCTTTATAAAGCAGTCATAAAACCTGTGCTGGCTTTCAGAAGCGAGAGCTGGACCATGACCTCTAACGATTGTTGATCGTTCTAGATCTACCTTCAAAAGGAAGGTCATTCGTTCAATCTTTGGTCCAATTAAAGCCGCGAATAACGAATATCAGATTCATATGAATCACGAGATAAAGCGAGACTTCTTGGAGGTTACGATATTATCGAATTCATCAAATCCAATCGAGTTAGATGGCTCGGCCAGGTTTCAAGGTCTCCACAACAACGAATGATCAATAAAGGGTTGCATCAACAACCAGCCGATGTGCGTCGTTGAGGAAGATCCCGATTGCACTGGCGTGAAGACGTCGAACAAGATCTACGTATACTAGGATTTCGAAACTGGAGGACGAGGGCGACAGATCGAGACGGATGAAGGACCATAGTGCAGGCGGCAAAATCCCTTCATGGAATTGGAAAGCCAGAGGAGAGAAAGAGAGAGCTACGTGGTCCGCATACGACCAACCTACAAATATAAAATATTTTGCTTAAAAAGTAAATGAGCAACCTTTTTGCTATTTTATAACAAATATTTGTCATTCAATTTTTTTTTCTTTTAGGCTTGTGTTTGTGCCAAATTTTCATAAATGAAGCGAATAAAAATATCTAATTTGATTTAAAAATCTTATTTATTGATGGCGTGAAAATGAAACAATTTTAATACAAATAATTTATCTTCTAGACAACTAATGTACAAATTTTTAACGCGCAACCGAATTTTTTTCTGAATATCCCATTCGGGCGGTGTGAGCATTTCTAATATTTGCGATGGTTAGCATAATTTTGTGTATCTGCAAAAAGTAACCCTTCAACAATCGGTACGTTAATAGTTTTACCTCGAAGTTTAACAACTCGAAAGATACGAGCAGCTTTTGTGCCAAATTTTTCTCCAATTATATTGCCTATTACACGCCCGTGTTACGCCCCTATTATCTCCAGCTTTACGAGTATTAGCACTATTTAACGGATCGTCCTAATAATCTAAATGTACAGATGCTGGTTGTCTAATCATATCAGCATTTTTGTATTTTTTATCACATCAAACTATCTAGATTTCTTATGTATAACTACTTACTATTTGCCAAGCATCTGTTGTTCATCGCTTGTCGCGAGACGTCTTTCGAAGAAAATACAAATATTGCAATCGAATGAAGGAAACGTCAAAAAAAGTAGATGAATTTTATTGAGCAAAAACATATTCCGGCTGTGAGTGCGGGTAAAATCTCACAGTCGTGCAGCAGCCTTTAGAATAAAATTCCTGGGCATTGAGATAAATACATGGAGACGACATAGGCAAAAATTCATGGTAGAAGAAAAAAACGAAGAAGAAGAAAAAAAGTTTGCTTCTGTCTGACAGAGAAAGAAAATATTTGTTTTTCTTGTCTTCAACTTTCGAAAATGGAATCGTATAAGCCCATAGAGTCCACCGTACACAAATGTGTTTGTAAAAAAACATAGTTTGTAATGACGTTCTATTTTTTCATGATTCTCTTTCGTACACGATTTTTACTAACACAAATTTGATCGCGGGCCAGCAAAAAAATATTCGAATTTGACGTTTCACTTGAACTTTTTTGTTTTGATTTATTTTACAAGTGTGTATTAAAAATTTCAAGGAAAAAGAGTAACAACAAATTTCAATATTGGGTGTGTGAATTAATTTTTAAACTTTTTTTTTATAAAAAAGAAATGTTTATTAATTAAAAGATAACGGCACAGTATATTTTATCCAATATACTCGCCATCGTTAGTTATGACTTCTTGCGATCTCCTGGGAAGTTTGTGGAAGAAGCCTTCAACTTTCCCAGCTATCCAGCTATCGATCCAATTTCGCACTTCTCCGGCGTTTCGGAATCGTACGTCAGCCAGGCATGGATCGACGTAAGCTGCTTTACGTTTGGGGTTGTCGTAATAGACCCACTTTTCATCGCCAGTAACAATTCGATGCAAAAAACTATGTTTTTTGTATTCAGCAAGATTTTTTTTTTTCATGCTTCAATTCGTGCTCTCAATTGATTTTCGGATAGTTGATGTGGGACCCATCTTCCTAGCTTTCGAATCTTCTCCATTGCGTGAGAAATGGTTGATCGGTCAACGTTTAACTGCATTGCAAGTTCTTTTTGCGTTTGACATGCATTTTCATCCAATAATGTTTGTAATTCGGCATCTTCAAACTTTTTTGGCTGACCTGGCTGTTCTTTGTGTGTCAAGTCAAAATCACCACTTTGGAATCGGTGAAACCAATTGAAACAGCTTGCTCTCGATGGAGTTTGATTAGTATAAGTGTCAGAAAGCAATCGATGAGCTTCAGCGGCAGTTTCCTTGGAATCAAAAAAGAAAAGAAGAACCCCTCGAAAAAACAACTTATCACGATCCATTTTAAATCGATTACAAAAAATGACGTAATATGAAAAATAACACTTTCTGCTCTGAATTATATTGACAATTGTGACAGCTACAAAATGCAATTGGAATTGCTTGTCAAACAATATGCAATCTCATGTAGCGACATCTAAATGTCGACTCTAAGAATTAATTCACACACCCAATATTTTCCAAAAATATGTAGTGCAATGTTTCAATATTTCAAATAATGCCTTAACTGGTTAATCAGTCTCAAAATCTTGAGTTTAGCTCAAGTTTAATGTTAAGAAAATTATTTAAGAATAAACTACAGCTCTTTTTCGGAATTAACTTTTTAGAGTGTGTGGCACTTACAAAATAACGGTATGCCTAAAAAAAAGTTATACCATTCGTTTGTGAAAACATTTTGTATGTCGTATCCATGTATTCATATCAGTGTTCCTGGGAGTTCGTATTTCATAGTTATTGAGTTTTTACAACTAGATTGCGATTACCAAGTTAGAAAACGCGGTAATCCTGTTTTGACAATATCGTTGTTCTGAAAATAACTACGAAATCACGAATTCGCAATTAGTTAGTGTGTGTCTGTCGAGAGTATAAGAATTGGTATGGTGCGAAAACCATTTTGTTCCGCGCGATAATAGGAATATCGAATTAGTCGAGTTTGAAAAACTTAATGAATGAATATTTTAGTGGTGTTTTATATCGAGCTACAACAACAAAAATTGAAAGCTTTCGTTTTTCCATACAATTCAAATATTTGTTTTCCCTTATTAGTTAGGTGCAACAAGAGCGTGTACGGCTTAACTGTACTTAGAACTAAAGGAATAAGTATGGGCGGGGCTTAGACCGGTTTTCTATTGATTCCTTTTTGATTCCTTCTAAAACAAATGAGTGCGATTTATAAACACGATTTGAAGCGGTATTTTTAAGTGCACACCCGAAAGGACCAAAAATGTCGGTTGCAAGTGTAGCAAAATATATATAAAAAAAGTCGAAAACATTTGTATACAGAAGAGGATTACACATCATTCAATGTATCAAAATATTGATGGTTTGCCAGATATAGAGGCAAAACCCGAACCACTTCAAAAAAGGAGGATGACGACATCATATAATTATTTGATGGAAATTCTTCGCTTACGCTGCATGCAACTGTGGAAAAATTGTCGAAAAAGACCAAAAACAATAATACCAAATAGAATTATGGAGCATGGCTACGCATATCGAAAT
The DNA here is from genome assembly GCA_932526605.1 of Nephrotoma flavescens. NCBI lineage: Eukaryota > Metazoa > Arthropoda > Insecta > Diptera > Tipulidae > Nephrotoma > Nephrotoma flavescens. The sequence continues at coordinate 269,325,930 of OW052221.1, read as the reverse complement.
ACTTCGATACAATACAAACGGAATGAGTACAAAGGGCCGAAAATCAAAAGGCCGAATGTTGAAGGGCCAAATATCGAAGGACCGAATGCCGAAGAGCCGAATGTCGAAGGGCCGAATGAGTCGAAGTGCCGAATGTGTCGAAGAGCTGAATCACGAAGGTCGAAGGGCCGAATGTGTCGAAGGGCCGAATGTGTCAAACGACCGAATGTCGAAGGGTAAATTTTTTTTTAAATCGGCCATTCGACCGAAAAAAAAACCGAAAAAAATATTCGGACATTCGTCACATTCAACCCTTTGACATTCGACCCTTTGGTATCATACCGATATAGTAACCTATCGATATCAACATAAGCTTATCGTCTTTTGAAAAAAAGTTACCAAAAAAAAACAATCAAAATTGCTATGGCCCAGACATTGTGTTACACTTTTGATTTTTTTTTTTTTACTTAACACGTTTTGAAATTTTATTAACGTGGCTCTACCTTTTATATAAGCAACCAAAAAGACATTCATGTAAATCGAGCATTACGGTTTTCAAATATGTAAACATTTTATTAAGGAAGACATCTGTGATAAATTATTTTGTGTCAAAGTTTAAACTTCAAGGTAGTCAAAAGTTTGTTGCCGACCGGCATAATTTATTGTATTTAAAAATTATCAATATACAAATTCTTAGAGAGAAAAGGAACCTGTCCTCACACCATGGGCATTTGTTAGACAATGTTGTTAACATTGGACCGATCCTGGAACTCAAGATTACCAGAGCCTAAAATTAGACCATGCGGGGGGTCTGTGACCCCATTAAAATCTCTCCAATTGAACCGAAGTTGATTTATATTACAGGCCTATCAAATGACGATAGTGGCATCAATGAGAAAACATTTTAACCGTTTGAGTCCCAGGAGGTAATGTAAACGCATTACAAACAACGTAAAACTATTTGTGGCGCAAACGCAAACAACAAATATAAACTCCAAAGCAGATAACAATCGCTTCTTGTATTTGTTAGGTAACCCGATTCTCATCTTTTTCTCATCGCTTCTCGTCACATTTATTTATTTTATTTTCTCGACATAAAATTTCAACAGCGCGATCGCAAGAGAAAAGTATATTAGAAAGAGAAAAGTATATTTTAGTTTAGGCTATCATTCGTCTCCTGGATCGAAAATTCTAGTGTTTTAAATTTATTTTAATTAAGTTTCTGCAACACGACGTTCTTCGTCTGGGTTTGCCACTAGTATTCCGTAACCTGAGTGCGGTGTCACCGAATACGGACCAGAATGGCGTACTCAAAGGAATTAATTAATAGTTTCTGGAACACTACGCTATTCTTGTTGTTTATAAAAAAAACCGACAATTATGGCTTGAGATATATAGACAATGCACAATGTAACGCAGAATATATTAAAAACGCCCAGCCGTAACTTTTTATCACCAACAGGAACCGAACCCGGGACTCCATTACAGAGCAAGCGCTTTACTTTCTTTGCTATCGGGGGTGTATATTCAACTGGGTTTACCACAAGTATAACCTGGGTAGGATCACTGGATACGGGCCAGAATAGACTCAGAAGATCTCTAACTCTATCCACACGCATGAATACATGTGAACATTTTTCCAGATTTTTGAGAATATACGTTACCTGTATGTTTGGATCACTAGTCTCCGTAGGAACTAAGGCTCTCATGGTATTGTGATGCTGCTTCATGAAACCGGAAGTATCCTTGTCTGTGTTCGAACTTTTGACTTTTGACATGGCATGCAAAATTTCGACCAGTATACATTCTTGGCCTTCTAACTTATTTCGAAGTAATACGTTTTCGCGTAGACTATGTACTCTCAACATAGTCTACGCGAAAACGTAAGTCACTGAGTTCATTTAGCCAGAAGCGTTTCACTTGTCTCGTTCTACAAACAGACACTCGCCACATTATGGTTATCTTTAATGTGATGAACATCTGTTGTTAGTTGGGCAATATAATTGAAATGCCGTAATTGGCGGGGACTACGTTCTGTATTTACTGCAAAGCTGTTGTGAGTGGTTTATGGTCGGTAAATATAGAGAAATTTCAGCCTTCCAGCATCTCGTGGTGAACGTGTTTAATTTTTAAGTACATAACAAGAAGTTCCTTATCGAATGTGGAGTATTTAAGTTCTTCAAGGGAGGGAAGAGTGAAGTCCTAGAGTTTCATACCTTCTCGAGATGCTCTTAGGGTAGCTCTCAATGAACCAGGGGCAGTACAGTGGAATCAATACATGGAAAATTCTGCTTATGGTCATTGATAGTATATGCCACGGTGAGTTATTGGCGCTGTAAAACCAATGCGAATTCAGCGTCTGTTCTCCAGGTTAAAGGCGGCTGAAATGTGCGTCTGTATTGTATCGAGCGGGTTGCTATATAAATGTGTTCAAGATATGACCATGGATGTCATAAGATTCTTCATCCAATAGGTGACCCACACACGAAGCAAACAGATTGACGGACCACCGTGCAGGCGGTAAAATGCAATTCGAAGCTTTAATGTTGCATATGGGCATCATATGATATCAATTTCATTTCTGTGACAGGGTTTAACTGTCAATAGTCTATACAAGAGCACTGGTCCTTCTGAGACTGGTGATGATGACGGGCGATGATTCCGATATATGTCGTAAACTGAAATTCAGGATTTGCAACTTTGAGTCGAGTTGTCGTGGTTTAACACAAGCGATGTTGACGCTCAATTCTCTGAACATGGCTTATTCAATTAAACGTTACTTCCAGCAAGTGAATTGGAGTCGTTAGTTTTTAAGTCAACCAAGAGACCGTATTTGTATAGAAAGTCAGCAACTATAATAGGTCTGTGGGCTGCTTCACGATGTATGAATGCAAACGGCGGTGGAGGAACCTTGCTTAGGTAAGAATGCAAACGGCACTGGAGGAACCTTGTTGACAGGTATCGCAGATACTTCAGCCTTTCTAACCGATCAGAAATTTTAAATGCGACATTTGCGAAATTTTAAGCGGCACGGATTATAAATAATATAGTTCCGTGAAATGTCATGTAACACAACTATTCGACGCCGGCAGATAAGATAATGCGACAACAACTTCATTATTAGCTTCAAGCAACAGTTAAATAAATTTAGTCATCCATGAATATATAAATTTGTAAGAAAGACGGAGCGGAACGAAACCTATGTGCTCCGGACTTAGGTCGTAGGCGCTGGCGATCTTCCTTGTAGCTTATTTTAATTCGGCATTGTATTCTCAAAATTTCTAATCGCAGGTTCCCATATTACGAAATAAAGTGCCTTTCACAGTGTTAATTTAGTTACTTATTGCTGTTATTTTAGTTAAACTGAAACATCCGTACCCGAGGCCAAACCAGGATGAAATAACTAATAATTTTTGAGAAAGCGAGAAGATTCTCATAATTCATATAGAGCCCATGTATTATGGTTTTATCGTTGAAATGTTATATTTGAAATATACAGCCCGTAAACTTTTAAATCATTTATTATTGTATCGCGTATATTATATCCCCAACTATAGTCAGAGATATTTTGAGAAACGAATGAAGTGGACTTCTGGTAAAAAAATTAAGAGGCTTGGTGTGATTAAATTAAAAACCACTTGGTTTGACTAGAAAAGAAAAGTTACGGCAGGGTGCTTTTAATGTGTCATGTGATAATACGTTAAAAGCACCTTGCCGTAACTTTTATTTTCTAGTCAAACCAAGTGCTCTAAAACGTCAACAATTACATATATTACTTATAAATTGGTTTCTCATAGCTTCTGAAGGCTTTAATTTTTTCACTAGAAATTTATTTCATTTAGACTAAGACGAATTATTTTAGACGAATTGGTTTTAGATAAATTACATTCTCAAAAATATTAATAATACCAGACATTCGGTCAAATCTTAATAAATTTCTTGGGTAATCTGAAATTGAGGATCTAATGGAACAAAGCTCATCATGAAGCTCTTCTAAACATATAGCATTAGCAGGTCGGACCCGCTTCCCTTTCCATATTTTTATATTTGCTGTTTTTAGCTAATTTTTATCAATAATTATTAGCTGTTTTGCTTTCGCAAAGCCGATTAGCTTTAATGTTAGAGGCCAATTTTAGTTTCAGCAATATTTGTTTATGAATTTTCAGTAACGAAAATATTTGTTCATCATAGTTGGCGAATTTATCAGTAGTAATTAAAGTAGTGTTGGCTTTTACATAAAACTAAAAACAAAAAAGATTTTCATAAAACCGATTCACATTACAATTACTACTGACAAAAAAGCCCACTATGATGAACAATTATTTTCCATTACTGGAAATTCAAAACAAATATTGCTGAAAGCAAAATTGGCCTCTAACATTAAAGCTAATCGGCTTTGCGAAAGCAAAACAGCTATTATAAACGAATGACGTGATTCAAATATTACAAACATAGAGTGCTTGGAGTCTTTTTTTGCTAAAATTACAAAACTTTTGTTTTGAAAGCAATTGGCTGTTTGTTTCATTTTAAATATATGTATGACGTAATTTTTTGAAAAAAACCTGCAGTTTAGGGGGAAAAATGCCAAGATATTCAAAATACGTTGATTGGAGTTAAAGTAATAGAATAAATTAAAAACTTATCTTTTAATTTTTTTATTTGGTTTTTTATTGATTTATAGAAGTTCTATCTTTAATATTAATATTTTGTTGAACCGCTATTTGATTTTATTACAGCGATACACCTCCGATTCATTGAATTTGATAAATTTTTCAAAGTCGTAGGAGGTATGGATTCCCAAATCATCATCAACAAAGTTTTTAAAGCTTGAATCGATTCTGGGCGCTTTCTTGCTACTTCTAGCTTCATTATAGACCAAATATTTTCAATGGGATTTAAGTCTGGACTATACGGGGCCAGTTCAACACATCGGTAATTGTTTCTTTGAAGTACTTTTTTACCTTGAAGAGATAATGAGATAATGAAGAGATAAAAATAACAAGTTTTGAACAAATTATTTATGTACGCCAATTTTTTTTTGTACAATTCAAAATTAATAACTCACAACTTTAGCGGTATGCCACGGAGCGTTGTCCTGTTGAAAAATAAATTTGCAAGTCTCGCAAAAAAGCTTTAACACACAAAGCTCAAATTGGTTGTGTAGGACTTGCAGATAAGCAGCTGCCGTAATGCTCGAACTAAGGAAACACAATCGACCGGTTTTATTTCTAAAAAAGCATCCCCAGACCATAACTCCCCATAGCAAACATTTTTTTCACTAGTAATGCGAACTCAGGCTTCTGGACTGGTTTAAGTGCTCTCAAACCAGCTTTAACAAGTCGTTTTTTCATTAAGGTGGCTGGAATTTGTTTTCCCGTTGCTCGCTCAACATCCCGTCTTATGTTCGATGAAGTTTTAAACCGGTTCCGACGACATTGTAATATTATGAAACGATCTTTCTTTCTTTGTGCACTGCCCATCTCTCGCATTTTTTAAATATTCTACGCGACCTTTTAGGAATGTTTAATGTTTCTAATATTTTTTCGCGCCAAACTGAACATATTGCTTTTACACTGCTCACTAACTTTTACCATTTTTTTTTAACTAAAATTACACTTTATTCTTTATTTGACTAGGATCACGTACAGAATAACTTAATCTTACAAAATATGCACTATTTATACCCTAATGACGTCCAAGAACGGTAGGCGTAAAATAAAATAGTTGCTTGACCAATTTTACATAATACATCAGTTGCGGGGTTGTACCGGTGTAATAAAAACAAATGGCGGTCCAAAAAAATATTAATATTAAAGATAAAACTTCTATAAATCAATAAAAAACAAAAAATAATTAAAAACAAGGTGTTTAATTTATTCCATTACTTTAACTCCAAATTCCAATCAACGTATTTTGAATATTTTGGCATTTTTCGGGGTTTTCCCCTAAATTGCAGGTATTTTTTTTTCTTCAAAAAATTACGTCATACATGTATTTAAAATGAAACAATAAGCCAATTGCTTTCAAAAGTTTTGTAATTTTAGCAAAAAAGAGTCCAATTTGCAACAAAATATGTTTGCCCAATTTTCTTTTCCCCAGCACTGTACATAAGTATATGTAAATATTTTCAAAACAAACTAAATTGGGAAAATTTTGTTCTACAAAATTTTTATAGGAAAAAATATCTCTCCATTTTACTTATTGTTTCAGTAGGTCAGACGAATCCAATTTAGACAAAAATGCTATGAAAATATGTTTCCCAATTCGCTATTTCTACAGGGAAAGCCAGAAGTAGTTCCAGAGGAGTTTTCAAAACGTAGATACCTCACTTATGCTATAAAATGCTACTCACTATAGCTGAATACGGAATTCTTTAATTTGGTACAACTTGGGTTCTGCCGGCTTGTGATGAGCCAAATAAAGATTGTTATCTCAAATTAGATTAGGTTTCAGTGGTTGCTGTCGCACACTTAGGCCAATTTTGGTCCATTGAGATACTTCACGCCACATCATAATCGATGGCGAAAATTCGATTTGCATCTAGCCTCTGATGGGATACGAATCCAGCACCTCCCAGTCCAAGTGCCGAAGCTTTAACCAGTGCACCACTTGCTTTAATTCTAATTAAAAGTACTTAAGATCCATTTATTTTAGAAACTCTAATATTATAATAAAAACAACGAGACACCATGTACCAAATTTGCTGATTCAAAATTTAAAAGAGTGAAATTGTAAAGTTGTGTAGTAGGCAAACAAAATACAAACATTTAATTTTATAATTAATGTGGATGAGTGCGTTTTGTGACTGACCTGAACCATAAGAGAAATTATATTGTTTTATGTATATTACTTCTACAAACGCACGGAAATTTTGTTTTGAGGCAGAAATATATATAAAAAATTGACAAAAAATCGAATCAAATATATCCGCTTAGACTCGAACTTATACAATTTTTGTGCCATATTTAGTTCAGATAGGTTGCCCGTTTGGAATTGTATAGAAAAAAACACACTCATTTGTTTAGTCTTTTATATTTATTAGAAAATTTCCTTTTGGTTCAGTTTCGACATGTTTTTCATTTGGTTTATATTTGAAAAATTATAAATTTTGTAGGGAACTCAACAGATTGGATCACTCCAAATTGAACAGTGCCTTTATATTTAGCAGTTCATTTTTTCAATGCAGTCATTTCATTTTTATAAATTATTTAATTACTTAACGCTGCATCGCTGTCGATATTCAGCGACTTTTTATTTCATAATTACTTAGTTAGTAGTTAAAATATTTGGCCAATTATAATTAAAATATTATAAATGATGAAATGTAAGCAGGTCATTTATCAAAATGTGTTTGAAAACAGAGGCTTATTTACTAGATAAGCATTATTAATTAGACTCCATGAATTGACAATAATTTTTGTATGTCATATAATTTAGTGTACAATTAGTTTACGATTTATAATTATAAGATAAAAACATTACAACCGTTTAATCGTACATAAATTTAATCGATGCCGACAGGTCAGAGTTCTATGGTAGTATATTAAGCAGAAAATTACATTTTACCAAATTGTATGCTTTAAAATTACGTTTTGCATGGTTTGTGTTAAGATATTTTCAAGTCACCTCAAACAACTGCGGATATATTAGCCTCGAAATAAGACTTATGACTGCCTCGATTGAAAACAAATCGATACCACCTTGCAGTTGGAACCGGAGAGTGAACTCTAAAAAACATAATTTTCGTTCCCGCAGAATAATTATGTCCATTTAGGAAATGGTTTTATATAAATAAACAAATTCTAACACAAATTGAGGCCCAATTTAACGTAAATGGAACCTATCGAATATTCGAATATTTAACTATTGGTTTGTTCGTTGTGTCTTAAGGTGGGTCCACATTTACAAAAATTTGTGCCGAATGTAGTGTGCGAAAACATTTTCGCCACAAATTAGGAAATGTGGACGTGTGCGGCGCACGAAAGCGACACAAAAGTTTATGCCATATTCAACGCATACGATCCAGCATTTGTCGGTTTTTAGACAAACATCAAAGAAATTTGCGCCGAATGAAGCTTTAGTGTAGACGCTTTTTGAGTTTTTGACACTCCACAAATATAAATATTTATCAACCTGTCAACTGTTTAATAAAAAATGTGAATTTTTACTGTCCCGAATTATATTATTAAACTTAATTTTCGCCATGCATTGCTTGAGCACTGGAAATGGGAGATGACATAAAAAGTTGCGCCGAAAACATTTATGTGTATATAAAAATTTGAGGCGTCAATATTTTTGCCGAATGCGTTCGGCACAAATGTTTGTAAATGTGAATCGACCGTTAGGATTTATAAATTTGGTTGATCTTCAGTAAATTAATGGTAAAAGCGAAATTGTTAGGAACACAATTTTTAATTTTTTACTTTAATTTTTCGCTGCATAAACCACCATTTAGCATGGTAATAATTAGCGAATTCTTCAAATAGCGCGTCACTTAAATGCTGGCCGAATCTGACCTGTAACATTAGTTAGACGATGTTTACTTATATATCGTGTTAACTGGGGGATATGTATTTAAAGTTAGCCCAGGTTTCACCCCACAAAACGGCGATGACAACACTAAATTATCACGACAATTTTTCATTACAGTGGCACTATTCTTTTAATTCCCTGGGAATAGGGAATTGGGGAAAGAATTTATATGTAATTTCAGTTCAAATATTATTTTTCCAGTCTACTGAGGAGAAGAGTTTCATGTAAATATTTATAAATTGGGAAAAAATTTTCCATATCTAAATTGGCAGGGAAAATTACTCCCAAATTTATTTTGTTTTCAAAAAAATTACCACTAGCCTTTTACCTAAGTATGCCAGATTTTTGTTTTTTAAATAGAAATTACGTATAAAATCGTTCCCCAAATTCCCTGGGAATAGGGAATAGTTCCAGAATAGTACCACAGGATGTTACTGTCAGCCCAGAAATTTAACATTTTCAGAATATTTCATCCCAGGAAAAACTATAATTACGGAAAGCTATAATCCCAGAAAACAAATTAGGCCCAGCTATCTCCATAGCGAAAGTTTACTATCCGATCACTATCAGCCGAAAAATTGCATCCGAAAATTTAGAACGATAATAACAAATTATTTTACAAAAAATTAGCTTCTTATAAAATCGAAAAATTTATTCATTATGCAAAATAAAACTAATTGCTTTCTTAGAAATAAAGAACGTCTTTTAGAAAGCATTCCAACTTCTTCGTACTGGGTTAGTTTCATGAAATTTATATTCGTCCAAGCGGAAGCGACACACTTGAATTTAAAATTCCGAAAATTGTTAAATTACAAACTCGATCGATTTCAACTTGTTAGGTTATCATTAGGAGTATCTACTGATTTGTAAAAGTAAAAATTTATTATATATAGGAGAAAAAAGCAAAAAATAAGCAAAAGAAGGAGTGACAAAAAAAGCAATAAAAATGAATCTATTGATCGCGTATTTGTGCGATTAGTCATCGGCTGAGTAACAAAATTCAAGGTATATTGAAGTACATTTCATTACCCGACCTGTTAGTCTTATTATAGTAGAGGGCAGGGTCTGTAATTGGTGAGAAACGAATTTCTCTCTGTTCGTTAAGGATATTTTGGTTAAGAAATATTGATTTTCGAATTTCGTAAGACTCTAAGGTATCTAAACGTCTGCCTTTAGGTTGTATATGTAATATGTCTAAATTGTTCAAACTAGCTGTATGGTTTTCTAAAGTTAAATGGTTATGGAAAGTTGATTGATAGCAACCAGATAAATGTTCTTTAGCTCTAACTCCAAAATTACGCCCAGTCTGGCCAATATAGGAGAAACTACAATCATTGCAATTAATCCTATAAACACCAGACTTGGAAAGGCGATCAACCTAGAGTTGACCTAGAGTTGGATAGATACTCGTCAGAGTTTTACGCTTTAGCTTTTTATTTAATAACTATAATATAGTCCTAGATGCATATCCGTTATTCGTTGCGATTTGTAGAATTATACTAAGCTCTATGTTATAATTTGAAATAGTCAAAGGGATATTTATTAGTCTATCTAAGAGTGAGTGGAAAGCTGACATTTTAATATTATGGGGATGGTTTGAAGAACTAGGGATAACAGCGTCTGTATACGTTGGTTTCCGATAAATTTTGAAGTCTAAAGAAGAATTAATCCTGGTTTTATATATAGAAAGTTAATACATTTATTTTCTTCTTTTTCTAAAGTAAAATCAATGGTGGGATATTGAGAATTTAACCACGTAAGGATAATGCAATCATATAAATAATGCATTTTAGGTAATGTTTAAGAATATTGGACTTTAGAAAATATGCCTCATTTGGACGGCACATTGAACCATTCTTTGGTTCATGAAGAATGTTCAAAATGTGACTTTTTTTTAGCAGCCATGAAATTGATGGAAATTTTACGCTTTCGCCATGACTACCAGCATGTTACTTAAAAAAAAAATTAAGCTTCGCCCGTCTCTGATAACATATTATTTTCTCCATTTTCAACTCCATTCTAAAAGTGGTAAAAAACAGTAAAGGCCAATAATTTTTATCGGGCTCTGATTAGCTTATAAAGTGTGTATACTTTTCTAGGACACGAGATCATATTTACAGTTCTAAATTTGGTTTTGAATCGATTTTCAATTTGGGTTATGCATAGATTTACGAAACAACTAAATGCATTGTCAAGAACAATTGTAGTCCAAAAGCATTTAATGAGACCTTTAATTAGACCATATGAGCCTTTATTTATTTGTTTGTAAATATATCTTCTTTTGCACTCTAAAGTAACTTGCTTTTGATTTGGATTCTGCTAGCTATTAACGAAAACTCATAATGTTTTATAAACGCGAGTGGAGTTTAATTTTTATTGCGCCTTGCTACTAGCCTAAAAATTTAATGATCTAATTTTGCTTCTGCTAGCTTTATATGGCATACCTAATGCTTTAAGGTCAAGATGGAGAGGAGCTCAAAATATTTAAATGAGGCATTTAATTAGGCGATAATGAGCCTTTAATTAGTTGTACGTCAATAGATCTTCGTATTCATTCTAAAGAGAATTTTCGATTTGTTTTTCGAGTTTGGTTGCTAACTTTAAAATAGATAAGCCTAATGTTTTATCAAAAGACGAAAGGAACCAAGATTTTTAATGCCTATAGAAAGCCTTCAATTAACATAATACCAGAACATACTCTTCTTTCTAAATTCTGCTAATTTTAATGAACCAACCTAATGTTTTGTGAGGAACAAGTGCAATAATGTTTTGTGAGGAACAAGTTAACATATTGTGACGAATTTCATTACACAGAGTTATTTGGTGGTCGAGTGGATAAGATCTGCACTACCACGTAATATGATCTTTCCGGCCGCCGGTGCGAGTCTAATCCACTGAACCAGCCCATAATTTTATTGGGTGACTTATTAATTTAAATATGCGATGATGCTACACAATCAAGTATTCTCCCAAACACTGATTGAAAGTTGGATTTCAAGGATCAAGTGGGGGGATTACTGCAACAACGAAAGTAATTAACGGTTTCAATCAATAACAAGGCAAGGAAATTGTGGACTTGGAGTATTTCTGAATACAACAACTAAATACAACTGATTTACAATTTCGCTTACATTGAGGGATACAAAAAATGGAATAATATCAAAAGCTAAATGTTATTGTTTGCAAAATCTATCCTTTCGAATGCCTGAAAGTCATAAATAACAATATGACTGAGCACTACTAGCAAAATCACACGGATTATTAATTAACATCCGATGGCTTGTCGTTTCAAGTGACTAATTTTACTTGAAACCTTAGTCGAATAGCTTGCCAAAATAATAAAGAAGCTGAGCCGCATTCGATTCAACTGAAGAGAATATTCATTGTTGTGCTTCCTTTCCCAAAAGTTTACCCACATGACAAAAATGAAAACAAGCTACTCATCAGAAATAACTGCACGAGAAAAATATCTCTTCAGTAAATTCAGTTCATTTCAATCCAGCCGCTTTAGAAATAGCGTCTAATTCAAATAATTTAGTGCAATCGAACGTGCAAATTATTATCGAATTCACTTCATTTCTGCAGTTTTGAACTGTTTCTTTCGCCTTAAGTCAGTTGTTGGTGCCATGTCATTGGCTAATTTTTTATTACAAATACTTAGTAAAGTTTTATAGTTTCGTGGAACGTTCCCAACGACAAACGATACAACTGGCGTAATATAGGTATTACCAACCACGGCGTACTAATCTTGAGCCTGATGCCTCAAACCACTTGTACGGCATAACAATTAACTAATCTTTAATAAAAAATAGTCGGTTTTTAAAGTCACTTGGAACGGCAATCGAACCAACTAGTGGAATTCGACTGTGTTTCGTTTGCCTTTGAATAATTCTCACCAAAATCAAGTTCACGATCACAAGAAGCTGTTAGCAAGATTATGAAGATAAGTCATGATGATAATGGTGTTTTGTTATAAATTTTATACCTGTGAATTCTATTATAAAGAGAGTGTCTGTTTGCCTTTTAGAGCTAATCTCAGCAACCACTGGGACAATTTTCATGAATTTTGACTTCGTGTTAACGCCAAAACCATCCTAGGCTAAGTTACGAACAAAAGTATCTTATCTTAATCGTATGACTCTCTTTTCGAAATCGTTCTCCTAACCTATACTTTCAAAGCTCAAATTCGTACCCAATATGAAATTATAGAGAAAAAAGTTTAACATAATATATCATTTAACAGCAGCCGTAGATGGGTCATGTAGCGCCCAGGGGCCTAGCCCTTAAATTTTACTATAAATTGTTATTAAGACTGCGGTCCAATTCGTGACTTTAATTAAATGGAAGCCAATATGTTCAAATTGGTGGTATAGGGGGTGGTTTTTTTCAGGAAATGTCTAAAAAGAATTTAGATAAACTTTAAATTAAAGAGTAAAATTAAAAAATTGAAAGTTTATGGAATTGAAGTTCCTAAATAGAATGGTTCAAAGAATTCGTGCATATTTGATCAATGCAATAGTAGGTATAGTTACTTTGAAAGTGTAAAACGGTTGTCGAAATAGCGGATCATAAAAGATTGTATATACTATATTTTTCGAGTAAACGGCAGCTTAATACGTGACAGGTGTGTAAATGTAACATTCGCAGGTGAAAATGAAAGCAGTAAACTTAACAACAAACATGACTGGATTTAGAATAAAAACCCCGACTAATCACAGCAAGTAATACGATACTATATACCTACATATATTGAGTTTAATAAACCGGCATGGATCTCAAATTTCCAACCGGTACCCACCCCATTCAAAAAGAATTTATTTTTGCTACTTGCTTGCTCTTATGGAAAATTTATTTATTATGATGAACAAGAGTTACTTACCATTTGTGGTATCTTGAACCATTGTTGCTGCTCTTGATAATACTTCCAAAGGTGATTCCATTTTTATAACGAACGAAAAAACTTTTTATTTTTAAAGTGAAATTTTTTCTTTCAATACTCTTAACTAGCGCACTGAAATTCCTTTACACGTGTGTATGTGATAGTGTAAGTTAAAAACAAAAATAATGACACTTTTATTATTTTATTGTTATTATTATTATTATTATTATTTTTCGTTATTATTATTGTGACAATTGTTGCGAATGTATTGAATGAATGAATTGAAATTTCAAATTTGTTGTATTAGGTAGTAATGTATATTACAATTTATTTCACCCTAAATTATTTTTATTTAAATAACAAATTATTAATGAAAACATACACTCACACATGTATTAACACACAAAAAAAATCAATACACTTATAACTTCTCTATACAAATAAAAACAGACAGCGCATATAATAACAGCAATAGCCGCATTCCCGATTCACCAACAAATGAAATTAAAAAAAAAAAACACAAAAATTCCTCAATCCAAAAACAACGAATAAAAACCAAAAAAGATAAAATATATTTTCGTTTAATTAAATTAATTATTTATGGATTGGATTGATTTTATTATTCTATTAACGACACTTCACTATATTTTTAAATAATTATTTACTCTTATTGCAGGTACTTTTGGCAATTTATTCAATTTTAATGTAACGACATTGTGAATTCTTTTGCAGCAACAGCAATTGTTTATTTGACATTTTGTGTGCCTGAAAATTGGTTAATGGAATTTAAAGAATTTCTGGTATGCAGAATATGATTGTAGCGACATGATGCGTTAATTTGTCTAAGTTGCTTTATATCGTTGTTTATAGTTATTCGTACGATAGATGGTAGTGCAGTAGTAAAATATTTCTACACTGTTATGTGTTTTTATTTAATTTGAATATATATTTGACAGTCAAAAGTTATTAACAGTTATGAATTAATAAATCGTTTTGTAACATAATTTTGAAGAGTATCACTAATTTATATTAACTTCTGGAATAAATTTCAGCTAAATATCTCAATTATTCTGTGTTTTATTTAAATACAAAATTGTTATGACCATATTGAAAAACTCTTTATAAGCGAAAATAATAATTCAATGTGGCTTCGAACGCTATAAGTCACACTTTTGCATTTAAAAACGACCAGGCCAGTAAAGTGACTACACAAATGGACACAAATGGTCGGCAAATTTTTGTTTGTTTAATTTTCATTCCGTGAATGAAATTTTACTGGATCGATATAGCATACAGCATTAAATTACCTTGCGATTTTAAAATCGTGATCGTTTAAAAATGGAGGACGCTTTAATTTGGTGTTTGACGTTTCCTTCAGTTTGCACTCAATTTTTGGGTCTGTTAAGTGACAGACATATTTTAACGAAACTGAACAAAAATATATTAACGTTTCGCTGGCCAGTAACCAACAAAACCTATGTATCACATTTTTACGTTAAGTTGTTACTGATTCGCTGGTTCAGCCATTAACCTCCAAAATATTTTATAATTTGGGTTGGTGGAAAGCCATCTCAACAATCAGTTTCTTTATTACCTATTGTCTAGACGACCGATCTCCTCAGTTTCTGAAAAAACTCATAATTTAGGAAATTATGACAGCATGTCCAAAACCAAATAGAAAGAAGAACAGTTGAACAAAGGGTATTTCATCAAATTGTATTTTTAAAATCAGTGTTCCGTTCGAGAAACATCCGCGCATTACGTGAACCAACTATTCGACGTTTGCCAAGATCCGTACGTAACCGAAATGCAAGGCCTGCTCAAAACATCACTGTTGTGTTAGAAAGTGTACGGGAAAATCCGAGACAGTCAATTTATCGTCGTTCCCAAGAACTTGACTTTTCTTCGTCAACATGGCGAATTTTGTGTCGGGACTTGAGTCTGCATCCGTATAAAATTCAAATGACCGGCAGGAGTTTAAGGTAAACGACCATATAGACAAGGCCCTGTATTCGCTGATTGGTCTCTGGAGCAATTGGAAGTTGACTATGGAGGGAAAAGTCTAGTTGTCACATTCCTACGAAAAAGTTATTTTTTCCTGGCGCAACAAATGCAAAATACCAGCATTTGTCCTTTATTTCCGGAGAACATTTATAATCCATTGATAAATAGAGTACGCAGGATTCTGCAACATAACTGCGGTTTTGTAGGCGGTCTAAATCTTTTATAAGTCTATGGGGTTGCGTCAGTAACTGGAGAGCAATACAATACCATATGCTACACCTCATACTTGACAGCAATACTATTTACATGGTCTAATGAAGGTCTTATATATCTGGAAAACCTGCATGTGATTTAAAAACCATTCTGCATCTATTGAGGAACCCAAGGTTTCGTGAAGCTGACTTGGCCAATGCATCAATGTGTTCATTCCATATAAAATTGTTACTAATTGAACATCAATCAAACGAATTTAGTCACAGCTCACGAGTACATAGGCTTTTAGCATAAAAGCGTAGTTGTTGCGACTTCTTTACAATCTTTCGGTTTTTGAGAATATGTTTTATCCACCGGTCATCGAATCCATACCGTATACCACAAGCTTACAAATGAAATTCTCAAATAAAACCTTGTCAAAATATCGCCTTAGATATATCCAAAGCGATTGCACAGGCCTATCCAAGTGTTTCTAGGGCGAGATTCCATTTATTTGCAACATACGGCAAGAGATCGGTTGTGGAGCGGCTTTCACGAAAACCATACTATTTATCTGAAATTATTTAATTAATTAATTTTAAGATATTTCACTAGATGAAATCCGAGAGGACATTTTTATCAAGACCACGTTCCAGAACTGGTTGTATCATCGCAGGCGCACGGGCATTTGCTTATAGGAAAGAACATTTTTAAATAATATTGGAGCCAAGTCACTGGCAACTTCTTTAATATTCGAACTGGAATTTCTAATCAGCTTCATTTTGGAACCACAATACGGAATTGACGGAGGCGTAACTCCATCGGGAACAATTAACGTCGAGCTCGATGTGAAGGCGTTTGCCAGTAACTCGGCCTACAAATATGGATCCGCCACAAAAGAATCTGCTCATTTCAATGCTGAAATAGATGTTTTAGAAATATTGGCAACCGATGCGACTATTTGGTAAAAGTTGCGATGGTAGATTTTCAACTCAGAAGTCTTGTCAGATTTCTTGATGTCGGCTCTTTTCGCTTCCTTAGCAAAGATTTTTACAAATATAAGAAAAGTTATTCTTTTTTACAAATGTAAGATCAGCATATGTTTTGTGCAAATGGTACATAATCCACAAATGTGTAAATTGTTGTAGATATAGTTAGAGTAAGAATCAGCATTAGTATATTATCCACTTTTACGTGCTTCACGAACAAAACGATCCGCATCTGGTCAAATAGGTAAGAATTTGTTACCGCATATGGACGAGTTTCCAATTAGAGGCATTTGTACCGAAAATAAACTCAATAAAGTTTATTGATGATTCAAGTACATAATGCCCACTAAAACGTCTTTCATCCTATTCTGCTAACACCACCGCAATTAAAACAATAACCAGGATAAAAAATAAAAAAGAATAAAAGTTGGTGTTTTGGATTGAAATAAAACGAGGTGGTTACGCAGACTAAAAATATAAAATAAAAAGAATTTTTATTGGGTGGACAAAAAACACAAGATGACGGCGTGAGATTTTGTCCCTTAAACAGGATTAGTATCATTTTGTGAAATTACTGAAATTACGTTATATCTAGGAAATATTTACTTTATAACATCGAAATCTCTTTCCTTCTTTCTGAATCTTTGGATGATATGTCAAAACCATATTCAACCAGGTGTCGATCTGTTTTCATAGGTGTCAACATAGTTTCAGCAACAATATGTGATGTTGGAACAGCAAAAATTAGAAATCGAAATCCAGTCATGGAAACATTTTGGAAATCGATTCGATTGAAAAATATATATGCCCTATCTTCATTGGCTTGAAAAAAAATCCTGAAGAACTGGTAGTTGCGTACAATAACATCTTTAAGAGTATTTCATAAACTTATAAGGAGGATTTCTCTTCGCTTCGATTTATGATTTCGGTGGCGATATTACTTGGATATCAAAGACAGCTCAGATGCATTAGAAATAATTTCGAAATTTACGGGAATGTTAAGAGCAGGTGGTAGCGAAATTATAAATTGGTATTAACATTCTGAAGAAGTTGTAACGATCGAGCGAGAAGTTGTAACGTGGAGGCGAGGCATTTAGGTCATAGATATATAATTAATTACTGTAAGTATTGACTTTAAATTCCCATTCGTAAATTTTATAAATTATAATTTTATTCGTGTAAATTTTTATACGATTTAGCAATTTTATAGTGGTATTAGTATAATATATGTAAAACCCATATACGCGGAAGGCTGCTGTCTTGAATTGGCTGATAGTCAACTATTTCTTACAACCAATTTTTTTCCTCCTAGTTTTTTTTGAAAATTTTTACATACTATGAAACGTTTGCCACTACCATGCTAGAATAAGGTCCAGTGTGGGTTGGTGAGGGGGTATTGGGGTGACCGCCAAGATGCCGAACCAGGTGTAACATTACGATTCATTCTTATCGCATGTTTTCGACAAAATGAACCCTAGTACGACGAGCACTAGCCAGAATTACATGTGAACCTCCTATAACGCGTTGGTCTTTTAACGTGGTTTCCATTACAACGCAAACCCAGTTTCTAATAGCACGGTTTCCATATAACACGGCACGAATTAATCGCGTTATAGGAGGATTCACTGTATAACAAAATCACCTGGTAGTCGAAAACAGATGGATCGTTACAAAGTTAAGACGAGGTTCAATTGTAATTGAAATGATAGTAAAATTAAATACATATTATCGACTCCAACCAGGCTGTAGATCGATAGCATGCATTGGAGGCAGTTGAACGTATACATGAAACACATTTTTCAAATGTTTAAAGAGTGGCTTAAAGATTTAAAAGTTTGACATTCACCATTTCAAGATATTGTTCACTAAATATATTTTGAGTTTTATATGACGATAAAATTGGCACAATGATGGATTTGCCAAAAACTCGAGAGGCACCTTTAAAAGTAATTTTAGTACTAATACTGGAACTTCAGGCGGCTGTCACGGGTAGTCATGATTAACTACTCGTACCATAGATTAAAATATATGATAATCGTTTTAAGTAGTTGTCTCGTATTGGCGCGATTGAACCGACCCAAAGTATTGGGATTAGGTTCAAACATCCTCGTGGTCAGATGACTTTGCTAATTGGAAAAATTGGACACATTTTTTTAAACAGCCTAAGGAGAAATGGCCAACCTGTAAGAACTACAATTTAGAGCTATAAGGAAAAATTCAAAACTACAAGGCGACTAAATTTATATGCGAAAATTCTAGTGCCAAGGCTGCAGAATAATGACATTCATTAGTCTTTTTTCACTGGAATTTTGGTTACCGGTGATTAGTATTGAATAGGAGTTAAAAAACTTAACGCTATGTTGACTTCACTGACCCCATCTTGTTAGCACAAATAACTGAAGTCACTCAAGGTTCCAGACGAACGTCGTTATGACTACATTAAACGGGAATCCATTACATATTTTTCGCCTAGTAACTTACGTCGTCTACAGCGGTTATTATCAGAATATCTGTTTGAAGAATTTTTTCAAGGCCAGTTATATTATGAAATGCGCCACTTTGCCGGAATATAATAAGGAATGAAGCTATTAAAAGTTTTTGGGCACAACAGTTACCAGATCAAGTAAGTGTCACATTTATAGCACCAAACAGTACAATTAAAGAACTGGATGGAGCAATTTAATAACGAGACTAAACATTTATTAAAAGTTGATGAAATTGTACATAGTCGTTACTTATTAATACGAGGGCCGATGTCTCAGTTTTGCCACCGCAACGAAGGGAATTAACACTAGAGACGATCAAACTTTATACTGCGATTGCTTCACAAATAACGACCTATGATGAAACTTTACTTCAATTTGATGTAGAATTGCGGCCCGTAAATTTCTATTCGACATATTCATTGATTTGAAGCGGGTTTTTTGATCGATCATACATCGATCGTAAATAAAACTGGAATATTGGCGGAGTTGCTGCAAGAATTTAAAAACTAACTCGCCCATCTAAAATAACGATCATCGATTGAATCGGATTGACACGAAAGGTCAATATTTGGTTGACCAATAAGATTATTAATCATCAAGCAGCAATGGCAGCTTCATGGCTCATAAAACAAGAAGGTTTATGTCGTCCATGTGTTAACTACGTAATGTGCTTTGAATACCCAAACCATTCGAATTCACTAACCAATACCGTACGTGCAGTACTTTACAGCGAATTGAAGCAAATTAAAGCGAAACCCTGCATTAAAATTGAAAATAAGGCTGATGAAGAGTCCCAAGCAGGAAAGAGAGGCCGGGATTGTGGTTCGACGAATGAATCTGTAAGAGGCCAGATCCAGTCTAAAAGTGCCGATGAGGGAACAAAGAACTTGAACTAGAGATCCGATATATTCGTAAAATAGTGGTAGTTGGTGGGGTGGTCCTGGAACTGGGTTGAAGTGCATACACGATACCACTACAAGATGTTACGCGCTACACGTCAAGCACGAAGGCTAACCCACTCTTGAAGGTGAATTTGCTGAACCAAGATAGTCTCATAACAGAAGACCAAGAGGAAATAGCAGTCGAGCAAGATGGTGGTGAGGAAGACAGCATAGATATAAAATTTGTATGCTTGGTTCAGGCGGGCCCAGAAAAAGACGGGTACCGAGCTAAACAAAAGAGCTGTATTGGGACTGTTGCAAACCTAGATGATACCTATCATAATTTCGTCCGATTGGTACCCAAAAATACAAAAATTACATGTGCCGTAGATCAAACGAAACTAAAAAAAACAAAATTCAATAATCGGCTTTTTCCCGGTGCCCCTGTTGGCGTTACATCACCCACGATCTCCCCTTCTATTGTTGTCTATACATTCATGTTACACAAAAAAAAAAGAAGCAAAAACAAAAAATCAAACTCAGCGCAGGTAATGATTAATTGAATGCCAATGATTTACATACGCCGCTTGATAATGAATACGAAATTAACTTAAGCGTTGAAAAATGCGAGGAGCATTAACCCAATAACATATAAAATTGAACATTACATAATATGATTCGATTAATATTGTCTAACAAAAAAAAACATAGTCTAATGTACGTTATTTAAATTATAAAAAATATGAACGGAAAACTAAATTCTTAAACTGTATACAGGGTGGCTGAGACCAAGTGTTACCAAATGAAAACGCTGTAATTTTTTTAATTTTGATTATTTTTTATTGAAATTTCGTGGAATATGTTGAAAACATATTACATTTTATGAAAAACATGTTACTGCTCGATATGACCTCCTTCGGCTCTGATTATTTGATTCAGTCTTCCATAGAAAGCATTGCATGCTGACCGAACGTGGGCTTGCGGAATTTTATTCCATTCTCGAACAAGAGCTGACTTCAATGCATCAACACTTTCGTATTTTTTAGTGGACACCTTACTCTCCAAAACGGACCATATGGAGAAATCCATGGGATTCAAATCTGTTGAATATGGTGGCCATTCTTTCGACGAAATCAGCCGCGGAACGCAATTTTGTAAAAATTGCTGTGTCGCTCGAGCTTTGTGTGACGGTGCCGAGTCCTGTTGGAATGTCCAACGGTTCGTACCAAAGTGTTTACGTGCCCAAGGTAGCAAATTATCGTTTAGGATCTTTTGGCGGTACAGCTCTTGGTTTACCTTGACTCCATGTTCGATGAAAACCAGAGGAGTGCGTTCATCTGCAGTCACTGCAGACCAAACCATAACATAAGCTGGAGATTGCTTGCGCATGGCAACTCTTGTGTCCAAATTATCATTGGACTTGTGCTCTAACCAAACACGATCATTTTGTTTATTCACATACTGTTGAATGGTGAAAATTTTTCAGAAAAGAACAATCAGAAAAGACAATTTTTCCAAGGCCTATAATGCTCGTGTTCTTTCAAGCCTAACTTTTTTTGTGCCTCCGTAAGATCTTGAACTTTTTGTGTCTTGTAGGGCTTCAAGTGTAGTTCATTTTTCAATATGGTTTGAATGCTGTATCGTGAAACATGTAGACGTGCGGCTAATTGATTGGCACTTTGACGAGGATTTCGTTGGATTCGTTTCTTCACCTTTCGTATCATTTCTTTTGATGTTGCTGTCTTTTTAGGACCGCCTCTGTTGCGTTTAGCTATGCTACCAGTTTCTTTGTATCGAGTTATGGTTCGATACACAAACATTTTATTCACATTCAAATGCTGGAGCTGACGAACTATTGCTGTTTATGAATTTTCACACAAATACAGTGCAATTACACTATTACGTTTGAATTCCATTACGATTTTTTTATGAAGATATTAATTTAGAACAATTATTTGTTGACCACATGTAAACAACTAATCAAACTTCAATCTGTCAAAAAATTGACACGCGAAAATGACAGCAGAGTGAAGTCAGTAACATTTGGTCTCAGCCACCCTGTATATAAAGTGACAAAAGTACACAAAAAATAAAGTGAAAATCGTCTTGTGAAATAAATAATATGGATAGGTGTTTTAAACTCAAATGCTTTTGCTATGTGTGTGAGGAATATTTACCAACAACATTTGAATCAGGTGAAACCGGAGAAACATCAGCATCAATATATCAACCATCAAATGTCACTGCGCCATCCAATCACATTAAAATCTCGCAAAATCGTTTGGATATTATGGCACGACGCCTGAAACTATCGCAGCGGCAAGCCATTCTTTTGTCAAAGGATTCAAAACAAGTGAACATTTTGGCTCCAAATGTTCGGATATATGGAGCAATAAATCATCATCGTCATTTTACGATTTTTTTTCAAATCAATTGAGAATAATTTACTGGCTTTTTGCACTGATATCCGATGATCATCAATGGAAAGTTTGTGCAGATTTAAAAGGGATAGCTCTTTTAAGTGGCATGCAATTGGTTTACACTAAAAACATGTGTTTTATGTGCTTATGGAATACACGTTTTAAAGGCGACCAATACAACGAAAGGAACTGGGCTTTACGTGAGAACATTAGATTACGATACGACAGCATCGTTGAGGCTCCACTTGTGCCAATTATTAAAATGTTGCTATATCAAGCTTGGAGTAGTTAAAAATTTTATAAAGGCGTTGAATCCAGATGGAAATGCGTTCGTTGAATTGCGTCGCATTTTTCCACGGTTAAGTGGAATGAAAATAAAAGGTGTTTGAATCTACTCGAATCTAAGTTTTGATCAAATGAAATTTCATCTCGCTTCTTGTTTTTTATTACAGGAATACTTAATGGACCAGATATTCGTCGTTTGATGGACGACGATGCATTTGAAAATGCTCTCAGTGAACGAGAGCATGCCACAAGAAATGTGTAAAAGAAGTTATTAAGAATGTTCTCGGAATTAATCGAGCCGATGATTGGTGCAGATATATTGAAAATATGCTGACTGCTTTTCATAATATAAATGTTAGAATGTCGCTGAAAATACATTTTTTGCATTGTCATGTGGAAAAATTCGCCGAACAATCACCAGCCGAATCCGAAGAGTACGGCGAGCGTTTTCACCAAGTGACGGCAACAGGGTTGCCAACCTTATACATTTGGCCCGCAGATTCTGAGGTTTGAATACACTTTCTGGGGTAGCGGGTCTGATCTTTATTTTCTGGGGTCAACTATTTTTAAGCATTTTTGTTAAAAAAAAATGCTATATGGTTTCGGTTTGCCGTCCGTCCGTCTGTCCGTCTGTCCGTCTGTGTGCACGATAACTTGAGAACGAATGGAGATATCAACTTAATTTCTTCACTAAAAGTTCAAGCAATTCTTGGGAATGATCCCTATTGATTTGGACATTTCTGTGTTTAGGGTGTTCGGAGGTAAGTAGGGTTTTGTTAACCCCTCTCCTTAAAATTGTTAGATTATTTTTTCATTTTCTATTCTATTTTCAGAATATCTCTATTTTCAGAATTCATAGAGCATGTGAATGTGGAATCAAATTATATCTCGTTTGGATGTGGTTTTGTGTGGGTAGTGTGGTTATGGGGGTGGTAGGAGTGGTGGTATGGGATGTGGAGGGGGTGGGATGAGGCGTTTTGGGTTTGGTGTGGGAATTTGGGATTTGGTAGATGAGGGTTTGTGTGGGTGGTTTGTGAGTGTGTGGAAGTGGGTACACTGAAAAAACAAAATTAGTAAAGTCAAAGAATCTACATTCTTTGATTTTTATTTTGAAGTATTAAATAAAACTTTCTTGATTTTAAACAATATATTACATGGATCATACAATACAATTTCTTAAATTTGCGAACAAGAATTCTATGTTTTCGATAATTACTCTTTCTTTAATTCGAACAATGTAGTTTCAGAAATATAGAATACAAATGTTTGAATTTGCAAACACGTATTCTTAAATTTCTCAAATTGTGCTATTATTATGTTACCTACTCGCTCGTGATTCTCCAAATTGATTTATTATTTTGTGTGCTTTAGTTTCCCAATATCAGAAAAAGTTATCTTGGATCTTGAAAATATATTAGTGGAAACATAGAAAGAATGTTGTAAATTTGCAAATACACTTTCTGTAATTTTCAGTTTCAGTATTTTGAAGTTTCTGATTTTGTGATATAATTCGCCAAATCGAGAAGTTCTTATTTTGTACTTATAAGTTCTTGTTTTGTACTTATCAGTACCAAGCTGTCAAGAAGAGACCTAAGGAAGTTCTCATTTTTGTAAGGATTTGTATATCTTTCTGTATACAAGTATCTTGGGGTTAAAATGAGGAGGGGGGATTCTTATTTATTGAAAATCAGTAAATCTCGCCCTCAAATTCATTAAATCGGGCAATTTTAGTTGTATTTTAAATGTTTTATATGAAATTAATAAAAAAATCTTTTTCCTAATTTCCTAATTTACAAAATCATGGAATAATTTAGTTGAATTAAACAAAAAAAATCTACCTTTCTGTAAATAAATTATGTGATATTGCAAATCATAATTCACATATTCAATGAATTAATTTAATAAATTAGGGAAAGTTGAACATAAATTGTTTGAATCCGATAATTTTATATTCTTTAAATATTAAAATGTTTTATAAAAAATCATAAAAAAATTCCTCGATTCAGCAAACCGGCTCGCTGCGAAAATAAAGAATCTTGTTTGGTATTATCAAAGAAACTTAATGTATGGCTAAAAATCATAGAAAATATTTGTTGATATCTGACCACATTTTGTTTAATTTTAAAGAATCATTTTTTTCTGTGTATGGAGGTGTTAAAGGGTGATAATATGGGTGGTGCGGTATAGGGTGGTGCGAGTGAGATGGGTTTTGGGGGTTTGAATTGGATGGTGGGTGAGGGTAGTAATAATGTTTAGGTGTGGTGGTTTGTGATTTTTTTTGTGGAAAAACTATTTTCTTTTATTTTATAAGCAACAAAAATGCTTATAGGGTTCGGCTCCGAACCTTTCCCGTCTTTTTTTACTATTTTCCAGTTATGACATTCCGTATTTATATTTTATTTCGCGTTTTTTAAGTTTTATGTGTCGATCACTTGTAATATTACCGGGGGATTCAATTACAGCAACAGAGTTAAATTCTATTATGAGTTATGTAAAGGATCAACTGAAATACAGAATTCGGGATAAATTTTTTGGCAGCAAAGTTAAAACTGCTGTATTAAATCTTAAAGGGTAACATACAAAAATTTAAAAAAAATGTAAACATAAGTTTAAAAAAATTATGTTTGCAATAAATGCCGTTTCTGTGCTTTCGACAAGAGAAAATTAATTTACATTTAAAAATTTAACGAAGCTTGGTTAAATATGAATTGTCACTATATAAAACAATTGGAGCGAAATTTTGCGTCCAAACTTAAAAAAAAAATAAAATTAGATAGCACGATTATCTAAAAAAAACAATAAATAGCTGCCATTCAATATTCAACAATATAGTGAATTGTCACTATATAAAACAATTGGAGCGAAATTTTGCGTCCAAACTTAAAAAAAAATAAAATTAGATAGCACGATTATCTAAAAAAAACAATAAATAGCTGCCATTCAATATTCAACAATATTTACGGCATACTCGTTACGACAAGTATGGCTAGAATGTCATTAAAAATTAATATCATCAAAATTTTAATTTTTTTTTTATTTTATAATTTTTTTATGGTTGGCCCTAACAAAATAAGTTTATTGCTGCTGCATTAGAGACTTAAAGTGGATCCAGTCAGGAATAAAAACTTAACATAATAAAAAAATAAGAATGCAATAAATGGCATGCCAGTGTTTATACCTAGCATAACTTAATTTCTACTTAAGAAACCCAACGAAACTTTCGTTAAATTTAGCTGTCACTTAAAAAACAACAGTGGGCGATATTTCTCGCATAAAAACAAGCAAAACTTAAAAAATTGTATTGAAAATCTGATTTTTTATTAAATATAAATGCGGAATTATTTTAATTATATAATTAATTACTAAATTAATATATAAAGTTATTTGAATAATTTGAATAATTTTACATGCATCTTTCACTTATTTATGATCAAAATTTATGATTTGATTGAATTGCGCACGTTGTTTAAAAAAGTTAAAATTAAATATTAGTCGTGGCTTTTCTATTATTAAATGTTTGTTATGTTAAATTAATCAAAATATATAAAAATCATATCATGGTTTATTCATAAAAGTTAACATCGCGCTGATTCTGTTATTACTTAAGAATTATAAGTTGTGCATGGCTGGGGTCGCGTTTCGTGAAATAATGAATATGAAAAGTTGTTTTCATTGGCAATCTAGTAGTTTGAATTATTTGCACGCAATTTTAAATTTTACTGTCTGAAATCAAAATTTCTTATGACGAATGCAAACCTACTCGATTGCTAATGAAAAAACTTTGCTTTTTCATTATTTCACGGAACGCGATTTGAGTCCCTGGAATGTAAAAAAAAAAGAAGGACAATTGGTATCGTTAATTTTTTTTTAAGTTTTTACTCTTGACTGGTTGGCCGTTTATACGCGGGCTCTAAATTATATTTAAAAATTTTACGAGGATATTTCGAGGATAACCCATTTAAAACCCATTTAGAAGTTGCCGATAACCCATTTAGAAGTTGATTAAATTTAGATAATGATGTTATATATGATGAAGTAATTACCGTAAATAAACTTCGCCAAAATATGGGAAATATTGATTCTTTTACTGCCGAACAGTTGTAGGTCAATATTTTCAAATCCATCGATAGTTTAATTAAATTAAAAATGTTAGTGACGAAAGTATTAAGCATTCCTGTCAGCAATGCTTTTGTCGAGTGGGTACTTTCATCGATGGGATCAACATGGAGGGACGATCGAAATAAAATGAGAGTAGAACTCGTCAAGGCAGAATTATGTACTCGAATAAATAAAAAAGTCTACGGAGCTTATGACTTTAAAACTTGGCAACCCTGGAAGACAAGGCTCGAACATTGGTACAGCGGCAAAAAGCTAGATGCACTCTTGGGTGACATTTGTTGGAATTTGCAGGAGGAAGATCCCGAAGATGATACGAACGAATCAGAAAATTAAAATTAAAAAACTTAAGAAAAATGTTAATTTTTTAGGACAAAATTAAGAAAAATCACCATAAAATCAACTTAATCGATTTAATTTTCTTTTAAATAGTTTCTATTGTACCTATATTTGTCGATGTGATGCTTAATCGATCGATTTAAATTCAATAAATGGACAAAAAACGTGTTTTACGTCAAAATGAGAGCAAAAAAAAAAAAAAAAACACAAAAATGCGAATGTAGATGTCGTTTTTCGGTCTTGATATGTTCCGCAAAGTTGTTTATCTTGGCAGGAGCTATCAACGTGAATATGTGTATATTTTGACAAATTTTTGACTCAGAGGCAAAACATGTCGAAAGCGATATCTCAAAAATGGGGACTAACTGTGAAATGGGACTAGCACCATTGAATTCAGCATACTCGAATTAGGTTTACCTCCTGGGTGCCCAGCTTGTCGCAAAAAAAAAAGTTTGCAATTCAAGCGCAGTGTAATTATTACTGAAATTGGAATCATCGAAAACTTAACAGAATCGGAATAACGGAATGGGTACAAAGGACCGAATTAAGAAAAGGCCGAATGTCGAAGGGGCGAATGTCGAAGGGCTGAATGTGTCGAAGGGCCGAATGTCGAAAGGCCGAATGTCGAAGGGCCGAATGTGTCGATTGTATCAAAGAGTCGAATGTGTCAGAGGGCCGATTGGGTCAAAGGGCCGATTTTTAAGCATTTCTGTTAAAAATAATGCTATATGGTTTCGGTTTGCCGTCTGTCCGTCTGTGTGCACGATAACTTGAGAATGGATGGAGATATCAACTTAATTTCTTCACATTAATTTCAAGTTCAAGCAATTCATGGGAATGATCTCTATTGATTTGGACATTTCTGTGTTTAGGGTGTTCGGAGATATGTAGGGTTTCTGTTAACCCCCCTCCTTAAAATTGATAGATTTTTTATTTTCTAATCTATTTTGGTTTCATCGAGCATGTGAATGTGGAATAAAAATATATCTCGTCTAGATGTGGGTTTGTGTGGGTGGTGTGGTTATGGGGGTGGTAGGGATGGTGGTATGGGGTGGGATGAGGCGTTTTGGGTTTGGTGTGGGAATTTGGGATTTGGTGGATGAGGGTTTGTGTGGATGGTGTGTGTGTGTGTGTGTGTGTGGAAATGGGTGTAGAGGTGTTAAAGGGTGATAATATGGGTGGTGAGGTATAGGGTGGTGCGGGTGAGATGGGTTTTGGGGTTTGAATTGGATAGTGGGTGGGGGTGGTAATAATGTTTAGATGTGGTGATTTGAAGTCGATTGGGGTCAGTTGAGATATGGTGGATTGGGATCGGTTGGGCTGGGCGTAGATGGGGTTAGGTGGGTGAGGGAGTGGGTGGTCGTAATATTTGAAATACGCATATCACACTGCATACAAGTTCTTTATAGGCAACAAAAATGCTTATAGAGTTCGGCTCCGAACCTTTTCCGTGTTTTTTTTTTGTTTTTAGAAATTTAATTTTTTAAATTTGTTGTTTTATGGAATATTTTGTAATTATTTTTAATTAAACATAAATGAATTTCTTATGAATTTACATATCTTTCATCTTTGAATTTGAATTATTTTTCATCTTCACATTTTGGTGAAGGAAAATTTTGTCATGCGCCACATGAGACATTCGGCCCTATATCAGCCTTATTTTTTTAATTTTTTGTACCATATACCTATTAAAATAATTAAATTAAATACAAAAAATATGTTTTAAAAAAAAAAAAAAAAAAAAAAAATCGGCCCTTCGACATAACAATATATGGATGCAGCTATCTTCAACCTCTACCATCGGATCCGCAACGCTACGGAGACTTTTATGTTGCCAGCTTGTAAGTTAATTTTAAGTTAATTTAGTTTTAAAAATATAAATACACAAACAACAAAAAAAAATGAATTAAATAAAACCATTATAAATATTTAGTTTTTTTTACATTGATTAAATTAGTATTGAGAATAATTGGCTGATCGCTGAAAATTATTTCTAGTGATGAGGGTGCCGGATAAGAGTGCAAAATTTCAGAATAATTTCTTTTGATATTTTTTTTGTACATTAACTTGAACACTGGCATCAAGCGTGAGTAATCGAACCCCCATGATTCCGGAAGATGCTATCCTAAAATATTGATTAGATCATGCGTTGCTAATCAGAAATGCAACCCACTTGTTACAACATACTAGGAAGAGAGGAAGGATGTCTACCTAGTGGACGTCTGAACGAATAGTCCAAGAACAAGAAGCCGTGAAAGGGAAGGCTGAGGATAATGTGTGAGCAGTTGATCCGGTCTAGTATCCCTGTAGTTAGTAAGTGATTTTCTTGGGACTAAACTCTCTACGTCGACAAGGGATATCCCCAACAAAAGTAAAGGATCTTAAAAAACTCTCGCTTTTATTACTTTTTACCGCAAATTTTTTCCAATGTAAATGTTTACCTTTCTCTCACAAACATATTAAGAGTGAATGAAAAAATTACAGCCGATTTACAATCGCAAAGCCAGGTGATTAACCAATTCTGCTTATGAGCAGCGACTTAAAAGGCAATATTCAAGCATCTCTTAATTTAAAATATTTTGCAAGATGATCTGTGATAGCTACTTCATCAAATAATTTTTCAAACAAATCGTCACCCGATTGGCACACCAAATGGTTCATCCAGGCATATGATACACCACATAATCGATACGACGATGATTCCTTTGTATTATATCGATTACTAAGGCTTCTCGCGACAACCGCACGCTTGTGGGAGAAATCAAACTCTCTTCGAACGACTTAATCGTTTACCCATTACAATGTTTGGCATACGAACAGCGGACAAAGATAATAAGGCATCACCAGCAGAACTTAACTATGGCATTACGTTGAGGATACTCGATTGATTTTTAAATCCATCACCCGAAATGCAAACATCTTATGAAATGTTGCAAAAACCTTCGAAGTTCGAAAACATAAAACTAACCGCAACAGCGAAGCATGGAAGGCATATACCGTTTATTATTTAAATTGCGAATGCAACGTGTAGGTTATTTCAATCGACCGTCCTAAGCATTCTTTGACCGCTAACAAGGACGGAGATTGATATGAACCTGCATTACCTAAACAATTGACAACATGATTACGTAAGTACGTCACCACCTATGTTCGCCACAACCATGTGCATCACTATGCACAAAACACGACACGATACCATTGATTCATCTGGCAGGGGAATGTGTGATGTCCACCAATTGTACTGTGTATTGCTAATCGGATCGTATTTATTTATTTAGAGTTTATGAATCGCACAAGATACTACGTAGTAGATTATTTTACCAAAGTTTTTGATTCCTAAATGTTTCTTCTTTAATAGTTTCACTGCACTTTATCATTGTTTACACACGCACAATTCGTATACTATTGAATGAACTTGTTAGTCTAGCTACTTTAGACTAAATTTTTACTATTATCTATTTAAAAAAAGTTGTAAAAACTGATCGCGACACAAAATGCTATGTAAATTTAAAATGACACCTTTTCCAACTGAAGTACATTTAAAGTTTGGAAAAAGAGCCTGAATTTACACTTCTATAATCAATTTACACTGCTAAATTTAGATTTATTTATGCCCCCCATCTAACGTAAATTACTTTAAACACTAACAATTAAATACTTAAAAATATTTCACAACAGTGTAAAGAGATGGTAAATAAAAACAGCAAATTTTATTCACCTCAACAACAACCTGTCAAATCCGTACGTCAAAATATTTATCTCGCAAAAGAAGTAAAAGAAAACGAAGAAATTAATTTAATTTACACCGCACAATAATTTCATAAAATATCAAAAGAGAATAAAAAAAAATTATTAAGATATTTAAACAACTATTCATTCCTTAATTAATCGTCTTATTACAAACAACTTGTAGTTTTTACTGTATTAAAAGTGTTTCTAATTCATTCAATTTGTTGTGTACCATTTTTGGATTTGTTTGGGTTTTTTTTTCGGTCCGATCGAAGGGGGTGCTGCATCAAAAACTAGAAAAATATTTTGATATGCAAGATTTTACATTAAAATTAATTTATTCTTCTTAATATATAATTATTATTTATGTTTATTTAAATAAGTGAAAATTGAATTTTTGAAAAAGGTTTTTTTTTTGGTTAAGATACCGAATTTGGTTGTGTGTGAATCTTCTGTGTGCGGTGTGTGACCACCAAAAATGTCGATAAATTTAGAAAAAAATCGTGATAAAATTGTTGCGGCCTGGAGCGATGTGATCGATGATAAAACGGATACGAATTGGTATGGCTTTTATTCATTAGATATACAGATTAGGCGGCATACAGTAATTCGTTACGTTAATTTAGGGCGTTATATGGTTATGAGGGCCAAACGAACGATCTCAAAGTGATGGGAACTGGAGATGGTGGCCTAGAAGAGTTAGCCGAAGATTTGAATAGCAGCAAGATAATGTACGCGTTTGTGCGGGTCGAGGATCCCAAGACGAGTTTAACGAAATTTGTCTTAATTAATTGGCAGGTGGGTTCAAGAATGTTATTAATTTTGGATATGATTCATGTACGTTGTTTATTTTATTTTAAAATTTCTTGGATCGTGTCTTATCGGCTGGGTACTGTACTTAGATAAGATAAGCGAGTTATGAATTGCGTTTTGATTTCTTTGTACATAGATATTCATATTTATGTCGCTCGCTCGTTCATGAACCGATTCAAAGGCCTACAATAAATTTACACCAGAATTTTATCACAGATAAATTTTCTATTTATGGCATGTTACAAAATTCTGTTAATTTATCATTATCATCGTTCCACAATTTAATGTCATAAAGATTTAATGTATTCTGATGATCAATCTAAAAATATCGACCGGAAATTCTAAAAATTTTTTGTACGTTATAACTTAAGCAGGAAATACTATTGGTTTTGTTCATTACTTGTAGGGTGAAGGCGCCCCAACCGTTCGGAAAGGTACATGCGCCAACCACATTCGGGATGTACAAAATATCTTGAAAGGAGCCCATCTCACAATAAATGCCCGCCTCGAAGATGAAGTTGAAACCGAACTAATTCTTAAAAAAGTATCTGGTGTCGGTTCAGCATTTAGTTTTAAGGAACACAAGCACACCACCGGTAATGCTGATGTACAAAAAGCACCGATCGGAACAGCATACTCGCGGGTTAATCCAACAAAAGAAATTAACGCTATGGATCGCGATAATTTTTGGAAGAAAGAGGAGGAAGAAGAAAAGCGACGCGTCGATTTGGAACGAGAACGCAAGAAACATGAACTGGTGAAGGTCGAAGAGGAAAGAAGAGCACGCGAACAAAAAGAGTATGCAGAAAGAGAACGACGTAACGTAGAAAATTTATCAAAATCATCTAACGAAGTAAATTCACCTGTAAAAAGGTAAATGATCTTTAATTTTTCATGAAATTCTATTGTCTTATATCTTATTGTTTTCTTACGTATTTATGTTCATCTTACACAGCAGATAATCCGCTATTTATGTGTGAAAAGATCTTATGTGTACCACATTATATTATTTCATTATTTACAGTCCGATAACACCGCTTAGTCCGACCTTAATCGCACCGGAACCGGAAGTCTCGCGTGGTATGACGCAAGCAGAACTAATGCGACAACAACGAAATCAGGAGGCAAAAGAATTAATTGGTGGGCGAGTTGGTGCGGCAAAAGCGATATTTTCTCAGAATTCGGCTAGTGGGCAAATGCAAACACAACAAGTACGAAGTTCAGCGCCTGCGAAACCGGCACGTAATTCTATAGCCCAACGAATTAATACGCTTAATAATCAGGGACAACCACAGTCGAGCGAATTAGGGTCCCCGAAAACGGAAGAAGTGCCGAATGAAATTGAAAGCCCGACTAAAGTAGCATTACCCGCATCGCCGGTACCTGTAACGCATCAAGAACCAGACCATCAAAATGGTCGAAGTAATACGTTTGCGCCCGAACCACAACAGAATGAGGATTATGGTTATGATGATCAACAAAATGAGGACCAAAATGAAGCACTCTATTCAACGATTAAACGATCGCCTCACACGAAGTCAGTGAATAGTCAGGCGGCCACACCAATAGAAGAAACTCAAATTGTGGTCGGAAGTGATAAACGTGTTATTGATTTACATCGGACGAATGAGGAACAGTTGATAAATGAAGATGGTTTATTAATGGATGATATGATTGGTGATCCGGGGCTTAGAGCTCGAGCTCTATACGATTATCAAGCAGGTATTTATATTTTATACCAACATAATGTTATATTTTGTATATGACTCCGTGGCGCAACGGTAGCGCGTCTGACTCCAGATCAGAAGGTTGCGTGTTCAAATCACGTCGGGGTCATTACATTTTTTTTAATTTTTATATGAAATATTATTTTTTGGACACATACTGAATCGGGCTTTTTTTTGCTACTCACTTGCAGCCGATGAATCTGAGATTACATTCGACCCAGGCGATATAATTACACATATCGATCAAATCGATGAGGGATGGTGGCAAGGGTTAGCACCAGACGGTACATACGGTTTATTCCCAGCAAATTACGTCGAATTGTTTAAAGATTAAACTGAGCCTACTAAACAGAACCAGAAGGATCCTAACCTAAATAAAATTTTTGGTGATTCCACATTATATACTTCCATTTTATTTTGTTCCATATTTTTTATTATTAATTTTTTTTTTGTATTAAGACCAAGTCTTAAGTCCGAATTTATTTTATAATTTATATTTTATTAATTGTTATAATTATGTAATATTAATTAAATTTAAGATATAATTTGCACGAAATGTTAACAAAAATAAGTTTGTGGTACCGCTATTAAACACATGATGTCGCACACAATTAGTAAGAAGACGTATTATTAGCAACACTCGCATAAATATACATTTTTTTTTGCATTCTAATTAAATTTAAACGTTAGTTCGCTTAGTCAAAAATAATTTAAATTTACATACTGCCATTATGTAGTAATTATAATTTGGTGCTAATTATGTAATTTACAATCGGGTTATGGGAATTTAATTTAATTTTTTCGTTTTATTTGTTTTTTACATTTTTTTATATAATTTGTATGAGAGAGATTTTTCCAGACTTTCCATTCAATTATTTATCGTCACAATCACACGCACAAAATGTATACTCATTTTTAATTATGTTTAAAATTATTGTGCCATGGTGTGAACACCTGGCTCATCATTGTTAGGAATTGTCACAAAAGAGTTATATGAATGTCTTCGCTTTTTCGTTTTATTCGCCCGTTTGTCGAAGAACATTAAAATCCAATCCACTATTGTATCTTGCCTGTGCCAATTAATCAATTTATTATAAATTATTATAAAACGGACAAAATAAACCGTTAATTTTCCCTGGACGAGAGAAATTGGTTTTTTGATTTTCAATTCTACGATCAAAATTTAATTATGTATTTGAAAATCTCAGGGATTTCTAAAATTTGAAAATTCGATGTTTACCCGCTTCGAAAAATCTTGATGTACTACACCACAGTAAGGGCATACAGATCATTTAATGTTCTGTGTATGCTAATCTATGACTAGTAAACTCTACATACAAAATAAATTGCAAATAGTTAACAAAAATAAAACCAATTGATTACAATAAATTACAATAAAATAAATAACACGTCGTTTTAAAAATCACTTATTATAAATTCTATATATCTTTATTATATAAACTGTTGTCGTATTTTTAAAATCCCCCAGTATTTTATTATAAACAATATAAGCAAAATGTTTTTTTTTCGAATTCTTTTTCGATTAAAAATTAAAATCGCAGCGAAATTACAAAAATCCCGCATCATCATAATTATGAAACACCAATACGTAGCTAGATAGCAAATTATTCCGAATGCGATTTATTAAAATTAAAAAAATATTTTTTTTTTAAAAAAATTAATTTTTCATTGTTTTTAAAAAATAATCTTTAAATGTAATTTTATATTTTATAGTTAGAAATATTATATTTTATAATGAATATAATAAAAATGATAAATATTTAGAAACAATTGTATTAATAAAATAATATTAAAAAAATAAGAAAATGGTAGTGTTTTTTTTGTTACCATTAATCGTGATTTGGACTATTGATCTACTTCATATCGGTTTCTTTGAGTCGAGAATGAAAGATTAAAGTATGATTTGCATGATGAAAATTACAGTAGTTGAGAAATATCTTTAAGCAATAGAAACGGAATTGCAGGATGTACGATCAATTTTTTTTTAGAATTACTTTAAAAGCATTGACCCTTCCTTTAACGTACATCCGTTTTCAAGTGAAATTATTCCATTGCGCGGCAATTGTACTGCCACGAAGTCCCCATCGCAAACTATGGTAGCTTGCCGTTCTTGTCGGATTGAGAAAATCCACTTGTTGCCTTTCAACTTTATCCATGTATCTTGTTTATTTTGCGATACTCCTTTTACAATATGACAGTTGGATGGTTGTTGTGACGCTAATAAATTTAATTCGCATATAGAATTGTTGGCGTATACGGAATAAATAGGGAGGATCAACATACAAATATACTCATAGTTGCTATCATGTATCGAGGAAACTAAATAGTCCACTGGTGATTGAATGATGATGCCCTCGATCGTAGGAAGTATTATTGGTTTAAATATTTGATACCTCGCTGTGTTCATCAATGGAATCTTCAACTCAAAGATCATATATTGACCACTTATTTTTCCTCTGCATGACATTATTTGATACAGGCTCAATAGTTCATAGTTTTCATTTTGCGAGGGCAGTAGTACGTCACGAGGCATATGATGTTTTATATCTTCCAGAGCCTTGCTGAGTTGATTTGGAGGTAATATTGATGTGCTCACTGCCTTATTGTGTGTGATTAAAAGAACATCAATTAGTTTTTGTTGAGTGTCTTTGAAGTCGAACATTAGAAGAAGTGCATGCAGGGTTAAAAATGTCAACCTTTCGGCATTGTTAATGTCATCTAACGTAGCGCCTATTTGTTTCATCAGCACGTTTTAAAATGTTTAGGGTTGCATCAGCAATCAAAGTTTGGTTCATGGCTATCATTAAAAGGTGTTGTTGATTTAGTTTAATTTTTTGTATTTCCCCTTCATAGTGCTTTGCATCACGGTCGTCAAGAACTCCAAATAAGTCACTTGCCAAGTTGCCCACAATATTTAGGATTCCTCGTTTTCTTCTCTGTAATGAAGTATTGCGTTCTTGTCCTCGATTTCGGTTATAATGTGCATAAGCTGATTGTTAATTGCAGAGCATATAGTTGATGATTATCTTCAGCTTTTTCCATACATAGTTGATCCATGTTCCCTTCCAGACTTCTGTATGATGCCAAATCTGAATAATAGGATGTCAGGTTAAAATAAACTACTATTTTCCACTGCTGGTTGGTGAATCGGAGGTTTCCTAAGTTTTCTAGATACAGTCCAGGTTGATGACTAAAGGTGGTGATGTTGTACTTCGGCGGTTTGGCCGAGGTTACTTGATTGGTTACTTGATTAGGCAATGCAGTGAATGCTATTAAGCTTAGCAGAATCAATGGTAAAGCCAACTTGTTGATCCTAGGAATCCCTTTGGTGCGGGACTCGCTCACTAACTCACTCGCTGACTCATTTTGTGTTTTCTCGGTGTCGAGAGGTAAGACACTTATTTTGGTGATGGGTCTTTTGAACACAGAACCGTTACCAGCTTTTACTGTGACTACCCTTGTCAAACCATCTGTTTACCGAAGATAATTTAAACAATATTTTTATTGTGGACTGTATTTCTTCAATTTTATTATAATTTTTAACTTAACAAAGGTTTTTTATTTTAATGTTTTACACTTTTCAGTTTTGCTTCTGCCTTCGTCTACATTCAGACTCGAAAAAAAAAAAAACAAAAATCTCTTTCACGAATACAATGTCGTGTTTCTCTTTTTTTTTAGTACTAAAATTAAAATGACTTGCGCCATCTCTATTTCATCACCTTAATTATTTTTTGAACATTTATTTTTTTTATTTCATTTTAAACATAACTCCCCGCGTTGAAATTACTATAAATTTCAATATGAGAATACACATATCCTTTACATTCAATATTTTATTTTAACTTAATCAACATTGCAATCGATTACTGAAAATCTAGTAAATGCAGTTTAACAATTTTAAATAAACTAAATACATATAGTATACTAACTTACAACTAAATAAACCAAAGAATTATAACTATAACTTCAATGATCTAATATATATATATATAAGGAGAAAAAACACAAAATATAATAATTTTCTTTCCGGATTCGTTCATTAATTTTGATCCGTTACGGATCTGAGGTTTACGCTAGAAAATTACATTTTGAACACAAACTCACAGTTAAATTCATTTATTTACAATATACATATATGAACTGACACGATTGACGGACCTTAGTAATGTGTATCTGCACCAGAGGATTTCTCTTCCATTGGCAATACGCATAATTTAGAAATGGCTCTTTTGAGTTCTGAACTAATCGTTTTGACAGTGGCTACGCGAATGTACCCGTCGGTTCCTGGATGTAATCCCGTAATTCGACCAAGTGGCCATTTGAGTGGGGGAACATTGTCCTCCTTTAGTAAAACAAGAGCTCCGATTGATATGTTATCCGAAGGTGCTATCCATTTACGTCGTTGTTGGAGTTCTCCTAAATACTCGATTCACCATCGTTTCCAAAATTGTTGGAACATATATTGTATTCGTTGCCATCTAGAAAGCCTATTATAATCTAAATGATCTAACGAAGGATCAGGTAACGCTATGAGTGCCGTACCTATTATAAAATGGCCAGGCGTCAATACTTGCAGATCATTAACATCGTTTGACATCGGGGTAAGAGGGCGAGAAT
Source organism: Nephrotoma flavescens (assembly GCA_932526605.1). NCBI lineage: Eukaryota > Metazoa > Arthropoda > Insecta > Diptera > Tipulidae > Nephrotoma > Nephrotoma flavescens. Next base: position 269,287,921 of record OW052221.1, on the reverse strand, counting down.
TCAAACAGGCCTCAACCTGAGTTACCATTGTGTGAAATTCCTCAAATCGTAAAGATGTATTTCCTATTATACGCTTGAGATGATGTTTGGCACTCTTGACGGCCGCCTCCCACAATCCACCGAAATGTGGAGACCGAGGAGGTATCGTATGCCATTGAATTTGTTCTTCAGCAAGATAACGAAAAAATTCTATCTTATGAATTTCCGACGTGAGTAAGTTATGCAACTCCTTCAATTCAGCTTTAGCGCCTATAAAATTGGTAGCATTGTCTGAGTATACATTTGCACACTTGCCTCGACGTGCAACGAATCGCCGAAATGATGATATAAAAGCTTGTGTAGACAAATCTTATGCGTTAGATTTGACGTTGACCCGAAGATTATGCGTTATGTTGAACGGACCGCAAAAATCTATCCCGATATTAAGAAACGCTCTCGATGGTGAAACTCGATCAACTGGCAGTTAGCCCATAAGTTGGTTGATGGTAGTAGGTCGTGTCCGAAAACATCTAATACAGTCGTGTATGACCTTTCGACAAAGATTTCGTCCTCCGATTATCCAATACTTAAGTCTTAAACTATAAAGTAACGCTTGAGGACCAGCGTGAAGCTGACGAAGGTGCTCCTGTCGAACTAATTTTTTAGTAAAATCACTAGTACCAGATAGAATAATTTGATGCTTATTGTCGTAACAAATGTCCGCATTTTTTAAACGGCCACCGACCCGCAACAACCCATCCTGATCGATAAATGGATCAAATGATTTTAATTTACTCTTTGCGTGACTCGTTTTATGTTTTTGAATATAATTAAAGTCTTCGGAAAATGCGTTTAGTTGAACTATTTTTAAAATACGTTTACGCGCAGATTCGAGTTCTTCAGAAGTGAGTTCTCCATATTTTCGACGATCTTTAGGAGTCCTAAGGTTATTGAAAAAGCGACAACAAATCGAAATTACTCTAAATAATTTGTTAATGTCCGAAAATTTATCAATTAAATCAACGTCGTTGTGATAACTAACTAAAACAGCCTTACTTCTCTTTAACTCTAATAATTCAGGATTAATTTTAATGTTCGAAGACTTGGGCCAGTTATGTTCATCTAGGTCCAAAAACGAAGGGCCATTCCACCAAAACTTACAGGAAATAATGTCTAATGGCATAAGACCTCGAGAAATTAAATCGGCAGGATTCAATGATGTCGGAACAAACATCCAACTATCGATAGATGAAAGATCCTGTATTAATGAAATTCTATTTGCAACAAAAGTAGCATAATTTGATGGGCACGATTTTATTCTCATTATGGTAATTTCCGAATCTGACCACATACAAATTCTATCAAATTTAACATCCATACATTGAACTACTTTATCTACTGCCAATAACACCGCAGCACATAACTCTAGCCGCGGTATGCTTTGCTTTTTTAAAGGAGCAACCCGTGATTTTGCGCACAATAAAGTAATTTGTTTGTCATTAACCAAATCTGTCACTCGTACATATACAACGCAACCGTATGCTTTTTCGGAAGCATCCGCGAAGCCGTGAAGTTCCATTGACTTAACATGTTGACCTCTTATACAACGAGGAATCTCAATTTTCCGCATTGACGGCAATTGCTGTCTAAAATTGGACCAAATCTCGGATATCACCAACGGAACATCATCATCCCATGATAAACTAGGTGTAGTCCAAAGTGACTGCATTATTAATTTAGCTGTTACTGTGACAGGTGCACATAACCCGAGTGGATCGAACAGCTGTGCTATTTCGGACAAGATTGATCTTTTACAAAATTTGTTTGTTTCTACAAATTCCTTAAAAATTATTTGGAAACTATCAGAATTGGGTTTCCACTGCAGACCCAGTAGAGAAACAATGTTTTCAGAGTTTTCCTGGAGAGGATTATTTTTATCGGATAAATCGCTATGATTCGAATTCCATTTGTGCAACTCAAAACCACCTGAAGCCAATAGTTGAATTAAGTCGTGTTTCACTGTTTGTGCTTCCTCGAACGAATTAGCACCTGTCAAAACATCATCGACATAGAAATCTGTTTCCAATATTTTCGCTGCCAAAGGGAAAGTAGATCGTTCATCGATGGATAACTGTTTTAATGTCTGGATAGCCTGAAATGGCGCACTCGATGTACCGTATGTCACAGTGCATAGTCGATAACACTGAAGCTCGTCATTTAACGATTTACGCCAGTATATCCGTAACAAATCTCTGTCATGTTCATGTATGAGTATCTGACGATACATTTTAATTATATCAGCGGACAAGGCAACTAAATATTTACGGAAACGAATTATCAAAGAGAATAAATCTTCTTGTATTGTAGGACCCGTCATCAAACAATCGTTTAAGGATATGCCAGATGCGGATTTGGACGACGCATTAAACACCACACGTAATTTCGTCGTGGTACTACTGTCTTTTATGACAGCATGATGTGGTAACGCATATGTCTGATTACTTTGAACATCCCTTGAATCTGGATCCTTGACCAATTGCATCTGATGCAAATCAATGTATTCTTGGATGAATTCATTATATTGACGATGCATATCGGGATTATTAGAAAGCTTTCTTTCTAGATATTGAAACTGCTTTAACGCATTATTTTTGTTATCACTAAGCTCACAAAGATTTGATTTCGTAGGTAACGCTACGCTATACCGACCATTTGCCAAGCGAATTGTGTTACGAGCGTAATGTTCCTCGCATCTTTTCTCTTCAAGTGATAAAATATTAGGGCTACTTATTTGTTCAATTTCCCAAAATTTGTTGATTTTATCACTCAACTCGTCATGAAGAAACGATAATAACGAGGAACTATTTGTAAAAGAATCGAAGGACTTGTAATTTGTTTTACCTAATACAATATAACCCAATTCCGTCTGTTGGAATGGTGGAAGCTCTGGTATTATTTTTACGCTTACTCCATTTACTATTTCATTATATTTTTCTGCCCCAATGAGCATGTCGATTTTGCTATTGATATAAAATGTGGGATCAGCTAAGTTAATTTCTCTAGGTAAAACGGAAGAATCGAATGGAATCGTGGACGCTGGAAGTTCACCAGTTATTTTTGGTAATACTAGAAAATTTAGATTCGCATTATATTTCGTTACACGAGATTGAATTTTTAACGGTACTATATATTTAACTTCAAAAACCTTGCCATTTATTCCAGACACTCTAATCGACGTTGAATTTTTAATAGGATTTAAAATTTGACATAAATTTTCTGTGATGTAACTGGACTGTGAACCACTGTCTAATAGTGCTCTACATTGAACTCTATAACCATTATAAGATTGAACCCATAAGACTGCGGTTGCTAGCATCACTTCAGATATGGAACTCCTTTCCTCACTAGACTGGAAGGATTCTGTTACAGGCTTTAAACTACTTGAAATTACATTTGCAACCATTGCATTTGTGCCTTTAGTGTTAGATGGTTGTTTTACTGTGCCAGCAACTTTCTGACCAATACCGTTCTGGTTAGATATGGTAGGTGTCTGAACTTGATTTGAAATCGAACCGTGAGTTGAAATAGGTTTAGATTTCTCAAAATGCAATAGTGTATGATGTTTTAAATAACATCGTTTGCAATTACCTGCTTTACACTCATATACTCGATGACCCGAAGAAAGACAATTCGTACACAAATTTAAATTTTTAACAATGTCAAATCTTTGAAGAGGTGAACAATTTGAATCACAAAACTTGGAGCACATGTTTAATGTATGATTGTCCTTACAAAGTGGACAGCTTCCTTGTTGCGAAACAAACACACGATTGGGTTTAAAATTAGTATTTTTATTCGATGCTGCAGGTACGACTTTTTGCTGTGAAATAGCTTCTAGTACTTTTACCCGTTTTTTTAGAATGTCGACGAACTCAGAAAAAGTTAATAATTTATCTTGAGGAGACTTTTTTACAATTTCAATTCGAGAGAAAGAATCTAATTTTTCCGATAAGTGATGAATTAAAATTAAATTCCAACTATTTACATCGACTTTTAACGATTTGAGAGCATTAAAATGTTTTTCTATAGAATCAATAAAAAATTGTAGAGAACTAGCGGAATTATCCTGAGGCTTTTTCATGTCGTATAACGCTTTTACATGCAGTTTCTGTATGGAAATTTCATTATCATAATAATCCAGAACTACTTTCCATGCAACCTCATAGTTCTCAGTGGTAATCGGTAAATTCTCAATCAAATGGTAAGCCTTACCACTCCTTAATGAAGAGACTAAATAATGAAATTTGGTGCATAAGCTAATGGATTTGTTGGCATGGATCAAGTCAATGTAAATGTCTCTGAAATTAAGCCACGTTAATTCAGTCCCGTCGAATTTCGGGAGAGTAATTTGTGGGAGTTTAATAGCTACTGTCGTGTCTACCGAACTTTCTCCATTTGCCTTCTTATTTCCAAAATCTAAATTTAAATTCGATTCATTAAAATTTACTTTCGTTTTCGTTCCGAGACTATGAATTTTATCTAAAATTGCAGATTTGAGTATACCGTACTCATCCTCAAATGTATACTTATCATCAGACCGCCTGCTAGAAGAAGGACCAATGTTTTCCAACTCATTTTGAATTTCGTCGAATTTTGTGTACGTAATTCTAATTCTATGTAATACGGATTGTAATTCTCCGAAGGAATTGAATTCACCCTGGGCAAATTTGTTCTTAAAGTACGTCAATCTACCCTTATGACCATTTCGGCTATTTTTTAATTTTTGAACTGTCTCACTGACTGTCGCAATATCAATGTCGGCTTCGTCTTCAGACATTTCAAACCGAAATAACTATTACCTACGCAATTAAAATTTATACGTAACCTCAAACCAATGTGCGAACCGAAATATAACAATTTTTTAATATTGTGTGTGGTTTTACGTTAACAGAATTCAATATATCTTACAACTTATCAACTAACATAATTAATTTATTACTAACCAAATTTAATTACACTTGTTGCTTACAGGAATTACTGCGATGATCCTTGCGATGATATAATGATGATGATAAATACGATGATCTGATGCGATATGATGACGATATGATGTAACTATTGCTGCGACGATATGATGCAATTATTTACTTGACGACTAATACAAATGCGCATGCCGGAACTATATTACAACCTTATTACGATTGCGATCCCTTGACCTTTGATGTCGATGTACGACGCTAAATCGATTACAAATAAATTCCTCTAATTACAAATCTATAAATTTCTTTTGATTTTAATTATCGAAGACTTTCTAGTTGCGATATTTTAAATCCCAACGCTTGTTATATTTTATTATATTGACGAACTAACAATGGCGTCTTTTGATCAACCACCACGTTTTCCTTTGTATTGAATTGTTTGTTAATCGAAGATAATTATTTAATTATATGCACGAAGATATCCGGGTCGTATGGACCAAATGTTTACCGAAGATAATTTAAACAATATTTTTATTGTGGACTGTATTTCTTCAATTTTATTATAATTTTTAACTTAACAAAGGTTTTTTATTTTAATGTTTTACACTTTTCAGTTTTGCTTCTGCCTTCGTCTACATTCAGACTCGAAAAAAAAAAAACAAAAATCTCTTTCACGAATACAATGTCGTGTTTCTCTTTTTTTTTTAGTACTAAAATTAAAATGACTTGCGCCATCTCTATTTCATCACCTTAATTATTTTTTGAACATTTATTTTTTTTATTTCATTTTAAACACCATCGCTGCCGGGATGTAAGTCGACGATCCTTCCCGAGGGCCAGTTTGTTGGCGGTAAGTTGTTGTCCTTTATTAAAAAAATGTCGTCTACTTTGACCATTGGTTGTTTTCCGTCCACTTAGTTCTTTGTTGTAATTCGGTGATGTAATCATTTGACCAACGCTTCTAAAAATCTTGAACCAGTTTTTGTAGTAATCTCCAACGATTACTGACGGAAATGTTTTCATCCAACAGGTTCAATTCTGGGATAGTAATTAACGAATCACCAACTAAAAAATGTGCCGGTGTTAATATCAATGCACTTGGGTCGGATGATACTGTTGTAAGCGGTCTCGAATTGAGACATGCTTCTATCTGCGATGTGACAGTCACTAATTCTTCATATATGAGCGTTGTTTTAGGTGGAATTTTAAGGACTTCACCGCCGCTTCTAAAAGTCCCCCAAAGTGCGGAGCAGATGGTGGTATGAATTGCCATTGCATCCCAATGTCAGCTAGCATTCGTTGGATCTCATGATTTGCTTGTTGTAGAGCTTGCTGTTTATCCTTTTCTTAATGTCCGGGCTCCAACAAAATTGGTTCCATTATCACAGTAAATCCGATGAACTTCATAAGGGCCGCGATAATGGCTGGGGTAGTCGTATCACTGACAACCTCTATGTGTACAGCTTTAGTAGCAAGACATACGAATAATGCGATGTACCCTTTGTATGACTTATTCCCACGTCCTTTCGAAACTCTTACTGATATAGGTCCAGCGTAGTCAACTCCTGTGTTGGTAAACGGACGTGATGGCGTAACTCGTTCTTTGGATAAGTTGGCCATTATTTGATGTTTTGTTGAAGCGTTGAATCGAAAACACGTGATGCAAATTGCTATTTCAGAACGTATGTTGCTTCTGCCGTTGGAAATCCAATATTTGTTTCTAAGATGTGATAAAGTTAGCTGGATTCCCCCATGAACAGTTTTCGTATGAGCATCTTTGATTAACAGCTTAGTGAATCTATGTTTTGGTGGCAATATTTTTGGATGTCGGGTATCATAGCTCAGGTTGCAATTAGTTATTCTTCCTCCTACTCTTAACATGTTATGTTCATCAATAAATGGATTGGTTGCCTTTTGTTGGTACTGAGAATTATTCTAATCAGCTCATTACCGGCATCATTAAGTTCTTCGGCAATAATAAAATTGAAGACCCAATATCCTGTTTTTTTAAACATTTATTTATAAATCGTCGACAAAAGCCAACAACACGAATTATTTTATTCACGTTTGAAAAACGACCTATAATCTCCATAAACGGATTATTACTGATGTTGTCACTGTTACTATCTTGTTTTCTTTAGTTTCCACGTTACGTTCACTTAGAGTAGCAGTTTGTGGTGGCCAATGTTCGGCTACAAATAGTAACCAATTTGGACCTGTCCACCATAACTGGTTATTTTTTAATTCCGTTCACCCCGTCCTCGAATCCAACACAGCGTGATCATTGAGTCGGTCCAAAAGTGCGAAGTTATTTCCGAAATCTGCATTGCTTCTTTAACTTGGTACATTAGTTTAGTGAGCAGAATCGCTCCACAAAGCTCAAGGCGTGGTAGTGAAAGTAAGTTTTTAATCGGAGCAACTTTTGTTTTTGATGTAAGAAGTCTTAATGGTGTTTTCGATTGATTTTCTACCCCTCATTAACATAGTACACTGATTTTTTGCGTCAATCGAACAAAAAACTGTTTTACCCTCATTTATCTGCCTGTGTGTGTTAGCTGTTGAGCATAACGACATAACGTACGTAATTTCAAATATGGATATTTTGACGTTGATTTAAATCTATATAAGGTGGTGGCCGATGAGTCAGGGACAGTGATGATGGTGAAAAATAATGTTGTGTTGCAACATCTAAATAGTAAGTAGTAGAAATATTATAAACACATAGTACATTATTAAAACTACTTTTTACATTACAGCAAAAGAAGAAGTTTGTGTTGAATACTCGCAAGTTGCGAATTTTTATAATTTAATGTATGAAACCGGAATACCTACTCCAGCCGCAACCAAAACCCTTAAGCTAAATAATATAATCTACAACGCCGATAACACATATCCAGGGAAATTTGAAAAACTAGTATAATTTTTTCATTAAGTTTATTTATGTTACCTAGATGATCGAATTCCCATAAAATGGTCCGGCGGAGAAACAAAATATTTATTGGACTTATATGCCGAATTAAACCGACTCCGTCGGGCCATTCAAAAAATTTAAAATTCGGCGTCATATGTGGAACTTTATGGCTGACGACATATCCAAAAAATTTGGTATTGCAGTTACCGGTTCGTAGGTTGAAAACCGCTATAAATGTGTGATGTGTAGAACGCGTAAGGTTATAGACTCTAACAACACGAATGAAGCCGTCCGAGTAGACCCCGAATACGATGCGGAAATTCAAAAAATTGTAGCGTTGGACGATTCATTAGAGCCCGAAGTACTGTATATGCCGGGTAAAATAAGGCGGAATAATAACGAACCAGCATTCATAACGGAAACTCCACCAAAAATTGAAGAATTTAGCGAGGCCTCGAACACCAGCATCTCCTTACCAGAAAGTGAGAACACAAATACTCAGGACGTACCGATTGTACAAAAAAGAAAAAAACTCACCATTCAAGAAAAATTGGGTAGGGAATGTTTGGAGATGAGGCAAAAGGAAGTTGATAAAACACTAGAGGTGAAACAACAAATAGCAGAAAAAAAACGCCAGGATAAATTGGACATGTTCCGAATAAAAGAAGAAAATAAAAAAGCACGGACTGACCTTAAATTAAAAAAACTCGACGAAATCTTAGCAAAAATTAAATTAATTTTGTTTTTATTTATTATTTAACAAAAAATGAATTATTAAAATATGAAAAGAAATTTTATGTATAATTAAAATGAATTTAAATATAATATATAACTATAGTGCATATAAACATCTAAAGGGTTTGCATAATTTTATTTCTTTTTAATTCTCCTAGATGTTTAAGGACAACATCGGAAATCGCTTCGGAACTTAGATTTTCAAAACTTGTTGGTTCTTCTGTTCCTCCAGGTATAGCGGCTTCCTCGATATCCCATAAATCCGATGCATCGATACATATATTATGAAGGACGCAGCAACCCAAAATGAACTTACACATTTGGTCAACATCCATGAAATCCAACCTTATTAGTTGCCTGAATCGCTGTTTAAGTAATCCAAACGCATTTTCTATCTTCACTCGCGTTTGGCAATGTTTTTTATTGTAATTATTTTGTTTTCTGCTTAATGTTCCATAATCCTTGTATGGAGTAAGTAAAAATTTCCTTGTGGGATAAGCAGCATCGCCTAAAATGTGGTATATCGTCGGGAGATCTTTTGATATACATGATAAATTAAAGATTCTTGCGTCGTGAATCTTACTGGGCGATCCAACACAAACATCCCAAAATTCTTTGTCTGCATCACAGATAGCTTGAAGCGTCATAGATATTAATCCATGACGATTAATATATGTTGACCTAACTTTATTCGATGGTTTTCGGATGTTAATATAGCAACCATCGATACATCCAATAGTGTTATGAATGCCTGCTAACTGGAAAGTAAAATGTATTACATAGCTAACTTGTTAAACAATTTTTATATTTGTTGCAATACCTTAGAAATTTCTTGGGCCTTCTCAATTTTTTCTTCCTCAGTAACAGGAAATTTTATTTGAGTCGGTGATATATAAAATAAAAAATCCAAAAAATGGCCTAGATGGCTATGAGCCGTTGAAATGGGCATGTTAAGAAGATTTGACACTCCACGGTACGTCTCCTTGTTTCCAGCAAACCTTTAACAAAAAAGGATTAGAATAAAATGTCTTTTTGCATTACCACAAGAAGGCCAAAACTTGAAGTTCAGCAGATACTTCTTTTCTGCCGCCACACTTTTTGGTTTTAAAGTATTTAGATCTTTGACACTGTTCTATTAATTTTTGAGCGGTTTGTCTTGAGACCCGAAAATTTTGACGAAACTGTAACAAGATAAATTTGAGTATGTATTTAAGTTTCTACATATTAATAAATTTAAATGTTATAACTTACTTCAATATCTGAATATTTATGAACAACATCAGAGAGGAAGTTGTTGACACGATGCCTTTTCTCTCGACAAAATAAATTTTTCTGAAACTCCATAAATTCTTCAAAATCTGATGATGAAGATGAAGAAGATGGATTATCGGACGAAGACGATGATGACGACGATGAAAGGCAAACTATTTTTATAATTTCGTCCATTTTCCACAAAATAAAAACTTTTAAGTTTTAAATATGTAGTTTTAAATACAAAATTATTTAATTTAATACCATATATGTCTTAACACAAAAAAAATCACAAATGACAATCGTCAAATCCAAAATGACAGCACAATGACAATACAGTTGTTGGTGTGTGTGAAAAGAGGGGTTACTCTACCAAAAAACCCAGTGTAGCAAAAGTTACTTGATGTAATAAAATTTAGCTGTCAGTACCATTTTTTTTGATCAATCGAACATTTTCAGGGTACCCTTTTTACACTAGTGCAAGTTATTATGATCAATCGAAATACATTACTAATGCCAACTGAGCTTGTACATTTAATGTAAATGACGGCAGCATAGGCCTTTTCCGAGGCATCGCAGAAACCATGCAATTCTGTTTTGTCGTTCTTTTCAAATTGGATCCAGCGTGCGGAATAGATATTTTTTCCAGAAGCGGCAATGAGTTTTTAAATTCCTCCCATCTTGTTGACATGTGTGGCGGAAGTTGTTCGTCCCAAGAGAGGCCTGCTAGCCAAATTTCTTGCATCATGAGCTTGGCTATGTTGTGTATGAATATCTCTATAATGTATTATAGTCAATAAAGAGCATGTTGAGTAAGAATGCTTTATAAATAGAATAGTAATTGTAAGAGTGTGTAGAAAAGATAGAAATAAAGTGAATGTCAAGAAGGGTGAACGTATATGTTGTTTGATTAAATAAGAAACACAATAGTGGCGACGAGAGGGATCAAAATAAAAAGAAAATCCGGCATCATCGGCGTGTGAATTAATTTTAAAAATATTTCAAATTGATTTTAAGGAAATAATTCGGGTTGTGAGGTATAAAGTATAGAAATTAAAAAAAAAAAAATCTTATAAAACAATAAAAAAAAAGACACGTGAAAAATGGCGCCGACAATAACAAAAAGTAATGGCGAAGGGGCGAATAAAAATCAGGATCAAGATGCGGGTCAAAATCAAATAGACGAGCCGATAAATCATAGAACCAACATAAAAAATTTCGTAGGTGTATTAGAGCCATTTATTCAAGGAGAAAACTTTGAGAATTATTTGGATAGGATGGAAAATTATTTCGAGTTGAACGACGTTGAAGATGACAAGTTTAAAATATTGCTGCTTTTAAACAATTTGATTGGCCCCGTTGCAAGCGTAAAGCTTATAAAAGCTTGCAAACCCAAAAAGCCAAAAGAATACAGTTATGCAGATGTGGTACAGAAATGTAAAGATTTTTTTGCACCGCAAACAAAGACGTCCACAAACCCGGTAGTGTTTGGGAAAATAATACAAAAGAAAGGAGAAACAGTAAACGATTTTGCAGTAGAATTAATTTCAATGGCAGAAGGATGTGAGTTTGGAACTTATAAGGATAGAGCCTTACGTACGCAATTCATATCGGTCTAAATAATCGCAGAATCAAAGCGGATCTAATGGCGATGGATGGCAAAACTCTTTTCAGACAAATAGTACAGAAGGTAGTAGCTTTAGAACTCATCGAAAATGATTTAGAGGTTTTAGATAATGGAAATCAAAATGTCAACGTTAATATGGTCCATCGAAAATTTAGTGTAAACATGACAACGAATAACTACAGAGGTCGATCAAGGTCAAGGAACAGACTCTTCATTAGACATAGAAGCGTGTCAACAGGAAGAAAAATCAAGTGTTTCAACTGTGAGGGTTTAGGACATAAGGCGAAACAATGCCCATCACAAAAACGGGCTCATCGGGACATTTTAGAGTTAAGTACAACAAAAATCTAAATGATAGGTCATCAAAAAATTATCGGTCGTATAATAACGAATCATTACGTATAATAAAGGCGAACACTTTTCGAGTAATCATGTTGATTCAAATTTTAATTTTGGCAACCTATATCATTAAAAGATAACCATGATTTAGAAATAAATAATATATCAATTAGTGGGAAAGTCCAAGAAATTAGTGACAAATTTGAAAGGCATAAAGTTAAAAATTCCTTTTCCGATTCTAAAAATACAAATCAATACGTGAATAAGATAAAACACAGTAGTATAGTTTCGGAATTTCAAGTGTGGAATTTTTGTATTTGTGGATCGAAGACCAAAAAGTCAAGTGGGAAATTGATACGGGTGCATGTGTCTCCTTGTGTAGTGTTGGAGTTTATGAGAAATATTTCTCTCATCTGCCTTTGAGAAGCATTGATTTGCCCTTGTCCGTGTTAACGGGTAATGAAGTTAAATTGTTAGGTCAAATCAAAGTAAGAGTAAAACAAGAAAAAATAAATGTATTATACTATTTAGATCTAGTTGTTATTAAAACAAAAAAAGACATTTATCCTTTATGTGGTCGAAATTGGTTGGATGTTCTTCAACCAGGGTGGAGAAATTCATTTCAAATGAATCAAATAAGCGTATGTGATGATTTTCGCAGGAAAGTGTTGCCGCAAATAAAACGAGAATTTCAATCGGTGTTTAGTGGAGATTTAAGTGGGTGTATTAAAGGTTTTGAGGTGAATGTTCAATTAGTAGATGAGGCGATTCCAATATTCTATAAAGCATATACATTACCGTTTAGTGTACGAGAAAAAGTTGAAAGGGAATTGGATAGCATGATTTAAAAGGATATTATAACCCCAGTTACAACTGCAGAATGGGCTTCACCAATAGTAGTGGTACCTAAGCCAGGCAATGAATTACGCATTTGTGTAGATTTTTCGGTCACAGTAAATAAATATATACGTTCACAGCATTATCCACTACATGTAATAGACGAAGTATTGGCAAGTTTAGCGGGCAATAATTATCTGACTTATTGTAAGCTCAACGACTGAACTTGCTGTTCCGGCTTCTGTTTTTCCCATTCCAATGATGTCTGCGTGCGCATTGAACTTTGTTAGTTTTAGCTTGTCACAGGCCTCTTCTGTTATTAACGTAGCCTGTGATCCAGGGTCAACTAAAACGCGAAGAAGCTCTTCGGAAGTGTTAGAAGACGCTTTTACAATAGCAGTGCCTAACAATATGCAATTACGGTTCCACGTATGTCCTGACTGTATAGCCGGTTGTGTTGATGGCTGAGCTTTATCGACTCCCTTTGGATTGTCGTTACAATGAAGCAGGCTGTGATGAGCACCCTTACATAAGTCGCAGCTTTTGAAACATGGATTTTTGTGCCTTGAGCGTCGACATAATGGTTGATAATAAATTGCCTTGGATCTCTCGGTGTGTGGCAAGTTCTGAAATTTTTTGCATTCTGATAGATTGTGTTCTTCATAGCAATAACTGCAGTTCGCTAATTGTTTTTTGGCCACTATGACATTTGCTGCCTTCCGAACTGGAGTAGATTGCTGATCTCTTTTTTTGTTGACGTTTTCTCTGGATAGTACTCCAAGTGATTGGAAGCGTAATTGAAGAAAGTTTAGGAAGTCTTTCACTGTTTGAATATCCTTTGGTTTTTTAAGGGATGTTTCATACAGCCGATGTGTCTCTCTATCCAAATTCCGTGTCAAAATGTTTATGAGTATAGCATCCCAAGAATCTGTGTTTATTCCTTGATTCTTTAGGGCATGCAAACATTCTATGACTGTGTCGTGTAGCGTTCTTAAATGATTTGCAGATTCTATCTGAATGACAGGTAATTCCATAATCGTATCAATAAAGGTGCGTTTGCTATAAGTCTTTTATCCTCGTATCTAGAGAATAAAATATTCCAAGCGGTAGAGTAATTTTCTTTTGATACGGTGAGGTGACTTATGAGTTTGGCTGCATCACCTCGGATTACTGAGAGTAAGTAATGCATTTTCTCCTCACTGGATAGATCCTTGTTGCAGTGAATCATTTTAGTGAATAAACTAAATAGAAATGCACTATTTCTATCCGAAGGAGTTTTATCCTGGATTGGGTATTATCAGTTCTTTCCTTGCTGATACTTTCCAGTTGATCTTGAAGATGAATGTTCGCGAATTCATAATCTTGTTGAAGTTTCTCGTATAAGTTTTCTCACCAAAATATTGATTGCCGAGTTCGTCTTCGGTTGCGTTGCTCAATATTTCTTCGTGGTTGTTTGTGAAGGTAATCCACGAGGTATTTAATAATTTCAATTTCATCTCGTAAAATGATTTGCTGCGTGGTTCAGTGCTAATAATGAATTCCATTATGCCATTTATGTTGGTGCGTAGCATATTTGCTTTTATGTTTTGGATCTTGTATCGCTTTCGTTGTTCTTGGTCGGCGACGTTAATTTTCAGGAACATCTCAGTATCGTCTTCATCGTTGTCTTCTAGAACGTATGAAGAAGTATCTGCCGCCTTTTTGTTCATCTCATTATCTGTGTCAGCTGAATTGGCTGGCATAGCCTTGTCTCGGGCATCTTTGAGGGTTGTTTTAGTTTCTTCATATGCAGTTTTGATGACTTGATCGAAGAATTTTTCGACTAAATACGGATGATTTTCGTCGAGTGTACCAAAGCAGCATCCACAGTTGAAAATTTGTCAAAGAGTAGCTGTAAATTTGTGAGTGTTTCATCACAATATTTAACAGTTTTTCTAACAGCTGAATCTTTTTTAACGTTTGTTCTTATTTGGTTTATTAGTTTTCCAGTTTGTGTTTGCTCACACAAAGCATTGACAGTATACATCTACGATGTTATGTTGATTTTGAAATTTTTAGAAATGTATCTCCAAGCGTGGTTCTTACTTTTAACTCGTAGGACCAAATGTAAGTTTGTTGTAGATAATTTGTATTTGTGGCTTACCACTGGTGAGGGCACACAAATATATTACGAGGTTCTTGTTTTACAACTGGTCTTTTATTATAATTTCTACGGTTTTTATACATAAATTTAGTTTACTAAGCATATTATTATGGAGGACGAAAAGTGATGTGAAACGGAGTAGACGTGTTTTGTTGTCGCTCCTTCATTTAATTTAAATATTTTTTTTTTGTGTAAATAATAAATAAAATAAAAATAAAATAATTATAATTATTAATAATAATAATAATCAATGTGTTTTTACATTATAAAATAAGTGATTAAAAGATATGGCGTACACCTAGTGTTTTAAATATTGATTTGTGTATAAGCCGCGCGTGAAATTGTGTAGAACGTATACGTATATATAATTATTTCCGTATATGTTCTGATACCATTTCGTGAATGCGTAAATGCACATTTATGTTTGAATTACTAGGTATACATAATATACATAGTGGGTTTCAAATAAACAGTAAAGTGACGAGTTAAGTGACGTGTATGATGAAATGTGTTTATATACATAAAACCTGAGTTGAAATATTTATAACGGGATATATTTCGTTTTAATGTTTCGATAAACTGGTTATGTATAAAGATGCATTAAATCAGAGAAGTATCCTTTATATACATTTATATATATATATATATATAATATATACATATATACATACTTTTATTTATGTACTTTTCATACTTCGTATATAGATTTGCGTGTAGCATCAAAATTTACCTAAATAATACATATAAATAGTTATGAGTGTGTGCTTCTGTGCGTTTAGATGTATATATATATGGTGTGTATATGCAGGGATGTAACAAAACCAATAATCGCCCCTTTCACACGGGATGTCAAAGAAGCAGCTTCTTTTTCGTCTCTTTCCCCGTTTACATATGAAACCGGTTGCCAAAATGTTTTTCGGTGAAGCAGCTCTAACACAAACAGAAGTGAAATAAAAAATTTAATTACATATTTTATTTTACTTTAAATTTGAAATTTAATTTTAAAAATTAATTTTTTTTTTTTCATTCATTTTTGAGATGTACATTTTAGTTAAAATTTTATTTTCGAGAGAGTAGATTAAAACAATACAAAAACATTTTGGTTTAAATATAAAATAAGGTTTTAAATTAGCAATGAATCATCTATTACGACTTATTTTAAAGTGTGAACCAGTGCTTCTTTTAAATCCCGGGTGGAACGGATGAATAAATTTGATATGTTAATTGTTGTTGGTTTTGGATGTAGACTTATGTATACATGTGTGGATGGTATGTATATTTTTGTGGTTTATTATATATTTCCTTGTGAAGCGTGTTTTTTGAATCTTCATCTTCGTCTCTTTCCCTATTTGCCTATGAGTTTGGATTTGATAGCGACTCCTTTTTGAACCAAATTTTTTATTGGTGTAGAGGCGCTGGCCCAAGCGAAAATAAGATGGGGGATTCAAGGCCATTTTGTTTTTTTTATATGTAGGTTTTGATTTGAATTTTGTTTTCGGAGAGCATAATAAAACCATGACGAAAAATCATAGAGAGGTGAAATATTCCCAAGTTTCATTTTCGTCGTTTTGTGCGCGTTGCGTCACTTATTATTTTTTTTTCTTATGTTCGAATATTTTAGATATTATGACACATATAACATTATATATAGTTACATATAAATATTAAAATATATTAAATAAAATTCAGCTCACAAATTCTTGTTAATGATATTATAGCTTTGTTCCTCGATTTACAATTTTCAAAAATATTCGTGATCTTAAGAATTCATTTATTTAAATAGATTATGTACTTTAAATTACAAATTAAAATTTATCTCGATTTTATTTTATTTGTTATTTTATGATTTCCGCAGTGATTAAAATTCAAATTTTTAATGATTTTAACTAAATTTTTATTTTCTGTCATTTTGCGTGTTAAAATCATGTTTTAGTATCTTGTTTTTATGTTTCTTATGGCGTTTTCTTTTAACAAAAAACTGGCAAAAAATTTTGTTTTTGATGTAAATCACATTTTAGCGGAAAAAATAGCGAAAAAAAAAAAATTTTTTTTGATGTACATCAAAAAATGGAAATATAGATTTTTACTTCCATTTTAACTACCACGTACACATATTTATATATGCACATATAATACGTCAACCGTAAATATTGTCAAATACGTCAAACGCGTCATTTGAAATTTTTTCAAAATGGTTTGTTATTGTTTTCGGTATCCCTTTCGGGTTTGGACACGGATAGACACACTACGCCACACATCAAATTTTTTTTTCATTTTCTTTTTAACTATCCGAAATTTGATTTACATCAAAAACGTAAAAGAATCCGCTATTAATAACTTGAACCGTGAAGCGTAAGTCATAAGTTTGAATATATTGAATACAATTAAGAAGTCAATAATAAGCATACAGTTTGTTTTCAGGTTTAATAAATAATACGAGTATATGTTTACTGACTATTTTAACGGCCAGTTTGCCAAATGCTAATGACTTTAGAGAAATTATTAATGATTTAATATTAATTATTAATATACATAATTCAATTTGTTATTGATGTGGTTCGGATAGCTGTTCAGAAAATTATAGCGGTTCAGAAAATTATATTAACTTACAATATAATTTTCTGAACCCATGGTTGTTTGAATTGTATTAGTAATAAATTGAATTATTGAGTTGTAGAGGATTAAATTAATAAATATTTATATTATTTAGGAAACCGGTAGATTAATTAAGAATGAATTTCAGAAATCTTTAGATGTTATGAAGAAATATTTCTTTGAAATATTAATTGCTGGTCGTGTAGATTAGAATTGTGCTGTCATTATGTTAATAACTATTGGCTTTACCTAGGTATTTGTAACCGAACTGATCCAATTAATCAATTAATCAATTTTGTTTAGGTAGCTGATAAGTATTAATGTAGAATTATATTACAGAAAATTTCCAGATGCACGTGAAATATTATTTTTTCTCAGGTTTTGATTTAGTGAGGCAATTGTTGACGATCAAAGCAATACCATCGTTATCCATTAAACCTATTAAGCCTTTATCCTTCCTCTAGTAGATTAGAAGTAGATTAGAATTGTGTTGTGCCGTACGATCGCTAGGTGTCTGCAACCGGATCGTTCTGTCCCAAAAAAAAAAAAAAAAAAAAAAAAAAAAAAAAAAAAAAACCTTTCCTATCCTTCCTATTGTTATGTGTAAACAGGCTGTAGGAATAGGCCCGGCGTTATCCGGGACTCTTGGCTAGCACTTGGTTCTACAGTCCAATCAATCAATCAATCAATCAATAAATTTAGTTTACTAAGCATATTATTATGAATGAATATAGTAACATAGCACATACGATAAAGCAAGTTATTATACTTGAAACTAAAGTACATACGATATTATGCACCTTGTTGAGTATCAACACCATTACTATTATATATCGTACAATTTACAACAAACACACCATTAGCCAAGGTGTACAATATACATGCGATAAACTACCAGAGAGTAACATGGCAAACATTCAACAAGAGCGGAGATATAATGCAATCCAAAAATTGCCAACGTTTCGGCCACACATCAACCACAAGCCAGGAGCATGTAAAATCGAACAAACAAGCTACCAAAGAGGGCATATTTTGTATAAATTGCAACGAGATGGAACATCCAGCGTCGTACAAGGGTTGTCCAGTTTATCAAGCGATGATGCTACGTCTAAAGCAAAAAATACAAGCAAGGCGACAGCAAGCGACACCACCATCGCCAAGAATGTCCACGTCAATTCCCGTGACAAAGGAGAACGGGACAATGGCTGACATGTTAAAGGGGAGACCAATCCCAGCTCGACAGCAGCAACAGATAAATTTCGGTATGCAAAATAATGCAACAATCAATCAATTGACGGCGAGGATGGATGGCATGGCCCGGACCATACAGCAGCAAAGTGAACAAATCTCACAACTTCTCCAGATTATCGGTTCATTATACAATTTCAAAATTATTGAGATAAATGCCAATTCCACTGTGAGTGTTCAGAGGCGAGTAAATTTATTACAATCCTTGGAAACGCATTCACCAGATTGCATACTGGTGAAGGAAACAATGTCAAATAAAATTTTCGGCACAAAATTCAATTTAAAAATTACGAGATGGTACGAAGGGACCAGGTCCTAGCTATCCTAGTCAAAAATGGGCTAAAATATAAAGAAATCACACCTCCAGAAATTAGCAACTGTGTCGGCATATTTATTGCACGGGCACCGAAAACGAAATTTCGGATGAACGCTTTTTGGAAGAGCGAGGCAAAATTTTCAATAAACTAAATTTATAAAATTCAAACAATTTCTACATTATAGCGGGAGATTTGAATGCGAGGCATATAAATTGGGGAAATTCCGTGAATAATTCGAGGGGCAACCGTTTAATTCGATGGATGAACGAAAATGAGATGGAATTTAGAACCAACATTTATAAAAGTGATACACCGACCATGATAACCCGGATTTTTTTTAGATTTGGCCATTGCGGATGAACGCATCAAAACTGAAACAAACAGTAGGGGCGAAATACCGACACATTGTTATGATAGCTATCGTAAAGCAATCGAGATTGTGGTGACAGAGGTGGGCGAATTAGAAATGGGCATAAATGAGGTGGAGGGGAAGCGACTGTGATACAATTTTACAGCACAAATTGGGTGGCATGGTCTGAAAAATTATAAAAGGCACATCGGCAGACAATTATAGCAGAAGGGAGTAATAGCAGCGGTGAGGGTGATTCATCAATAATAAAGACATTGACACCATAAACACACGAAATTTAGATGAAGACGAGCTTAAAAATTTATTTTGAAAATATTACGAAATCTTTTTTGGCCATTGAACCAGCAAAACAAAGACGATGTAACAATATGAACTGTTACACGAATGACACGATCGAAAAATTATATAAGCACAAAAATCTGTTGATCACCAAAATTAAAACGTACGAAGGCATCATCATCATCATCATAACACAGCATATACGACGACAAGCGAAATTCAGAGAAATTAAAAGGACGTTACAACCAATTGAGTAAAAATATGTCAAAATTCAAATTGAAAGATATTGGGCAATCGCATGAAGAATGTAAAGCCGGGAATGAAAATATGGGCAGAAATCAAGAAAATGACGCGACAAGATGCAACCGATACAATGTCAGAGAAATCGAGCATTTAAATATACCGTGGGCGGAGATGTCACGAAATGAAAACAACAAAATTCAAATTTTGGAAAAACACATAAATTTAGGCATAATTGGCCATCACATTGTAAAACATGAACAGAACATGAAATTCAAGTGAATGAAACGGTGGAGCCAATCAAGCGGAAACACGAAGAAGATAAATTATTAAAACGCGCAAAATCACAATTTTCGGCGACAAATCGAGCAGAGGCACCAGATCAACTAGCTGACGATCCACAATATTTTTTCACAGTCGAGTATTTAACGAAAATTCTAAAAAAATCATATAATAAAAAATCTTTTGGCCCCGATCTAATACGAAACATAATAATGAAACATCTTCCAAATTCAATTATAATCGAAATTTGTATCCTATTTAATCATCTGTTAAATAATAAATCGTTTCCAAATTGTTGGAAGGTGGCGCGCATATTTCCAATATTAAAAAAGAGAAAAATTCAAAAATCAATTGGGCTTTCGCCAGGAGCACAGTACAGTACACGCACTCACAAAATTAGTACAAATACATCCTACGGGAGCGGTAATAATTGACATCAAAAAAGCATTCGAATCAATTTGGCTAGATGGTTTGCTAACAAAATTAAAACATTTATTTATAATAAAATTTTTATTGAAAGACAGATCTTTTCAAGATGGGCTGTGTATGGAATATCTTTTTATCACTCACACACATACTTTTTTTGTAAATGAAGTATTAAAAAAAAATGTGTTCAATAGTTGAAAAAAGAATATTAATTAAAAACGCCGTGTTTTAATAAAAACATATCAAAATAAAATTGTGTCGTGTACAAGCGCTGGATTCGACTCCCTCCTGCATAACATCGTTGAAATCGAAAATTTCGTCAGCAATTTTTCAACTACCATCAGCTTAATCATATTATATCGTCGCTACACAACAGTTCCGGATGTGTAAAATGTAAATAACTTCTGATATGACCTAACAAGTTGCAATCGATCGAGTGATTTTTAAACTTTTTCAAAAAAAGTTTTAATTAAAATATTCAAAATTTAATTTTAAAACTAGCGATCCGACCCACGGTAGGTGCACTAATCCCTAAACAAACACAGCATTAAACCAACTCTAATTATTTTCGAACTCCCTGATGTTATCTAACATTTCTATAACATTTGAATTTCGAGATTTTAGCTACAATTTACTTTGTATTTTTAAATTTCATTTTGGCTTAACTTTAGCTCCGCCATTTTAACAAATTTTACAAAAGAACAGTAGGAAGAAGAACGAACACAAAACAGTTATTATAAAATGGATAGAAAACTTATTTGCCTGGAAATGTGTATCTATTTCCCAAAAATCCAATTTGGAGGGAAAAGCGATACATTACATTAAATTATTTTGTAATACATATAACCTAATTGCTATGGTTATGTGGCGAAACAAAATACATTTTTTTAAAGTTAAATATAACAAATTAAATTAAAACACAAAATGTTATGCTTGTTGTATTACACATAAAATGTGTCATATGATTTCCGTCACATACGCAACAAATACATTTTTTGTTTCTTGTCATGTTCGGTATAGCGGGTTGTGCGATAACCGTATTTTGTGAAAATATGTCTTTTCTACCAACGGAACCGCACAATACTAAATTTATTAAATTACTAAGAATCAATTAAAAGTCTTACCTTATATATTTCACATGTTTACACATTGTGGTAAACGCCATTTAAAACAATCACTGAATTGAACACTGCACATACACTATATATGGAAACGCAATTTTGGACCGAATAATAAAACACTTTTTCTCACAAACACTTCACATAAATTATAGCGAAACACTAATACACTAAACTAGTAACGCATTATCTATAAACTTTTCCGACTCGAAACTCGTTAAAAAATTTAATCTAACAAATACGGTTTAAAATAATGCGCGGCGCATTTGAAAATCTAGATATGACTGAAGAAAAATTAACTTTTCATTCAATTCAATCCCGTTATCCTGTCTATAATATGAATGTGTATGTGTGTGTGTGTTCGTAAAAATGTAAATATATTTGGTGTATGTGCGAAACCGGAATAATTTCTATTTTACAGCTAATTCAAGTTACAATATTGGCCACACCCAACGTGATGCAACTCTCGATATGACGAAATTGCATATTAGTTAAAATTTAGTTGGATTGTTTTAGCGAAAGCAGAATCATATTATATTCCGTTAGGTATGACAGCAAAATGTAAAAATCTATCACGTTTTTAGATAGTCGATGTTATATAGGGGGAATCAAAAAACTATTACTATCATGATATCAAAATATGTCACGACAGATTTAATTACAATTCATTAAATAAATTTCGGTAAGTTTTAATAGCAATTACCGCATTTAATTGTTTTTCTTTGTTCTTTGTTGCTCTCTTTCAAAATTTATGTATCAATGCAAATTGTTGTGGTTTTAGACAAATAGCAGGTATATTTGCTGAGCTATGTCTGAAATGTTTATTATGATTTATGTTAGATTGGCACTGGTGGGGTATAACAATAAAGAACACATTGTTAACTTGACTATTCACTTTATTCTAGCCTTTATTATTTCGAAAACAGTTTATTTATACAAAATTTATAGCTGCCTATAAAGTTTATATAAATACTAGCTGACGGGAACAAGCGACATACAATTGGCCATGTGAAAAGCATGGATTTTTTCTTAACGACTGCCGTTGCGATTTATTTATAGACATTGCTAATGCAAGCCGCACTCGAAATTGTATATACTTGCAGTAATCCGAACTTTTTATAATACGGGCTGTAGATGCGATCATATATCGATAGTTCGAGTAAATTAATGATTTTTCTAGTTCAAATTTCGGTGAAGATTTTTTCTTAACTATAGTATACATACATTTAGTTTATAATTATTATTAATTAATGATCATTTGTGTTTTTTGATTATAATCAAATCATGATTATATCATATTTTGTATTTACAGTGAACTGTCGCTATAGTTTATTGGGCTATGATTATCTATATTTTGTCCCATAAAATTTATTATCATTAAAAAATCCGTGTTGGCAGTTTTCGAATAGTGTTTTTCTGATAAACGTACAGCTGCGCGAAAATTATGGGATGATAATAAACTCTGAAGTTTGTTCTGGGATAGTAAATCCTGGGTTGATAAATATGTCGTGATAGTTTAGTGTTGTGGACTGGAAAAGTGGTGCAGTGGTTAAAGCTTCGGCACTTGGACAGGGAGGTACTGGGTTCGAATCCTGATGGAGTGCAGAAATCAGCGCCAACCACCGTCCATGTCAATGTATTGGTTGACATGGAGCTTGCAATGTGCAGGTGGTATACTGTAGTTGTGTGAGTAGGTGAATAGGTGAATGGGTTAATGATGTGGCATAAATGCATGGTATCACAATGGGCCAAAAATGGCCTAAGTGTCAACCACTGAAATCTAACCAGCCCCTTAGGCCACTGCGTTTTTATGGGATGATTCTTGAGCTAACTTTTGAAACGGGCCTCCTTTTGGCTAATGTTAAAGCCAACCCGGCTTCAATAGAATTGCCGTTATCCTTCGATGCCGCATGCGGCGTTAGTTCCCGCAGCTCAGTCTTATAGAGGGGAACGGTGTGGGTTTTGGGGCACCCAAATAACGGCCTTGATTACCGCATATAAATGAAAAAAAAAATTATAGGAGTAAGTGGAATGGAATACCACCTAAACGGATATATGAAGTGGATCAGTGGATCCAAAATTTGTGTCTCAGAATTTTTTTAAGCTATCATGACGCTTGTGAATTTCATCACGATAAAAAAATTGAATACAAATGAAAGCTAATAAAAAAATCAAATCAGGGTGGCGTAGACCCTCCTTATCAGTCCAAGTGGAGGAGAACCTTGGTAGAAAGGGAGTGTCCCGCCTATGGGCAGGGTTACACACGATGCTCCCACTCTAAGCTTTTGCTTAGATCAACCAAGGGGCCTCGCCACTTATATAAACACTCTCACGCCCATCACCTATTATACTTACCACTATTTTTTCTCGCACAGCTAATATATCTCAAACGAACTCCTGCGTTTAAAAATAATTCGTGATTCTGCTACAATAAGTTTATTCTACCAATAAAAAATAGTACACTACTTCAACAAAAATTTTACTATGTGCTAAATTTAAATATAACAAAACTACATTTAACTATAAACAAAAATTGATTCAATTTTAACACAAACTCAGACGTAACCGAATTAAAACCACAAACTCAAAATCACCACTTGAACTCATTGTCCCCAAACTAAAAACTGAGCTCCCTACCAAAATGTTGGCCCGGTATTTATATCATTATTAATTAACTGATCGAGAAAGGAGGGGAAAATTTTTGTACAAGAATTGTACTATACTCTCTCAGTTAATTAATTCCATTTTTGCAATATTAACAAAATATTGCTATGATTACCGCCCATTTAAAAAGTGTTATAATTAACACTGTAACTGGGAATTTAACTGTGTCACAAAATTTGTAAAGTTTTAAATTCCTACTTAGGTCGTTCGATTAACCCTAAGTAGAACATTTGCCTTTGCGTACACAACAAAATATGTACGTAGGCTCGCAATTTGATCGCGTAAACAGAAATACATTTATGTTTGTCGTATTGTATCTCATACAAATTTATTGTATAGAATTTAACGGCAAACATAAAGAAAAATACGTAATTTCAGCATGACTAATTTTCGGTGGATTTTCCTGAAGATGATATCTTCAAAGTCATGGTGAAAATACGTTTAGGATGGAAAGATTAAGAAGGAAATGAGTTGGCAAACGGAATATGATAAAATTCCCTTACACTTTTTATACGTTATCAGGACATATAACTGCACAATTTCATCGCCCCTCCCCCACCCTCCACCTCAATCTCTAATGGCGAATATTACATCAAACCACAAATTTGGTATATGGAACCGGAAGTCGTGTTTAAATTTTTTACTTTTTATGTTTTGAATGTGTAGTAATTGTAAAAAAAACTGTAGAACAAAAAAATTTTTGTAGTTGTTGTTGTTAAAGTTACAGGGTGTCAAAGTTTGACAAAAATGATGAACATGATGTTGTATATATGGCTATAAAAAGAAAACTAACTATCCGATACTTATAAACCTGGGCTCATTTTAAAGATAAATGAATAGGGATTCTAAAAAAATTGTAAAATTGGTAAAATGTTTGAAATTCTTCCTATTCAAAATGGCCGCTAAAATAGTATTTTAGAATTTTCTCAAAAACCTTTTTTTTTTTTTTTTTAAAATTTTTCCTCATTTAATTCTATTGAACACACCAAAAAATTGTACTTGTGTTATTTTTTGTTTTCTTGCAAAAGACGTTTGAGTATGAAGATCTACTCATTTTTTGTATATAAAATCAAAGTCAATGTGGTATTTTTTATTTTCAACTATTTTTACGATCAACTTGATAAAGTAACTGTTTAGAATTATTCAGTTCACAAATCGTTCATGAATTACATCACCCTAGGTTTGATCATTTTTAACTTCCTTTCAGCGTTTTGCGTCTAAAGTTGGTAATGTGGCATATGCGCCAAAGTTGGTAATGTGGCATATAAGATTAAAGATTTAAATGGCAAACCCTTAGGAACATCTCACGGGAAAGATATTAAAATTTAATACGATTGATGCTTGTTACCTGTTTACAGTACTTCTTCCTGTCAGTAACATCTTATGCCCGGCTATGAGACTTTCTCGGGTGTGAGTCGTCCCCACGATTTGCAACGACAGTCAAATGGTTATTTCCCCACCGTTGCAATTTAGGGTTAACATTGTTATAATAAAATATGCAATAGCAAAACAAAATTTTGGCACGACTTTGTGTGGTTGTAGTAAAACGATAGTTCGATTTTGGTACCGTTTGATGAAAGATAAAGTTTTCTTGATGGCTTGGTGGGAAGGTGAAAGTCAGTCAAGATTTGGTTTTTCAAAACAAAACAAGTGAGATTAAATTGAATATTAACTGAGATTAAAATAAAAGTTGTGCTGGTATCCGAGGCACGTTTGTGACATGGGACACAACAGGTTTTGTTTTTGATAATTAAAAAATTCATTTTATTAAGTTCGTGCCGGTAACTAATTCCATTAAAAAGCATATATAAATAAAAACATATAAAAATATAAAAATAAAAAAATAAATAATAAAATAACAAATACGAAAGACATTATGAAATTATTAAAATAATTTTTATCACATCGAAGTGATTTTTTTTTTTTATAAGACTTGAGAAAAAAAACACATTGGTAAGTAGTAAGTGAATATAAATAATTAAAGGTACCAATACGAAGTGATATTGTATGTTCAGGATATAAAAAAAAAAAAAAAAAAAAAAAAAAATTGTAATAATAAACAAAAACTAACCGAAATTATTGAATAAAAACTATAAATTATATGAATTTGTGAAAAAAAAAAATTATAATATAAATGCGGCGTTGTTATTTGTTATCCTGTTAGAGATTGTGGTTGGATTGAATGGAATGTGGTTGGTTGCTAGTTGCTGTGGTTTAAATGGCCGATATTATAAAGTACGTTCAATTAAGTGTAACGCATAACTATCAAATTAAAATAATAAGTGAAACATAAGCCTATCATAAATCTAAACCTAACATAAAACAATATAAATTTATCGTGACATACCATTGTTAAATAACGAAAAAAAAAAATTAAATAAAAAATTCTGTGAATGAAATTTGGATCACAACATCAACAGTACGGCTAATAATATTCGCCCATTCGATTTTATGTTGTGGTTGATAGTGTTAACAACTTGTAAAAAGCGTTAATCAATTCGAACGCGCATATATGATTTTATGCTGTGGTGTCACCACATTTGAAAACGGAAATCTGGGGTGCACGAGCGATTGCGGTTTGCGGTGAAGCAGTAGTGGCAGAACAAGGAAGCAGCGGTATATTGGGATCCTCTCCTTTATACTTTGGAATTTTGGTAAGGCATTCATTTTTTTCACATAATATTATTCTAGATTGGTACATTGTATATCTTTTCTTTTAAATCTCTTTTGGTTTTGTAAACCGTTATGTTTATTTTTTTTTACCGTGTTTAATCAAAATTTGTTCATAACCATGAGTCATTGAATTAAGAAAGAATAGGGAATGAAATTAAAATTGGTGGGTTGATTAGCATGTTATGTGACTGTAACTTTCAATTAAGGATAAAGTTGGTATTAAGAAAAGCGGTTAATTCTCGATTGCTTGTAGCCTTGGACCATCCACACCGCACCGACGAGTCATAGCCAGAAACAAGTCGACCGCACCAAGGTACGCTACAAGCACTAAATCTGTTAGCAACAGTTAGCATCTCATTTGGATGATAAAGGTTGTTAAAACATTTTCACAAAATTATTTTTAGCGAGTTAAGCGTGAACCCGCTTGTTGATTCTGTGGTATATAGAAAGTCTGATTTTTTATCTTCTGAACACTTTATAATGTTGGTTCTCGATAATTTAAGGATTTATTTCATCATCACAATTACAAAGCAATTTCGCCTACAAATTACAATCATTTTCGTGAATGATCGAACATTATTCTATAATATAGGTTAGACCGATTTAAGGACATAACCATTAAACGGTATAATGATGACATTTTCCATGCGACAATACTGTTATTTTTATTAGATTTTAATTTACTGTGGGAATATAAAAATAAAGAAATACATATATAAAAATCGAACAGGCAGCGAAACAAGGCAGTAACAAGTAGAAACACAGCAATAACAACAGCGGCAGTAACATAAAACGACATTGAAATTGTTTAAATGTGAGGTGTGAGATTTCTCGCAAAAATAAAATTAAATAAAAGGAAAGAAATATTAAATCTAGATTCATATAAGAATAGATCCGTATATACAATAAGAAAGCACAGCACCGAACGAACATCATCGCCTGAGCAAACAGCACAAAAGGTATTAATAATCATCTAGCATTTGGGTTTCGGGTTCGTTCTGTTTAAATAAATAATTTCTGTTTTATATTTCTTATTCCATTTACAATTGAAAGTACGTGTGGATTAAGGTTTTATCTTAAAAAAAGAACCGTTATAGATACAACGTATATATCTTTCATATACGTACAAAGCGCGCGGTAGCAAAACCAACCAAAGCGCAAAAAAGCAGAGAATCATTTAAGAATAATATATTTCACATTGTTTTGAGATTATAATGGGTATCAAATATTTGTTTATCAGCTGAATGAAAATCCCGTAGATAAGATGTTGAAGAAGAAATATAGAATTTTCTTGTATATGAAACATTTATGTATTTATATCTGATGTACGAAAAGTATATTTTAGCAGAAGAAGATGAACATTTTTTTTGATGTTGTTGTTGTTGTTGTTGCTGTTGCTGGATGGATTCAGTAACGCCTAAATTTAATTTATACCGAAATAAAGCTCATTTAATTCAGCAACTGTTGTTTGTTACTATATGACAGCAAATGTATATTGTAGCTCCACATAATATTATAATACAGAAGAGAATGTATGCTTTATGATTATCATAATGATAACGTTTCGAGATAATAAATAATGTAGGATGCAACATATTTTATTCCAATTTTTTTTATTTTTTTGTGCTTTTTTGGATTCTGGAATTTAAAATCATATTATTATGTATGTGTGTGTGTATTCTACGTTTACGTATACATTCATTGTGTGTGTCTGTCTGTCTGTAGACACAGTCGTATAAAAACTTACGCCATATTATATATGATAATGTCAGGCCACCATAACGCACACAATTTATAGAAAATATGATTTACAATCGCCAAATAAAAGATAAACGGTATCATATTAACGCGTGGTTTAGACATCCCAAGCAATCTTTCAAATGTTTTGGTTAAAACGTATATATTACAGAGGTATTTCATAAGTATCAGCAATGGTAGATGGGATTCTCCAAATTTCAAGTAATATTTTGAACATTTTACTATCACTGTCTCGACCTCGAAATTTTTACAGATTTACTGTACTATTCCGAAGTATTTTTTTTAAGTTCTCTGTATCTGCGTGCATGTGAAGTTCTGTGCAGATTAAATATCTGTAGCTACTCTATAACTCAAGTAAACTGACTGATCGGGAAGAAACTTTATACTTATGCTTTTACCATAAATTGGAAGATTCCAAAGGAGCTTTTTTGTTTTTTTTTGCAAGTATGTTGAATATTATGGGGTGTAGAAATGTATTTCCTACCATTTTAGTGAAATAAAAGACACTAGTTTGTGTAGAAAATGAAAGAATGTTTTATTCAAAGTATGCTCTTTCGGAAGCTATAACCTTCGTCCATCATTCGGGCAATAAACGGATTCCCCGAAGGAAGATGTCTTGTTGTTTCGAGGGGATGCAGTCATCATCCCCATTTTTTGACATTTTCATATGAAGTGAAGTGTTGCTGTGCCAGGGCTGATTGCATCGACCGGAACAAGCGATAATCAAAGAGAGAGAGAGAGAGAGAGAGAGAGAGAGAGAGAGAGAGAGAGAGAGAGAGAGAGAGAGAGAGAGAGAGAGAGAGAGAGAGAGAGAGAGAGAGAGAGAGAGAGAGAGAGAGAGAGAGAGAGAGAGAGAGAGAGAGAGAGAGAGAGAGAGAGCGATGTCTGGTGAATAAGGCGGGTGGTGTAGAATTTCCCAGTTCTGCCTGTTGAAGTAGTTTTTGACATGTAAAGCAATATTTGGCCTAGCGTTGTCATGTTGCAAAATAATATTATCGTGCCTTTTGTCCTATTCCGGTCGTTTTGTAGCTAGAGCTTGCTTTAAAGCCACCAGTTGTATCCGATAAAGTTGTTTCGTAATGGTTTCACGCTCTTTCAGCAGCTCATAATAGACGACACCCTTCATATCACACCAAATACAAAGCATGGATATTTGCTTTTGGCGTTGACGGCCCTGGTCCACCTGACTTGACAAACGCTGGTTTGCGCTTTGGATTGTCATAATGGATTCAATTTTTATCCCCAGTGATGATCCAATGCAAAAACCCCTTCTTTTGTTGTCGTTGAAGCAACAATTCGCACATGGTTCAGACGGTCCATGCCCCGTTCTTTCAATTTGTGTGGCACCCAATTTCCCAGCTTCTGAGCTAATCTCATTGTATGTATACTATACTTTGCGAAACACATTGTTGGGTAATATTCAACTCTTCTGCCAATTGTTTTTTGGTCTGACAAGTGTCCATATCAAGCATTCCTTCCAATTCTGTATCTTCAAATTTTCTTGGTCCGCCTTCACGTTCTTTGTCTCTTACGTCAAAATCACCAGCTTTGAATCGTTGAAACCACTCTTTGCATGTTGTATATGTTTTATTCAATGGAGCATGTTCACCGTTAACTTCCACAAGCAAACGATTTGTTTCCGCTGCACTTTTCTTCAACAAAAAATAATGGAGTTAAACTTCCCGCAAATGCTGTTTTTCCCCATAAAATTCGACACTTTCAATTAGATGAAAATAATTGT
Organism: Nephrotoma flavescens; assembly: GCA_932526605.1. Classification (NCBI taxonomy): domain Eukaryota; kingdom Metazoa; phylum Arthropoda; class Insecta; order Diptera; family Tipulidae; genus Nephrotoma; species Nephrotoma flavescens. The sequence goes on along the minus strand of OW052221.1, from coordinate 269,257,409 downwards.
TGTTTACGCTTTGAACAAATGTCACTAGTAATAATTCAAGCTGAAAAATTACGATTTTTCACAAAAACATTGTTTTTAACAAAAATTTGGTCCCTGTACATACGACTTGTTTGAGCGGAATAAAATTTTTAAGCATAAGTATCTATAAATTGGGAGATCCTTGAGATTTGTGGCCGACATCGGTCTACCGGAAGTAGCAGCTTCCAAAGTATCTTTTTCGTTGTTTGCAAATATTTTGCAAAGTACATAGCATTTAAGAAAACAAATCAAAATTTTCTTTAAATTGGTGCCGAAAATGACGAGAATTGATAAAAAAAACTTTATTTCACCAAAATTCGACATCTTTACAGACCAGGAGGATTGCCTATTAGGAAAAAGTTTTATACTTAAAACTTTTTCAATAAATTAATTGGGAGATCCTTGCGATATTTGGTGGAAATCTGTGTACTGGAAGTTGGGAAGCTTGTGTGACACGCATGATCACGTTCCTTTGGTAGTATTGATATTAAGTGACGTGACCTCAGCAGCGCCATGGCTCTAAAGTAGCCATGTTCCATAAAGAAATGCCATAAGAAGAAATCCTGCTCTCCGTAGGCACGTTCAATCAGGAACTGAGGTTTGTTATCAATCAGACCGGCGATTGGCCGTTTATTTCCTCATCCTTGTGTTGCAATGCCTCAAGCATAACAGGACGACCGCTCTTGCGGTAGTCTCCTGTATTCTAAACTCATCCCTTAACTGAATGATTTCTTGACGCTCAAGCACTATCAGATCTATTGGAATGACTTCCGTAACCGATAGGGCTGTAGTTCCATATATTGTTGAATAAACGCATGAAACTTTTAGTGCCCCGCGTCTTATAGTCTATACCATACGCTTGTGGTATTTTTACACAAAAAATCCTTACATATTTGGTTGTTTCTACTGAGATCAACTCTGTCGCAATCATGGTGATCTCAGTCTTTGAGATCGTTAACTATAAATCACATGAACGAAATATCGGCTGTGTATACTCAACCAGGAATACCCACACAACCAAGCGTTGTATAATAATTGCTTTTCTCGAACCAAATTTTTTTATTATTTAAAATCATATTCTGATATCGTACTGTCAAGACCCGTCTTTTGGTACATTGGCGTTAATCCCGCGATTGGCTCACATGCGAGACTTTCTCTATAATGAGCCTTCCCTTTGTGCAATATGCTTAATTTTAATCGAGTTAAAATTTCCAGTCACCACCACTTTCTAATAATCTTCACGAACAGTGTCGTTTATAGGACTGTACTTCTGTTTTGACTGGAATTTCAAGATTGCATCGTTCAGTGCGACGTTCACACTAGAAAACGTAGAGTTTTATCTATACTTCGTCGAAGAGAGTTCCGGGTGTCGACAATCCATAATGCTGCAGAACTTAAAAGGTCCGAAATCCAGGTGGGATGATCTCTTTTCTGATACTGTTTGCCAATTACTACTGCAATCTGAGTTTCTGTTTCACAAACTAGCTGCGTGATGAGGTCGTTCACAACTCTTTTGCATGTCCTTCTTTCCACAAGAGCCTTTTAGGTTATTTTCGCTGGATATCCCAGCCCATAAAACATTTCGGTTGCAATGTACACTCGGATCTCTGTTAATGGAATCCAGACTCGTGCAGTTAACTCTAGTACGATCGTATATAAGAAGCTTCAGCATCTTCAGCATCTTCAGCACATTGTTGTTGAAGGTGAGACTCGGTTTTGATAAGCCTAAAGCCGTAGCTGATCTTTGCTTGACCTGTTAATTTCTAAAAAATTTCTAGCGGCAAAATTATTAATTCGGCGACAGCCCCTTTTTGCTGCCGCTTATCTGGCCTGAAAAGACAAACTTTTATATCTCATGTAGCTAATTTGCTCGAGAGCCGTTTAACTATCGCGGTGATTTTTCCTCTTTGGTTACGCTGTCCAAATAGAGGACCTAAACTTGCAGTTTAGGATTTTAGTCTGCTGAAACTCATTAGAATCAACACAGAGGATCATTTCTAAAATTAATCTGCTATAGACAGTTATCCTGTTGACAAGGATTTGTGTGTCGGTGTCTTTGGTTAACCCGCAACAGGTTTAACAATCACCAAGAGGTCTTTTTTTTTGATTTATTTGATGTGTATGGAGCAATATATTGTTCTGGGTCTTCAATTCGGTTCAAATTCCAATGCGCTTTTATCTCTGCTTCTGCAGTTTTACAACGGTTACGAAAAGATACTTCTCCAAATTTCTCTTATCACTCTGGCCGCACTCTGAGTTACCTATAAGGTCCTATGAGCTAGAAGCAACCGCATTTACTCTCTTAGAGGTTGTCGGGTAGTTTGAAGTTCAGCCGATTGAAGTACTTGTTTTTAACCTTTACAAGTCGATCTGTATAGGCCGCGCCCTTTGCATTAGAGCCAAAATGTACCACCGCAACTGGAATTGTATATTACAATACCCTTTGTTCAAGGCTTGTCAGCTGATCATCATATTTATGATATCTTTGACGCTCTCGGGTATTTGCATACCGATAATGCTATGAATTAACATCGCATGAAAAGTACCCGGTCTAACATATAGATGGTGCCACAAATTTAAAACAAATATGATTTTAAATTCTACCAACCTTGATATGATACCTGTTAGAATTTCAGGACATTTTGATAATTTAGTTTACAAGTTACAGTTGTTTTACTGACGCCTCTTTTGCTAATTTCAAAATTGGTAAGTGTTATCTGGACTCTGCACCAGCAAAATCAAACATCATTGACTGGTATGCTGAATATAAACGTCGTCGTAGAACCATCGATGATGCACCGCGCTCTGAATGCCCAAATGAGGCTGTGACTCCAGAAAACATACAAAACATAAAATTGTTTTGAAAGACTGTAAAATTAAGTTGCGTGAGATAGCTGAGCAAACGCGGTACCCACTTCAAACACAGCTTTCTCATGGGCAAATGCTCGTGCAAAATGTCTACTTTCCGTGTACCACTTTGCTTATTACAGTTAAATTGTGAAGTCGAAAGGATAAATAGACCTTCTTTAAGAAGTACATATATGGAGATTGGTGGCCTGAAACTAGTAAACTGTGGTATGGAACACGAACATGTTCTACTGTAACGATGGCTCAACCAAGGTCAATTCCAGTATCTCTAAATCTGCAAACCAACTACGATTTGATAAGTCATTTGCTACAGCATTCACCAAAAAGGTTTAGTTGATATAATTTATAAAACCATCAACCTCCTCTGTTTCACTACCACAAACAGAACAACATCATTTCTTCTATTTCTAAACAAAATGACGGTAAATAAAGCTAGCAGATAACAATGGATTCTGCTATTAAGTTTTTAGCACCATTAAGTTTTCTTTTGGTCCGCTCGTTGTATAGAAAAGCATTTGTTTTTTCCATTTTATGGCTACCCAAATCAAAGATCGGGCCAAAACCGAATTTAGCTCAAAATGACCCCGAGTTATATTTCCGAAACTGCAGTTGTGAAAAATAAAAGAGTTGTTTCGAAAATTTAAACTTATAATTTATTTAATTTTTAGACGTTATGTCTATTCGATGGTTACAATAAATCTGATTTTATATATTTATTCTTTTGATCTTCTTATAATTTACAAATACCAAAAATGCTTATTAAGAAAATATATTTATTAAGATTGAGAATGATATTTAATATTCAACAAATAATGTTTTCATAACTTAAAGAAATGTAATTAATACAATCGCTTATTTATCGCTACAATACTTTGTATTTAGTTGATACATTTCATATAAGAAAAGAAAATGTTATGTCTATAGAAATATTATTATTTATCTTCTTTATGGTGATGATAATGATGATGTTGATGGCTTCGTGGAGGTCGAGGGACGTAACTCCTCCCCCCTAAGAGTTGACCACAATCGCTTGGGTTTGTGGGAAACCAATGATTCATCTGGATCTGTTGAAGCACTTACGTGAAGTTCTATATCTTCGGTAATTTTTGGTTTCTTACAGTTGAACTTTCTTGAATAGTAGAATATTATAATACCGATTGTTGATGATATAAGTATTGTATAGATAGCGAAGCTATGATGTTCTTGAGTAGATGTTTTCCTGTGTAATAAACTTATTTCATCTATATTTTGTAACAATTTGTTATGTAAAACCGGAAGTTCTAATGGCTGGACGATGTTACTGATATTGATGTCATTAAAGGGTTGGACAACTACAAACTCTTCCTCGTACCGCTTGTTAATTGATGTGAAATTAGTTCCATTTATTGCGATAGAACAGTTCTGGTATTCTATGAGCTTTATGCCTTTTAATGATTTTTGCTTTTGGCCGCAGTTTGTTTTGAAGGTGACTTCCTGTTGAGTTTGTATGTAAATGTATCCAGGTAATATTTCTTTAATTTCATCTTGGAGTGGTTTTTGAATTAGTGAACAGTGTGCCGGAATGTTGTTTATAATATTTGGTATACAATTTTTAATATCTTTTAAATCCTTTGCTTGACAATATTTGACGTTCTCAATTTCATTGCATACGTCGGTCAAAAAATAATTTTTATGCTCGTTTAGGATAAGGGATTTATATGGAATTTAGATTGAATAGGTACCATTTATAGTTAAAGGAAATAAGAGAAAATGGTTATAGTTTTCTGGGTGTATTATGGGTATTTGGATAGAATAAATAATTTGGGATCTATTAAAATAGGCTTGGGGGTATATAATCTCAAAAATATTTTGTTCGTATATGAATTTAATATTTTGTTTACTTAATTCTGTTTTGATAATATCTATCTCTTCGTTATTCAATATATGGCGGGAAATTATTTTTTGTTTAGATAACGAGATTGACTCTTCTATGTTAAGAATGTGTTCTTTCATTATTTCTATATTATAAACTATATTTTCCAAACTCCGGTCTAGTTGAACAATTACTTCAAGAGTGTGTGTTATGTTTTCCGAGTTTCGTATGTTTAGCTCTACTTGTTTAGTTTGATCATTGACGAACTTTTGAATTTCACCAAATCGTTCAATCATACCTTTGTTTAAAATAATTTGTTTCTCGTTTTGAGTTTTTAATATTTCTTCGTTATTATTAATTTGTGCTAGTGATTTGCTTATTTCTTCATAGTCTTCATGGTCTAGGTTTCCTGTAATAGCCTTGATTACACTTCCTAGACCATTGATTAATCCGCGTTTGGTTCTGTATTTGGAATTTAATTTGAATTATAGATGGAAGATCTGCAAGAATCGCAACAATCAGTTTCGAACTTAATGAGATTATTGATTTGAAAAAATCAGTCATCTCATCAGGCCGCGGCGACTGACGTTGATATTTTTTACATAGGAATATTGTCTATATATAGACAATACTATGTAGTTGTACTACTAGCGAATTACTGCATAGCGTACGAAATTCGATTCTTTCATATTCTCCATCTATACTTCATTTTTACCAATTAACTTTTCGTTGTGTACGAATTACTTTTATATTTTTATGTTGTTGTTGTATTGTAATGGTTTTGTTGTGATTGTTCCGTACATTGGTCTATTTCAGTATATCTCGAATTAAATACACATTCGTAGGAAATCCTTTCCATTTGGCGTCGAATCTGTATGACAACGACTATGATAATTCATACTTACTTATACACAATCAACTTCCCAACCACTCCATACTTTTTCTTTCCTTTAACGCTGGATCGCGGATAAATTAGAATTTAATTTGAATTATAGATGGAAGATCTGCAAGAATCGCAACAATCAGTTTCGAACTTAATGAGATTATTGATTTGAAATAATCTCATTCAAACTCAATAATCTCATTAAGTTCGAAACTGATTGTTGCGATTCTTGCAGATCTTCCATCTATAATTCAAATTAAATTCTAATTTATCCGCGATCCAGCGTTAAAGGAAAGAAAAAGTATGGAGTGGTTGGGAAGTTGATTGTGTATAAGTAAGTATGAATTATCATAGCCGTTGTCATACAGATTCGACGCCAAATGGAAAGGATTTCCTACGAATGTGTATTTAATTCGAGATATACTGAAATAGACCAATGTACGGAACAATCACAACAAAACCATTACAATACAACAACAACATAAAAATATAAAAGTAATTCGTACACAACGAAAAGTTAATTGGTAAAAATGAAGTATAGATGGAGAATATGAAAGAATCGAATTTCGTACGCTATGCAGTAATTCGCTAGTAGTACAACTACATAGTATTGTCTATATATAGACAATATTCCTATGTAAAAAATATCAACGTCAGTCGCCGCGGCCTGATGAGATGACTGATTTTTTCAAATCAATAATCTCATTAAGTTCGAAACTGATTGTTGCGATTCTTGCAGATCTTCCATCTATAATTCAAATTAAATTCTAATTTATCCGCGATCCAGCGTTAAAGGAAAGAAAAAGTATGGAGTGGTTGGGAAGTTGATTGTGTATAAGTAAGTATGAATTATCATAGTCGTTGTCATACAGATTCGACGCCAAATGGAAAGGATTTCCTACGAATGTGTATTTAATTCGAGATATACTGAAATAGACCAATGTACGGAACAATCACAACAAAACCATTACAATACAACAACAACATAAAAATATAAAAGTAATTCGTACACAACGAAAAGTTAATTGGTAAAAATGAAGTATAGATGGAGAATATGAAAGAATCGAATTTCGTACGCTATGCAGTAATTCGCTAGTAGTACAACTACATAGTATTGTCTATATATAGACAATATTCCTATGTAAAAAATATCAACGTCAGTCGCCGCGGCCTGATGAGATGACTGATTTTTTCAAATCAATAATCTCATTAAGTTCGAAACTGATTGTTGCGATTCTTGCAGATCTTCCATCTATAATTCAAATTAAATTCTAATTTATCCGCGATCCAGCGTTAAAGGAAAGAAAAAGTATGGAGTGGTTGGGAAGTTGATTGTGTATAAGTAAGTATGAATTATCATAGTCGTTGTCATACAGATTTGACGCCAAATGGAAAGGATTTCCTACGAATGTGTATTTAATTCGAGATATACTGAAATAGACCAATGTACGGAACAATCACAACAAAACCATTACAATACAACAACAACATAAAAATATAAAAGTAATTCGTACACAACGAAAAGTTAATTGGTAAAAATGAAGTATAGATGGAGAATATGAAAGAATCGAATTTCGTACGCTATGCAGTAATTCGCTAGTAGTACAACTACATAGTATTGTCTATATATAGACAATATTCCTATGTAAAAAATATCAACGTCAGTCGCCGCGGCCTGATGAGATGACTGATTTTTTCAAATCAATAATCTCATTAAGTTCGAAACTGATTGTTGCGATTCTTGCAGATCTTCCATCTATAATTCAAATTAAATTCTAATTTATCCGCGATCCAGCGTTAAAGGAAAGAAAAAGTATGGAGTGGTTGGGAAGTTGATTGTGTATAAGTAAGTATGAATTATCATAGTCGTTGTCATACAGATTTGACGCCAAATGGAAAGGATTTCCTACGAATGTGTATTTAATTCGAGATATACTGAAATAGACCAATGTACGGAACAATCACAACAAAACCATTACAATACAACAACAACATAAAAATCTGTATTTGGGTTTTAAGTGGTTAAAGTTATCTAATAGGATTTGAAATTTATTGTAGAGTATTTTCATTCTATCCTTAAAAAGGTCAGATGCTAATCCATGTTTGTCTTTTATACTATTCTTAAGTGATATGATGCTATTGCCTATGTTGTTTATTTGATATTCATAATTTTCTAAATTAATTACGTGGAGGAGTCTAGAATATGCAATAATTACTTTTGCTTGGTTTGTTTGAATTGGTAGAACTCCATTGTTGTTACTGTAGTCGGAGATTGTCATTCCTCTTATGAGTGTTATTCCTGTTGCTACCCTGTAATAAACGTTTAATTTTATTTTTATGGATTTTTCGTTTATCTGTTATGAGAGTGATCTTATTGTTCTTTACAACTTTGTGCTTTTGAAATCTGGGGGCTAATTTATTTCTTCTATTATCTTTTTCGTAAACAGTCTCTCCTTCTTGATAGTCGGGTGGCTCAATTCTATTTTGGTTTAATTTCCCTATTGTTTTTTTCTTTATTCTAGAGTTTCTCTGATATATTAAATTGATAAGTTTTTGATAATTTTTACGTTGATTCTCAATGTAGTCTTGTTTACTAATAAAATTAAATTTAATCCTGAAAGGGTCTGGGTTATCAATGTGCCCATTAATTAATTCATATGGAGTTAGTTTCGTTACGGAATGGATCGCATTATTATACGTAATGACAGATTCACTCATTATTTCCGTGGGACTTTTACTATTGTCCTTCGCGTAAATTACACGATAAATTTCAGTCAGAGTGGAATGGAATCTCTCCACTGGGGAGTTCCCGGTGGAACTCTTGGGAGAAGTAATATGCAAAATTATGTTGTGTAAGGAGCAAAAATCTTTAAATATTTTTGCAGTAAACTCAGTTCCGTTATCTGTTACCAGTTTGGATGGTAACCCATGATGGGAAAAGAATATTTTAAGTTGTTTTATAGATTCTGTACTACCTTGCGTAATTAAGTGATATGCTTGTCCGTATTTTGAAAATTTATCCAGAATGGTTAGGAAATTTCTGTTATTTACCGAATAAATGTCTATGTGTAATATTTCGAAAGGTTTCTTGGGATTCTCGGTTAATTCCATTTTAATTGGTTTTTGATTTCTATTGTACTTTAGTAAGTGACAGGTTTCGCATTTGTTAATAATAGAGTTTATTATGTTTTTCATTTTAGGAAAATATATGGTTCGTTTGAGATGTTCGTACGTTTCCGTGATACCTCTATGGTTAGTTAAGTTATGGTAATTTAAAATTGCAAGTTTCTGTTCGGTTTCGTTTTCTAAGTCTTTAACTAATTTTTTGCTCCTCACTATTTTTAATTCATCTTGGATGAATTTGCATTTGAGTATTCTGTTAATATTTTTAAAAACGTCGTCGTTGCACATTAGTCCAATCAGAATTTTGGGTTTAACATACTCTTTATAAATTTGGTTAATTATGTCGTCGTTAAAGTTATTGTGTTTGAACCAATATCGTTTTTTTTTGAAGTGAAGGATTTTAAATTCGAAGTTTAATTTACTTGCTTTTGTGTCTATTTCGAGAATAATCTGACAATTAAACTCATTTATACATGACTCGGTTGTAGGAATAATATTCTTATTTCTATTGTTAGTACGACTCTGGATATCATCTTGTGAAGATACTGATGAGGATATATTTGAAACGGAGCTTGTATAGTTTTCCACTTCGGGAACTATTCTTGATAATGCGTCAGCATTTGTGTTTTTCGCTCCTTTTTTATAACTTATTTCATAGTCATATTCCTCTAATTTGAGACGCCATCTTACTAGTTTGGAATTAGGTTCTTTCAAACTTAATAACCAAGTAAGTGGTTTGTGGTCTGTTATTATCTTAAATTTCCGTCCAAAGAGATATGGCCGGAAATATTTACAGGCCCACACAATTGCGAGTAATTCCTTCTCAATTGTGGAATAATTCTGCTCAGTGACCGTTAAGGTCCTTGACGCATAGCATATTGGTTTATCGGACCCGATGGATCCTTGCGATAAAACGGCTCCCAATGCTACGTTAGATGCGTCAGTAGTTAAAATGAATTCCTTCGTGAAATCTGGATATTGAAGGATGGGGTCGCAGATTAATAATCTTTTACAAATTTCGAAGCATTGAATGTATTGTTCATCAAGAACAATTTTCCTGTCTTTTCTGAGACATGCGGTCATTGGTTTGGTAATATTGGCGAAGTCCTTTATGAATTTTCGATAATATCCCAAAAGTCCGAGAAACGATTTAATTTGTTTCTCTGTTTTGGGAATAGGAAAATCATTTATTGCCCTAATTTTTTCAGGGTTAGGTTTTACACCATCAGTTGTTATGATGTGTCCTAGAAAGGCTATTTCCTTATGGAGAAATTCGCTTTTATCTAACTGGATCTTTAAGTTAGCTTGTTGCAGCCTTTCAAAAACCTTTCCTAGACTTTGCATATGTTCTTGAAGGGATGTGGAAAAAACGATTATGTCATCCATGTAACATAAACAGATTTTTCCCTGTAATTCTTTGAGAACATTGTCCATCACCCGCTGAAAGGTCGATGGAGCGTTCTTCAATCCAAAAGGCATTCGAACGTATTCGTAATGCCCATAATCGACAGTGAATGCCGTTTTTGGAATGTCTCTTGGTTCTACCTCAATTTTGTGAAATCCTGAGGCAAGGTCTAATGTAGTGAAGTACATACACTTGCCCAACTTGTCAAGAATTTCCGTTATATTGGGTAGGGGGTACCGATCATCAATAGTATGTTCGTTTAACTTGCGGTAATCTACCACAAGTCTCCATTTTACTTTCCCACTAGCATCTGCTTTTTTGGGAACAATCCAAATGGGTGAAGACCAAGGTGAGTAGCTTGGTCTGATGATGCCTTCTTCCAACATTTTAGAAATTTGACTATTTACTTCCTGTTTATGAATCTCAGGGTACCTATAGCTTTTAACAAATGATGGTTTTTCGTTCGATAGGTTAATTTCATGTTTTACCTGATTCGTGAAAGTTAGTCGTTCATTCTCTTGTTGGAATAGGTTTTTAAAGGAATTACATAACTTTAATATTTCTTTCTTCTCTTCAGAGTTGAGATGCGAAATTCGAATTAATTCTGAGATAGGTTTTTCGTCTTTTTCACTGGAGTGTATTAAATAATGGTTTATTTCAATATTAAAATGAGTTTGTACTTCTTCTGATTTTAATGGTTTTTCTATCACGAACCGTTTTGTTTTATTAGAAAAGTTTATAATTTCCATGAGTGAGTAACCATTACAAGCGTTATACAACCCTTCTGGAATAATGAGATTTTCTTGAATTTTAACTGGTTTGATATATATTTCACCTTGGGTTTTATCAACCGGGATGTTAAATATTTGTTTGCTTCGGGGTTCTATTGTAAATACTCTTGAAGTAACGTTAGAAAATTTTAGAGGGATTGAGACGTTTGGTAATTCTAGTATAGATTTCTGAAAATCTAATTTTGCGTTGAATTTTTGTAGGGTTTCTAAACCAATTAGCCCGTCAAAATATTCGTGAAACTTAAAAAGAAGGAACTCTATTGGTTCTTTTGTTTTAAATTCACTAAGGCCCTTAAAAATTACAGATTTATTTATTTCGTGCTCTTTAAACAACGTTTTAAATTTTACTGGCTGAATAATTTTGGTCCGTGTAGGATGTATATGTATTGGGTTAACAAAGTTCCTATTAGCGCCAGTATCAATTAGGAATCTTAAGATTTTAGTGGGGTTAAATTTTATAAATATATAAGGTAATGCTGAGCTTTGGGATTTATTCAGCTGGATATATCCGATGGATCCAAGGCAGTTTGCCGAAAATCCGTTGACTCATTAGTTTCATCGATTTCTGGTTCCTCTTGAGAATAGTCTATTTCTTGCTCTTCTAGAGTATAAATTTCGTTCGGGTTGCCGTCAAGATTTGGGTAGTAATTTTCATGAAAAATTTCAGGATAAGTTTCTGAACTTGATGGATTCTCTATGTTGAATAATTCTTGGCTTTGGAACCGTGGACTTCCATGAGGCTGAAAGAAATTTCTTGTTTGTTGTGAATTCTGATTATATTGGTGTTGTTGAGCAAATCGAGTGGGTTGGTTATCTTTATTGTTGATTGAAGTAGTGTCCATTGGCTCGAATTGCCGAGGTGGATTTAACTTGGGAGGTAGTAAAGCGGGAATTTTATTACTGATATTTGGGTTCCTTTGTTGATAAGTTTGATTAAATGGTCTATGATTATAATAAGTATTAATTGGTTTTCCAAATTGAGGAGTTTGTAACCTATGTTGAAATACCGGTTGAGTATTGTATTGTGGGTTATATTGTCTATGTGGCATCGTATTTTGGTATTGTTGTTGAAATTGTTGAAAATGTCTAGTAGGTAATGGTTTTTTGTTAGATATTGGGAGATTACCATAATTGGTTTTCTTGGCATATTGTATGTTTTGTTCTTTGATACAATATGTAAATGCTTCTGTTATGTCATCTGGTTGCATGGCTCTGACCATGCTTCCTAAAGGTTCTTTTAACCCGGCAAGAAATGTTGCTAAGCACATTTCTTTAAATAGCCCCGTTTTAGTTCCAATGACCACAGAGTTAGATTCGTTTATTTTACAATGATTGACCATTGTTGATTGAAGGTCTATTATTTTCGAATAGTATTCTTCTAGAGTACTATTATTTTGTTGGATTGTGTGTAGGTCCCTAATTAAATTTATCTCGCTGCGCTTGTCAGCGTAATGAGAAATTAGATTTTCGCGTATGGAATCCCAATTTAAGGGGGTTCCATACATGTTCAGCACTTCATTGGCCTCGCCAATTATCTTATTTCTAATAGCTCTGAGTAATATACGAGTACATGGTACTCCACTGATTTCGTCACACACTTCAAGGATATCGTTAACATTTTCTATGAACTCAAATAAAGTGTGACGGTTTCCATCATATTTGGGTAAATCTTTTACCGCATCAGGAATTTTAAGGTGATTATATAAGATATTAATATTATTTAAGCCCTGTGGCTTCTCGTTTTCATCTCCGTTTACAGACATTTCTATTTTTATTTTTTCAAAATTATTTATTAATTTATCTATTTTTATATTTTTTCTTTTCACGAGATAGTTATTATCTTCTAATTTACCGTTAATATTTTCGTAAACCGCGAATTTATCAACTTTACTAACCTAATACTCGTATTCCGCGAGTTAATAATTTTGAGATTATTGTCACCACCTTTTATTTTTTTGAAAGGAATTTTTTTTTAAACATAAAACTTAAATTTTGACTTACCAGAGCAATATAGATTGATAAATCATTTCTATGTTTGTCTTCACGTAGGTTTCAAGAATATAAAACTGAACACTAATATATTTGTTCCTCAATAAATTGACACTTTCACTATATACCAATATTCCCTTGGTACGGAACTTATATTCCACGAATAGTATACGTTAATTGATTCACAAAAAAAAAGAGTTCTTTTAGTTCGCAATATTTTCACTTTTATTATTAATTGTTAAACCGTGTCAAATTGACTTTTTGCGAACTTAAGTTTATTTTATTCTTGATATTGGATTATAAAAATAATCCCACTACACACTGCGCCAGTTATATTTCCGAAACTGCAGTTGTGAAAAATAAAAGAGTTGTTTCGAAAATTTAAACTTATAATTTATTTAATTTTTAGACGTTATGTCTATTCGATGGTTACAATAAATCTGATTTTATATATTTATTCTTTTGATCTTCTTATAATTTACAAATACCAAAAATGCTTATTAAGAAAATATATTTATTAAGATTGAGAATGATATTTAATATTCAACAAATAATGTTTTCATAACTTAAAGAAATGTAATTAATACAATCGCTTATTTATCGCTACAATACTTTGTATTTAGTTGATACATTTCATATAAGAAAAGAAAATGTTATGTCTATAGAAATATTATTATTTATCTTCTTTATGGTGATGATAATGATGATGTTGATGGCTTCGTGGAGGTCGAGGGACGTAACTCCCGCACAAATCTTATTCAAATTGGGTCCCGGTCAAATTCGCTGAATTGATATGTGATAGAGTTCAATATGTGATAGAGTTCATCATACTGGTTAATTGTCTCAAGGGCCACAAAGCTCAAAAATGGATAGTTTGGCCGGTACAGAGCTTTAAAGCACCGAGTATCCTCCACGGATTTATGTATATGCTGTGTATAGACTTTTCAAATAGCCTATTTCATTTTTTTTATTATCTAGGTTTATATTTTTGAGGTCGCTGAATTCAGATCTGTTGCTAGATTTTCAAAATTGACAGTTGACAGCTGTCAAATAGCTGTCAATGTGCTATAATAAAGCCAAAAACTTGTTTTTTTATGTTTTATCTTTCTTTACTTCGATAAATTCAAAGATGATATCAAATAAATAACAATGACTATCGGCAGCTGTCACAACTCTTTAAAGTCCGGTAATAAAGTCAAAAAATTATTTTTTGTTTATAATTTCAAGTTTTTTAGATAAGTGAATATAAATATGATATAAAATTATTTTAAAGATTTTCGGCTTTTTTATAGACAAATATTATTTTCTATGACATTCACATTGATTGAGACCTTTCGGGCCACCAAAAAATAAGGTCATTTACTTACAATACTCTACTAAAAAGAAGTAGAAAATTCACTCAACCCCCCATTAACCCCAAGGGTATTTGTGTGTACAGAGCCACACAACCCTTTACAAAAATGAGAACTTCCTCAAGTTTCCTCTTGGCAGTTTGGTGCTGCCAAGAGGAAACTTGAGGAAGTTCTCATTTTTGTAAAGGGTTGTGTGGCTCTGTACACACAAATACCCTTGGGGTTAATGGGGGGTTGAGTGAATTTTCTATTTCTTTTTAGTAGAGTATTGTAAGTAAATGACCTCATTTTTTGGTGGCCCGAAAGGTCTCAATCAATGTGAATGTCATAGAAAATAATATTTGTCTATAAAAAAGCCGAAAATCTTTAAAGTAATTAATACAGACGAATTTAAAATTTCTTGATATAAAATTATGTAGTCATCAGCTTACAGCTGTCAACAAGCTGTCAACTAACTGTCAAAATGCAATATTAGAGCAAGTAACTTATTTTTTGTGCTTAACTTTGTGGATAAGAAATCAAACATGATATAAGTTTATGACATTTAAAGTTTTTTTAAAAAGTAACTTTTAACATGGAACATCATAAAGAGGGGGTACTTCGCGAAGGTCTCCACTTAGGAGGGGGTGAAAATGGTCAGTTTTATGATGGGGGTGAAACGGGACTTAGAAGAATTTCGATTTAGGGACTTAAAATAATTTCGTTAAAGGGACTTAGAATAATTCGGCACTTTTGGCCACCAGCATCGTGATCAGCAATCTTCAAAACATCGGTACAACCACTAAAATCGTATACTAATGTACCAGATTTCGAATGGACGATTTTTTTCCGAAAAAAGCAGTTGTTTCACTTTCAATTGTTTATAATTAAATAACAATAAACAATTACGTGAAAAAAATCACTAGAGCTAATTTCAGGAACCTCTTAGCGACATGAAGTACCTATAGTCAACCATCCAAAGTCCGAATTGTAGTAGATACGGGGGTAACAAGCAAAAAATCTAGCTGGTACAAATATGTACCGGTGCCCCGGAAAGGGTTAATGAGAAAGAAAGTGTAAATCTATTTTTCAATATGAACAAGTTAATAACATAATAAACTGACCTTTACCTATATACTATTATTTGCATGTGGCAACATTCGAGGATATTCTCGGCTTACTTATTAATTTATTGTTAATGTCATTGACTTGCACTTGCGTATATTTTACCGCATTCGATTCGATAAATTGTTTAGGCACAATTAATCCCGGGTTTCGGCACCAAAATGTTTGCGCACAAGTTAATTCAATTAATAACAAATAAAAACAAAATGACTTCGGTTCACGGTACAAAAAAGACTGCAATCAATTTTATATATTTATTTTGTACAACAGTGTTATGCACAGATGATCGGCAGAAAACAAGATTAATACTAATCCTAATGTCAAAACGTTACAATTTATATATACTCAATTACTATAAAAATACCAATACTCTTTTAAGTGCTATATTTATAATAGGTTGAACAATTAAAATATAGGTTGAGTTACACTACGAGTTTAATTGAGTTGGTAATACTGATATTCACAATTTGGATTTGACAGATAAGATTAATGTTATTGTTTTATTTTGGATTAATTCAATTTTCTTCTTAATATTTGGGTTTGGCCCAAACAAGTGGTGCAGTAGCAGTATAGTTTTTCTATTATGGATTTACAAAATTTAAAAATAGCTAAGTCAAAGCTCGGCCACATTTCAAGGTTGTTACGACCGTTGGTCGTACCAGGAGTTCTACATATTTTTTTCGAAATTCAAATAATAAGAGCACTGACCTCCACTGTGTTAGCTTCGTTGATTGTAAGCAACTTCAGTAAGTACGAAAAAGAAATCCGAAATCGAAAATTTGTTTATTGTTGTTGTCGCGCTGAATAACGTCCATTTTCCACGAAAGAAATAGTATAAATAGAGACCGCGTCAAGCAGAAAAAAAAGACAAAAAAAAAGTAAAACACAAGAATAATATTGTTGGAAACGATCGTGAAGTGAAATTCTTTCTGTTCCTTGGGAAAATAAAAAAAAATAAAAATAAAAAGAAAAAAAGTAGTAATTATTCTAAATTTTAAAATTAAAAAGGAAAGCAAAATTAAAAGAAAAATTTACACTTATAATAATCTAAGTTAAGAAATATAAAAAAAAAAGTTTAGTTTAATAAATGAAAATAAATTTAAAATGGTTTTCTTGACAATCGATAGTCCTTAAGAATTATGTGCATAGTATTGTAATTTTTTTGTATGTACAATAAAATTTAATAAAATTACAAAATAAATTTATACTGATGATAAAATAAATATATGTTCAATTTTAAAGTTGAAAAAAAAAACATTTTTGTATTGTGTTTCATTCTTAAAAAAAAAAAAGTTGGAAAAAAAAACAAGTTCTGTTGTACTTGGAATGAGAATCGAAATTTTCCTGGTGTTAATAAGGTCGTTATTTTTTTTTACCCCTGGTCAGCGGTAAAATGACTAAACTGTGAGTGAACATTGATAAATAGTGTAAATAAAATAAAATAAATTCTTTTGTTATAAATAAAATTAATTATAGTGAACTAAATAACTATATATGTTACTTGAATAAATAAATGAAATAATAACTAAATAAATAAATACTAAGCTAATAAAGTAAATAAATAATACATGCGGAAGTTATGTTAATTGTAGTGCATAAAATGGTGATGTAACATCTCCTCCACATAAGTTAAAACCGAATCTAAAGTTTGAATTTAATATATATTACACTAGTGATCGTGCTGAAAAAAAAAAGATACACATAACACCAACCCAAATTGCGAAGATCGTGATACAGCTGATGGTATATGTAAGTCATTTACGTTATATTATACATTATCCCGTGCCAGAATTCAAAACAATCGAATACTGTATTCACTCGTCATTTAATTGAATACGGTGAGGTTTGAATCAAACTGTGTGCTCGAATTTTACTATGACCGCAGGTAAAAATGAGAGAACAAACATCGATCTAAACCAAGGCTACGTCATCTACTACGCATACACACACGGTTGTTATTTGGTTACGAATCTACGTAAACAATCATATCGAAGGAAAACCAAAATCCTACACAAATAAAGCAAACGGTTAATTATATCCGACTGAATACAAATTTCATTAATGAATGAAGTGTGAAGTCGTAGTAGATATTAATTAACAGAGCAAGGCTGGTATGAAATTTGTAGAGGAAGGATCCACCTTTCATACACCAAAATTGTGATTCGAGTCTATGAGTCAAATTTTAGTTATAGCCGTGTGAAGTCGTAGTAGATATTAATTAACAGAGCAAGGCTGGTATGAAATTTGTAGAGGAAGGGTCCACCTTTCATACACCAAAATTGTGATTCGAGTCTATGAGTCAAATTTTAGTTATAGCCGTGTGAAGTCGTAGTAGATATTAATTAACAGAGCAAGGCTGGTATGGAATTTGTAGAGGAAGGGTCCACCTTCCATACACCAAAATTGTGATTCGAGTCTATGTGTCAAATTTTAGTTATAGCCGTGTGAAGTCGTAGTAAATATTAATTAACAGAGCAAGGCTGATATGGAATTTGTAGAGGAAGGATCCACCTTTCATACACCAAAATTGTGATTCGAGTCTATGAGTCAAATTTTAGTTATAGCTGTGTGAAATCGTAGTAGATATTAATTAACAGAGCAAGGCTGGTAAGAAATTTGTAGAGGAAGAATCCACCTTTCATACACCAAAATAGTGATCCGAGTTTATGAGTCAAATTTTAGTTATAGCCGTGTGAAGTCGTACTAGATATTAATTAACAGAGCAAGGTTGGTATGGAATTTGTAGAGGAAGGATCCACCTTTCATACACCAAAATTGTGATTCGAGTCTATGAGTCAAATTTTAGTTATAGCCGTGTGAAGTCGTAGTAGATATTAATTAACAGAGCAAGGCTGGTATGGAATTTGTAGAGGAAGGATCCACCTTTCATACACCAAAATTGTGATTCGAGTCTATGAGTCAAATTTTAGATATAGCCGTGTGAAGTCGTACTAGATATTAATTAACAGAGCAAGGCTGATATGGAATTTGTAGATAGACTCGAATCACAATTTTGGCGAATGAAAGGTGAATCCTTCCTCGTTCTCGTCTCCACAGCAACGGATAATTAATAAAGTGCTTTATCAACTAAAAGCCGAGTGCGTTGAGAGGAAGACCT
This sequence comes from Nephrotoma flavescens, assembly GCA_932526605.1. Classification (NCBI taxonomy): domain Eukaryota; kingdom Metazoa; phylum Arthropoda; class Insecta; order Diptera; family Tipulidae; genus Nephrotoma; species Nephrotoma flavescens. Next base: position 269,238,906 of record OW052221.1, on the reverse strand, counting down.
CGACTGCACTGGCGTGACGACGTTGAACAAGACCTTCGCACATTAGAATGTCGAAACTGGAGGACGAGAGAGAGAGAAAGTCAAAGTTGTATAATGAAAGAAAAATTTTTGTTCAACTAACATTAAATTCCTAATTTTTAAACCGAGCTTTAGAAATTAGATCGATCAGATTTCGTGATAAGCAATTTCATTGAGTTGGCCCACAAAGTACTAACCAAAGCGATCCGTATGTACTTCTAGCCTATCATACACTTACATAGTTCACATCCTTCAATATAACCTTGATAATCCTTACAAATTAAAAAACAAATCACATCCGTTTTCTTATATGTACCACAATCTATTTGTTTCACATTAAGAACATTTTCAATGTCTTTTGTATCTTTATGTGTTATTGTTGTTCGCGTAGTCGTCGTCAATTCGATATTTATGTATTATTTTTTATATTCCCACAGTAAATTAAAATCTAATAAAATATAACAACAACAACAACAACAACAATATAAAACGGCAAGAAATGCGAAAAGGAAAAACGAAGCACAAAAAAAATGTCATCATTAAACCATTTAATTTTTTATTTTTACGTAACAACAATAATCATCATTCACACACGAACCGGGGAGAAAATACTCGTACCATTTTCTCATCTCGTGTCTACTTAATATATATATACATATATATAAGAGAAAATGGTTTGAAGGAAAATATAGTTTTTATGTTATTTTCCTTTATCTTAAAACCACCTTGACACAAATACCTTTCATTTCTCGTTCGTGTTTTTCGGTAACATACGTGTGTGCGTTTATTTCTCGCCTATATACACTAATACACGAATTGTTTACGTATGTATACGTACAAAATGATATATTAAGACGATCAGAAAATTTATTTTATGTTTCTCGTTGGAAAATTGATAAAATTGCTTGATGAAAATATGTAACGAATAACTTAGGTTGGAAAATATACATCAAGATACTTTTTAACAAGTAAAACAAGAAATTACCAAAGTTTTTTTTTATTACTATTATTTTGTTATTCATCTGTTTGTGTGTGTGTTATACCTGTATCTGTATATGTATGTATCGCAAAGGAGATGATAATGATGGAAAAACAAAAATAAACTTTTCATGTTATTTTTTTTTTTAATTTGCTATGTTCATGTTTTTGTTTTGCATTCTTGTTTTCGTGATGGAAAACTAAATGCTCGACTTTATTTTAAAAGTTGTTTTTTGTTGTATTTTCATTTACATTTTCCTTGTTTTCTAATTTTATTGTTCTTAGTAAAGAGACATGCGCGTTTCCATGACACAAGTTTTTATGGTAGAAAAATTTTCTTTTCTTTTTTTTTTATTTTCGTATTCTGCATCAGCTTGCTGGGGAAATTTCGTATATATGGACCCGTTCCCCTGCCGGTCTTCACAAAACAAATAAAATATGTTTGATGGTACGCATGCGCAACTGTGACGTCATTGTTTTTATAAAATTTTTCGTTCGTAACGACAAATACAACTTTTTAACAGTGCAGTTGGAGAAAAATTATATAATACTTTTTAGAAGTGTAAACTGAACTGTTATTATTGTTGTAATGAAAAAAAAAAACAAAATTGTAGTAAAAAAGTTTTATTATTTCTCGTCTTAATCTTTTAATGCTTATTTTTGTTAAAGCTTTCATTTTGCGAAATATTTCGTATATTCTGGTATAGTAAAATACATTTTTGTGCTTTATGTTTTATCTGCGGTTTGAAAAAAAATCGTTTCTCATGGTTTTGAATATACGGTACATATATTTTAAAAGAACTGCATTATTTTTAAGACACAGGACGAGACAATACAAGAAAACTTAAAAAATGTAAAGTAGATGGAAAATATTTTAAAAGCTTTGATTTAAAATACAAATTTCTGTTTTATTATTTTTCTGTTTTGGACAAAAGATGATTTTTGTATATAAGTATTCGTAATTTTATTAAAGCATGTTTACGAATGAGTGCAAATTGTAAATGGAAAGCTTTTTGAATAAAGTTCTTATATTTTGTTTGGATGATGTACATTCGCGGAATTTTTGCTTTGTGGGAAAATTGTGTTTTCTCTTTGGATGGAATTCGCTAGGGACTTTATAACTGATTTAATTAGCGACGGGGTACATATTTTTGTTTTCTCGTATAAAAAGATTTTTTAAATAAGTATTTGAATGTTTCTTGTGCTGTTGGATTTTGGATTTGATTTAGCGGTTTTTAAGCGACTATTGAAAATTAATTTAAAACCTTTGATAATTCCATAATATGTTATTATGGTACGAGTTGAATTAGTCGTTTACGAATGAGTTGAGAGTGACTAATTAGTAAACTGCTTTATTTGGTCAAATTCAACTTTGTTGAAAATATAATTTTACAAAGATTATTAAGACGAGTGTTGTCCTGCACCAATATCTCCTTCCGCTTTCGTTGGTCCGTAAATAGTCTTTTTTCCTCAAGAGCATCACTTAATTTTATCAATTGAGCCTGGTATATCGTTCAGCTGTAACAGATTGTCCACGTTTCAGAAGCTCGTAGTAAAGACTCCTTCTGATGGCCATGCCTGGCCTGGATCAATCCATGGTTTTCTTCGTTTAGTGTTATCGTACAAAATAAACTTTTCATTAATCGTAATGATTTTGTGCAAAAATTCTTTCCTGAATTCCGAGAAGGCGAATGTCAACTCTTCGATTTTCGTTTTCTTCGGTCAATTTATGATAAAACCATTTTCCTTCCATTCTGGTTGGTGAGTAACTCCTAACTGTTCTGCAAGCTCTTTTTGAGTATGAAACGGATTTTCATCAAGTAAATCTTCAAGTTGTACTGATGTTTTCGAATATTTATTTTCTGTTTTTAAATAAAATATACAATGAGTAAATAATCCATGTGGCTTTATTCTTATTAAATCTGTTTACCATATGGACAGCGTATGTTATGTCGGGTCCAGTTCCTTGGGCTGCGTTTAGTATACTACCAACCGCTTGTTGATATAGAATGTTACCCATTGCTTTGAATTCCACTTCATTTTTCGGCGACATATCTTTCGATAACTTTTGATTCGAGTCAGAAGGAGTCAAAACAGAGTTGCAGTCTGACATATAAAATCTCTCTAAAACATCTGTTATATGTTGCTCTTGATCATCCAAAATTTTGTGTTAGTTTCGATCCCTAGTGATGTTTAAGCCCAAACGTGGTTTTGCTTCTCCCAAGTCCTTTATTTTAAACTTACCTTTAAATTTTCCTTTAATTGAAACAGTTAGAGACAATTAGTAAATCATCAACGTAGATTGCTACAATAATCGTTCTTTCATTATTTATCATATAATAAATATACATGGGCCCCCAATTGGATTGATTAAATAATTTCCCGCATGGGAAATTATTTAATCAATTCAATTCAACTTTACAAATCTAACAGTTAATCATATACCAATAATGATAAACTCGATAGTACATAGTACCGCATGCAAACACTGCTAAATATTTCGGCATGACTTAAGATGCTAAACTTAGATGGAAAGAACACATAAAAAAGAAAAGAGAAGAACTAAACATAACATTTAGAAAAATGCCTTGGCTCTTAGGAAGACAATCTGAACTAGCGATCCATAACAAACTGCTGCTATACAAATAAATCCTGAAACCTATATATACATATGGGAGCCAACTCTGGGGTTATGCAAAGAGGACAGATATTAAAATCATAAAACAGTTTGAAATTGAAATTGAAATTGAAATTGAAATTGAAATTGAAATTGAAATTGAAATTGAAATTGAAATTGAAATTGAAATTGAAATTGAAATTGAAATTGAAATTGAAATTGAAATTGAAATTGAAATTGAAATTGAAATTGAAATTGAAATTGAAATTGAAATTGAAATTGAAATTGAAATTGAAATTGAAATTGAAATTGAAATTGAAATTGAAATTGAAATTGAAATTGAAATTGAAATTGAAATTGAAATTGAAATTGAAATTGAAATTGAAATTGAAATTGAAATTGAAATTGCAATTGAAATTGAAATTGAAATTGAAATTGAAATTGAAATTGAAATTGAAATTGAAATTGAAATTGAAATTGAAATTGAAATTGAAATTGAAATTGAAATTGAAATTGAAATTGAAATTGAAATTGAAATTGAAATTGAAATTGAAATTGAAATTGAAATTGAAATTGAAATTGAAATTGAAATTGAAATTGAAATTGAAATTGAAATTGAAATTGAAATTGAAATTGAAATTGAAATTGAAATTGAAATTGAAATTGAAATTGAAATTGAAATTGAAATTGAAATTGAAATTGAAATTGAAATTGAAATTGAAATTGAAATTGAAATTGAAATTGAAATTGAAATTGAAATTGAAATTGAAATTGAAATTGAAATTGAAATTGAAATTGAAATTGAAATTGAAATTGAAATTGAAATTGAAATTGAAATTGAAATTGAAATTGAAATTGAAATTGAAATTGAAATTGAAATTGAAATTGAAATTGAAATTGAAATTGAAATTGAAATTGAAATTGAAATTGAAATTGAAATTGAAATTGAAATTGAAATTGAAATTGAAATTGAAATTGAAATTGAAATTGAAATTGAAATTGAAATTGAAATTGAAATTGAAATTGAAATTGAAATTGAAATTGAAATTGAAATTGAAATTGAAATTGAAATTGAAATTGAAATTGAAATTGAAATTGAAATTGAAATTGAAATTGAAATTGAAATTGAAATTGAAATTGAAATTGAAATTGAAATTGAAATTGAAATTGAAATTGAAATTGAAATTGAAATTTAAATTTAAATTTAAATTTAAATTTAAATTGAAATTGAAATTGAAATTGAAATTGAAATTGAAATTGAAAGTGAAATTGAAATTGAAATTGAAATTGAAATTGAAATTGAAATTGAAATTGAAATTGAAATTGAAATTGAAATTGAAATTGAAATTGAAATTGAAATTGAAATTGAAATTGAAATTGAAATTGAAATTGAAATTGAAATTGAAATTGAAATTGAAATTGAAATTGAAATTGAAATTGAAATTGAAATTGAAATTGAAATTGAAATTGAAATTGAAATTGAAATTGAAATTGAAATTGAAATTGAAATTGAAATTGAAATTGAAATTGAAATTGAAATTGAAATTGAAATTGAAATTGAAATTGAAATTGAAATTGAAATTGAAATTGAAATTGAAATTGAAATTGAAATTGAAATTGAAATTGTAAATGAAATTAAAATTGAAATTGAAGTTTAGATTTAAATTGAAATTGTAAATATGGTATAAAGCCATAGTCTTTTATAATCGATGAATTGGGTAGTTGTTTGAACTTTTGGCAGTCCCTTATAATTCCATCGTTTGATAACTGGTCAATTTGCTTTTCTACTTCACTCCTCATGCTAACTGGGTAAGGATATGGTTTGGTGTAAATAAGTTCTTCGGTAGTTGTTTTAATTTCCACTCTTACCTCCATATCGATAGGTTCCGTATTATTTACCGGCCCAAATAATATTTTAAATTTTGACAGAACCCTTTGAAGATATTGTTTTGTTTTGTGCGAAAGATTATTATCTCGAATCTCGAGGTTATTTACTTGCGATGACTGTTCCTCTTTTAGTAGTAATTTTATATTTGGCGTTAAGAAAAGAACGTTGTTTAAGGTGTCGTCCCCGATTATCTCGTCCAATGATTTGAGTCGGAGCAGTACTCTATCGTTTTGCGGATTTCAATACTTGCATTCCAGCACTTTTAAGAAATGGCCCCGAAATCTTTTCTTTTATTAAAATGGTTCCACCAGCGGACCTGATGTTAAATTGATGTTAAGCCTTTGTGTGAATTGGGTTTAAGGAAAGGTCTGGTTATATGAAGTTTTATTTACTTGTTTGTTATCACTCGTAGGTATAGTATGCTAGAGAGGCCCCCATCATAAAGTTTAATTCGGAGTCCTCATCCTTTTCTTCCTCATCGGATGCATTGATGTTGGAATTCTCGTTTATTACTTGGTTGTATAGTTGTTGTTGTTCTTCAAGAGCTTCGAGATGATAAATTCTCTGACTTTTTCAAGCCTCACTCATACAAGAGTTTTCCCGTTTAAATGTCGTATGATATTTTGGGTTTCTGGGCGATTTGTGTAATTCGCTAGCTTGGTATTAATAGATGAACTCAATTTCATTTGTGTTGACGGTTTTGGTTCAACTGGACGTGGCGTTCTATTATTTTGATATCGGATGTTAAAAGCAATATTTCGTTGCGGTGAACTCACGATGTGATATAGAAAAAATGGTTCGTTTTCATGGAACTAAGCCACTTTTCACCATAATGAAATACACATCCGAAAAATTACAAATTTGAATGGAACTAAGCCAGTTCTTCCATTGAACTGGAACATTTCCATGATGTAACAATATTATGGTTCTGGAAAGCATCCAATTTTAATGGAACCATTTCTCAACAAAATGGAATAAAGCTCAGTTCGTGCGATCAAAATAATATTAATATTGGGACTTTCTGCCTGTCAATTACGCCACAAGTTAGCGCATTTTATCTCGGAGGAGGGTTTCTTAAACTCAAAAGGAATTTAGGAGATTTTACAAAACACAGCACTTGGACAAAGGATCTGAAAATATATCTCAAGATACAATTGGTTCAAACCAAAATGATTATTAGTTGAATCTAATGGAGTCTCTCCTTAAGGGATTCGTAAAAAACAAAATAAGCTTTTTAGTACCCCCAATCCTCGAGCACCCTTTGCACGAACTACTGAAGTTAAGATATGACAATTCTGTTACTGGAAAAATGATTATTTGATCATTGTTTTTGAAGAAGACGGTGTTGTGTTAACTATATATGGGATCAACTTATCGAGAAATACTTGAAAATATTTTTGTCCCGAATTTTGGAGATCGAGCAGACATGGTTCCAACAGGATGAAGTTATACTATACCAGAACCAAAAAGTTGAGACTTCATTGTATAACGAAACGAATTCAAAAAATGTAAAAAAAGTACAAAAATAACGATCCCAAATAATATATCATGCCCTGGACCAACATTTTTACACTTAAAGTTATTTAACTGTCATCAACAATTAAAGACTTAAAGAAATTAAAATTCATCGAATCATAAAACAAAAGCTGTCCATACACTTTTCGTACTTCACCCAATATCAAAACCAAAAATAAAAACACAGAGGAAAAATGAGTAGCAACGGAAAAACTATTTAAACAAACGAAAAAATAAAAAATAAAATTGAGCAAAAAAAAAAAAAAAACTCGAACGTTGATGAGGAAAGCGTCGAAGAAGCAGAAGAGGCAAAACCCGTAGCATTAAATTTTAATTACTGTGAAAATTGTATTTTATGGTCACTTTAGAGACCAATTCACATAAGTAGAAAAATTATTTCCATTAAATTAATTTTTCTCGTTTTACTTACGAACGAAGGAATGTATAAAAGGATTTCTTCCTTTTATTTTATTTAACTTTTTTTTTTACTAGAAATTTTAATTATAATTTTTTTTTCTGTTTTTCACAAAATGAAAAAAGGATACATACACATACGGGTATATCGTTGGGGCGATTTGTGGAGGACACACCAAAACTCAGGAAAACAACTTTTTATGGTTTTTGACATTTTTTTCAATTTTTCTCCTTTTATTTACTTTATGTTGCAAATGATAATTTTTTTGTTGTTGCTACGCTTTTCTGTTTCCGTGCTTTTTTACATCATAACGTTAATGGAAAAGGTTATTTTTGTGTGTTTCTTTAAGAACATCACAACACACATTTTTGATTCTTCCGAGAGTTTTTTATTTTTTCTAAATATAAATATAAATACATTCCTTTATCTAGAAGCATTCGTATAATGTGGATTTGACGTCATGTGAAATGGTCTCGGACACGCACGTTAAGAAGGTGTAGGAGGGCTACAGAGATATATTGAATAAGGAAAATAAATTACACGTGTGTGGAATTATGCAAAACATTATCTAACACTGAAACGGATACATATTTTTATAGGTGGAATTCATATTGGGACGCTTCTTCAAAATAATTATACAGTTAGCGTTTTCAAGGTTGCCCTCGGTACCTAACTTTTGTCCATCAAGATTCTCAACCTCTAATGATATTTTTTGTCTCTACCGGCAACAAATTTAAGAGCAAGTTTTGCGGAAAGATATTTACTTGATATGTACAATTTCGTACGAATATAGTTTGGAAGGTACGAATATAGTTTAAGGTTGGAAGTCGCGAATTATTATATCACCTTTCATTATTTTGATGGGCTCCTATAACAATTGCCTTACATACGGGTGGTTGTTAAATGTAAGCCAAAGTCTTGCAAGTTTTCGTAGTACAAAATTCGGTACATGAATTTTAACAGTTTTAAACATTCTTGGGTAGTGAAAAATATTCTGCCACTGTTCTATAATTTTTCCCATTTCATCTTGAGCTGTCAGATGATAGTGTGTTCGCCTTAATAATTGGCAGCGATACATAATGTCACTATAACAGATTTTTGCTGGTGACATGAGATATGACTGTCAAATTAGAATTGGACACCGCCAACTCCAATCCTCTCGTGGTGGGACGAGGACAATTTTAATTTGGTAAAATGTCAAACTTGCTTAATTCAATTTTAAAAATATTTAATTTTGCAATTTTAAAGACCATTAAAATGTGTATTTGTTTCGTTATGCTAACTAATTAATGGGCAAGTCATAGATTTTAAGGGTGAACTCAAAAATTGCTCAAGTTATCTCAAATCGAAAGCTTATAAAAAGCTTCTTCTTATACAGTTAAAATGTTCAAAATTTTCAGTTTTTAGTGGTGAGATGGAAACAAACCCCCCCACACATATTTATTTACATTGCGCCCCAACTTAATAAGCTAACATTTTTAGATTGCTTTTTTGAGCCGCAAAGAAATACCTGACATTTTCGTTGAAATAATCTAGTCTTTCTTATGAACAATCCTTGGTAAAATGCTAAATTAAAATAAAGAAAAGGACTGGTCAAACAAAGCCATTCAGACGTCATCTCGCCCAAGGGGATCAAAAATTACAAAATCGTCTGATGTGTGGCAGCTAGTAGAACCAAGGACCAACAACGGCTTTGTTACAGCGATATGTTGAAGGTCATAAGGTTGATAATCACGGGTCAAAATTTTCGAAGCTCTTTATAGAAACTAATCAAATGTAAACAGTTCAAGACCATATTTGAAGATTAGGAAAAAGTTGATTAACCGTTGGCTGTGTGGTAAAATATAGCAAAATGCTTCACCACATCGGTTCCAGTTAAAGCCAAGGGACACTGTAAACAAAAAAATTTTGAGGAGCACGATATTCTGCGTCTCAAATTTTCTTCCCCTACCTGCTGCTCTGCAGAAACAAAACGAATGATAAAATAATTGGAACCGCTAGATAATCCAACAAGGGGCCTTATACAAGGACTCTGGAATATGAGGATTAACATCTTCTTTATAACCCCATTCTTTTCCAGAGATTTACTAACCGTATTCATTTAAAAACACATCTATTAACCCGGGGCGGGACAATCCTCCGTCTGTTATAATGCAGAGCTTCATTAATTATTGTAAAGTTCACAATAAATACATTTTTGATTGTGATATAAATATGTGCCGGGGCTGGGCACGAAAAAGATCATCCTCGACTAGCATCGAAGGAAGTGTGCTTTCTGATCAACACTAGGATCGCAAAATTTGTAATGTTACGTTCTCGGCACGACGGCGACTACAAGACCCTTATAACAAATAAAATAATCGTGTAAGGTCAGTGTCATCCAGAAGCAGGCTACAAAAAAAGAAATTGTTGAATAAATCTTTCAGATATTGTGATGGTTTGGGGAGCGATTTCCAAAAACAAGAATTTACTTCTGGTTTTTATCGAAAGGGGTGTCAAAATCAACACCGTGAGTACTACATAGAAAATGTTCAGGATATGTACGGAAATGAACATGCGGCTGCTTCCAGCAAGATAGTGTACGTCATAAAGCAAAATTAACTCAAGAGTGTTGAAATAAAATTTTTCCCGATTTTATACCATCGGAAGATTGACTCTAGTGAAACAAACAATTTGAATTCATGTTTTAAAAGTTTTTTTGGAATATTACGTAACGTTGCAGAAGTCGTGGAGAAAGTTTTCTGCTTTGTGGAATATTTATGATTTGTGGTAGTTTTATTTAGCTCTTTCGATAGGTTAGATAATCTGAAAAACATGCTGTTCATAGTGTACTTGCCCAAGTGATCATGTCATCCGCCAGCTAGCGCAGGACATGAGCATATGAAGTGAACAAGAGTGTCCTCCTCAGTGTCCGGTAAGTACCCTTACAATTCTACCTAAATCACGCTTCCTTAATGAGATTAGGATCTTGGAGAGCTTCAAGCTCAGCTCAAGCAACACTAGCTTCGCTAATCTGCCAGCCGGACTGTCGAGCCACCTAGCATTTGCCAAGGCAACGACTTTCCTATGGGTCGCTGCTATCAGCACAGACATAGGCCTTCCTACACATTCTCTTCCTGGTTCCAGTTGGAGAGGCGTACCGTACCTTGTTAATTCATCTGCCCTCCAATTTCCCTCAACGTCAGAGTGGCCCGGAACCCAGACTAACTGAATATTGAAATGTTTACTAATATTGCTACGGACAATCCAATGCCACACTTGATGCCAGAGAAACTGAATCCAGTGAAAGATTGGCTGCCCTACTGTCCACATAGATCAGTCAACGATATTTCACTATGCTTCAACCAGTTCATGACATCTTCAATCAGTTTAACTTGCCGCGGGGCACAATCAAGTGGACGTAAAGGTAGACATACATTGATTTCCCAACAGAACACACCAGCATCTACTGTTGGTGAAGAATTTAACTGTCCCGGTCTCCATATTGGGACCACTCTTCCTTCACTTCGCAAGTGCTGAGGTCCACCAAACCGGTTTTCGTTGTCCCCTCAGCTTCGTTAATGGAAAGGCTTACTTCACCAAAAATAGTTGCTGCTCCGTGATGGTGTCCAAAATAAGATCCACCGACCAACAACAGCTGATCATAACAGATTGTATTACTTTGTTGTGATGTCCGCTACTTGACTGCACCTCTCGTACCATTCTGCTTGTGAAGTATCTTGCTTAATGGCTATGCCCTTCCTTAGTTATAATAGCATTGTGCGAGATCAGCTGAATGCAAGATCTATTTTTTATTGTATCTCTAATTGGCGTTACGCAAGCAATGAGAAAAACACGGACGACATCCGATTAATATTCAAAACATACGTGTACGTGTTTCGAACTTATGACGTATGTCAACGTCCTAGTATATAGCAACTCACGATCGTATTAATATTTTTTTTGTCTATAATCGTTAATTGGAGTATTGAATACTGCTCGTACTATTTGTATATCGGTTATTCGTCACTTGCACCACAGTTTAGCCATCACTGACCGGAGGTGTCGGGTTCGATTCCCGTTGGTGAAAAAATTTCACGGCTGGTTTAGGATCAATGTATTAATCACTCATTATCCGAAATGAAAATATGATTATGACACCTCATCTGAGGCGGGCAAATCCCTTGATGGGATATAGTGCCAAAGAGATAAAAGAACCCCGCATGTTTTTATTCAGAGCTACTGTGGTTACAAGGCATAACCGCTTAAGTCAAAAACAAGCTACCCGCGAGACACACCACATTCCATTACGCAATACACTCGAACAATTTTTGAAATCGAGTTATTATTGAAGTAAATAGAGAATAAAGTAAAAAAGTCCTATCAACTTAATTGTATTATTTTTTTTTATGTTTGTGCACTAACCTCCTAAGTTTTAAAAATTAACCTAAGCTCGAAAAAGATTGTTAGCACCTAGTTAGCAGACGTAAGCACCTAACCTGACTTAAGCGATAAGTATAAAATTAATTTTTTTGGAATTCTATCGATATCTATACTTAAGCTTTTAGTGCAAAATATAACTTTAACTTTATATCTAAATGAATTTAAGCGGTTATGCCGTATGAGATTACACACACGCACACACACACACACACACACACACACACACATCTGTTGTCTAAGTATATTTAAGGTGCATGTGCAGTGAACATTTCCAAACGCAGTGAAATATTTAAGCGGTTACATCTTTGTAGTTTTGGATTTAAAATGACTTCAAGAGAAAAGTTAATGGTAGAAATGGTTCGTAAAGGCCACAATAAAAATGTTCAGGGACCATTAAGACAGGAGCGACCAAAGGAAACTAATTCATTTGAATCAAATCACCAACATTATTGCCACCAAAAACCCCCACACAATTACCGAACCTCCCCCATGTTTTACAAATGCTATATATAAAACAATCATCCATCAACTTTTCTCAGGGCTGCCTTCGCATTTATGTTTTCGGTTGGACCCAAACACAACAAATTTTGATCCATCAGAGTAAAGTGTCTTTTTCCAGTCCCAAATTGACCATTTTATATAATGCCTGCCCCATTTTAAACATTTTTGCTTATTTATTTCCCTAAGCAATGGTTTTCTGACCGCCACGCACCCTCGAAGGTCAACTTGTGTCAATCGATTTCTTACGGTGGTTTTACTAATTGGTTTTCGAAGAGATTTGTTTACACTAGCAAATTTTTCAGCGGCTATTCCGTTTGTTTAGTGTTTGAATATAACTGTCATACGAAACCGGCGTGTAGTATATGACACTGTTGTTTTGGGAATTCCAAGTTTATTCGAAATTTCTCTAGTTACATATCCTTCTTTTTGTAATGAAATATTTGCTGCACGTTCTGCAATTGCTAATTCACGTGTTTTCGGAATTTTTATAAGAACACAGGCTTTTTTTGTACCCCTATAAAATAAAGAACTTTAAGTGATGCAAATTTGATCAATTTACCACGTTTAGTAATTAAACTAAAAAAAATTATTCGATATCAAAATTAACAATAATTTCCGAATTATTTTAGTAATTCTTTTAAAAATGCAGTATTTAGTAAACACAGTTTTCTGTATACTTACTCTATTGATGATTCCCCGAGTTTGACAAAAACAAAAGAATTTTTTTTTTCGAGAACAATCGATTGGCTGATGCCACCCGAGATTTTTGGTTTTTTGAATATTTTTTCAAGGCCAACTAGTCGTAATAGATAATGTATATGTATGTGAATTTTATTTTGTTTTGTTCTGCTCTCTCGAAAATAAAATTTAAACTAGAATGATTCAAAAATGGCCCTGAAATATTTTTTATTTCATTTATGTTTGTGTTAGTGTAGTTGCACCGAAAATTTGTTTAAGTCGCAATTAAAACCGGCATCATAGGTAAACGGGGAAAGAAACGAAGAAATATACGGTTTCTGTGAAATATCGTGTGGCTACTACATACAAAATAAATTTTGTGTTTGGCAAAAGTAGTTTAACAAAAAAAAAAGTGATAAATCGTTGGAGCAAATACTTTCCGCACCCAGTGTATATTCTAACATACTTTGCGGTGTAATATTTACGGAGAAAGATGAACATTGTAAAATTTCAAAATTTCATATATCAAGTACCTTTACTTTGGGGGCCAATTAATTTGCCGTTTTAAGGAACACTTTTAAGATTTTATTCCGCTGGAATGTATGTTTTCTTTAATCGGTTTGCGAGGACGTATGATTGGTCCGATTTGGGGGGGGGGGGGGGGAGGGGTTAGATCGTTATTGATTGATTTATTGATCGTGCATTAAAATTGCACAAAATTTGGTTTGATTATACAAGTTAAGGCTTAATTAAAAACTTAGCACTTACCCAAATGCATAAATCAGCATAATTTTAAACTTTATTAACTTCCGAAATAAGGAATAATTTTCTAGGTAAATCGAAAGCTTTCACGCGAAAAATATGTTTTTAATAAGAACAGGTGAAAAGTTCATTTCGTGTTAATCTTATGCGCATAAACCATCGTACTCATTATTAAAGAATGAAAACTTTTATTGCAAAGGTAAATGTAAAAAGCTTGCACAGTGAATTCTTAAAGTTTCATACCTATTTCAATTATACAATATAAAGTCATCAGAGGTTATTGGTCTCGGCATAATTATACAAATACTGTACATGAAATTGAAAGCTTTTATGCGTACATAACATTCGGTAACAAGGATTCCAATTTTGACTGCATTATAATTAACCAAAAAGCTTTTCCATATACACTAATTATATTTTAATATTGGCGATTAATTTATTTCATTTGTTTACGTCGAACGAAAGCTTTTATTTTAATCAGATATTTTCGATTGCGTAATTGACTGCTGAGCTTTAATGCTACAATTATAATGAGCAAAATGCTTTATTTGTTTATACCATTTTTGTTCATTGCCCAAAAACGATATATCCATTTAATTAGATGATGTAGCCAAATTTATCAGCGTGTAATTAAAATAAATTACCATTTTATAGTTTATAACAAAAAAAAAAAAATAAAAATAAAATGAATTTGAACAGATTTTGTAAACAACAAATTAAATTAATTACTGTGTAATTACGAACTACGCTGCAATAATCACTTTGATTTGTTATAATTAGATCGCGTACTCGTCACGTACGTCACGTTCTGTTGTAAACAAATAAAATAATTTAGCGCAAAAAAAAGCGCGGATATAACAACCGACACGGAAATCCTTTGTCCTATAGTGCTCTCACACACATACCATACACAGACAAACCAAAAAAAAAAATTATGTAAATTAATTTAACCTAAATTCAGTTATTTTCTGCGATTTTCATTTTTATTAAATCACATTAACAATTCACCAGCAACCAACCAAACAACCCGAACCAAAAAAAAAAAAATAAAAAAAAAATACAAAATGGAAAAAAGGGATCAGATGTTTTTTCTTGCCGAAGTACTTTTTTAACATCTCTAGAAAAGATGATGTGAAAAATTAAAAAAAAAAAAAAAAAAAAATGGAAAACAAGAACCATTTTCATTTATGATTCTGTTATAAAAAAATTAAATAAAATAAAAGTTTCGAAAGATAATTTCATGCAAAATGGTATAAAAGTTTTGTGTGCCATTTTCCACCAAGTTATACAATTAATTGATACTAATAAATAATTCGCAGTGAAATTAATTCCAAGTCCATTTCATGACTAATAAACAGAATATTTACTGTCACAGTTGTTATTGCGGTTTTTAATATAAAATATGCGCTCCGATCGTGACCGTAACTCCATAAATTGTGTATCTCAATATTTAAATTTGTATTTTAATTTGTGTAAGAAGGATTTTTACTTTTGGTATATACTTTGATGGTTATAAAGTTGCTTCGAGGCTTTCCGAAACTTTTAATACTGTTTCAATTTGTTGCGCATATAAAAATATTGGTTCGTTGAACAACTGATATAAAATTATGAGTTGTGACTTCATGGAAATTAAAAAAAAAAAATTTTATTCAATTATCGTTTAATTTCAATTATATGTTATTTGTTTAGAATCTAATTTCCAATTAACTTTTATCTACTTCTAAAATTAATTATTTTTAACTTAAAAATGCGTATTTTGCTAAAAGCTGTTTCATTGCCGTACATTGACTTTTATCAGCTCATGTTCCATACGTATACTTTTCTGCGCGTGTTGATGTTTGATTATGTTGCATTCGAAAGTGTGGGATGCATGCAACTATGCATTTTGTTGCAATGTTGCTATGTGACTAGGGTTTGAAAACCGATTAAAACCGGTTTCTAAAAACCGCGGTTTTCAATGAAAACCAAAAACCGAAAACCCAGTTTTCTGAAAAATAACCTGGTAATTTTTTTAACTGCATTTGAAACGTTTTAACCTAAATTTTACACAAGATAACAAGATAATATAATTTTTATTGGAAATTAATTGAGATTTCACAAAAATTCAAAATGAAAAAGCAAATTGCAATATTTGTACAAAAATGTGGTATGCAAAGATGAAACAACATCGTCTTTGTTAATTCATTTAAAGAGCCGATGCAGAGCCAAGATCCGGACTTTCAAAAAATGAGAACCTCCAGTCTAATATGTTGCAGTTCGTACGTCAACCAAGCTTGGAAGAAATTGTATCAAGAGCGCTAACCAACTGATTTTAAATGCTACAAAAATTGAAAATGAACTTAACGAAAAAATAAAATCAAAACAATTCAATAAATTATGATCAACTTTTGATAAGTGGGCAAGCCAACGTACGGGCCAGAGGATACCTGAACCTGATTTTTTATAATTTCGATTTGAAATTTATAAACTTGGGTTTAATCCGCATACACGGAGGTTGTTATTCATATAAAATGAGGAAACTAATTGAACAACGGCTTAACAAATTTGGTTTGGTTTAGAAAAATGATATTGTTAACAATAAGTGACGGAGCATCAGTAAATATTAAATTTAGCACAGAATCAGAATCTGAAATTATTCTGTGTATTTGAAAGATCCAAATACAAAAACCTAATCACTTACTAAACCAGGAGTTTCTCTGCTATATTTTACAAAACTGAAATGCTTAATTTTGGCAAACGGGAAATGGGAAGATTGGAGAGATTGTTTCGAATAGAAGCAGAACCAGAAAGTTTAGTGGTTGAAATGTCGCTTAATGATGAACTAAATATCGCTATTGAAAAAGAGTGCATGCGCAAAATTCACAAGAAGTCGTTAATGTCAACACGTTTTTCACAGGTCGCCATTTTTGCTTTTCAATGTCTTATACTTACAGGTAAACCAACTTCAACGGACTCAGAAAGAACCTTTTTGTATTAGCGAATTTTTGCAATAAAATTAGAGGTCGTCTTGGTGATGAGTCGATAAATGCTATTCGCAATTTCCAACAAAGTAACTGACATCTGGTGAACAAAACATGAACCGCAGTTTACTAGGATGCAAGGCGGATCAAAACTGATTTGACAATTCTCGTCCCCCTTGTAGATGAAGAAACCAACACTATCTAGCTTGGTGCTCCTAGAGATTTTATGCGCTCCCCCACACTTTGTTTAATGAATTAAGCAATGCGCGCCTTGTTTATGCGGACTGTCACGTCTGGTTTGGACCCGCTCGTCTTTGTAATTAGGCTGCCGCATCGTTGGTGATCATGGACTCGTTTTTTAGTAGTTAAGCCTTAGACCGCTCAAGCTTACGCGTCACATCGTCTAATCTGTGAGTAATCATTTTGATGACGTCAGCATCTTCGAGATAGTTGAGCGATAGTATTTACCTAACAAAATCTTTTTTGGTTAAATTAAACAAAACTGCATACCAACAACCAGGTAAGTCATATTTCACTCACTTTTTGTAGTAACCAAGTAAGAAAATATCAAATTTCTAAATTAAACAAGAGATTTGGTTTATCTAGCTCAGAATTTTGTGTTAAAACAACCAAATTAATTTAACTAAGTATTTCGTAGTAAAAGTTTTTTATGAGTGTACCCACTATTCCTATAGTTATTGTTCTTTGTCTTTTTGGAGTGCTGATGTAAAGAATTGCTACTATGATTATGGAGAGTGTCGAAAATGATACGCTCCCTGAAAGCATCCTCATTCAATTTTGACCGTGTTTTTTACAGATTCATCTTTCCGATTTTGACAATTTTTGTGACTGAGTAATTCGACATCGATTGTTTTAATCAACTGCATGGTGGTTTGCAAGTTATCGAATGCTGCTTGAGTTTCCTTTGTTTCACTTTTGATCTCAAGTGACTGAAATTCTTTGTTGTTGAACAGGATGGTACTGTCATACAATGTTATTAAAAAATTTCCTGTTAAAGTACGATTATTAGGGCCACAATCCGATGATAATAGTTCTCTTTTGGCATCGGTATTCCTTTTGGTTCGATGCATTCGTCTTCAAATTCTATTATTTCAGAGCCCTTTTGAACGAAATTCTTGTGGCTCAACGCTGTGAATAATCGTGAATCTGATTAGATCTAATTAGATACTGGGGGCACCCAACAAACAATGCGTACGGAAAGCGGACCCTTTTCGACAGCAAAAGTGCATGGCGTACTCGAAAAAGCACCCTCTGATTGCACGGAAATCCGTTATGTTGGTTGAAGAAAGATGTGACTTTTTTGCACTAGTCCTTTCTTTTTAGATTGTAAATGTATTAGTGCGTACGAATTTTCCAAATGCATTCAATACTTTGTCTCTTTCATTTACGCACAATATTCCATTTGAAAACATTACGCAGAATCCTACGTTATCCTTGCAAAAATGAAATACAAACAATGCAAATTCCGTGCATATTTGTCACGCAATTAGTGCGAATAATTAAACGTTCACTGTGCGTATTTGAGACGCAGTTTCCGTACGAATAATTAAACTCCTAATGAACAGTATGATTTTCCAATCTAAATAAATAAAACATTTCAATCAAGGTGAGGTTACGAAGACTTTGGAAGTTTGGTTTCGTACTAATGAAACATTGAATTTTTAGTATGTATTAAAGAATTCGGTTGCCTCATCAGACTGCAGTGACAAAACTACAAAAATTTTGAAAATACTTCGAACTAATCAAAGTATAATCACAATGCCTTAGCGAATTTTAATGATTCGCTACGCAATTCTCAACCCCTTTGTAACCTCGAATTTTGTTGTATTTAACGCATACATGCGATTTCTATATGAAAAAAATGACATGCAATAAAACAACACAAACAAAACAATTTTAACTCAAATATGGCGTCGCGCGTCATTCTCAAACAAGAAAAGAATAATTATACTTGTATTTGTGTGTATTATTTTGTAACAACGTTATATTATAATAAATACGTTTGGATTTTATATGCACACACATATGATTGGGTAAGGAAAGGCGTGCGTAAATTGTGCTCTTTTGGTACGAACCCAAAATTGTTTGTTGGGTAGTTTTTTATGATTGTTTCATTGTAAGTCAGTGGTGTAATCGTCATGGTTGTCGCATATTTCGTTTTTAGTTTTGGAGCTTGCAAAATATACAGAAAGGTTTCGCCATTCCTCGCTATTTTTGGAATAACGTACTGGAGCACTTCGTCCGGTAATGGTATCTCTACCCCTTGATCGACAAGCAGATATTTAATTAGCATGATCTCTTTTATCTAGAGAATTTTACTACTTGCTAGCTCTTCTGTTCGAAGAATTGCATGTTGGATGTCATCTAAGATGGTGTTTATGATGTCGATATTGATAATCAATGTTATCATATCTATTTCGATTAGTTTATTTAACATCGTAGTGTATATTATCACTCTATTCACTTTGTCCCCGTTATTAGACGTATCCTTTCGTTAATGAGCTCATTCATGTGAAGTTGTTGATTGTTATCGTCGATGAGTTCATTCATCTTTCGGTATTTATTATTCGTAAGTCTTGGACTTCGGGGTTACCTGTCAGCCATTTCCAAACTGATCCTAGTTGGCTCTAGCGTTTGTGTCTTGTGCGGCGGTACGGTTTTATTTGATTAAAAAATTATTCCACAGCTTTTTACATTTTTCTTCTACTATCTGATACAATTCAATTTAATGATTCCTTCTAAGTTACTTCTAAGTTAGTTAAATTTATTGGATAAATAATTGTAATATTCCCCGTTAGAATTTTACAATCATTTGGTTTTATTTAGTCTATTGAATTTTCTTGAAATTTCTTAAATGCTAATTTTTTGCAATATGGAATTATGGAACAAAAATTCATATGAATTATATTAACCCTCGTCAGGCGGAATAGGTACAATTGTACCTTTTCCGTTTTTCAATACTAATAAATCTCCTTGTAGAAGCCGGAGAGGCATAAAGTTTTGTGAGATCTCTACATTTTTTGCTGGACCATTCAGACCTTATTTTAGAAAAATATCTCCAGCCTCTTCAGATATAGGGGATCGAGTAAATTTTAGCGTTGTAAAACACTTTTAACGTTGTAAAATTATGCCGCCGGACAAAGGTTAAAATTATCTGATACATGATTTTTATTTTTATTTGACAGTTTTAATTAAAAATTTATTGAAAGGAAGAAAAAAATTGATTTCTAAAATCGGTATTTCTCTGGAACGACAAAAAATTTATAGTTTAAATATTTTGTTTTAATCTTTTAATTTTATTTTTGTTTCGTTTAATGTCTCTGTTATTATGAATGACCTAAGCCCAATATTTTTTACATTAACTTTAATTTTCCTTGGCTTCGTTTTTGGCCTTATATTGGATTTCAAAAACACTACTTGATTTTCTGTTAATTCCGGGGGTTCCTCTTTGTTGTTATTTTCTTTTAGCATCCTACGACAACTCTATAATCTCTGTTGTATAGTGCTGTATGGGAATTTATTTTTGTTCAGGTTAAATATTTCGACTATGGGAGGATCTTTCAGCTTGACTCTATTTTTATATTTAGTTTACTTAGAAATCCTTGAAATTGGATTGGTTTAAAAGTTATTTCATGATCTGAAACTATGCTATTGGGTATTCCAAAAGATGTGAAATATTTTGTTGTGGCGTTTTTAACGTCAATTAAATTTTTCGATTCGAGTCGTACCATCTGAAGATTTTTTGAGAAGGCGCCGACTACTGACATATCTTGATTTATCGATACTGAATATATCGATGTGGACCCTCTAGATGGCATTTAATAGAGCGGTTTTCTTATTTTCGCATAAATGATCGTTGCGATTTAGATCTTTCATTATTGTTTTTATATGGGTGTATGAGCATAAGCCTAACCTGGCGCAATTGTTTCGAAATTATTTACATTTACACCTAATTTAGGTAACTCAACTGGTGGTTTCGGAGTACTTGTTAAGATATTCACCATAGTTTTGTAATTTTTGGATCTATATAACCTTGTTTTGGATCTATATAACCTTGAATTTCGATTATATAATTCAATTTTTTGTGTACCGGACTAACCGGTCACCGTCCGTTTTGTATCAAACGTTACTGTATGGTTGTAAAAAATTTCGTACGGGTAACATCTGACAAATTTTTTGAACTTTATTGTTTAGAGAAATTGTATTCGATTTATAATCAATAATGGTATTCATATGGGCCATAGAATGGGAACAAAGTATTTCTGAAAATTGAGTTCATAATATGGTTGAGATTGCAAATCTTTTACGACAAAATTAATTTTGACTTTCTTTGATACAATTTTTGTTCCTAACACGTTTTTTACTGATGCTCGTTGTGGCACTTGCAGGTAATTGTTTGTTTTTCCAAATCTGGAGTTTCTTGAGAAATGTGAAATTGGGATTTTAGCTTCGGATTTTTTATTTTGTGAGAGTTAAATGTTTTTCTCAATCTGAAAGATGAGTCGATATCCCATTGGGGTGATTTCTTTTTTTTTCTTGGTCAGTTCAAGGTGTCTTTTTAAAATTACTTTGTACTGAATTTCTCGTTTGGAAATTATTTTTCGGTGGTACTTTTTCGGGTTGCTCGTGATAGTTTCGATTGAGCTAAACTTACATAAGAAAGCGTCAAGCTTCCTCCAAACTTTTGGGTTTTGCGGCTTGTGCATAACAAAAATTCAGCTTCCTTTAAAGTTTTACACAATTTATTTTACTTTTATAAAATAGTGTGGTGCTAAATCGTCTTACTTTATGGCCCATAATGGAGCATTATAGAATAATAGTTCTTATCTATCACCTAATGTCACTAAAAGCTTATTTCTAAAACATCTTATTTCTAAAACGGTTATGGGATTACCGGCTAAGCACAATGTGTCTTTTGCCTTGCCCTCAATTTTGTTATGGACTGCCTATATGTATACAGTCATAATTGTTGTTGAGTGACCGAAGGCTAGAACAATCTTAAAGTGCCTAAAGCCAGATATGTCACTTTTTACTTTAACACAAAAAGTTGAAATAATCAATAAATATTTATTTCTTATTTAATATTTCACCATATTTCAAAGTCAACTTTTAAACGTAAAGTGTTGCAACATAAATTAACGAAAAGTGTACCCACACAATTTAACCAAAAGTGTAACTACTAAAAAGTGTAAATAACAAAATTTTACTAAAATTATTATCAAAAATGTATATTAGATTATATCTTGAGATCAATAATCCAGCAGAATAACGTGTGGGCATTGGTCGCCTTATAGTGGATGAATTGAGCTCATTAAAACCATAACCACATAAAAATAAAAAAAATTTGGGTTGCCCAACAAAACATTTAAAGCGCTAAATTATTGAAAACTCAAATATTAATCAAAATACTTGCTACACATAATGGTTGATTTCAGGAATCTCAGATATGTTACCAAGCGCGTGAGCATATTTTTACCAATACTGAATGAATTGAGCTGTTCGGTACAGTGTGGCTCGACAAAAGTTTTAAGCTGAAAATTTAAAAAAAATCAAATATTCGTAAAAATACTTGCTACTCCATGTCCGACTCTAGGAGTTCGCAGATGCTGTTAACCAGCGTTGGCAGTGGACGAACGATCAGCTTGGAAGCTGCCATTTTCGGTAGTCCGATTTCAACAAAAAACCATGGGGTCTCTCAATTTATGAGGAATGCTTCAATATGAAGTTCATCCAGATCGGAAAATCCGTCTGCAGCTTTTCAGTTTTTGAAAATATTTTGAAAACTCTATTATTAGTTACGAGTAAAACGATTAAGAACTGAAAGATTCTAAATTAGCTTTGCAACAAGATGAACCAAAGTTTAAGCGAAAATTTCAATTTTTGACCAAAACAATGTTTTTCGACAGTCCAGAAAGATCGATTGATCGAGATAAAACAAGCCTTTTCATAAAATGTAAGGTTCCAGTGATGTTTAGTTGAAAACAGATTACCTACTGTTGCTGCGCATCATGTGCAACATTTTCGACAACATAAAAACTCAACCTGAAAATTACACAACACAAAACAACACGTCATAATGTTGCAGTAAAACACTTATTTATATATTTAAAAACTTTATTTGTACACAAAATAAAAACTTTGTTGTTGTTGCGTTGCTTCCAGTTTGTATGTTCCTAGAATAGAAATTATATTATTAGAATTTATTAATTATCTAGTACAAAATACTTATCTGTAATATGTGTAACAGGCAGGATAATTATCTATAACGATTAATAATTATTAGTTTAGAATTTAACTAAATTTAACTCAAATAAATAAAATTTACTTACCTTGTTTACAATGTCGAGACGATGACGCTTCTATCATTCGGTTTGACATTTACGTACACTCATACCAAATGTACACATTAAACCTATTTGACTCCGAATATAGGTAAAGTAGATTGTACGCTGCATGTCAAATCAATTTAATTCCGAATTGTATTTCGGTGTATTAAAATAAGTAAACAGTATATAGTTTAAGACAATTGTTTATAGGTTGAGTTAGGTAATTCCGAAACTCCGAAAATTATGTCAACTTAAAAAACCAAATTTGTAAAATCATTCTCTTTCGTTTCAACTTTGGAAGCAGCAACACGTATATAATAAAATAAATTTGTACATATATTTTTACACTTATATATTGCATTTTATTTTATTAAATTTATCATCTATAATATTTCAAAGTGAATAAGCTTGGGCACAATTATACTCCGTACAATATACGTTTTTATTTGCGGACGTACACATACATTTCCCAACTATTCATTTTGAACAAACACCTACTAAGTTTAATTGGTTTGTGAATTCTGGTTCCCAGAGCTCCTGGAAGGTGCGAGATCTCATTTTTTTCCATTTTTTAAAATAACGATTGCTTCCCGTTGTTGGTGAAGTTTTTGTCGCATTGTTTCTCTCTGCTTCGTGCTTGCTATGAAACTTGATGGTTTTAAGATTGTTGAGTGTGGTTTATTAGAGTAAACAAAATAATTTAAAAAACCTCAAAGAAAAAAACCGAATAGAATTATGTCGCGCATGAACCCAAGCGGGCACCCAAGCAGTTGATATTGGATTTGTATAACTAACAATATCTTGAGCGGATGATTATTTGGCAATACGATGGGAAATTGTGAGAAATATTTGATTTGGGAATTGTGTAAATGGCCGCCCACTCTGAATATGCCTGTATCATCGATAAACTGATCTAACGACATCAGTTTAGAAGCGTGAGGTATCTCTGCCGCAGCTTTTACATTTTAGTTCAGCTGGATCATGTTCTCCTGAAGGCGTTATGGCACGGACGTATATAACACGTTAAAATGACGACAAATCGTCATTTTAATTTGTTGGCAGATGGCAGATACCCAAAAACGCTGAATAATGATTTTGAATAGTATAACCACTGTAGATGGCCATCAAGTGGATCATAAATGTGTGATGTTTCCTCGTGAGAATACCTCATGTCGTTCAGATGATGAGATTATTGTTAGGCTAATAAAACCCATACTGTTTTAGCTGTTTCTTTATATTCGATCAATTTAGAAGTGGTTTCGACATCGGGTTGCGAAAAAGAACTTATAGAAATATTCTGGAGTTTGATCGCCACTATCCCTTAGTTGAAATTCGTTTTGTTCTAAAATTTGGACAATCAGGGTTTTTAACTGCAACCTGCGATCTGCAAGGCCTCTTATTCTGTATCCGCTCCAAACAGTAAGTCTTCCATGTATAATAATCCTGCGATATGGCTTTTGCCGGATTTTTATAACTTGCAGTCCTACCAGAACCAGTGTCATGTGTCCGGTTTAATTGTAATCATTTATGAACTCCTGATGTACCTGATGGTAGGTAGTATCTCTGGAAAATTTAAGCTTGATTGCAAGAGGTCGTGCCTTCTCATTTCCACATGAATTCCCAAGTCGCGGTTGAGGTTCTTTAAGTGGTAGTAACACTATCCATCCGAAGCCCGGCCACATCTCGAGAGTGGTTCTTCGACGAAACTTCTTCAACATGTCGGTTATTTCTGTAGTGTTGCAATTAAGTGATTGTTTTATATTTTCATGATGAGATTGTAAATCATCAAGTCAATCATTTACTCAAACTCAATGCAATAATAAATTTCAATTAAAATAGCAATCGATAGTGTTGGAAGAAATACGGCCTGATCAGTCAGATTGATGTCGATTAAATTTGTATTGTAGTACTTGAAGCTGTTTGATGATTTGATGCTGCAGACGTTTGATTCATGGCTTCTGTGGTATTGGTGATTACATGATTCTACGTTATAGCTTTTGGAGTGTCAAATTTTACGGTATTTGCTTCTAGTTTTTAATGCAGCAACGTATTTCTTGTGAAATATAAGATACGATGTTTTGAAGATGCCTTTCGATACAAAGTGGTCCTTACGAAATTCCCTACAAATTGGTTTCGAGATTTGAGGGTTTAATTAGGAAATGTTGGACATTTATAGAGCAAACGATCGGAATTTAACACATAACGCTTCAACATTGACTCTTATTTAATAGAATGAAATGACCTCGACTAGATGACGTGACTTTTTTAAGGACGTTGAGGTTACACGACTCCAATTAATCGGAACGTCCATTTAAGAATACGTTGAAATAATCGACTGTGAAATATTATTCATTGACTGTATGCTTCGAGTCCATAAAAACTTAGTATCGTCATCTTCTTTTTGTAGAAGTGGGTGTTTTAGCCAGAGATCCCTCTTTTCGGCTTCTGAACTTATACGGCGAAATCCTCATACAATTTCGTCGTTTTATTGTACAGTCTGCGTAGCTCCTTGAGATTAGACGCTTTATTATAACTATTCTACTAGTTTCTGTCAGGCAGATCTGCAGCTTCGTTTCGCAATATATGCTCTTTAATCAATTTTGGATGATCATGGATCGAATTGACAAATAAATTCCGGAATGATGGCCATATTTGAGAGTCACCCGGAAACGGTTTAATGTTAAATGGAGGCAGCTTTAGTTCAGTATCATTTACTGTAGCGTAAAGTGTTTTTTGCTGCTCGACAAATAGTCCTATAGTACCATTTGAATCATCTTTTACTTGGCCACAAATCGATTGTAATTTATAAACGGATACCGGGTCCTCAATTTTCTCGCTAAACTGCAATATACTCGATTTGGGACACCGTTCGTCGTACTCTGATGTCTCGTTCCCTAATTTACGACGTAAGACACGCAGCAGATAATACTCCAGTTACTTGTATTAACATCAGATATTGGCTTATAAATTATATGTGATAGCACCTTTCCACGTTTTTTTACAATCCTGTTATGTATTAAACAATATATGAATGGAACCGATACGTAGCAGATTACATCGAAATCATTTGAGATAGAAAATTAAAAATTTAAGGTTTTCCCCTTGACATCATAAACATAGACTATGGGCATTACTTCAATTTTACGGTCGACATACTCGTCCATCATTGCGGGTAATTTGGTTAATAATGGATGGTTTTCGCACCACTCTAAGTTATAATACGCGTAAGACGTCGAACAGTATCTAACAAGCGATAGACGCTGTACAGCGTAGCAATACGGAAGGCCCAAATCAATCAATTCAATGTCGTTCTCAGCAACTGGAGATGTGTTCATCCACTTTAACTAAAGTTTTATCTAAGGATCTTGGTTTTCGTGCTTACAAAGTTCAACTTGTGCAGAAATCATAGCCATCCGACCATGGAACACGCCGCTAATTCGGCCAATGGGCTGAAGCACAAATGGATATTGAATTAATGTTGATTTTCCAAACAGAATTTTATTCAGCGATGAAGCATACTTTTGGTTGAATGGGTACGTTAATAAATAGAGTTGTCATATTAGGAGTGAAGATAATCCACAAGCATTTGCCGAAACACCATTACATCCAGAGAAAATCACTGTTAGGTGCGCTTTATGAACCGAAGGAATCATTGGTCCATATGTCTTCAAAAACGATGATTGGCGGAATGTTTCACTTAATGGTCCTGTTAATTGGCTACCGATATCGTGTGAACAAACTCCATTAGATTATTTTCTTTCGGGACTTGAAACACAACAACGAAAAATGCATACAAATTGAACAGTCAGATTACGCCATCTACACTGAAAAAAATAATAGGGTGAAGTCTACAAAAAATATAAGTAAATTTAACCTAAAATCGCTGTTGAAATTGAGCCTAAGTAGCGCAAAGTAAATTTCACAAATTTTGAAATGTGAAATTAACTTCATATTTTAAAAGAATATTTTATAATAAAATTATGTCGTTGCATGTAATATTTACTTCGCATTTTGTTGGTTCAACTTATTGGATGAAAGAAAACGAAAATATAGAATACGTAAAATGAAAATGTTGAATTAACTTTAATTTAAGTAAAATTTACATTTTGCTTAATAAAAAATAAAATCGTGATTTTTTTTCGCATGATAACAAAATATTTGTTATCACATCGAGATGAGGTCTCACATTTTCAAAACCAGTGAGATACAAATTATGAATCTTTTAATTAAAAGATTCGATATCCTCATCATCAGATCAGATTATGTAGTTATCAAACTACGAACATAACGTTTCAAACTTCATGAATTTAAATGATGTTTACATCAACTGACCTAGCGAATTATATTAAAAATGCAATAATAATTGTTAAATATCGTCGATGTAAATTTAACACACCAGTTTGCAACCTTTACCTTGCAAATGTAAATTTTGGTTGAAAATGTATTTTACATTGTCTAAGTAAATTTTACTTGTTAACAATAAGTATAAGAATATAATGACGATGTTTTGATGTACATGATTTTTTACATATGATTAAGTTCTTTTAACTATTTAAAAGGTTTTGTCTCGTTTTATTTTGACAAATTATTTTTACATTTCAAAAAATGTTATTTTGACCTAGGCTGAGTAAAAAGAACTTATAAAATTTGTACTGAGCATGGGTAAATAATCTAAAATATTATGTTAGTTTTACAATTTTAAATTTACTTAACAGGTTAAGTAAAAATCGCATCGACTATTTTTTTGAGTGTACGCGTCAGCCGCCGCGGCCACATGGTCGAAATCATATTCAAGCATTAATGGCATAAAATTATCTATCTAATAAAGCTAGTTTCACTGATTTTCAAAAAGTTTTTCTTTGTTCTATTTTAAAAAATTGTGAACCTCTAAAAAACACCATTTACAACGAATGAAGCTGGCTGTTCAAATTAAAACAAACTTTCTATTACAAACCCTAATGGTAGGGTTCAATCTGTGGGTAATGCCTAAAAGCTTACAAATAAAAGCCATCAGGTGTCATAGTACAAGTAAAACATTGGAAGGGAGAGAAATATGACGGCTCAAAATATTTATAAAAAATATTATAATTTCGATATCATTAAAGGTTACATGTGAACATGTACTTTTGAGCTACCGACAATATGCAAAATATTTTGTATCATGTATATAAGCTTGTTATATGTGAAGCACTTTATATTGGTATTATGTTTATAGTGATGTGTTCATAAAAAAAAAATGAAATACTCAAAATACCAACAGCGAATAACAAAAACAAATTGTGACGCAAAAAAAAAAAATTGCAAACACTTTTTCATTACATTCGTCCCATCTTCCATATTGTATATATTGTCGCTGTTGCGTGCCTATGCGAACAAACAACTCCTGTAAAATCCTCTTCATATACACAAAAATAATGTTGGTGTATATACATTAGCAGACTGAAACAAAATAGCGACGTGTTAAAATCAACACGAGATACAAAAAAAACAGAAACAAATATTAACATCAATAGTATCGCGTCTCATACATATATGAATAGGTAGGTGGAAGTGTGAGTTGAGTGTGTAGAAAGCTCACGAATATATAGCTAGTTGTATGAAGCTTTTTTTGTGTTGGTTCGGTTTGAAAGTTTATTTTATGTTTAGTATTATTACAATTACAATTTTTTTTTGCCGTATGCAACAAAACACATATTCATTTAGTAAAAGTAATGAAAGTTACACAAGCTGTATACGTAGCGGCAACAACAACGACAACAAAGAACGTGTACAACGCTGCTAAATAATACTCGTAATATGAAAAAGTAAAAAAAAAAAAAAAAAAAATTAAGAAAAATGAGAGGAAAACCTAAGTGTATAAGAGCGCACACAGCGCACACTACACGAAGAACCCAGCACAATTATTTTGTAATTCATTTTTATGACTCTTCTGTTCTTCATATTGTTGCTGTTATTATTATTATTATTATTACTATTTTTTATTATTGTTTTATTTTTATTGTTATTATTTTTAATTTTATTTTATTTTTTCAACATTGAAACACATCCACATCTAACACACTATGTATATACACATACATACGAGTACAGTTGAAAAGCATAACATGAAAAGCTTACATCTTAATTTAATGAATTTTTGATGAAAATTCCAGTGAGGAGCACACAAACAAGAATCAAATGGCAATATGTACAGCAACCCCGAACGAAATAAAAAAAAAGAAAATTGTTTATCAAAAAAAGATGAAGGCGGGAGCTGAAGAACGGCAAGGGTATGAAAAGCACGAAAGGCAAAGATCAAAATAAAATGGAAAATAACCGAAAAATTAAAAATTTAATTTATAGTGAAAGTATTGTTAATGCTTTTTTGTGTTTCTTACAATACATAACTTTGTGTACAAGTCGGGGGTACAAATTGAGCTTTTATTCTCGTGTCGAAAGAAGATGTTGTCGTTGGCGACGCGACCGTCGTTGGTTGTGAATAACTGGTAAATTGTATCGAAATTAAATGTTTTTTAATAATGAAGAAATGATGTTTGGTCTGGTGAGCTTTGGTTGAATTTATAAACAAATTTCTGCTTTTATAACTACGATGTAATGTTAAAAGTTAATTTATTTACTACAATTCAATTGTTTGGGAAATACGCTTATTTACACAAAAGTTAATGTATTGATATAAGCACGATTAGGACTATTTGACCCTTGTTAAAATTTACCAATCCTGGTCGATTTTCACAAATTTAACAACGAAAACCATTTATCGATGAAAAATAGATCACTTTTGTATTACTAAAAGATGTGATTTGGTGATAGTGATGTTGGGCTACGATTCATAATAATGAAACCAGCTTCAAACTGAACTTCTACTTCTGACCGAAAGCCGAATCGGTTGACAAAACATAATGCAAAATCCTGCAACATGGTGCAACATAACGCAACATCGGGCATCTTCACGCAGCATCATGCAACAGAGTGTAACTCGGTGCAACATAACGCAACATTGCTCGTTGGAACATGACGGCCTATCCGAGGAATCCTAAATGAATTATCCAAAAATCAAAACTACTTATAATCATTTCCTTGAAATCGAAAAAATTTTACCGCTAAATTTTATCATAATCGCCAAAAGAAAATAAAATTTTAAAAGAAGGCTCCAAGCTTCACGGTCTATACGGAATGATCCTTTAAATAAGTTTTCCAGAAAAAAATTAAAAATATCGATTTTTGGTGATTAGAAAATATTCATCCAACAATTATAAAAATCGTGCGAACCACGAAAAATTAAAGAAAGGAATCTGGCCCCACTCGGCGACCCTCATTTTTCCCGATATTAGTACTCTTTGCAATCGACTTCTGACACTCAAAAGTCCCCCATCAAAAAGTTTTATAAAATTTAAGAGAGCCAAAAAAAAATTAAATAAAGAAGGCGGGACCAACCGAACCAAAGGGTTGATCTTTGAACAATCTAGAATTCTGGACCAATTGCAACCGGTTTCTGGAAAATGAAAAGCCCTTTTCACCAATTTTCATCAAAATTGTACCAGTTTAAATATAAACAAAGGAACCCACATTTAAATTTGGTGCCTGGGCTCTACCGGTCGACATATTTTGAACGCATTTTCCATACATTACCACCAATCGCAAACGATACTAGGCACTCAAAAACCCTCCATTACCAATTTTTATAAAACTCATGCATGCCGCAAAAATACAAGAAAGGAACCCAAACCCACCGTTAGACACTGCGAGCAAATATTCCTGATATCAGGACCAACCGCAAACGATCTTTTGCAAATGAAACCCATTTTCTCCAATTTTTTATAAGATCGTTGGAATCGAAACAAAAACGAAAACTGGGCTCGGGTCCCGATGACACCCCATTTCCGGGAAAATCCGAACCCATGATAATAGATTCCTTGTGCTCCAAAAACGCTCTCAGCAATTTTCGTCAAAGTCGTTTGTCCTGAGAATAAAAAATAAGGAAAATAACCCGGGCTCAACCCCTTAAACGAGCTTACAGTGAAGAGTGAGTTTAATACAATTGAATCGGCAACCATTAATGTGATCAAATGGCTCATTGAAATTGCTTGCCGTCAGTTTGTATCATATTTGTATCATATTGGTGCTTTTACCGAAGAACAATCAAACTAGACGGGCTTTTGTAAGTTTATTATAGTCCAAAGTTCAGGATGCTGGATATCTTCTTAAGGTCGAATCCATTTTTGTCAAGGCTACACGCAAGCAATTGTAGAATAGTGTTTTATCCAAATAAATAAATAACCTAGGATCTAAAACCGAGTACTTTGTTTTCCTAAACAGTAATTCATATTCAATTCATATTCAATTCATATTCAATTCGTATTCAACTCGTATTCAATTCATATTCAATTCATATTCAATTCATATTCAATTCATATTCAATTCATATTCAATTCATATTCAATTCATATTCAATTCATATTCAATTCATATTCAATTCATATTCAATTCATATTCAATTCATATTCAATTCATATTCAATTCATATTCAATTCATATTCAATTCATATTCAATTCATATTCAATTCATATTCAATTCATATTCAATTCATATTCAAATCATATTCAAATCATATTCAATTCATATTCAATTCATATTCAATTCATATTCAAGTCATATTCAATTCATTGTCAATTCATATTCAATTCATATTCAATTCATATTCAATTCATATTCAATTCATATTCAATTCATATTCAATTCATATTCAATTCATATTCAATTCATATTCAATTCATATTCAATTCATATTCAATTCATATTCAATTCATATTCAATTCATATTCAATTCATATTCAATTCATATTCAATTCATATTCAATTCATATTCAATTCATATTCAATCCACATTCAATTCATATTTAATTCATATTCAATTCATATTCAATTCATATTCAATTCATATTCAATTCATATTCAATTCATATTCAATTCATATTCAATTCATATTCAATTCATATTCAATTCATATTCAATTCATATTCAATTCATATTCAATTCATATTCAATTCATATTCAATTCATATTCAATTCATATTCAATTCATATTCAATTCATATTCAATTCATATTCAATTCATATTCAATTCATATTCAATTTGTTACGTGCCTCTGCATGCTCGGCTGACACTTTTCGAGTCGGGTAGATCTCAGAGGAGATACGGGGGTTCATTGCCGACATACTTATTTGAGACACCACAAACCTATGTGTCATCACAATTCACTCATCACAAAAAAAAAATCACTAGCAACCACTCTTCTCCACTTCCCGATCCAACACAACACCATTGACCATTAAATAGAAATAACTTCATTATAAATACAAGAATCATTTATTTAAAGTAATTTAAAAAAAATAAAAAAAAAACATAACGAAAGCGAAATTAAACCTTTCGTCATACAAAAAAAAAATGCAAGAAAATTATTCTTTAGACAAAACACAAATTTGAAAAATGAATGAAAAACCTTTTTTTTTCTTAAACCTAAACTCACCCGTCTTTCCGTAGAGTACTCTGCGTAGGCGGCGGTGGTGAAACCTGTATGTGAAAAACTGCAAAAAAAACTAGCACTTTTCATTCACTTTTGAACTTAATGGATAACTCTTAAAATTATTAAACTGTTGAATTAAATAATTATCTTAAAACTTTTTTTTTTATGACTTCATGCAATTTAACAGATATTTTCTTTTCTTATTTTTTTCGTTTTTTTTTATAATAAAACAGATATATATTTTTTTTTTTTTGTTATTTTAACTTAAGAACTAAGCACTAAGAATTTTTTTAATCCAGCCATTTGACCGAAATATGCGATAATACCGCATGCACACGCATGTGAAAGCTAGCGGTATATATAGCGTAAACTTCCTGTTGCTCGAGGAAAGTTCACGTTGACGTTACCGTATCTAGGCCACAAAGTACAAATTCTCGTCCGCAATCAATCGTTGAAATCAATTTATGTGGGTACAATAACAATTTATCCAAAAAAAATGTACAGGTAAATAAATAATTAAAAGGCGTGAGACCCGAGCGGGTGGGATCCAATTCACGGTCCCGCAGGCCTACCACAATATTACTTTGGGTTGAGGGTTGGTTTGTGGTTTATTTAACTCTCACGTTATTCGAACAAAAAGATCCGTGTTACGTATGCCATCTAGGGTTGTCATGATCAGAAGAAAAAAATTATGTAACGTTGTGAATTCACCACCAAAACACCGAAACTTACCCCTTGAGAGGATATTACAAAAAAAAATTTTTACACCAACAAAATATTGTAAAACCAATATTTTGCTTTATTTCACTAATTTAGTTAGACTTACTGATTTTTTTTTTTATTCCAAATTCAATTTAAATATTTATTGGTGGTTGCAATCGCGCGATGGTCTCACGTATAAATGATTTTTTAACATCATAGAAAATATAAAATGAGTTAGATCGAGCAAGGTATATAACATAAAATAGACCGTAGTCCAGGTATATAATAGTAAAATCGTACGATCTCAATCCCTATATAGCAAGAAAGATGTATTTGTGGGTGGGTTGCAGTGTGTTCACTTTTTATGATACCTAATTATGACTGCTATATACTATCGATAACCAAGTATATATAAATACGCTGATTACTCATCGAATATATATTTCATTTTTTTTGTTCTATATACCGAAATATATTGAGGTTCATAAACATCGAGTCCATAAAGTTTTATGCACTCGTCATCCTAAACTTTAGATCATAAAATTTCTTTTAAAAAAAAACAAAATATTGGGATGAGTTGGATGTCCTGCTTATAATGATAATTAACCATTCGATATCCGTAACAAATTCATATTCAATTCATATTCAATTCATATTCAATTCATATTCAATTCATATTCAATTCATATTCAATTCATATTCAATTCATATTCAATTCATATTCAATTCATATTCAATTCATATTCAATTCATATTCAATTCATATTCAATTCATATTCAATTCATATTCAATTCATATTCAATTCATATTCAATTCATATTCAATTCATATTCAATTCATATTCAATTCATATTCAATTCATATTCAATTCATATTCAATTCATATTCAATTCATATTCAATTCATATTCAATTCAGATTCAATTCATATTCAATTCATATTCAATCCATATTCAATTCATGTTCAATTCATATTCAATTCATATTCAATTCATATTCAATTCATATTCAATTCATATTCAATTCATATTCAATTCATATTCAATTCATATTCAATTCATACTCAATTCATATTCAATTCATATTCAATTCATATCATTCATATTCAATTCATATTCAATTCATATTCAATTCATATTCAATTCATATTCAATTCATATTCAATTCATATTCAATTCATATTCAATTCATTTTCAATTCATATTCAATTCATATTCAATTCATATTCAATTCATATTCAATTCATATTCAATTCATATTCAATTCATATTCAATTCATATTCAATTCATATTCAATTCATATTCAATTCATATTCAATTCATATTCAATTCATATTCAATTCATATTCAATTCATATTCAATTCATATTCAATTCATATTCAATTCATATTCAATTCATATTCAATTCATATTCAATTCATATTCAATTCATATTCAATTCATATTCAATTCATATTCAATTCATATTCAATTCATATTCAATTCATATTCAATTCATATTCAATTCATATTCAATTCATATTCAATTCATATTCAATTCATTTTCAATTCATATTCAATTCATATTCAATCCATATTCAATTCATATTCAATTCATATTCAATTCATATTCAATTCATATTCAATTCATATTCAATTCATATTCAATTCATATTCAATTCATATTCATTTTCATATTCAATTCATATTAATTTTCATATTCAATTCATATTCAATTCATATTCAATTCATATTCAATTCATATTCAATTCATATTCAATTCATATTCAATTCATATTCAATTCATATTCAATTCATATTCAAATCATATTCAATTCATATTCAATTCATATTTAATTCATATTAAATTCATATTCAATTCATATTCAATTCATATTCAATTCATATTCAATTCATATACAATTCATATTCAACCCATATTCAATTCATATTCAATTCATATTCAATTCATATTCAATTCATATTCAATTCATATTCAATTCATATTCAATTCATATTCAATTCATATTCAATTCATATCAATTCATATTCAATTCATTTTCAATTCATTTTCAATTCATATTCAATTCATATTCAATTCATATTCAATTCATATTCAATTCATATTCAATTCATATTCAATTCATATTCAATTCATATTCAATTCATATTCAATTCATATTCAATTCATATTCAATTCATATTCAATTCATATTCAATTCATATTCATTTTCATATTCAATTCATATTAATTTTCATATTCAATTCATATTCAATTCATATTCAATTCATATTCAATTCATATTCAATTCATATTCAATTCATATTCAAATCATATTCAATTCATATTCAATTCATATTTAATTCATATTTAATTCATATTCAATTCATATTCAATTCATATTCAATTCATATTCAATTCATTTTCAATTCATATTCAATTCATATTCAATTCATATTCAATTCATATTCAATTCATATTCAATTCATATTCAATTCATATTCAATTCATATTCATTTCACATTCAATTCTTATTCAATTCATATTCAATTCATATTCAATTCATATTCAATTCATATTCAATTCATATTCAATTCATATTCAATTCTTATTCAATTCATTTTCAATTCATATTCAATTCATATTCAATTCATATTCAATTCATATTCAATTCATATTCAATTCTTATTCAATTCATATTCAATTCATATTCAATTCATATTCAATTCATATTCAATTCATATTCAATTCATATTCAATTCATATCAATTCATATTCAATTCATTTTCAATTCATTTTCAATTCATATTCAATTCATATTCAATTCATATTTAATTCATATTCAATTCATATTCAATTCATATTCAATTCAT
The DNA here is from genome assembly GCA_932526605.1 of Nephrotoma flavescens. NCBI lineage: Eukaryota > Metazoa > Arthropoda > Insecta > Diptera > Tipulidae > Nephrotoma > Nephrotoma flavescens. The sequence continues at coordinate 269,202,724 of OW052221.1, read as the reverse complement.
ATTCAATTCATATTCAATTCATATTCAATTCATATTCAATTCATATCAATTCATATTCAATTCATTTTCAATTCATTTTCAATTCATATTCAATTCATATTCAATTCATATTCAATTCATATTCAATTCATATTCAATTCATATTCAATTCATATTCAATTCATATTCAATTCATATTCAATTCATATTCAATTCATATTCAATTCATATTCAATTCATATTCAATTCATATTCAATTCATATTCAATTCATATTCAATTCATATTAATTTTCATATTCAATTCATATTCAATTCATATTCAAATCATATTCAATTCATATTCAATTCATATTTAATTCATATTCAATTCATTGTCAATTCATATTCAATTCATATTCAATTCATATTCAATTCATATACAATTCATATTCAACCCATATTCAATTCATATTCAATTCATATTCAATTCATATTCAATTCATATTCAATTCATATTCAATTCATATTCAATTCATATTCAATTCATATTCAATTCATATTCAATTCATATTCAATTCATATTCAATTCATATTCAATTCATATTCAATTCATATTCAATTCATATTCAATTCATATTCAATTCATATTCAATTCATATTCAATTCATATTCAATTCATATTCAATTCATATTCAATTCATATTCAATTCATATTCAAATCATATTCAATTCATATTCAATTCATATTTAATTCATATTAAATTCATATTCAATTCTATTCAATTCATATACAATTCATATTCAACCCATATTCAATTCATATTCAATTCATATTCAATTCATATTCAATTCATATTCAATTCATATTCAATTCATATTCAATTCATATTCAACCCATATTCAATTCATATTCAATTCATATTCAATTCATATTCAATTCATATTCAATTCATATTCAATTCATATTCAATTCATTTTCAATTCATTTTCAATTCATATTCAATTCATATTCAATTCATATTCAATTCATATTCAGTTCATATTCAATTCATATTCAATTCATAATCAATTTATATTCAATTTATATTCAATTCATATTCAATTCATATTCAATTCATATTCAATTCATATGCAACTCATATTCAACTCATATTCAATTCATATTCAATCCATATTCAATTCATATTCAATTCATATTCAATTCATATTCAATTCATATTCAATTCATATTCAATTCATATTCAATCCATATTCAATTCATATTCAATTCATATTCAATTCATATTCAATTCATATTCAATTCATATTCAATTCATATTCAATTCATATTCAATTCATATTCAATTCATATTTAATTCATATTCAATTCATATTCAATTCATATTCAATTCATATTCAATTCATATTCAATTCATATTCAATTCATATTCAATTCATATTCAATTCATATTCAATTCATATTCAATTCATATTCAATTCATATTAAATTCTTATTCAATTCATATTCAATTCATATTCAATTCATATACAATTCATATTCAATTCATATTCAATTCATATTCAATTCATATTCACTTCATATTCAATTCATATTCAATTCATATTCAATTCATATTCAATTCATATTCAATTCATATTCAATTCATATTCAATTCATATTCAATTCATATTCAATTCATATTCAATTCATATTCAATTCATATTCAATTCATATTCAATTCATATTCAATTCATATTCAATTCATATTCAATTCATATTCAATTCATATTCAATTCATATTCAATTCATATTCAATTCATATTCAATTCATATTCAATTCATATTCAATTCATATTCAATTCATATTCAATTTATATTCAATTCATATTCAATTCATATTCAATTCATATTCAATTCATATTCAATTCATATTCAATTCATATTCAATTCATATTCAATTCATATTCAATTCATATCAATTCATATTCAATTCATATTCAATTCATATTCAATTCATATTCAATTCATATTCAATTCATATTCAATTCATATTCAATTCATATTCAATTCATATTCAATTCATTTTCAATTCATTTTCAATTCATATTCAATTCATATTCAATTCATATTCAATTCATATTCAGTTCATATTCAATTCATATTCAATTCATAATCAATTTATATTCAATTTATATTCAATTCATATTCAATTCATATTCAATTCATATTCAATTCATATGCAACTCATATTCAACTCATATTCAATTCATATTCAATCCATATTCAATTCATATTCAATTCATATTCAATTCATATTCAATTCATATTCAATTCATATTCAATTCATATTCAATCCATATTCAATTCATATTCAATTCATATTCAATTCATATTCAATTCATATTCAATTCATATTCAATTCATATTCAATTCATATTCAATTCATATTCAATTCATATTTAATTCATATTCAATTCATATTCAATTCATATTCAATTCATATTCAATTCATATTCAATTCATATTCAATTCATATTCAATTCATATTCAATTCATATTCAATTCATATTCAATTCATATTCAATTCATATTAAATTCATATTCAATTCATATTCAATTCATATTCAATTCATATACAATTCATATTCAATTCATATTCAATTCATATTCAATTCATATTCACTTCATATTCAATTCATATTCAATTCATATTCAATTCATATTCAATTCATATTCAATTCATATTCAATTCATATTCAATTCATATTCAATTCATATTCAATTCATATTCAATTCATATTCAATTCATATTCAATTCATATTCAATTCATATTCAATTCATATTCAATTCATATTCAATTCATATTCAATTCATATTCAATTCATATTCAATTCATATTCAATTCATATTCAATTCATATTCAATTCATATTCAATTCATATTCAATTCATATACAATTCATATTCAACCCATATTCAATTCATATTCAATTCATATTCAATTCATATTCAATTCATATTCAATTCATATTCAATTCATATTCAATTCATATTCAACCCATATTCAATTCATATTCAATTCATATTCAATTCATATTCAATTCATATTCAATTCATATTCAATTCATATTCAATTCATATTCAATTCATATTCAATTCATATTCAATTCATATTCAATTCATATTCAATTCATATTCAATTCATATTCAATTCATATTCAATTCATATTCAATTCATATTCAATTCATATTCAATTCATATTCAATTTATATTCAATTCATATTCAATTCATATTCAATTCATATTCAATTCATATTCAATTCATATTCAATTCATATTCAATTCATATCAATTCATATTCAATTCATATTCAATTCATATTCAATTCATATTCAATTCATATTCAATTCATATTCAATTCATATTCAATTCATATTCAATTCATATTCAATTCATATTCAATTCATATTCAATTCATATTCAATTCATATTCAATTCATATTCAATTCATATTCAATTCATATTCAATTCATATTCAATTCATATTCAATTCATATTCAATTCATATTCAATTCATATTCAATTCATATTCAATTCATATTCAATTCATATTCAATTCATATTCAATTCATATTCAATTCATATTCAATTCATATTCAATTCAAATTCAATTCATATTCAATTCATATTCAATTCATATTCAATTCATATTCAATTCAAATTCAATTCATATTCAATTCATATTCAATTCATATTCAATTCATATTCAATTCATATTCAATTCATATTCAATTCATATTCAATTCATATTCAATTCATATCCAATTCATATTCAATTCATATTCAATTCATATTCAATTCATATTCAATTCATATTCAATTCATATTCAATTCATATTCAATTCATATTCAATTCATATTCAATTCATATTCAATTCATATTCAATTCATATTCAATTCATATTCAATTCATATTCAATTCATATTCAATTCATATTCAATTCATATTCAATTCATATTCAATTCATATTCAATTCATATTCAATTCATATTCAATTCATATTCAATTCATATTCAATTCATATTCAATTCATATTCAATTCATATTCAATTCATATTCAATTCATATTCAATTCATATTCAATTCATATTCAATTCATATTCAATTCATATTCAATTCATATTCAATTCATATTCAATTCATATTCAATTCATATTCAATTCATATTCAATTCATATTCAATTCATATTCAATTCATATTCAATTCATATTCAATTCATATTCAATTCATATTCAATTCATATTCAATTCATATTCAATTCATATTCAATTCATATTCAATTCATATTCAATTCATATTCAATTCATATTCAATTCATATTCAATTCATATTCAATTCATATTCAATTCATATTCAATTCATATTCAATTCATATTCAATTCATATTCAATTCATATTCAATTCATATTCAATTCATATTCAATTCATATTCAATTCATATTCAATTCATATTCAATTCATATTCAATTCATATTCAATTCATATTCAATTCATATTCAATTCATATTCAATTCATATTCAATTCATATTCAATTCATATTCAATTCATATTCAATTCATATTCAATTCATATTCAATTCATATTCAATTCATATTCAATTCATATTCAATTCATATTCAATTCATATTCAATTCATATTCAATTCATATTCAATTCATATTCAATTCATATTCAATTCATATTCAATTCATATTCAATTCATATTCAATTCATATTCAATTCATATTCAATTCATATTCAATTCATATTCAATTCATATTCAATTCATATTCAATTCATATTCAATTCATATTCAATTCATATTCAATTCATATTCAATTCATATTCAATTCATATTCAATTCATATTCAATTCATATTCATATTCAATTCATATTCAATTCATATTCAATTCATATTCAATTCATATTCAATTCATATTCAATTCATATTCAATTCATATTCAATTCATATTCAATTCATATTCAATTCATATTCAATTCATATTCAATTCATATTCAATTCATATTCAATTCATATTCAATTCATATTCAATTCATATTCAATTCATATTCAATTCATATTCAATTCATATTCAATTCATATTCAATTCATATTCAATTCATATTCAATTCATATTCAATTCATATTCAATTCAATTCATATTCAATTCATATTCAATTCATATTCAATTCATATTCAATTCATATTCAATTCATATTCAATTCATATTCAATTCATATTCAATCATATTCAATTCATATTCAATTCATATTCAATTCATATTCAATTCATATTCAATTCATATTCAATTCATATTCAATTCATATTCAATTCATATTCAATTCATATTCAATTCATATTCAATTCATATTCAATTCATATTCAATTCATATTCAATTCATATTCAATTCGAAATTAACTCATATTCAAATTTATATTCAATTCATATTCAATTCATATTCAATTCATATTCAATTCATATTCAATTTATATTCAATTCATATTCAATTCATATCCAATTCATATTTCAATTCATATTCAATTCATATTCAATTCATATTCAATTCATATTCAATTCATATTCAATTCATATTCAATTCATATTCAATTCGAAATCAATTCGAAATTAATTCGAAATTAACTCATATTCAAATTTATATTCAATTCATATTCAATTCATATTCAATTCATATTCAATTTATATTCAATTCATATTCAATTCATATTCAATTCATATTTCAATTCATATTCAATTCATATTCAATTCATATTCAATTCATATTCAATTCATATTCAATTCATATTCAATTCATATTCAATTCATATTCAATTCATATTCAATTTATATTCAATTCATATTCAATTCATATTCAATTTATATTCAATTCATATTCAATTCATATTCAATTCATATTCAATTCATATTCAATTCATATTCAATTCATATTCAATTCATATTCAATTCATATTCAATTCATATTCAATTCATATTCAATTCATATTCAATTCATATTCAATTCATATTCAATTCATATTCAATTCATATTCAATTCATATTCAATTCATATTCAATTCATATTCAATTCATATTCAATTCATATTCAATTCATATTCAATTCATATTCAATTAATATTCAATTCATATTCAATTCATATTCAATTCATATTCAATTCATATTCAATTCATATTCAATTCATATTCAATTCATATTCAATTCATATTCAATTCATATTCAATTCATATTCAATTCATATTCAATTCATATTCAATTCATATTCAATTCATATTCAATTCATATTCAATTCATATTCAATTCATATTCAATTCATATTCAATTCATATTCAATTCATATTCAATTCATATTCAATTCATATTCAATTTATATTCAATTCATATTCAATTCATATTCAATTCATATTCAATTCATATTCAATTCATATTCAATTCTTATTCAATTCATATTCAATTCATATTCAATTCATATTCAATTCATATTCAATTCATATTCAATTCATATTCAATTCATATTCAATTCATATTCAACTCATATTCAATTCATATTCAATTCATAATAAAATTCATATTCAATTCATATTCAATTCATATTCAATTCATATTCAATTCATATTCAATTCATATTCAATTCATATTCAATTCATATTCAATTCATATTCAATTCATATTCAATTCATATTCAATTCATATTCAATTCATATTCAATTCATATTCAATTCATATTCAATTCATATTCAATTCATATTCAAATCATATTCAATTCATATTCAATTCATATTCAATTCATATTCAATTCATATTCAATTCATATTCAATTCATATTCAATTCATATTCAATTCATATTCAATTCATATTCAATTCATATTCAATTCATATTCAATTCATATTCAATTCATATTCAATTCATATTCAATTCATATTCAATTCATATTCAATTCATATTCAATTCATATTCAATTCATATTCAATTCATATTCAATTCATATTCAATTCATATTCAATTCATATTCAATTCATATTCAATTCATATTCAATTCATATTCAATTCATATTCAATTCATATTCAATTCATATTCAATTCATATTCAATTCATATTCAATTCGAAATCAATTCGAAATTAATTCGAAATTAACTCATATTCAAATTTATATTCAATTCATATTCAATTCATATTCAATTCATATTCAATTTATATTCAATTCATATTCAATTCATATTCAATTCATATTTCAATTCATATTCAATTCATATTCAATTCATATTCAATTCATATTCAATTCATATTCAATTCATATTCAATTCATATTCAATTCATATTCAATTCATATTCAATTCGAAATCAATTCGAAATTAATTCGAAATTAACTCATATTCAAATTTATATTCAATTCATATTCAATTCATATTCAATTCATATTCAATTTATATTCAATTCATATTCAATTCATATTCAATTCATATTTCAATTCATATTCAATTCATATTCAATTCATATTCAATTCATATTCAATTCATTATTCAATTCATATTCAATTCATATTCAATTCATATTCAATTCATATTCAATTCATATTCAATTTATATTCAATTCATATTCAATTCATATTCAATTTATATTCAATTCATATTCAATTCATATTCAATTCATATTTCAATTCATATTCAATTCATATTCAATTCATATTCAATTCATATTCAATTCATATTCAATTCATATTCAATTCATATTCAATTTATATTCAATTCATATTCAATTCATATTCAATTCATATTCAATTTATATTTAATTCATATTCAATTCATATTCAATTCATATTCAATTCATATTCAATTCATATTCAATTCATATACAATTCATATTCAATTCATATTCAATTCATTAAATTAAAATTTAATTCAATTAAATTACCGTTGACCGCTTATTCGTTATTATTGTTTCAGCTATGTCTATAAAAATAATAAATTTAATAAAGTTGTGTTTCCTTTTGTTGCATTTTAAGCTTCCGGTGGAACATTATTTTATGTAAAATGTAATAAATGTAATTGAATCAACTTAATATTTAGTTTTTATCTGGTGCATCCTGCTTCACAATGTTCAATACATATGAGCAGTTTAAACAGATAGGTATAAATTTAGTCTATAGAAATATCTTAATTTCCGTTCTAACATATATGTTTTACCTTTGTCAATATATCATATACAGTATTTTCCTTTTGTGCACCAGCAAGCATAAAGACAATTTTTATATTATAATTAATACTCCTTTTTTCTATTTACATACTGCCCTCAATTAGAATATGCTATTTTGATCGTATGTGCAATAAAAGGTATGTGCAAGTGCAACATACACTTCATATATAGAAAATAGGCTTTAAAAATCATAAAAGCACATAAATAGAAAACAAATGAAACACTATTTACTCATATTATAGGAAAAATATTCAAATTTGAACTAATATGGAACAGATATTCCTATCAGTTATCAATTAATAAATTGAATTAATTTCATTTCTATCGAATTCCAATTAGATGATCTTTCTATTTTCTCAATGCTTTCGTTTCCTTTCCTGTATTGATTTTGTTTCTGGTACATACTATGTAGATACATATAGGATATAAATGTATAATATTCACATCTACATCATATTATTATATTGCCAATGTACGAGCAATCGTTTTCTATAAAGAAGATCCATACTATTTTTAACTAATTTAATTTAAATTTAGAAAAGTTATAGAATCAATAATTTTTCAGTATCGCATATGAGGTATACTATACTCGTACCAATCTAGATTTGTGCACGTATACAAAAGTAGTATGTGCCTACAAAGCACACACAGGTATACAGGACATATTGGTATATAAATATTATTTTTAGTACCTAAACGACACAATTTTATTTATACAATATTCAATTAGAATACATGTATGTAGGTGCATACCTTTATTGGAATATATATACATACATGATATCAACTATATCAGGTTAACCAATACAGGATGTTATCCATATAAAATTATCATGAATTGAATTTTATTGTGCAAGAATAATTTTTCTGTATGTGATACTGCTATAGATCCGATTATGCTGTAGGTGGGAATATTTATTTACCACCTTTTATATCTCCTATAAATACATAAAATATTTCAGATTTATATTTACATAGATAATAGTAGTACGACAATTATTGGTAATTAACATACCTATTGCTAATAGAAAAAGACTTTGGTCTTCTTAAATATTTCGGTTGAATTGTTTTGCTTAATTAAAATGAAAATGAAAAATTTTTCTTATTTATAAAGGCAATTGAGATCACAACTTCAGTTTAATAAAATAGTCGTCTGAATACAAATACTAATTTTAACGATTGTGTTTTAATATTTTGCAATTAGTTTAGAAATAATTAAGTTTTTGAGATTCTTATTAAGGCTAATTTTTGTTTGTGCCCAAAATATTTTATTGTTTGCCGCGATGAGCCCGTCTCTGTGTCGCTAAGATTGTTTCTTCTTGTTCCGCTTCGCTCGTGATATCGGTTACTATTCTGCTCGTATATCTTATTTTATAGTTTCTAAAGTGTACTGGGTACACTTCTTGGGCAAAATAGCTTCGGTAGTATTTAAGCCATTTATAGTATTTGGATTCAGGTATCGTTTGAATATATTTATTATATCCGTACGAGTGAAATTTGTTTTAATTATTGTATGTCTTATCTTAAGTAATTTTGAAACGGAGTTTGGATTTGGCATGAGTCTTCATCTCCTGTCTTTAATATCAGTTGATTTCTGAAAACGTTAATAGGAGTTTCGACTGTTGGAATGAGATCGTGTGCAGAACTTTCGCCACTGTGGTGCGTCGAGGTTATTGCATTCGATTCAGTGGGAATTGTCACCCTTGAGAGAGCGTCTGCTATACCACGTTTGTTCTGCCCGGTTTATATTTTAGTTCATAATTATATTCCTCCAGGATGGCCTTCCATCTTTTCATCTTGGAGTTATTATTTTTGTTACTTAGGGCAAACCTAAGTGGTTGGTGATCTGTAAAAATTTGGACCTTCTTGCTTCCGTATAGGAAATTCCTTATTAATGAAGTTAGAGACCAAATTATTGCTAACATCTCGTTTTCGTTAGCTGCATAGTTCTCTTCTGTCTTATCTAATGTCCTTGGCCGAAAGGTAATTGGTCTTTCATTTTGGGAAAGTACTGCACCTAGTGCGAAGTTTGAGGCATCTGTGGTCAGTTGGAATCCTTTTTTAAAATCGGGGAATGATAATATGACCTCGTTTGAGGTAAGAGAATTTTTTATTTTGTCAAAAGCACCGATCTGTTCTTCATTAAACTGAATTTGTTTATGCCTTTAAATTGTTTTGGATACATGTCCATCTTCCCCTCTTAAAAGTGCAGTCAAAAATTTAGCTAATTTAGCGTAATCCTTGACGAAACGGCGGTAAAATCCTACCATTCCTAAAAAGGATCTAAGTTATTTCACTGTTTTGGGGATCGGAAATTCTGTAATAGCCCTGACTTTTTTCCTATTTGTTTTAATTCCGTCTTTATTGATGACAAATCCTAGGAACTCAACTTCTTCCCTTAGAAATTCACATTTGTCCAATTGAATTTTAAGGTTAGCTCTTTCAAGAACTTTGAATATTATATCGATGTTTTGAAAGTGCTCGTTTTCGTCTTTTGCGAATATGACTATGTCGTCGATATAGACATAGCAACGTTTTCCTATATGTTCACGAAGGATATCATTTAAAGCACGTTGAAATATAGATGGTGCATTCTCTGTCAATTATGACAAATTCATATTTGTCATAATTCACAGAGAAGGCTGTTTTCTCGATATCCGATTCCTTGAGCGGGATTTGGTGAAAGCCGCTCTTCAAGTCTAAGACAGTGAATAATTTATTTTCTCCGAGATTTGGATTGGATATTTGTCGGGGATTGTTACCGTATTTAGTTTGCGGTAGTCGATGACCATCCTATACTTTTTTTCTCCCGATGCGTCTTCTTTTTTGGGTACGACCCAAATTGGAGAATTATAGGGTGATTTCGATGGTCTAATTATTCCGTCCGACAATAATTGTTGTACTTGTTTTCCTACCTCATTTTTGAGACATATAGGGTAAGGATAGGGTTGAGTATAGATTGCCTCATCAGTCTGGGTCCTAATTCCTCTCTTTATTGTGGTATAGTAAACGTTAGCTTTTCCTCTAGTTCGGTGAATAAGTTAGGATTGTTTTTTATTATTTTATCTAAAGTTTTTATCTGTACTGGGTTGAGATTTGAGGTTCTTACTTTGATAGTGTTAACAGAATCCGATACATGTGTTTTAAGTGGGATCTTAATGTTAGGGTAGATGGTCATAAATCCACTAGTTGTATATGGATGGTGGCGCTAAGATCTTTAAGGCTATCGTTACCGATTATGCCCCCAAAAGATTTTAGGCTAGGAAGAATAAAGAATTTTAATTTCCGTTCAGGACCGAATAGGTCAATCATAGCATGGTGAGTGATTTTTATACTCCCTGCTACTGAATTGGCCATGAATGGTTTCTCATTCCGTTTAGGGTTACGAATATATTGGGGCTGAATGTAGTTTTTGTTATAGCCCGTTTCTACTAGAAATCTTACAATTCTGCCGTTCTTCGCTCGATGTTTTAAACATAGGAGCGAAGAACTCTTTAATGTAAAAAATTTATATCATCAATGTGGTCTGAAAGGTTGATTTTGTTGTCTTGGGAATGGTGGGCCTTGATACCCAAATTGTGGTCGACTAGGTTGAAATATTTTTGTTCTTTCGAACGAGGTTTGAGGGTTGTGAAGGAGCTGTGGGAAAAATTGTTGTGGTTCGTTAACGCACGTAGACATTTGATTCTTTCGAATGAAAGAAGGTGGGGAAACCGATCCTTGTCGAGATCTGTGAGATTCCTTTTTTATGTCGATTTTTTTTTGTTATTAGAAGTCTGGTGGTTCATAATATTTCCGCGAGATAGCTATTTTCAAATTTGTTTTCAATTTTACTAATATTTGCTTCTCTACTAAAGAAATAATTTCGAACCGATTTGCCCGATCGGAATTTTTCGCTTTGTAAGGGGAACAAATTATGTTTCTTAATTTTAAAAAAGAAAAAAATTAAAACAAAAAATCAAAGTAGACGGCCAAAAATTCGAATAATATAGAGAATTTTAAATTGTATTCCGATAGGGAGAGTTTCCGCCGATTTCAAGAATATAATGCTGCGGGATAACTTCATGTACGTGTTCCATTAACAACGAAATTGTAGAAGTTTTGTGATTGCTAACAGAAACAATAATTTTCATAACATTAGCTGTGTTTCTTAATGTTTGATCTGATCCAGTTCAATTCATGTTTCATGAAAAAACACAAAGGCCTTACTATAGCTTTCAAAACAAAATTTGTGATCTAAAGTAAAATTTGGATCAGCTTACCTCATCGCTTTACAGTGACACCGTCAAAAAATTAATAGCTTTAGTACAGGTCCAGCGGATCAAAGAGTTCAACATAACATTGTATAGTTTAGAACTATAGGCACGAATTTTCTATCATACGTAATAAAGGTGTTGAGATAACTACTAAACAAAAAATAATTTTAAATAATTAAAGTTTTTAAAAACTTGTTGTTACAATGGATAGCATTAAAATTTTAAACTAAATAATCCTCGTGAAATTTATATTACGTTGAAAGTCGGCACACCACTTTTTTGTTATTATTTTCACGATATTCGTTCGCTTATTTGTACGAAAATATTAATGAAATTTGAAATTTTAATATTTTTCAACCAACGAAAATTCCAATATTCAGGTAGCTATAATCTAAATTGTATGTGCTCAACTAACATTGCACCATTTAAGCTTAGACAGTTTACTCCAGAAAAAAATTTACATATTGCAGTATTATTTGATATTGCTGTCATATTTTAAGATCTTTATTATATGGTTGCTGCTATATACGGTACGATATTATAACAAGCAGTCCTAATTGGGCCATGCATTCTTATTTTATTCAAAAAGTTTACGTTACTTTTATATAAAGAGTCTGCCGATATTTACCGCAGTAGTTTAGATCTAAATCAACAAATTGTATACCGAAAATCGGAACAGGAACGAAAGAAATGTTTAGTGCTGCAAAATTTTATATCCTTTTATATAGAAAATACACAAAAGCACGACATCGAAAAAAAGAACTTTTAACAAACGGAAACAAATAAAAATATTCTTCCTAGCTTCATATTTTGAATAGAATTACATATTATAGTTTTATTGCTCTTATTGTGAATTTAAAATTTTTATGTTTTTTTAGTCTGGAAATAGAAATCCTCCAAAAAAATATTTTGTTAAAGTTTTAAGTTTAAACCGGTACATTACTTCATAATACATAATATCTATATACTGGAGCTTTTGTATAAACGACGTATACGAAACATACCCATAATGTTATAACAAGTTCAAAGACATTTCAGACTCATGAAACCGTTTTTATATTTTTTGCTTTTCCTACTGTCTACTGTGTGCACGAGTATAATATCCAAGTTATTTGTGTATCTGGTAGAAACTTGAAACTGAAATGTAAGTAAATAAAGTAAGTAAGGAGTACACTGCTATTATATTCTCCGGTCTTTTTCTGTGATTTTACAACTGCATAGAATTTTTCGTTTTTGTATTTCACAATCTTTTTGAAGATGATACAAATGAAAATTTCTCTATAAATGTATAATATAAATGTTTGTATGTTGACGACACAAGAATAGAAAATTTTCCATTTTCCAACATTTTTCATATTTTTTTGAAAAGTTAAATAGAGAAAAATACTGCAGTAAAATGTATTTTATTTTTATGGTAAAAATTAGTTTGATGATTTTTTGTCGTTGCAAGTATTTTTCTTGTTTATACATATGGATATATTGAAGAAGACAACGACGACGATGGGCGAATAAGAAGAGGAATGTAATAATCATAATATGAAGCAAAAAAAAACTGTCTTAAAAACTTAAAGCGACATGAAAGGTTAAATGTTGATTTAAAAATGTTTTTGGTGTTGGATGTTATACTGCTTGTGTTGCTGATGCTGTAATATGTTTTGTTGGTACACAATTATTTTAAAAGCTCATGGTTTTGGATGATTTGATTTTTTGCGTTGTTTTATTTTCAGTCGAGTCACATTCATATTATATACCGAATACACAACATTGTGTATATTATATTATGATACACATATGTACGCGAAATCATGTGAAACAGTGATTTCGTATATATCTCCTTAAATGTCATTAGACGGAGAATTTTTTCATACATTCTGTGTATATTGTTCAAGATTTTCCTTTTCAAAAACAAGATTGATGAAGTTTATATTTATAACTCAGTATACAAAACCTTGAAATCGGGAAATAATAAAAGTAAAAAAACACACAAGAGTTAAATACTTTTAAAAAATATATTTTTCCTTATCACGGTTGAATGAAATAAATACGAGAATGGAACTATACTAAAATGAGATACACACTCGAATACATCTTCCCATATATATATACACGGGTATGGTATAAAAATTAATATTTTCAATTATCATTTCCCTAAAATATCTAAATTACTAAAATAACAAATCTTATGTTCATATACGCTACCTTTATGTAACAGAAAACATACAACCTTAAATGGTTGTGACGACAACAGTAATGATTAAAATACAATTTATCGAAAACTTCAAATTTGTTAAAAATAAACCGGAAAATATTACCTTATAAACAATCACCGGAGTAAAGCTTAACGTTGATAAAAAGTGTAGCTACACATTTTAATGGAGAATGTAGACTCAAATACACAAATTATCATAAAGTCTATATTCGCATCAACTGATTAGCGTTTCAATGATTTTCCGAATCCTCCAGTACGTGGTTGCAAACAGTATTTTAGACGTTACCATTCAGGGTTACACAATAAAACAAACGCAACAGGTACATAACTGGATTAATGCGAAAGGTTTTATTATGGCTTTGCTCGAAAACTTATAGAAGGAATGAGTACAAAGGGCCAACTGTCGAAGGGCCCAATGTCGAAGGCCCGAATGTTGAAGGGCCGAATACCAAACAGCCGAATGTTGAAGGGCCAAATGTGTCAAAGGACCGAATATCGAAGGGCCGAATGTGTCGAAGGGCCAAATGTATCAAAGGGCCCAATTTCGAAGGGCGGATATTTTTTTGTTTTAGAAATATAACTTTTTAAATTTGTTGTTTTATGGAATATTTTGTAAATTTGTTTTTATTAAACATAAATGAATTTCTTATCAATTTTTGTATTTTATTATTTTGCATCTTTGGATATTCATGAAATTCCACGTATCCAGTCAGCGATACATTTTGATGAAGGAAAATTTTGGAGTTGGGGTCGTTTGCCCGACTTTCAAAATCCCGAAATAAAAATCCCTGCATTTTGAAATGCAATAATTCCGAGGCTATAACTGCTTTTATAACTCTCACGGGCTCGCGGGAGGTCGCTGCGCTCAACCCGCTTAGTTCTCCGAAGGGCTTTAGATTTGAACCTTGGGAGACATAGAAGCCGGGATCAGCAAACATGTCGCTTTGCGTGCGTCACACGTAGGAGCGGATTATGTAGGTATAAAATATAAAATATATAGGTATGAAAAACTATAATACTAAATTTTGTTTTTTTATCTATAAAAAACATAATTTAATGTTTAATATTTTTAATAATATCCCGACTTTTGACGGGGTTTGAAAATCGGGATTTTGAAAGTAGGGATTTCAAAGTCGGGGTTTTAAAAGTCGGGTTTTTCTTTGTCGGGATTTTGATAATTGAGTCTTCAGATAATAGGTATATGGTACAAAAAATAAAAAATAAAAATTAATTAAATAAGAAAATAAAAATATATATTTCTAAAAAAAAAAAAAATAAACAAAAAAATCGGTCCTTCGACACATTTGGCCCATCGACATTCGGCCCTTCGACATTCGGCCCTTCGACAAATTCGGCCCTTCGACATTTGGTCCTTCAACAGTCGGCTCTTTGATATCATACCTTATTGAAGCGTTATATATGATGGTTTCCAAGAAATAATATCATTACCATAAATAGTGAAATGTACCTTAACTTAGTTAAATTTAGTTCTACTTTTTCACTAGCTGTGTTGATTTTCGATTTTTTTTTCGATCTTGTACTAAAACAGCTAACTTCGTACTTGTCTTATAAAAAAAAATTGGAATACGATTTTATAAGGCAGTGTCTTATATTGATACTATATAGCTAGAGCCACTGGGGCTAGATCTAATACTCTTGACGACAGACTAGCGATTAGCTAAACGCGTTTAATAATTTTTTTGAGTTTATCTCTTAATGTGTCAGCTTTGAAATTAGCTAAACGGGTTTTGTTTTAGGTTTAGTAACTAAACGGGTTTAGTGCACTAATCTCTCAATATTTTGAAGTTTATTGCATAAAAATGGGTTAGCGAGAGCGCCATCTAACAATGAAGGACACTAACAATGCAACGTAAATTTGAATTTGTTTTTGTTCATTTTTTTTGTTTCTTCACCAACACACTTATACTTAGTTATTTAAAAAAAAAATACTATGGAAAAAAAATTACAATACATCTTTACTTAGTTATTGTTTATTTCATATGTGTGGAGTTAGCACGACTTATATTTAAGTAGATTTTGGTGTGTATTATAATACCATGACAAATAAAATACCACTGATACTATATTTGACTTCTAGTGCCGGATAATATACCATGGTATTGTATTTGGAATTAGTATTTTTTTTAACTTTTTTTAATGTACATAGTTACAACATAACTCCCTTTTTTTATCTTGGGAGGGAAGTTCACTATCTGGTACATTAGCAGGAATATATATGACCCATTTGAAAAACGACACATTAATAGCAAAAACAATTAATACAAAGATAACTTACAACCCCCATAAATAGCTTACAATACACTATAAAATTTCCCTTAAAAACAGAAAACAATAAACAAATATGAACCTCTTTCGAAAACACAACCGCCTACGAAAAATAGTAATAAATTAGAACAGAAACCCCAAATGTAAAACACCCCAAAAAATAGACGTGGGAGTATACAAATTAACATGTGACGAATGCCCAAAATTTTACATCGGACAAACAGGTAGAAGCTTTCCTGAAAGGTACAAAGAACATATCAACGACATAACAAAAACAGAACCGGAATCAATTGAAACAACTATTGAGAACTTTAAATGTCCGGGGTAGTGACATCTAGTGCATTAAAAATAAGCTTTGTTGATTCTTTTTTCCCATGAAATTTTAACACGGCATACTTTATGAAAATAAAAATTAACATACAAAAATAGACCCAATCAGTTTAATTTTTTTGCCGTCACATCCATTTGTAGACCTCTGATAGCATTTTTGTTCGAAAAGATCAATTTTATGTTTGCCAAAGAACACAAAAAAAAGTAACCTTTGAGTTTGTGTGTGAGTGCAAATAGAAAATAAAAATTTGTGTTTATGGTTACTGGGAAAACGACTAATGAATTTTGTTTTTCAAAATGGAATACGACGTGTCACAATTTCAAATTTGTGTAAATGAAAACGGTTTTGTCGTAATTGAAAATGGTAATGTTTATCTACAAAGGTTATAATAATATTATGTTAATAATGTGTTATTATAAATGATATACTATGTATTTTCATGTTATAGATATATTGCCCAACACTAACGGCGAGGAGGAAAATGAAATCAATTCAAATGTTGATAATATTGAAGGTATGTGGTAATTTGATAAGTTCTCATATGAAAATTAACAATTTATTTTTTATATTACAGAAGCGGTGTTGGTAAATTCAAAACCAAAACCGATTAAGTGGACCGACGGCCAAACGAGATACATGCTTGTGCTTTACTCACGATACATGCAAGATATTGCACCAAGGAAAAAATTTAGACTCAAGCGGCATATGTGGGACAGATTAGCGGAAGATCTGAACAAAAAATACAAGGAAAACTTCACAGCAGTCCAAGTTAACACCCGATTTAAATGCGTAATGAAGAGACGTAAAAAAGCAATTGACAATAACGACACAAGTGGTTCTGTTTTTGTAGCGTCAGAATTTGAGACTGAGACTGACGTCATCGTCTCTATGGATGATTCTTTACAACCAAGATCAAGATTATTTGTTCAAGACTATTTGTTGTCTCCTGCATATATAAGCGGTTAATCCACCGAGTCTGTCACCACGCCTTCGCTCGCACAAGTACCTGAAAATATATTTAGATTGCCACCATCACCAACACCAACGGTACAGGTAGCTTCTCAATCTCCTTTACCGATACCAGCAACGCCAAGGGAATCGATGGCTGGGAGTTTGGCATTGAGGCGCGATACACCATCAACGTCACGGACCAGAATCTCATCGTCTTCATCTTCAGTGTTACCAACTGATTCAGAAGAAAACGAGACACGAAAACGGATACGACCAAGCCAGATATAAGTTCTAAGCCAGGAGCTGCTCTCCCTAGGACAGGAGAGGAATGAATTAATTTCGAAATATGTGACAGGAAAACTGGAACGGCGGGAAAGTGAAAGAAAAATGCTAGAGTAAAGGCAGAAACAGAAGGATGAAAGGCACAAGGAACTTTTAAAAAAAGGCATAAGGAGAAAGAAGATAGATGGAAAGAAAAAGCAAAGCGAGACCAAGAAAAACAAAATGAGAAGGAAAAACATCAACGCGATAAACTAAGACTTTTGGCTGAATTAATAAAGTTTAAAAAAACAACAATTAATTATTCAGAATAATTTAATTTTATAAAATTTTCTATTTATATTTAAATAAAATAATATACATATATGAATTTCTGAATTTATAAATTTTAATTAGAGGGAATTCATGATGAGGTTCCGTTTTTCTTCGCCGCGGGCCCTAACATCTGCTTCCGACATATTTTCTCTCTCACATCTTGGTACTCTGGTATCTTCATTCTCTTTGTGGATTAATGTTTCATCCCACGAATCACCGTTGTCAATGCAAAGATTATGAAGGACACAACAAGCGAGAACAAATTTGCTCATCCGCTCTACAGTAAAAAAATCCAATCTAATGAGATGCCTAAACCTTACTTTTAGGAGCCCAAAAGCATTTTCAATTTTCACTCTGGGGGCCTGTTATGAAAATGGTCGAAAAATACGACACCGTCGGAAAATACGTTGTCGTAAAATCCGATCCGCGGCGGATATTCGTATTATGAAACATGTATTTTTACAGTGAAACTCGGAATTTTCAGTATACACTTGTCACATTTAAATTTGATTAAAATAATGGTTCTAATATGTACTTACATTTAAAAAATTTCTAAATAATTAAATAACACATAAAAAGTATGAACTACAATCTATTTTCCGTGCGTATACTACAATATCCATCACCTAACTAGCTGTCGGATTTGACATTTGAATTTTGTCGTAAAATCCGCTAACTCGGATTTTTATTTCATAATAGTATAAAATCCGCGCGGATCGTATTTTTTTAGTTTCATAATATGAATATCCGACGCGAGACGGATTTTACGACGTCGGAAAAATTTCATAATAGGGGCCCTGGTTTGAGATTTGTTTTTTGTTATAATTGTTTTTTTTCCTCGTCAAATTTCCATTTCCATAATCTTTAAATGGTGTCAATAGATATTGCCCTAATGGATAGGCTGCATCTCCCAAAATATGGTAAGTATTTCCACAAATACCAGGTATCTTTTTCGAGATTGGAGATAATTGTCATGGATTCTACTGGGCGCACCAATGAAAACATCGATAAATTTTTTGTTTGCGTCACAGATCCCTTGGAGAGTTATCGATATGAGCCGGTGTCGATTCACATACGTTGATCGTATTTTATGGGCAGGTTTTCGTATATATATATATAACACCCATCGATGCACCCGATCACATTTGGAAATCCTGCTAGCTGAACCTCCCGATAGGAACTTTTACTAGCAGTAAACCTGCAATAATTTTACAGTAGTTAAGTAACTTTCTGTTATTTATTTATAAAATTAGTTACCATAAAAACGCTAACATTTGGGTTTCAGCGGTTACACCCGTTCGTCCTCCACGTAGTTTAACTTTATAATGCGATGATGATTCGTACATTCCAATAAGTTTGTAAGCCAGATCCCTTGAAACTCTAAAGTTTTGCCGAAACTGTAAATAGAGATACACGAAATGTAGATTAGTATAAAGCATAATTAAAAAATTTATATATATAATGAATTTAAAACTTACATCTTCATCAGAATATTTGTGAACAACGTCCACAACAAAATTTTCAACTCTAGGCTTCTTGTTGTTTATTATCCCAATTAATTTAAACACTTCGTCATCTGACGACAAAAAAATCAAAATAGAATTGTCACTGGAGCTTTCGAAATATGATGACGACGACGATACGAAGGTTGTTGATGAAGAAACCGACGTTGATGATGCCGATGATGATGAAGAAGATAATAATTCCCCAATAATTGCCTCGTCTATCAAATCATCCAACTCATCCATTTCGAAACAGTCAAATAGTTTATTGCTATTATTGTTATACTATATTATTGTTATAGTGTATAATAATTAATTGTTATATTATATTATTGTTATAGTGTATAACCACACTATTTTGTTTGTACAAAAATATTTTTCGATGCACAAGATAAATTTAATAAATCACATACACAACAAATATACACAATATATTTCACATACACAACAAATATAACCACAATAAATCGAATTAATCACTTTATGAAAATAGAGGCGTTCGCTTTAAAAAACACATTTGAAATGAGAAAAAATGGCGCGTCGTTGTTGGTTGGCAATTTAAATGTGAAGTTATATTTTTTGTATATGTGTGTGTAAACGTCAAAGAAATCCAACAATTTTTTTGGATTTTTGTAATTGATCAGGGATTAAGAAAAAGATCAAAATAAATCATATATTGATCAAAACTAATGTCAAATTGTTGATCTGGGATCAAATCTTTTTTGGCAACGAAAATGAACATAAGTGAACGGGGAAAAATTTAAACTTATTGGGTATATTTTGTATATGGGTATATGCCGTGCTAAAATTTCATGGAAAAAAAGACTTAATGAGCTTATTTTTAATGCGCTAGATGTCACATTCCCAACTTTATCAGTCGTCACCTTATTAACCATTTGAGTCACAAGCAGCGCGATCGAATTTAGAATAGATAGAACTTTTGCCTCTTATTATTTAAACAGGCCAATCCCTGAGCAACAAAACCTTTATAGTCCGGTTTCTGGTAATGGGCATCTACTAGGAATTCAGGCATGACATAATCTTTTCCGGGTTGGCATCAGTTTTCAATACAAATTGTTTATAAATTTTTATGAATTTATATAGAAAAAAACTCTCATGACATATTTTTTTCCGGGATAACATTCAAAAATATCGTGATTTACATATTTTTTCGGGATGACATTGAAAAATATCATGATATTTATATTTTAGTTGCCATCGCATTTTTGCGGGATCGTTTACGGGCTAACTTCACAGATATCTAGCGAGGTACATCGGGTGATAGAGGAACCTTTAACATATTTGAAATAATTTTTTGCCAATTTTTGTATGTTTAGTATTCGAGATATAGTCCATCAAACTCAAGAAATATTCGTTGGCCGGCCTAGCGGCTTATGTATTTTGATGAAGAAAGATTTAGTGTAACTTCAATGATTTTTTCAGAATTTTTCTTTGTGGTGGAGTTGCGATATATGTAGTCTGTTAAACTCAGTAACTATTCGTTGGTCGGACGAACAAAACTTTTTTATGAATTTTTAAAATTTTCTGTGGGGTGGACTTGAGATATATTTTTTCAATTTAGGATGTTTTTGTTGCAAATGAACGGAAGAAAGTTAATGGAAAAAGGACTTGAATGTAAGAAAACAATAATAATCTGAATTGGTTGCATAATTAATATTCCGAGTTTGGAATAGACCTTATATTTCCATTGTTATTGTAAAACTGGAAAATATTGCCATTCAAAATCTAGAAAAAAGTTTTTTAGCGATTCCTAAAAAAGATGTTGCGGTTTAATATTATTATCGCCAAATACTCAATCAATTCAATACGCAATAATTAATACTGAGTTCCTTAACAGCAAAACACAAAAACCCATAGCTTTGCAGCATATTCCACAAACAATAAAACTTGAAAACAAGTTATTAAAAATAAATTCCATAATCAGTTATAAAGCAAACCATTACACTGACTATTAAAAATAAATGATTACTGGAAAGAAAATGTGGTTAAAATCAGAAATTGCTCAAAATGTATAACTTCCCATTTCCTTTGTTATACTATGCGTAAATAAGACGAAATGTCTCCTAGATAAAATTGCATTATTTTCATAGCTGGCCTCCTCCTCATTGAAATAAACATTATTCGAAACGATAAGTGAATCTTACACCAAATTATTATACCATAAACATCACCTTCAGAACCAAAACTAATTAAAATGTTAAAAAATACTCGGAATATTAATTATGCAACCAATTTAGATTATTATTGTTTTTTTTCCATTCAAGTCTTATTTCCATTAACTTTCTTCCAATCATTCTCAAGAAAAAGATCCTAAATTAAAAAAAATATATCTCAAGTCCACCCCATAGAAATTTTTAAAAAATTTACAAAAAAGTTTTGTTTGTTCGACCAAAGAAAAATTCTGAATCATTGAAATTACACTAAATCTTCCTTCATCAAAAGACATAAGCCGCTAAGCCGCTAAGCCGAGCAACGAATATTTGTTGGGTTTGATGAACTATATCTCGAATACTAAATATACAAAAATGCTGAAAAAATTATCTCAGATACGTTTAATGTTCCTCTATCACCCGATGTAATTCATTAGTCCGGCCACTAGTTTGATCATGAAATACATCACGTAAAATTTCTTAATAACATAATCAGGGATGGGCAAATAGTTAATACATTTCATTTATTTGTCTTGGCCCCAAAAATTTTTCTGTTTTGATATTATCATAAAAATGCAGTATTTTTACTCTCAGGCTGAGACAGTTAAGACAATCACGACACAAACATTTTTCGGAGCCAAAAATTGTTTGTGTCGTGATAGTTCTAACTGTCATGACAGTCAATATTTTCGGTGCTGAGAGTATAAATGTGACATTTTTCGAGGCTGAGAGTTAAAAATGTGTGGTATATGGAGATTTTTTGAGCTGAGAGTAGTAAATGTCATGATAGCAATAATTAGTGTTACCATCGCATTTTTCGGGGATGGAGTTTGGGCTATCTTCACATATATGTTTCTTAAACAGCTCGAACGATTTTTTGGTCAAAGTGGGTCATCAAGTAACAGGAATCGACTGTGATTGTATATTTGTTTTCGCTAGAAATAACTTAATTTAAAATTTGTAAGGTTTTCCAATTTCTAGGAAGTGAGTACAATGAATCCTAATTTCGGAAAAAAATTGTTGGCGCATTTTTCAGTAGTGCGTGGTTCCCTTTTAAATATAAGCATTTTATCACTTGTTATTACTTGTAGCGCTCCAATTTGATTTTAATCAAAATTATACTAAAATATTGTTTTTGGTGCAACGACGAGGTAATATATGATGAGTAAAATCATACATTAAACGTTTATTTATTCATATTCATTAACACGCGATCAATATTTCGATTCCACAAATCTTATTTGAGGATTTCAGAACGGATCATCCATGTGGCTAATATTTTTAAAAAGCAGCAGGTTCATAAGGATTAAGTAGACCCATAGTGCTTCCTAAAAATATGAGCCACATGCATGACCCGTCCTGGAGTAAGATTTATGGAATCGAAATATTGATCGCGCTTATGTTGATAAATATTAATAAATTTTTGCATTGGATAAATCAGCCGTTTGATAAATAAATTAAATTTTTATAATTGATGCGAATAGAATTTTTTATTAAAATTATTAGTTGGTAAATTTTTATTAATTTTATTTTTGGAACTAATTTTTTTTTGTTCCGTTTTTCTCATTATATCAAATCAATATTGATGTTTACTTTCAATAATTTGATTGACTACCCAATTAAAATGATTTACTTATACTATCAAACGTTTTAGTTTTAGGAATGTTTTAGGAAATTCGTCATCGTCGTTAATGTACTATAGAAATATCTTCCGATCTATTTGAAATAGATGAAGAGCATATGAAAGTAAAAACGTTATCAAAATTCACGAAATAATGGAATATTTTGGAAGTGGTAAACGTTCTATACAATCTGTTAATTATTTACGTTTTATTAAATCCTTAAAATTTTTAACGAAACTTATCGTCATTTAGAATATGTGATGAAAATTGTATGTCATCTATAAAAGGTAAAATAGAAATATGAATCTTTTCGGAAAGATTTAATACGCGGAATTCGGCGCTCGACGTGAACTATAACTGGCTCTAGCAATTTTAATACTTTTTTTGAACCATAAACGATTCATCATCGATCATTTCAATGCCAGCGTTTAAGAGTTCGTCAGCAATGACGAAGCCTTTATCTACCATTATTGGGTCCCCTTTTTCGAGGTTTATTAATAAATTCGTTGAATTGAAAATTGTTTGAAGCTCTTTCAGAAGTAGTTGTGCTCACAAAATTAATTAAACCAATTAGGAAACTGCCAAAACCATTTTGGTAAATGTCTCTGGTTTTGTTCACGAGTCTGATAAAATATAAAATCTTTTAAAACGCTACTTAACATTTCAATGTTCATGTAAATTATTATCCACAGATTCCCATTTATTATTGCTGTTTGTGATTGTTCGTGCTTTCTTGACTCTCTCAATACTGGAAACTGGCAAATTTAAACATAAAAATACAGTATTCGATAACTTTATTTTTTTACCAGATTTTCAAATTCTAATTAAATTTCTGCAACAAATTAAAAATTGTTTTGGAAAATTCTTTTCCATTGTTAGGGAAATTTCTCCTTTCAAAATGTCTTGCTTACTCTTAACGATGCGTTTTGGAATTCGATGCATTGCTATTCCAACTTCATTGTCGAACGAGTTGCATTGTGGAACACTACAAATGTGACGACCAATACATATTGCTTTTCTTAATTGTTTTTGTCCCATTGTAGTTATTTATTTATAAAACATCAATTTTAATAATTTATTTTATTAGCACTTATGTTTTTATGTAAACACTAGCAATTTTTTAATTGTTTTCAGATTTGAACATATTTATTTAAAAAAATAGTCAGCAGTCAAACTTAATATAAGTCTGGTAGTTCAATTTTTTCCGATAGAGGATACGCTGAAACTCGACAATTTCAAAGCAAATTGTATTTCGATTGGGGAAGTTTTTACCGATTTCAAGAATACTACGTCCCTGGCAATCTGAATAAAAATGATCAAATAATTACTAAAGTATCAAAAAACTGTAAAATTCTGAGATACATATAAGGCATTCCGTGGAAGTTCCATTAAATGAAATCTGGGCTAGGAATTTTATTAATTTTTTATTAAATTTTCGTTCCGCTCGATAAAACTAAAATGATTTCCCACAACTCAAAAATGTCTCTGATCGAATGATTTTACGGGGTGTACTACGAAATTCTGGTTTTTAAAATCCCGGTTTTCATATTACCGGTTTTCTTTTTTTCTAGTTCTAAAGCCTTGTTTTTGGAAAAATATTTATAATTAATTCGGGTAGGCCGGACTAATAATATTTTAACGTAAAAATAAGATGTCTTGTCCAAAAACTGGAAAAACTTGTTTGTTTCGTATTTGTTTTCGAATATAATTGGTTATAGGGGCGGAAGCCGAATGTCAAAACTCCATTTATCCAGTCAATGATACGTTTTGGTGAACGAAAATTTTGTCAAGCAAATTCATTAATATTTGATAAAAAAAATACGAAATATTCCTTAAAACAAATTAAAAAAATTATATTTCCAAACACGAAAAGAAACTCCTTTGATACATTTGGCCTTTCGACACATGCGTCACTTTGAGACATTCGGCCCTTCGACACATTCGGCCTTGCGTAATTTTACCCGCCAACATTCGGTCCTTCGATACTCAGCCCTTTGATATCATGCCGAATAGTAGAGGCTTCAATAACTCTCGCGGGCACGCGGGAAGTCGCATCGCTCCTCCCCTTCCGAGGGCCTTTAGAAAAAAATCCAGAAGAGCGTGGTTCAAAACCATGTCGGAAATAAAGGATCAGTTTTACTAGTTTTATTCTAAGTGAAACGGATATTTTGATACATAGTTCTTGAATACGATAGGGATGTAACTTGTCCATTTCTTTATTGATTATGTTAAAACTCTACAAGTATGGTCTAAATGGGATTCTAAAATGATTTTTTGCTAAAGCTCTAAAATATGGCCATTAGCGACAGAACAGCTATTTCTTGACAGATTATGATAAAATTCGACATGTGTGATGGAAATAAGATTATAAAATGATTTTTTAACTAAGAACTGAAATATATCGCCCTTTTTATCCAGACACGCAGAGATTTATCAAAAAAGTCAGTTAATAATCCCATTTAGATCGTGTCAAATTTGAACATAATCGGTTAACAAATGGGCAAATTCCTTCTCTGTTGACCATATTCCACAGCTTTATCCAAAAATCATTTAAGAACCCCATTTCTATCGCACGTGACGAATTTCCTCATAGTCGATTACGAAATGGCCTAGTTCCATCCCTAATGACAATATTCCAGAACTTTATCAAGTATCATTTTAAAACCCCATTTAGATCCCACATGTCGATTTTCGACATAATCGGTCAAGAAATGGCCAGGTTTTATCTCTATCCGCATTATTCCAGAACTTTATCAAAAACGCATTTTTTGAATCGCATTTTGGACCCACATGTCGAACTTCACCTAAATCGGTTAAAAAATGGCCTAGTCCCATAGCGTTGGCCATATTTCAGAACTTCGTCAAAAAATCATTTACGAAATCCATTTCCATCGCACAACCAAAATAGATTTAGAAATGGCCTAGTTCCATCTCTATTGACCGCTTTATCGAAAAATTACTTAAGAATCTCATTTCCATCGCAAGAATCGAATTTCCACAGAACTTTATCGCAAACTCATTTTTGAATTTGGTCAAAAAATCATTTAAGAGTTCCATTTTCCCACATGTCAAATTTTAAAAATTCTAACCGGGATTCGTTAAAAACCTGGACTTTTTTTATACAAAACCGCGATTTTGAAAACCGGAATTTATATAAAAAACGAGATTTTGACAAACCGAAATTTTGAAAACCGGGATTTTGCTACACACCCGATTTTGTGATGTTAGAAACCGGACCTATAGCCGTACGTCAGCCGCATTGGCTGACAATGGCGTAAAAGTGGGGACGGAAAAACAAACCGCGAAAGAGTTGGAAGAGCCTAGGCCTCAGAACAGATTGCAGGGATAATAACAAAAAAAAAAAACTTGCGTTACCCTAAACTTGCATTACGGTTTTGATGGTTCGGCAATAACCAAAACAAACTGTAACGATCTGACGTGCATATCTACACGAAATTGTTTCTTGTCATGTTGCATGGTGTGCATCGCTTATGATATGACAGTGATGATGCTTAACACCAAACAGAACCAAAGACAATGTGACATTGATTGAGGTGTTTTGGGATTCAGTGTACTGATACAATTATCGGCGTTTGTTTTGTGATTTGTAGTTTATTATTCTCAATTATACACATAGGCATCTTTATTTGGTTTCGTTTATTATGTATATTACCTAATTGTTATGATGTTCAGTATGAATATGTCCTCTCAATAATAATTAATTGTTGTGATCGTAAACTTTATACCCTGTACCAGAGATGATTTGAACATTTTTTGTTTTCTGCCTTAAAATTAATTCTTATGTTCGGCTCTGGATGTGTCGAAATCATCTTAAATGGTATGCATTGTGTTCTTGTTAGTAATGTACCTCTCTTAAGTCAATACTATCATGACCCATATTATAAGCGAACCTGAAGCTAGAAGTTAATAAAATTTGGAAAGGCGATTCATTCGAATTGCAAAGTTCTAGTAATTTGTGTTTCTTGTGAAAGTGAATTCTAACTTAATAATTCTAGTGTTGTTTAAAGTTAACACAAAAAAATAAAAAAAAATTCATAAGTGCAGTATAAAAGGGTATGTGAAATTTTTAAACGCAGCTGATAGTGGCTTGTGTCTTATCGAATCAACTTGTGATCGAGAAAACGACATTGTATTTTTACAATATTGCTGGTTACAAATTTTATGGATTAAGAGGTACGTTGGAAAGCTATTATACTGTGATCGCTATATTTTGTTTTTGTTTAATCCGGGCATAGTATTTAATTATTTGCCTTGATTGATTAATTGAATTTGTTTCTCGGTTTACTTTCATTTGTGTCATTAGAAACCTTTCAATGCCGCGGACCCAGGTACGGTAGGATAAAATCGAAATCTGATTTGTTAAAGCGGACGACCACGTTGTCGTATAACGTAGAAGGAATTTATACCACAACCGTTTGTAGTGAAGAAGGATTTTCTGTGCTGCGTCCTCCATTCCGGTGATAACGTGTGCATATGTATTGAATCAGTAAAAGTTTAGTGGAATAGTGGAACTTGGTTGTAATTCTTATCAAAAATAAAAAAAAATAAAAAAATACAAAAATTAAATAATTTTTACGTTAATTATTCATATATTATAAGTTAGTAAATTTTTAGTTATTTTTGCAATCACTAAAAACCTTACGTTAGTCGACTTATATTCCTAATGGCAACGGTAAGGGTAAATTCTTTTGGTGAAGTTCAGTTAATTTTTTGTTGGTCTTTAATTTTATTGTTAAGTTCTAGTATAATTTTCTTTATTTCATTTAATTTTGAATTTGTAAAATTTAGTTAAATTCTTAAAATTATAATTCTAGTATATAAATATCTTATTCCGAATATTTAGCTATCAGGGCGTATTGTTCGTGCGCAAGTTAAAAGAGAAAAAAAATATTACTGATTACAATTTACAGGTATCTCAAATCATTTGCAGAAAGGGCTTTCTTCAGAGACCTGAGTACTGTTGGTAAGTCTTTTTGATTACACAGCTCCACAAAAAAAAACTCCGGCACCCAAGACGAGAATAGGTGTCCTGTCCTATATGTTTTTGGGGTCGCTGATCACGAATCTGCACTCAGAATTGCCGTATCGCATCAAATTTTTTTTTTCAAAATTGCTTCTTTGCTAAAATGAAATATAAAAAGGAAAAAAAAGAAATTGCCAAAAAACAGACTAAAGTCCCGAAAAAATTGCGAAAAATCGTAAAAAATCGTCGACAGACAGACAGACGGGCAGGTAGACATGCGAGTAGGTGAACTGGCAGGCTGACGAGCAGTGCGATACAGAAATTCTGAGTGCAGATTCGTGATCAGCGACCCCAAAAACATATAGGACACCCATTCTCGTCTCGGGTGCCGGAGTTTTTTTTTTTTTTGTGGAGCTGTGTTATCTACTTATTTCTTAGTGAGTAAATATAATCTGTTCGATATTCGATATTTTATTTTTTTTCTTACTTTTCGTCAGCTAAATATCATGAATAAAATATTAAATTTCTCTACTGTAATTTTTTTTTGTTGTTTTATAAATATTTCCATAGTACATAATATTAATTTTATTCGTGCTATGCAAATCAAAATTTGTTATATTTTTTTTCTTTTTGAAGTTTTTGAAATAAATGCAATGACTGTGATAAAATATTTTTAATATTAACTCTTTTCTTTACTATAATTTTTATTCGTATATTTTTTTATATATACATAATTATATATTCCTTTTTTTGGGTTTCTTTTCGTTGTTACTACTGGCTACTAACTAAAATGTTGGCTAAGTAGTCAACTTTTTTGGGATATAGATCAATTTATGCCTGACTCTGCTTATCATTCGGTTCAGTGATACAAGATTATTTGGTTCCTTTTCTTCCGGTGTTTCTTTCTTTCCTTCAATATTTTTTTTATTTCAGTTCATTCCTTCGATATCTGACGGTTAGTCAAGATCCTTTTCTAGCCTGTAAAAGACCCACCCAACGACCCAGAGCAAAGCCGCGCTAATGAAACCGACGTACAGTGTCTAGAGGGGATAGAATTTTTTTTCTATAAGTAACCTCATGGTGTGGCTAACATAGTAACCAGATATTCCGTGATCTTCAATCATGTTAGACTAGCCACATGCCAAGTGTAAGGGGTTACAAAACCGATCATTAAACAAAAATTCCAGCGAATACTATGGACAATAGAACCAATGGATAAAATTCGGGAATGTTGACTGTTCACAGTTACATATGACAACGCATCAGCACCATTCTTGTCTACCCACGTATTGAATCAGATTGTTCACGACGCCCGGTAAACATTCTTAACTTTTATCGAGAGAAACTTTTTTGCAGACAATCCGATGACAGGTAAAGATACATTGGAATAACATACCACGCTAAAACAAGAACTACCGGACGAAGAAACTCCAACTGACTTGAAGAAATTAATTAAAATCGATAGAGATTCATTATATTCAAAAATACTTGGCATTTACCGGAACACAGTTTATGATATCTTTACTTACAGAGTTTTACTAAACGGTGTCCGAACACTCACCGCAAGCGAGATCTGCTATCAGAATCATCAAGGCTATTCGATCCTTCGAACAATTTTTTATTGGACACCTACCTATACCTGATCAAGACTTGAGCCTTTTAAAATTAAATCACGCATCTCGTTGGCAATATCTGCAATGATTATGGCAGGAATTTTGGAAAAAGTTGTGTCACTACATTTACGAGTTGTTACTTTTTATCGTCGTTACAAAAAGGAGTTATCACGGTACGAACCGGAGTTTAAATAAATTGGTTGCTACGAGAATTTTATCGACGGTTTAAACACCTCTACCAGAATTCTTTGGTCTTTAAGTTACCCTCTACAGGCCAGATGAGTTTTGATAATACAATCCAATTTTTATCAAGTTTGTAGTAAAAGATAGTGGGCTGTTGGTCACAACAAGCACACCCCTTAAATTTTTTAACTGTTTTATATAAATTTTTGCAAATAGACGTACTTGCAGGCCTGTCCAAAAATTGGGTTTGGCTTACTAAATAGAAGAATTCCAAGCTTAATCGTTAACATTAACTCTACGTTTGATTTTCATTACTTGGGGGTGCTAACATTATTAGACGACCTTGACAATTTTAAAATCGATTTAAGAAAATTCCTATCACTGACTAATTACTGGAAATAACTGACGAATTATGATGAAAGACGACATAGTAACCAATAACACCCAACCTTGCTTGAATATGAGAGGACCTAAGCAAAATATTTCTATCGTAAAATATCAAAAGTGAATGATAAAATAATAAAAAAATTAGGTACGTTTTCAAATTCACGTTCTAAATTTAATGAATTTTTCTAAACAGTTGTACAGAATAAATTCTAGTTTTCAAGGTTGCTTGAAAACTAGAACTCTTTTGGAGGTTTATGGTGAAAACAGATGTGCATAATTCTGCGTGTCGTGGAGCAAAACAAATTTAAAAAACATTACTTCATATTGTTCATTTCTTCACATGTGTTCCGCATGTTATGCAGAACGATGCAAAGTTGTCTCTATTTCTAATTTTGCTGCAAATTACTCACAGCTGACAACATAAGAAAAATAAAACTCAAAATGTTTGCTTACTTCACGGTGTAATGTTCATTGCTTTTCAAAATTTTTGAAAATATATATTGTAAATATTGAGTCAAGAATTCAAGATGGAAGAGGCTATTATAAATTTTGTGCAGCAAAATAAATTTATTTTTGATAAAACGCATTATAACTACAAAAATGTTTATTTAAGGGACAAACAATTCTCTGAATTATCAATAAAAATAGGAATACCAAGTAAATAAATTTGATTTTTACGCTTTCTTTTATTTATAGAACAACTGGAAATTATCCCAAATATTCGATAAAATATGACGGTGCGGAACAGTATTCGAGTATTGATACTGAATGGATTGAAACTAGCGCATCAAATTATATTTTTCTTGAGTTAGAGTGCACAACGAAAACTAAATTTGACACTAGCAGTCATTCACCGTTCCCTATACCGAAAGCTGCTTAAAAAAAAATAAATCCAATGCAATATTAGAATTGGCAAGCATCGAAATGAAACAGCTGATTGAAATTGCCAAAAAATCTTTCACGAAGAATAAGGGCCAAAAAATACTGTGCGACTATTTTTTCAAGCTGTATGTGAGCAAGTGGAGAGCGCATGCATATTACCAGCCAAATTTGGCAAATTGCAAATTGAAATTCTAAAAGTAGTGAATGCGAATTTGTATAAAAATTAAAAACTAAATATATTTATGAATTAAACTTTATTTAGTTTAAGCGTCTCTAATTGAAAACGATTCTCTGCTGAAATTGTATCTAGTGAGCATCCCGTATTGTGGCACAGGCCCGACTTTATTCGCCAACTTCCTTGTACAAATTCACTATCATCATTAACGTGATCCACAAAATGGTTAGAGAAATAGTTGGCACCGTCATTTAGCCTTATAAAATTATGAAGCACCAATGTCGCTCTTACAATTTTTCGGCATTCTCTGCGAACATGTTTAAAGAGTTTGTAAGGACACAAAATTTAGCGGTTAGAATTCCAAATGTGTTTTCAATTTTAACCCTTGCCGAGGATAATTTTTCATTGAAATATTCGTTGTCTTCTGCTATTCCTTGTCCGTAATGGAAATGCTGAATCGCCGATAAAGAAGCACGGAAATTTTTCATTTGTTTGCGGCAATTTCCTAGTTTTTGGAATATTTATATTTCCTTCTAAAATCTGCTTTCCGAAACCACTCTGTTTCAAAATGCCACCGTCATTCTGGCTCACATATGCACCAACATCTCCCGGCGAAAATAGGTAGTTTCTATCACATGCAGCTAGCAAAACAA
This sequence comes from Nephrotoma flavescens, assembly GCA_932526605.1. Classification (NCBI taxonomy): domain Eukaryota; kingdom Metazoa; phylum Arthropoda; class Insecta; order Diptera; family Tipulidae; genus Nephrotoma; species Nephrotoma flavescens. The sequence goes on along the minus strand of OW052221.1, from coordinate 269,169,731 downwards.
TACTGTTATAGTTTTTATAGTTGTAATATTGGGAACCAGAGTGTGTTGGACATTTTATACGTATGTCGAATGCACCAACGACATTTGGCATATCCTGTTAATGTAAAAACCATATCAATAATTTTGTCAAACTCGGCTTCTGTCGTGGAGACAGGTAGATTCCATTCAGTTCATCCCAAATTATTTGACATACTTTCCATATAATTTCACGCACGATAGACATGCCGATGCGGAAAGACCACGGCAAAATGTTGTCCACGCCAGGCGCACCATGGGCCAAATATCTAAAAGTCAAAACCTAGTGTCAAAACCAATCTATAAATTCGGAACGTATTGGAGTTCAATTAAAATTTTATTTTTGTAATTTATTTTTAAATAAATTGTGTAAAATTTCAAACTCTCTTACTCCCATCCTATAGTGGCTTTCCTAAATTGTTTCGGGCCTTTGTCTTTAATTTTAATAAAAAGTTTAGGGAAGAAGCCTTGTAACTCACGTTCATTTTCAGAAAATATTTCGCGCGACCATATAGTCTTCTACTTTTCGATCTTGTTTGAGCATTATACACAAGTTTATTATTTTTATATATGTATGCTAAATAGCATACATAAAGTAAAATTAGTTTATTACAATGATCATACTTCACCACATCCATTCTTTCTAACTAAAATTGTGTTAAAACACACACAAAAATTGAAAACGATTCTGGCAGCTGGTAAAAAATTCTACGACCAACCGAAAGAAATGAAAATTTCACAAAAAGATGTACATGTGGTTCATGTGCACATTTACAAGAACAATTAAGAATTTTGATGTGGAGTATCATTGGCCGTAACCGATATAGATCTGTCTCAAGTCTCCTAATCGACTATTGAACTCACGTATTACACTCGCAAGGATAGTGGATGGCGTTTCATATTAGGATAGCAACTGCGATTTCTTAAATTGATCATATATGTAAAAAATGGATCAATAATGTAATATGTACGTTAGAACGTCATTTAAAAATGTTGCTTAGAATTTTAGTAACGTCAATCTTTAAATCGTATAATAACTCTACAGATACACACACATATATCAATATAAAAATATTGTCTGTCATACGTGCAACATACCAAATTCAAACTGAATACATTGAATGTCGTTCACCTCAGCTATACACAAATCGCGATTCAGCAACAACTCGAGTTAGTACACGTATATGGATGAATATGTACGAGCAAATACTTATATGCTGCTAAACGTCCTATCGCGTATATACGAACACACACGTTTGAGAATCCACCCAACATTATTATTATTATTATTACTATTATTCTTTGTTTGACAGACAATTTCCGTTTCGTACTTTATTATTCGTTTTGTTCAACTGAAATGAAAATCCATTTACATATTTTCATATTTTCTATTTTTCAATTTGAAAAAAAAAAACTTAGCCCAGAACAGAAAAATAAAAATCGAAACAAGCAAATCCATTCGCTTTATGTTTTTTGTATTTAACAATTTCTATTTGTTCCTTCTCTCACTCGATATGTATGGTGGTGGTACCACACCGTTATTTAGAACCATAGAAAAAAAAGCTACTTCTAAAAAAGCTCATTTAAAAGTACAAAACAAGTTGGAAAATAATACGTTATATCTGTATTTCGGTAAATATAAAATAAAATTGTTAAGTTACCCAGCTTGTAGAATTGAAATATAGAAAATTATAACAACAACGGCATATACGAGTACATCGCGAAAATGGTAACAATAATAACGTCATGTTTTTCCATTTTTACTTTATTCTCGCTTACAAAACTCTTACTAGTATTGTACGAGGATATCCGGAGACATAGGGCAACACAATATTATGTTATAGAAAAATGTTCAAGACATATGCTAATGAGTAAACGTGTTGCGTTCTTTATAGTAACCGTAGGACGCGATGAACAAAATAATTTAAACATAAAGGGTTAAATCTACAAAAATAAAGTTAAATGTTGAAAATTTGCATCTGTAAATCGCTTGTTTCAAGAGAGTTTTAGTGTCGTTTCCTTCATAGTCGATTTGACGAATCTAAATGTGTGAACCAAATGGTCAGTTACGAAAGACAGACAAACGCTATTATATTATAAGTCCCTGGAGCACCGAGCGTTGCTCGTCCAAAGTTGGATGAATTGGAAGTTTTTTGTGACATTATTAAGTGTAGTTGCATGACGGAGCTACACCTTTCGATGACTTCACTTATAAGTGAATTATTAGACGTAATGACAATCGGTACTCTGCCCGCGAAAGTCCATCTCACCTTTTTATAAAAATTGTTCGACTCGATAAACCCTAAATTGATTTTGTTAAAATTTGGATTTATTTCATTCCTTATGGCATTAGAAAACCCTTATTACCGTAATTTTTTATTTAAATTGTTCGTTGAAAAGAATTTAACAAGGGTGCGGGGCCACACCAAAGGACTCTTGAAACGAATTATTCCGAAATAGGCACCAAGTCAAATTGACTCCTGGTATTTGGTTCCTTGTCATTCCTTTCACCAATTTTTATTTAAATCGCCTTAGCCGACAAAAAATCAGTAAAGAAAACCGGGCCGCACCAGACAAGGTAATGGAACGTCACGTCGAATATCTATTAAATTAAAAGCACAATACCCAAAGGGAAGCAACAAGACGCAACAGAATAGTTAGTTTTTTATTTCGCAAATCAAGGTTTTTTGAATTTTTAATTAAAAATATTTAAAAAATCACTCGATCGATTTCTACTTGTTAGGTCATCATCAGGAGTAAAAGTAAAAAATTTGTTATTTATAGCAGAAAAAACAAAAATAAACAAAAGAAGGAGGGACAAAAAATAAGCAATAAAAAGGAACGAAAATTAATCTATTGATCGCGCAGGTAGGCGATTAGTTATCGGCTGAGTAACAAAATTCAAAGTATGTTGAAGTACATTTAATTACCCGACGTATTAGTCAAATTATAGAAAAAGGCGGGGTCTGAAATTCGGTTCTCACCAATTACAGACCCCGCTTTGGAGATTATACTGTGGACATCCTTTGACGGTTTATTACGTATGTAAAGTACTAGCAACCTAATCTTACATAGTAAATTATCGTTAATTACTGGATGGCTACTGGACCATAACAATCGAGAATTCTTTGAAACGTCTAATTGACATTTGAATGTGCATACTTATAGGGCCGGGCCTCGAAAGTCATTAATAAACATACATATCTAAAATCCAGTGGTTAAATAGCTTTAAATTTTTAGAGTCAAATGGTTTTGACGGTAGACATCAGGCCACCAAATTGGCTTCACCCTAATTGGAAGCTTTATTTAAAGCCAGTGTTGAATTTTGTTACATTTCTATAAAAGTGGCCTCTTGAAAAGTAGCATACTCTTCAGTCAGTAATAGTTAAGGAGTAAGAGTTGTTGTAGTCCGCCTTTCCATAGAAAATATACAAACTCCCTCAGATTGAAACCCGTAATTTCACTTTAAATGATCTATGTTCAACTTACACAGATAAAGCTAAGTACACAATTTGATGAAAGCTTAACGACAGCAACCATATGTGAATCAGCGCAGCACTCATTAGTACGGCCGCTCCAGAACATCTGTAAGACTCATGTGCATCTAAGGGAAATTCCTAAAAGTTCCAACTAAGCTGTTCCATCACCATCCTTTGAGGAGAGTAACAAAACTGACATTTCATGATTGACGTAAACATGATTTTGTTAGAAAAGCTTTTCTGCTCCTAAAAGGCTTAATTTCTTGACAATTGGTTCAAAAATGGATGGTAAGGATAGGTTCCGGGTATTTTATGACCTATTGAACTAAAACATTTCCTTCCTTATGGAATCAGTAAAAAGTTAGGTTTGATAAAAGCACAAAATCAATCATCCTTAATTAGAAAAAAATTCAAAATTTTTCTCTCATCTGTTAAAGAGAATGGTCGATCAGATGTTGCGTGCATGTCTATTTTAATATTACGGATAGGTTAAGAGTGCTGGTTCGTCATTGTACAACCTGCCAATCTTACTCGATATGTGTAGGCTCCTAGTATAGATAGTTTAGGGAGAAACTGTGAGACTATCGAACGAAAGATGAGTCAATAGCGCGTCTAGTGTGTACTAACTAGGCAGGTTCTGCCAGCGTGGTTATGGGTGATACGGATACTACCTCCCTTGTTTAATACACGCACCTAAGTGCGCAACTAAATTTCCGGGATTTTTTGAAAAATGAAAAATGGAAAATTTAAATAAAATTAGAAAAAATGTTTGAATTTTGACTTATAACACCATTACAATTGCAAAAACCAAAGTAAAATATATAGAAAAAATGGTTTATTCAAAGTATGTATTGTGCTTCGCCATATAGACATCATCCCTTTTGTACAATATATGAATACCACGACGATAAAACGATGCGCCTTTTGACTGAAACTATTCACTTAACCAATTTTGCACTTCTTTGAAACTGGCCAGGCAGTTGTGCGGTAGCAGATCCCATCTCAGCGTTTTGATGGTACCCTGAACGATGGGAGTGCGTTGGCATGGAGTGTTGTCGTGCTGCAGTATAACTCGTTCGTGTCCCGTGTCCCATTCTGACCGTTTTTGCCGGTAGCGGTGCCCATTGACAGTTTTGCCTTGTTTCAGCCGCCCATAGTACACGATTTCTTTCTGGTCCCACCAAACAGCAGTCTTCTTTCCGAAGTGATTTGACGGTGCCGTCGATGTTGATGCTTAAAAAAGATCCAACCAGAATGTACCGAGGAAAACCAAACGGATCTACCACTTAGAGCCAGAAATGGAAGAAGAGCAATACAAGGCGATAGCCAAAGAAATCTGGGGTATCGAAACATACGACCAGGTGGACGGCTAGGAAAATGAGAATACGGAGCTCAGTTTAATGATTACAAGTCCAGAACTAAAAGCACATTCCAACTCACAACAATTCCACGGAAACATGAGAGTGGAAACTGGCGGGTTAAAGAACAACAGAACTAAAAAAAAAATTACCTTGAGACTGGATGAGAGAAGCAATTGATCCAAAAGTGATTGAGATAGCCAGTAAACTACATAGGAAAGAAACACTTCGGATTGCAAAGAAATGCAGGGTTAATCCATGGACAAAAACGATAACTTAACGAGCCTACAACTTTTCAATTTAATTCCTCAATTTCAATTTCAATCTACAAATCTAAATTCAATATCAATTTCAATTTTAAACTCAATTTCAAATTTAATTTCAATTCCAATTTTACTTTCAACTTCAATTTCAACTTCAGATTTCATTTCAATTTTAATTTCTATCTCAAATTCTATTGAACTATATCTTTTTAGCTCCAGCGCGTCTGTGCCATATTAACACGGTCCAACATTTATGAGCATAACAATCCTCTGGTAATAGCTAAGCAGGGAACCGGCCGACTCATTAATGGGAAGTTCAAAATTGTTCATGTTATCAACCTAACCCTTTATGAAGAGCTAGTCACAAGAATCTACCTAGTCACAAGAAGCAGCCTTAATTCTCAGTTGACACACGAAATCGAAAAAAATTCTCAACTAATTTCGAAGTTAAAAGGTCATAGTAAACGAGTTAAACGATCGATCAATTGGATTGCGGCGTTGAAATGGATAGCAGGAACACCTGACGCCACTGAATGGGACCTGATTGTTAACAGCCAGAATAAGATCATCAGTAATAACAACGAATAATATAAGATCTATAACATCCTGACGAAAACGGCAAACAAAATCCTTGACGAATATAATCAAATTGCCGACTCATTGCATGAAGACGAAGATGAGAGAAGATAACACTGTTCAATAAATTCCTAATCATCAAAGAAGAAATAAAGGAAATAATAAGCACTGCACAAATGGCAAAATACAAGATAATCAATACGAATGTTATGAACATAATGGAAATCGAGCGGCTTATTACAGAAATCGAAGCGCTGCCGTATTCAAATGAAATAAAGTCAGTGAATACGCAGAACCCACACTTGGGTGCAAAAAAATCGCACATTGCTCAATTTTCCACAAAAGTTTAAAAATATCAAAAAAAATCAAATATTTGTTTATTTTTTTTAATGCAGATTCAAAGACTATTTCAATACCTATCCAGTGGTACCTTTTTTGTATTTATACGTGCCATTAAACTGATTTTTGACGGTAAACATCTGAGGAACACGTTTTTGTGAATTTGTCAGCATGAAAATTAGGAGTAAAAATCCAATTAAAACATGAAAATAAAAAAAACTAGTTTTATTAATAAGAAGTTTTCCCTCCCCTGCATTAATTTCACCAAAAGTTTTCACAAAATCTTGAGGTATCGCCTCCCATTTATGTACGATCGCCTAATACAGCTCCTAGACAGACTCGTTGGAGCAACATCTTTGGCTCAAACCCTTCTTTTCAACTCGTCACTTACTTAGTCTGCAGTAACACCAATGTTTCACGTGGTTTGTGGCAGGCCGCACTGTCTTGTTGAAAAAACATGTCCTCCACATCAATTACATCCAATTTGGGCCACAAAAACTCCGTTAACATTTAACAATACCGCACTCCATTAACAGTTAGCACTCAAAGAAATACGGCCCAAATACTCCACCAGGCCAAAATGCACGCCATACAGTTACTCGCGGTGTATGCATTGGTTGTTTGAGTATCACACGAGGATTTTCAGCATCCCAAATCAGACACTTTTTCTTATTTACGTATCCGTCGAGTTGAAAATGTGCCCGATCTAAAAAAATGATTTTTTCGAAAAAAAACCGCATTAATTTGATGATGTTCCAACACCCAATCAGTAAATTCACGGCGCTGCGCATGGTAGCTTAGCGTGATTTCTTGCACCAATTGAACCTATTCTGTTTATTCTTTATACGAGAGACTTACCGAATATTGAAGGTACCACAGTAGCAACATTTGCAGACGATACAGCTATTCTAGCAGTTGGAAAAGATATTTCGGAAGCAACAAGCAAACTTCAAAGTGCAGTTAACACGGTGAGCAACTGGACTAAAAAATGGCGCATCTCATTAAATGAAGCCAAATCAGTACACGTCAACTTTACAAATCAAAATGTAAACTGTATTCCCGTGGTTCTCAACTCAAACCAAATTCCATATGCAAATACAGCTAAATACCTTGGCATGACCCTCGATGCTAAGCTAAGATGGAAAGAACACATCAAGAAGAAAAAAGAAGAGTTAAACATCAAATATAGAAAAATGTATTGGCTCATGGGTAGAAACTCTGAGCTCTCAATACACAACAAATTGCTTCTATACAGGCAAATGATAAAACCAGTATGGACCTATGGTAACCAGCTTTGGGGTTGTGCCAAGAAAACCAATGTACAAATGATACAATGCTTCCAAAATAAAGTGCTACGAGGAATTGTGAACGCCCCATGGTACATTAGGAATGACAACATCCATAGAGACTTGAAGATGGAATACGTCACCGATGAAATAATGAATCATGCAAGGAAACACGTACAGCGCTTATCTCTACACGAAAATGCAGATATCCGTCGTATGTTGGACACCACTAACGGCGTGAGGAGACTCCAAAGGCAGAAACCTCTGGAGCTGGGCAGTTTGTTTTAGAAGAAAGTACTATAAAATGAGTAACCAATAGGTTACTCATCTTAACCCGAGAACTTAATTTAAGAAAGATAAATTACTAGATGATCTCTGAATCAGTTGTAATATTGTATAAATAAATAAATTTATTAAATAAAAACAAAAAAAAAAAAAAAAAAATTGAACCTTGTATGCGAGCCAATGCAGATCTTTTACCAAACTTTCTGAAGTTACTGCAGCTATATTTTCGAGTGACCGACGAGGTCGACGACGAACAATGATCTAAATATTGTAGTATATTGCGATGCGGTCGAAACAAAAAGGTTTGATTTATATGACTTTCATATAATTTTTATCCATTTTTACAACTAATATCTCGATATTCTTGATCCAATTCATATTCATCTCGACTCCCAACAAGTAGGCGATAAAAATAATCAAGAAAATTCACTTTCCAAAGTTATTGGCCCATTTTTTCATTAGCAAAAAATGGATGTATCGTGATGACAACGAGTAAAATCGATAGTTCTTTCACATCTTTTTGAATCTTTTCGAATACCACTTGACTTTTATACTTTGAGTGTAATCCACATTTTACATTAACTATTTTTTTAGGCTGATCACTATTCCCTTCAACTTTTCTTTATGGCATTTTGGTCAAGACCAAAATGATAAAACTAAATAAAGGGCCCACCTTTTATAGATAATATAATATTATACCATTATATACTACAGGGTGTCCCAAAATTGGCAGGTCAAACGAAACAGGGTGATAGGAGAGCTCATTTCTAACAAAAACAGCCAAGTAAAGCTTTTTCGAATTGTTGATGGCGCAAAAGTTATTCCACTTTTAGTGTTTTTTAGTGAAATCGCATGCGCACTCAAAAAAAATTAATTTAAAATAAACCAAGACTTCTTTTGCTTAACTTTCTTTTTATAAGGTTAATTATCTTCTGTCAATAAAAAACTTTGGTTTTGTAAACTTTATGTTTCTCAATTTTTTTTGTTAATGTTTAAGTGACGCCAGCGGGAAAAGAGTGTACTACAGAAAGTTGATCCACTTTCAGAAAACTATGCGACACTAACGCAGATTTTAAAATGGTATTACACACAGGGCTATTCACAAGAGAATGTTTTTATCAATTTTTTTTCATAAAGTCGTGTTTATTAACAAACGCACAATATTTCAAGTTCTAAAATAGATGCCTTGTCGGAAATAAAACAAACTGAATAAAATACTTTTTTTTTATTAATTTTAAATATTTAAACGGATTTCCCTCGAATTTCTCGGGGTTTCATCACCTGATTCCCTCGGATTTGAATTTCCCCGGGATTTCCACTGGATTTGCACCGGGTTTCTCCTGGAATCCGAAAGAAATCCGGAACAATCCGAAACAATCCAAGGGAAATCCTGGAATTCTGTGGGAAATCCGGAAAAAATCCGAGAGGGAAAACCTTGGGAAATTCAGAAAATCTGGAAGAAATCTAGCAGAAATCTGGGAAATCCGGAACAATCCGGGAAATCTGGGGGAAATTCGGGGGAAAAGCAAACCGGGAAATCGAAGGAATTTTGTAGAAATATCGGAAAAATCTGGGAAATTCGAAGGAAATTCGAATAATATTATTTAAAATTAATGAACAAAAATTATTTTATTCATTTTGTTTTATTTTTGACAATGCATCATTTTAGAACTCGAAATTTTGTTAAGTGCATTTTTTAATAAACATGACTTATTTTGTGAAAAACATGATGAAAAACATTCTATTGTGAATAACCCGGTGTGTGATACCATTTTAAAATCTGCATTAGCGCTGCATATTTTTCTCATGAGAGGTGAACTTTCTGTAGTACATTCTTTTCCCTCTGGAGTCACTTAAATGTCATGAAAAATTTTTGAGACGCAAAAAACTTTACAAAACCAAAGTTTTTATTTAACAGAAGATAATGCAGCTTATAAAAAAATTTTATTAAAAAGACATAATTTTTCTGATCGTATTAAAAAAGAAAATTAAACAAAAGAACTCTTGATTTCTTTTAAATACATTTTTTGGTGGGTGCGCATGCGTTTTCACTAAAAATCACTAAAAGTGGAGTAACTTTTTCACCATCAACAATTCGAAAAACTTTAAGTGGTTGTTTTTGTTAGAAATGGGCTACCCTATCACCTTGATTCGTTTGATCTGAAAATTTTGGGACATCATATATGCTCGAAATAAGTATACAATCTACCCACACATATGTGTATAATGGACTCGAAAAGAATACCAAAAATGACCGGAGGTCGATTTGAAGAGATCGGACCCTTGAATCTAGGTACCCCCGCGCATTTTTTTTAAATTCCGATTTTTTTTTAATTTTTCATGGGAATGAGTTTAAATAAGTTTTTAAATGGATTTAATTGTATGCTCGGATCCGAGGGGTTGGACCGTTTGATCTATAATTCAATGTGTGTTTATGTAAATTTTATATATAGAGCTACGCGCCTTGGCTGATTTGAATCAAACTTTACTCAAACATTGTTAAATACCTAAGGAAGGTCACTGAGCATTTCACACGCCTACTCCTCCCGCATGGGGCAGGGGGAGGGCATGATAACGGATTCCAAAGTTACTATGGAGAAATGTCTAATGGTGTTGGATATTGGATGTTTGATGTTTGATGTTGAATGGTGGAGGGTGGATGATGCATATTGGATGGTCGAATGTGGATGGTGGAACCTCATTGTTTATTTTTTTCCATATTTGGATAGTACAAATTATTGAAAAATTTATTTAACCAAATGACTATTTTTTCCGAGCAACGCCGGGTAATTTAGAAAATAAAAAATTAAAACTTTGATAAAATCTTTGTCACCCTCGTTAGCTTACGACCCTATTTTCTTAGTCGTGTCACCTGTCGCTACTTATGATAATTATTTTTTCATATCTAAGAGATTTTTATTCAACTTAACGTGATATTCGTGAGCTTGGCCACTTTCTCAAATTTAAACATACGGCAAGTGCTGGCTACTTGGTCAGCAATCACTTCATTGCGTACCATCTCAAAACATCAATCGCTATTTCCGGCTCAGGAAGAGTTTTGAAGTTAGAGACGATTTTCATATAAATTTTTATTGGACCAAATCGAAGCTGGACGATTGTGCCATTCTTAACATATGGGTAGCACTGGGGTCCTCATTATAAGTTACCTTTAACATTTTAAAGTAATAAAATGGAGCATCATTATTTCGAACTTAAAATATACAGAATTAATTTTGCCAAAACATAATACGTTATTTCAAAGTATATTGTTTTACATGAACAACGAATAAACGAAATAAAACTTGGATGGGGTATTTGTTGTTGTGTCTATAATTTAAATCGTCTTATGGAGGCATAAAATGTAAAAACTGGGATGGCATAGAATAGTTTCGTGTAAATAATAATAAAAAAATTCCTGGAATAATAAACTGGGATAACTTCACATGCTTAAAAGAGCTTAACGAGTTAGGGGTAGTTTTTTGGTGATTTACCTAATCCAATATCGTAATTTCTTCGTAAAAAGCTCTGTTCTCTCTTCTAGTACGATACAAGAAATATTACGAAAATTGAGAATAACGTTGCACGATTTAGCGGTAGTTTTTCGGAATTGAACTATGCCACTACACCACTATACCCAATACTATTGTAATTAATTTTTAAAAAATTGCTGTATCAACCCCATAACAATAAAAATAAACTGTACAGTCTAGACTTTCATACTTAAAATTTTTCTATAAATTGGACGATCTTGCGAAATGTGGCGAACAAAAATCAGTGTACAGTAAGTGGCAGCTTGTGTTGGTGTTTTTCTAACTTTTGCTTTTATAAGTTTACGCATTTACAAAAAACAACCAAGACTTAAAGATTTTAATAAATTTTCAGATTCATGTTTCGATAAAGGTTAAATGTTGACTTTTATGGTTTTCCGAAAATTATGTGGGGATAACGATTTGTTTAACCGATTTGTTTAAATTATGTGGGGAGACATTTTGTACCAAAATTTCTGATAAATTTTATTTTTCGAGATCTATGTACATTCGTGTTAAAAGAAAGTTGGGCGTTGTTCTCGAAATATTCATGTCTACAGTTTTTTAAGTTGTTACTGTTTTCAATATTACAGATTTTTGCCCCCGCAATGACTTTTTTTTTGCTTTTCACGGTAAAATCTTGGCTGACGGTAGGAATAAATTTGAAGATGGCCTTTCAGCAGGCCCCGTTTCACAAAAAAAATTTGTATATTTTATTCAATATGATAATATAAACTCACTTTCTTAATTCATCCGCGCAGCAACACACTTTATACATAAAAAAACATAATGGCCAACAGCCATATAAAATTAACTTCAAATTAAAAACGGTATATACTAAAAAAAATCAAATTTACTCGATTTTCACCGTCTGTGTATGCATACACGGTACGGAATAATCAAGATGTCATAAAGCATTAAAAAAACGGGCTGTGTGTATATAGAACAGACATTTTGCTGTTCACCACATCGTATCAGATTAAGGCACTTAATCGAAACGTATGGCATCACAGAGGTTTAGAAATACTAAAAAAACAACAACAACAACAGCGTGTACTTTTTTATTTGCTTAATGATCATTTTATCTTAATTTGTTCACATTTCTATTTTTATTCCACCATAAATCACATTAACATTTTCCCAGAACTTTCAGAGATTAAGCTTTTTTCTGTTGTGCTATATATGTAGTTGTTGTTGTTGCTGGTTGCTATTGTGTTTCCCATCTAACGCGTTCTCGTATATCGTATTCTATTTGAACATAACTACATAATATTCGTATACCTAGCTATTCGTATGTATGTACGAGAAAATTTTTTATGTTTTGGATAAATTCTGGAAATATAAAAGAATTTGGAAGATATATAATAGAATACACAGAACCGAACAGCCGCAGCAGCGCAAGTACCAAAGAAGTACATAATAACACCAACAACTACAGCAGCAATCGAATATATAAATCAATTTTGAAACTTTCAAATGAATTCAATCAATCAAAATTGATTTTTGTTAAATTGTTGTGTTAAACGTTTTGATATAGTCTAGTCACGAAATAAGATTAAATTTTGATTGAAACAGGAAGATAGACAAGCAATTTAAGGGATAAAATATTATTAAGGAACTTTTTTGCGTTTCGTGTACTATGTGTATCGGTATACATATATAATCTAGAAATGCGGCACCACCGTTTGGTTAAAAAGGTGGGATACGCACGATATATAATTAATCCACTTTGTTCAAATCCTTTGAGATTCGAGTATCAGATTCTTTTATTTATGTTGGAGTGTTGTTTTCTACATGCAACTATACATTTTTAAATTAATTATGATAATTATAATAATTGATTACAAAAGTGTTAGATAATTATTTTATCTATTTCAAGTATCATATTACATATAAAAAGCTATAAATTTTGTCTACAAAATAATATTTTTCTGTATTTAATTGTCTTATTAAAATTTATTTATTCTTAGGCTTCATCTTCCTCTTCTTCACAAAATGATAAAATGGCTCATTTTTATTTTTTTTGGGGTGATTTGAAAGGTCAATGAGAAATTAATTTAATTATTTTAAAATTAAATGAAATGTCTTGGGTTTTGAACTTAGATTTATGATTCTGACTGGCCCATTCTACATTTAAATTGCATTTGATTCATCAGAATCCAATAACTTTTCCAAATTGAAAGTTATAAGACCAGGAAAGCAAAACATTTTAGTTGTTTGAAACTGAACATATAAATTGTAGGTTTGAAAAAAATGACAAAAAACAACAATTTACCATAAATTATACAACAATACTTGAACAAAAGTAAAAATGTTTTCCAAATTTAAATTTAATTTACATTTAAATTTATGACGAAATATAAAGTTTTTGGTTAAAATACTCAGAAGTAACACTACTAAAATCTGGAAATAAATGTGTTCACATGGTGCATATTTTGTAATCGTAGTTAATTAAGTGGGCTAGACCGTGGCTATTCGCGGAAGCAATGCTTACTATGGCGATATTATCGCAAAATCTAGAGCTGTTTTCGCATAATGACCTACCTTACAGGCGATTTATGAGCACTTGACGTATATCGCATGGTTCTTTGATTCCCAATTGAATTCTTCTGCAAATCTCTCAGTTTGTAGACAAACCGAATCCGAATTTGTATGTTAAATGTTGTATGTTAAATGCTTGTGAGACGAGATTCAAACGATAACTCCAGATAACCCCATATAACATTATTCTGCAAATCCCTCATTTTCTAGTAAAAACTTCATCGAAACAGGCGGTCAAATAGTTTTGAATACACTGTGAGGCGAGGTTTAATCGATTATATTCTGAAAATCCCTAATAGAGTTTTGTAAAAGACTCCCGATAGTAATAGTTTAGTGCTGCTATCGTGATTTTTGAACTGTATTTCGAGCTAGCTCATATAAAAGAAGAGTTTATGTCTCTAGGCTACCAAGTTATAGGAATTTATCCTAAAAATACATAAAATTTATTTTAAAATTTATAAATGTCATGACAATGTATCATGACACTGTGTGCTATCGCGATAGTGACATTATTTCGGGCTGGGATAGTAAACTCGCACAATGTAGATAGTTTAATGTTGCCATCGCGTTTTTTCGGGCTGAGTATTAGGCTAGCTTCACACGTATATGATGCTTGCCCGATACTCAGATCACTATCGTGAGAGTTTACTATCCTAGCTCGAAAAAATGTCACTATCGTGACCACAAACAGCATCATGATACAATATTATGACATTAGCATTCAGCCCGAAATTTTAACATTACGTTTATGTATTTTTACGATATATTCATATTGCTTGGTAGCCTAAAGAACTTAACTCATCATTTATATGAAGCTAGTCCGATATACAGTCCAAAAAGCCCGATTACAACACAAAACTATAACTATCGAGATAGTTTAATATCTTAGCCCGAAAATTATAACTGTTGCGACAGTAGAATGTGTCATGATAATTTGTTATGACATTTAGAGCATTCACTCCGAAATTATAAATATAACTTTATGTTATTTTAAATTATCCCTTCAATTGTTGGGAAACATAGAAAGCCGTTAGGTTAGGGCTGAATAGTACAATGCTGAAAGTCATTTAGCACTCGTAATTGACCACTGTGAAGCTAGCATGAATTTTCAGACCGAAATTTTAATTTAAAGATTGTAGGTATAGTCGTTTAAAATTTTTACTACAAACTTTGACTACTTTCGACAACCGAGAAATGACACAAAAATTCTCTCTGGAATTATCTGGATATGGCCGTTTGAATCCCGCCCCACAGGACATCCCTTGAGCTAGCAGAACCCATACAACAGAATATTACAAGATAGTATGAATGCAATGGGAACAAAAGGCTGAATTTAAAAAGGCCGAATGCCGAAGGGCCGAGGGTCGAAGGGCGAAATGTGTCGAAGGGCCGAATGTGTCGAAGGGCCGAATATGTATAAATGAATTTCTTATAAATTTATGTATTTTACTATTTTTCATCTTTGGATATGCATGAATTTCGGCTCTATGTCAGCTTTCTGATAAAAGGTATATGGTACAAAAAATGAAAAAAAAAATTCTCAATTAAATAAAAAAAAATATATTTGTAAAACAAAAAGAAATCGGCCCTTCAACCCATTCGTCTCTTTGACCCATTTGGCCCTTCGACACATTCGGCCTTTCAACATTCGGCTATTCGACATTCGGCCCTTCGACAGATTCGGATCTTCGAAATTCGGCCCTTCGACATTCGACCGTTGACATTGGTAGGTGCGTCCACACCGCGGGGAATGGGCACTGCTTGCAGTGGCTAAGTTCTGCCAGGGACCTAGTGTTGGGAGGTATAACCTGACCAATTAAAGCAATGGATAGAACAGAAAAATGAGAAAATACCCTAGTTAGTACACCAATTGGCTCGACACCCTCTAGCGAGGCTGGCTCAATGGGTTCTGGGGTGAGCCAATCATTGCTATGCCCATTCATAAGAAGTTCAAAATTGTCAAAATCACCAACTAGACAAACTAACTCAGAAAATCAACAGAAAAATGAAAACACTGGACTCCGTTGAAACTAAGTGACTTAGAAACACTTATAACCTAACTAAGAAGCGAAGTTAGGAAAATGAAGAATTAAAGAAGCCCAAAGAAATGAAATGGAGATTTATGATAACCCTCTAACCAGTTATAACGAAGCAAACACATACACCGGTTATAACACCGAGTTCCATACTGATGAGGAGGAACTGGCGAGAGAAACAGATTGGGTACTGAACAGGAACAGAAAAAAAGATCTACCAAAAAACGAGGAGCGGAATGCTCCCCTGAAGTTGGAGAACAATCGCAAGCTATTGTAACTGGTACTGCTAATCCTAATCCAGCACATCAGCAACAAAAACAACACCAAGAAAATCAATAACAAAAGGTTGCACCGAAAGAAAAGGCTCCTCCGCCAATTAATGTATTCGGCATAACAGAATTTGCTAGTATACAAAATATAGTGAAATCAGTGACCACTAAGGAGTACAGAGTAGTGTCACTAAAAAATAACGTGTGGAAAATCAATACACCAGATTCCGATACATATAGAGCTCTAGCCACAAAGCTCAACGAGGAAGGTAAAGAATGGTTCACATTTGAAGATACAAACAACCGTGCAATTAAGGTTATGGCCAGAGGCCTTCATCTAACGTGTAAGAAGGAGGATATAATGGAGGACTTAAATGCAAAAGATTTGCAAATAGTATGCAGTAAATATCCTTAAACGAGAGAGAGGTGAGAAATATGAAGTAAGAAAAAGAGGGCTCCCACTCTTTATGCTTACTTTTAATAGAAATGAGAAAGTTGAAAAAATTTGCAACATCAAAGTAATACTAAATATGAGGGTTAAAATAGAACCCATAAAGAAAAATACGAGACTAATACTTCAATGCAAAAAATGTCAAGGGATCAACGCAAAAATATTGCGGTCGTGAGCCTAGATGCATCAAATGTGCTGGAAAACACAACGCGAAAGAGTGTAGGGAAAGAAGAAACAACCGTTCAAAATGCATAAACTGTAAAGGGCATCATCCTGCGAATTACAAAGGATGTGAAATAGCCGCAAAGAATTTCAAAGGCTGAAAAACAAAATGAACCAGTTTCCTCAAAGCTCTAAGGTTACCAGAGAGAAAGTGAGCAAAAACCAAGCGGAGCCAAAGCCACTAGTTATAGGTACAGGGCGGAAAACCTACTCGCAAATTGTACATCAATCATCTAATGCCATTACTGATGACCCTCTCGAAAGGATATGTAGAAGCATAGAAGCCATAAATGCTAGGCTAGCAAAGCTAGGACGTGGTCTAGAAGCTTTATATAAGCGTCTAGAAAAGCAAAAAATCACTAACGGGCACACAGCCCTCCTATATTAAAATGAGCAGAACATTAAGAATTGTCACCTGGAACGCGAACGGACTAGCGCAGCATGTTCCAGAGTTAGAAATCTTTCTAAATTTAAAAAAAATAGATATATGCCTTATATACCGGAAAGTCATTTGACAGAAACATCATTTATTAAATTACGTGATTATGAATGTTATCATGCTATTCATCCAGGAGGAAACGCGAGGAGAGGATCATCAGTAATAGTGAAAAAGAGTGTCAAACACTATGAAGGACCTGGTATCGAAGAAAAAAGTATGCAAGTTAAAACGGTTAAAGTCAAAACTAGTAGAAATAATATTTACAGTATTTCCTCTATCTACTGCCCTCCACGCTATAATCTAAGCAAAAAAGATTATAATAGACTCTTTAGATCACTAGGATCAAATTATATTATTGGTGGTGACTTTAATGCAAAAAACACCTATTGGGGATCAAGACTTACAACCAGTAAAGGAAAAAAGCTTTTCGCAGCAGGTCGGGTAAATAACTGCGAGTTCCATTGTGGAGGTAAACCAACATATTGGCCTGCTGATCTAAATAAAATACCAGACCTTATTGATTTCTATGTAACGAAAGGGATTACTGAGGACTACATGTGCCTCGAAAATAGCGAGGGGACATATTATGACCAACCACCCGTTATCATGACACTCAGTACAATGACATTAACAATGATAACTTGCCTAAGCTAATAAATAGAAAAACTGACTGGGACCTATTGCAAGAACTAATTGAAGAGCAAATAGACCTTCAAATGCCAATTAAAACAACGGTACAACTGGAAGAAGAACTGGAGGAGAGAGAAAGTAAGAAATTACGAGGGTTGCCTTATACATTTCGGGATTGGACAACCCTAGTGTTGCAATCTGGCAACTGACAACTCTATCGTAAAGTTTGACATTTTTGAGATTGTACGTACTCAAAACGTTTTGACATTCGAGCGCTATTTGTGTTGTTTACTCAACTCATTAACTCAACATCTCGGCGAAAAAATGGAATTAAATCGTGAACATTTTCGTGCGATTATTTTTTACAACTTTCGACGTGGATTAAGGCAGCAAGAGTGCATGGATGAACTTAATTCAATTTTTGGCGATGAAGCTCCATCAAGGACTAGTGTTTATCGATGGTATGGTGAATTCAATCGAGGTCGTAGTTCAATCCAAGACGAATTTCGTGAAGGTCATCCAGAATCAGTTGTTGTTCCGGAAACCATTGATGCTGTGCGCGAACTGATATTGCAAGATCGTCATGTGACCTATCCTGAGATTGAGGCAACCTTAGGCATTAGTGGGACCAGCATACATTCAATATTGCATAAACATTTGAATGTCAAAAAAATTTGTTCGCGTTGGATCCCATACAATTTGTCAATCGCTCAAAAAAAGGCTCGTGTCGATTGGTCGAAAGAAAAGCTCAAAAAATAAGATCGCTGTGCTTCAAAACACGTCTATGACATAGTGACATGTGATGAATTGTGAATTTACGCGTATGAGTCCGAAAGTAAACAGCGGTCGACTGTATGGGCGTTTCAAGATCACGCACGAAGCACTTGCAAGCAAATGATCGCCGGTTTTTTCGGAAAAAGGACATGTCGCAACCGTATCACTAGAACAACGCAGAACAGTCAATTCTGAGTGGTACACAACCATTTGTTTGTCAGTTGTCTCCAAGAAATCAGGAAAACCAACTGCCGAAGACGGATCACTCTTCACCACGACAATGCGAGCTCTCACACATCGGCTCAAACAGCTACATTCTTGAGCACTCAAAACATCGATTTGATGAGTCATCCGCCGTATAGTCCTGACTTGTCACCAAAAGACTTCTTTTTATTCCCGTACGTAAAAAACAAACTGAGAGGTCAACGTTTTTCAACACTTGAAGAAGCGGTTTCTGCGTTCAGAATGCATGTTTGGGAGATACCTCAATCAGAGTGGAAAAAGTACTTCGACAATT
Source organism: Nephrotoma flavescens (assembly GCA_932526605.1). Classification (NCBI taxonomy): domain Eukaryota; kingdom Metazoa; phylum Arthropoda; class Insecta; order Diptera; family Tipulidae; genus Nephrotoma; species Nephrotoma flavescens. The sequence goes on along the minus strand of OW052221.1, from coordinate 269,150,724 downwards.
GGTTCAAACGCATGCAAAAGTGTATAGATCTTCATGGGGAATATTTTGAAAAACAATAAAGCGATTTTCGATGATTAATATTTGTTTTTGTTCTCTATTCCCGAAATATAAAAGGCAGCCCCCGTAACAACGAAACTATTAATAAATACGTAAGTATTCTCACGGAACATAAAGATACAGATTACTCTCTTTGGAAAGCAACAAACGGATTAAAAAGGACCAAAATGCATGTACCGCCTATTAAAAATGAGGAAGGCACCTGGCCCAAAAGTGATAAGCAAAAAGCTCTTTATTTGCGGCTCACTTGGAACAAATCTTCCAACCGTTATCTAGGCAAACCGCAGATGAAAACATAACAACAATTAGCAAAATTGATGACCATAATATACGATCTGTAACATTACAGGAATTGAAAGAAGAGATCAAGTACAATTTAAATGCGAAAAAAGCTCCAGGTTACTATCTAATTACTGGCCAAGTCGTAAAAGCCATTCCCGAGAAGGGGTTACGAAAATTGGTAAAAATAATCAATGCTGGCTTCAGGCTGAAATACGCCCCACAGCAATGGAAGGTTGCTGAAGTAATTATGATTCCTAAACCAGGCAAACCAGCAAACGACAAAAAGTCGTACAGGCCGATTTCACTACTTCCTGTCATTTCAAAATTATTTGAAAAATTACTGCTCAAGAGGCTCAAGCCAATAATAGAAGAACGAAATTTAATTCCACCCAACCAATTTGGATTTAGGGAAAATCACTCTACGATAGAACAAGTTCACAGAATAACGGAGATAATAGAAGACGCACTTGAGAAAAAGAAAATATGTTCCAGTATCTTCTTAGATGTAGCACAAGCTTTCGACAAAGTTTGACATCAAGGACTTGAATTTAAATGGCATCGAGATCTACCTAAACAGGTCTATCGAATTCTTAAACCGTACATCGCAGATCGGCATTTCCGTGTAAAATATAACGGAGAGTTCTCTGAACTAAAGAGAATAGCAGCAGGCATACCACAAGGTAGCGTACCTTCCTATACTGTATATCTTGTACACCAGAGATATGCCAAATACAGAAGGTGCTACCATAGCAACATTTGCAGACGATACAGCTATTCTGACAACTGGAAAGTGTATATCAGAAGCAACGACAAAACTTCAACAAGCAACCGACTCAGTGAGTAGCTGGACAAAGAAATGACGCATTAGCCTAAACGAAGCTAAATCGGTTCACGTAAACTTCACAAACCAGAAAGTTAACTGGATTTCAGTGGAACTTAATTCAAGGCGGGCTCCAAATGCAAATACAGCCAAATACCTCGGCATCACTCTCGATTGCAAGCTTAGATATAAAGAACATGTTAAAATGTTTTAATATTCTATTAAAATATTATATGTATATCTCGTTTATGCGTTCGTTGTTGGAATATGGCGCAGCAATTTGGAATCCGTTTTATGATAACTGTTCAAACATAGAAAGGGTTCAAAAGCGCTTTTTAAGGTTTTCTCTGCGAATGTTGCCCAGAGATGGGAACTTACCCGCTTTTATACTCCAACCTTATCGAGGTAGATGTAAATTAATAAATATTGAGCCGCTCTTTATCCGCAGAATCGAAATTGGCGCGTTATTAGTTAAAGACTTGTTGGTGTCTAAAATTGACTGTCCTGAGATTTTTGTGTTGTACGATATATATACTCCGTTACGGACCCTTCGCATTTTAGATTTCCAAATTAAGCTGCCTTATATTAGGCATAACTACGGTAAGTACGAACCTGTTTATCAATCTACTGTTTTTTAAGCATTTTTGTTAAAAAAAAATGCTATATGGTATTGCCGTCTGTCCGTCTGTGTGCACGATAACTTAGAACGGATGGAGATATCAACTTAATTTCTTCACTAAAAGTTTAAGCAACTCATTCGGAGAAATGTAGGGTTTTGTTAACCCCCCTCCTTAAAATTGATAGATTTTTTTTATTTTCTATGCTATTTTGTTTTCATCGAGCATGGGAATGAGGAATAAAAATATATCTCGTCTAGATGTGGGTTTGTATGGGTGTTGTGGTTATGGGGGTGTTAGAAGTGGGGTATGGGACGGGGAGGGGGTGGGGGAGGCGTTTTGGGTTTGGTGGGGGAATTTGGGATTTGGTGTATGAGGGTTTGTGTGGGTGGTGTGTGTGTGTGGAAGTGGGTATGGAGGTGTTTAAGGGAGATAATATGGGTGGTGTGGTATAGGGTGATGCGGGTGAGATGGGTTTTGGGGTTTGAGTTGGATAGTGAGGGGGGGGGGGGTGGTAATAGTGTTAAGATGTGGTGGTTTGTGGTTGATTGGGGTCAGTTGAGATATGGTGGATTGGGATTGGTTGGGCTGGTTGTAGATGGGGTTAGGTGTGTGTGGGGTGGTCGTAATGTTTGAAATAAAATTGCAAATCAAATTTGCAAATCACACTGCATAGAAGTTCTTTATAGTCGATAAAAATGCTTATAGAGTTCGGCTCCGAACCTTTTCCGCCTTTTTTAATAAGGTTCGATCGGCTTTCGACTTTAATCTATCCAGGGATGCATTTAAGAATTTAATGTCTTATGATGTTTGCATGTTTGTTTAATTTTATTTTTTTTTTTAATTAAATTCTTAGAATATATTAATGTATTATTAAAATTTTAACCAGATTGTATTTAAGTATAAAGAAGGTAATAAATAAATAAATAAATAAAAGATAAAAGAAGAATTGAACATCAAATATAGGACAATGTATTGGGTAATAGGTAGAAATTCTGAGCTTACAATAGACAATAAATTGCTATTATATCGGCAAATACTTAAACCAATATGAACCTATGGTATTCAACTTTGGGGTTGCACCAAGAAAACAAATACACAAATGATACAATGCTCACAAAATAAAGTGCTGCGTGGCATTGTCGACGCACCATGGTACATCAGAAATGATACTTAAACATGGAATATGGCAGTGAAGAAATAAAATATCATGCAAAGAGACACATTCAGCGGATATCTAGGCACCAAAATGCAGACATACGAAGTTTGTTGGACACCACCAATGCAGAAAGAAGACTCCAAAGGCAGAAACCTTTAGAACTGGGCAGTGGTATTTAATCAGGACAGAGAAATATAATAAAACATGTAAATTCAAACGGGAATATTGGGTTACTGCCCGTCAATTGTGAATATTTATTTAAAAAAGATAAGTTACTAAATGATTTGTAAATCAGTTGTAATATATATTTTAAATAAAAAATTATGGCCTAATAAAATGTCCCATTGAAAAATTTTGGGCTCTAATTTCGGTTTAGGCCCGATTTTCGATTTGGGTTCCCTTAGCTTTTAAGTGATGAAGACTTAATGTTTTTCCTAGAACGAGCAGATTTTTTTTTGTGGGGCATTTAATTACCCTGAAATTAACCTTCAGTTTTTCAATTGTTTTTAAATCGTTTTTCGATTGGGGTTCTGCTAACTTTTTCTAAAGCTAGCAGAACCCGCGTTTTGGTTGGAAGGGATGGAGCCCAAAAATTTTTAATAGAGCATTTAATTAGCCTTTCGCTGTTTCGCTGTATGGGTTCTGCTAGCTTAAATGACGTCTCACAGGCTATCCACAAGCACTTGGCATATACCGCCGGATTTGTTGAAGTTTTGAGTACAAACTGAAAGATTGACAGATAATTTCTACGTAAAATTATCTGTATATAGTCGTTTGAATCTCGTTTTACAGGCGATTCATGAGCACTTGGCATATAGGTTTGATTTTTTGTCAAGTATTCAAAATCAATGATGACCATATTGTGACCAATATTCTTACTGGAAATTTGTGATGTTTCCCAATTTCCAGTGAAATTCCACACCAAAGTTCTAATTACCTCATGAGGTTTCTCCCCCTAGTACTTTAATTATCGTATACATCTCTCGAATCCTAAACTGTTTCAAAATATTGTTTGTTCGATGTTGACACTCAGAATACAACGATCAAGTTGGATAACATTTTTTAAATAATACGTAAATATTTTAAAAACTTTTACATTTTCAAACATATATGCGACTACTCCTTCTCTCTTTTACACTCATAAATTATTCATATTTAATCCTACGTCACAATGTGTTTACTATTTACACAAAGTAACAGGAACCAGGAAACAACAATTTAGCATCAGCAACGACTAAATTTTCCACCAAACAATAAAACAAAATGACAAACTGTATGGAATTGTTTAAAAAACAATTTTTGTTGTGCAGCAAACATGAGACGAGAGGAAAATATGGAAAATTTCACAGCGAATTTACATTATGGCTATATGTGAGTTGAATGAAGGTGGTTTGATGATATGACTTTGTTGGTGGAAAATATTATGTCTTATTATTTTACGGAAATCAAATCAACGGTAATAAAAAAAAACGTAAAAAAGGAAAATTAGGTGTAAGGATAATAATGTGACGAGATATAAAGGAAAAATTAGAAAATAGGAACATCGACAGAATAACAAAGCTTCAACATAATTTATATAAATTCACACACACACCCCACACATGTATACATATACACGTACATACAAATTTGTTGTTGTTTATTTAAAAAAAAAATTTGTTAGAATAACTTTTGTACTGGAAAATTATATTTTTTTAATCATAAAAATAAAGAAAAGTGAAGAAAAATGGCAAAAAATTACGAGATGTGATATGCTTGTTGTTGTTTATTTTCCTTGTGTATGGCTGTTGTTTTGTAATCAGCAAAGTGTTTTTTTTTAGTTTTTAGTCACATCGACAAAAATTGACAATCATCCTAAGAGGAATATTTCCTTTTTTGCTCGGGGTGCATAAACTTGAGGAGAATCTACTCGTAGCGAAATTATAAAATACAAGAAATGATGAGGAAGTAAAATTTAGTTAGAAAATTGTTAACGATCCGCTTGTTTAGAATTTTTAAATTGTTTAAAGTTAATGGACGTTGTACCTTATGGACCTTTGATTTGATGATAAATTTATCAATTCATTGGTAATTCATTAATTTAATAAATCCAAGTAAATGTTTTGTAAAGTTTGTATTCCGTCTTAGGTTCCTACAAAAATATCTCTGAAATAGACAATAACAGAGAAGGAGGAGGTTTGTAACAATAAGATGATACATCACAAGGTAACTTTATAGTTTAATCCACTACTACGCTTTCTAAATGCTATATAACATTTAGCAATCATCGTGTACCTGTTCAAAATGATTAAATTTTATTTATTCATTTAAGATATGATAATGCTATCTTAATTTTTTATTAAGCCTCGAAAGTTTGAAGATACGGAATTGCAAGCTCTACTGGATGAAGACTTAACGCAAACGCAATAAGAGCTTGTAGATCAGCTAGGAGTCACCCACACAGCTATTTCCAAGCGTTGGCGCCAAATGGGAAAATTACAAATATTTGGAAGGTGGGTCCTACATGTGTTGACCGAACACAACCTAGGTCAATGTATGATTACTGCTTGTCCGGCAACTTCTTGTGGAAAATTGTGACGAGTGAGGAAAAGTATATTTTTTACGATAATCCCAAAAGTAAAAATATGTGGATAGTTCCCGTACCAGTAAGTTTTTTCGCGGCGCCTTTTGTATGTCACTTGAGAGATGGGACATGGCCTTAGACCGATGGACAATATTTCCAAGGTTAAATATGTTGTTGTCTATTTTTTCATATAAAATAAATTCAATATCAACATCAATAAATTGTAAAAATAAAATATTTTTTTACGATTTAATATGTCTATGAAATATAATTGGCGCAGCCGTCCGGTTACTTTTATTGAAAGTTTTGTGTAATAGTGCGGTATTTAACGAATGAAAACTAATCTGTAAACGCAAGTGAAGTTTGACCTTATTTTAGGATTTACCCGAATTTTTTAAATATTTGAATCAATTTTTTAGTGTTGAATCATTTTGAGTGCGGAGTTTAATTAAAAAATTTAATATCTTAATATTTTATATATTTATCACCTAGGTCTGTATAGTTTTTCTTCGGTTTCAGTTTGGGCTTTGCAACTCATGTGGTCAAATAATTATTTGTCTAACCTTATCCAAATAATTTTGGATTTTCTCAAGAAATTGAATATCTTGAGATTAAATATGTTTCTCACCTAAAATTTTCTGAGAGGTCTTGGTTAGAACTATCAACCTTGTTAATCTTTTATGGTTTAAAATTTTGATAGCCTCAATCTAGGCCTTACAGAAAAGTATACAAAACTTGCTGATAAACGCATGCTAAATATCGAGATATTTAATTCCTTAAGAAAACCTTTTATTCTTTGGATACAAAGACTATTAAACTGTTTAACTGCACCAATTCCACTGAAAAAGTTTTTTTTTTTATAAAAAAGAATACATTGAATTGGAAAATTATTCAAATATTGCAATATTACGCCTAAATATCACTTTTGTTTGTGGCTCACTTTCGTTTGTTTATGGCGGTTTAGGACTAATTCAGGTCTAACTTCAAAAGCGTGTCTGTAAGATGAATCTGCAAATTTTTTTTATAAAACTGAGTGAATTAGAGATTTCGTCACCTGACAATACCAAGCATTGCTAGAACAGAAAAAAATGATGTTACTTTCTGTGCACAATAAGAAGATAAACCAGTAACCAGTCCAAAATTCGAAATTAATAATTTTTGCTTGGTTTTCGATATATTTCGCAATGCTCACCCCATAAAATCAATCGCTTCTTTCGACGGGAATAGATAACAGGCGCACTATTGAACACAGCCGAAGGAACACTTTGCTTATGCGAACTAATAATTACCGAAATAATAATTACCGGAATACCGATTGAAATGTACATCCGATAAAAAATAAAATTGAGTGTAATGTAAGTTTGTAATGCGCTGTGCAGGAGGCCTTAAATTATTTAAAGAAATCAAGGAAATTCTGCTTGAAGCTCTGGGCGATTAGCAGGAACTTGCTTATTATAAGCCCCATATTTGGGCAAACAAGCAATAAGAAACTATGACCAATCATAACTTCTATAAACTAACTGGAGAAACAAGGCAAAATATTGACTAGTGTTGAACGGTTATTTCAACCAACACAGAGTAAGCATACGTTTTCTTATGCAAATTCAATAGTAACGAAATAATTTCAAATAGGTAATTCTAAAAATAATTAAAGTCAGGCTTTTCAACCAAAGACAAACCAACTGAATACTAACCAATTGAAATAGAACCTGAAGTAAACAAATTTTAAAGATTTAACCAATTTTCAGAATAAAATGTAAAATAAGCAACCGACGGAGTATATTAACGTATACCCCTCATTTATAGAACTAGAAACTCAGATTTCCACCAAATTTCGCAAGGATCGCTCAATTAATGAAGAAAGATTCCAAATAGTTAATCCACCTGGAATGTAATATACCAAATTTTGGTTAAACAAAGTTTTTTATTTCCCAAAACTCCTTATTTCTGGTAAAATTTAAAAAATCATTAGGATGTACTAATTTAAGAAACTACTTAATTACGAAGATTTATGCCGTTCAGTCAACCCTTCTGGGATTTAGAGAAACTACAGACATTAAGTCTGCACTGATCGAATGGTAAATCTGCAAACATGTCGATGTCAAAACTTTTCATGATATCTATACTTTATTTTACTACTTTGGCTTAAATCGGTCCACCGGACGTAGCAGTTTTCATAGGAGCTTTTCGTTTTTTACAAATATTTTTAAAATTATGTAGGTGTAGTTTCTTTTTTCAATGGCTCTAGGTCTCATGAAAGGATTTAGCCGTTTCAACAATGCTCTTCCAGATTGCTCGATCGACTACAAGGAAGCGCCAGATTCGAGCTTAAAGTTCTTGGCCAGGGCCAGTGTCTGTTTTACGGTACGATTTTGTGGACGTAAGATATATGTAGAATGCGTGTTGTTATATCTGCAGAGACTGAGGTTTGCACAATTACCATCGATACCCTAGGTATTTAAACTCATACACCTTTTCGTACATTGTGTGCCGCCTGGTAAAAATTCTCCACGTGTTGGCCTTCTCGCGATAGCCATGTATTTTGTTTTTGCTTCGTTGATATGGAGACCAATTTGTTAAAGTGTTGTTTTTCAACGGTAGCAGAACTTCTTTGAGAGACACGATGTTGTGACTGAAGATGCATACGTCATCATACTATTTGGTTTGATTTGTTATATGAACAGGTACGTTGTGCTATGTTGAGCTAGCGAATGCCATTTTCTAACCAGAGGCTACATAGTATTTGAGCTATTGCCGCATTACTGATGTTATTCAGAAATCCTCTGAGAGTTTTCCTTCGATTATCATGTTGCTGTTAGAGCCAACATTTAATATTTGGACATAGTGATCAATTTTGAAGGAGTTGCCCAAAATGCGCTTCTTGTAAGTAGATAACCCTCTACTCGCTCTCTACGGTGACGAATACCTTCCTTCATAATAAGATAATATGTTCAAGCGTTTTCATGGATGTAGCATAGGCCTTTGAAAGAGTAAGGCATAAACGCTTGGAATATAAATTGCAAAGAGACGTACCAAAGCATTTTTATGAAATTCTAAAATCCTGCTATCTAACCTACACTTTCGTGAGATGGCGAATACCCAGAAATAAAGAAAATATTAGCAGGAGTACCACAAGGTAGCGTTCTGGGACAAACTTTATATGTTCTATACATCTCCGATATGCAAACGATGGAGGAGATTAACATAGCGACGTTTGCGGAGAGCTACTAATATTGTCCGAGTTCCAGGTCGGCTGTGGGTCAATTTGAACATCATACTCGTGATAAGCGACCTCGAAACCTCCCTGGAACCCGAGTGGGACTAGTTCTGACTCTTATTTACAAAGTTCTCTAATCCTTCAAAAGCCGTCTCTAAAAAATGCATTTTTTGAATGCATTTTTGGCTGCAGCAATGCAATTTAGGGTTTGTTAAAAAAAAGGGGCGGTTTTTACAAATAATTTTTGGAAGCAAATGCAAAAAACCGTATTCCAATCCGTTCTAGCTTTTGGCAATGCCGAATCAAACTAGACCCATTGTCTAGTTTGATTCGGCATTGCCAAAAGCTAGAACTTCACCTAAAATTCATTTTAGAATAAATAACCATTTATGAATAGCAATATTTGGATAAGAATTGGCCAAATTGCCTACTGAATGTTCGAACATCATTCAATATTCACGTTGAAATCCAAATCTAGATCTCTCTACATACTTAATATCAATTTGATAAGGAATAGCCTAGTTACAGTCAGCATGTCTAAAATCCAGAATAGTTTGGGTACGATTTCCCAAATCCAGAATTCAAAAATTGAATTCCAGAATTTTTTTTATACAAAATACCAAATTTCAAAATTATTTTATACAAAATGCCAAAATAAATTCCATTTTATGTTCATTGCATTTTATAATAATTTACAATTACGAAATGTACGAGAAATTTTTAACCAACGATTTATTGTAATTTAGTCACCGCTTCATTATTTATTTAGTTAGGATTGTACAATAAGCAAGTGTGTAGGTATATATGTAGGAGAACCGTCCAGTATTCCAAAAGAAACCAAACCTGTTTACAGAATCACGAAAAGAGGTTGGTATCGAAAGGCCAACAATTTTAATCTTGAAAAAAATATTCAAAACTCCAACAAATGATTTCATTTTTTTGAATCTTGCCAAAAAGCCAAATGGTTTTATTTTCGGTAAATTTTGGGATTTTTAATTCGATATTTTTTTTTTTTTGAGAATTTGTGTTCGATTCATTTTTTTTTTTGTGTAAATATATTTAGGATCCATCGTATTCCCGAATATTTTATTACCAAAATGATGTTTTTGACTAGATTAAAAACTTACTAGTAGGCAGTTTCTCAAATTCCAAATTTCCAAAAACAAATATCCCGAAATATATCCTAAATCACCTTTTGTAAATTTTTGTTTGTTTGGACGAAAAAAATAATCTTAAAAAATAAATCCCAAATTTGCATTTAATTTTATAGTTATTTAAGTCTATTAAATGAAAATATTAAAATGAATTATAAGTCTACATAATAGTAAAATATATTTCATATTTTAAAGAAATATCTTAAGAAAAATTATCTAATGATTTAATTTTTACGAATCTTCCGGAAATAGAACCAAATGAGTCGGAATCTGCGCGCACAGATTTTGTCGACTCATTTGGTTTTATTTTCGGCAAGTTTTGGGATTTTTAATTCGATATTTTTATTTTTTTGAGATTTTGTGTTTGAGCAATTTTTTTTTGTAAATATTTTTTAAATAATTTTAAGTATTAAGGGTTTTGAGATTTTTGTTGTTTGGATTATTATTTTCGGGGCTTTCATTTTGGGATATTTTTTTTCGCTAATAAAATTATTGGCCTTTCGATAACAACCCTTAGTAATTTTTCTTAAGAAATTTTTTTAAAATATAAAATATATTACAATATTACTATAATGTAGACCTATAAATCATTTTCATATTTTTATTTAATAGACTTAAATATGTTACATAATATAAAATTAAATGCAAATTTTACAAGTTCAAAACAAACAAAAATTTGCAAAAGGTGTTTTGGGAAATTTTTCGGAATATATATATTTGGAATTTGACAAACAGCTTACTAGTACGTTTTTGATCTAGTCAAAAACATTGTTTTTGCAATAAAATATTCGGGACTACGATGGTATCCCATTTAAAAATAATTACTGAAATAAATAAGAAATTTTTTAAAGCTAATACATTTTAGAATTTACGCTACGGGAATTATGAATTTTAATTTTTATGTTACGGTAATTTGTTAAAGGAACTTAATTATTTTTTAAAAAGTGTGGTTTTGGAATTGAGATGAGTTCGTTGAGATTTGAGATGAATTCTACATACGAAATTTGACAATTATTAGTTGAGAAATTGCCAAGTTCCATTGAGATTATGGCCAAATTAGAAAAATTACAATTAATTAGTTAAAATGCAAACCACATCTTAATCCAAATTTTAGAATGATCAGTCAATTAACGGCCGAGATCTTAATTATAATGTAGATATTAATATCTCTATACGTTTTAATATCTTTTAAAAAAATCCCGCTTTTTAATGCGACTTTCTACGATTTCAGCAGAAGCGGGATTTAAAAAAAGGGAAGTTTAAAAAGACAAGTTTTCAAAAGCAGGATATTTATTAAAACAGGATTTTGATAATTCGGGATTTTAAAATTGGAGCTTTCGTACCGTCTCCATTTGTATTTTTCACTGTCCTGTTTTATTTTGTTTACAATTCTAAGACCATTATCAAGAACTATTTTTGAATAGTATTGCTTCCTATAGTTTATTTCTCGCATATCAATTAGCGTACACTGGTAGAATTATTGACCTCGATTTATTATCTGGTAGCATTTTCCCGACACATATTATTAAAGATTCGACTGCCAACATGATTTTTCGAAAATTAGCTAAACGTGCAACGCTTCTATAGAGAAAGATGTAAATTTAAAAATATATTCTATTTTTCGAAGCATTTTATTTACGAAATGTATTTCAAAAACAATTTTATTTTATTTTGTCTGTGTGTAATAAAAATATGAAACAAATTTTTGTGTGATATGATTGCTTTAGTGAAATTTAAGTAAATATATATTCTGATTACATGTGGTTATTTTAATAAATTTACTAACTGAAAATTAGTTTTCACTTCGTGCATGTAATAATCTGTTTTTATAATTTGTAGTCTGCAGTATATTCCACGAACTATTGATCCAATTGAGTTTAGCTATCAAATAAATGCATTTTGTATTTAAATTAAAACTAGAAAACATATATAACTGTAACAATTGAAGTATTCACTTCCTGCATATAATAATTGTAATCCAATTTTATTTGTGTAAATATTATTTTTATTGCTTGAGTGAAATTTAAGTATACATATACATATTCTATTTACATGTGGTTATTTTAAAAATTTACTAAATGAATATTAGTATTCACTTCGTACATGTAATAATCTGTTTTTCTAATTTAAAGTGTATGTGTAAATGTGCCGTATATTCCGTGAACTATTGATTTATTTGAGTTTAGCTATCAAATAAATTCATTTTGTTATTAAATTAAAACTAGAAAACATATATAACTGTAATAATTGAAGTATTCACTTCCTGCATATAATAATTGTAATCTAATTTTATATGTGTAAATATTATTTTTATTGCTTGAGTGAAATTTAAGTATACATATATATATTCTGTTTACATGTGGTTATTTTATTAAATTTACTAAATGAATATTAATATTCACTTCGTGCATGTAATAATCTGTTTTTCTAATTTGTAGTGTATGAGTAAATGTGCAGTATATTCCGTGAACTATTGATCCATTTGAGTTTAGCTATCAAATAAATGCATTTTGTATTTAAATTAAAACTAGAAAATATATATGACTGTAACAATGGATGTATTCACTACCTGCATATAAAAATTGTAATCCAATTTTATTTGTGTAAATATTATTTTTATTGCCTGAGTGAAATTTAAGTAAATATATATTCTGTTTACGTGTAGTTATTTTAATAAATTTACTAAATGAAGATAAGTATTCACTTCGTGCATGTAATAATCTGTTTTTCTAATTTGCAGTTTATTTGTGTAGTATATTCCGTGAACTATTGATTTATTTGTGTTTAGTTATCAAATAAATTCATTTTGTATTACATAAAAACTAGAAAAAAAATATTTATGGCAGGGACGGCAGAGATTTTGACTTCTACATTTTTTAAATTTAATCCATTATTATTCAAATTGTTGTCTTACAAATAAATGAAAAAAAAGAACGACTGAAAGAGTTTGCTCTTTAATTCTTTAATACTTATAGGTGATTCCTGGATTGGATTAATTTTACATGATTTAATATGTTTTTGGACAACCAGTTTAATTTAGTTTATGGAAAACTGAACTATTCAGTTTATTGAATAATCAACTCATAATAATAAAGTTTTATTGCAGGAAATGTACCAATATAGGGTACTTAAATCATTATTAAATTTTTTTTAGGGTCCTGATTGCTGAACTTTATACTTTAAAACCAAAAATAATTGTGCTGTCTTGTGCTTCAAGTCTATCATATTTTACAACCTTTCCTATCCCACCATTTTGTTATATGTCAAAGAGTGTACGGTACGGAATTACATCTCATCTCTAACCAAACAACTCTAAATCTGGTCTGTCATATAGATGTTTGAAACGAGCACTATATCCACCAAACACAGGCCGCACACAGATATCACTGACAGCCATTGAGGCTTTATTCAAACAAGTCAGTTCTATTTGGTTTAAATCCAGCTACATGTTTAAACCACAAAAATACACCTGTATTTCTGAAGAATTCGTGTAGTTTTACCAGATAAAAATTTAGTATTTTGTGGTACAGGCAGTTCATTTTTAAAGTCGATGGTGTTTGTTTTCGTCTGGCCATCTGAGATGTACATTTGGCCGATAGATTCATCACTACTATTTTTTTCACTGGAGTTATCTTGCCTGAGGAAAATTATATTATCAATTTAAGGAATAAATGAATAAAAAAATTAGCGATGGTTATTAGAACAAAAATGTTTTTTTGTGATAGCGCTGCCACTTGTGGCGAATAGCGTAATCTCTTATTTACTGCTGACAAATTTCCACCGTCTTTTCAAATAAGGTAAACTAACCTATATTTGTATAATACAATTCATATCTATTTGTATTTTTAATGATCCTACAACATATAGAATATTATAGACGGTGAGAATTCTGTTACATATTTAAAAGGCAGGGAAAACTTTTGAGCTTTTTCACTTTTCTCTGAATGTGTATATACATTCTTTACCTTAATTGAACTTAATTACGTATTTTATTATTATTATTTTAATTATTATTATTGTTTTAAATATTGTTTATTATTTTATAGAAATTAATTTTACCTTATTTTAAGTTTATGTATATGATAATTTGTGAAAGAAAATTAATTTTAATATTTTAATAATGAGTGTGTATTGTATTTATATACTCGTACTTACCTTTTGTATATGATATATTTTCTAGGAATCAGTACGTATCTATAAGGGTATTGGGAACGTGTGAATTACGTGTGTATATAGGGAAAATTAAGTTTCCTGTATACTCAAATATTTAACGTTACATAAAATAATGCTGGTGTATTTGTTGTAAAATACAAACAGTTCATAGGGATGTTGAGTAGTTCTCTTTCCAATTTTAAATTTATTTTCCATACAAAATACCCGTATTACTAAATAAACAACGAATAATTAGTACCGAAAAATGTGCTTTTACATATAATTACAAAAATATCGTTCAACACTTATATAATTACAATGAACACAGTATTGTATGATTATCTATATACGGATGAGAACTTCACTTTCAATCAATGTGCATAAGTGTTGTTTGTTCATTAAAATCAAAATTGTTTTCGTATTATAAATTAATTAGCAAGCAAGATTACAACTAATCTTATTAAAATTATAAATCTTATTTTCTCAATTATATTTTCATTTATGGCTTTTCCAATTATAATCCTCTATTCAAACATTATCAATATAAATTGTAATTGTGATTTTGTTAGGAGATATAGACAAATATTTTTGTGGAATTAAATCTGATTAGACACACTGACCGAGAAACCTTTTACCGATTTATAATTTAAATTTTGTTTTGCAAACTTTATTAGCTTTTTAAAGTTGGTTGTTGATTCTATTTTCATCCTTTTTTTTCTTATAACATTTTCACCCCAGAATAATTTTAATTTACAAAAAAAAAAGTTTTCAAGATTTATTAAATAAAACTGTTGCATGCAACAACAAAACTTCTAATTGAATAAGAGCTGTTAAGTTTAATAGTTGGTCCTTGGTTGAGAAACTGTTATATAAACGTAATTAAAAGAAAATTTTTAATTTCTCCAATATTGGAAACTTATTTTCTTATATATTCATATGACGTAAGTGAAATAAATTGATAAAATTGGGAATTCTAAATCTTTTGGTTTATGGATTTTTCTAAAAGAACACAAGTTGGTTTATAAATAAATTTAAATCAAGAGCTTCAAGTATAATAAAATACTTCGGAAATTGGATTAATTCATTTAAGTATTTTGGGATTGATATTAACTTTTATGTGAACCACAGTAAATTTGTTGTATTTGTCAAAGGTCAAACATTGCCGGTATTTACCCGGATATTGCTTAACGAGGACTATAGAAACCTATATATTATTTCAAACTAGCTGATCCGGCGAAACTGGTTCCGCCCCAAATTTCTCCGAGCAAATACTTTTGTCCTTCACGAAAATTGATTTTGATGAAAGAAAAAATCAAACAACTCGACTCGATTCTCAATAGAAGATTGAGTTGAGTGTACATTCCAATTTTTATTCACTTTTCGACGAATTCAACAATAATGTGTTGGGAAGTAAATGGAATTTCGAAATATCAAAAATTCAGTTATTTTTTAGTATTTTTCTCTCAGTGTGAAAATGAATTTGATTCAGTTGGAATTAAATCGAATGCAGACGCAAATCAATACATTGCATTGTGGTAAACAATATATCTAGTTTTGTTCTCCCACGCGTAAATGCACAACGATGAAGGTTTGTCAACTCTCGAACACGCGACGTATGCAACTGACTATTAGGAAAACACGGAAAATCGAGATTTATTCCACACACGTCCAACGATTGACCTTCCAATTTGTTAATCATGATATCGAAAGCCAAACGAACGGGAACTGAATGCGCTTGAAGTCGAACTTAAAGTCAGTTGGCATCAGAGTAATTCTCGGAATTACAACAGCCCCTTCTTTGAATTTGCCCTTGATGATCGTCGCTTGAATCACGTTTTTCTTGAGTTTCTTCACAGCCAATCGCGTTCCGTTACACAATCTTGGATGGTTCAGATTGCGCAGCATGATTAAAGCAGATCTGACCTTCAGTATCAAGTGGAATTCCCGGCAAATTAAGTGCATTCAAAAACTCGGTCGGATAGTTGGTTGCCTCGTGTTGATTGGTCACACAGTCAACGGATTTGTAACAATGCATTTCCCCAGCGATTTGGTTTTGAACCAAGTAATTCAGACTGTATACATCGCTGTCGCTCGTTTGCTGAGCCAATTGTGATTCATGTAATTTTAGTGGATGTCCGGAAACACTTTTGTGATAAGCTGGTCCTTCGACATCGTCAACATGCAAAATTCGAGGGAAACGAATTCAATCCGGTCGAAGGTTAGGTTAGGTTTCAGTGGTTGACACTTAGGCCATTTTTTGGCCCATTGTGATACCACGCATTCACGCCACATCATTAACCCATTCACTTACTCACACAACTACAGTATACCACCTGCACATTGCAAGATCAATGTCAACCTGTACATTGACATGGACGGTGGGTCGGCGCAAAATTCTGCACTCCATTTATTAACATCACCGATTGTAATCGATAATGAAAATTCAATTTGCCGGTCGAAACATTAATAGAAATTTGAACGCGACTCTCATGTTCGTGGTCAACTGCAACTCCTTCACATAGCCCCACAATCTCGATGATTTCAGACATGCGTTGAGTTTATCTGCAGTTGTTGATGTCGGAATGAGATGTAAATCGCCGGTCAGTAGAATCAACGCCACCAAAACGTCTTGATTATGCGACAAATTTATTTTAGATATTTTAAAAATATCAAAGTTCCGTCTACAAAAAATTTTCCAAATATTTCAAGCAACAATCGAAATATATTTTGAAGAGCTACAACGACGTTTACAAAAGGTTGTTGATTCTGTGAATTTTTTTTGCGACGAATGTGGCAGACAAAATAAGAACCGTTCCTTGATTTGTATGATCACGAAATGGCTAAACAATGCCCCAAAAGAAATTAAACGCGTTACTATAACTTTTCCGACATCAAGGCACTGCTGTATACCACCCGATCAAGTATTTGGATGGATTGAGAACATTGTCAAACGTAAACAAACTGTTTTGTAGCCAGAAAAATGTATAGAAATGTTTAAAATCATAGGACGGGTGTCAATTTAGAGGAATTGCCTGTGTACAATTGGAAAACTGAAGCAGATCGATTAGTTAAGTCCTTAGGTAGCTGGCATTTTAAGTTTGCTCCATGCAAAAAATTTATATTTCACCGTGTGCAAGACAATATAATTCACATTCAAGGTGAAGCCAACTATCGGATGAGATTATGAAATTCAAAATCAACTTTTAAAAGATTTCACTCTCTGAATGACATTAAGCTAATTGAAGTACCCGAAAAAATTAAATTAACTATAAACTTCACGACAGCCAATTTTTCTCATTTTATTTTTAGTGGCTTCAAAAATGATATGAAGCAAAAAAAAGTACGCAGTATACAAGAAAAAACCGTATTTTCAAATATTTGTTTTTTCATAAAATAACTTTTGCAGCTAAGTTATTTTATGGTAAAACAAATATTTGAAAGCTGACTGTTTTCAAAATGGACACCTCATATGATCAATGCGTTTCGTACACGCACTGCACTCGTCCGTCATCGCGCCGCTGATATTGTGACGCGATTCCACATTTTCGCCAACAATCACAACTGCGAGTTCGTCGATAGTGGGAGCATTGTAATGACGTACATTGGTCTGTTGTCTCACTAAAACAAACCAGCGCATTGTGTTTATGCAGAAGACATTAAAGATCTCCCATTATCTCTCGTTTTGACGCGTTGAAAAGAGCAAGACAACAACTTAATACAAATTCGGAATTTCCAACGAAATACATTTGGAGGAACTTGGGTTATTCATTCGCTGATGGCATTAACGCTCCGCTTCGATGAAAAATTTGCCCTTGACAGCGAGAAAAATAACACGTTTGCACAATCGAAAACAACAATGGGCAATTTTAGGTCCCCTGTCTTGATTAGTCAAATCATTGCCAATTTCATTGCGAATTTTCCGACTTTTCCGGTGCATTTTCTCAAAATTTTCTTTCGTAAGAACCATCTCCTGGTAATTGCGAAAATAACAAAAAGACTGAGCTCAATCGTTTCCGCCGTTCTCAACTGAAAAACACCATTGTCCACAGATTTTCCAAAAATTTTCTTTCGTTAAAATCCTCTCCTGGTAATTGCAAACACAACAAAAAACATTGACCCAAATCGGATCAGCCGTTCAAAACTGAAAAACATCATTTTTCGGTTTTCCGACTTTTCCGATGAATTTTCCCAAAATTTTTTTTGTAAGAACCATCTCCTGGCAGTTGCGAACACAACAAGAAAAGATGGTTGAGCCAAATCGGTTCAGCCGTTCTCAATTAGTGCGGTAGAAAAAAAAATCAAATTTCTTCGGGTTATCTAGAAGTTTCCGAGTTTTCAGACTCAGACTCTAATTTTTATCTTCGAAAAGATCATCTGGATCGGATACGTGTAAAATCTCGTAAAAACATTTAATTATTCGATTTTTTGATTTTCCGGTAGATTTTCCTAAATATTTCTTTCGTAAGAACCACCTCTTAGAAATTATTGCAAATAGAACAAAAATAGATTGAGCCAAATCGGTTCAACCACTCTCAACTGATGCGCTAGAAAATAAAATTAAATTTTGTTTTGGTTTTTCAGAAGTTTCCGAGTTTTCCACTCACATTTTTCAATTTTTTTTATTGAAAACAGATCTGGATCGGATACGTATAAAATCCCGTACAAAACATCATAATTTTATTTTCAAATTTATCGACTTTTCCGGTAGATTTTCCCAAAACTTTATTTCGTCAGAATTTGCAATTGCGAACACAACAAAAAAAGATGGTTTAGCCAAATCGGTTTAGCCGTTCTTAACTGATGCGTTCGAAAAAAAAATCAATTTTCTTTGGGTTTTCCAGAAGTTTCCGAGTTTCCACTCAGACTTCCTAATTTTGATCTTTGAAAAGACTATTTATATCGGATACGTGCAAAATCACGTAGAAAAACATCATTTTTTGATTTTCCGATTTCCGGTTGATTTTCCCCAAATGTTCTTTACAGAAATAGATTGAGCCAAATCGGTTCAACCACTCTCAACTGGTGCGCTAGAAAATACAATTAAATTTTCTTCGGCTTTTCCAGAATTTTCCGAGTTTTGCACTCACATTTTCCAATTTTTATCTTCAAAAAAACCATCTGGATCGGAAACGTGTAAAATAACGTACAAAAACATCATAATTTGATGTTCCAAATTTACCGACTTTTCCGATAGATTTTCCCAAAACTTTCTTTCGTAAGAACCATCTCCAGGCAGTTGCCAACACAACAAGAAAAGATGGTTGAGCCAAATCGATTCAGCCGTTCTCAATTAATGCGCTAGAAAAAAAATCAATTTTCTTCGGGTTATCCAGAAGTTTTCGAGTTTTCAGACTCAGACTCTAATTTTTGTCTTCGAAAAGATCATCTGGATCGGATACGTGCGAAATCTCGTACAAACATTTAATTTTTCGATTTTCCGGTAAATTTTCCTAAAATTTTCTTCCGTAAGAACCATCTCTTGGCAATTGCAAATACAACAAAAATAGATTGAGCCAAATTGGTTCAACCATTCTCAACTGATGCGCTAGAAAATAAAATTAAATATTGTTCGGGTTTTCCAGAAGTTTCCGAGTTTTCTACTCACATTTTCCAATTTTTATTTTCGAAAAGACCATCTGGATCTGAAACGTGTAAAATCCCGTACAAAACATCCAAATTTTCCGGCTTTTCCGGTAGATTTTACCAAAATTTTCTTTCGTAAGAACCATCTCCAGGCAATTGCGAACCCAACAAAAAATGATCAAACAAAATCGGTTTCGCCGTTTTTCGGAAGCTCTCGAGTTTCCACTAAGACTTTCTAATTTTTATCTTCGAAAAGACCATCTGTGTCGGACACGTGCGAAATCTCGTACAAAAGCATCATTTTTCGATTTTCCGAGTTCCGGTTGATTTTCCCAAAATTTTCTTTCGTTAGATCCATCTCCCGGCAATTGCAAATACAATAAAAATAGATTAAACCAAATCGGTTTTACCATTCTCCGATTTTCGAATTTTCGAGTTTTCAGACTCAGGCTCTAATTTTTATCTCCGAAAAGATCATCTGGATCGGATACGTGCGAAATCTCGTACGAAAACATCATTTTTCGATTTTCCGATTTTCTAGTAGATTTTCCAAAAATTTTCCTTCGTTAGAATCATCTCTCAAATTGGTCTAGCCATTCTCAACTGATGTTCGTTTATACATTTTATTCACACCATTTTTATATAGATAGTGGATCAAATCAATTTAATTTGTTGGTATTGATATTGATTTATATGTAAGTCACAGTAAATTTGTTGTATGTTCCAGAAATATTTGTTGTGTTCAAAACAAACATGGCCGACAATAACCCAGAAATAACATAACGAGGACTAGAAACTTATATAATTCACAAGTAGGATTAAATCAATTCAAATTGTTGAGATTTATATTGATATTTATTTGAATCACAACAAGTTTGTTGTATTTGCCAAAAATAGTTGCTGTTGTTGATTATAGGCCAATAATACCACAGCATTTATTTAACGAGGACTTCACACCTATGTGGAATAAATTTGATAAAGTTGAGAATTATAAATTTTTTAGTATATAGATTTTTCTAATCGAGAACAATTTGGTTTATTAATAAATTTTAATCAAAATCTTTAAGTAATAACTATAATTTCTTTTTAACTTTGCTCTTTCAAAGGCAAAGTTTTATTATTATGAATATTAATCGGAAGGATATAAATTTGATCAAAATACAAAACTAATCTTAACTATAACTTTTTCAAATTTCAATATATTCACATAAAACTAAATTTAAGATTTGTGTACTTAATGATGCATGTATTTATAAATGTATAGTTTTACAAAAAGCTCAAAAAACTTTAATCTTTTAAAATTAAAATTTTATTTAATAAACTTTATTTTGATATGAGAAGTGAAGAAAATTCTATTTAAAATTTTAAGTTTATAAATATTAAAACTCTTGAGAAGTCAATAAGCTTTCTTTAGACAGCTTCAAATTTATATACTTATATATTTTGTCTATGATAATTAAAAAAAATATATTAAAATTTAACAGTTGTTGTACTTACAATGTTGATGGGGCGTGTATTTTTCAAAAAATGGATTTTTCATTTCAAATGTATTTAAAATAATAGGTAGCAGCAAAAGCCGTTTTCAAACAGTTCATAATTAATTACTTGTCAAAATCGAACATTCGATACTGAGTGCAGTTAGTCAGAAAAAGAATTTCCAAAGTAACAGAAATCACATTTCTTTTTTTTTGTTTGCGATTGAACCACGAACATCGACGAACAAAATAATGTAAAATAACTAATTATTTTATGGATAGAAGAAAACTTAAAAAAAAGCTTGCAGAAAAGTTAGTATTTGTTCACCAAGCAATATCACTTCGATTCCATGCAATGGAAAAAATAGTTAAAATAGTGTTAGAACAGATAAAACAGAATTACGAAAAAGAAACCTATTGCATCTATGGATAACATTCAAAAAATCGCGTTACAATCAAAAAAGGCTATTCCACACTCTTGAAAATTTTGCAGCGTTTTTCGATGTTAGCCTTGCATCAAGGCTTATAATAAGCAATTGTATATCACATTTAGATACAAAGCCTGTATCGAAATTGTTTACGATGTAATTGCGCCCAAAAATGGAGCAATACCTGTATTCTTTCGTATCTTCGCAAAAGATTCAGAAAATAAAAATTAAACAAACATTACAAAGACGAAACGAAAAAGGTTTGACCCTTTATCTGCCTTTTCATATCTCTTTTCCAAGAAATAGGCGGGACACTCCCTTTCTACTAAGGTCCTCCTCCACTTGTACTGATACAGAGGGCGTACGTTAACCTGATTTGATTTTTTATTAGTTTTCAATTTTCCTCTCAATTTATCATGGCGAAATCCACAAAAAGTGTAAATATACAGCCACAAGGAGGTTGCCGGAATCATGAGGTATTAATCTATTTAAACTGGGTCGGCTGTGCCCAATGTTACC
The DNA here is from genome assembly GCA_932526605.1 of Nephrotoma flavescens. Lineage (NCBI taxonomy): Eukaryota > Metazoa > Arthropoda > Insecta > Diptera > Tipulidae > Nephrotoma > Nephrotoma flavescens. The sequence goes on along the minus strand of OW052221.1, from coordinate 269,128,698 downwards.
ATTACGTTTCTAAGCTTGTGCAATTCTTTTTATTACTTAAATTTTTCGCCTGCTACTTTAATAATTTTTTTAAAAATTTCTTATCTTTTTTTAAATTAAGAAACATAATTTTTCTCCCTGCTAAGGGAAAAATTGCGACTGGGTAAATCGATACGGAATTATTTGCTTATAGGTAAATAAATAATAGAAAACTTGCATACAAATTTGAAAAAATGATTAAAGTAGCCGGCGAAAAGTTTTTAATTTCCGATTACGGAAATTTCCACCGATTTCAAGAATAGGGCCCCCAATTCACCAGACGTACGAAGAAAACGGGAATAGCATACAATTTAGGCCTGACCTTCAAGACATATCGATAAAATGGGACACATGCACAACGAAGGCTGCAATCTCTAGAAAGATGAGCATAATGGTCTCCTCGTATCAACTTACAAATAGGATAACATCCTGGAACGGACTTAATGAGTACTTAATGAGTAAAATCGAAGACAACATTATGAAAATGTCTAGCTCTATGAAATTTTTAAATCAAATTGGCGATGATTCCACTAAACATGATAGGGGACCTGAAAAAGTCCATTGACATTGAAATGAAGCAAGGGGTTCATCTGAAGGGTTCCTACCCAAAAGATGGTGACGGAGTAGGAATTACAAACGACTTCAAAGAACGGAAAACTCTAAAACCCGTAACGGGAATCGAATCAAATTAACATTTTGTGCCAACCAACGGTCATTGACCATGTACAGAAAGGCTGTAGAGAGCATATATGTGAAATTTTACTAAAATTAAAAAAGCGACCAATGTTTCAGGCAGTAGAAAAGTACAGATAACAAAACTGCATAAAAGCACTTCCATAGAAAATATTGATTGAAGCGGCATGGAGAGGCAGGCACTTGAGAAACAATTTGTATACCCCTAATAGAAATTGAACCAATAACCGATCTAAATTTCACAATACCGTCTGCGGCACTAATTCTTGAAAACTATTTTTTCCAGCTTACATACAAAAAAAAAATCAAAATGCACAAATTTTGCTTTAAACAAAGCAAATGTCTTTGTACATTGTATACGTGTTACGATCTATTCTTCAATTCTGCAAACTGTGGTATAGCTATATTCAGCTTAAATAGTAAAACACTTAATTCTACAACCACCTTCTCCATAAATTTTATAAGAAAATCTCTTTACGTGTTCCACATCCCAAGTATAAGAATTAACGTAACCGTATTATACCGAAAATTAAATTGTTTTTGTTGTGCGGTCTACTCTTATGTGTATACATAGTACGAGTATGTACGCCATACTTGCTATCTGGGACACAAAAACAAAAATGTCCAACTACATAACGATATTAACTGTATCCCATTATTATTATTACGAGTATATGTAGTATTTTCATATATATCCATATTCATTTTCTTTAAGAAAATACCTGTACAAACTTAAATTAAAATGTTGTGTTTTGTCTGTGTATGTTTTATTTATATACCAAAAAAATAACTTTGGTTATATGCTTTGTTAATTTATGTACGAGTATATAAGAAAACTGAGTACATTATTTCGATATTTATGTATAATAGAAAGCTCACATAACATAACAACATAGACGTACGTACGTACATACGTATACGTACGATAGGTATGATATGAGTATGCATATATGTAAAGAAATTTCACATTCAAATTTTTCATTAATTTTCAAACTAAATAAGTTGTAGAGTTATAGTGTTAAAGTGAATTTAGTTTTTCTAAACGAAATTAAGGGAAAACTATGAAACTGTGTGTCTCGTACGAGATATGTAATACACAAGTCTAAAACATAAATCCATTTCCCACTTATTTTCGACTTTATTATTTTTCGTTTTTTTTCTCTATATTATGTTCTTACGGTAGCTGATTTACACCATATACAAATATACTCGTACTCGTATATATTACAACGTAAACTACTCTTTTATGGATGTATAATGTAAATGAATTGAAAAGGATAATCCAACTTTATACTTCTTTTTCTTTATTATTAAATTTAATTCTGTACAAAGTATTTTTCTACCTCTTTGTATCCTTTAACATATCCAACTATTTGGTATAGTACACTCTATTTACGCAAACCGGATTCAGAAATAAATATTTCAATGTGTTTTCTGCTGCCAATATCGAAAAGAGACAAATTTGATGCAAATAAAATATTTTTTTGCATTTTTTTTATGGTAAGTGCTTCCACGCAATAAGTAAGTTGAGTTTGTAACAATTTTTTTGTAAAGTTATCTTAATTTTATGATTAATATGACCAATTTATGATTAATATGACCTCTGCGTGCGCAAGTCGGCTATTTCGGGATCTTCAGAATTTTTTTTCCTCAGGCACATGATCTTTGACCGCTGTCGTTCACATGCATCACATTTGGGACCAATGATTTTTCTTCTTTTTTACCCTAATGGAGATTTTGCCACAACGAACTCATGTACGAAATACTACCACCGTCCTACAAATTTACGCATATAAAATAGCAATTAGATCAGCAATTTTTAACCATCTTCACTATGGAGGAAAGCTATTTAGAAGCCAATCGCTTAATGTATTCGTGTATATTCGATCCAATCATAAATATCTTCGTGTTGATTCGAACAAAGGTTTTTTGGGCCATATAAATAGCTTTAGTAATGATAACAATGTGAGGATGTAACGATGGCCCTACTATGGTCCTCATTCCCATCCCCGAAAAAAAATAATTTCCCATTCTGATAATGAGCGGTGACTACAGGTTGTACCTCCCTGACTTTCTTCATCACCAAAATGCTATAAATAGACTGATCAATCTACATGGCGCTCTCTAATGTTTTGCTGACAATAAAATTAAATACAAGTACAATTTTGGGGTGTATATAGTGGATCTTGGTGAGAATCCCCTGTAAAGAAAAAAATAATAAATAAAATCGAGACGCGTGGGGATCGCGTATAAGAAATTTAGTTATTGATTTTGTGAAGATGAAAGTTGTATGCTACATATATTTCCTGTAGCTAACTAATAAAATTATCATGTAGTTTAACATCAAATTTAATCGTGCGTGATTCATTTTTGTGTGGCATTTTTCTTATTAATTTTTGGCTGTGTGGTACAATTGAATGCCTACACCAAGTCCATCAAAGAAAAATATTATCAAAATCGGTTTGTTAAAGCAATTATAAATACATCAATGTTCTTTTTTGTGCAGTTCGGGACATATGTACATCGGTAACTGTTGAGAAATAACATTAAGTGATATGCCTCGAAATTGTGCACTATAGAGAAACGGTTTGATTTATGTGACCGCAAATCCGAGCAGTACCAAAATTATAGTGGTATTTAAATATATTTTTATTTGAAAAGAAATTCTATATTCTGGAAACGAATTAATATAATAAATAAGAACGTAAGTTTCCTAAACCTAAATTTTATGCATAAAGTGATTACTACAAGAACAAAACAAAAACAAATTAAATATAAAAAAATGCATCAATTATAAAAATACAAAAAAAAATAAATTATTATTTAATGTTCTTAATAAGTTAAGTTAGTTGTAACACTTTAAATTTACAACCTTGAAAAAAACAAACTCTAAAACATAATATTAAAAATAATTGTAAATTACTGGTGGTTTGGGGGTGTATGTAATTATAAAGCTGATGTACACCTCTTGTACATACAAAAATCAAATCTATTATGTACATGATTACAGTCTAAGTCAAAAGTATTCGGACATATACTTCCAATTGTAAATCTGCGGTAATGGGATTAGCTGATGCAGTACAATACGTCAACAAAAATTATGATGTGCGGTATTTATTAAAAAAAAAAAAAAAGTTTAATTATTATATATCATTATAAGTTTATTTATTTAATATTATTTTAAATATATGCATGTAAAGAATTAATTCATTATATATACGATTATGTATATATATATATATATATATATATATATATATATATATATATATATATAACTAAAATTTTTTTTTAATATTCTAAATATTGATTCCACTTAAAAAAAAAAGTAACTTAAATTTACATACATATATTCTAATTAACATTCATTAATTAAAGTAGAAAACAAATATTATTTATTAAGTAAATATTTCTGAAATTTCATTGTTTTCAAGTTAGGACTTACCAATATAAAAAGAAATAATTATATTATTAATTATATTATTAAATATTATATTTTTCATATTAATATAAATTCTGTTTAAAATTTATTTTTTTTATTTCTTATTTACTTATTTATTATAATTTTCTTTTCGTGTTTTTTGTTTTCAATTTTATTTTTTTGCGCAGGTGTAGATATGCCGAAATGCCTTAAACATTAAAACTATTTTCTTGAGATGATGAGCTCAATTTATTTGACGCGTATTGATTCTTTGCATTCCTTTCCCAAACAGCGCTTTATTCTCGATTTTCTTATGTTTTTGAAAGCCTCACGACGCACCCTGAGCTAAGTGGGCTACGAAACACCGCTCAAAAACCTCTATGCGAATATCTGTTCAACGAAACTTTCGTTTCGTTACAAGGATTGGCAATTTATTCATACTTCTATCTTCATTTACTGGTGGGCCACGCTTTATGTCAAAACTTTATCAGGATAATATGGCTATGGTGAGAAAATTTGGGTTCCTGATTTATTTATCACGTTTACGTGTAATCCAGCGTGGCCAGAGATAAAATCCAAACTACATTCATTTCATTCATTTCAAAACGCTTCAGACCACCCTGATTTAGTTACACGAGTGTTCAATCTCAAATTAAAGTATGTTTTGAACGACATTACCAAATCCCCACAAAGCACAAGGACAAACATTTCAAAAAATCGGTATTTATCTTCCTGAACCTATTTTTACCCACGGCCAGCTTTACACACTATCGAGAGCAACACAATCTACTGCTCTAAAAATTAAAATTATTGAAGGGCCAAAACAAGAAAGTACTGTTGATGGGGCCATATAACCGACAATGTGGTATATCAAAAGGTTTTCTCTTAATTATGTAAATATGTTCTATTTAATAAAGTTTAAATTTTGTTGCTAAATAATTCGCCTTTTCCATTCACCTTTTAGTAACCCCGGGGTTCCGTGCCAATTTTTAGGGGTTTCACGAGCTAGTAACAGATAAAACCCGTTTCATCTCATACATACACACATACATACACACTATATTTCATACATATATACCAAAATTAAACAATAACGATAATTATTGGGTACAAAATCCTTTCAAAAGCAATGAAAAACCAACGGGATTACTAGCAGTAGAATACGAGAATTTAATTGAAATTAGTTTGGATACCCGAACTTGGAAGAGGTGCCGTTAGCAACTTTCTGCGGTAATATATTTGATGAATATAAAAATTTAGCCAAAAAGTCTATTAGAGTTATATTGCTGTTCTTAAACAACACATTTATGAGAAACAGGATTTTCCATGAATATGGTTTCATGAAATTTGAAGAATCGGATAAGGGTTCCGTGGTAAAATAAGTTTGGGAACCGCTGACCTATACATTTAAGTTTAAATTTTATTTTCCAGAGAGCAGAATAAAACAAAATAAAAAAAAAAATGGAGTTATGTATATATACGGATAAGATGCAAAGAGGTCTGCGAGGAGATTTCAATCAGCTATGCTACACTATAATTTGGTTTTCTGGATTCAAACTATTGCGCAATAGATTTTAATTTTTAATTTCAAAACCTTATTTGAAATTAAATCATTAAATTTTTTTGTCTTGTTTTATTCTTTTCTCTCGAAAATAAAATTTAAACAAAAATCTACATCTCAAAAATGTCCTTAAATTTTTTTATTTTCATTTCAATTTTTTTCATCGCAGCTGCGTAATAAAATTTTTGTCCGTGAATCCGAAATGAAAAAAATTGAAATGAAAATAAAAAAATTTAAGGACATTTTTGAGATGTAGATTTTTGTTTAAATTTTATTTTCGAGAGAAAAGAATAAAACAAGACAAAAAAATTTAATGATTTAATTTAAAATAAGGTTTTAAAATTAAAAATTAAAATCTATTGCGCAATAGTTTGAATCCAGAAACCAAAATTGTGTGTAGCCAAATATAATATTGCCGATCTCATATAAATTTTTTCGCCAAATTTTTTTTTAAAAGAGGGAACCAATGCACAGTAACCTCACTATGCGGACACTTTTTTCATTAAAAAAGTTTAGCTAAGACAACAATTTTGTGGGACATCTATACGTTTCATGAACAAAATTTTACGAAGTTTTAATTTTTTTATCGATCTTTATTTTCGACGATTTGCACATGCTGGATGCACATGTTGAAGTATGTACATACATACTTGTTAAATAAAAACGTAAACAAGAAGCAAAATCAACTGAATTTTATCAATGGTTTTTACTTTTCGTAAAATATTATTATTTTTTTGTTTTGTGTCCTTTTAAAACAAAATTATGTTTTGTGTCCTATATTACCTATATACCTTATGAATGAACTGTGAAAATATTTTATACGATAGACTACATTAGAAAGAAGTTATTGTAAATAAGACTTATTATTATTGTTTTAAATTTAATCAAAATAATTTTTTTGAGTTGTATGCAACATTGTTATTCGTATTATTAAGCGATAATTTGTTAATCCGTCGATATTGATAGTAGGAATAATACATATGTAGATTATAATTTTTTAATTATAAAACTAAGGAAGCATATACACGTGCCAATTTTATATTGTCCTTACGAGTGTGTATTTCAAAATCGCATATAAACAAAATTGACCTTGAACTGGTTTATGACCTAGACAGTTTTGTTTTATAAACCTATTCTTAGTCAATATCGTCGATGACGTAAAACTAGTTCTAGCTTTAAATAAACAAATTTTTTATTTATTTATTTTTGTACTGATTGGTTTTGATACCGAAAAAATCTGACAATCATAAAATTTCATAAAAGGGCCCCAATTTAGAACTAGTCAGGTATTTAGGAAGCAAGAATTTTATTAAATTATAGGAGCCTATTAATTGTAAAATATTATTTCGTTAAACAAAAAACTTTAGATAATTATTTTTTATTTCAAATTTTTTTTTCTGGAATTGAAGCCTATACAATAAAACACTCTATTACGGAGCCGTAACACTGTTTTATTGTATAGGCTTCAATTCCAGAAAAAAAAATTTTGAAATATAAAATTAAAAAAGCCTAATAATCATAATTATAATAATTATTTTTATTAAAGCTGATGTTCGATAGCAACTAGAAAAAACTCACGTTCATAGTTGATAAATTTGAATTTGGTTTGATATTCCTATGTTACTGCATTTACTGTATGACGTGCTAAACAGAATGAACTTAATGGTAAATATAGATGAACTGGACGGAGTGTAAATAGCTACTACAATACGAACTATATTTAAATGAATCGACTGAGAAGACTGTATGGAGTAAGGACTGGATGGTGTATTGTGAACTGAATAAATTGTACGAGTATTGGTGAATACAATTGATGATGTCCTAGCTGCCCAAATAAATGGGCAGAACGCTCTGAATGAATCGATCTTTAAAAATTATTCCCAATTAACAAAAACTAACCAATTTGGCGTGCGTGTTGTTTCATATGAGATGGAATCCTTTAGCTACCTACTATCTGTATCTCACATGAGCTGCGGAACCGCTGTTAAGCATAGCCTCGCCGAGCAGGCATAACTTACTCAGTTCTTAAAAAGGCACGTACGTGCGAACGTAAGCACAACCTCAACAAAAATTTTAATGTTTGGGAACGCATGATAGATGCTTAGGATCCCTTGTCTTTCTATGCTGAAGCGCGGCAAGGAAAACAAAGCAAGTTCTTCGTTTTTGGCAACTCTGCAGACCAGACGAAATAGGGTGTCCTCGCAAGACCTTCTTAGAGTAAAATTGATTTGGTTACACTCACTAATAGCAGTCGCCATCTTTATTACTTCCCGTCTATATTTGGCATCATCCTTTGCATAATCGCGTTTATTCCCAACGCCTTATTACTAACATAGATGACGCGTTCTTTGAACGACAGTCTCAACCTATTATTCATTTTCATCTAGATCTCTTACTCTTTTCACTGGCATCTAAAATATATCGATGGTAATCTTTTAAGCAGACAGATTAGGCGATAAGCAAACAGGCCTTCGAATGATTTTATCAGCTTCGGAATTAGTATTAAGTTTTTTAATTATCCAGATATTTGGGGAAACTGATTGTTGCAGGCATAAACTACATATATACATACATATATGTATACTCGGGAACGAAAACCAATTTTCTAGCATGAGATGACAGTTTAAAGGCAATGTTCAATAATAAATCGGACGAGGTGTTTTGTTATTCTTAACCCTGCAAGTAGCCATGAGTAGTTCTCCTACAGTAATTGGCGGAGTAACTTCCAAAATAGGTTTCAGTTCGCCGTTCTTTTTTTGTGGACATAAAGTTGTGACAATTCTTTCCTTGCTTTCACAGAGGGTTTAAGTGTTCTCCCAGTTTCACGCTTTCACATAAAGCTGCGTTGCAAGCAATAAGAAAAGGGCTTCTTATCCAAGAGATGCAGGAGATTTTTAAGTTGCCCGTTGAATCCCGCCCCGGTGGCAAAGTGGTCAGCATGCTTGCTCCAGCGACGGAGGTCCCGTGTTCGATTTCGGGTGGTGACAAGGGAAAAATTTCACGGCTGGTTTAAGATCAATGAATTAACCACTCATCCAAAATGAAATTATGATTATGAAACCTCGTTTGAAGCGGCCAAATCCCCTGATGGGATATAGTGCCGGAGAGAGAGTGGAATCCGTTTGTCTGTTTGTATCCATTCATATTTCGGACAGAAACATGTACTCAACGAAAAGGACAGCTTAAAAAATAACATCACTTATTGGCACCAATACGTGGATGATAGCAAAATTATTTTCATGTTCAATGCGCAACTTAAAAATCTCCGGTATTGATGTATTAATAACATATACCCTAATATATAAAATTTAGCATTGAAGGCGAATTCAAGAGAACGAGAAAGAACACCATCTCAACTTCTTGAATGTCACAATAAAAAATGTCAACAGCAAACACTTTTTCAAGATATGTATATAGAAATCCAACCCAAATCAAACACACAATACAACACTCCACGTCAAACCATCCACAGAGGCTTGAATGATCAACAACATACGAACATTTGATCAACCGCATCAATAACATACCAAAGTAAACAAGTGATTATACAGATGAAATGAATACCATAAAACAGATGGCTACAACCAACGGTTTTAACAGTACCAGTAAATGATAGACCAAATCAATAGAAAATACCAACAAAAATCGAGATGAATATTGTTCACCACACTAGAAACAGATGCTGGAAAAACCAACCAATACATAACAATGGAATATAACACAGGGATCGCAAAAGTAATACATAACGCCCTCAAGCTCAACAAAAACCCACTAAACTGAAACTTATAGTAGTTCGTCGTTGATAACAACATCAATTTGATAAGCAAAATTCTTCTATTATTAAACAATATTAATGATATCAAAGTAGCTCGAAGTGGCAGACACAAGCATTGAGCGTTTCCGCACACGTGCCTTGAGCGCCAGCATGACATGTACGTAGAACTGTAGAACTAGAGTTGAAAACGGGTTTCTTTACTTAAATTCGTCAAAGTTTTATTTTACTCTAAGTTCGGTGTAACAAATTACGTATGGAATGTAAAACATATTATGAAATACGATTTCTTAGCCGATTTGTACAAATTAAAAAGATCGTTTGGAAATTTCTACCAGAACTGTCGCGATCTCCTAAAAATTTAAAAATAATCAAAATGATGGAAAGTTGTTATTCGAAGCGCAAACGTCTAATCTCGCTGATTATACTATCAAGGGCGTGAAATGTCCCTGGCTGGTAATTTAGTAACAAAATGTAATTTAGTAATTAAAACTTTGACAAATGACAACTTGATTGTTATATTTATCATCCATTTATTAAAATCCATAATTGCAAAGATATTTAATTTAAATAATAATTTGCATTTACATTATTAATACATTTTAATGAATTTGTCAGAATTTTAAATTTTTTAGAATTTTTTTGTACTTTGTTATTTTTCTGTTGGTCTATTTTTAATAACTCATGGCTACTTGCAGGGTTAAGAATAACAAAACACCTCGTCCGATTTATTATTGAACATTGCCTTTAAACTGTCATCTCATGCTAGAAAATTGGTTTTCGTTCCCGAGTATATATATATGTATGTATATATGTAGTTTATGCCTGCAACAATCAGTTTCCCCAAATATCTGGATAATTAAAAAACTTAATACTAATTCCGAAGCTGATAAAACCATTCGAAGGCCTGTTTGCTTATCGCCTAATCTGTCTGCTTAAAAGATTACCATCGGTATATTTTAGATGCCAGTGAAAAGAGTAAGAGATCTAGATGAAAATGAATAATAGGTTGAGACTGTCGTTCAAAGAACGCGTCATCTATGTTAGTAATAAGGCGTTGGGAATAAACGCGATTATACAAAGGATGATGCCAAATATAGACGGGAAGTAATAAAGATGGCGACTGCTATTAGTGAGTGTAACCAAATCAATTTTACTCTAAGAAGGTCTTGCGAGGACACCCTTGCTTTGTTTTCCTTGCCGCGCTTCAGCATAGAAAGACAAGGGATCCTAAGCATCTATCATGCGTTCCCAAACATTAAAATTTTTGTTGAGGTTGTGCTTACGTTCGCACGTACGTGCCTTTTTAAGAACTGAGTAAGTTATGCCTGCTCGGCGAGGCTATGCTTAACAGCGGTTCCGCAGCTCATGTGAGATACAGATAGTAGGTAGCTAAAGGATTCCATCTCATATGAAACAACACGCACGCCAAATTGGTTAGTTTTTGTTAATTGGGAATAATTTTTAAAGATTGATTCATTCAGAGCGTTCTGCCCATTTATTTGGGCAGCTAGGACATCATCAATTGTATTCACCAATACTCGTACAATTTATTCAGTTCACAATACACCATCCAGTCCTTACTCCATACAGTCTTCTCAGTCGATTCATTTAAATATAGTTCGTATTGTAGTAGCTATTTACACTCCGTCCAGTTCATCTATATTTACCATTAAGTTCATTCTGTTTAGCACGTCATACAGTAAATGCAGTAACATAGGAATATCAAACCAAATTCAAATTTATCAACTATGAACGTGAGTTTTTTCTAGTTGCTATCGAACATCAGCTTTAATAAAAATAATTATTATAATTATGATTATTAGGCTTTTTTAATTTTATATTTCAAAATTTTTTTTTCTGGAATTGAAGCCTATACAATAAAACAGTGTTACGGCTCCGTAATAGAGTGTTTTATTGTATAGGCTTCAATTCCAGAAAAAAAAATTTGAAATAAAAAATAATTATCTAAAGTTTTTTGTTTAACGAAATAATATTTTACAATTAATAGGCTCCTATAATTTAATAAAATTCTTGCTTCCTAAATACCTGACTAGTTCTAAATTGGGGCCCTTTTATGAAATTTTATGATTGTCAGATTTTTTCGGTATCAAAACCAATCAGTACAAAAATAAATAAATAAAAAATTTGTTTATTTAAAGCTAGAACTAGTTTTACGTCATCGACGATATTGACTAAGAATAGGTTTATAAAACAAAACTGTCTAGGTCATAAACCAGTTCAAGGTCAATTTTGTTTATATGCGATTTTGAAATACACACTCGTAAGGACAATATAAAATTGGCACGTGTATATGCTTCCTTAGTTTTATAATTAAAAAATTATAATCTACATATGTATTATTCCTACTATCAATATCGACGGATTAACAAATTATCGCTTAATAATACGAATAACAATGTTGCATACAACTCAAAAAAATTATTTTGATTAAATTTAAAACAATAATAATAAGTCTTATTTACAATAACTTCTTTCTAATGTAGTCTATCGTATAAAATATTTTCACAGTTCATTCATAAGGTACATAGGTAATATAGGACACAAAACATAATTTTGTTTTAAAAGGACACAAAACAAAAAAAAAATAATATTTTACGAAAAGTAAAAACCATTGATAAAATTCAGTTGATTTTGCTTCTTGTTTACGTTTTTATTTAACAAGTATGTATGTACATACTTCAACATGTGGATGCATGTGCAAATCGTCGAAAATAAAGATCGATAAAAAAATTAAAACTTCGTAAAATTTTGTTCATGAAACGTATAGATGTCCCACAAAATTGTTGTCTTAGCTAAACTTTTTTAATGAAAAAAGTGTCCGCATAGTGAGGTTACTGTGCATTGGTTCCCTCTTTTAAAAAAAAATTTGGCGAAAAAATTTATATGAGATCGGCAATATTATATTTGACATTATCTATTACGACTAGTTGGCCTTGAAAAAATACCATATACCAAAAAACGTGTGTAGGATTAGGCAATCAGAATAATAAATCAATATACATAAAAAGTGTATTTAGCATTTAAGTAGAACGCAGACATGGAAGAATCAAAACATTTATTTTTTATGTACCCCCAAAAAGTGGTACACTACCAAGAAACAATCATTCTGCGTAATAAATAAACTTAACCTTATTTTTGTTCGATTACAAACATTGATCTATATTACATGGATACGACATGTCAAAAACTATATGGTAGAGAAAAAATATTTCTACGTTTGTGACAAAGACAGAAAAATTTTCTGTTATTTCTTGAATTCCGAATTTTCGAAAATCAAATTAATGTAAACAAAAAACTGGTTCCTATGAGTTTTTGACGTTTTGACGACACGAACTCTTTTTTTATTCGAAATATTTGCAGGAGCGCATTTGAAATACTAATACACTAATACACTGCTTACAAAGTGTTGGCTACACTGAGAAAAATTTTGGTTTGTAAAATTAAAAAACGAAGTTTTTAATTTCTAAAAGTTATAAATTTTTTTGAGTTTAAAAAGTTTTTTTTTGAAATTAAATAAAATTTTTGCAAACTAATAAATAGCTTTTTTATTTTAATAACATATTTTGTAAAATGATTTGTAAAATACTTTTTAAATTTAAAAAATTTATTTATTTAAACAGAATAATTTATTTCAAAAGAAAAGTTCTAGAATTTTAAAACAACCTTTTTTTTGATATTAATGACAACTTATGAAAATGTTTATATTTATTGTTTTGCCAAAAATCCCGTTGTTTTATTTTTTAATTCGTCTATATTTTATGTAATTCGCCAAATCTATATGTTCTTGTGTTATACTAAAGGAATGAAAGTTTGAATTTTTGCAGTTTGGTTTTGGTCATTGCAATGCAACCTGATGAGTAAACGAACTTTTTATCAGTACAAACCCAAACTACCAAAAAAGAACTTGAGGAGGTTCTCATTATATTTTTTTAAGGGTGGTCTGTAATTGTACACAATGGCCCTGAGAGTTAAAAATTGGGGAGTGGGAGTTAATTTTCTACTTTGATTTAATAAAATTATGTGACATTTGTTAAAAAATATTTATTTAAAAATTAAAATAAATCTTTTAAAGCTAGCCAATAGTTTTTTATTCTTAAAAAACAATCTCTTAAAATTTAGGAAAACTATTTGACATAAGTAAAAAAATTTTTTTTTGGAAAATAAAAACATTTTTTTTTTATTTTTATAAACAAATTTGGCGAAATAATTTATTTTAAAAGTAAAAAGATTATCCTTTTGATTTTAAAAACGAGACTTTTCATCTAAAAAATATATGTATATTTTTTGATTTTTACTTGTTTTTTTTCTCAGTGTAATGTTGTACTTGCCAGACTCATCCCTTTCGCAGAAAACATCATTGACGACTATTAATGTGGTTTTGTCCCAACCGATCGACCACTGGCAGGAACATCTCCATGGTAAATCTCGGAATTGGCGACCATAACGTTGATAACGTTGAAAACTTGGAAAATCTCGGGTCAGTTATAACATCACCGAATTACATGCAGGCAGAAATAAAAGCCCAAATCGCTGCCGGACAACGAGTTTTCTACGGCCAATCAAAATTATTGCGATCTAGACATCTATCGCAGATGCACGACGCTCTCGCACATATAAAACACTCATAAGTGTTGCGCTGACTTTCGGAATCGCGAGCTGGACCATGAGCTCTAACGATTGTAGATTGTTATCTACCTTCGAAAGGAAGGTCATCTGTTCAATATTGGGTCCAATTAAAGTTACGAGCAACGAATATTGGATTCGCATGAACCACAAGATAAAGCAACTTGTTGGAGGTTGCAATATTATCGGATATATCAAATTCAATCGAGTTAGATGGCTCGGTCACGTTACAAGGTCCCCACAACAACGGATGACCAATAAAGTATTTAATCACGATCTATATACATACACTACGATGTCGAAACTGGAGGGCGAGAGAGATGGACCGAGATGTAGGGAGGACCATAGTGTGGGTGGCAAAATCTCTTCGTGGGATGTGAAGCTAGAGAGAGAGACAGATTAAAAAATACTAACTTTCGTCAATATCCGTCGATGCTGAATAAATTTCATTTGAAGTAATTTTTCTTCTATTTTGCACCGTTTCTGAGATAAAAACTTGAGGTTTATTACAAAATTCACCCTTTATATTGACAACATCATGTATTTTGACAAAAACAATAATTTTGTCATTTCTAGATTATTAAAGTAAATTTACATATTAAAAATGATGTACTTTATTATTTGTATTCATCTTATGAAATTCATTTTATTGGCTGGCGCTTCATCCGCAGCAAGATGGCGTCATACACGGTGATGATCAAGGGTCTGAAGATCTTGTTCAACGTCGTCCATTTACCGAATGGGTAGTATTTTCCAGCCATTCATCCGCAGACCCAACCATAACTGATCTCAAAGTTCAGGCACATTAGGTACAAGCATTGGCTGTTCCAAGTATCCAAGGCTCACTACCGCAGTTACTGGGTGGGTTTTATCAGCGCTTTATAAATATTTAATTCTGTTTTAGTCGATATATTGCAACAATTAAAATTTTTAAAGATAGCGCAGAATGCTGTAGGTAACCTGGTGTGATCCGCGATATATGCAAATTTATCATCGATCTCAGGTATTTAAACTTATTCTCAGTGTTTTATAAAAAATTTTCACGTATTTGCGTTATCGCGATAGGCATGTATTTGATTTTCACTTCGTTGACATGGCTGTTGTTTCAAACAGGATTAGAACTTCTTCTTATCTTTTAGATAGCATTTTACTACCAAGGATTCATATTTCTTCCGCGTTATGGAAACAAAAACCCCCAAATTGTTGCTCAAAGTGCACTCGCTGATACAATTAAACCGGTCACCCTTTATGTGCATAGTGAACATATTATGGGTATTTTCTGGAATTTTCTCTGCGAGGCGAATAGATGAAACCAGCTCATACATGCGGTAGAAGAAATAATCACAACCGTTCTTGAGCATTTCGTTTCAGATTCCATATTCACCAGGTGTCTGGTTGTGTCATTTCTGAATTGAATCAGGCTGATACTACAATAATGTTAGCTGATCACTTGAGGAGACAGACCTGTGGTGCACATCATGTTGTGGTTTGATGCGAGGTATACTGAGTCTGGGTCATTTTGTGCGGTGAAGTTAAAATAATCTTACACTCGTGTTGTAGAATTTTGTTTAAAACGCTCTCGTCGTAGAAAAATCTTTCCCATGTTCTGATTTCATTTCCGTTGGCTTATGCACCTTTATATTTTCACATAAGAGGTTAAGTTGCTCGTGTTCACTCTGCATTTATGCAGATTTAGTTGATTATGGATGTAATATCCGTTACGAATTAACGTAAGTGTTCGCTTCCAACCAACTCTGACTTTATATCTATCAAAGCTGTTGCTTTGACATAGAGTAAATCAGTAACAATTTCAGTTTAGTAAAATGAGATATAAATGTCGACAAAGTATCTAGAATGTTATGTTACAATATGTCACCCCTGATGAATCCATTTACATTTTATGGCTGGCTATTTGTATTTTATTGGTAAACAATTGGACAAAAGCGGTAAAATTGTTAATGTGTATCCTATATAAAACTTTACTGCAGTGCCTGTGCTCGAAGCAAACCATATTTTGATATAAAAATTGCCCCTTTCCATATTAACACCCCGTGTGGCATCGCTTCACGCAGCTCAGCTCGGAGGTGGGAGGGAACCTCGATTATGGGATGTATGATTGCAGACCTAGTTAAACGCGCACAGAGAAATAGGGAATTGAAGAAGCAAAACTTATGATTACTTTTAACTCAGTGATGAAACGAGATTGAACGGATTGAGTTCATAAATCACTAAGACAACTGATATCATTACCCGTGTTGGAATTCAATTATAAGGTATAATGTAAGATCAATGCCCATAGTGTGTATGTTGATCCGCTAATATACTTACAAAAATTATGATTTCAGTAAAACCTCAAAAAAATACTTGTAATACAGAAAAAAAACTTTTCTTCCTTTCCCCTCTGCAAGGTGCTTGATACCTGTATCCTTCTGCCAGGTACAGGTATCAAGAATTACCATTAAAAAAAAAATCTTAAAGAAAATTATCTCTTTGTATGGCAGTTTGTACCGTAAATAAATATATTTGTAGTTTTCATAAAATTAAAATTATTTTTAATCAAATTGCTAAAAGAGAAAATTTAATAAATCAAAACATAAAATTTTCATACACATTTTCCAAAATGAATTTCTGTATCCTTTGTGAATAATAATTAAGGAGTATTATTTTCAGGATGCTAATGAAGAAATAAACTTTGTATGTGTACATAGATAGATGCCTCTTGTACGTATATGTATAACAACAACAACAATCAACTTGTTAAAAAAATTTATCAAAATAAATCTTAAATTTGTCATATAATGTGTCATAAAATATGCATAGACGAGGATATACGTTCGTATAAATAGATTTAAGTTTGCTGTAAATTAAGAATACCAATATGAACTTTGCATTAGACTTTTATATTTTGTTGATGTAGTTTTTGTTACAGCTCAGGATAAATTTGTGTACGTATTTAGAAAAACAAAAAAGTTTAATTGAAATTTAGGAAGAAAGTAATGGATTATGTCTAATTTATGTATATTTATGTTCACTTTATATAATTCAAGTTTGGTAACTAGGTATGTATGTACGATGTAGATCTAGATAAAGAATCAGAAAACCAATTAACCAACTATATAAGTGTTAAGGAAAAACACTTTGTATCAGACCAACCATATTGAAATTTCTTCAACCATGATATATTAGACAGATTTGTTTCGCTAGAAAACGCTCTTTTGTGCCTAATTATTATGGATTAGGTTTCTTGGTACCTCGCATCTCACGCTCTATATCTTGTGACGTTGTCGCCTGTACACATTACATACGGTTTGTAAAAATTTTTTAGTCAACCTTTTTTGTGTTTTGTCGAATATTTTTTTCCATCTCACTGATATCATGCTGATTTTCTATCAATGGCATTATTAAGGTTGTTTTGACTATATATGAACATAATCTATAATGCTCAGTATAGCATATAATCTTTCTTGGAAGGTACAGGCACAAATATCGGCTCTGTATACTGTGACACCATGGAGTTAAATAAGTCTAATTTAAATAGACTTTTTTGGAAGTTTGACATGTTTTGGGCATATAATATGTGTGTGTGTGTATGTGGATGAATTTAAAATATAATATAGGCCTTTGGAGCATATATGGATTTTCTATTTTAATAATAAAAATTGTGAAATTGATTGGTTTGGTTTTATTCAATGTATCCTATGTACATGATGACGTTAATGTGGGATATATTTTATTGAATTTGACGGGGTCAGGTTATCTTTCGATCGTTTTATTTTTGTGTATAGGACAAAATAGATAATATGTTGTATATATATCCCATGTATTGAATTGAAATACTTATTCGTTTACCTAGATCTAAACCTAATTTCAATCATTATAGAATAAGATTTAATTAAGTTTGGAGAAACTAATTGCTTTTTAGTTATATAATCTCTTTAAATCCCTAAATTTATTCGGGTTCTTTCCAATTCTAGCTATTTCGAAATTACGTCATTCCTTTTTTTATTTTGTCAGCAATTACCTTTACTATTGCAGCAAGAGGAAGTATTTGGCTTACAGTAAATGAAAAATTTTAAGAGTAAAACCAGAGTATAAGCCAACTCACGATTAGACGCCGATATAATTCCGTTTGTCCTAAAGTAATTATTCCAAGTTTTTATTAAACTTTTACCGAAGTATACTTTCCAGATGTGGAGCTTCTGTATGTGTCTTACGCAATGTAGTTTCAATCACAAATCAATCCAAATTTGTAGGATTTATATTAAGATCTATTTGAATCACATCAAATTTGTTGTATTTGTCAAAAATTGTTGTTGTTGTCAAAATAAAGATGGCCGATAGTAACACAGAATTTACTTAGATAGGACTAGAAATCTATATAAAATTTCACATATTGGATTAAATCAATCCGATAAGATTTATGTTGAGTCACATCAAATTTGTTGTATTTGTCAAAATAGTTGTTGTTGTCAACATAAAAATGGTTGACAATAATCCAGAAACTACTTAACGAGACTAGAAACCTTTATATAATTTCACATATTGGATTAAATCAACCCAAATTGTTAGGATTTATATTGAGATTAATTTGAATCACATCAAATTTGTTGTATTTGTCAAAAATTGTTGTTGTTGTCAAAATAAAGATGGCCGATAGTAACACAGAATTAAC
Source organism: Nephrotoma flavescens (assembly GCA_932526605.1). Taxonomy (NCBI): domain Eukaryota; kingdom Metazoa; phylum Arthropoda; class Insecta; order Diptera; family Tipulidae; genus Nephrotoma; species Nephrotoma flavescens. Next base: position 269,109,914 of record OW052221.1, on the reverse strand, counting down.
TTAGATAGGACTAGAAATATATATATAATTTCACATATTGGATTAAATCAATCCGATAAGATTTATGTTGAGTCACATCAAATTTGTTGTATTTGTCAAAATAGTTGTTGTTGTCAACATAAAAATGGTTGACAATAATCCGGAAACTACTTAACGAGACTAGAAACCTTTATATAATTTCACATATTGGATTAAATCAACCCAAATTGTTAGGATTTATATTGAGATTTATTTGAATCACATCAAATTTGTTGTATTTGTCAAAAATTGTTGTTGTTGTCAAAATAAAGATGGCCGATAATAACACAGAAGTAACTAAGATAGGACTAGAAACCTATATATAATTTCACATATTGGATTAAATCAATCCGATAAGATTTATGTTGAGTCACATCAAATTTGTTGTATTTGTCAAAAATAGTTGTTGTTGTCAACATAAAAATGGTTGACAATAATCCGGAAACTACTTAACGAGACTATAGAAACCTATATATAATTTCACATATTGGATTAAATCAATCCGGTAAGATTTATATTGAGATTATTTTTGAATCACATGAAATTTGTTGTATTTGTCAAAAATAGTTATTGTTGTTGTTAAAATAAAGATGGCCGATAATAACACAGAATTAACTTAGATAGGACTTCAAACCTATATATAATTTCACATATTGGATTAAATCAATCCAAATTGTTATGATTTATATAGAGATTTATTTGATTCATATCAAATTTGTTGTATTTGTCAAAAATAGTTTTTGTTGCTAAAATAAACATGGCGGATAATAACACAGAAGTAACTAAGATAGGACTAGAAACCTATATATAATTTCACATATTGGATTAAATCAATCCAATAAGATTTATGTTGAGTCACATCAAATTTGTTGTATTTGTCAAAAATAGTTGTTGTTGTCAACATAAAAATGGTTGACAATAATCCGGAAAGTACTTAACGAGACTATAGAAACCTATATATAATTTCACATATTGGATTAAATCAATCCGGTAAGATTTATATTGAGATTATTTTTGAATCACATGAAATTTGTTGTATTTGTCAAAAATAGTTATTGTTGTTGTTAAAATAAAGATGGCCGATAATAACACAGAATTAACTTAGATAGGACTTCAAACCTATATATAATTTCACATATTGGATTAAATCAATCCAAATTGTTATGATTTATATAGAGATTTATTTGATTCATATCAAATTTGTTGTATTTGTCAAAAATAGTTTTTGTTGCTAAAATAAACATGGCGGATAATAACACAGAAGTAACTAAGATAGGACTAGAAACCTATATATAATTTCACATATTGGATTAAATCAATCCAATAAGATTTATGTTGAGTCACATCAAATTTGTTGTATTTGTCAAAATAGTTGTTGTTGTCAACATAAAAATGGTTGACAATAATCCGGAAACTACTTAACGAGACTAGAAACCTATATATAATTTCACATATTAGATTAAATCAATCCAATAAGATTTATATTGAGATTTATTTGAATCACATCAAATTTGTTGTATTTGTCAAAAATAGTTGTTGTTGTCAAAATAAAGATGGCCGATAATAATATAGAATTAACTTAGATAGGACTTCAAACCTATATATAATTTCACATATTGGATTAAATCAATCCAATAAGATTTATGTTGAGTCACATCAAATTTGTTGTATTTGTCAAAATAGTTGTTGTTGTCAAGTCAACATAAAAATGGTTGACAATAATCCGGAAACTACTTAACGAGACTAGAAACCTATATATAATTTCACATATTGGATTAAATCAATCCAAATTGCTAGGATTTATATTGAGATTTATTTGATTCATATCAAATTTGTTGTATTTGTCAAAAATAGTTGTTGTTGTCAAAATAAAGATGGCCGATAATAACACAGAATTAACTTAGATAGGACTTCAAACCTTTATAAAATTTCACATATTGGATTAAATCAATCCGATAAGATTTATGTTGAGTCACATCAAATTTGTTGTATTTGTCAAAATAGTTTTTGTTGTCAAAATAAATATGGCCGATAATAATCCGGAAACTACTTAACGAGACTAGAAACCTATATATAATTTCACTTATTTGATTAAATTAACCCAAATTGCTAGGATTTATATTGAGATTTATTTGAATCATATCAAATTTGTTGTATTTGTCAAAAATAGTTGTTGGTGTCAAAATAAAGATGGCCGATAATAACACAGAATTAACTTAGATAGGACTTCAAACCTTTATAAAATTTCACATATTGGATTAAATCAATCCAATAAGATTTATGTTGAGTCACATCAAATTTGTTGTATTTGTCAAAATAGTTTTTGTTGTCAAAATAAACATGGCCGATAATAATCCGGAAACTACTTAACGAGACTAGAAACCTATATATAATTTCACTTATTTGATTAAATTAACCCAAATTGCTAGGATTTATATTGAGATTTATTTGAATCATATCAAATTTGTTGTATTTGTCAAAAATAGTTGTTGTTGTCAAAATAAAGATGGCCGATAATAACACAGAATTAACTTAGATAGGACTTCAAACCTTTATAAAATTTCACATATTGGATTAAATCAATCCAATAAGATTTATGTTGAGTCACATCAAATTTGTTGTATTTGTCAAAATAGTTTTTGTTGTCAAAATAAACATGGCCGATAATAATCCGGAAACTACTTAACGAGACTAGAAACCTATATATAATTTCACTTATTTGATTAAATTAACCCAAATTGCTAGGATTTATATTGAGATTTATTTGAATCATATCAAATTTGTTGTATTTGTCAAAAATAGTTGTTGTTGTCAAAATAAACATGACCGATAATAACACAGAAGTAACTTAGATAGGACTACAAGCCTATATATAATTTCACATATTGGATTAAATCAATCCGATAAGGTTTATGTTGACTCACATCAAATTTGTTGTATTTGTCAAAATAGTTGTTGTTGTCAACATAAAAATGGTTGACAATAATCCGGAAACTACTTAACGAGACTAGAAACCTATATATAATTTCACATATTAGATTAAATCAATCCAATAAGATTTATATTGAGATTTATTTGAATCACATCAAATTTGTTGTATTTGTCAAAAATAGTTGTTGTTGTCAAAATAAACATGACCGATAATAACACAGAAGTAACTTAGATAGGACTACAAACCTATATATAATTTCACATATTGGATTAAATCAATCCGATAAGGTTTATGTTGACTCACATCAAATTTGTTGTATTTGTCAAAATAGTTGTTGTTGTCAACATAAAAATGGTTGACAATAATCCGGAAACTACTTAACGAGACTAGAAACCTATATATAATTTCACATATTAGATTAAATCAATCCAATAAGATTTATATTGAGATTTATTTGATTCATATCAAATTTGTTGTATTTGTCAAAAATAGTTGTTGTTGTCAAAATAAAGATGGCCGATAATAACACAGAATTAACTTAGATAGGACTTCAAACCTATATATAATTTCACATATTGGATTAAATCAATCCGATAAGATTTATGTTGAGTCACATCAAATTTGTTGTATTTATCAAAATAGTTTTCGTTGTCAAAATAAATATGGCCGATAATAATCCGGAAACTACTTAACGAGACTAGAAACCTATATATAATTTCACTTATTTGATTAAATTAACCCAAATTGCTAGGATTTATATTGAGATTTATTTGAATCACATGAAATTTGTTGTATTTGTCAAAAATAGTTGTTGTTGTCAAAATAAAGATGGCCGATAATAACACAGAATTAACTTAGATAGGACTTCAAACCTATATATAATTTCACATATTGTATTAAATCAATCCGATAAGATTTATGTTGAGTCACATCAAATTTGTTGTATTTGTCAAAATAGTTTTTGTTGTCAAAATAAACATGGCCGATAATAATCCGGAAACTACTTAACGAGACTAGAAACCTATATATAATTTCACTTATTTGATTAAATTAACCCAAATTGCTAGGATTTATATTGAGATTTATTTGAATCACATGAAATTTGTTGTATTTGTCAAAAATAGTTGTTGTTGTCAAAATAAAGATGGCCGATAATAACACAGAATTAACTTAGATAGGACTTCAAACCTATATATAATTTCACATATTGGATTAAATCAATCCGGTAAGATTTATATTGAGATTTATTTGATTCATATCAAATTTGTTGTATTTGTCAAAAATAGTTGTTGTTGTCAAAATAAAGATGGCCGATAATAACACAGAATTAACTTAGATAGGACTTCAAACCTATATATAATTTCACATATTGGATTAAATCAATCCGATAAGATTTATAATGAGTCACATCAAATTTGTTGTATTTGTCAAAATAGTTGTTGTTGTCAACATAAAAATTGTCGACAATAATCCGGGAACTACTTAGCGAGACTAGAAACCTATATATAATTTCACATATTGGATTAAATCAATCCGATAAGATTTATGTTGAGTCACATCAAATTTCTTGTATTTGTCAAAGTAGTTGTTGTTGTCAACATAAAAATGGTTGACAATAATCCGGAAACTACTTAACGAGACTAGAAACCTATATATAATTTCACATATTGGATTAAATCAACCCAAATTGTTAGGATTTATATTGAGATGTATTTGTCAAAAATAGTTGTTGTTGTCAAAATAAAGATGGCCGATAATAACACAGAATTAACTTAGATAGGACTTCAAACCTTTATAAAATTTCACATATTGGATTAAATCAATCCAATAAGATTTATGTTGAGTCACATCAAATTTGTTGTATTTGTCAAAATAGTTTTTGTTGTCAAAATAAACATGGCCGATAATAATCCGGAAACTACTTAACGAGACTAGAAACCTATATATAATTTCACTTATTTGATTAAATTAACCCAAATTGCTAGGATTTATATTGAGATTTATTTGAATCATATCAAATTTGTTGTATTTGTCAAAAATAGTTGTTGTTGTCAAAATAAACATGACCGATAATAACACAGAAGTAACTTAGATAGGACTACAAGCCTATATATAATTTCACATATTGGATTAAATCAATCCGATAAGGTTTATGTTGACTCACATCAAATTTGTTGTATTTGTCAAAATAGTTGTTGTTGTCAACATAAAAATGGTTGACAATAATCCGGAAACTACTTAACGAGACTAGAAACCTATATATAATTTCACATATTAGATTAAATCAATCCAATAAGATTTATATTGAGATTTATTTGAATCACATCAAATTTGTTGTATTTGTCAAAAATAGTTGTTGTTGTCAAAATAAACATGACCGATAATAACACAGAAGTAACTTAGATAGGACTACAAACCTATATATAATTTCACATATTGGATTAAATCAATCCGATAAGGTTTATGTTGACTCACATCAAATTTGTTGTATTTGTCAAAATAGTTGTTGTTGTCAACATAAAAATGGTTGACAATAATCCGGAAACTACTTAACGAGACTAGAAACCTATATATAATTTCACATATTAGATTAAATCAATCCAATAAGATTTATATTGAGATTTATTTGATTCATATCAAATTTGTTGTATTTGTCAAAAATAGTTGTTGTTGTCAAAATAAAGATGGCCGATAATAACACAGAATTAACTTAGATAGGACTTCAAACCTATATATAATTTCACATATTGTATTAAATCAATCCGATAAGATTTATGTTGAGTCACATCAAATTTGTTGTATTTGTCAAAATAGTTTTTGTTGTCAAAATAAACATGGCCGATAATAATCCGGAAACTACTTAACGAGACTAGAAACCTATATATAATTTCACTTATTTGATTAAATTAACCCAAATTGCTAGGATTTATATTGAGATTTATTTGAATCACATGAAATTTGTTGTATTTGTCAAAAATAGTTGTTGTTGTCAAAATAAAGATGGCCGATAATAACACAGAATTAACTTAGATAGGACTTCAAACCTATATATAATTTCACATATTGGATTAAATCAATCCGGTAAGATTTATATTGAGATTTATTTGATTCATATCAAATTTGTTGTATTTGTCAAAAATAGTTGTTGTTGTCAAAATAAAGATGGCCGATAATAACACAGAATTAACTTAGATAGGACTTCAAACCTATATATAATTTCACATATTGGATTAAATCAATCCGATAAGATTTATAATGAGTCACATCAAATTTGTTGTATTTGTCAAAATAGTTGTTGTTGTCAACATAAAAATTGTCGACAATAATCCGGGAACTACTTAGCGAGACTAGAAACCTATATATAATTTCACATATTGGATTAAATCAATCCGATAAGATTTATGTTGAGTCACATCAAATTTCTTGTATTTGTCAAAGTAGTTGTTGTTGTCAACATAAAAATGGTTGACAATAATCCGGAAACTACTTAACGAGACTAGAAACCTATATATAATTTCACATATTGGATTAAATCAACCCAAATTGTTAGGATTTATATTGAGATGTATTTGTCAAAAATAGTTGTTGTTGTCAAAATAAAGATGGCCGATAATAACACAGAATTAACTTAGATAGGACTTCAAACCTATATATAATTTCACATATTGGATTAAATCAATCCGATAAGGTTTATGTTGCATTATTGATCTAAAACATTTTCTCTCTTTGCCAATTAATAGATTTTGTTAAGATTAATGTAAAACACGTCTATTATCACATAATATCCATCCGCATATATTATCAATGTGCAGAAACATAAAGTATGGGGCATCAGTGCAACTCATTTAATTATCTTTCAATAATTAATTACTCAATTTTCGTTTTCTTAAGACCGTTCATAAATTTCACAACCGCATTTATAAGGGGATAATAGCAACAATTCTAGTTGTGAACTTGTTACAGAAGATTATGATTGCAATTTTCGATTCCATCAATTTCTTGCTTTCAAAAGTAAAGTTATCATTTTCATAAATTTTGTTAAGATTAGAATAGAGGAATACTGGATTTTACAAAAACACATTTATTTTATTACTCTGTATCGAGATCATTTGCGGACAGGTTGTACAAATGCGACAAATTGTATTCTATAAGATTCATTTAATTTTAAAAGTGTTAAAAAATAAAACATAATGTGTTTTGTAATTAGTGTGTTTTGTAAAGTTCTTAGTAAATAAAACCGTTTTGCTGATGTGTAACTGTTTCATCAGAAATACTAAAAATTCTAACTCGTGTACATAACCTTACTTTGTGGTATAAAGTTTGTTACATAATGCCATTAAATAGCAAGCAATGAAAACTAGATATCTATTCCATTTGAGGAAATTTTAATCGTCTATTTCGCCTACTTCAGAAGTTTAGATAGATCTGTCGGCAAAAAAGCAAACCCGAAATCCAGAGTCAATGATGTTGAAAAACCTTCAGGTAAACGAAGGGTCAGGTGATTATTTTAAAATGTATACATATTAATTTTAACTTATAGATGATGCTGTAGATAATGCACCGCGGAATGTTAAATTTCAGATAAAATCGTTAAATTCAGCAAACCAAGCCGTTTACACAGAGAGAAAAGTGTAGTAAAATTCAACAAAAATTGCAATGAAATTGACGACAAATGCAATGAAATTTCAACCCATTACAAGGGTAATAACATTTACTGTATAATGTAGCAAAACTTGATAGTAGTAGATTTAATTACAAGCGAATTAAAATTCATTAGAATGTAATGAAATGGTTTTCTATATCTGTAGTAAAATTTACTGCAAGCCTAATAAAATTTATTAGCTTCTTAGTAATATCTTGTAGTGAAACTTATTACCACCGATGTCAAACATATTACAATGTAATGAAATTGCTTTCTATATTTGTTGTAAAAGTTATTACGACTGTAATAAGATATACTTCCAAATTGTAGCTTATTACATTGAACTGCAATCGTAATAAAACTGGGATCAAATAAAATAGTCCGCTGTAAAAATTTAAACTGAAACACACGATTAATTTTTAACTTTTATTGATAACAAAAAAAATCATTATTTAACCTAATTTTATAAATTAAATTACCTTAAATCTAAGGGCCAGTCTACCATCAGACAATTTGTGAGGTAAACTAGGATAGTACTGAAATTCACATATATTATTCAAACTTAAGTTTTCTGAGTTATCTTTTAGAATAAATGCATTCAAATTCATATCATAGTCATAGAACATTTGTGTAGATACTATAATAACATTATCATGACATACTATCATTTCAAATATTTTATACATCACTTTGTCATGTTGCTTGGATAAAAAGAATCCCGATCTATAGGAAGTCCCCTTAAAATCTATGTCATTGGCAAAAATCTGGATACCATGAAGTTCAAATTCGTTCAGCTGTTTGAAGTAAAACTTTTCAGATTCGATATACATTCGATGGTGATGGTGGTGCAGAAAGGACCGATTGCTCATCAGAAATCAGTGAACTACGGCTTTTTGGACGGCGTTCAATTAGTCCTTTTCTCCTTAAAGTTTTTAATGTGTTATAGTACGTGGTATAGAATTGACCTCGGGCTCGGCCACCGTTCCCACTTTCAACAAAATAACAGTTCTAAAATACATAATATTCATACAGTTAATACATAATTTAAAGGTTTTGGAAAAAATGTTGAAAATAGGGAAGACACCTACCTTTGTTTCAAATGAAAACAATTTTACTATGTCATTAGCAATGATGTTACATTCTTTTGCGCCAATTAGAATATCATTGAAAATTGCATATTCTACGATTATTCCTATAAGTTCCTTTCTCTCACTGGCGTTAAAAGGAACCGTTTTCTGGAAAAAAAGGCTGGCCCGGGAATTCGATTTTAATATATGCTCAATGTTCTATAAAAAAAGGAATGAAACAGATTAAGAATACAATTTCTGCTTAACAAACCGTTTATGATACTAACCAATGAATCTTTAGCTGATTTAGGCGAGATTGGTTGTAAATTTGTTTGTGATGCATTTGCCGTTGATGAAACCCAATCCATAACCGACAAAGAACCGATCGAAACTGTATCCGCCAATGATCTTGGGGGAAAATTCTACAGTCATTAGTTGGGAAGACTACAAAGAGCTGAAAAATAATACCTTCGAAATTCTCCAGTCCACTAATTTCGATTTAAATAAAATTCTGGCCCGCATTAGTGGTGGTGGTATTAGAACATCAATGTCCGAGAAAGTGATATCTTTTAGACAATAAACATCTAAATTTTGATCTAATTAATTTTAAAATATAAGCATTATATAGCTTATACAATTTTAAGTTTGCGTGTAGAAATTGGTTTATCAGTTACCATGAAAATTTTGACATAATTCTGGAAGACCCCATTTTAATAAAAGATTTTTAACAGCTTCTACTCCATTTTCAATTAAAGCATCACTACTCGGCTTCGGGTGATCTATAGTTCTATCTGGTGTATGGTGTATGGACTATCTTCTGCAGATCCGTCCGCTGTCTCAATTTGAATAGGACTTGCTGAGCTTAATATATAATAACTGGTTTCCGACTCGGTGATCTCGTTAACCCTCTCATCAATGCCATCTACACCACTTACGTCGTTGAGTTCCATTTAAAATTTTGTGGCTTACAGCAAAGTATCTAAAAATTTCAAATATTTGCTTATTTATATATAATAATTTAAGTGTAGTTTCTTAATTACATTAAAATTATACGAATCTTTTCATAATACTTGTCGCTGTTATTTATCATCCGAATCGTCGCTACAATTCCAGTGTAATCGCGTTTCACTACACTCGTAATAACTATAACTACATTATTTCGTATTTTTACAACACATGAACTAAATTTTATTACATGGGTAGTATATGGTGGTAAATTTGTGAGGACAACTTCATCCATTACACACATTAACTAAAAGTCCTAAAAACAATGTAATTATAAATAATTACATATTTTCAAAATTATTATAAATATATTTGGAGTAAAATTTAAAGTTACGGATGTTAAAAGAACGTAGGATTATTGACAGATGATAAATAACAAGTTGAAATATCGACAGGCCTCACGAAAAAGTATATAAAAGCAAAACTATACTCTTTAATATTTGTTTTAATGTTATTAATCAACAAACATATACTTACCAAGACACTAATTCACATTAATTCACTCACTGCACAAGTATAATTGCAGACAAAAATCACGCAAACTAAATTTATAATTAAAATATGTATTATTAATCCTTACTGTTCGAGAAACACCTTAATAATGACCAATTTACCGTAGTTCTCCTTTTTTCCTCTCAATTTTCTACCAAATTTACTACGAATGGAATAAACAAAACTATTCGACCATGAAATTTACTACACTTACAAATAACGTAGTAATAGTTACTACGAATGGTAGTTAATTTTACTAGGTTATGCAATATTAATGTAGTAACAATTATTACATGTGATTACAACTCAATTTTACAACGAACGCAGTTAATTTTACTTCGTTATGAAAACAAAATAAATGTTCGGGTGGTAGATGAAGTAACAACAAATTTTTGTAATAAATTTTTACTACAAATGTAATAAATTAAAAAAATCTGAATATTTCTACTACAAAAGTACTATACCTATTCTAAATTGTTCAGTTTTGTAATGAATTTTACAACTAATGATTTTTTCCTAAATCATTTCTCGGTTTTGTAAATTTTATTGCAATTATTTTTCTCTGTGTAGCCAAAAATTAAGGAGAATTGGGTGTCCACAAGTACAATGGTATTAATCATTTTCAAGCCTCGATCGGGAATGATTTTAACAACTAGACTCAGGTTGGTTTTAATTTAAATTATTTATAAATTTTATGTAATAGTTTGACTAAATCAGGTTGATATACATTTCAGATTCATGTATCCGCAACCATTTGATTAACGTGTAACGTGTTTCAGGATAAATTCAACATAATAATCAATAGTTGAAACTACCTTAACGAAGAATATGATAATAAATGAAACGTCATTGCAATTCCGTGGGAAAATATTATTTTTTTATATTATTTAAACATTAAATTAAGGAGAAAATGTTTAAATAAGTGTATTTTTATGAAAAATTAGTTCATGCTATTGAAAATTTATAGTCATTATTCTGACGATCCTTTTAGCAAATAAATAATTGTTAAATTTATTAAAAAATATATATTTTCTTTAAAGTGGGGTTATATAATTGAAAGAGGTTTGTATGTTAATAAATAAACTGTATTTATTATCAATAAATTTTTAAAAAATTGAAAAGCAAAATGTGTCATTTCCATCAAATCGAGTTATCATATCGATAAAGAGTTTCTTTTGAATTATTAATTTTGTATCATCAGCATACCGAGATGTTATAATTTACTTACAAATTGAACTGAAGATTGAAAATGTTGGTAATATTCATATAAATTGCTTTATCAAAGTGGCGCAGTATCAGTACCACTTTTTAACAAAATTATTTATCGTATTCATAAATTTTTTATACACGCACTGTAAAATATTTATACTTCCTGGTCATATTCGCTTTTCCCCTTAAACTGATGAAAAGATTTATCAATTTTGCCAATTTTACTTCATGGGTTGCGTTTTTATCAATATTACTAATATTTTATCAATTTTACTAAGTTATTTTTTCTGTGTGAGTCACATCAAATTTGTTGTATTTTTCAAAATAGTTGTTGTTGTCAAGTCAACATAAAAATGGTTGACAATAATCTGGAAACGAAATAACGAAACTAGAAACCTATATATAATTTCACATATTGGATTAAATCAATCCAAACTGTTACTATTTATATTGAGATTTATTTGAACCACAGTAAATTTGTTGTATTTGTCAAAAATGGTTGTTGCTGCCAACAAAACTGAACTTAACTTAAATGTTGGTTTTAGTTTGTGTTTTTTCCGTCAAGGCTAAAAACTGGACTGAAGTTTCGTAAGCCTTATGTCAAAATTTGATATATTGCCTGCAGTTTTTGCCAAATTTAAGTTCTGCAGTTTATCGAGAATCTACCTCAAATCAGACTTGAAGATGTCCGACTTGTCGCGGATACCACTATTTCAAGGTAAATAAAAGTAAGTAAGGAAACTAAAAAACAAATGATTTTGTAAATGAGTGATATACAAGCATCAAATCACTCTTGAAATATATTGGCAAACATGCAAATTAAGTTTAACTATAATATAGAAAAGAAATCTATTGCCTAATTCTATGCAGCATTGCAAGTTTTAGAGGCTGTTCAAAATTCATTTTTGAATTTAAATCCGCTTCTGAATACAAAATTTCATTCAAAGTTCACATTAAATTCTCAATCTAGTTTCACATACCAAATTTAATTATAATTTGATCAGAAATTGCCTAGGTGCATTCAGCATTATGGAATTCTAGAACGGGTTGAGTACGATCCACCAAATCTAGATTCCAAAATCAAAATTCCAAACAACAAAATTCTCGAAATTTCAAAGTTCATTATGAAATTTTATTTAACGATTTAGACAAAAAAAAACTTCATGTTTTATAAAATCTCAAGGTCAAATTTTTTATGATTTTATTACCAAAAACAAAGTAATAGGAAAGTGAAGGTTATCAACGGAACTATCTAACTTAACATTGTAATTGGTAACATATCCGTTTGGTGTTTTATTAATCCTTTGTACTTATTCGTATAAATCTTATTTTATTCATGAAATCAAACAATTTAATTATGCGAACTTCCCCTTCCGCTTTTCTACCATACTAAAAGTTCTCAGTCCATTTATTGTCAGACAGTGAAAATGTGAAAACAGATATTTTATGACCAAAAAATTTAACCTTTTTCTGGCGCTTTTTTAAATTGTATTCGTATATTTCATTTGTTTTCATGATATATAGTATATGTAAGAGACCGGAACAAAAGGAGAAGAAGACAACAAACCAATGACAATGTTTTTATCCAAAAATAAAAACGAAAAAAGCTTAAATAAAGCTTTTAATATTATTACGTATCCTTTTTAATTTTAGATTATATTTGTTTGTATGTATGTATATACGTTCTGGTACTCCTTTTATTTTTTGATAAAGTGGAAAATCCTTTTTTCTTACTTTTCCTTAGCATACACATTAAAAAATGAATTAAATTTTTCTAAACACAAATTGGGTTCGTTGGAATTAATTTTCAGAGATGGAAGAAACAAATTAAAATTTATAGCAAGTGCGGTGTTCAAAACAATTTTTTTGAGTGTACACGAAATACTTAACGATATATGTGTATAAGGAAACTTAATTCCAGGTGAATGCAGTTCTTTATATAGGATTTTCCGATTAAATTTTCGGATCTCTTGTTGGCGTAAGCTTTATTATTTTTGAGACAAGCTACGTACACTGCTTATTTAGTATTTAAGATATAAATGTTCTCAATATTATCTGAAAACATGTTAAAGTTGACGAAAACGTTTCAAGCCATCGCCTTAACACTCTGTCATTTTAATATATATGTACGTGTATAAATTTGAAAAAAACAGGGAAGAATTATAATAAAAAGCGAGTGGAACATTTAATGACATTAATTAGTTTTATCTAGAGACAGAATTCTAATGAATTCGCGACGAAAATGTTTTTTTTTCTTTTGTTTTGAAGCGTCGCGTTTATGTGGAGGGTTGTTGACTTGAGAAGATGTACTCGTAGCTAGAAAATTTAACTTCAGAATATATATTTTTTTTACTTTTAATTTTGTTTCTTAATCATGAGGAATGTTTTTGTTCAAAAAAAAAAAAATGTTAGTTCTGGTAAGTTAAGAACGTGATTTGTCCTCTGAGTCGTTTTTGCAAATTATATAATAGGAGGAATTAAACTCCTAGATTAGATTTTTAAGACTGATAAACGTCACTGAATAACAAATCTATAATGCAAACTGTGAAATATTGTCAAAGATTGGAGTATTTCTCAGACCTAACTTAATTTTAACTAAGATATAATAATAAGATATAATAATCGGAGTGCCGCAGTGTGTGTATGTTTAAAATTTTAACAAAATAAACGATTGCGTACAAGAAATGCAAATGCAATCTTGCAACCTTGGAAAATTCAAATTTGTTTTCCGTAGTGCTTGTATAACCTTTCTCCTTACACCATTTAAATTCCACATTCGTAGATCCAACAAATTGGAGATAATATTCCAATAAGTTAAAAATTTGCTTGCAAACAAAATTCGAACAGCAATTTACTGTTCAACCTTAAACATATAAGTATGATAATATTCTGAAACAAAATTAGGATTTTTATAATATGAAAGCGTCACCCCTTCTTGAAGCGATACAATATGGGTATTAAACATCCCTGTATCATCCATATCCACACACACACACAATTTTATTTTTTTTTGGTTTAGAACACATTTCGCAAAACTTTGGTTTTCTACTTGCTGTGTTATGTTTTATATTTGATTTTTTTTGTTTTGTTTGTTTGTTGTTATAGAAAGTTTAGATATTAGATTAATATTTTATACTTTGTTATCTGGTACTCAGCTTATTGTTCATAAAAAAAAGTAAAATCAACGAACGCAGAATGAACAAAAAAAATTTTTTTTTTTGCTAAAAATGGCGCTGGAAATATTTATTCCATGTAATTTTATAACGAAATTTATCTCTTATATTCAATCTCTAAAAAAAGCACAAAATACGGTTATGTTTTGAAATTTATTTATTTTTATGTATTAATGTTTTTTAAGCTTTTCGGTAAATTTTGCAGTTGTTTTTTTTAATACATTTGGCTTAGCAATTTTCCACCTGTAGTTTAGAAATTTTATTTATGCTGCCGTTTGTTTTTAGGTTTATACTATAACAACAATAGTGATGATTGTCGTAAAGATGGATGGGTAATGATAAAACATTGATGTTAATCGAACTAGATGGATGATGATGATGATGACAAAAAGAGTTTTGTCGTTTGCATTCTAAATTTTCTGCGGGAGGGGTGATATGTGTCATAATAAATTTAACCAATATATTTTTCAAGTATATTTCGATAAATTAATTATTTAGCAACAAGCTCAAGATATTTTTTGTTGTTTTTGCGTATATAACCTTTGCGAATTTCGATTTAATATTATTTTTTGTTTATAAACATACATATAAATATTTGATGTACATTTGGTTGGGGTTTGCGATGTTATGACAAAATAAAAATCCATATACGAGTACCACCTATAAGCTTTCATCGCCTGTTTGTGTATTTGTTGTACAAAAAAGCACACGTTTGCTTTTTATTTTATTTACTATATATATTATGTTTAGTTGCTTTTATTAATACGATATATCTTCCATATATGAATATTATGTATAAAACAAGATCTGTCTTACGAGTTTGGTACGAAACTCTTTATATCACCAGTTAATATAAAAATGGCATATAATTCGAAAAGCAGCTTGTGCATAGATTACATATGAATACATATACTTTATGGTTTAACCCCGTATTATAGAATTTTTGTGTGCGTATACTTGGATGGGGTTTATATTTTACGATTCTATAATGCAGTGACTTTATATTAAATGTCTTAAAAATATAAATAACTTTATTATAAGTAACTCAAGATAGAGAGATTGTATTAAATAAAAATTCATTATAAAACTGAACATAACTCATGTATAAAGGGTGGTTAAATTTTAAGAGCCGATGTTGATTTTGAATAAAACACAAATTATTTAGGAAATTTGTTGAAAATTATAGTGCGTTCATGACATAGGAAATAAATATTTGCATACTCGCTAACGAACTCAAAACCAATCAAATTATTTGAAATGCTTTATACCACGCCTACTAGTTCCGAACTCGAGTTGAAATTTTTTAACTTTGTTGTTGTTTTAATACATTTTGTGTGTTGCCATGGAATTTTTTCCGAACTTACTCACTATGTCATGAACGCACTATTAGAGTAATTCATTTAATTGTATAAATGCTTTCATCACTATTGCTTTTCGTGTCAACACATTTGCTTACATTGTTTTATTTTTTTTCGTTTAAAATTTAGTTATTCTATTTCAAACTATTATCATGTAAAGACGATAATAAACATTATTATTCAATTTATATTGATTTTATTTATTTATGAACTGCTTGTATCTGCAGTTACACAAAGAAAATCAATAGGTTATGGGCCCAGGGCTCCGATAAATAAATAAAATAATTATTGCGAACAAAAGTAAAAAGAATTAGTCGTCTTGTCGTAGCGTACACTATAGTATCCAATTCAAGTCGGTTGCCGTACCGTACAAATTGCATCACCTTGAAAGATATTGAATCAGCCAGTCGTCGTTAAACGTACGCTGATATTAACGGTTATTTGTATTAGTGAAATTAGTTATCGAGCAAAATCCGAAACGTAGTCGTCGTACATCAACAAAATAAAATTCAGAATTTTATTTTAAATATTTACAAAATGGATTTAAACGATAAAAAGGAAGAACATAATAATTTCAATGGTCATCGGATTAAATGGATCGAATTATCGTCTTTGGAAGTTTCAATTACATGCGTACATGAGAGCATGTGGTTTAATGGACAATGTAGAAGGTAAAATACCAGCAAATACCGAATCAAATGAAATCAAAAATACATTTGATCGCAATGAAGGGAAAGCCATATGAATGCAATTATCCAGTCGTTGGATACTGAACGTGCAAATCTTGTTTTATCATATACAACAACAAAACAAATGTTAGATAAATTAGCTAACATTTATGAAAAAAATTCAGAAGTTCGCTTAATGAATTTACTTGAAGAGTACTTTGCATTAAAAATGAGAGATGATGAAAGTGTGGCCAATTGCGAAAGTCAACAATTTAGCTGTTGAAATTGAAAACAACGAGAAAAGTTATCCGAAAAATTAAAAATGGTTCGCATCATTAGTAGCTTACCGTCAAAGTTTAACAATTGTAAGACCGTTTGGTACAACACCAAAGAAATTCGTTCGCTTGATTCGATGTTATCATCACTGCAATTGGAAGAAGACAATTTGAACAAGAATAATGCTGGCGAAGAAAATGCAGGTGTTGCTTTTGCTTCAAAACTGAGACCAAAACAGGAATTCGGAAGTAGCACGAACATTAATGAATTGAAAAAGAAAACTAGATGCAATAACTGTCAAGAAATTGGTCATTGGGTTCGAGAATGTTCAAACAAAAATTCATGATTCGTGTAGATAAAAAAATTCATGTAGATACTCCTGACCTAACAAGTCGAAATCGATCGAGTGATTTTTTAAACTTTTTGAAAAATATTCAAAATATTCTGCGAAACAAAAAACAAGTGATTAATAAAAATGTGTTTATTAAGTATTAGTGTGTTTCGCCAAGTGCCTACGGCAAATAGCGTAAAAGTATCAAGAAAATGGTGAACGAAAATATGGTCATTGGCGTAAATTTATCTGATTATGATACATTTTTCTGTGAAGATTGTCAATTGGGTAAAAAGACAAGAGTCTCACATAACACCAATTCGTTCAGCCGAAAGAGGAGAGTTTTTGCATGCTGATTTATGCGGCCCAATGGAGCAAGAGGGAATCAATGGAAACCGTTATTTCTTGCTCATCAAAGATGAAGCCACTAACTTCAGATATGTATACTTCTTAAAATCGAAAGCTGAAGTATACACTAATTTGAGCAATCTTATTTCATTGATTCACAACACGATTGGAAGGCGAATCAAACAATTTCGATTCGACAATGGCCTGGAATTTGCTAATCGAGATGTCAAAAATTTTTTTTTGAAAGAAGGAATCACATGGGAATGCATTTCTCCATATACAACAGAACAAAATGGTCGTATCGAACGAGACATTCGAACAATTCAAGAAAGTGCTAGCTAATTAACAATGTTAATTTCCAGCGGATTACCAAAATTATTATGACCAGATGCAGTACGTACCGCAGTTTATTTATTGAATCGTTCATCCAACAGCAAGTGTGTTAACGGTACTCCATATGAAAAGTGGTTTGGATCAAAGCCAGACTTGATCCATGTTAAAATTTTTGGAACGGAATGTTTTGTTCAATTCCAAAGCAACTTGAAAGAAAGAAGTGGGATCCAAATGCTGAAAAAGTTAGTTTTGTTGGATTCGAGTCCACTAACAAAAATGTTCGTCTATATGACTCAAACACACAAAAAGTTTTTATTTGTTGTGACGTTCATTTCAATGAAGCAAATGAAAAAGTTTTTGTTATTGGTGGTGATGATAATGTCATTGAAAATGAAGTTGAAAGAGTTGAAAGTAATGGCATAGCTATTAATCAATGCATCTTGACTGAAGATGAAAATGAAATAAATGATTCTGTTGTAGTAGTCACTAATAGTGCAACGGAACATAATGAAACCGTTATTGAGGGCAACCGCAACAATGACAGATACAGTTTCCGGCAAAATCCTAAACAAACAGATCGTTTGATTGTGTGAGGATATTCAGCAGTCGTAGTTGAACTAGTTTCATACGAAGAAGCATTACAATCTTCAGATCGAGACGAATAGGAAAAAGCGAATTGGTTGAAAGGCCAAAGGACGTAAACATTGTGGGATGCAAATCGGTGTTCAAAATTAATCCAAGTACAAATGGAACTATATTCAAAGCTCGTCTGGTTGCAAAAGGGATTTCACAACAAGAAGGTGTTGATTACAGTGAAACGTTTTCACCTGTCGTCAGATATGATTCAATTCGAACTATTCTAAGCTTTGCCACAATTGAAGATTGGGATCATGCAATTTGATGTTAAGACTGCATTTCTTAACGGTGAACTTGACACGGTAATTTTCGTGGAAGTACCAAAAGGAGTAAAAACAACAACCCAAACATTGTATGTCGTTTAAAAAGAAGTTTGTATGGCCTCAAACAAGCTTTAAGAATATGGAATCAGAAATTCACAAAATTCCTCAAAGAATTTAACATGATACAATCAGATGCAGATAACTGTGTTTTTCGAGGTGAAATAAATGGTCAAAAAGTAATATTACTTTTGTATGTTGATGATGGTTTGGTTTTATCGCCAAGCAAAGAAATATTAAACATAGTCATGGACCATTTGTCATCAAATTTCAAAATTACTAAAGGATATGAAAATCATTTTGTTGGATTAGAGTTTGTTCGTGACCGTGGAAATAAAAGGATGTTCATCACTCAACGAGAATATATAAAACAATAAATTGATTGAAAAGTTTTAAATGAACGAATGTAAAACAATCTTTACTCCAGCCGATCACAATGTTGTTTTACAAAAATCGCAAAAGGAAGAGAATGAATCATTTCCATACAGACAAGCTGTTGGTTCATTAATGTTTGCCGCAATTGTTTCAAGACTAGACATTTCATTTGCAGTGCGAGCTGTTAGCCGATATTTCGAAAATCCAAATTTAATACATGTCGGTGCAGTTAAAAGAATCTTTCGATATCTCAAAGGTACAATTGATTATGGCATCGAATACAGTGGGCGAACAGTCTGTTTAAATGGTTTTACCGATTCGGATTTTGGTCGTGATATTGATTCAAGACGATTAACTTGTGGTTATGCATTTTTTATTGAAAATGCAATTATCACCTGGAAAAGTTATTTACAAAAAACTGTTTCAATCTCAACCACTGACGCTGAGTACGTGGCTGTTTCTGATGGAGCAAAGGAAACAGTTTGGCTTCATCAATTATTAAAAGATCTTGGATATGAACAAGAACGAGCAACTACATTCAAAATCGATAATCAAAGTGCAGTTATGCTTACCAAAAATGCCGAGTTTCATCAAAGAACCAAACATATTGATATAAAATATCATTTTATTCGTGAGTATATCGCAAAAGGAGTTATCAAACCAGTTTTCGTTTCAACAAAGGATCAGATGGCAGACATGTTTACTAAGCCATTACCAGGTCCACCATTCAAGGAAAATGTGTCATTAATCTGTTTAAAAAATATTAATTAAATTAATTAGTGGGAGTGTTGAGAATTAGAGTAATTCATTTAATTGTATAAATGCTTTCATCACTATTGCTTTTCGTGTCAAATGCGGCAATTCTGCTTATTGCCCAAATGCGGCAATTCTGCTTATTGACGAATTCACTGAGGTGAAAATGTGCCTCATCACTGAAGATGATTTTCTTCGAAAATTGATCATCCACTGTTGCCATTTCTTGCCACCATTCCGACCATTGTCAATTGCACCCTATAAGCGTGTAAATGCAAGTTTTTTTTTTGCATAATGTTCATCAACGACGAGCGTGAGAGGTGCAATTGTTGCGGGCATGACGACGAGTTGAGGTGGAGGGCTCTTCAGCCACACTATCGCGAACAGCAGCAATATTTTCTGTAGTACGCGCTGTACGAGCATGCACTGGTATTTTAAAATATCCTACAGACTCGCACATTTGGACGATTAAATTGACTGGAAAAATCACGAAGTGCACGATACTCATTTTGATTTGAACGCCCATTTTCAAAATATGCCTGAATAACTTTAACGCGTTGCTCGATTGTGTATCTTTCCATAGTTCAAATTGAATTAGTCTGAAATTGAGAAATGTCAAATTAAATGCAGAAAAAATTTGACGTTTAGGTTTGGTTCACATTCAACGTCGGCCCTTAAAATTTAACCATCCTTTATAAGGCAATAAATTGACCTTGCCGATTTTTCCACCGGTTTGAAATTTCTAACGTTAATTAAAACTCGAAAAGTATTATTAAAAGTGTTTGAAAATATTATATATTTAACCCTTGGCAATCGATTTATTTTAAGCTTGTTGGGGGTCAACTTAAATTATTTTTAGCTAAATGATTTAAAATACAGTGGTAGAATTGAACGTGTTATATTCATTTCATTTATTACTATTATAAAATGTTTTCATGTCAATTAATTTCTCAACAATTAATAAAAAATGAGCCATAACAAATTGGGATGTACTAAAATAATGTAATTAATGTTAAACAAACTATTAAAATTATTAGTAAAATATCATTATTTATTGTTATAGAACTAATTGTCATTTTGAGGCAAATCCTAAGAATAGGGGTAAGCCTCCTTTTTTTCTTCAAAATATTGAACCAATTATGAAAGGCTATTTAGTTTTGAATAATAATCCGTTTAAAATTATCTTCTTGATCTGCCCTCCACAACGTACAAGGAGTAACATTTGACTCAATATCTTGCGGTTTTGTGTAATAAATTATTAAAGGTTGTAAAAATGGATGTTTATGTCATAAATAATTGCTTGGGGTGTAATTTACCCTTAGTCAAGATATTGGGTTGATTTTGAACTATATAATCAATGTAATTAATTTGTAATAAATTCTGGTGGAAGAATCTTCCGGATATCACAGCTACTTCAAAAGTTACGTCGTATCTCGAAAACGGTAACTGTAATAAAATCGGGATTTGTTGTCATAAATTGTAATAAATTTGTAACGAATTATAGTATAGGTTTCATTGAGCTAATTTAGTCGGTACAGGTTTAGAGCACTTGGTTCCTAATTAGTATATGTGCAGCTGTATCTACTCGCTCCACTTGATCATTGGCAGTTTCATAATGTTCTATAATTACATCTGCTTCATATGGTTCAGCATTACTTTCGAGCTCCATAGTTACATTCTATGGTTCGATATGTTGAGGTAATCCGAAACTTCAGTTGGAACTAAGCTCTCTTTTGTTGTTTGATAATTTTTTTTAATTGTATTTTTTAAATCACTCCACACCTGAAATAAACCTATCCTTAAGCGTTTTTAGTGGCTCTGGCGATGGGTTCAATGTGCTTAAAACCACTTTACCTGAAGAACAACACATCCCTGCGGTTTCATTTTTAAATTTCAGAGCGTGGCAATGAGTGCATTCTCTATCCATACAACCAATTGAAATTTTCGAATTGGTGTAATATTCGATGCCTGGATTATATTCAAATGCGATGCGACTGAATGATGACAGTGTTAGTGCTCTTGTTGCTTGCATGCGAATACTAGATTATTCAATTGCACTACACTTCTGTTTGAATCCGTCACACGATTGCGTGATGTTTGAGTTGTAATTCTCATTTGTGCGAAACGTCTTATTCTGTGTGCATCACTTCCTAATGTGCGGGTTGTTTTAATGAGCAATCGCTTGGGGAATAATCGGCGAGAGATCATGTAGATCATTATATTTAAATTTTGATCTACTTATTTATTTATAACGGGTGATTTTTTTGTGGTTAGGATTTTCATGCATTAGTATTTGACAGATCACGCGGGATTTCAGACAAGGTGTCAAAGAGAAAGATGCTCAGTATGCTTTGACATTTCATAATGAATAGACTTACTAACGAGCAACGCTTGCAAATAATTGAATTATATTACAAAAATCAGTGTTCGGTTCGAAAAGTGTTTCGCGATTTACGTCCGATTTATGGTATGGTCACTTTCGACCAAGTGAGCAAACAATTAATGCGATTGTGACCAAGTTTCGCACTCAGTTTACTTTATTGGACATTAAACCAACCACACGAATGCGTACAGTGCGTACAGAAGAGAATATTGCGTCTGTTTCTGAGAGTGTTGCTGAAGACCGTGAAATGTCGATTCGTCGCCGTTCACAGCAATTGGGTTTGTGTTATTCGACGACATGGAA
Source organism: Nephrotoma flavescens (assembly GCA_932526605.1). NCBI lineage: Eukaryota > Metazoa > Arthropoda > Insecta > Diptera > Tipulidae > Nephrotoma > Nephrotoma flavescens. The sequence continues at coordinate 269,087,292 of OW052221.1, read as the reverse complement.
GATTTTACGCAAAGATCTTGGTGTAAAACCGTATAAAATACAGCTCCTGCAAGAACTGAAGCCGAACGATCTGCCACAACGTCGAATTTTCAGTGAATGGGCCCTAGAAAAGTTGGCAGAAAATCCGCTTTTTTATCGACAAATTTTGTTCAGCGATGAGGCTCATTTCTGGTTGAATGGCTACGTAAATAAGCAAAATTGCCGCATTTGGAGTGAAGAGCAACCAGAAGCCGTTCAAGAACTGCCCATGCATCCCGAAAAATGCACTGTTTGGTGTGGTTTGTACGCTGGTGGAATCATTGGACCGTATTTTTTCAAAGATGCTGTTGGACGCAACGTTACGGTGAATGGCGATCGCTATCGTTCGATGCTAACAAACTTTTTGTTGCCAAAAATGGAAGAACTGAACTTAGTTGACATGTGGTTTCAACAAGATGGCGCTACATGCCACACAGCTCGCGATTCTATGGCCATTTTGAGGGAAAACTTCGGAGAACAATTCATCTCAAGAAATGGCCCGGTAAGTTGGCCACCAAGATCATGCGATTTGACGCTTTTAGACTATTTTTTGTGGGGCTACGTCAAGTCTTAAGTCTACAGAAATAAGCCAGCAACTATTCCAGTTTTGGAAGACAACATTTCCGAAGAAATTCGGGCTATTCCGGCCGAAATGCTCGAAAAAGTTGCCCAAAAGTGGACTTTCCGAATGGACCACCTAAGACGCAGCCGCGGTCAACATTTAAATGAAATTATCTTCAAAAAGTAAATGTCATGGACCAATCTAACGTTTCAAATAAAGAACCGATGAGATTTTGCAAATTTTATGCGTTTTTTTTTAAAAAAAAGTTCTCAAGCTCTTAAAAAATCACCCGTTATTATGATTTATCGTTTTTATTATAAATATTATGATTGGGTTGGGAAACATATTTTCCGCTTACGATTGTTAACATTTTATTTATTTATTTATTTAATCTTACCAAACAAGGTATATATTATAAAAATCTTCTTATAAAAGTAATTTTGCATAGTTAAATATATAAATTCATATTTTCTAACAAATTTGTAATACATTTTCGATATAAAATATTTCGTTAACTTATTCTTTCAAATTATATTTTATTATTTTTTATTTTGATACTTAAAAATTAAATATAAGATGTTCTGGCTATACGTTTATTCTTACGGGTTCATACAAACCTACAATTGGTGCGACTCAGATTACTTAGTGTCCTCACCAATAGTAGTTAGGTAGCAACCCAAAAATACAGTCCGTTATATAAACTAAAAATTTATTTAAATTGCAATCTAAAATTTTTCTTATATGTTTGTTTTGTCATATTAGTACCTGGATTGTAAGCGTCAATATGGGTATTAAAAGTTTTACATGCTCTATTTATTGGTTCATTCATTCCATAGTTGGTAGGGTGGTGAACTTCTTCTAAGTTCTTTGCATGACGAGTGCGTCCTTGATTTAAAACCACAGCATTTGAAATTTCTTCGACGTTGATGTTTTTTTAACACGTCAAAAATGAAACTGGCCACGAGTAAATTTCGTCTTGATGAAAGAGTATCTAAACCTATTATGTCGAGTCTAGAATTGTAACTTCGTAGGTTGGTATAATCTTGCGGATCGAACATATGCCTGACCACGAACAATAAGAATTGCTTCTGTACTGATTCAAATTTTATTGCATACTTTTCGGTATATGGCATCCAAGTTACCGAAGCATACTCAAGGATAGATCTCACAAATGAGCAATAGAGTGATTTCGTTACCCATAAGTTGTTGAATTCTTTAGCTCTTCTTTTTATGAAACCCAGTACCCCATATGCCTTACCCAACGTTACATCATAATGTTTTTGGAAATTGACTCGCGTGTCAATTATTACACTAAATCTCTTATTTCGTCCACTCTCTTCAAACTCCTCCCATCAATTACGTACTCAATATTATGAAGAACAACATTCCTTGTAAAACTGATCACGTAACACTTGTCAACATTTAGATCTAATTTATTACTGTTGCATCACGATATCAATTTGTTTAGATTTGATTGTAAACAAATTGCATCGTCTGTATTTTCGATTTTGTGATATATTTTTAGGTCATCAGCATAGAATAAATGATTGATGTTTTGCAGTACTGTACACAAGTCTGATATGAAGAGATTGAAGAGCAATGGTCCCAAGTGACTACCTTGCGGAACCCCTGAATTTACTTGTACTGCTTGTGATATGTGGCCTTGAAAGCGAACATATTGAGTTCGGTCTTTTAGATATAAGTTCAACCAGTTGAGTAGTGAGCCACCTATTCCCATGAGTTCTAGTTTTTTAATCAACACTTTATGATTCACTCTATCAAAAGCCTTGCTGAAATCAGTGTAAATTGCATCAACCTGAAATCATTTTTCCATTTGTTTTAATAAGTAAGAAGTAAAGATTGTCAGGTTAGTTGTTACACGATCTACCTTTGATAAATCCATGTTGCTGATCATTATGATTGGAGACAGTGGTTTCTGCAAGCTTATCATGAATTAATTTTTCGAAGAGTTTGGGAATACAAGGTAAGACAGCAACTCCTCTGTAGTTAGCTACATTACACCTTCCGCCAGATTTGTAAATTGCTGTCAAACATGACAATTTCCAAAAACTAGGGAAGATTCCTTCCACTAGAGATCGGTTAAAGATGTAATATAATGGTTCAACTAAACAGTTTGCACATTCTTTCAAAAATATGGGCGGAATGCCGTCACTCCCCGATCCCTTTTTAATGTCCAGACTTTGCAGTCCGGTCAAAATGTCCTTCTCTTCCAACTCCACATTCTGTAGCTCATAACGGGGTGATATGGTTTCCTTGTAGAAATCAGGTAAACTGCTTCCATTGGCTTCTCTTTTATAAATGGATTGAAAACGCTCAGCAAAAAGATCGTTGAGAGTTTTAGGGTTCGGGGACGATTTCTCGTACAAATACATTGTTACTGGGTATCCTTTAGTGTTCCGTTTAGAGATAACAAAATCATAAAACTTTTTTGGTTCTGAAATTATGTTCTCACCGAGTTGTTTGATATAGTTTTTGTAAGCATATTCTTGATGCAAAATCAAATTCTTCATATAACTGATTGTGTCGTGTTTAATTGTTCGTTGTTGGATTCTTTTTGAAAACTTTAAAAGCTCTGTTCCTTCTATTGCGTAGATTCTTGAGACGTTTGTCTTTTCTATTTTCTCTTTTTTTTACCCATGGTTCTTTTCTATTTTCTCTTTGTTTTACCCAGGGAACATGTCTTGAAATAATTCCATCAATATAATAGTATGAAATTGATCAATAGTGAAATCAAGGTTATCATAGGAACATACTTCTTGCCAATTAATCATACTAATTTCTGTCATAATTGAGTTAAAATTAGCTTGTTTGAAATTGTACGCTTATATTGGTTCGTTTTGAAGTTTGCAAGGTGAAGTAGATAGGTTATAGTTGGTTATTAATGCTTTATGATGTATTGAATTAGTAAAGAAAGACTCAGTATCATCATCTTCTCTTACGTTACAATGTTCGAAAGCTGTTGCAAATATTAAATCAAGTTGTCTATCGTTACTGATTTTAATATCAGAAATTTGGTATATATTGTTGCCGTAAGTACAATTTAGTAGTCTAATATCAATGTTGTCGTTTGTATTTGTCGGTAAAAGTAAATTTTCATCGTTAGGATCTCTAATAAATTGTAAGTGTGGTCTATTAAAATCTCCAAAAATTAAAATTTCATTATCGTCATTAATGTTAGTTTAAATTACATTAATTGAATTAAAAATACTTTCATTGTCTATTTCGTTCGATGCTGAGGGGACATAGATACAACCAATAATTAATGTTTTGCTGCTGCAATTAATAGTACACCATATCTGTTCAGATAGTGGGTGTATTGGAACGTAGAATTGAGAGTCAGAATTTATTTCGGATGAGAGGATGAACTTGTGAATTGCTAAAAATACCCCACCTCCCCTTGTGTTATTTCTTAGATCATAATTTCTGTCTTTTCTATAGACTAGCCAATCAGAATTAAAAATCTCATTGTCAGAAACACTAGAATTTAGCCAGGTCTCTGCCAATGCAACAATTTTAATCTCTGTGGAATGTAACCTTCGATAGAGGGAGTTTATTTTACTTCTAATTCCTCCACAATTAGCATAAAAAATATTAAAGCAATGTTGGCCAACATTTATGGCAATATTATTATTTAAATTAGTTTCACTATTATAATCAGTATTGTTGTCCAACCTATCTATATTGACATTTCTAGAGTTAATCTTTGAAATGCACGTCGTGTCAATTAAACATTTTTTTTGTTAAAATAAAATTGGTTAAAATTATTCTTACTATTATTCAGGTGATTAATTTTCTCGGTTGTGGTGAAATCTCGGAATGCAGATAGGGTTTTCTCCATTATCGTCTTTTGAGATGTTGTATGCATGGTAAAAGTTAACCAGAATATCCTTCAACTTCACCACACAGGTTGGAAATCCTTTCTTTCTGAGAATTAACTTAAGGTCTTCGAGCGTTGTGCCTCGGAAGCTCGTGCCGGCTTTTAAATCCTTGTACTGGGCAACCTATAGTTTTGCCGCTTTCAAGATTTTCTCTTCTCTGAGGCGCCCGACGAGGTATCTTCCATCGCCATTAGATGAGATAATACCCATCCTCACTGCTGGTGGAAAGACTATGGGTCAACGAAAGATGCTGTACATAAAACGCCAACAACCAGTGTTTTCCTTGTTTTTACCTACTGTGTCGACTGTCACATGATTTTTGTTGTGATCCAGTTTGTTCGCGGATTTTTTGTCATTATCGTTTTCGTTATTCCTATTGTTTTCGGACTCGTTTTTCTCCTTGAAGAATTTTTCACAAATCAGAGTCATGTCCTTTTTCAGGTGTTCTCGGAGAGTGTTAATCGTTGTTGCATTTAGAACTGATTGTTCGATGGTCTTGTCAATCGATGGATGATAATCTTTCCTTCAAGATGCTTGTGATGTTTGATTGCAGCCTCTTGATTCGCTTTTCTAAAGACGTTAAGCTCTGGACGAAGATCTGATGCTCGTCTGTTAGCATTTTAAACTGATCCGTGTTTAATCTTGTTGTGTGCGAATATTTTTTTGAGAGGTCTGTCATGCTATCGAATATGAATTTGGTCTTCTCGTCAAGTTTTTCAAATATTTCACTGGTTGTATTGTATGAGCTAATGCACGCACCACAGACATAATGTGATGTGATTTGCGATCGCAACGTGCTTGATAGTGTTTTCCAAGTTCTCGGAAAACCCGCACATATTGCGTGAAAGTGTTTTTAACAAAGTCCGTTACATTCAATTAACGCATCACTAGCCCTAACATTGTTGTTATTAAACAGTTTGGCCATTCGCAACCCATGATGATTTCTATGAATTTTTTGTCAACGTTTGAAAACAACACTGACCACCACAATATCAAACGATAAATTTTACACACAAATTAAACGTTAACTAAAAGTAAACCAAATGATAAATTTACAGTTTATTTTTGCAACGATCGTTGTTTATACATTCGGTTACTTGCACACAGATTAAAAGTTAACGTAAAAGTGCATCCTCTCTTGTCGCTTCTTGTTGTTTTGGTGTTAAATTCGTACTTATTCGTTATGCCTATTGCGAATTTGTCAGTCACTACGACCAATGTTTGAATGTCTTCGTCCAGGCATTTTTCGCGGTATTATTTCACTACAGTTTGGGGGTCGGATCTATGTATGCTAAAATGTATGCTTTTCGGGTCTATGTATGCTAAAAGGGAAATTTTTCGGTGGTTATGTAATTTGTGCCTCTAATCGAATTGTGTTAATTATTACATTAATATCACTATAAAATTTACTTACCACTTCACGATCACTTTAAAAATATTTGTATTTATATTGTAGATAATCAATATTTTTTTAAAATTTGGTATCATAAATTCACCTATTTAAAATTGATTGAAAGTTTATGATGGAAGTTCCAAATGATTGAAATTATCGTCAAACTTATTTCTAAACCATTGTACAGCACAATAAAATATCTAATACTGAAATGGCAAATGAAAAACCATTTTGATTTTGTTTTGTCAATAAACACCATTTTGTAATATATTTAAGGTTACTACGATCTATAGTTTTAGTTTTAACATTATTTGCAGCAGGCACTTGGCGAAATACACTTACACTTAATAAACACATTTATCAAACATTTCTGTTTTTTTTAAACAAAGAACATAGTTTTAGTTATTGTAAGATGATTGTAACCTTTAAAATACTGAAAATGTATATATCCCTTTACTGCAGTTTCTTATTTTGTTGACAAAAAATTGTTTTTATTTGTATTTTTAATTACTTCAAATGAAATTTAATATTTTAGGTGGAGAAAAAAATCCGTTTATCACGAAAATCGAAGTTTTTCATGTATATCATATATGATATCCCGTGCATTCAAGATGACAAAGAACTTATGTCTATACATAGTAAAAATAAATTTTATTTATTATACACGTTAATCAAATTCAACAAACTCAGTATAATACAAAAAAATAAATAAAAAATATAAAATAATAAAATAAATTATACAAAATAAAAAGAAATAATTGAATTATTTCAAAAACAAATAATTTTTGGTAAATTATAAAATCACAATTTTCAGTCTTCAAACTTCAGTCTATTGGTATTATTTTGGAGTTTCGTTATTAGGAATGAAATACTGCGTAACAATTTCTCTCCTTGTTAAGACATAAAGCGATGTTGCATTTAGTTCTAATTGGGCAAATGTCCTATATTATCCAGCCGTATTTCTTTCGGCGGTAGCTGACCTGCGGTAGGTTTTTTTCACTTCAAATCTATACGGTCGTTAATAGTTCGGGATGGTCTTCCAACTCAGTGTAGAATCTGAATACTTCATTAATGTCTTCGATATTTCCTTTTTGAAATCAGCAAGACCCAATATTTTTTTCTCAGACGTACCACGTTGTTTTTCGACTCGTCTAAAATAATAATTTAAAATGTATGAGAAATTTATTTTTAATTAATTTAACTTAACTTCCATAACTAACTTATACAATATCCACGCGTTTCCTACGGTAACATCTAGCATATGGTAAAAAACCTTCATACACCATTTTTTTGATCGTATTATGATTTGATATCGACCTAAATTTGCGTCCAGCAAGTTTACACCACCCATAAACTTATCTTTTACGAGTGACGAACAGTCAACATTGATGCTATACCAACTTCTTTTTCCCTTCGTGTTGACGAATGCAGTGGGTTTCTCCCTAGAAATGTAGAGATTAGTGTCACAATTTTGGTATCCTTCCATTGCACTACGGTAATTTCATTTCTTTCGATATTGGCCACCATCTCAAAGGTGGCTGTATTTCCAATATTTATCTTCGGGAAGCTTCGAATTCGGCAAACGGTTTTTACGAGCCGTGCCTAAATTATGTATTCCTCGTTTTAGTAATTCGACTAACAATGGAATCGATGTTTAATATTTTTTTATTTCATATTTGATGGAACTATTCTTGCGAGGCAAATGACAACATTGGATGCTGCTCCCATATTTAATTCATTATGTGGCCGTTTTTGGTGGTCATTTTCTTGACCAGTATATAATTCGATATTATAGGCAAAGCCGTGGTTCCACAAAGCACGAATAATTTAAATCCCCATTTGTGTGGTTTAGCCGGCATATATACTGCTTCACGAATGACCTTGTCTTTGTGGAACTCATTTGTTCATCTACAGATAAACAATCTTCTAATGGTAAGTATCGTTGAAAAAATAATTAAAAAATGAGAAAGGGGTACTCAAATTCATTTGGGTTTCCGTAAGATGAGAACTCCCTGTAAATTTATGTTTATCTGGCGATATTATAAAACAAAGATTTATCCAAATAATTCGTGAATAATCATCTTTTAATTGTTTTAGTTGATTCATGGCAGTAACGGAATAGCAAAAACTAGGCACATCTTCAGCATACACTTTTTCCATACCCTCAATATCAAATACTTCACCATCTATAGGCTGTGGCACAACTGCACTTTCGACATCCAATTCGACGTTTTCATGATGTGTTTTTGTGTCCACCACCACTTCATCATAAATATTATCTTCATCCTTACCACCAGCGTCGAATTCTCACCAAATATTGATAATTTCTTCCACCTCTTCTAGGGTCAAATAACGTTTTCTTGTACTCATTTTTTTAAATAAAAATTACCGCCGCAAATTTGAATTAAGAAGTTAGTGCACATATATGATACCATATCATATATGATATATAGCAAGATATTATTATAGTTTGTAAAACAGTTATTATATTTAATTTAATACTTACATTGCACAATCCACCAAAAATTCTATAAGAAATTGTATCAAATGAGGAGCAACTTTTTTTTACTTTATTAACCACAGTACATAGTCGATATAAACGTTTCCCGCCAATATTTTGACAACTAATTTTCCCTACAAACGCAGTTTACACAAAGTAATACAATGAACCAATATATTTGTAGCGGGTTTGTTATGAAAAAGTGAAAACTATGCGAAATAGGCTATTTTGTAATAAGCATACCATACATGATAAACTATGCAGTAAAGGGATATATATCATATATTAAATTTGAAAAAAAAAATCATAAAAATGCTTTAAAGACAACCAACGCCACCTATCGGAATTTTCTGGTTACATATAAATTTAATATTGGCTGTGTTCCAATGGGACAAATTTGCTACTCACAAGTACTTGCATGTAGATAACCAATGGAACGAGCTAAAACTATGACAGAAGTAAAACTTAACCTTTTTATGATTGTGAAATACATACCAAAAATAATACCAAAAAATTTACACTGTTAAATTTCAAAATATTCCAATTGGATTTGTTTTGTGGCGAAATTGAAACATTTTGATATAATCTTTAACATTTATATTAGATAAGTCCCTAAGTTCCTAATAGCGTCGCTGTAAAGATCAAATAATTTTCGATTTGAAATAAACACGAGAAAATCGTAAAACGATTTACTAAACTTTTTTTAATTCTAAAGAAGACTATTTTAGACTATGTTTCTACTTTTATATATCCGATCCTAGAGATGTTCGCGGGGTCCCACCTATATGACCGAATAACTAAATCGAAACCCCACGTGTGGAATGAACAGGATTTAATTATGATGGTTTTTACAAAGTCCAGCGCATTTTTAATAAACTATGGTTTTTGATTTCAATCTATTTTCTAACTTTGCTGTCACCGGTCGGTTCGGATTCACGGTCAAAATTTTTACGTCGCAGCTGCGTAATAAAAGTTTTGTTCGTAAACCGTAAACGTAAAAATGTATCTGGGCAAGTTAAAATCACCAAAACTAGATCCCATTCACCACACTCATAGGGTTTTGACTGATCTATCTGGCCATGAAGGTGAGACCCCCGGGAACATCTCTAGGATCGATGAAATAAAATTTGAAAATTTATTAAAATTTATGGAATTCCTATGTAGCCTGTATGGCACTGTACATATCGTTTTAAACTATCTATGTTCATTTCAGTGTTACAGCTTTGTCTACGCTATTCTAAATTATATTTTAAAAACTGTGAATGTCTGTAGGAGCGGTGACAGCAAAGTTAGAAAATAGATTGAAATCAAAAACCATAGTTTATTAAAAATGCGCTGGACTTTGTAAAAACCATCATAATTTAATCCTGTTCACTACACACGTGGGGTTTTGATTTAGCTATTCGGTCATATAGGTGGGACCCCGTGAACATTGGATATAGGATTAGATATATAAAAGTAGAAACATAGTCTAAAATAGTCTTCTTTAGAATTAAATAAAGTTTAGTAAATCGTTTTACGATTTTCTCGTATTTATTTCAAATCGTTAGAAAATTATTTGATCTTTACAGCGACACTATTAGGAACTTAGGGACTTATCTAATATAAATGTTAAAGATTATATAAAAATGTTTCAATTTCGCCACGAAACAAACCCAATTGGAATATTTTTAAATTTAACAGTCTAAATTTGTTGGTATTATTTTTGGTATGTATTTCACAATCATACCTTTTTTGTGTACATAGTTAGCTATGTGAATAATTTTGTTGTCGTCTTATTTTGGAAAATTATTTTTTTTTTAACTAAAATCCACAATAAAATCTCAAAAATGAGTAAGAACTGGTTTTATAATGAAAAGAACGGTTTGATTATGATATACGCCGGCCGAAAAGAAGAATATGTCAAAAATCGCTTGGTATTTCACAGAAGTAAACAAAAAATATTGTTTGTCCTGGCATTTCAACATAGCCTACCCCTCACAAAGCCATCTATTAGAATTTTTTGAACCAAAATACCTACCGTTAATTTTATGCGTAACTACTTTCAACATCTACACCATCATTTGAGCATGGGTGTAGCTGCGAGTAGATACAAGTACTTGTGAGTAGTTTGCTTTCTCCATTGGAACACAGCTACTGTTGAAATGAAAATGATATACCGGGAAATCTACATTTTTGTAAATATTTAGCTCCCTCAGTGCCCGCCACCTATCGAGTCCAAATTTTGCCAAAGATTTTTTTTTTATTTAAATATTGTATGGGGTGAATTTGAGCCAAAACGGTCAATAAATAAGAATTTTCGAAAAAAGCTTTGGATTTAACAGTGTGAAACTAATCCATATAAGAAAAGTGTGGAATTGTATAAAAAGGGCATACGTTAAAATGCGTATCGAATAAAACTTATTTCTTTTCAAAAGCTGTTACATTGTTTCTAATAGAGTAATTACTAAAAAAAGCAAAAATTATAAAAATTTACGAACTCCATAAATATAACGGAAGTGAAAAAGCTTTGACAAAAGCTTAAGCAATACCATAATATACTGCTTTTATCATTTCCATAAATTCCATTTCATTATACCAAATCTCGTATATATTTTAATTAATATTATGCAACATTATGTTTATACATACACACGTAAAATGTTTTTTTTTATTATACATTCCACAATAATATGTATCCGACTCAGCACAAAAGGGTTATTAAGTTGAGGTAAATAACTCAAGTTGTTTCCATTTCAGTTAAGAATACATTTACGAGTACGAACATGCATAAACAATTTTTCAATTAACTAAGCTCCGTTTACAGCAATATTTTTCAAATAAACAAACTAACAAACTATTTTCTACGTATACGAGTAAGTACGAGCGAGTAACGTCATTATACCATACGTAATAATATAAAGTTGGAAAACTTTTACGAAACAACAATAATTCACTTTAAATTGATTTTAATAATACGAATACGAAAGTAAGAAATAAATTTGTTTTTAAAACAAACAAACGAAAGTTTTTTAAAAATATATCATTGAAAGTCTTAAAGAAAAAAAATATTTGTAAGTTTCAAAAACTATATTTTTTATTTGTAAATTACATTAAAATTCGTAATGTTACATATTTAAAAAATATTTTGTACATTTATTGTTGCTTTGATATTTTTTCATATTTTGTTTATGCAATAAGTTTTTGTTCAGTGCACAAGCGAAGCTTTTATGTTGCAAGTTTTAAAGTGGATTATTTTTCGGTAAACAAACATTTTTGTAATAGCGAAGTCGGGGTATTTACATCTTAGTTCATCTCGGTGAACTGAATATTAAAGTTAGGCGAAATATTGTATTTGTCGAATAATTTTCCACTTCTATTTTTTGTTTAGAAAAAAATGCTTTACTAACCTATTATATCAAAGCCGTCTATGATTTTAGAGAGCCGTAATATTATAATGTGGGCTTTAAATAGAAGGAAAGTTTTTATTGAGTTACTATAACAAACAGTGGTAATTGGATAGTTATTGAACATAAATTTATGAATAAAAAATTAAACAAATCATTTAAATTTAAATTTTATATTATTAATAAAGTATTCTACAAACACATATTTGAAAATCAGCCATCATACAGTGTAATATTTAATTATTAAATTTATTAATTTTCTATAAAAATAAACATCCCGTTTAGTTGTGTAGGTGAGTAAAGTAATTTAATAAAGGGTGATGCTGCAGATTTCTGTTACATCCAATTTAAAATTTAGTTTTATAAAATTTAACTTCTTTAAGAAATAAAATTCTGGTCCCATATGCACATCAGAACTTTTGAGATGAGCGATCGATCTAATAACAATCTAGGCGATCACATTTAAAACAAAATGAAAAGGAAAACGAGAGCTGAAATGAGGTTTTATGAATTACCATGTAGAAACAATAATTCATATAATAAAATTTTTTCATCATTGCTGGGTTCAAATAATGAAAAACAAAAAATTGAAACTCAACATTTAATTTTTAATATTAATTTTTAACTAAAGTGTATTCCGTACCAAAAGACTTTATGTTTTATATAACGGGTGATTTTTTTGTGGTTAGGATTTTCATGCATTAGTATTTGACAGATCACGCGGGATTTCAGACAAGGTGTCAAAGAGAAAGATGCTCAGTATGCTTTGACATTTCATAATGAATAGACTTACTAACGAGCAACGCTTGCAAATAATTGAATTATATTACAAAAATCAGTGTTCGGTTCGAAAAGTGTTTCGCGATTTACGTCCGATTTATGGTCTACATAATCGACCAAGTGAGCAAACAATTAATGCGATTGTGACCAAGTTTCGCACTCAGTTTACTTTATTGGACATTAAACCAACCACACGAATGCGTACAGTGCGTACAGAAGAGAATATTGCGTCTGTTTCTGAGAGTGTTGCTGAAGACCGTGAAATGTCGATTCGTCGCCGTTCGCAGCAATTGGGTTTGTGTTATTCGACGACATGGAAGATTTTACGCAAAGATCTTGGTGTAAAACCGTATAAAATACAGCTCCTGCAAGAACTGAAGCCGAACGATCTGCCACAACGTCGAATTTTCAGTGAATGGGCCCTAGAAAAGTTGGCAGAAAATCCGCTTTTTTATCGACAAATTTTGTTCAGCGATGAGGCTCATTTCTGGTTGAATGGCTACGTAAATAAGCAAAATTGCCGCATTTGGAGTGAAGAGCAACCAGAAGCCGTTCAAGAACTGCCCATGCATCCCGAAAAATGCACTGTTTGGTGTGGTTTGTACGCTGGTGGAATCATTGGACCGTATTTTTTCAAAGATGCTGTTGGACGCAACGTTACGGTGAATGGCGATCGCTATCGTTCGATGCTAACAAACTTTTTGTTGCCAAAAATGGAAGAACTGAACTTAGTTGACATGTGGTTTCAACAAGATGGCGCTACATGCCACACAGCTCGCGATTCTATGGCCATTTTGAGGGAAAACTTCGGAGAACAATTCATCTCAAGAAATGGCCCGGTAAGTTGGCCACCAAGATCATGCGATTTGACGCCTTTAGACTATTTTTTGTGGGGCTACGTCAAGTCTAAAGTCTACAAAAATAAGCCAGCAACTATTCCAGTTTTGGAAGACAACATTTCCGAAGAAATTCGGGCTATTCCGGCCGAAATGCTCGAAAAAGTTGCCCAAAATTGGACTTTCCGAATGGACCACCTAAGACGCAGCCGCGGTCAACATTTAAATGAAATTATCTTCAAAAAGTAAATGTCATGGACCAATCTAATTCGTTTAAGTTTCAAATAAAGAACCGATGAGATTTTGCAAATTTTATGCGTTTTTTTTTAAAAAAAAGTTCTCAAGCTCTTAAAAAATCACCCGTTATTTATTTTGGAGTTTTTGAACCGACCAAAGAGTGTTACAAACTATATACAATTAAAAAACATATATTTACTGAATTTTCGGTTGGTATTTTTTTTGTGTGAAATCTGTAATGTTGGCAGATTTTGTTGAGTCTCTTGAAAGGTGGTTAGATAGATCATAAAAATGGTTATAGTTCGATCTATCGCTACAGTACCATCTCGCAGTAAAATCCTTACGCGAAAGTGATTTTCCTTTGTACCTTTTTATTTAAATTCAGGAAAAAATTTTAAATTTTTAAATTTTTGTTGCAAGCTCCATGTTAACCTGCACACTGACATGGACAGTGTGTCGGCGCTGAATTCTGCACTCCAACAGAGGGTCTAAGTCGTGTTTATTATCATCACGGATCATAATCGATGAAGAAAATTCGCTTTACATCCTGCCTCTGGTGAGATTCGAACACAGTACCTCCCGATCCAAGTGCCGAAGCTCTAACCACTGCGCCACTTGTACGGTTGCTCCAGCGGTCATGTCTGGAATTGCAATGGAATTGAAAGCAATTTAGTTCCAAAAGTATAATCAGTTGTGCCATTCGCTACCAAAAGACACAACACTGGATCGAGAGATCGATTTCCTTGGAAAAATTTGTTTGGAACAACCGAAGGTCGGCCCCAGTATCTACATGAAAAAGGAAATTATTATTTCGATCTCTAAAAAAAGATTCGTATATGCATTCGACTATCTGCCGTAAAGACAGTTGAACTTATTTGTTGTTAAAATCAATTCCTTTAGATTTTGTAGATATATTATTTTGCAATGAAAATTTGCACGGTTTAATGCATTTGTGTGCTCTTCAACCAAATTTATAGTGATACCAGCATAATATTCGCTGGTTAGAGCGTTGGCGAAGTTTGATAATGACTGCTGTAATTGTGAAATTTGTTTCTTCAACTCTGTAATCTCTGTAATCTGTAATCTCTGAATGATATATTTTTTTGTTAACTGATTATCAGAGGTTGCGGTTAAGGTGGAATCTACTTGTGAAATATCGTTCGATTCTGAAGCTTCATACATTCGATCCGCCTCTCAATTAAATTGTTGGTTCTAATACTTCAGTCTTAATTGTAATTTCTTCATCATCACGCATTGTTTTCACTTTTCAACACGATTTACACGAATTTGTAAAACATTTTTTAAATAACGAATGCATTTGCGACTTTTGGAATATGAACCTTAAGTACCAATCAATACCAACGAAAATTCAGTTTACAACCGTATACAGCTTAAGATAAATGGAATTTTGAAATTAATAATATAATAAAGAAATAAAACTTATTTTATATTAACTAATTTTATTAATTACTAAAATTTGAAATGTTCAAATTTTATTTTTAGAATTTATTCGGAATTGAATGATGAATGAACATTACACTGTGCTAGTGGAAAAATGTGACAAACTGGGCACCAGGAGAGTAAACATTATTAGAGTACGCTGAATTCAATGGTGCTAGTCCCATTTCGAAGTTAGTCCCCATTTTTGAGATATCGCTTTCGACATGTTTTGGCTGTGAGTCAAAAATTTGTCAAAATATACTTATTTTCATTTTGATAACTCTTGAACCATTAGGACTTTCGTTTTGCTTTCTTCAGCAAAGTTATTGCGCCAAGACAAGACAAACAACGTTGCAGAGTATATCATGACCGAAAACACACATCCACCATATATGTGTGGTTAACTTGGGCCAAGCTGGGTTTGGTTAGGTTGGAGTGGCTGCTTCCGCACACTTATACCAGTACTGACCCGTTGTGATATAACAGGATCCTATTTCTCCTTTACCCCTGTTCAAAACCATTCGGAGCTACGTACGTAGCACAAATTATCTCGCAATACACAGTCCGCGAGAGCTGAACAGCTGGCAACACTGTACACGCCCAAATACCTATGCCTTATGTATGATATAGTGTCGGACACGAGCATTGGAAGTTATCTAAAGTCTCTTCCTCCTCTTCGCCCATGCAACTTCTACAAAGCCGTCTGTAGACCAAGCCTTCTCGCATGTTCCCCAAAAAGGCAGGGTCTTGTCAGTTTAGGCAAAAGCTTCTCACAAAAGACTCCGGCTCCTACCTTTCCGTTTAGGAAAACATGGGCCCACCTGTAAGGCTAAATACAACTGGAGGTCGACATACTTAGGCCAAACCGGACGCTTATTCCAAATAAGATACAAAGAGCACATGAATGGCATAACCAAATTTAAAAAAAGTACATACAATCAAGTTTCGCAAAACACATAAAACCTGAAAATCATAGGTACACTAAAATCAATAAAAATTTCAGAACAGGATCAAAAAAGGACCGAAATTAGACATGTGAGAAGATCTTGGTATAAATTTTGGGCACAATATGACTCGTGACTCGTGAGACATTTGCATACTGTCCGTATATACAAATTTCTCATGAGTCATGGTGTCAAATTACGGCCAAAATTCACACCCTGAAAATATACAAAAACAAAAACACCAACAATTTAGTTAACGACAAAATCAACATAAAAACCAATAAAATTTACGACTTATTGGGATCCCCTAGCAAGCAAGCAATTTGGTAGCCAACATCCTGACTACTCAATCAATTTTACAAAGGAAATTTAAATTTCAAATTTATTTTCAATACGCTTTTTGTTTTTTTTTTGGTGCGATTGCACAGTAGAACAACACAAAATAAGCCGTAAATTTTACTGTAATATTGCAAAAATAAACAAAAATTTTATAAAAAATATATTTTGAAATTTAAATTTCCTTGGTAAAATTGATTGAGTACTCAGGATTTTGGCTAGCAAATTGCTTGCTTGCTAGCGGATCGAGTATCTACTCCATTTTCTATAACTTAAAAACAATGGAGGTACGTAAGAGCAGCGCATAGCAACAGTATATAAACAGTTTCAAAATAATTTATAGTAGTAAAAAATAAACCGAAGAAGAGTTTTTTCTCGAAACCGATATTTCTAAAAAAGTTAAAAAATTGGCACAATAAGTAAGAACGAAGTTGTTAAGAATATTCTCGGAATTAATCGATCCGATGATTGACGCAAAATATACTAACCGCTTTTCAAAATATAAACGTTCGAATGTCATTGAAAAAACATTTTTTGCATTGTCACGTGGAAAAATCCGCCGAAAAATCAGTAGCCGAATCCCATGAGCACGGCCCAAACATTGGTACATTGGCAAAAAACTACATGCTCTCTGGGGCGACATTTGTTGGAATTTGCAAGAGGAAGAAGATGCCGAAGACGACACGAACGAATCTGAAAATTAAAATTAAAAAAGTTAAGAAAAATCACCATAAAATACTGAATCGATTTAATTTTCATTTAGATAGCTTCTGTTGTATCTATATTTGTAGATGAGATGTTTATTCGATCGATTTTAATCGATTTAAATTCAATAAATGGACAAAAAATTATTAAAAAGTGTTTTTCATCGAAATGAAAAGAAAAAAAATAACACAAAACTCTGAATGTAGATGTGGTTTTTCGGTCTTAATATGGGCGGCAAAGCTGTTTGTCTTGGCTTGCACAACAACTTTGCTGAAAAAAAGGGAAACGAAAATCTTAATGGTTCAAGAGTAATTAACTTGAAAATGAGTATATTTTGACAAATTTTTAACTCAGAGCCAAAACAGATCGAAAGCGATACATGTCCTCTAGCTCGACAGTTAGAGGACGACTTCGAGAAGTTAATCTGAATAGACACAGCCCAGCAAACGGGCCGAAAATAACCGCAGGCCACCGACGAGCCCGTCGTGAGTTCGCTCGAGAGCATTTGAATTGGACAGAAGAAAAATGAAGAACAGTCCTGCTCTCTGACGAGTTCAGGATGTGTTTATATGGCACCGATGAACACGGAAGAGTATACGCACTGAAGAACGTGTCTCGTATATAGCGGTGGATCGTGCATATTCTGGGGAGGCATATCATTAGAGGCGAAGACTGATCTTGTATTCATCACTTGAGCCAATACTGGCTGTTGATCACGAGGAATGAATTCTCAACGTTACATTGAAGAAATACTCGAGCAGTACGTCGTACTACTGGATACTGCGTAGGATACTGCGAGACCGCATACGGTTGGTGTAGTATACTAGTACCTTCAAGAGGTGGATGGATTTATGGGACGAGTTGAAAAGAACGGCTCGAGCCAGAGCTGTAACAGGCGATCGTAGAGAAATGAGAGCCGATACTTCAAGATTTTGTAAAAACTTTGGTGAAAAAAATGCAGCATCAAATGGAAGCTGTCTTTCGGGCCAAGGGAGGGAATACTTTTTACTAATAAAACTGTTTTTTTTGTTTATTTCCATGTTTTTATTCGATTTTTACCCCTAATTTTCATGCTGACAACTTCACAAAAACATGTACATCAGACGTTTACCCCCAAAAATCAGTTTGATGGCACGTAAGTATAAATACAAGAAAGGTACCACTGGATAGGTATTGAAATAGACTTTGAATCTGTATTAAAAAAAATTAAACAAATATTACATTTTTGTGATATTTTTGATATTATTTTTGTGGAAAATTGAGCAATGTGCGATTTTTTTGCACCCAATTGTATATTTTTATTGCTTTCATTCATTTAATTAAATACAAAGCTTTAGCGCTTCAAATAGTAAAACTAATTATCAAAAAATAAACACAAAATGTAAATCACAAAATTAATTCAATAAAATAAATTAAAAACTTCAGTTGATATTTCTAGAATCGGCTAGTGTGAAACTGTGCGAAGCAATTACGATCGTAAATTATGCATAAGTGTATGTTAGACTTTTTGCAATAGAAATGGCTTCGCCCTTTACAACCAAAGAATTTGCATCGTGTCGCTTCCTTTTTCTTATCTACATATGGCAAATGTACCGTGTTATCGTACTGGATATCCTGTACTGGACGAACCTCGAATCTAGTTCGGATACTAGGCTCTGGATGTTGTATACTATTTTTTTCTCTCGTTTTCGGCTATGTTCCGTTAGACTATAGTACGCAATTTCCAATCTGAACTCCAACAAATCTTTAATTTCCTTTTGAAGATGACATTGCTTTAACATATTTTTTCTATATTCCATCCAACTGGCAGAAATTTCAAAATTTAAAAAATGGTCTATAACACGCAAGTTCCACTTTTTTGATTTCGGTAAAAGTCGGTAATACGATAACAATTGGTCACATACATTTACTCCGCAAACACATTTGTTATATAAATGTATTAGTTCTGGTTGCGCAATTTCTACACAGTTGAAAAAAATATGGCCTATGTAATGCAAATTGCTTTTCATATAGGTCCAGCACAAGCTTGCATTACAAACTAATGCACAAGTTGCATTATATCAGATATTAATGCTAATTGTATTAATTTTTATTGTATAGTTTACATTAAACTTTAACGGAATATTTTGTAAAAACTGATGGAAGTTATATTAAAATTTTACAGCACATTGCATAAAAAAATAAATTAAAATATTCATTTGGATTTTGGAAGCATCATTTTTTGTCGTAAGTGGCATTAAAATTGTATAGCCCAGCCCAGTGCTTTAAACAGTATAAAGCACACTACATTAGAAATTCCCAATTAATTGTATTATACTTATATTATTTTGTATTAAAACTAAAACTATAAGGCAAATTCCACAGATTCCAATTTTTTACTTTTCCAACTGGATTGACGTAAATCAATTGGCGTCCTTACACAGCAAATATATGAAAAATATTTTAAGCTTTTATATTAAAAATATACACAATGCCTTAGCGAATTATAATAAATTTGCTAAAAAATAGTCAACCCCCAGATTATATAGAAATTTTCTTTTAATACACTACTGCAGTAATTTTAGTCGCAACTGCATCATAACTATTTTTAATGCATGCTTTGCATCAGAATGTGATAGACGATTGCATCGTATAAGCCTTGATGCAAGGGTTGCATTAAAAATTGCAGCAAGATTTTTAAGTGTGTACATATCGTTTTTGTGCGTTTTCCCATCTCTCTGCCAAACATAAATCACCCTTTCCCACAAAGTTGGGTGCAATATAAATAGGCTTATTATCCAACCAGTTTAACAAAACGACATTCTCATCGCGGTCGCTAACTTCTTCAAAGGAGCCTCGTGGACTCCGAAACTCTTGATCTTCAATAAAAGGAGGTTTAAAGAAGCGATTGATTTTCGCTGTGCTAGCAGCATTGTTTCCTTTTTTCTTAAGGATTTCGAAAAGAGTGAAGGAAGTAAAATAATTATCACAAAATAGTTAGTTTGTGGCCTGATTTTTCGATATTTTGTACTAAATGAAGAATTACTGCAGCTCCGAAGCCAAATTTCTACTTGTAATCAGATAACTCAGAATATGTGCCCTGATATTGGACACAATCGTACGGTTGACCACTATTTCCGCACTATACACAAATAGTTTTATACCCCATTTGTTTGGTTTATTCTTTAAGTACTGCTTAGCACTTAGTTTTCCCTTGAATGGGATGATTTTGTCATCAATGGTTAAGTTTTCTTGATATGGTGGTTGTAAGCATCGATCACGAACCGCGTTTATTATTGGTCGCATCTAAAAAGATATTAAATACTTACAAAAACATCGATTTTACCAATATTAATAAACTATTACACCAGACCGCCACCAGATATTGAGTCAAATGTTACTCCTTGGACCTTGTGGAGGGCAGATCAACCTTAATAAATTAATAACCACTTATCTTGGATACTCTTTTATTTCGTAATTTGCAATCTAGGGATAGTAAATTTTCAAAAAATAATCGTCATTGCGGCGAAAATATAAATAAACATCGTTTGACGAAATTTTTCATTCGATAAAAATCGAAATTTTTAATACGTTTAAACTAAATGTCACATTTTGTTAGTCATTTCAAGACTAATCTTGATAATCATGTAATAATAAGTAATTAAGTAAGTTATATTTTACAAAAGCTACAATTTGAATTCAACCCGACCCCATATCTGGTGCAGCTCTGAAATAAAAACTCATTATAGGTAGAAAAACCTACCACTAAACTATACGAACTCCATCTATTCATGAAGCTATTTCCGTCTAACCTTACCTGACATAAAAATAAAACAACCAACGCTTGAAAAAATTTCTAATTTTAAGGTGATAAAATCGAACTTAAATTAGACGTTTGAAACCTCTACGGTTTGGAGCCAATTCCGTGTAACCTGATACAAAGATAATTTATTACACACCTTAATATGATTGTTCTGCCCTCCACAAGGTCCAAGGAGTACCATTTGACTCAATATTTAGTGGCGGTCTGGTGTAATAATTTATTAATATTGGTAAAATCGATTTTTTTGTTAAAAATAGTCGTTTGGGGTGAAATTTACCCTTAGTCACGATATAGGGTTGATCTTGAACTATTTAATCAATGTAATTAGTTTGTAACAAATTCAGGTCTAAGAACCATCCCGATATCAAAGCTACATCAATAGCTACAATTTTGGCGGTGTAGGTTAATTACAAGCTAAATCGACCACTCGTTCCTCGAAAACGGTAACTGTAATAAAATGTTTTTTTTAAACAATCTATACTAATTTTTTATTTTCTTTACATACACATATAAACAAATTTTTGTTTGTACAAAAAAAAAATTGTGTTACACTTATTTAAATGTTTCTGCGTTCACTCGACGTAATAGGATTCTTTTCAAATGCTTTTTCTTAAGGGGACATAGCACCTTCAAATTTTCAAAAATTCGATTTTTTTTTTTTATGATAGAATATGTTAGAATGAACGTTTAAAAACATGATTTTAATGACATAAACATGAAAATCTCAAAAAAAAATAGTTATATTTTTGTTTTATTTATTGCGTAGCGCGCCAATTTAAAGCGCGATAATTTAAACGCGATTATCTCGAGATGACGTTTTTCAAGGTGGCGTGCAAGATTGAGAAAAAACTACTTATCCAATCGTTCTAAAATTTTAACCAGTTGATCTACATATATTTCTGCTCAGAATGAAATACGGAATGAATAATCGGCTTTCAATTTTTTGAGTTACAACTAATTGGGGGGGAGAAAAAAGCTGCATTTTCGAAAAAATGCCGCCATTTTTTATTTTCAACCAATTTTTTCCTTTTAGTTCATTCCAAGGGCGATTTAATGCTGAATAAAACCCCGTTTTTTTGTCAGACGTTTCTGAAAGCAGGTATGACGCGCGTCGCGAATTTTCAGTGTTTTTGGAAAACCCTTGTAGCAGACGACAGTGGGCTAAAAAAATCTAAAAAAAAATTCTTTTGTATACTTTCAGTTAAATAAAATGTCAATGGAAAGTTTCATTAAGATATCTCTTTTTATTCAAAAAAAAATCTTTGAAAACATTTTTTTTCAATTTTGAAGGTGCTATGTCCCCTTAATATTAAACTAACCATTCAAATTCAAATTTAAACGAGGCATTTATGTGTTTATGTACAAAAAAAACTTCTAAATAAATATTGAAATACTAATTGGTTTGAAAAAGAGCTAAGAAAAAATGGCGGAATCTGATGTTCTTATTTTTAGGAGGCTCTGATTATATTCAAACAATTCAGTATTCTCTTATAACATATTTAATATATTTATCACCTAGGTTAATATGATTTGCTGAGAAGTTTAAATTAGAACTATCAACTTTCCAAACCATTTGAAAAAATTATGAGATCCCCGTTATCAAATAAATACAGTAATTTAGTATTTTGTTATCCAAAGAATTTATGATTTTCTTATGGCCGGCTGCACAGCATGACTAACGGCCGCGTTAGTTAAATGTTTTATATGAAATCAACACAAACTGGATTAAAAATATTTTATTCCGTAGAAGTATTTAGCTTGCGTATAAATATTTAAAAGGCTTTAATAAAGTTTGCGTTGAGTTTTTTCTGATTGCGAAAACAGGGCTGGGGTGTTTTAACATATCTACTGCTGTATAACACCTGGGGAATTACATTCCGTGTTTGTTGTACTCATTGTTTGTTTTAGCCAATTTATACCACTGGCATTTTGTCTCCGATGTCACTTTGCTACTACCGAAGCGATACCGCTCCTGCGACGAGGACGCGGCTACCTTGGTATTACCTATGGGTGTACAGAGAGACAGCTGAAGCCTTCTAAATACCCTAGGTTCAGGGACACAAACAAATAATCTGAAATTACAGTCCAATACACGAAAGTACATGCGTCTTATATCGCAATGGAGAAATTTTCAAGATTTTGCTCACACGCAGAACATTGTAAAGGCAGCCTAAAAATTTACTAACTGCTATCCAGAAGATTTAAAGTAGACAACGGGCTACAAAGATTAAGAATTATATTTCTAGTACATTGATCGTGACGCCTGACTTTCTTCGAACGATATTAATTAATGCTGTTAGCTAAAACTTATTCACCACCTATTTTGAACCCTGAAAAGGGGTCCCTTGTAGGGATATTTATTTCATTATTTAAAAAATATATTATGTCACATCACATGTCAAATACCAAGTTTGTAGTTTTAATATTCGATTTCATTAAATCTGAATAGATACCGTACCCTGGTACAACAAATATAAACCGAACCAAAATATTTATATTGCAAAACTTTAATAATCAAAGAACATTTTTAATAATTAAAAATTAATTAATAATGATTTAAAAATTGTGATTACAAAAACCTGTAAAAAGGAATAAATAAAATTCTTTATAAATAATAAAGATACTATACATATAGTTAGATCGTAGGCAGATACATTTTACATACACATACATACCTAAATAAATAGGGAGACAATTAATAACAGTAAAAATCTCTTATCATTTGTATCAGTTGTCGTATATACGAGTACTTATTTATCTATGTACCTTTATTATATTTATGTACGTAATGACTATTAATAAATTTCTACCTTGGTGATATATGTGACTCTATATATAGGACGACTATATTGGGGAGGGTGTTTTGTATGTGTATGGTATAGAGGAAGTTACGTAGTTAGATATAGAGTACATTATATACAGAGACTATAAATAAAATAAAAAATTTGGTTCCTGAACAAAAATATTCAATAAATAATTAAATATTATAAATAACATAAAATTTTCCTTTTTTTCGAAATTAACTTGTCTAATTATGAATATTTATTTATTTAGATTTTGTACATATCGAAATTAATATTCATTTGAATAACCTTTATTTGTACTCTCGATATTTTATTGTCTGATAAAATAAAATAAAAATCGAGTGAAATAAATTAATGTTTTTTTTTAACTTAAAAATCGACTTCCTCTTATTTTGCGGTGTGGTTGGTAATGGTGAACATTCAATTGGAAATGGGGTTTTAATATAAAAAAAGCGAGATATTTATTTTATTTATTTTACATTTAATTGCATTGCTTATAGGGCTTGAGAGATGACCCAAAAATACCCTAAATTAGTAAAAATGAGATTTATTGATTTTGTTGTGGTATCTTGATTCAATTTACTTAAATGGGTCTTTGTTTGATTTAGAACGGACTTTTTTATATTTCAGGGTGGTGTATCAAAATTAGTATGATATGGGCTACATCATTGTTAACAAATGGTCAGTCAACAAGTTTTATTGTAGCATTTGCTAATTTTCTTAACTTCAACATCCCCGTTCATCGAACATTTTTACAGCGGTCTACAAGCAGGATTTAATTGCTGAATTTTCTTATTAGGATCTAGATACGTTATACGTTACGTTATACTAATAAAAATAACAATGATCCTGTAAGTATTTTTTGGCGATAAAAAGATAGTTTCTGAAACATTTTTAAAACATTTTATTATTTTACATCACAATTTTATGAAGAATTGGTCTATGGTACGAAAAGTAGCAAACCGATGAATAAAGTTCTGGAGTTATTTTTCTAGTGAATGACAAATCTATATAAGTATTTCCTAATGTACTTGGATAATTGGTCGGTGCCATATCTAGATTGTAATGATGCTTCATAAACTCAAACGCTCCTTCATTCCGTTAAACATCTACGTTAAAATCACCCATTAAAATTATTGGAACCTCTTTATCCACTGTAAACCGTTTATTAAATAATTTTGAACTTTTTGGGTATTCCAATAATGCCGCAAGGAAGAACATATTTAAATCAACCTCTTGAGCATGCGGATAAATGGAACCAAGTATACATTTTGACGAACCATTCAAAGTAACATCCACTTTAGCATCCTTTTAAACAGTTAACCATTTTTTTCTCCCATTTTTATCTCCCATATTTTATTTCATTCACATTTTTTCATTTCGGACTCAAGGACAAAAAGTTTTGTGCTTGAGTCCAAAATGAAAAACTAGAAATGAAAATAAAAAAATTTAAGGACATTTTTGAGATGTAGATTTTTATTAAAATTTTATTTTCGAGAGAACAGAAAAAAAATACAAAAAAATTTGGTGTTTTAATATAAAATAAAGGTTTAAATTAACAATAAAAATCTATTACGACTTAGTTTGGCACCAGAAACTAAAATCTTGTGTAGCATGGTTCTTACGAAGGATCAAGCAAAACAACGATAATTCTACATTGTCGTTTGATTTTAACAAAATATAAATTGAAGGACATTTATATTGAATGTATAAATTTCATATATTTTTTTTGTTTATTTGTTCTTATTGAAGATCGGGAAATAATTTTCAACATGAACTAACTAACTTGAATAAGAAAACCTATTGGTTGGGTAAATTGTAGAACGAAATTTGGCATTGCACATTTAGAGATTTATATTGGAGATTTATTTTAACTAGCTGGCCTGTGACTGAATAATCAGTCACGTGATTACATTTTATTAAATTTTTGGTTAAGAAATGATTAAGAAGATTTATTAAGATGTAAATTTTGTGCACTTTTATCAAAAATAAGGTAAATTCATATACGCTATTAAATATTTAATAAGAAATGTACAAAAGGATAATAAAATATGAATTTACATGCGTAGAATCTCTACAAAACAACATTCTTTGTTGTAATGCGCCCGTCCCGATCAGCTGATTGATCGCTTGTCTCAACCATAAACACTTTGAGTCCGTCAAATGAGCGGCATCGTGAAAAGGCCACAAATACGGGGGCCGGAAAGTACACTTCTACCTTCTTCAAGCTTTGGCCCTAACTCTTGTTGATGGTTATGGCGAACGCGAGCTGGACGCGAAATTGGAGGCGAGACATTTTAAATGAGAAGGTGCCTTCCGAGGGTGAGAGCTTTATAGGTGGCAAGAGAACGCGCTCGCCTTTTGAGAAGCCCGTCAGAAAATCACGTTCCAGACTGTAACGGTTTATTTTTGCGACTCGCATGCGTGTTCCATTGATAAGACCCTTGCTAGTGTTTAAATTCCTCATCAAAAGAACGATGGCGTTTACCTTTAGCGGGATAACATGGCGCGGATGTCCGGATCCTTCAATCTTGTTGAGAAACTCGACATGTAGGCAGAGTTCTTCATTTATGTCGTCACTCTCAACTTTATCAACACTAAGTTTGACTTCTTGTCCGCCGGGCAGGAGGTCAAGCACCTGCTGATTGATTAGCGCACAATCATCATTCTTGGGTGCAAGGGTGGCGTGCTCCTCGATGGTGCCCTCGGCTAGTGTTGTGTTGATGTCACCATACACGAAATCGATTACACGTCTGTCTTTGATTATGAGCGCGACCCCTGGCATGATGCTGGCCTCATCTATCATGATGAGTCGCGCGCTTCTTAACTTGGTAGCGTGAGAGAAGTTTGGCTTCATTGATGAACCGGCAGTTTGAAAATGTTGGAAATATTGGAAAAATATTGGAACCGGCAGTTTGAAAATGTTGTGTAGCGTACGTCCACCTTCCATCAAGCTCGTGGCGAATCCAGTGAAGACGGAGCAAATGGACTCCAAGCCACGCCCCTTGGCAAATGCAATGAGTGATTGCAACACAAATGTCTTGCCACACCCATCGGGAGCGTCAACGTAAAAGACCTTTTCTGACAGGTCTTCATTTGCACTCGCATACATGTTGTCGAAAGCACCATTGCTAAATATTAAAATCTCAAAAGGGAAAAGCACACAATTGCCGTAGCGCGCAACAATCTAAATATTTAATAAGAAATGTACAAAAAGACCGCTGTATTTGTGTGTTATTTTCATTGGTATATGAATAATTGTGACGTACTAAACTAATGTACTTATGTAGATTATATAGTCGATAGTCGATTAACCACCACACAAAAAGCAGAAACACTTCACGCTAGTTCAAGCATGAAATTAAGAGCTTAATAAGTTATCCGGTTACGAAATATACTTTGGACACAAATCAACCGCATATCGGGGCGAAACTTCCCGCTTAACCTTTTCGCATAAATTAAGAGATCCAATGACTTTTGCCTGAAATCGGACGAAAATGATTATTCCAAACTTTCCATAGATATTATGTTTGTGTAAGTACTATGGTCAATCTTCACTCGCAAAATTTTGTCATGACGATAGAGTGCCATGACAAAATTGTCTTTTTGCACTGACAGAACACCAAAATGTTTGTATGTATGTAGAATCATTTTATGTTTTCTGTTTTGTTCTGTATTGTCACGGTGTAATGACGGTTCAATACAAACATATTTTGTCATGGCATTCTGGCGTCCTGATTAATTTATAAGAGGTACAGTATAGGAAAAACGTTTCTTGGCTTTTACACCTATTTCCCGTTCACGTACCTTGATAAAACATATATTCTGCACATCTATGAAAAAATACCTTTCACCTGATATATGTTTCATTAAGATACGCGCACGGGAAATAGGTTAAAAAGGGTGTACAAACTAAAAATTAAGCGTATTAATATATAAGATAATTGCAAAATGATTTTGTTGAAAAAATTTTAAAACAGAAATTAAAAGTCATTTACATATTTACACCATCGCAAAACTTCTTCATCTGATTAAATTAGTATTTGTGTCATTTTCCAAAAATTTATTTTGTTTTTCTTCGGAATCCAACCTAATTTTAAAAATTTCATAAAATTGGAAGGGACAAAAAGAGGTGATGGAAAAAAACTGCATCGAAAGAAGAAGAAGAATAAACATAGTCGTTTATCTTTTATTTTTTCATGTTACATACCAATAAAATATTCCTATTCATTTAATCGCATTTTAAAGATTTCGCGAAAAAATGTAAAGAATTTTTGTTATCATTTTTCGTCCATACAAATTCTCACTCTTATGTTGTTTCTTTGGTTATACTTCAAAAACATGAAATTGTAAAAAATTAATCCTTAAGTCACTTAATATGATTTTAAGGATTTTTCTAAAAGTTGCTTGTTCTCTTATGTATACTTTAGATATTTGAAGAAAGTGTTTTAGTAAATATCAAAACTTAAGATAATTTAATTCAACAATATTTTATTTCAGTCAAAAAAATATAAAAACAAAATATTAAAATCATTAGGTTCATATTCTTAAGATTAATTTTCATTCTCAGATTCTTCCGTTAAATCTGGATGATAATCAGGCTGATCTTCAGTAGCTAAATTTTAACAAAAATCATGGTAAATGGGGTCTACCAATTTAAGCCAATTAAGTACTTTAGTGAAAGGATTTATCAAAAAGGAATTTAAAATATAAATTAAGTAAACATAAGATCATATGATTTATTATGAAACTGCGAAATGCTAAGTATAAATAAATTATTTTATGTTAATTTAAGGAGGTTAAATTAATTTGTTTGCATTTAAAATAACACCATATTTGAACATAAGAAAAATATAATTAATTTTTAAATTTTCAGCATTTTATCTAAAACAAACGTGAGGAAGTTGAAAAAAATTACTCTCTAGAATTCTACCATATCACTCATTGCTTGTCGTAACATGCGACTGAAATGTTTGGATTGTTGGACATGACCCGCAATCGCAATAACTTTTATTCTATATTATTTTATTTTTTCTTTGTAATTGTTAAGTTCAGTTTTAAAAATCCACGCTTATATTTAAAGGCTCTAAAAAGTGGATAATATAATAAGAGGCTTTGAAAAGTAGAAGATAAAATTTTTCTTCCTTACTCCTATCCAAGGTATATTTATAACAAGTAGAAATTTAAAATTAATATAACTAAAAATATAAGCGTGGGGCGCTCCTTTCCGGCATTATTAATTTAAGACTACTAGACATATACAGTAAAGTCTTAGTAAAGCCTGTTCGTAACACTAAAGGAATAATCTATTCTGATGTATCCTAAGAAATGATTTTTTGCAGGAGCATTTCAGTATTAACGTAAAAATGATATATTGAAAGATAGTATATACATTCAGAAGGAGCGCCCATGCTTATATTTTAGTCATATTGATTTTAAATTTCTACTTGCTATAAATATACCTTGGATAGGAGTAAGGAAGAAAAATTTTATTTTCTACTTTTCATAGCCTTTTATTATATTATCCACTTTTTAGAGCCTTTAAATATAAGCGTGGTTTTTTAAAAAGTTTTTTTTAAATATATTTTATTTTCTACTTTTTAGTGATCGAAATTTTTTAATGACCAAAAATGTTAGAATCTTGTATTGTCATCGGAGTTAGGCCTGCTTACAAAATTTTAGCTTAATTGGACTATCGCAAGTGGTTGAAATATTGATTACAAAATTTGACGGTACAAAGAGACACACAGAGTGAGCTAATATTAGCGTGGTAAAAAGTAAAAGACAAAGGAATACTGAAAACAATCTGGAACTAAAAAACACTTGTAGTAGAGGGTCTCAATTACTCGCAAAATAACAGGTCTTTGAAAAATCTAGAGGAGAAGGTCGTTATAGTATTGAATGTTTTTGATTGGCAAATTGACTACGATTGAAACAGGAAATTTTCATGGATTTTCTTTGAATAAACGCAGACGGTTACCACACCTGGAATTGGAATTTTTTTATAGTAGGAAGTCTCAATTACTCGAAAAATAACAGTTCTTTGAAAAGTCTAGAGGCGAAGGGGGTTAGTATTCAATGTTTTTAATTGACCAATTGACTACGATTGAAACAGAAATTTTTCATGGATTTTCTTTGAATAAACGCAGACGGCTACCATCCCTGGAATTGAATTTTCTTATAGCAGAAGACTCAATTACTCGAAAAATGACAGGTCTTTGAAAAATCTAGTGGAGAAAGGGGTTAGTATTCAATGTTTTTGATTGACAAATTGAGTACGATTGAAAAAGGAAATTTTCATATATTATTTGACTAAACCAAGACGGTTACCACACCAGTGGGTCTATTCTGTCTTTCCCTGGGAATTAGGAAATGAAAAGAATTGACAGTATTGTTGCAGTTAGGAATTATTTCCTTAAAAGTGAATTCTGGCGACAAGGAAAATATTTTTTTAGGAATATTTTTTTTCCTAATTATTGCAGTTTTCACAAATATTTTTCCCAATCCTTTTTTTTAGGAATAATGAAATACCACGGGTAAAGATTATTTAAATTGATTACTATGGCATCCGTTGTATTTATAATTCGAATAAAATAAATAAACTAACGAATTAGAATGCATTTGACTTTACATAATCATTTAGGAAACACATAGAGATAATTATTAAAAAATTGTAGCGGCTGATTTCTTCAATTATATATAAATTAGCAAATAGAAAATACAACAACAACAACTATGGGTAATGTAACGGATAATATGATGAGTAATCTATCACGGTTAATGTAATGTGGTAGCCAAATAATAAAAATCAAACCAATAATAAATGGTTTAAACCTGATTTTTAACATTTTTGTGGTGGTGATTTTTATCACCAGATTTTAATATTTGTATATGCGTTTGGTCGTTTACGGGATAAATAAAAAGTAAAACTTCTCTTTTCAATTTGGAATTTTAACATCGGTCATTTATATAAAAAAATTCAAATTTTATTTAAAAAATATAACTTAATAAAAATCATAATGATTGATTGATTGATTGATTAGAATGTACGGCCAAGACTAAGCAGGGATCCCGGATACGCCGGGCCTACCGTACACCCTTTTTACATATAACAAGATGGAGGGAAAGGAAAGGTTGTTAGATATGATAGACTTGACCCGGTTACAGACACCTAAGTAGTCAATAGTTAGTAAATTGTTTGGCACAAGACAGCACAATTATTTTTTCTTTTATGGTATAAAAGTTCAGCAATCAGCATCCTGAAAAAAATTTAATAATTAATTAAGAACCCATATAATATAATGGTAAAATCTCTGCGATAAAACTTTATTATTATGAGTTGAAGGTTCAATAAGCTAGATAGTTCAATTTTCCATAAACAAAATTCCCCAAAAACATATTACATCATGTAAAATTAATCCAATCTTGAAATCACCTATAGGCATTAAAGAATAAAAGAGCAAACCATCTTTCAGT
The DNA here is from genome assembly GCA_932526605.1 of Nephrotoma flavescens. Taxonomy (NCBI): domain Eukaryota; kingdom Metazoa; phylum Arthropoda; class Insecta; order Diptera; family Tipulidae; genus Nephrotoma; species Nephrotoma flavescens. Next base: position 269,056,174 of record OW052221.1, on the reverse strand, counting down.
CTTTATTTGTATCATTTATTTGTAGAAAATATTTTGAATAACAATGGTTCAAATTAAAATAATGTAAAAGACAATGTCACTGCCATCCCTGCAATAAATAATTTTTTCTAGTTTTAATTTAAATACAAAATGCATTTATTTGAGAGCTAAACTCAAGTGGTTCAATAGTTCACGGAATATTCTGCCCATTTACTCATACACTGCAAATTAGAAAAATAGATTATTACATGCACGAAGTGAATATTAATCTTCATTTAGTAAATTTTAGTAGTAGTAATAGTATTTACACAAATAAAATAAGATTACAATTATTACAAGCAGGAAGTGAATACATTCATTGTAACAGTCATATATGTTTTTTAGTTTTAATTTAAATACAAAATATATTTATTTGATAGCTAAACTCAAATGATAAATAGTTCACGGAATATACTGCACTTACTCATACACTACAAAATAGAAACACAGATTGTTACATGCACGAAGTGAATATTAATATTCATTTAGTAACTTTTAATAAATTAACCACATGTAATCAAAATATATAATATACTTAAATTTCAATCAAGCAATAGATTTGCTCTGTAGCGAGAAATAAGAATTTATTAGAAATATGTATTGTTAAAGGTTAATTTATTCTCAGATATTTTGTTATCGGTGAAGACAATTGTGTCGATTCAACGTGACCCTTCTATTTTTCTTTTCTTCTATGCTGCTGTTTTTACTAGGAAAACTCGATGTATTTAAGCAAGCAAGCTATAAATTTAAATAAAAATATTGAAATAAATATCGAGTGGCTTTTGAAATAATAGAAAAATAGAAGAAAAGATAAGTAGAAGATGTTCAAGGAATCGACCTCAATGGTTGATTGTTGTAATGACGGAATTTTAACGTTGAACCAAAGAATATAGGGACTTTAAATATAGAGAGAGCTTGTCTTCATTAAATCCATGTATATGCATTTAAATTTTGGATTTGTTTTGAGATTTTAATGCGAAGTTATCACAGGTGTATATACATTTGTTTCTTTCTGTTGTTTGTGAGTCCTGCTGTTTTACTTGGTTTCGTATTTTAGAGAGTAAATGAACCATGCTACACAAAATCCCAGCCTCCGGCATCAAACCAAGTCGTAATAGACTCCTACTGTAAATTCAAACATCCACTCTATATTAAAACACCAAACTTCCCTGTACTGCCCCGTTCCGCTCTCTCGAAAACAAAATTAAACAACTCAAACAAAAATCTGCATCCCAAAAATGTCCTTAAATGTTTACCACGCTTACATTAGCTCACTCTGTGTGTCTGTTTGTATCGTCAAATTTTGTAATCAATTTTTCAACCACTTGCGATTGTTTAATTGAGCTGAAATATTGCATGCAGGCTTAACTCCGATGACAATACAAGATTCTAACATTTTTGGACATTAAAAATGTTGATGACCAAAAAGTAAAAAATCAAATATATTCAAAAAAAAAACTTTTCAAAAAACCACGCCTACATTCAAAGGCTCCAAAAAGCAGATAATACAATAAAAGGCCTTGAAAAGTAGAAAACAAAATTTTACTTCCTTACTCCTATCAAGGCATATTTATAACAAGCAGCAATTCAAAACTATGACTAAAAATATAAGCGTGGGGGGCTCCTTCTGAATGTATACTGGAAATGCTCCAGCAAAAAATCTATTCTTAGGATACATCAGAATAGACTGTTACATTAGTGTCACTAAAAGACTTTACTAATACTTTCATGCGTCTAGTAGTCTTAAATTACTAATGCCGTAAAGGACCGGCCCACGCTAATATTTTTAGTCATATTAATTTTAAATTTCCACTTGTTATAAATACACCTTGATAGGAGCAAAGAAGAACAATTCCACCTTCCACCTCTCAAAGCCTTCCATTATACTATTCACCCTTTAGAGCCCCCAAATACAAGCGTGGTTCTTCAAAAAGTCCTTCCTTAAATATATTTTTTTTGTTTTCATTTCAATTCCCTCATCTCGGACTCAAGGACAAAACTTTTATGTCGCAGCTGCGACATAAATTTTTTGTCCCTGAGTCCGAAACGAAAAAAATTAAAATGAAAACAAAAAAATTGTAGGACATTTTTGAGATGCAGATCCAACTATTTAATCCTATTTTCGAGAGAACAGAACAAAACAATACAAAAAAATTTGGTGTTTTAACACAAAATAAAGGTTTAAACTAACAACAAAAATCTATCACGACCTAGTTTGGAACCAGAAACCAAAATCCTGTGTACCATGGTTCAATAAACATCTTTATCTTTTATTTTTTCGCGATCATTCGCATTTAAGTCTATTGTTTTATACGCTACGCGTGTTTTATTTATTTTTTATTTTCCACTCTTCGTTAAAAAGAGACATACATACCAATATAATATTCCTATTCATTTAATCGCATTTTAAAGATTTCACGAAAAAATGTAAAGAATTTTTTTTATCATTTTTCGTCCAAACAAATTCTCTCTCTTACATTGTTCTCTTTGGTTAGAGTAGAGCTTCTATGGTGTCCCTTTCAAGAATGGTTGTTGATAGGCTTAGGCAGCGTTCATGAGATGGATCGAGCTGAAAATGGTTTTCTTTGATAAATTCTGCTCCCTTCGTTGATGCAAAATAACGGTTGTTGCTTGGAAGTAGGACAAATTGATTCGCTTGACTACATTCAGGTGAATATTTTATGTGGATCAATTTGGGTAAGTGATGATGGTTGTAATTTAGTTGGTATTCATTCATATGCGATCTCATATTTTATAACAAAACCAAATATCGAAAATGTCGTTAATAATTTTTTAAAACTTTAAAATAATTTTTAAAACACCGTGGGTGACCGACACCTAAACTAAATTTCCTTTTCCTCAAAAATTTATTCCCAACACTGCAAGAATGCACTTTTGTACAATTGGGAAAAAAGATTGGGAAAAAGTGCTACAAAGATTTATTTTTTCCTAATTCCCAATTCCTAATTCCCAGGGAAAGACAGAATAGACCCACTGGAATAGAAATTTTTTAATAGTAGGAAGCCTCAATTTCTCGAAAAATAACAGTTTTTTGAAAAATTAAGAGAATTACCCCCTTCTCTAATTGTTGAATTGACAAATTGACTACGATTGAAACTGGATATTTTCATGGATTTTCTTTGAATAAACGCAGACGGCTACCATCCCTGGAATTGAATTTTCTTATAGTTGGAAGACTCAAATACTCGAAAAATAACAGTTCTTTGAAAAATCTAGAGGAGAAGGGGGGTAAGGTTAGGTTAGGTTAGGTTTGAGTGGCTGCTATCGCACACTTAGGCCAGTAGTGGCCCATTGTGATACCACCCGCGAGTTCCGAAAGGCTGTCCATACCGTACACTCCTAAATACTTATGCCTTCTGCGTGATAGTGCCGAACACGAGCATAGGAAGTGATCTAACGTCTCTTACTCCTCTTCGTCCAAACAACTTCTACAAAAGGAGGTTAGTATTCAATGTTTTTGATTGACAAATTGACTACAATTGCATCAGGAAATTAACATAGATTTTCTTTGAATAAACGCAAATTTCTACTGCACCGGGAATTAAAATTTTCTTATAGTAGGAAACCTCAATTACTCGAAAAATAACAGTTCTTTGAAAAATCTAGAGGAAAAGGGGGTGAGTTTTCGATGTTTTTGATTGACAAATTGACTACGATTGAAGCAGGAAATTTTCATGGCTCCAGTCAATTTTTCAATCAAAAACATTGAATATTATCGTTTTTGTAGCTTTGATTTTTCAAAGAACCGTTACGTTTTGGCTTATTAATACTCTTTGCGTCTTAAAAAATAATCATTCCAGTTGTGGTAGTTTTCAGCAATTATTCAAAAAAATTTGATGGTTTTTTTTTAAATTATGTAACTTTTATCTTATAGTTAATGAATACCGGCTTTCAAAATTTTTCAAAAGTCCTTCGCGTTACTTTACCTTACTTTTTGGAAAATTTGTCAGCTTGTCTTTCTGCTAGAAATAATTTGAATTCTGTTTCGTTTGTCAACTGTTTCTTCCCATTGCTATCACAACCTACTAGAATACATTTGAACAATACCTATTTCACCAATTTCATTTTAGTATCAAAAATAATTATTTTTAACCTCACCACGTGTGTATTTCAGGCTGGTAAATGATATAATATTTGAATCAAAGATAAGATACAGAAACGAATCATATACTTCGATAAATTAAACGATGGAGATAGAGGTGAGTTAAGGATGATGTTTAAAACATCCCAGCTAACTTTAATTCTGATTCGTTTTTTATAAATTTTATTTCTTAATAATTTGCATGGAAGTTTAAATTTATTTTGCCGTAGTGTTCGCATGTGCTTATATTTCAAATTGGCCAACATTCCGGCAAATCAAATTGAGTTTAAACGTTATTTTATGTATTATTTTCACTAATACTTTCAAACATTTTTAGGATTTAGGAAAAACTTCATAGTGCTATATAGAGATGTGAAGTTTTTCCTAAGATTGTCCTAAATATTTGTTATTCTGTTTTAGGACAGATTAGGCGATATTTCACGTAAATTCTTATTAGCTGAATAAACTCCGCAAAACTCTCGGAAGTCACTAGGTGGTCATCGAGATAAAGGAAAATATTTTTGTGCAACTGATGTGGTATCATTCGGTTCAATAGTCTGCACATAGTCTGCGGCGCATTGCAAAGTACGAATGACATCACGACAAAGTGGAACAAAGGACTGCACTTGTTGATGGAACACTTTATTAATCATTCATTGTTGTGGAGGTCTAGCAACGTGGCTGAGCCATCTAACTCGATTGGATTTGATGAATCCTATAATATCGCTACCTCCGAGAAGTTGCTTTATTTATTGTTTCATACGAATCCGATATTCATTGTTCGCAACTTTAATTTCGACGATAGATAACAATCTACAATCATTAGAGGTCATGGTCCAGCTCTGACTTCCGAAAGTCACTAACAGGTCTTATAAGGGCTATAAATTGTGTTTTGTATAACTATAAAATCATGCTAAAGAGTTAACCAAAAAATTTAACTAATTTTAACTTTATATCTTCTACTTTAGATACAATTCTTTTATAAAAGATATATTTTCATCCGAATGTATAATCCAATTTGATTTTTTTTTTTTTTAATTTTGTAAAACGAAATTTAGAAATGAGTGACGAAATTGATTTTACAATCGAAATTATACAATTTTGATTTAGTTTTAATTAATTACCCATTGATGACCAAACGCTATAATGTGTTAACCAATCCTGACCTAACATTGCATTTTTTTTTCAAAAATTTATCGTTTACTTATATTACCTTGTCACAAAAAATTTCTTTAAGTCTATGCCAAACATCATCCATTTTACCTTTTATTATAAAATCAGCTCACATTTTAACCTTATTGTGCATGCATTAAACCTTGTATAAAAGACAACACTCAGAACGTATATTCAATCTTAGCAATATCTTAATATTTATGATACATAACACAAGGTGGGAAAAGCATTTTCTTCGTTACAAGCGCTGGTGTGTGTTTGCTTTGTCTGTGTGCGCTTGATAAAATAAAATCCATTTCAAATAAATTTGAATATATGCTAGGTGGTTGTTTGTGTATCCATAAAGAAAACAAAAAATAAGAACTCTGGTAAATTTAAATAAATTGATGAACTAACCTTGGCCTAAGACGACGAGATGGGTTGGTTTATGTAAGATAATACGGTACATATACAGCGTGCGCTATTAATAATATACGTTGTTAATTCGGCACCGATTTATAACAGATTTTCACTGTAAACGTTTTTGCCAGTTTTAAAATCTAATTAAAATTCTGTTCAATTCGCGTGCGAGCAACAAAAAACAATAAAATACACGCACCCAATATACCCTCCTATATATAGTACGTGTAAAGGAGAGGCACATTAATCTATGCAAATCGCGCGATAAACAAAACAACGAATGATGAATGACAAGCAATTTGAGACACAACCAATTTAAATATATATTTTTGTGTTTGTTGTGACAAAACTTCTACGTTCTTATATATATTAAACGGGATGGGTGTGAGTGGGTGGTATTTTATGTGACAAATGATATACATTCTTCTGGTTGTTATGTTTTATTAAAATTACTGTTTATCGTATTGTTGTGCATTCGGCCGACCAATTTTACTTTTGCCGAGTGTCATCTTCTGTTTTGCTTCCATACGGGCGCGTATACCTCCGCATTTTCATCTTATGATACATTTAAGCCGATTCGATTGCTATACTAATAAAATTACGCGGATTCATATTACATCCACGCAACAACATCACCATCCATCTATCAACATATATTATCCTCACAGAGATCATATAATACAATAAAACAACTGTCGAGGAGTAAAATACAGAATTTTTGTTATGTAAACCGATCTCTGAAGTGTATTTTCCAGTACCGAGAAACTTATTTATGATTTTTATTGTCTTTCAATATTGTGTCGCTTGTCGTTCTACCCGTCGTCTTTCCATTCCATGTATATTTACTACAGATACAAGAATAAATCAAATAGACATTAAAATGATAAACTGATAAGTAACCTACATACGGCAGTTATGTATAAACACCCACACACCCTTGAATGTAACACAGCACAGACAAAATACTGTAAAAAAGCTAAAATATTCAAAACTTTTCAAAATTTAATAAAAAAAAGCACAGAAAAGCATTGATTGATTTTTATATAAAGAGAAGCTTTTTTATTGAGCTTATATACATTCTGTATTGTGCTGTTGTTGTTGGTAGTGAATGCTGTTTTCGAGTGAAAATTGGAATTTAAATATGTTTATAATGGTTTACATTTTATAAAATTTTCATATTTCCATCGACCGGTTGCTGGAATAGATTTTGTGTGCGTATGTGTGTGAGTGTGGAAACATATGTGAACTGGAATTGATTATATAAATCATCCTCACTTTATGTGATGACATCATGTAGAAAAGTATCTTGAATCTGTAAAGGAAATGGAAATGTTTTTTTTTTATTCTTCAGACTTTTAGATTTTCGTCTCAATTTCGAAATATTCTCTAAATTGCCAATCATACTATTTTGGCAGTTTAGAAAATATAAGAGTGGATTTTAAAGTATCATTAAAATTACATTATATTAAAGTGATTTTTCCAAACTTTTATAGATTAGCCCAAAATATTGCTCCGATTTGTTCTAGTCGGCTATTGGATTTGAAAAATATTCGAAATTCAAATTGAGCAATTTCACTTCCGCTACATAATTTGCTACTTATTTCTTCGTTAATGTGTCATTCAAAGTCACACACATAATTTTATAATTAAAGAACAGCTAGACCGATTTTTAAGATCTTTGTTTTGTTGGATTTGTCTTCGCCCCGAATAGCATAATAACTATTAATACATCGGAAAAATTCACGAACAAAAAATTATGAAGAAAATTCATTTTCTCATAGATTTTCTATAGAACGGCTTTTGGAAAAACTGTATATTTGTCTATGTTGTTGTTGTTTTCATTTGCTTCTGGTCTAAATATTTCATGTCTCTGTTGCATATCACGTGTGCCGCGATTTATCAGCATTGTTTTTCCAGTTTTCATCAATTTTCATTCGACGGATTTTCGACGGTTCAAACGGTTTATTTTTGAAATTCATCAGCGAAAAGTGATCTGAAAGAGGTAAGTTCAGTTTGATGAATTGCACATTGTGAAAGGCTATGTAGTTTCACATTGTGCGTAATTTTAGACTGCGTGTTTGATTTTTCAGGTATAGATTCTTTCGTAGTTCTGTGGAATTTATTTTCGATCGATATTTTCAGAACATTCCTTAAGCTAGCAGAACACATACGGCAGAACATTACAAGATAGTATGGATAATTATAGGCTAATTAAATGGTCTATTAAAAAATTTTGGCTCCATCCCTTCTAACTAAAACACGGGTTCTGCTAGCTTTAGAAAAAGTTAGCAGAACCCATATCAAAAAACGATTTAAAAACAATTGGAAAATTTAAGGTTAATTTTAGGCTAATTGAATGCCCTATTTAATTTTTTTTATTATGCTCGCTTTAGGAGAAAAGTAAGGTTTTATCGCTTAAAAGCTAAAATCGGGCTAAAAATCAAATTCGAACGCAAAACAAGATCAATTGACATACAAATAATTTTAGGCTCATCATGACCTAATCAAAAGCCACATTAAAAATTAAAAAATTTTTGGCTCCACTCGTTTTTAACCAAATTTCAGGCCATTTATTCCAAAGCCAACAGGCCCCAAATCGAAAATCGGACCAAAACCGAAATTAGAACGGGAAAGAAGAACAAATGAAATACAAATAGTGTTAGGCTCATTATGGCCTAATCAAAAGTCAATTAAAAAAATTTTGAGCTCCACTTTTTTTTGACCAAATTTCAGATGATTTAATCTAAAGCTAGCAGAAACCCAAATCGAAAATCGGAACAAAACCGAAATTAAAACGAAAAACAAGAACAATTGACATACAATAAATTTTAGACTCAATATGGCCTAATCAAAAGCCACACTAAACATTTTTGGGCTCCACTCGTTTTTGACCAAATTTCAGATCATTCAATCTAAAGCTAGCGAAACCCAAATTGAAAATCGGACCAAAACCGAAATTAAAACGGAAAACAAGAACAATTGACATAAAAATAATTTAAGACTTATCATGGCCTAATCAAAAGCCACATTAAAAAATGTTGGGCTCCACTCGGTTTAGACCAAGTTTCAGGCCATTTAATTAAAGCTAGCAGAACCCAAATTGAAAATCGGACCAAAACCGAAATTAGAACGCAAAACAAAAACAATTGACATACAAATAATTTTAGACTCAATATTGCCTAATCAAAAACCACACTAAACAATTTTGGGCTCCACTCGTTTTTAACCAAGTTTCAGATCATTTAATCTAAAGCTAGCAGAAACCAAATCGAAAATCGGACCAAAACCGAAATTAGAACGTAAAACAAGAACAATTGACTTACAAATAATTTTAGGCTCATTATGGCCGAATCAAAAGGCACATAAAATTTGGTTGGGCTTTTGATTAGGCCATAATGGGCCTAAAATTTTTTGTAAGTCAATTGTTCTTGTTTTACGTTCAAATTTCGGTTTTGGTCCGATTTTCGATTTGGGTTCTGCTAGCTTTAGATTAAATGGGCACAAACTTGGTCAAAAACGAGTGAAGCCCAATTTTTTTTAAATTTGATATTTGATTAGGTTATGATGAACCTAAAATTATTTGTATGTCAATTGATCTTGTTATGCGTTCGAATTTGATTTTTGGCCCGATTTTCGATTTTGGTTTTGCTAGCTTTTAAGTGATAAAGCCCTACTTTTCTCCTAGAGCGAGCATAATAAAAATAATTAAATAGGACATTTAATTAGCCTAAAATTAACCTTAAATTTTCCAATTGTGTTTAAATCGTTTTTTGATATGGCTTCTGCTAACTATTTCTAAAGCTAGCAGAACCTGCGTTTTAGTTGGAAGGGATGGAGCCCAAAGTTTTTTAATAGAGCATTTAATTAGCCTATAATTAGCCTATATTTATCTGTACCATCTTGTAATGTTCTGACGTATGGGTTCTGCGGTGGTTAAAGCTTCGGCACTTGGACCGGGAGGTACTGGGTATTAATTGACCTTAAAAGGAAATTAATTCCATTGGGCAATTAATAAAAAAAAAAAATTTTTATCACATTTGTGAAGTTTTGTATTGTGTGATTATTTTTCCAGATTTATTTATAATTCCGAGAGCCAGAAGATCTAATCTTTTTCATCACGCAGCTGCAATGCAATTTGACTTCGGAATATCGTGAACTTTGGAATAATGTAAATCAATCCACTGCAGATGAACAAGAAATCGCAAGAGAAAAACACCGCGTTAGAATGGCCCGACTTCGTGCTACAGAAATACAAAAATAAAGAAAGGCAGTTCGTCAAACAGCTCAGTTTGCAATGAGAATTTGAGCTTATCGTACAGATCAACGACGTGATAATCTTGGACGCGCAAGAAGAAATGCTTCAAGTGTTGATTTGAATCGAGTAGCGTTTCAATACGATTGCACAATTGCTTGCATGTTTTTGTTCGAACTGGCCTAATGGAGATTGTGTGCAACCATTGCGGTGCATTGAAGTTCGCTGGAGAAACGCCAGGATTGTGCTGTCTCAGTGGTAACATGGAACTGCCATTACTGCCTCCGCCACCTGAGCCTTTGCATTCATTGCTTAGCACCAAAACCACGACATTTTGGATCGAACCCTCAAAGATACAACGGATGTTTCCAAATAACTTTATTTGGAGCAGACATTATCAATGAACCTTGATTCAATCCAACCTTCAAGGTCATTTCTTTTTCTTTTGGTAATTATAAATCAGTAATTCTGACTTCACCTTCGACTTTACAGATTCACGGGCAAATTCACGAACATCAATTTAACACTCCAACAATGGATGAGGTCGCAATTGTGATTGTTTTCGAAAACGTGGAAACCCGAGATATTGTTCTTACACATCGCAACACTGGACTGCAACGAATATATGAAATACACCGTTCATACGACACATTGCAATACCCGCTGATGTTTTAGCAAGAAGACGATGGTTATCACTTCAATATCAACACGATATATCCATTGAGGGTTGAGTAACTATTTGTTGCGATTTCATCGAGCGCCTTACTTTCTTTTACGCGATGCAATCAGCACCGAATGAGATGCAGCTAATGTTGGTCGATTGCATATTCTACCGGCGACGTACATTGGCAGCCCGCATCATATGCATGAATATGTGCAAGATGCAATGACATATGTTCGTCATTACGGTTGTCCAGTTCTATTCATCACCTTTACGTGCAATGCAAAATGGATAGAAATTGTGCAACTGCTTCTCCCCGGGCAAACAACAAATGATTGGCATGACAACACCGCACGTGTCTTCAAACAAAAAATCCGATAGCTGATGAACTACATTGTTGAGCATTGCGTCTTTAGGAATACTGGATGCGGCAACGCGGTTCGTGATCATCCACATGTGCGTTCTACTGAGATGCTCTTGGTTGCATTTACACGCAGTTCATCCGAAGAATGTCGATTGCTTCTACTTGCGGTTGATGCTGGTGAATGTTCGTGGGTCGACATCATTTGAATCACTTCAAAATGTCAATGGTGTAGTGTGCCTAACATTTCGTGCTGCATGTCAGAAGCTCAATTTGCTTGAAAACGATACACATTCTGACATGAGAATCGCTGAAGCAATTTTTTCTATGTACATCTCCAAGTCAGATACGTACAGTAATTGCTAGTCAGAAGTTATTCTACATCGAATTCGTGTCAGTTCAGGAAATCTCGATCTCGAAAGAAATGTGTTTTCGCATGTGCGACAGTTTGTTAGTCAAGTTAGGAATGCCAACCAATTAGTTCGAACGAATGTTAACATTTTGTCAGCTTTATTTGTAATTAAGTTACCTTTAAAATTAAGGTTTTCCAATGTAAAATATTAATTTTTTTGGAAAATAAATAAAAAAAAAAAATTGTACCACTGTGGAACCCCCAACAGAAGGAAGTGTATACGACACGTTAATGAATTGATGATGGAAATGGTGGCTTATTTTTCCTCGATACGCCCGGTGGAACAGGGAAGAAATTTCTCATGTTATTGGTTTTGGCCACTGTTCCTGCGAGATCCGAAATTGCTGTAACAGAGGCGCAAAATATTCAAGAAATGTATAGTCGTGTTGGATAAATTAGAGATGTTTTAATGGAGCATCGATTAGATTGGCTCATAACATTGCTCCGTTTTGTTGAAATAAGCGACTGGATTCGAAAAATATTCCAAAATCAAATCGCGCAATCACACTTCCGGTAAATTATTCGCTCATTTTTTTTCTTTTTAATGTGACATTCTAAGTCACGTACTTTAATGAAATTTATAATCGTATTGTATAAATTAGAAATGTTTGAGTTACCGGTTTTATTGGCTGGACTCATTGCTCCATTTTATTGTAATGAGCGATTGGATTTGAAAATTATTCCAACTTTAAATCAGGTCAAAATTTGGAGATCCCAGTGAATTTTGGCTTAAATCTGTCTACCGGAAAAGACAGTTTCCGTAAGAGCTTTTCCATTTTTTGTAATTATTTTAAAAAGTAAATCATTTGCAACAAAAATAACTGTGAACTATAAGGTTACGGTATTAATCGAGTACGAGATCATGCGCAATTAGTTCATAGAGCCATACTATAAGACCATCAGACAAAAAATAAGACGCAAGGTAGACTCGGTACTCATTTCATATAATATATTCGATAACGACCGCATATCGATAAACAAGTGTTTATTTCTAGATTACGCGGACAAAAGAGATCTGCGACCACCTCGGACATCATTTAAGTAATCTCTACCAACGAATAATTAATTTGGACGAGTTCTACGCAAACATCAGTCATTATTTTTTTTCATTGTAAACATAATATCCTGGTCGACCAACCATAACATCTGTTACCATCAAACTCCTTGTCGAAATTTACCGGAATCGGGCACAGGACGTGTTTGTTAGAGGTTCAGGCCTATCAAACAAATATTGGCTCAAACCATAATTGAGCCACCACCATAAGCATAATTTTACATTGAGAATATACCGCTCATCTGTTCGTCTCCATACTCTTTGCCTTTCATCGATCGTGTTCACTAAGAAACGACTCTCATCTGTGAACAAAATATGGATCAAAGTCCAAAATCGGTGTTCATGAGCAAATCTTAATCTTGCTACTCGGTAATTTCTCTGCAGTAGGGGACCCTGGAATATATAATCTCAATACGACTTCTTTTATGCTTCGTCTCATAGTACGTTCAATTGCTTACACTCCTCGTACCTCTTCTAAAGCATTACGGTGTTGAGTTGCTGTTTGTCGCCTGTTTATCATAGGTTCAAGAACAATGAAACTGTTCTCTCTAACGGTTGGATGCGGGATCAACAAATTGCTCCGCATTGTTTTAATGTGCGCATTGATGTAGACAATTACTCCAACATCAAATCGAGCAATCTCGCTTCCGGTACATACTCTGCTCAGTTTCTTCGTCTATGTTACACTCTAAGTCACACACATTAAATACAATGTAATTCAATCAATATAAAAAATTTAAATTATTGCTCAAATTTATTAAGGCGGAATTCATCATCGGTTAGATTGGCTCAAAATATTACTCCATAGATTAACTGATCGGGATTAAAAGTCATACTCCAGCATTTCATATTAATTGGGAGGTTCCAGTAAATTTTGGAAATAATCGGTTGACAGTTCTGTTTCTTTCCGTTTTTTGTAATTATGTTAAAAAGTAAATTATTTATAGAAAAACGACTATGAGCTAAAAGGTTCTTAATAAAATTTGCAATACTGGGTCCAGTTTTAAATTTTTTTTAGCGGAATAAACGATTCTTAACAAAATCCCGTTTTTCTAACAAGATTTCGGTATATAAAACCAATACTGTAATTGATTGATCGAAATGAAACCTGTTATTTAAGCTTTTCCCATAAATTGGAGGATCTCAGTGATGCTTGGCCGGGTCCAGTCAGGTCCAGTTGCTTTTCTTCCGGATTGGCTGATTAAGGTGAAACTTCATACATAAGCATTTTTAACAAATTAGGAACCCCAGGGAATATTGGGCAAAATCGGTTCACTGAAAGTGGCAGTTTTCCTATGGAGCTTTCTCTAGTTTTGTAAATATATCCAGAAAAGCATTTTAAATTAAATTTTAAACAAGATCGTTTGATCGAATGATCATTTTTTATATTTTACCGTGATTGACGAGTTTTGAGAAACAAAAATTTGTTTCATTAATACTTGGAATACTTGGAATGAAATTTCATACCTAAACTTATTATTACATGCAGGAAGTGAATCATTCGCGAAGTGAATATTAATATACATTTTGTAAAATTTATTTAAATATTTACACTTTAACAGAATATGTTATAAACTAATATTTCATTGGAACAATAATAATTATACTTACACAAATAAGATTAAATTACAATTATTACAAGCGGGAAGTGAATCTATTAATTTTTACAGTCATTGATGTTTTCTTGTTTTAATTTAAATACAAAATGAATTTGTTTGGAAGCTTAACTCAAATAGATCAATAGTTCACGAAATATACTGCACATCTACTCAAATAGATTATTACATGCACGAAGTGAATATTAATATAAATTTTATAAAATATATTAAACTAATCACACGTTAACAGAATATATATTAGAAAATAAAATTTCACCAAGCAATAATAATAATATTTATAGAAATAAAATTAGGTTACAATTATTACATGCAGTAAGTGAATCAATACATTATTTTTATTACAATAATTGCATGCAGGAAGTGAATCTTTCCATTGTTAGAGTCATAGGTGTTTTCTAGTTTTAATTTAAATAAAAAATTATTTTATTTGGTAACTAAACTCAAATGGGTCAAGAGTTCACGGAATATGCTGCAAATTTACCCAAATAGATTATTACATGCGCGAAGTGAATATTAATATACATTTTGTAAAATTTATTAAAATATTCACAATTTAACAGAATATGTTATGTACTAATATTTTATTGAAGCAATAATAATTATACTAACATAAATAAAATAAGATTACAATTATTACCAGCAGGAAGTGAATCTATTTATTGTTACAGTCATCGATGTTTTCTAGTTTTAATTTAAATAAAAAATTATTTTATTTGGTGACTAAACTCAAACGGGTCAAGATTTCACGGAATATACTGCACATTTACTCAAATAGATTATTACATGCGCGAAGTGAATATTAATATACATTTTGTAAAATCTTTTTAATATAATCACAATTTAACAGAATGTTATGTACTAATATTTCATTGAAGCAATAATAATTATACTAACATAAATAAAATTAGATTACAATTATTACAAGCAGGAAGTGAATCTATTTATTGTTACAGTCATCCATGTTTTGTAGTTTTAATTTAAATAAAAAATTATTTTATTTGGTAACTAAACTCAAACGGGTCAAGAGTTCACGGAATATGCTGCACATTTACTCAAATAGAATATTACATGCGCGAAGTGAATATTAATATACATTTTGTAAAATTTATTAAAATATTCACAATTTAACAGAATAAGTTATATACTAATATTTCATTGAAGCAATAATAATTACATTTACACAAATAAAATTAGATTACAATTATTACAAGCAGGAAGTGAATCTATTTATTTTTACAGTCGTCGATGTTTTCTAGTTTTAATTTAAATAAAAAATTATTTTATTTGGTAACTAAACTCAAACAGGTCAATAGTTCACGGAATATGCTGCACATTTACTCAAATAGATTATTACATGCGCGAAGTGAATATTAATATACATTTTGTAAAATTTATTAAAATATTCACAATTTAACAGAATATGTGATGTACTAATATTACATTGAAGCAATAATAATTATACTAACATAAATAAAATTAGATTACAATTATTACCAGCAGGAAGTGAATCTATTTATTGTTACAGTCATTGATGTTTTCTAGTTTTAATTTAAATAAAAAATTATTTTATTTGGTAACTAAACTCAAACGGGTTAAAGGAATATGCTGCACATTTACCCAAATAGATTATTACATGCGCGAAGTGAATATTAATATACATTTTGTAAAATTTATTAAAATATTCACAATTTAACAGAATATGTTATGCGCTAATATTACATTGAAGCAATCAATAAAAATTATACTAACATAAATAAAATTAGATTACAATTATTACAAGCAGGAAGTGAATCTATTTATTGTTACAGTCATCGATGTTTTCTAGTTTTAATTTAAATAAAAATTATTTTATTTGGTAACTAAACTCAAACGGGTCAAGAGTTCACGGAATATGCTGCACATTTACTCAAATAGATTATTACATGCGCGAAGTGAATATTAATATACATTTTGTAAAATTTATTAAAATATTCACAATTTAACAGAATATGTTATGCGCTAATATTACATTGAAGCAATCAATAAAAATTATACTAACATAAATAAAATAAGATTACAATTATTACAAGCAGGAAGTGAATCTATTTATTTTTACAGTCATCAATGTTTTCTAGTTTTAATTTAAATACAAAACGAATTTGTTTGGAAGCTAAACTCAAATAGATCAATAGTTCATGGCATACATACTGCACATCTACTCAAATAGATTATTACATGCGTGAAGTGAATATTAATATACATTTTGTAAAATTTATTAAACTTATCACACGTTAACCGAATATATTGTAAACTTAAATTTCAACCAAGCAATAATAATAATATTTATAGAAAAAATATTAGATTACAATTATTACATGTAGGAAGTGAATCATTCCATTATTATATTACAATAATTGCATGCAGGAAGTGAATCCTTCCATTGTTAGAGTCATAGGTGTTTTCTAGTTTTAATTTAAATAAAAAATTATTTTATTTGGTAACTAAACTCAAACGGGTCAATAGTTCACGGAATATGCTGCACATTTACTCAAATAGATTATTACATGCGCGATGTGAATATTAATATACATTTTGTAAAATTTATTAAAATATTCACAATTTAACAGAATATGTTATGTACTAATATTTCATTGAAGCAATAATAATTATACTTACACAAATAAAATAAGATTACAATTATTACAAGCAGGAAGTGAATCTATTTATTTTTACAGACATCGATGTTTTCTAGTTTTAATTTAAATACAAAACGAATTTGTTTGGTAACTAAACTCAAATAGATCAATAGTTCATGGCATACATACTGCACATCTACTCAAATAGATTATTACATGCGCGAAGTGAATATTGTTATACATTTTGTAAAATTTATTAAAATAATCACACGGATATACTTAAATTTCACTCAAGCAATAAAAGTAATATTTACACAAATAAAATTTGTTTACAATTATTACATGCAGGAAGTGAATCCTTTTATTGTTTGAGTCATAGATGTATTTTATTTTTAATTTAAATACAAAATGAATTTATTTGGTAGCTTAACAGAAACGGAGCAATAGTTCACAGAATATGCTGCACATTTACTCAAATAGATTATTACATGCACGAAGTGAATATTAATATACATTACGTACCATTTTTTTTAAATAACCACACGTTAACAGAATATTTTATGTACTACAATTTCACTGAAACAAAGTCAAATATGTTTTCAACAGTCAAATATGTTTACTAGTTTTAATTTACAAGATACAAAATGAATTTATTTGATAGCTAAACTCAAATGAATTAATAGTTCAAGGCGCATATACTTTTTTAATTATTGGGAGATCCTTGCAAAATTTGGTGCAATATTATAAACTGGAAGTGACAGCTTCAATGGGAGCTTATTTCATTTAAGCCATGATGTTGAAAAGTTTAACATTTAGAAAAAATGAAAAATAATTTGAAGATTTAAATAAAAGGTTCGCCGAAATATTTTAAATGATAATTCTTTTAAGGCACCGCAAGGTAAACTATGTTGATCTGCCTGCCCTATTCCCCTGATCTGAGTCACTTATATATATAACTAGATCACTTAAAAGATCATAGATTCAAATAATGTAGTTCACGTAAACCGTGAGTGTATATTTCAGAAAATCTTAATGTTTCGAAAACATACATATATGAGATGGAGCACATTGAAATTGGAAGCACTTTTCTTATAATAATGGAATTGTTTTGATCAGCTGTTTAAGCGTGACCAATTTGAAATGCGGGCACAGTTGTAATTTAACAGTGAATAAGGTTTAGATGAAAAAGTGAATAGTTGTGAAAAGTAAAAAATGAAAACGTGAACAGTAGGCAATAGTGAAATATTGAATTGTTGAAGAACTCAGTAAAAAAATTCATTAAAATTTGTAACGTCAACGATCAGTGTTTTATTTGCAAATTCGATAACGAATCCGTATGATGAACACCCAAAATATGTTATGTTTCAATATCGATAATCCAATAAAGTTGGATACATGTGTTGGAAAGTCATCTTAACTCGAACTGCAGAATTGGTTCTACTTAATTCTAAAATACAAAAATTGAAAATGGAATTGCTAATAATCAGTTGTGCAGTCTTTGGCGACCATAACCTAATGGTTATAACGCAATTATTATGCAAGGTTGCAACTTAAATAAAATATGTATACTTCAAAAATGGATCGGTGTGACATATCTGTACTTCACGTATGTGAAGCTGGCTCACCCCGCTGTAACGTAATGAGCATTTCTGAGCTTGATGCTGATGGGTAGTGCAATAAATACTTATATACCGCTATATCTGCCAACCTCTGTGAACCGAAACGTTAAGGTCGTTGAAATATTTCAACCTATTTTATTTGAAGGATTTTGTTTTTAAATTTTTTTATTTTAAGTGTGTTAAATCTCTTCTTGTAATAGATTTTCAACTTAAGTTTCGTTTTGTGTTCGTGAGACGGTTTTTATTTTTTTTCGGAATGGAATTTGATTTGCTTCATATATTTTTTAATTTATCGGGCTGAAGAGTCTTTTAATGAATTTAGTGGAGAAACACATCTAAATTGAAAAAGGCGTTTTTCGTGATGTTTTTCGGGCCAGCTTCACATACGTCTGTGCTTCGACTTATCGACTTATTTGCAAAAAAACGAATAACCTTTTATGGAAGATCGATGTCGAAAATTTGAAGTTTATTTTTTTTTTAAATAAACAATTTTTATGTTTACACTGTTGCGTATAAACTTCTTCTAAAAATACGTCGTTTTGAACACTCGCTTAAGTTTCCGTTCAAAATTTTAAGTGACCTAAAATTTTAAATTTTTCTGAAATTTTACCCAGATGGTGTGTCAACAACTACACTATGTGATCCTTTAAATCAAAAATCTATGAAATTTGTGAGACGAAATGTCCACTGTTCATTTTCTGGTATAGGTCCGATGGGTATTACCATTCAACCATAACCCCACTGTCGCTGTTCTGCATAGGCTATTTAATGATATATTTGTAGCTGTTTTCTGCCAAGCAATAGTAAACAACACCACAGAGACTCAGCTGAAACAGGGGCTGCACTCAAAAAGATGAAAGAGGCGACACTGATCCACAATCCTATTGATAGATTTATTGTTTTTCTAGGCCCAGTTAAATAATGCCCTTGTATTGTTAGCAAGGCTTACCACCAAGCTTATTACATCGACATGTCAATAAAACTATGGTTTTGAGTAGTAGAAAGAAACCTCGGCTTGTTCCTGTTTTACTGAACAACTGCTGTTCTGAATCGGTTAGACCATCTCGATTACTATCGAGGGTATTAAATTTAATTGCTATAGAAACCAGGTCTAGATCCTTTGCATGAAAACAGAGTATGTCCGTCATGTATGAAATAGGTCGGTCTCAAACTTTTTATAATTATTATTTCATGCTTGGAGCTGTTCTGGAAAACATTTTATTGACAAAATTTGTCTCCTCTTAAATTTTGGAAACTGACCTCGACCGGGATTGTTGCCATATTAATAAACAATCTTATATAGTTGGTAGTCGTTTTTCTCAATAATGGTATACTTTTATGTTTGAAAATGACGAAAAGCTTCTATGAAAGCGGTGACTTCCGGTGAACCGATTTCGGCCAAATATTACTGGAACATCCCATTTTATGGTAAAACCATAAAATTTTACAAGAAAACTAAAATGTATTTTACTTCGCAAAAGAACCGAATACGACGCGTTTACAAAAATTAAATAATTCGTTTAAAATGCAGACCTCTATAATAATTTTTATTTATATCAACCATATATACACTTTATTGTTCATCGTCTCAGCATATACACAGTGCAATAAAATTTACGACACAATATTATCTAACCTCATCATGCATCATGATCTTGTGAAAGTGACGCTATATAGATAAAACAATTTAAAATTAAAACCAGATAAAATTTACGACTTTCTATCCATAGCACCATGTAAACGGCATTCGTATAGTAGTTCCTTGAACCGGTTCTGTTCCGTGCGGTACATATACACGATGTTCACCAAAAATTTAATCTCTATCTCTAAGGTATATACAACGAAATAGTAAAAGCGAACACAAAATATATATTCCTGTCACATAAAGATTGGTATGAGATATCAACAAGGTGAAAAACACCGTGCTCTAATATATAAGAAAGCTTTCGTGTAGCTTTTTTTCCATGAACGTTTCTTTTTTTTTGTCTTATAACTTTTCGTATACACATTTTCTGTGTGAATTTAAATTTAATTTTTTGTCTTCAAAAGAAAAACTTTTTATTTTTATATAATTTGATAATAAAAAATGTACAGAAAGCAAAAAAAAAATGTTTCTTATCCTCCAACGTATAAAAAATACAACAAATTGAGTTTTTCGTGCTTTACATTATGTATGTGTGTGCTCTGTTTTGAGATCCCTAATGATTTAAAAATTTTCCTTTTTGGAAAATTGAAAACGCGATGTTAAAAATTTGATTATCAAATCATATATCAATGTTTAATGTCTTACTTTCTTTTTACCTATGAAGAGACATAAATTGCTTTCTTTCGTTTATCGTTCTTTTATAATCCAGACAGCATACCGACGTACATTATCTGTTTTCAGGCAAAAATATAATTTTACGACACTGGGACACATTTCCACAATTATTATATGATGTAAATGTTAGCATTGGAATAATTGATTAATTTTTGAGGCTTAATCTACCGCTATGTGGTAAAAAGCTTCGCTTTTATGGAATACTAACACAGCTCCTTTCTAAATTTCTTGCAAATTTGTTATTGATCAAGTTGTATAACTGACACCGAAAAACAATTTTGATAAATAAAAAAAAAAGATTTTAAGCAGTGGTTCGAACATTAAAAAAAAACACAAAGCAAAAATAGAAAATGTTGGTTTAGTATTGTTAATACAGCTAAAAATGGAGGGGTACCACAGTTTTAGCTCATTGACGTTTTTTTTTTGGTAAATGCAAAAATAGAAAAAGTTCTCTTGCGGAAGTTACCACTTCTAGTACACAGATTTCCACCAAATTATGAAAGGATCTTCCAAAGTTAAATTTTCATTTCGAATTCAGTCTGCCTGGACGATGGTGAAATAAAGTTTTTCAAATCAAAATTAAAAAATGATCTGAACCAATTTTGTTTAAAATTTAATTTACAATTATTTTGTTTTTGGTCGTTTTTTCTTAAATGCTATACTCAGAGAGCCTGCCGTTCCGTTTTCCATTTTTTTTTTTACAAACTAACAGTAAAATATTAACCATTTAGAAAAATTAATTCACTTTTGCTTCAAAATCATTTCAAAATAAGTAAAATCCTTTATAAAAATGGAGGATTAAAAAAACAACATTTCGTAAAATTCGCGTTATTTTTGGCAGACAAAATAGCCCATTTATTTAAAATCTATTGCACAGATTTGTGTCACTGTTTCAGTAGCAAACATGCCTTTTTGTCTTTTTTAACTTATTTTAATTATCTAACGTTTTTAATTAGAATTAGCCCGTCTCAATGAAACCTGGGTGCTCATTTTGTGGTACTTTATCACCAATTTATATAACTGGATGAGTGTTTTTTTTGTGATAAAATCAAAACAAAGTAGTCTACAAACACAACCCTGCAAAATGAATTTTGAGGAGGAATAATGAACTAAAACTGATATTTTGACATTTCTGTTTCATTTACATGAATGTTTCATATGAAAGGATTTTCAAGCGTATATAATGATATACTAATATACCAGCAAAATTAAAATAAATATCCAAGCGGGCCAAAGTGCAAGCAGACACGACGGCGGGTGCTCCTAAGGAGCAGAAACTGAAATTATTCAGTGAAATCCTAAAGGAGCACGTGTTGATGCTAGCCGTCATTGACAGAGGTCAATGGGAGCATCACATCGGAGAAGTAGAGGGTAGTGTATAATGCACTAAACTCGATATTCTTGAGGATCCTGAGAGAAAATCCTAGATCCCCCCGTCCTGCAGAGATGCGGGATGGCACCAAGGGTGCGTTAAGTTAACTGCGTGCTCGAACCAGAGATCGCTTGATCTCTATAAAAGGGCAGTGGCCGAAGTATGCGAGGTGTGGCAGGCGCAGGGCTTGAGGCGGTCAGCAGAGGGGAAATCCCAAGCAGGCCGAGGGCACGCGTCTGGTTACCAACCAAGCCGGATAAGCCAGAGCAGGTAATTGAGATCATTCAGGCCAGTAATCCCGATCTTCCAACGGAAAGATGGAGGAACAAAGCAAGTGATCAACTTCGGTTTCGGGCCAATCACCCGGACCCAACAGGAGACGGTCAAGCGGGCCAAGGACGACCAGGATAGCCGTTCTGATATATTGATCGAGGAGAGGTTGGTGAAGAGAGGTAGCCTTCTCTCTTTGGAGTCCGATGGGGACAACTCGTCGCTATCCTGATGTAGGAAGTACAGGAAGGGGTGAGTAAGGTAGACTACAATGGTTAGCATTGTACAAATAAACTTACATCTGACGAAGGCTGCCTCGGCAGCTCTCGTGCTCAGACTGACTAAGTCAGATGAAGCCTAAGTGATAATCCAAGAACCTTGGATTAACAATAGCAGTATCTGTGGCCTCAGAATGAAAGGGTATAAAGTATTATACTCAAGCAACTCTGAAGAGATCAGATCGTGTATTTTAGCGAAAAATAATTTGAATATTTTTATTCTTCCACAATTTAGTAGTGGGGACGTTACAGCTGTGAGCGATGAGGTTGGCTGTCTGGGAAGCAGGTCAGAGAAAGCTAGGTGTTATACTTGGATGTGATGCAAACGCGCATCACACAATATGGGGAAGCACAGACATCAACGAGAGGGGTGAGTTATTTTTTGATTAGTTATTAAATACCAACCTTTTAATTTGCAATATTGGGTGTGAACCAATTTTTATTGTTAAAAATCGACAGGAAGTTCTAGATGTGGCCTTTGTGTCAGAAACAATTTTTCATATGATCAGCGAATGAGCACTCATTTTCTGATCACATATATGTAACGTATAACCTCAACATCAAACCTGTTACCCGGGAAACATTCAGGAATCCGAGAAGGACAAACTGGAACAAATATGGAGAAGTGTTGGAGGAACTATTGCCTCTTGAGGTTCCTGGACTTCCGGCGACAGTAGACGAATTAGATTGTGTGGTTGATATGGTCAAAAAAGCATGTAATCTTTCATTTAATGATTTGTGCCCTCTGATAAAATCTAGGGACAGGCTTGGTGGACCACGCAGTTGGAAACCTATTGGAGAACGTGATGTACAAAAAAGAGTTATGGAGGGCACAAGGGGGTCTTGGAAACCCTTTTGTTGTAGAGTGGAGGAGGTCTCTGAGACTTCTTGCCTTAGAAAGATTCTAGTTACTAACCCAACCAGTCCTTGTTACTTAATTAGGCCGGGCGGGTTATGGACAGCTTCAAGTGCGGAATCATTGGAGCTTCTCCTGAGGCCAGAGTGGTTTTTATCCTGAAATCAGGAAACAGCTCACAGACTTATCCAAAGGACCTGAGGCCTATAATTCTATCATCGTTTCTGTTGAAAACCTTGGAAAGGTTGATAGGGAATTGGGCAATGTCGCAGCATGCGTACTGTAAAGGGAAGTTGGTAGACATAGCTCTGCACGATCTAGTACGCATGATTGAGAAGTCAATTTACTCGAAAGAGTTTTGGTAGCATTCCTCGATATTGAGGGGGCCTTTAATAATGTAAAACCGGAGGCGATCATGGAAGGATTGTCATGTTTGAAGGTGGATTACTCTATAAGTAGGTTGATAAATCAGATGCTGGAAAGCAGGATTATTTCGTCGGGACTGGGGGAGTCCACCATTAGAAGGCGGGTGGTTAGAGAAACTCCACAGGGAGGAGTAATGTTATCCTTTCTTTGGCGTGCAGTAGCGTATGCAGATGATGTAGCGATAGCTGTCTCAGGCAAATATCTGGACACGATTAGGGATGTTATAGAGAATGCACTCCTGATCGTTACGAAATGGGCCAGCAAATGCGGATTAGGGATCAACCCTTCCAAGACAGAGCTGGTACTATTTACTAAGAAATATAAAATTCCGGTAGTTAGCCCTCCTACCGTAAATGGAATTAGACTGGCTTTCGCTGATAGAGCGAGATTTTTGGTCATAATCTTGGACAGTAAGCTCAGCTGGAAGCCTTACATTGTAAAAAGGGTAAATAAGGCTAATGTACCCATTTACTCGTGTAAGAACGCCATAGGTAAGAGATGGGGTTTGAAGCCAGAGCTGGTACACGGGCTCTATACCGCAGTGGTAAGATCTGTGCTGATGTATGGAGTGGGCTTGTGGTGGCCGGCTCTGAAATAGGTAACCTGTATGCGTTTTTGCGGGTCACTTATCACAACACATACACGCGCTTTAGAGGTTATGTTCCACCTTATTCCAATCGAATTTTATGGTAAACAGATGGCAGGCAATGTGGATTCGAGCCTCTCTGCTGTCTCCTAGTTGAAGTGTCTTCATGCGGAACACCCGACGATAGTAAGATCACTAAGGGAAGAACTGGTGAATCTAGATTATAATAAACCAACGTTGTGCTTCGATAAATGTTTCCGGATCATCTGACCTTCGAGGGAATCCTAGAGGAATGGATCAATACTGGAAAACTAGGCATTGCAATTTTTCACGGACGGCTTTTAGCTAGACGGCAAAGTAGAAGCTTGAGTCTTCTATGAAAAGCTCAATGGTAATATTTCTGTTCGTCTCCCTGACTACCGCAGCGTTTGCCAGGTTGAGTTGGTGGTGATAGGAGATGTCGTTACATGGCTGAAGCATAACGTGGTATCAGTGAGGGATATCGCGATTTATGTGGACAGTTAAGCGGCACTCAGGTCGCTAGAAGCGGTTTGTCTGAAGTCACGAGTGGCGCTGGATTGTCGATAATCTCTTAATGAGATGAGCGAGTATTTAAGTATCCAGATAATCTGGGTTCCTGGTTACTCGGACGTGACAGATGAGAGGTGGACCAACACTCTCACGTGCAGGGTAGCAAAACAGGTTTGTATCGCTGGAAAAATGAGAGTTGGGACTGGTTGTAGGGATACTGACAGGACACTGCCTTTTTGGGGAACATGTGAGAAGGTTGGGTCTACAGACGAATGACTTTTGTAGAAGTTGTATGAATGAAGAGGAGGAAGATACTTTGGCAAGATACTGGCATACAAAAGACATAAGAACTTGGGTGTGTACGATATGGACAGCCTTTCTGAACTCGCAGACTGTGGAATGCGAGATATTTTACGCTACATAAGTAGTTCTGGATGGTTTTAGCGGGAGTAAGGATAGATTGGATCCTTTGGAATCACGAGTGTGCGTTAACAGCCACTCTAACCTAACCTAACCTAACCTTCCGTTAGATTTAAAACTTTCAATTTATTTTTTTTTCAAAATTTTCAAATTATTTTTTGTTTATTATTTAATAAGAATCATGCAAGCCTGCAAATCCCCGCGACCCAATACCCTGAGTATTACTCGGCAAAATCACAGTGCGTGATACCACTGCATGACTAGTTGAAATTTGCGTCCGTTACAAAATCACTGGTATATTTGAAACTATAGTATAAATTAATTAAGAAGAAGAACGAGTATTTGAGTAAAATCAAATAGAACCACTTTACTAACTACAACAATCCCTTAAGGTATTATGTATAATCCAAATACTATTAATTTCCGGTGTGTAAAATTTGGTTTATAGATATCCAAAATCCTATGATTCAAAAATATTGCTGTAAACCAATATTGGAAAGCAATTCGGCTGTAAAGAAGGGTTGAGGTTAGATTACCAAGTGCTCTGGACAAATCAAATTTTAATAATATTTTATTCTCTTACTTTTTATATTTTTGCTATCTTATAGACGACAATATTATCTTGATGAACATATAGTTGGATATTAACCACACAGGGTGTTTGTATTCTAACATAGTTAGTTGTAAAATTACTTTAATGGTGAGACAATTTGTATCGTGACATGTATCACACTGCACGCATACATATCAATATATAAAACCATATAAATGATTTTGTATGCATAGCAGAGCATCATTAAATTTTGAATTTATGCATTTAGCGTACATTAAAAATATGTACGTACTCGTATATATCTCGTTCACAAAGTCAAGCTTAAAATACAATAAAATATTCGAATAGCTTAAGAAATAAAAATAAATCTTTATAAAAATTTAATGTCATGAATAAGCAGTTATCAAAATAACTGAAGAATTTTTAAATGTACGTACCATGACGAACATATACAAGAAATTTAAGAAGCGCAGACGATTTTTTTACAGTGAAAAATTCAACACTAATGACAATCTCATTAATTTATTCCAACTCTTTATTTTTTTTCAGTTTTTTGGAAGAACACATAAAATTTCTCAACAACAATTTGCCATAATTTTCGACTGAGTATAATATACCACCCCACAAAAAAAACTTTCCATCAATTTAAAAAAAATAATTTTCTTTTGATCACAGTACTTACTTATCCGTCGTCTTTCGTTTTTGAATATTTTAAATAAAGAAAAAAAATAATATTATTAGTAATATGGAAAAGTTTCATGCAATTTAACCCATTCGAAAAATAAATTTGCCACTATTTTTATCGTATAAGTAACGAATAGAACTTTCTATCTATTATTTATATGTTTTGTTGTAAATTTTTCTATTTTTCTAAAATAGCAAAAAAAACTAATTCCTTTCTATTTTACTTCTTATGTTTGTACGGTCTTTTTGGCATTTTGTTTATTCCACATCATTAACAATGTAAATGAGATATTTTCATTCATTTTCTGTTTCGAACTTTATTCTTAAGTAATTTAACTTTGTTATGGTGTTTTAGATGGAGTTGGTTGCGTTCGTCTATTGTAGCAAGACATATTAAAGTACTTTGGAATGTAATTCTTAATATTATAGAAATAATTTTAATGTGGTCATGTTTTCAACCAAAGTTTTTTATGAATTAAAGGATTTTCATGTATTCGGGATTTTTTAATTTGCCCAGTTCAAATATACATCCAGTATATTGAGCATCGCCCATTAATACCATTGACAAAAGTAAGCATAAGCAACGCAAGGACACATCTTGCGGAACACAAGATCGAAATTTTTGAAATTTACAAAACAGGGAATAAATATTTTTTTCCGGAAGCAACTAATTAGACGGCAACTCGAAAAGTATGCAGAACACAATTTAATACAATTACAAAAGTGTAACATACAATTGTTAGAAATGAATTCAGAGACGAATAATTGCAAAATAATTCAACACTTATTCATTCGTCGAAAAATCAAATTTGAGACAGAAAATAACAATTCTAGCTAATTTTTTGCGAAATACAATAGAAAAGCAAGTGTTTATCATTTTTGTTTGGTTCTAATCTGCAGTGCTTACATTCAGAAAAAATCTGATAAATTCATGATTGCATATTGACCATAATTATTAATACTAAATTATTGTGATATTCCATATCTATACTATAGTAAAGTTTCTGACAAACTAAAAATGACAAAAAAAACTTTATAACAGCCCAAAAAATGTAAATTTACAACACTTCCAAGAAAAACGGGTTATGCAAAACTAAATAAATTGTTTAAAAAATAATTTCACAATAGCAAGCTATTTTAGATGCACTCGCGCCTGTGCTGTTCAACTTGGCGCTTGAGTACGTAGTGAGGAAAAGAAACAAACATCGAAACTTCGCGCTGTATATTTAATAAATCAGGCCAAATTCTTGGATATGCAGATAATATCGTGCTTCTTGGCCGAAGACCTAGCGATATCAAAGACAGTTTCGTGCTGCTCGATCGCTGCGCAAGAAGACTTGGTCTGAAGGTGAACAGTAGCAAAACCAAATTTGTATCAACACCCAGGAACATCCCCATGGCAAATCTTGGAATTGGCGACCACAACTTTGATCGCGCTGAAAATTTCAAATACCTCGGGTCAGTTATAACATCATCAAATGACATGCAGGCAGAAATAAAAGCCCGAATAGCTGCCGCACATCGAGTTTTCTACGCCCAATCAAAATTATTGCGATCTAGACTTCTATCGCAGTCGTGCAAGCTCGCACTTTATAAAGCACTCATAAGACCTGTGCTGGCTTTCGGAAGTGAGAGCTGGACCATGACCACTAATGATTGTAGATTATTATCAACTTTCGAAAGGAAGGTCATTCGCTTCATCTTTGGTCCAATTAAAGTCGCGAACAATGAATATCGGATTCGCATGACCCACGAGATAAAGCAAATTCTTGGAGGTTGCGATATTATCGGATTCATCAAATCCAATCGAGTGAGATGGCTTGGCGACGTTGCAAGGTCCCCACAACAACGGATGACCAATAAAGTGTTCCATCAACAACCAGCCGGTGTGCGTCGTAGAGGAAGACCCCGACTGCGCTGGCGTGATGACATCGAACAAGATCTACAGGCACTAGAATGTCGAAACTGGAGGTCGAGAGCGATGGACCGAAACGGCTGGAGGACCATAGTGCGGGCGGCAAAATCCCTTCATGGGATGTGAAGCTAGAGAGAGAGGGAGAGAGAGAGAAAGCTATTTTAGCCGTAATTATGTGCAGTAAACATTCGTTATGTTTTCTAGAAGCCAACGTATTTATGCAGAGTCAAAGTTTTTGTTGATTTTAAAATTTTGCTATAAAAGAATGTGTAGTGGTGTTT
This sequence comes from Nephrotoma flavescens, assembly GCA_932526605.1. Taxonomy (NCBI): domain Eukaryota; kingdom Metazoa; phylum Arthropoda; class Insecta; order Diptera; family Tipulidae; genus Nephrotoma; species Nephrotoma flavescens. Next base: position 269,027,397 of record OW052221.1, on the reverse strand, counting down.
TGATCGTCAATGACGAAGAATCGTAGAGATGCCTAAGTAAATCGAAGTACATATGCTATCGCGGAGTATAGACCCTATTGCATTATATGTAGAAGCCAACAAAATTATGCAACTCGTCGAAACATACGTTTTCTCCGCTATAATTCTTAAAAACTGGTAAAATTTGTTGTGGTAACTGGTAAAATGTGTTGTTTTCGTAAAAAATACCAAACTGAATTTTTTATTGTTCTGAGAGAGAATTAGAGAGTTTTTTTTTGAGATCGTTATTCGACGCGTACATAACACACGAAAACAGCACGAGTTTCTGATAGAGAACCGAAGAAAACCAATGTTTAGTAATTTTGGTGAAAATAATGGCTTACAATGTTAAGATACGCCTCGGCTTATCATCTTCGGCCACTATCTGAGTTTTTCATCATTTAACACCGCTGAAAATATCACCGCGTAAAATAATCACCGCAAGGAGAAAATTATTTTGGTAAATGACTAAGAAAATTTTTACCATGTAATTTTTCTTAAGAATAAAATATTTTTAAATTGCATACAAGTATTATGTCTTTTCGGTAGCCGCTATGGTGTTCGAACGATGATTACGCGCATAGGAAGGAAACATTGTTTCATAATTTTTTAATCACGTATTTATACATATATGTGATTGACACTCGCATGCTTTTACAACCACGTTGTAGTTGTGACTGACTGAATATCGTTATTTATAAACAATAAAAATAAAAAAAATCCCGTACAAAAATCTTCCATTGCAATCGTGTTTTTAGAGTGAGAATGGAAAGAGACCATATTATGATTTGAAATCATGACGCAATACAACATCAACATTAATAAAAGCTCATTATTTATTCATTTTCCAAGTCAATTTTCACACAGTTGAAAGGGTTTTCTTGAATTCTTTTTTGAACCAATTAAAGTTCAAATTTTTCTGCATTAACCCGTACAAAAATATTATAAAAGCTTATGGTTTAAATTTACTTCAAAAGAAAACGAAAATTAGTCGTTTTCAGGCTGGACCCCGGGGTCTAGGGGCTGCGGTACAATTTTTTTGCGAAAATTTTAATTTTCTTTAAATTTTTCCACGAAAATGAGTTTATGGGGCTAGTTATATGAATTTACTGACATGTTCGAATCCGAGGGGCCCAGCCCTGGCACAAATATTTGATTATTCCAAAATGACTTCTCAGTCGCTCAACCGATCGCCATGAAATGTTTACCATGCATATATTGCATAGTGAAGATCAATCTTACGATACTGTGAAAGGGGGTGGACCCCGAAATCTAGGAGCTGTGGTACAAATTTTTTCAAAAATTTAATTTTTTTTACGAGAATGAGCATTGAAAAGGGGTTATATGAAATAAAAGACACGTTCGAATTCGGGGGGTCCGCCCCTGGATCAAAAATTAATTTTTATATGTAAAGATACAATTATTTGATTGTTCTGAAATAACGTCTTAGCCGCTTTACCGATCGCCATGAAGTTTTTACCATGTATATGTTGTATGTTCAGGACCAAGCCCACGACGATACTTTTAAAGGGGCTGGACTCCGGGGTCTAGAGGCTGTGGTATAAATTGTTTATCAAATTTCAATATTTTTAAGATTTTTTGACGGGAATGACTTTAGGAAAGGGTTATATGAAATTAGTGACATGTTCCAATCCGGAAGTCTGCCCTGGATCAAGAACTCATTTTTACATGTATAGATACAACTATTTAAATGTTTCAAAATAGCGCCTTAGCCGCAAATTTAGACACCAAACAGGATATCTAGCGTGCGATTGTTATACAAAAATCATACTTCTATTATAATTGATTTAATTATTCAAATTAATTTTATTAATTTAAATTTAAGACAATCTTTCATCACTTTAACTGAAGACAAATCTCTGAACACTTATATTATCTATACTAATAATCCATTTTTACTGGTTTGACATGTACTGTTTAGTGATATCCTATTTAACATATCCTGTTTTGAAATGTGCTATAGTCAGCGAGTTCTAATTTCCACATAACTTCAGAAATAATTAACATTCTATTTTAATCCACTATTGCAACCGGCGGCTTTTAATAAAAATAGTAGTTTCATACTAAATGCCAATTACTTAATTTAGTTTATTATACTTAAATAATCAATGATTGTTTCATAAAATCAATTTTAGGAAAGGTACTAAAAAATATTGTACGTATAAACTGATTTATTTTGAAAAGTACTAGCGTTTTATATTTGAAAATATCATCTTCTACAAGAAACATCCTTAGATTCAAATTATTTTACGTGTAAAATTGCCTTAGTTTGAAAAAACTTCTTTCGTTTTTCGAAATGTCATTTTCAACCACAAGTTCGCAGTAAAACGTATCAAAGTGGACGTGGTTTTAATCGTTTTGAATAAATTAATATTAATTTGTGTTTCGGATGCCGTTGTTCTCGATTAGTTAGCTATATTGCAATAAAATAATTGTGGGTGATTATTTTCCAGGTATTAAATATTATTTCAAGTGAATATACCATTCTTATTAGATTTAAGTTTTCAGTTTATAAACGTGTTAATCTATGATTACTTTTTGATTGTAGATAACATTTGACTTTGCTTAAAAAAAAAAATCCGTAAAGACATTTTCAAACACAGTTCGCGGTGAAACGTATCGAAGGGAACATTAAAATCGTTTTGATAAATTAATACTAATTTCTGTTTTGAATGAACGTCATTCATGATTAATTAGCTACACGTTTCATTTTTGCTTAAAAATACCACCGAAAAAAAGATCAATTGGGCAGGTAACTACAAAGTCGAAGAAGATTAGAGCCGCAAGGGTGGCTGAATCAAGCAAACAGCTTGAAGCACGAATTGCAAACGTTCGAAGCAGGATGTCTTTTTCAAGAGCTGATGAAACAACTTAACAGCGCGAAACACGGCTTGCAAACGTTCGAAGCAGGATGTCTTCTTCAAGAGCTGATGAAACAACTGAACAGCGCGAAACACGACTTGCAAACGTTCGAAGCAGGATGTCTTCTTCAAGAGCTGATGAAACAACTGAACAGCGTGAAATACGACTTAAAAATGTTCGAAGCAGGATGTCTTCTTCACGAGCTGATGAAACAACTGAACAGCGTGAAACACGACTTGAAAATGTTCGAAGCAGGAGCATGATGCAGCAACATGAAAGACGATTCAATGCTCCAACAATCAACGAAGTTGCTATTGTTATGGTCGGAACGGATTTCAACCGACGTGATATTATTATCCAAAGACAAAATGAAAGCCTACAGCGTGTTACTGTAACACACAGGTCGTATGATGCTCTTCAGTATCCAATACTGTTTTGGCAAGGAGAAGATTGGTATCATTTCAACGTGATGCAAACTAACCCAACAACAAGTGCTGCGATGACGAAAAGGGTTTCCTGCATGGATTTTTATGCGTATCGTATTATGACTAGAGCACAACAATCAAACCACATCCTGAAGTGCCGTCAACTTGTTCACCAATTCATTGTTGATATGTATGCTAAAACCGAAAGTGAACGACTTCTTTTCATTCGCTTAAATCAGAAAAAAATTCGTTTTCGAAAGATGTATCAGAAAACACAAACTGGTGACGACGGATATCCACAATACCGGAGACGAAAACCCGATGACGGAGGACACACAGCCACTATCAAAGTAAACAATGTGCATCATGAGGTAGATACCTAACGTTCCTTACACTCCGTTACTGGCGAAAATATTTCAAGCCCATATTAACGTGGAGTACTGCAACTCGGTTAAGTCAATTAAATATATATGTATATACGTGTGATATGGCAATTTTTGGACTTTCGAATACAAATTCACAATTCGATCAAGTCATGCAATTTCAAATAGGACGTTACATCAGCAGTAATGAAGCTGTCCGGCAAATTCTGTGTTTTAATATTCATGAGCGTTATCCAACAGTTGTACATCTCAGTGTACACTTAGAAAATGGACAACGAGTTTACTTTACGGAAGAAAATCTGTTACAGAGAGCTACGCAACCAACGAATACGACATTAACAGCCTTTTTTCAATTGTGCGGAACAGATTCATTCGTTAAAACGTAATTGTATCATGAAGTTCCAAAATATTATACATGGAACACGTCGAAGAAGCAGTTTTTCAGAAAAAAGCAAGGCACAATTATTCGGGAGTACCCCGGAATACGTGGTTCTGATGACTTGGGTCGAGTTTATAATGTTCAACCTAATAATACGGAGTGTTATTTTCTGAGAATGCTGCTTCATGAAGTAAGAGGACCAACGTCTTTTCAAGCACTGACAATTACTGTAAATGGCGAAGTATGTCAAACTTACAGAGAGGCATGTCTTAAACTGGGCTTACTTGAAAATGATGAACACTGGGATAGAACACTGACCGAAGCATGTCTTATGTGTCGTCCAGCACAAATACGCAAGCTCTTTGCAATCATATTAACAACATGCACACCTTCCGATCCTAAAGGTTTTTGGGAAAAGCACAAAGAAAGCCTTAGTGAAGATATACTTTGGCAAGCACGTAGAACAATTCCCGATATGGAAATACGTTTTTAGCAGACAGATTTAATGAAGCACTTATATTACTCGAGGATGCATGCTTATACATTAATAACAATGTCATTTCCCAACTTGGGTTGCCAGCACCGACACGCCATGGAAACATTGTTCGTGATAGAGATCTATTACGAGAACAAAATTACGACGTTGGTCAGTTACGAGTTTTCGCTGAGACTCAAAAAAGTGGATGATCAAAGACAGGCATACACTAAAGTGATGCAATACATAGTAAACGGTAATGGAGGAATTATTTTTCTTGATGCACCCGGAGGCACTAGAAAAACATTTCTTCTTAATTTGATACTTGCTGAAGTAAGACCGCAGAATACAATCGGCCTCGCTGTTGCATCATCTGGAATTGCATCCACTTCACTCGATGGAATCAAGCGGATAATTTTTCTTGCAATATAACACGAAATTCGGGAACTGCCACGTTATTAAAAACATGTTAAATCATTATTTGGGATGAATGTTCCATGGAACACAAAAAAGCATTTGAAGCGATTGATCGTACCTTGCGAGATTGGGAGGAGCTCTAACATACTAGCAGGTGGTTTTCGTCAAACTTTGCCAGTCATTCCACGATCAACACCCGCTGATGAACTTAATGCATGCCTGAAGGCGTCTCATCTTTGGAAACACGTTACGAAAATCACACTATCTACAAACATGCGTGTGAATTTACAGCACGATGGTACGGCTAAAACATTTGCCAGGCAGCTTTTGGACATGGGTAACGGGAAATTGCTAAATGACCCTGTAACATGTGAGATATCGTTCCCGCCTAATTTTTGTCAAATGTTGCCATCAATAAAGGACGTGGTAATGAAAGTATTCTCAAATCTGCCAAATAACTTCAAAAATCATGATTGGCTGTGCGGACGTGCACTTCTACCTCCCAAAAATGACGGCGTTAATAAATTAAATAATGAAATTCAATCGCAACTACCCGGGCCACTAATGAAATACAAATCTATCGACACGGTTACGGATGTGGATCAATCCGTCAATTATCCAATAGAGTTTCTTAATTCTTTGAAGCCACCTGGTATTCCACCACACATACTATTTTTAAAAGAGGGTTCACCAATAATACTGCTCCGAAATTTAGATCCACCGAAATTGTGCAACGGAACACGGCTTTGTCTGATGAAATTGATGCCGAATGTGATTGAAGCAACGATTATTACCGGTAAAAGTAAAGGAGAAGATGTGCTAATTCCGCGCATTCCTACACTCAAAATTTTTTTACTGTTTTTATAACACACTATAGAATGATTAAATACCTAATTAAAAAATAAAACGGGATTATGAAATAAATATTTTAACCGTAATGTGAGTGAAAAGATATCTTAATTTAAGTGATTAACTTATTTTTTCCACGTTCGTCCAACTTGTAATTTCTCATTTTTAAGTATGATCGTAATCTATACCAATTGAAGTAGAAGTTCTGATAAAATTTAATGTTTTTATTGGGAGTAAAACATACATAAATAGACGTTGAAAAGTGCAAAAGGTACCCGGGTACCTTAGTCACTCACATTAGGGTTAAAAGTGAATTATGTGTATGTTTCATTAGTTAGGGGTTAGTACTCATTTTTATTGTAAATATAGTCTAAGGTATTTATTAATTTTACGAATTTATATAATAAATTTAATTTAATGATTTTGGATTGTTTTTATTAAAAGTAAAATACTTGAAACAAATTTCAGCTGTTTTAATTTTCGATATATTAAGAATGAGTTTCGATTTGTTCTTACTGCAAAAGGATTTCACTTGGATGCATGGCATAACTCTTAGTGTTTTATAGTGATGGTAAGTTATCGGTAAACATCTGGTAATTTTTTAAATAAATCAATGTCTTTCTATCACTTTGGATTTACTCCAATATTTTTCTAACTGAAATTTTATGTCAATATAAAGAGGTGCTTCACCACAGATCGTAATCTGTTGATGAAATTTCATTTTGCATCCTGCCCCTATTGAACCCGGTACCTTCCGATCCAAACGCCAAACATTTAACCATTGTGCCATTTGGTCGGTAGAATTTGTAGGGATTGATATTGCCTTTTATGTGAATCACAGTAGTGAGTAATAAATCAATTAATTACTATTTCCAGTAAATTTTAATTTAATTTGAACAACCAAACTTTTTTGTTTTAAAACCGCTACTAAACTAATTTCCTATTAATTGAACTAAAACAGTTCTAGGCAACTAAACAAATTTTATATAGGGTTTTAAAATAATTTTGATTTCACTGTTGGTACCTTGATATCGTATATTTCTGTATAAGTTTTCAATTTAACTCATGAATATTTCATGAACATCTTTTTATTTATCAAAAATATTTTGGAAATTGAGTCATTAGTAAATTAAAAGGATTCGTATTTAACACTAATATTCAATTACAATTTCCAAGAACTACCATATTCAAATAAATTGTTTCGTATAAAATTTTAAGCTGTTGTTGGGTATCATGTTACTAAATATTTCAATTAATGAACGCATTAAAATTGGTGTGAGTGGAAAGTAAAAGCAAATGGTGGGGGTATCTAAATTAGACTAAATCGCCTTCACTCTTTTCTAAAATATAAATTGGCTGGAAAAGAAAAACATTTCAAAACATGATAAGATTTAATTAAATTTACTACTGCTTTCTGCCAAATAAATTATACAGTGTGTTAAATTTATACTCCATACAAATTTTTTAGTTGTGGCATGTTAAATGATTGTGTGTTCGGATGACATTCAAACTGATATGGAAGCAGTGGACGCCTAGTATTATATTGATTGACCCAAAACTACACGAAATCTAGAAATTTACCGCGAATTTTTATTCTCATATTTAATAGGAACTATAAGGAATGACTTTTTCGAATTCCGTATCAAGCTTTTATCAATAGTTTCAGAAGTTTTAATGGAATTTAAGGCTAGCAGACCCATAATTTTTTAATAAAGGCAAAATATGAAATGTCAAAACGAAATTGCACAAAACACATGTACGAACGCCAATTCATAAGGTGGAAATTATACGATTCCATAGTGAATCTACTATGTTGGTGTTGATCTGGATTTCCAAAGATTTTGGAAAATCAAAGAAGAGAATTTATCGTATAATGAAGAGGTCTCCATCGTAATTGAGAGACAGTCCGAAGAGCGACAGTGCGATTCGTTTGTAATGAAGAATCTTGTCATTCCATCGACGACCTTTACAAAGTAATTAATGATCACTGCCCTATTGATGCTTCAACGAAACAAAAAAGAACACTCGCAACGACCTGGAAATACGGCAGATTCTAGCATATTTCATCACATCGCATGCAATGATGAAATAACTGGCAAAACGATATGGCTGGTGGCCGTTATCTATGTACATAGAAATGACGATATGGTGAAGCGTTACTCCACCTGGACCGGATACACATTGATTTTGACAGGCCATTTTTATGAAAAACTTTCATTCAAAACTTTTTTGATATTTTTGTTTGCAAATGTTAAAAATAACCGAATCGTTCACCATCCATGCTCAACAATAACTGTTTGCGATGGAAGGACTAAAAGTTTATAACTTTTAGAAATTAAAAACTTCATTTTTTAATTTTACAAACCACAATTTTTCTCAGTGTAATGGTCCGCAGTTTACTTAATGAATTTTATCAATTTTGTCAAGTTAACAACAATGTGCACTTGACTTCGGTGCCTTTTCATCCCTAGTCAAATCAGCAGAGCTGAAATAGTTGTAAGGACATTTAGAACTGCCTTGAAGAAGCACAGTTTTGCTGGCAGTCGTTGCAATAACCAATCTGTTGGTCACGTTTCCAGCAACACCATAAAGAAGTTATTATCGATCTCTCGCTGAGAACTTGCAACATCCGAGATCCTTATTGTCAGCGTAAGTGGAACTTAAACAACACCTTATTCAAAATTTTCCAACAACTAAATTCGATACAGATGACAAAGTGTATTCCAAAGATTTTGCAGCAAGATTAACTTATCGAAATAGATGTTTTTTTTAAATATGTGTTACTAAATATCAAGGGCGAGGAAAACTACGCGGTCTAAGAATCCGTATCCAGTACCATTTAATGAAATGTGCAAGGGGAAATTTGTGGTAGTGACAAGAACAAAACAGGATAGGCTCCATATTCAATCATTTCGTAGGTATGATTTACGAATGAAATCAAATCACTCAAGTATAACGAAATGCTTTTAGCAGATCTATCTGTATAACTATCGTTCTGTCACAATAAAATTGTATATTTGTCATCAGTGATAACAAGTTTGAAATTACAATATATTGCATTATAATGATAATAAAAATCTTGATTTTCTTCCTATTGAAAATTACAATTTCCCAGTTTCTTCTTTTTCGTATTATGTTTTTTTTTTATAATACAATTCGAATTTTATATGAAATAAAATAAAAATAAAAGGAATATATAAATCAATAATCATTATTTTACGGATAATATGATTCTAATCTATTGGAAAATAGATTATTATTCTTGAATTTATACGTTTAGTATTTTCATCATTTCCCTTTTATCTCAATCATGAGGAAAATAAAACACAAACATACCCAATGAAAGCGTACTACACAACTAACCATAAAAACGAGAAGAAAATCTATTGAATTTTGTGAAAAACTAAGTCCCTAAAAAATGTAAGACGAAAGTATTTTCTTTATATTTTTGCGATGAATTCGTTAAACGATAAAGAAATTGAGTTGAGCAAAGTAAATTCCTAAACGATAAAACGTAAGCTGTCGACCTAGGTTAAAATAAGCTTACTGTGGTAATATAAAGAGAACTTTTGCAAAAATCAGCCATGCTTGTATTCTGATTGAGTTGCCCATTTGTGACTATATTAGCAACACACTGGAAAATGTTATTATATCTCAACGTGGCTGAGAAGGCAAATTCTATTTTGCGGACAACTCGTTTACTACTTTTAAATTAAAACAAAAGAAAGTTACATCATTTTTCGATATAAACAACGTTAATTTTCTGAAAAGCACAGTTTCCCATACATAAATAAAAGTCTCTGGGTACGGGGGCAGTTTTCTTTCAAGCAAATTAGATATTTGCATTCAAAAAGAATTTCCCTAATCGGTTATGAATTGGCTTAGGTTCTTTAAATTGACAATTTCTTAGAGACATGCCCAACGAGCAACGTTATACAGCATGATGCAACATCAGGCAATATGACGGCCTATCTGGGGAATCCTAAATGAATTATCCAGCAACAATAACTCCTTGTAATCGTTTTATTGCATTCGAACAGATTATCCCGCTTATATTTTCAAAATCGTCCAAGCCAAATAGAATTTTAAAATAAGGCTCCAAGCCATCGGGCCCTCGCCGGATGAATACATTTTCTCGTAACCCAGACCCATCACAGACGATTTTTGTACTCAAAAACGCTCCTCCAACATTTATTTGAATGTGGATGGATTTTTCTGAAATTAGCATCCATCGCAGTCGACTCCTGATACACACTCAGTCAAAAATATGATAATACATACGATTTCCATAATCATTTCCATAAAAATCTTTTTTTATTTTATTTTATTATCACTGCAATCTGTTCTGGGGTCAAGGCTCTTCTAACACTTCCGTGGTTTGCTTTTTCCGTTAACACTTTTACGCCGTTGTCAGCCAATTGGAGGAAGGACGACTATAGGTTCGTTTTTTATCACAATCTGCACATTGCATAGCTCCATGCCAGCCTATACTGCCATGGAAGATGAGTCATAGATGTGTTCCATTTCATCACAGATCGTAATCTGTAGATAAAAATTCTATTTGCATCCTGCCCCCATCAAGATTCGAACCCAGTACCTCCCGATCGCCAAAGTTTTAACCACTGTGCCATTTGGTCGGTATAATTTTTTTTGGATGGATATCAAAAAGGCAGTAGATTACGAAGGTTCGTTAATTATTTACTTCTTAAACGATCTTCAATAACAAGTGTGGTTCTCATAATTTTTTTATTTAAGTTTCCCAAGTTCTATTTATAAACATAAATAGTAAATTATTACTTTAACAACAGGTACCTAATTAATATAAAATATGTTTATTTATAACACCTTTCATCGCTATTAAAAATTGAAATTTGATTTACATACTCGTAGATCCGCACCCTTCTTAATTCAAATAATAAAATTTTGCTTTGTTTTTGGAGTAATAAAAATTTTAATCGTAAATTAATGAATGAATTAATTAAAATTAAAACCAATCAAGATAAATTAACATTTTAGTGTAATTAATTAAATTCAATTTAGAAATACTCAATGTGCAGAGAGGTCTTAAAATATACAAAACCATGGTACGACATCGTCGTCAATATGGTCGAAATCATAAAATATAATTTTTTTTTATATGTATAGTGAGAGCCGTGGCACAAAACATATTTAAAAATGTCTAAAAAGAAAAATCGTTCGTATTTTCATTTCTGTCAACATAAAATAATTTCCCTCCGGGATAATTTATTGTTACCACTTTAGAAAAATATTATATTATAATAATAATAAAATATATTTTTTAAACAAATAAATAAATAAAACGGGACAACCCAACACAATTTATATGTTATACATAATACGGATACATATACAAATTTATTAATCACAAAATCACCATTTTCATTTAAAAATTATGACAATTAATTTGCTTGAAGGCATTTTTATGTTTTTCAAACATTTTTCGGTTTTTTCGGTTTTTATTATTTTATTGTGTACATTAAACTTTTATGCGGTGATAATGATGACGATTTATTAGTCGATTTTCATATTTTTGTGAACGTTAATGTATCCATTTTACGAAATTATTTTATAATGTTGATTATATGCAAATAACATATTTTAATTGAGCAAATGGATAACCTTTTTATATATGAGACACACGGTTCATGTACCAAACCAAGCCTTGATCCTTTAAGTAATGATTGACAGCCGCTGTAAATTTAATCGTTTCCAAACCAAACTGATATTGGAGACTATTGTGCAGTAAACCTCTCGTACTTCAATGGCCTCTTAATTATATGTTCGTGGTCATCTATTTATCAAAGTATCAAAACACTGAATATGATTTAAAGCCTAAATTTTTGTTTCGCAAAAAAAAATTTTTGCGACAATCAATTCATCAAAAAACAAATATAAAAACTACACACAATTTTACAATAAGCAAATGTGTGTGACAACAATTTTGCATATAACAATTCATCGAAAACCTAATTCACCGAAACAAAATTTTTCATCTTAAAGTTTCTGTTGAACATCAGTACTTACAGGTAAAGATTTCCTATGGAGATTTTACAATTCATCGAAATAAAATTAAATCGATATGAAGCAGATCTTGAAACAAATTAATGTGAGGTGAGATGCTTAATTTATTGGAATCCAACTGAAATGCTATAATAATTCGAACATTTCGGGAAACTATGGTGCAAATGCTTAGGCCCAAGTAATAAAATATATGCGATTTAACATCAAAACTAACGTAATCACGGAAATAAAATTTTTAAAATAATAGTAAATAGTAAATTCCTCTGAGACTCGAAAAATGTGCGAAAACGAATTGTGCGAAGATAGAATTCATCGAAAATATAACTGTTGGCTCAGATTGGTACAGTTTTCCATGATTTAAGCAAAAATGAAGTTCTGCATAATTGCTCAGCATAGCCTAGAGATTTTCCATGTCGCGTTGCAAAAAAGTGGAATTTATACAAATTTTACACAGGTTTACATTTTTTGCGACATTTGGTGTATGGTAGTTTTAGATCTACATTTTCAAACTATACTCGAATCCATCACACTAATTTCCTGAAATGTTTGAATTATTGTAACAGTTCATACTTTATACACTATTTGCCGTACACGGTAAATACGTTCAAAATCTGGTAAAGGACCACTTGATTGTCTGATTTTATGAATTCTAGTTAAAATTCAGTAAAATTTTAATAAAAAAATAGAAAATTTTGGTGTTTAGTTAAATTTTAAAATAAATGTATAAGATTTCCAGTCAAAACAAAACCAAAGTCAGAATTTTAATAAGATCTATGTAAAGTTTCTAGTTGTAGTGTACTCTAGTGGTTATCTGGTAAAAAAAGTCAATCTCAATCACAAAAGTTTGTATTGAATAATATCAATTTTGAAATTATGTAAGTTTCTTGAAATTATTATGTAAATTGCGTGTAATAATCGACCATGTTTATTTTGACAACAACAACTATTTTCGACAAATACAATAAATTTACTGTGAGTCACATAAACGTCAATAATTTGAAATGGTTTAATTCATTTTTTGAAATTACTATATACGTTTCTAGTCCTTGATAAGCAAATTCCGTGTTATAATCCGCCATGTTTATTTTGACAACAACAACTATTTCCGAGTACAACAAATTTACTGTGAGTCACATAAAAAACTATAATTTGAATTGATTTAATTCAATTTTTGAAACTCTATACGTTTCTAGTTCTTGTTAGGTAAATTCCGTATTATAATCAGCCATTTTTATTATTTTGACAACATCGACTATTTTCGAGAACTACAAGAAATTCATTGTGAGTCACATAAACGTTAATAATTTGAATTGATTTAATTTACTTTTTGTAATTACTACATACGTTTCTAGTCCTTGTTAAGTAAATTCCGTGTGATAATCGGCCATGTTTATTTTGACAACAACAACTATTTTACAGAACTACAAAAAATTTACTGTGAGTCACATAAACGTCAATAATTGGAATTGATTTAAGTATACGTTTCTAGTCCTTGTCAAACAAATTACGTGTTATAATTGGCCATGTCTATTTTGACAACAACAACTATTTTCGACAAAAAAAAAAACAAATTTACTGTTTTTTTTTTTTTTTTTTTTTTTTTTTTTTTAAGAAATATTTATTTCTGTATAATATTACAACTAATCATATAGATTATCTAGTAACTGTTTTATTATTTTTGTAGTCTATTCTTATGGAATGAGACCTATTGCTTCATCCCAGCTCTGCTAGTCCTTTGATTTAAGCGGCTCAAGGAACTACTAATTCTAAAGGCTTTGTTCTTTTTAGGCGCTTTGGTCCATTGGCGCGATCCAGTAGGTTCCGCAGCTCCTCGTTGTCATGCTGCTGCAGTCGCAGTACATGACTCCTTGCAAATTTTTTTATTTCATCGCTGACGTATTCCATGTTTAGGTCTCGATGGAGATTGTCATTTCTAATGTACCAAGGAGCATTCACAATGCTACGTAGTACTTTGTTTTGAAATGTTTGAATGATCTTTACTGTAGTTTTTCTTGCGCAGCCCCAAAGCTGAATACCATACGTCCAGATAGGTTTTAGGATTGGTTTATATAGCAGCAGTTTGTTGTGCGTTGTAAGTTCGGAGTTTCTTCCAATAAGCCAGTGCATTTTTCTGGATTTTAAATTCAGTTCTTGCCTTTTCTTTTTAACATGCGCTTTCCACCTGAGTTTAGAGTCTAGCGTCATGCCGAGATACTTAGCATTATCAGAATATGGAATTGGTTGTGAATTCAGACTAATCGGAATATATTCTAATTTCCTATTTGTAAAGGTGATATGTGTTGATTTCGATTCGTTAAGTGTTATCCTCCATCGTTTTGTCCAGCTATCCACTATATTAATAGCATTTTGTAGTTTCCTGGTGGACTCAACGATACTAGCATCGATGGTCATAACAGCTGTGTCATCAGCAAACGTTCCTATTCTAGCTTCTTCTATGTCTGGTAGAACATTCGTATACAGGAGGTATAATACGGGGCCTAGAACACTGCCTTGTGGAACCCCTGCCAATATTTTCTTCAGTTTAGAGTATTCTCCGTCCTGTCTCACCCGGAAGTAACGGTCGTTGATGTAAGACTTTAGCAATTCAAAATGTTGTTTTGGCAGATCTCGTTGGAGCTTAAATTCTAGACCGCGGTGCCAAACCTTATCAAATGCTTGGGCTACGTCTAAGAATATTGCTGAACATACTTCCTTTTTTTCCAGCGCCTCCTCAATAGTATCAGTAATCCTATGTACCTGTTCTATCGTTGAGTGCCTTTCTCGAAACCCAAATTGATGTTCTGGTATAAGATTTCTGCTCTCTATAATTGGCTTTAATCTCTTGAGAAACAGTCTCTCGAAAATTTTTGATGTTGTTGTTAATAAAGAAATAGGCCTATACGACGTTTTGACGTTTAGTGATTTATTGGGCTTTGGAATCATTATGGTTTCCGCTACTTTCCACTGTCTCGGAACATAACATAGTCTAAAGATAGCATTGATTATGTGCTGTAGTTTCCTTAGGGCTTTCTCTGGTAAAGCTTTGATTATTCGCCCCGTTATCAAGTCGTATCCAGGGGCTTTTTTATCTTTGAGGCTTTTTACTTCTTGTTTGATTTCTTTCAGAGTAACTGGTAGCACAGATGCCTCGTCTACTTTGCTTATAGGTGTTAGATATTCATTATCCGCTTGTCCAGTTGGTGGTTTGAAGGTATTTTCTAGGTGTTCGGCAAACAGATCAGCTTTTTGCTTTTCGCTGCGAGCCCAGGTTCCATCAACCATTCTAATGGGTGGCACTTGCATTTTAGGCCTTTTTAAACCTTTGGTGGCTTTCCACAGGGAATAGTCTGTGTCAGGTTTACCTGTCAGGTTACTTAGGAAGGTTGCAACTGACTCATTCTTAATCTCTTTTATAAGTAGTTTAAGTTTGTTGCACAAGTTGTTTAGGATTGTTTTGTCTTCAGGGGCTCTGGTTCTCTGCCAAGTCTTACGAGCTCTTCTTTTTTCGTTAACCAACTCTCTCACTTCAACTGGATAGGTTATACTTTTTTGTAATATTTCTTGCTGGTCGAGAGTACTTTTCCAGGCCGCTTTTTGCACACTATCAATGAGGTTTTCTAGTTCTTCTTCTATCGTGTAAGCGTTCGATATCTGCACGTGTAGGTTGATGCTTTCTTCGACTAGCTGTCGAAAGTATTCCCAGTTGGTTTTGTTATTTGTTAATCGTGGAGGGCTTGCTTTCCTTATTACCGTGTCACTTATTGTCATTAGAACTGGAGAATGGTCTGACGATAGCCCTTCTTCATTTTCAACTGCTAAGTAATTTTCGGAGATACCTCTTGATATATAGAAATCCAGAAGATCAGGAATTTTATTTGGGTCCGTAGGCCAGTAGGTTGGCTTTCTACTGGAGTGGAACTCACATTTTAATATCCTGCCTGCTTCAAATAGCTCCCTTCCTTTAGGACTAGTTCTATTTGATCCCCAGAATATGTGTTTCGCGTTAAAGTCGCCTCCAATAATAAAATTACTACCAAGCGATTTAAGAAGTTTGATGTAGTCTTCTTTTTTTGTGTTATATCTGGGTGGACAGTAGATTGCTGATATACTATAGCTCTTGTTATTTTTGGTTTCAATAGATACAGTAGCTACTTGCATATCTTCCTCCTCTATTTTTAATTCTTCGTGGTGTTTTATATTGTCCTTAACGAAGACTGCTGTCCCGCCTCTAGCTCGTTCTGCTAGGTGTAGAGCTTGATAGCACTGATATCCACGTATTTTGACATACGACGTTCTGGTAAAATGACTTTCTGAAATTAGGCATATATCAATTTTTTTTGTGTTTAAAAATACTTCTAATTCTGAAATGCGTTGCGCTAGGCCATTTGCATTCCATTAAGCAATTCTTAAATATTGTGTCATTATTTTTTCTTGTTAAGTTTGTATGGACTAGAATGAAGGTACTCAATAATTTCTCTAGTTTTACTTGACGCATCCGTTATTCTTTTATTTTGGCTCATCGATGTATTTTCTAGTATTACTAGTCTCAGTTCTTGGTTTTTCAGTAGCTCGCCCATAGATTCTAGTTTTTGGTCCTGGCCAGCCAGATGTGAATTGATAGCGCTTAGCTTCTGAAGTATTTCTTGCAGAACATGGTTTTCCTGACTCGGAGCGTTCCTGATATTTTCATTCTGCTTAGCCATTTGTGCATATGTTATGCCTTCTTTAACTTTGCCGCTATTTAGGGGATTCGTTTTGAGTAGGATTGCATCCTAGGTTGAGAACTCTGACTTGTTTGATTTCTCTTGTTGTCTCTCATTCTTTGCAGCTCTTTCGCTACCTCGCAGCCTCTGTAATTTGCTGGGTGATGATTACCACAGTGTATGCATTTTACTGGTTCGTTCTTACTTTTGTTGCATTCTTTTGTTAGATGTTTCCCAGCGCACTTTACGCATCTTGGTTCCATATTGCAGTATTTGCGTGTGTGGTTATATGCCTGGCAGTTGTAGCACTGTGGTATTCTACTAGGGTTCTTTTTTAATGTCTCTATCTTAACTTTCATATTAAGGATTGCTTTGATTCCATATACTCTATCAATGCTCTCAGCGTTGTCAAATGTTAGCATGAAAAGGGGCAGGCCAACTTTGGTTGTTTCTCGTTCACCGTTTGCTTTTATAGTGACCTTTCTCTTTAATATGTTCACAGCGTTTAGAATTTTGAATCCTTTCTGGCTAAGTTCCTCAATTTTTTCTTCGTTTGGGCATGTATGATGCAGCCCTCTGGCCATGTCTTTAATTGGTTGCTCAGCCTTGTTTTCATAGATGAACCATTCGATGTTTTGAGCGGTGATTGCATTTGATAACATTCTGTAGGTTTCTGGGTCAAGTGCATTCACTTTAAAACGATATTATTTAGTGCAGTGACTTTATATTTATCGTTTGGAACTACCTTCACTATTTTTTTAATGGTTTCGTATTCACTAACATTAAGTATGTTAATGGGTGGAGGTGGTATCTCTTTATGTGTTGTTTGTTTTTCCTGCATTTCCCCTTGGATGATTACGTTTGATGTTTTAATTGGCTGCAGTGGTCTCTCTTTCGGTATCAGTGATACGTTCTTATGTACCTTCACTAGGTCCGTAGTTGACTGTTCAGATCGTTGGGGTTGTGGTTTTCTGACACTCTGTATTGATTGTTCCACTTCAGGCGAAGATTCTGCTTTTCTTTTTTTGTTTTGACGTTTAGTTTTAATTCGCTTTCGTATAAAACTCGTTTCATACGCCAATTCGTCTTCATCTGTTTCATAGATAGCTATAGTATTTTCTTTGGCTTGATTATCATTTTTGATTACAGCAATTTCTTCTTTAAGCTGTTGGACTTCTTTGAATAGCTGCTAATTGATTTTCATTAAATTTTCTAACGATTTTTTTAATTCATCGTTTTCTCTCGTGACATCGTGGTTTCCGTTCTGACTGCATTCAGCATTATTGTTCTCCTGCTGAATAGCGGAATGCATTTGTATAGTTGGTGATCTACAAATACTTGTGCTTGGTATAAACGGGTTTAGCAATGGTTGGCTCACCCCAGAATCCGTTGAGCCTGCCTCGTGTGAGGGTTGATTGGCCAACTGTAAAGTTGACGTACCACCTGGGGTATACATTCCGTTTGGTTGTAAACTCATTGCTTTAATGGTTGGTTTATTGTTCAGGGTTCCTTCCCCTATCCAGATTTGGTCCGCGGATGGTATTTTATTTCCCACCTACCCTCCGGCAAGCCGGTTAAAGAGCATTCCCCTATCCGCCACCTGGGGACGCGCCACGATGGGAGTTCGGCATCTCCACACGGGAAATTTACTTTGAGTTACAAAAGCCCACAATCTCAATTGATTTAATCTAATTTTTGAAATAATATACGTTTCTAGTTACAAGTTACGTAAACTCCGTATTATAATCGGCATTTTTTATTTTGACAACAACAACAATTTTTGAGAACTACAACAAATTTACTGTGAGTCACATAAACGTCAATAATTTGAAATGATTTAATTCATTTTTTGAAATTATATACGTTTCTAGTCTTTGTTAAGTAAATTCTGTGTTATAATCGGCCAAGTTCATTTTGACAACAACAACTATTTTCGACAAATACAACAAATTTAGTGTGAGTCACACAAAAGTCTATAATTTGAATTGATTTTATTCAATTTTTGAAACTCTATACGTTTCTAGTTCTTGTTATAGGTAAATTCCGTGTGATAATCGGCCATGCTTATTTTGACAACAACAATTATTTCCGACAAATACAACAAATTTACCGTGATTCACATAAAAGTAATAATTAGATTTGATTCAATTCAATTTTTGAAATTATATACATTTTTAGTCCTTGTTAAGTAAATTCCGTGTTATAATCGGCCATGTTTATTTTGACAACAACAACTATTTCCGACAAATACAACAAATTTAGTGTGAGTCACACAAAAGTCTATAATTTGAATTGATTTAATTCAATTTTTGGAATTGTATACGCTTCGACACGCTTCACATCAATCAATCATCAGAATGTTTAAAGTCGAATTAATCAATTCCATAATTGGAACAGCAATTTTTTGCGATGACTAATCTGAAGGTATCCAGAATGGCGGGAGATTTGAATGCGTTCAAGTATATTTTATTGCAACCACCTTCCGAGACCAGTTTCAGCTTTTACAGTTGATAAAATCAAGACTCCAATCGAAAAAAATGATATGTTTGCATTGTCTATCTATTTTGCCAATATATTCATGTTTAGCAATATAAAAATTGATACGTTTAAAATAATTCACGGGAACTAAGGGAAAAAATATTAAATGTATATGCACATTAGACGGTAGATAGAAGACGGTAGACGATAGACGCTTTCTTGAGTTGAATGTTTTTATATTTTTAGAACTTAATATTCTTAAATTATTATATTCTCGAAATTCTTGAGCGAAAGATAAAATATTTCAGAGGATTCGAAACAATTTTATTGGTTGAAATTTGCAAGAAATCGAGCAAAAGAAAATCTGAGATTAATCTACAGTATTTACACAAACTATTAGATTTTTTTAGCTATTATCAGTAGAGGACGCAGTTAAAACTCCACCAATTTCGAATCAAATAACTCCTTCAAAGGTTAAACATATTCGTTTGCTCTTGTATACCAAAATGGCTATACATTGCTGAATCAATAAATCAATTGACTCCATATTATGATCAATGATAGATCCACTAAGGACATGAAGAGTAACTGTATTATGTTTTTATCTAAACTTAATCTTTAAAGTTGTTCAAAAGTGATTCAAAATATTTTCTAAAAATTAATCTCAAATGAAAAACAAATAACGTATACGAACCATACCATTGTCTGCAAAACTGAGACACACTACACAAAAATAATAATAACACGCAGACGAGCAAAAAAAAAAAAAAAACAATTTCCAAGAATTTTCCTGGTTTATTTATTCACTTTTGGAAAAGCATTATAAATTTAACACGTAATTCCCTTAATATGTTATTATTATTTGATTTATTTATTTATTTTTATTTTTTTAATAAAATGTCTTTCAAGCATATATCAACTGTGTCGAATGACATAGGGTCTCTAAATAATGTACAATATTTTTTATTATTATTATTTTTGCTATTTTCTGTGAAAAATGAGATAGGAAATTTTATTTAATTTGTTTCCAGCACATTTTCCTCCACATCATTGTCGTTTTGTTATACATACACAGCTACAATGTACATACAATGTATACGCAGTATGCTCTAGTTTATATATCGCAACAGAAAAAAAATAGTCACTTTTCACCATCACCGTCGTCATCAGCATCGTCATCAACATAACCATCATTTCTATCAGGAGCGGCATGTACAAAAATTGTGCGCGTATATCAAATTTATAGGAATTTCATAATAAATTAACGCTGTACTAAATTTTTCATATATAGCGAACGTTTCTTCATTTATTGTCCTACATTTACTTTTACTTAGTATTATTTGTACAATATTATTAAATTACAAAGCTTTCTGTTGTTTATGACAGGTAAGTTTGTGGTTTACAGCGATTTTCAACAATCCAAGTGCAGACACCTAGTCGCAGCGAAAAACGTGAAGGACTGAATAGTTGTGACCAAAAAAAGCGTTTTTCCGCGGATATATAAATAGAGGCTTCAACACACAACTCTTGATTTCTAAAGAAAAGAATTAAACTGATCGGAGCATTGGTAAAACTGTCTGAAAAGCAACCGATGTTGGTTGAAAATTTGATATTGAAAATTTTTAAAATTGTTTATTTCTTTGTCGTTTTTTGTAAATGCTGAACTTTCATGTTGCAGTACATAATCTCACAATTAAGCGCTTTGAATAAGCGTACCTAATGCACTAAAACCAGCACAAAGGTTATCGTGCGAGCTATCGTAGTATGAAGAGTATAGTGATTTGAAAGTTCATTCCTAAATTCTTGAGACATCCATAAATCTCTCGAACGATACACCACCCGAAATGATTTAGAGAAATTTAACTCTGGCAATAATGTATAAATATGCTTTATTACCGCGGTTATAAAGCTTGATATGAAATTTTCAAAATATGAAGAAAGAATGAATTCCATCTTGAAATACGCCCATTTACAATAAAAGATTGCTAACATTGTCGACGCCAGTTTTTTAAATTTTGCTTTTACTTTCGAAACAATCCACGATAATAAAGGTAATTTCGATAGCCGTATCAAACGATTATAGTCAAACTAATTAAATTACCAAAAACTTTATGTTATCTAAAAAAAAAACAGACATCATTTGTGCAACTCAACACTCCCAAAAAATTGCTCTTAAATTCTGGGGAATATCAAATACGCACAGCATAGACAAGCCAAAATATATAAGAAATTCATAAATCATTTATATTTTCATTACAAAACATAAGAAATAAAAATATCCCATTTTATCATCATCGAGGCGACCCACAATTATTTTTTTGCGGTCGTCCTAATTTTCTATTTTCTTTACACATTTTTACTCAGGCTTGTCACATTTCTGTTTTCTTTCCCAAATACCATTTATTCATCCAAATAAAATAAACCAATTAATTCTTTAAATAAGTAATAACCTCATCGCAGTACATACTCGTGTAACAAAAGATTGAGAATTATGTTTTTAATGGTACACTGACACAAACCAAAAGAT
This sequence comes from Nephrotoma flavescens, assembly GCA_932526605.1. Classification (NCBI taxonomy): domain Eukaryota; kingdom Metazoa; phylum Arthropoda; class Insecta; order Diptera; family Tipulidae; genus Nephrotoma; species Nephrotoma flavescens. The sequence goes on along the minus strand of OW052221.1, from coordinate 269,005,818 downwards.
TGAATATCTTAACATGAAAGTAGGTATTTTCATCCTTTTTAAAAAAAAAAAACATTTTTTTTTGTTCTTTTATCAATTTACTTAACATTAAATATTGAATTAAGGGCGAGTTATTCTTTCGTTATGTTCTATTAAAATAAAGAAAGGAATCAAGAGTCAGAGGAGCATCACAGCAACGAATTATTACAAAAATATTTTAAAATGACAAGGATTGTGAACGATACGATCCTTTTGTGAAGGCACGAGTAGCTATTATTATTTTCAACGAATTTTGACTTTGGTCCTTTTTTGCTGGTAATATATGAAAATTAAGCAAAATTATTTTATGATGTAAATTGAACCAAAGTAATTTTTTAGGCTCAAAATTTATGATGGTAGAATAAGATTTCTATGTGCGTGTGCTGTATTTTGCGTCAAACTTTAAGTTTAGGTAAGTACAATTTGAAATTGTAGCTATTAAATAAAATGTCTGTATTTTAAAACTAAACAAAGTTCATTTTGTGTATAAAATTTTGTATTATTTTCTTTTCAAAATCAATTTAACTATGTCATATGAAGAAGTTATCACATATGAAGAGTGCTGCACAACTTATAAAATTTGTTTGTTGCATAAAACGTATTGTTCGATGAAAGCAATTGCAATAATGGCAGCGCAGGTATCAAGATGCGAACCAATAGTATAATGGTAACCTTCTGGTAGTGGAAGTGGTTAAACATGGTCCACGCCGCTCGAAATACGTAGCTTCACTTTTCGTACGTCATTCAACCTTTTTATCAATTTTGAAGTTTAGGCAAAAACACTTACTGTGATCATCGCAGGATCTTTACCCTTATCTTAATCTATAACACTTAATCTTGATTAACCTTGAAGACTTATCGATCGTTTCAATATGATCACCTGGTCGTTATATCTGCCGCCCCTTGAAAACTCAGCGATGAAGTTTAATTGTCGAACCTACCATAGACTCTTCACTCAGGGTTGTAATAGTAAATAAATAGTGAGAAATAGCTCGATTTAGCTGTTAATAACACTGCTTGGGCTGTAATTCTGAACCATAAACTTCTAAACTAAAATTGGTATTGGTAAGAGGTTGAGCTAATATTGTTACATTAGCAAGTGCAAACTTTTAACTTAAATTTCTTTTAAACGAAATATTGAATTTATAGCACCAAACACCAATATTTTCTTTTTTTTTTTGTATGCAGGAGTTGGAAATTTATGTTGTAATGGTGTTGGAATTTCTGAAGCAAACCATAATTGAATTATAATTTACCAGGTTTTTATTGGACAGATCTGAAATATCTTGCTACGGATTTATAATTTTATAATACAAACTACTTTTAATATTTTATTGATTTTACTTCCTTCTGTATTTGGGTGAGAGTGGAAGATGCTCTAATAAAAATGTTAATGTTGTTTAAACTTTGTATAGGTTTGAGTAGAGTTTATTAATCTACACGCAAAGATCAAACTACTCCGCAAGCGAACAAATCATGATAACTCAACATCAATTTGGCCTTAAGAACATTACTCTTTAACTTATGATTTTCTTCTTAATTTTGACTAAAGTGTAAGTGTAAATTCGGCCGTACTACAAAATCTCGGTTTTCAAAATCTCGGTTTTCAAAATCCCGGTTTTCAAAATTCCGGTTTCAAAATCTCGGTTTTCAAAATCCCGGTTTTCAAAATCCCAGTTTTCAAAATCCCGTTTTTCAAAACACTGGTTTCCTTTTCTTCTAGTTTTAATTGCACAAAATAATTAATAAAGCTTTTTAATTGCAAGATTTAGTACTTGCAATATTTTGTTAATGCAACATTTTGAAATGCAATAATTTCACTTAGCCCTCCATCCAAATTCCTTCTCTATTAGTCATTTTCTAAAACTTTATCGCAAACTCATTTTTAAATTTTGTCTAAAAATCATTTAAGAGCTCCATTTTCCCACATACCAAATTTTAAAAATTCAAACCGGGATTTCCTAAAAATCGGGTTTTTTTTATAGAAAACCGGGATTTTGAAAACTGGAACTTTTACACAAATAATTTCTCATTAAAATGACTTATAAATCAAAATTTTATAAATAAAAATAATAAATCAATTTAAGATTCCCACAAAATTGAAAATAGGCCAAACAAAAATTAAAGTTTAAATTTAAGTGCTGAAATATATTTTCCTTTTCGAAATACTTTACTTTACTAGCTGCAATAAGGCTTGCCACCTGTCCTCCTTTGTGGAGGACAGTCCTCCTTTCGTAAGAAATTTCCTTCATCCTCCACGATGGCATAAACGTCCTCCACATGTAAATTCAAACACACACAAATTTCACACACAAATTTCAAATTCGTATTCGTACCGGTACCATATAAATAACACCCCTCTTTCAATCAAAACCTCCTTTTATTTTACACACCCTCTAAAACAATATTTTGTAATAAAACTTATCCACTATATCAAAGCACACTTATCCACTATATCAAAGCGAACTTCGTTATGTACGCACTCGAACAAAATTATATAGTGAGCATTTAGCATTTCAGCACTATTTTGACATTTCATTTCATTACATATTCATTTTAATTTTTTTTTGACCAAGTCGTGCGAGTTAATCGTGGTTTTATTAAGGAAATGTAAAACGAGTCAATTTTAAAATGTTTTATATTTTCTTGAACATTTATCTATCTATCTGTAATTACTTAATTTAAATTGTATTTATTATAGAACCACGATGTTTAATCAGGAAGCTGAAACTGAACTCAAAATATAGTGCACAAACTCCACCAAAAACAAAAAAAAAAACGTCTTTGTGTTTTTAATAACGATTGGTTGAATGAGTTTTCCTGGTTAAGAAAATGTGAAAGTTCAACTAAAGCGCGTTGCTCTGTCTGCCAAGGAGATTTTTCTATAGAATATAAAGGATACTCAGCGCTTCGAATCCATCAAAATGGTACAGCACATCAGGCATCGGTATCAGCTGCTAGTTCTAATCAAATTTTAGACAGGTATTTGGTCAAAAAGAATTCTTCTGAGGAAAACGATATTTGTCTAACAGAAATCGTCCATATATATCATAATGTGAAACATAATTTGTCATACAATTCGTTAGACTGTAATTTAAAATTATTGAAAAAGAGTTTAACGATTCAGAAATTGCAAAAAAAATTTGTTGTGGCCGTACAAAAGCGTCAATGATCGTGGAAAATGTTTTGGGTCCGTTTGTACTGAATTATAGTTAATCTTGTACTTAAAATCGAATGATGTATATTTTGGAATTCAAACTTATGAATCTAACCGTAAAAATTGCAAATTTTTTCCAATATGTATCCAATATTTCGATAAATATCATGGAATTCAAAATATCGATTTTGTTGAGAATTCAAACGAAACTGCCATAGGCATGAGCGATATGGTGAAAAGAGTCGTTAGCATTAAATATAAATAACATTGTGTGTTTAAGTGCAGATAATACGAATTCAAATTTCGGGAATAAAAACTCGTTATTTACTAATTTAAAAAAATCCAACAAAAATATTTTGATGGAAAATTGCTACGCTCACATATTATACAATGCTTTAAAGAAATCTTTATTGAATTTAGATGTAGATATAGAAAATGTGATTCTAAAAGTATATTCTCATTTTTCTTCGGCCACTAAACGTAGAGAAAAATTAATTGAATTTTGTAGTTACTCCGAAATTCCATTTAAAGAAATTCTTCGGCATGTATCGACAAGATGGTTGTCTCTATTGCCCGATAGAATTATAATAACTTGGCCAGCATTAACGACATACTTTCTGAGAGAAGAGTTACCAAAAAAATGAGTCAGTTATTAGGCATCCAAAATGGCAAAATTTCGGCGAAAATTGAAATATATATGCTTTTTTATCGCACATTCTCAAAATTTATTCTTAAACGATAAAAAATTAGAATCTAATATTTGTACAGCTATTGAATTATGTAATATTTTTATGGATTTTAAACACAAACTAACCAATCGAATAGAAAAACAATTTTTTGGTTACGAAGTTAGACAATTATTGTCAAAAATGGAAAACCTGACAGAAAAATCTCAAATTGAAAATGATTTCGTTGATTTCATTAAAATAACCCAAACATAAAAAGAAGAGCGGGTTGATTTATCTGAGAAATGATGGCTCTATAAAATCAGTAAATTATCTATGAATTCAGGATTTTTCTCCTTCGATGACATAATAGACGTTATAAATGATCTTAACTTAAAAGAAAAATGCCTGGTCTTAAAATCGATAAATTGTTTGAAGAGGTATGTTTAGTAGAAAAACATATGAATTTAATGAAACTTAACGAATTATCAAGTTTGAATGAAAAATATTTGAAAAGATTTCAATATTTTCCGAATGTTACTAACATGCTAATGGTTATTTCATATTTGCTTAGTATTCCGGCTAGCAGCGCTTTTACAGAAAGAGTGTTTTCTGTAATGAATGCGAAATGGGGCGAAGATAGAGTAAAATGCTTAACGAGACTAATAAAAAATGAACTAATACTCGTAATATATTTTAACCAAAATGAAACTTGCACTGAATTTTATGACACTGCTCAAAAAAATAATGAGTTAATTAAATTAGCAAAAGGAAATGGGAAATATACTTTCAAGAATTGAATTTTCTATTGTATTTATAATTTTTATTTTATACTGAAAAAATATAATTTGTTTATTTTTCTAGTCTTACCGTGCGATTCTGGCGTATAGTCACAGAGCTCTTAACTGCAATATTTCGCATAACTAAGCGATTTCTCTTAACTAAGACTTTTATGCGATTCTGCACATACTGATCAGTTAAGAGGTTCTCTTAAAAACCTCTTAACTTAATACCTACCAAATAGGTGGTCTTAAATATCATAAATGATAGAATTTTTATTATGTTGTATGAAAAATAATAAAAAAGACGATTACGTAAATAAATAATTCATTAAATTATATTTTACAATACACAAACTGGATTTTAGATGTAATATTTTTATAAAAAAAAAAAATATTCGGACATTTTCATTTCGGGTCGAAGTAAATATTTTGTTGTTGTTTATTTTATTTCCCCATACAATTAATTTTTTGCCTAATTATTTAATTTCTCTAATTTATTACAAAAATATGAATATTTAAACATTATTTTTCACAAAAATATGTCGTATTTTATCGTTTAATTAACAATAAAACAATAAAAATACAATTTCAATGAATCGCATTAATAAAAATCACAATTGACAGGTCTCCAAAAATATTTGGAGAGTTTTTAATATAAATTTTAAGAGTAGTACTAACAGAATACCAATTAAGAGATTCTCTTACAAAAATCTATTAACGAAAAACCTCTTTACTGTTAGCCTCTTACTAGTCTTAACATCAGAATCGCACGGTTACTCAACTGTGCGTTTCCATTAGGTATCGCTTTGCAATTATTTGCAATCGATTTCTTTGATAGCCCTAGTGGAAAAATTGAAATTTTTTATACTAAAAATAAACTTACGATTTCATAGAAATTTAATGATAATTTTTGTATAATTTTAGTAGGTTATGGCAATATAATTTTAGTATAATTTTTGAAATTAAACAGAAATTATACTTTCGCAAATTATCTAGTTAAAAGTATAATTTTTGTATATTGTGTTATAAAATTAATACCAATATCAGTGGATTTTATGTATTAATTAAGATAACACAAGAACCAGAATAAGGATCTTTTAAGTATAATTTTAGTAGGTTATGGCAATATAATTTTAGTATAATTTTTAAAATTAAACACAAATTATACTTTCGAACATTATCTTACTAAAAGTATAATTTTTATATATTTTGTGTTTTAAAAATTATACCAAAATAGGTGCATTTAAGGTATTAATTATGATAAAAAAACAACCAAATTAAGAATTATTTAAGTATAATTTTAGTGGGTTATGGCAATATAATTTTAGTATAATTTTTAAATTTAAACAAAAATTAAACTTGAGATAGAATATAATGAAAATATTCCATTTATTGTCAATTTTAAATCATTTCCATGTAGTTGTTTGTATTCGCGGACATGCCACGTCATCATTCCCCTGCATTAATTATTTCACGCCGTTGTTATTATAATTCTAGAATTTTCTTAATTAGAATAATTAATCGCTTATAATTTTGGATTTCGACTGGACTCGAACCGGCGACTTTCCGGATGATAACACTTAGCGGTGTACACCTTAACCACTGCACCACCAAAGCAATAACTATGTAAAGTTTAATTCCTAACAATATAAATCAATATATTTAAATACACAATTAAACTTAAAATATACTTAATTTGGTTTATTTCATTTGCTGCAAACTACACCAGCACAGCAACATACAAAATACCGCGAAATACGACTTCAACTAAATATATTTTTTCAGCACGATAGTATGGATCAGTGTTGCCAGGTAGTGTGAAATTTTTCCTTTTGCGGAAATTTCATCGATCGTGCGGGATGAAAAGTGATGATTAAAAAAAAGTATTTTTCTAAAATGTGTAATACAATTTTCGATTCCAATAATTCGCTTAAAATAATTTTTTAAATTTATGTTTAATTCTGACTAAATTTAAATATTTATATATACAAAATTAAAATTTAAATGTTTATAAAATATTTAACCATAATTAAACTTTAAAACCGCTGTATTAAGTTTTATCCCAAACATACTTAATTTCGTTTAACATTTGAATTTTAGAGTTAATTTTAGGTTAAAATATTTTATGTATATTTATGTTTAATTATAACTAAATTTAAATACTTCTATATACAAAATTAATATTTAAATTTGTATAAAATTTTTAACCATAATTAAACTATAAAACTGCCGTATTAAGTATTTATCCCAAATATACTTAATTTAGTTTAACATTTGAATTTTAGAGTTAATTTTAGGTTAAAATATTTTATGTATATTTATGTTTAATTATAACTAAATTTACATACTTCTATATACAAAATTAATATTTAAATTTGTATAAAATATTTAACCACAATTAAACTATAAAACTGCCGTATTAAGTATTTATCCCAAATATACTTAATTTAGGTTAAAATTTGAATTTAAGAGCTAATTTTAGGTTAAAATATTATATGTATATTTATGTTTAATTTTGACTAAATTTAAATTTTTTTATATACAAAATTCATATTTAAATTGGTATAATTTTTGAGATGTATAATTTAAGCAGAATTTTGGTCTATAAATATATTAAATTTTAACCAATTTAAAGTATATTTTTTATTTAAACTAATCATTTATACAAAAATAAATTGATTTTGGTATTCTTCAGTATATTTTTTTGGTATAAATATTCGATTTTTTCCACTAGGGAGTACACATTCAAAATAATTCCGTATCGGTATATACATTTTTATACACATACATAAAAAAATTACAAAGCGATTTGCAATCAAAAGTAGTCGGGCATACAACTTTTTACTTTGCAAATTTTTAAATTACAACAAAAATGAATAATTTCCCTAATTTTGTTTAACCCTGCACTAAGCACAAGCTGAAAAATATTTTGTTGTCATTAAAAGAGGTTTGTCAAAAAAGTAAGTGGCATATATCATTTTAATATTTCGTTTGTTTGAATTTAATTTGTTTAATCTAACATTATTAAAAATATATACAATTATATTATATGATTATAAATTACAATAAATAATAAATAAATATTTTTCAGGTAATAAAAGATGATTAACAATAATTTTTTAAGTGAGGAATGTGAAGATTTGGAGATTCTCCATGATGACTTCGGTGGTGTTTCCGAGTCAACTAGATCATACTTACAGTATGAGGTTGAGGAGGTGGATGAGTTTGGTGAAGTTCTTGATGGGGGCGTAATAAATAATGTAAAAAATAATGAAAAAAAAATAGAATCGAAAGTTCACACAACAAAAGTATATAAAAACATTAATAAGATCAATGATATGCTACAAGGCACTAGTAGATTATCATTCGAGGCAGATATGTTGGATGCCGTGTTTGAGTGCCCACCTTTATTTGATTATACTTTGCCTATCAAGAGCCGATCACCATCCACAATCAATTATATGTGGAATGAAGTAAAAGCCGGTTTAGAAAAAAAATACCCCAATCTAAGTTTACGCATAGATTTATTAAAAATCATGTATAAAAATCTACGAAATAGTTACACGCGGTATAAAACCTGGAAAGATCAAGAAAATCCCAGTGGCACAGCGAAAAAAATCACGCCAGAGCCGAAACACTTGGAAAAACTTCGCCGATTAGACGGAGTTTTGCAAAAGCGCTAGTAACAAATGAGTCAACTTATTTTATATTGAATAATGTTACAATTATATAATTTTTTTTAGACAAAAAAGTAGTTTGGACGTAGAAACATGTGTGACTTCGCCGCATCCATCTATAACAGCGTCAGAAGATTTCGGTAGCAAACATTAAAATTAATACAATTTTTCTTATTCTTAAACCCAGTAAATCTTTTTTTCAGACGAATGTAATATGATACACCCTAGGAAAAGGTCACGAACAGCAAGTTCTAGTAAATCAATTGCGTCAAGCCCATCCCCATCCGCTGGAGACTTTTTGGAACCGCTACAACAGCTAGTCGCCAATGTTACTAACAGAAATAATGCTCCTCCTCCTCCACCAGTTGATATGGAACAACTAATAGGGCAGCAAGTAACATTATTTTTAAGGGAATTAAATACACAAAAAAAGTATGCTGCTTCTTTATATTTCACTACATACATGAATGAAATAGTAAATAATAAAACAAATAAATAAATTTTCAGTTTTTTATTTCCCAAATATTATACGCAGTTCCACTGCCATGGTACAGATCCATCTGTCATAAAATGTTCTGCCAGAACATTTCGCACTTCCTTCGCGTCCAAAGAAGCATTGTAGCTACCTTGCTTCGAAATTTGTGGCAACATTTCGGAATTTTTTCTCCAATCACCAAGCACAGTACTGCTTTTATCAGTACTATCTCGATCTACAAATCGTCTTGGACAATACTTCCGTTGATGTGGTAGATTTTCTTCATCCGCATATTCTGCTGTTTTTACGGACGTCTCTAAGCACGTTCGTATAGTATCCTCCATCTGGCGGTGTATATTCCGAACGTATTTTCAATTACCAGTCTCGCTCTCGATTGTCGGTAATTGAAAATACTTTCCTCGAAATTTAATTTTCCACTGGATTTACCAGGGTATGGTGTAATTAGCCAGGTTTTTAAACCAAATGCCTTATCTCCAACTAGGTAATATGGCAAAATTGGACCACCTTCAAAAATTTCGGCATCATCGGAAACGTTCATGGTTTTAGCCAAAAATCTTTTGCCCATTATTGAATTCTGAAACACTCCTCCATCACTCTGCCTTCCTTGAGCGCCCACATCGATAGCTATAAAACGATACCTGTAATATAGAAGCCGAGCACTTAGATTATTCATTTAATTTTAATTAATGATTACCTGTAATCACATATTGCCAGCATGATTATTGAAAAATAATTTTTATAATTATAAAAATCTGAACCGGAGTCGGGTGGGGCCTGTAAAAATATATTCATATAGGATGGTCGTGTGATTTTATTGTCTATAGATATTTAATGTTTACGTACAATTATCCTGATGTGTTTTCCATCTACAGACCCTATGCAATTCGGAAAATTCCATCTTTGCTCAAATCCATCTGCCACTCTTAACCAATCTTGAGCTTTCAGTTCAGGAATAACCTTTTTTTTGAGACCAGAGTAAATTGCGTCTAGTGTTTCCGATATTATATGGCAAACTGTACTTTTGCCAATTCGAAAGTTGTATGAAATCGAACGTTGGCTATCGCCACTAGCCAAATATCTAACATTAAATTATAGTTTTATTATTAAATTATACCTTTTTTATGTATTTCATTGTTATAATTACCTTAATGTAAGTGCCAATCTAGTGGATGGGTTTATCGATTTTCGAAATTGGGTGTCTTGCTTTACGATTTTTGGAGCTATTATTTCCAGTAACTTATCGAAAGAATCTGGGGTCATCCTCGTAAAATTAAAAAAAGATTCATGGTCTCTTAATCGCATTTCTGCGACTAAATTTTGATCGCCATGCCTTGTTCGCTGAGCTTCTGTAAAAATTGGTCGAACCCACATCTTATGCACTCTTTTCTTTTTTTTAGGTTGCAACAGCTTAGCTACATTGCTACAAATTACGATAGCCAAAGCAGCAGCACTCACACCTTGCAAGTACTCCTCATCCATTTTAATTTTTATTATTTATTTATAGTTAATAAATCACAAACACTTAATGAAATCACAAAATAAAAACGCACAACTAAAAACCAAAAAACATAATTCGACAGTTTTTGACAAATGTTAAATTTATTTACTAATACAATTAAAAAATTGCCCATACAAAAAAAAAAATTCCCTTTGCAAATATTTGCAAAGCATACTAATGGAAACCGTAGGTCAGAGTATTAATAAATCTAGTCAGGATAATGCTTGAAATTAATTGACAATGTGATTTTTATTTTATTTTTTGTAACATGCACTTGCATGTGGTTCTAATAATGATATAATGACATTTGATGGGATTATAATATCAAAAATAAACTTAATTTAAAATAATAAAAAAAATTGTATTTGTCCTCCATTGGAATTTGTAAAAGGTGGCAAGCTAGCTGCAATATCCTTTGGTAAATTATAAAATGAAGTGACGGTCTTAATAAATGCCTCTTGTCCGTCTAGAATACTAAATTTCCAGTTTTAGTTTCGAATTTGTGCTTTTGTTGAGCAAGTTGGGACCAATAAGGTGCTTGCAGCAATTTAAGTATTACAATATCCAGATGAGTATACAACATTTTAAAATTTTTTAAATGATATGTTGTTTTCATTTAAATAAATATATTAGATTTCTTACTCTTTGGTACGGCATAAAGTACTGTTCAACTAAGTCGCTTAGCGTCATAGAATAAATACATAGAGAATAGAACCTAAACTAAAATAGTGAAATCAGTCGTACCATCCAAAATGGTCGACACCAACATAAAAACAAAGAAGAAGTTTCTTTTCATCAGTGGCGTAGTAAAAATGTATTACTTAAGGGGGGTTTTTGTTTCTCGTATTCAAAATTGTTTCAATTTTATATGTTTTATTTTTTTTTAGATTATAAATATTTTAATATGTTACATATTTATACATTTGTATTTAGGTACATATTTCAATAATCGTATAAATCATTAAATATTAATTTAATAATACATTTTATGTTATTATAATTACATTCCTCGAAAATGTGTCAGTTTATGGTAAAAATGCCTGATCCATAAAATTATATTGTCCTTTTTACTAATATAAAAAAATTCTATATTAATATATTTTTCGATAATGTATTTTACCAATAAACCATGATGTTCTACACGATCCTGTAAGCTACCAAAAATATTTTTTTTACCAACTTATTCTGCACCCTAATTGAAATTATTTGAAAATTCTATTTCTCTACTGTATTTGAATGGGATTGTTGTAGTATACAATAACGAATTTTCAATTTAGTTAACTGGCCAATAGTACGTCTTTTGATGGGAATTTCAAACTTCTTCTATTATTGAAATGAATTAATAAATTGCAAATTATGCATATTTCACAGTTTAATTTTTTATTTAAATGTTTGACTATAAAACTAGCAATGTACTGTACAACATTAACCGTGTTTTTTTTATTGGAGCACTATCCGGCGCGGAAGGGGAATTTTTTACTAAAGCTGCAGCCATTATTCACTGGTGTCGCTACTAATCAAACAAAATAAATTGTACTTAACTTCATGCAGTCGAATGACAGTTCTACTTTTGTGTTTATGTTGTTTGAAAAAAAAATGTCAAACTTTTTAAAACTTAAACAAATTGCGAAATAAATAATAAATTAGATAAATTTAACAAAAATATTTTATTAATATTTAGTTGTTCACAATAGTAAATATAGTGAATGAGTTTTTAAGTTTAAAATTTGAGTGCTGTGCCTTTGTGATATTTATAAATATAATGGTTACTGCAACTTCAAAACACCGTTGCCCACAGATGTAAATGAGCTAGATTTGATCGTGAATTTTATTAAATGTCCTAATTTGTTTTGCGTTTCTTTTGTAGAATGACGATGAAGATGAAAGACGACGAAGTAGATCGGTGACCAGTAGTACGAGTAGTACAACGAAACTATAAGCTATACGTTATAAAAGATAATATGATAAGTCCACTGGAAGATAATGAAGAGTTGAAAGTTTATTTGCAACAGTTCATGGACACAAGACAATGTAAGTGGTGATGATTGAAGACCTCTTGGCTAGTCTTTCAAAATAATCTGTAATTTTTTTTTATAAATTCGTAGAATATCAACACAGATAATGCATTTCAAACAAATTTAATCAACACATTTATGATTACCGGGTCGATATCGTGCACAACGAAGTGATTTAAACGTCTGGTGGTTTACCTCGTATGAATGTCTGTGGTAAAGGGAATGGAAATGAAGGGGAACTGAAAAGGATAGTTCAATTGCTGAGGAAAGTAATGGTGTGTAGGATCCAAAAGCAAGGGCCAAGGCAAAAGCATAAAAGCGACGTCTTTTATAGTTCAACCGTAACAAAATGCAAAGGAATAATAAATGGTAAACTAGATACGGAACCTTTCTTGGATCCCGTATTTGCCGATATAAAATCGAATTTAATCGATATGAATCGTTCGAATCGAGCTTCTCTAAATACGCTGGAATCGAATAACTCGGACATTTTATTTGATTACGGTACTCCGTAATGGGATAATACACCAAATGAATTTATACTCAATGAGGACACCCATTGAAAAAGAAATTTTATTTTATGAATTACAAAAAACTGAACGGCCCATTAAAATTAAGACAATATTTACGGAATACAATATTAGTTATAAGTCATGCGACATGAATAAGTACGTATTTGGCTGGAAACATGTAAGTAAGGAATCGCTCTATAATGATCTTTTTAATTTCAGAATGCTGCAATCAACCGTGGGTGATAGTAACATAAATATAGATGAAAGCGGTAGTGATAATGTATTTATGGGTGTGAAAATGTCGAAACGGTGTTGTACCCATTCATGCTACAATTCGCAACTTAAAACCCGTATGGTCCATTATTCCGAATTTCCAAAAATGAAGATTAGTATAATTTCCATTGAATTATTTCGATCCTGTAGGTAGGTAGATGATTTTAATCTAATGTACTATTCTTTTCTCGCGCTCGGAAATGGGCATTCAAGATTCGCCACTTAATTTAAGACCCAAGAAAATACTGCGGCCCGTAACTGTACGAATCCCAACAATATTTGTTTCAAATATTGAACAAATTATGCCCCTGAGGAGAGGAGCGATTTCTCAATACAGTTACGATAAATCGCAGACGGAGGATGATATCACCTTGAGCAAAATGTCTTCAATAAGTTTGCTTAAGAGACAGCACAGTGAATAACCAATGACAATAAATTTATGTGACAGTCCATCTCTCTCCGAGAGATGCTCACCTTTACATATTACTTCTGATCAACTAATAAATAGTGTGTAACCGCGAACTGCTATCCAGTCCGACGATTACTTACCACAACAAATATGTATACCATGCCTAAAAAGGGTTCATCAATGCGCGAAACAATGAACGATTTCGACGCGGTTCAAGAAAAACTAATGAACAGTTGAAATCGTGTTTTTTAATTTATATTTATATTTAATATTTATACAAAATATTTTTGATTTACAAACATAATTTATTAGTTTTCTTTATTTTTCACGATTTTATTATGTATTTTAAATCCATAGATACATGTTATGAAATTAAACGACTGGCCGCTAACACAAGAACTATACCAAAATTAAAATTTTTTTAATGATTAAAATTTTACAGTGATATAAATTTAAATTAAATTAGGCAATTTTAATTGATTGTTTATAAGGAAAATTAATTATCCTTATTCTTCCACCGGGAAATTTTCTGTGAATATTTTTACTAAAACTAATACCCAAACTCATCTTTTGCTCCATTGATTGCTCCAAATTCATAACCGCCATGTCCTTGGAACTGTAAAAAGTAATCATGGTGTTTCCATATTGATTTACGATGGGATACGGTGAATAATGTGGTTCCTGATTTTCGGCAGTGTTGCTACATGCATTATTCGACATCGACTGTCGCAACATTTCATCGTACGTATGCGGCTAAATAATTTGATCAAATAGCGTACTTAAATTTTAATAACAATTAAATTATTTGAAAAATTTGATTTTTTTTTTCATTTTTGTAAATTTTTTTTTAAAATACAAAATTTATTTACTAAAAACAATTTCGTATATTTTTCTGAACACTACAAAACAAATAAAAATTGATAAATGTCAAAATTTCTAGACCAGAACGAAGTTTGCTTTGATATAAGGATGTACAAAACAAGGGAAATTTAAAGTTTCTCCTTGAAACGGATAGTACGCCCGATAGCGGCTCCCGATAAATAGGTAGAGCAAGATATTTTTTATCGATTTTAACTAAAAAGTTGAATGAAAAATCTTAGTTTAGAGTTAAACAAATTAATTATATGCAAAAAAAGCGTTCTAAATATAAGTTTTGACTTAGAAAAATGGCTACTCAGCATATTCTGAGATATTAAAATTAGAACGGTTTTTATCTAAATCCTCATTAGTTATTGCGACAAAATTATTCCAGCGGTCAAACATTTTGTGTTCCGCAATTGTGCTGTTGATAATATCGTCAGGGTTTACATTGTGGCAACTTAATATGTCAATTTCTTCTAGAGGAATACAATTTCCAAACCCAGACTCTTTAAGTTGACAATGAAGTAACAGGTCTCTTATAAGCCGCAATAAACTGTCTGACTGTTGGATTACCATTCCGTCCTAAACGGGATCGGATAAAACCAAGAGCTTGTGTATAGAAATATACATTTCAGCATTCCAGTTTTAACAAAACGCTCATATAAAATTTCTAGACTTTGAAGCCCCATAATTAGTCCTATAAACCCATTTTTCTTCGCGATTCTACTGCCATTTCCCCAGTTGCAAATTTAAGATTATTTAAATATTCAGTTGCCAAATTAGCGTATTCATGAATTGCATTATAATTTGATTCACACTGGCATTTCTTATTACACGATTTTCTTAAGCTCCGGGAATTTAAAATATCGAAAACATGATTCATGTGTCTCAGAAATATTATAGTACCTTTACAATTTACAAAATTTTTAAGATTTAACCCAGTTTTGCAAAACTGTAGAGTATCACAAACTAAATCACTAAAACACTGGGTGGCTAATTTCCCTTTCATTTTTTACATCTGAAAGAATTTGTGACGTTTTGTTAGTTTGTTCCCTAAATGCATTCCCTCTTCGTCCTGAAGCTCTTGTAATTGATTAAGATATTTCCAATTAATTATATTTCCGTTTAATTCTATTAATGGTCCTTTTTCTGCTAAAGTATCTCTTACTAATATATTCATGTGACATGGATCTGTAATGAATACTTTATATGGTATGAATATTTAGAACTTTTATTAATATTTTTCACTGGGCACCCATTATATTTAATTTTATTCACTAAGCACAATTTATTATATTGCTAAAGGTTTCGGGTAATTTATATTTTTATAAACACCTAGTTTAAATTGTAAAGCTCTGAATAAGATATTGTACTATTTTATGTTTTTTATTAATTTATATCTTTAGTTAAATGTATTTAAATTACAATTAAATTTTATGTATATTATTTTATTGAAATTCCAAGTATATTATTGGTTCACTTTAAAATACAGATTAGTCTAATTTTTACAAAAATGTTTAGCTTATAGCCAGATAGCTGTTTCCCATAAGGTCGTGCGCTTGTGTGCAAAGGTATTAAGCTTTAATTTGTATACAAAATTAGTGTATTGCTACATATATCACAGATCTAGTAGGAAGGAAAATTTTGTGGTACTATTTTCTTATTGGAACGTTGGATTTAAAATCGAAAATTGTATATTACAACCGAGCAAAGTGGCTAGTGTGCTTTTATTACAAATTCCGTTGGAAGTTATTTCAACTATTTCTTTTATGGTTAATAAAAGTTACATACACATTGGTAAATAGATTTTGCATAAACTTGCGATGCAAATCTATTCCATTTAAGAAAAATAAAATATAACACTCGAAGATTTAATTTTATATATATATTTATATTTTATATTATTTATCTTTAAGTTTATAATAGCGAAGAACTTTATTCACCAAATGGAACAATAATAAATGATTTTAAAATTAAATTTTAACAACCAGATATCATAGAATTGTATATAATACAAATACATAATTATAATTTAGTACATAGCAATACCTGTATATATACATACTTACATATTGTACATAATTATATATAGATAGCTTTATTTATAATTTATTATGTTATATATTTGGGTACATATTGTTTCTTTCGTTATATATATAATACAAGTGCATAATTAGATATTTTCATTTTATATAAACTAAATAAAATAAAAGGGGCAGAGCGCCGGTTTTATATTTTTATTATAATGCGTGAACATATCCGCGCCCTTGAACTAACTAATTCAAAATATAAATGGAATATAATCTTAAATAAGTTTATTTATTTGATTAATAGTTAATTATATGTACAATTATTAAATACTGTTGTCAAATTGAATTCCAACATATGACCGAAATTGAGCTTAGATTTCTAACTTACGATGTTTGACTCAAATGGTAGTACGCTTATTTTTGTAATCGATCGCTTAACAATAGATTTAACGGTTTTAATCGTTACTACACGAACGCGACCGTCGGAACCGGGATGTGTGTCAATAATTCTGCCTAGAACCCAATTTATCGGAGGAACGTTGTCTTCGTGCAAAGGGACTAACATGCCAACTTTGTATTTGAAATTTGAAACCTTTTGCCATTTGTATCTAGCTTGAAGTTCATTCAGGTACTCGGTGTGCCATCGTTTCCAAAAATTCTGAAACATCATCTGAATCAATTGGTATCTAGATAAACGATTTATGTTCAAATTTAATAGCGATGGTTCTGGTAATGCCAATAAGGGTGTTCCAATTAGGAAATGTCCTGGAGAAAGAGCCGCGTAATCGTTTGGATTATTAGACATAGCAGTTAAATGTCTTGAATTTAGGCAGGCTTCAACTTGACAAATTAAGGTGTGATATTCCTCTAACGTTAAAGAACGTACACCAACAACGCGTTTCATATGCCATTTAGCATTTTTTATGGCGGATTCCCATAATCCACCAAAGTGGGGAGATCGTGGAGGAATCGTTAGCCACTCGATCTTGTTACTAGCACAAAATTGCTTAGTGTCATTTTGAAATTTTTCTGACAAAAACAGATTTCGAAGTTCTTTCAATTCGGATCGACAACCTACAAAATTCGTAGCGTTGTCTGAATAAATTTTAGTGCAAAACAAAGACAAGCCAAAAACGATTCCGATGAGAGAGACATGACAATTTCCATGTTTATGGCCTTAACGACAAAGCATATAAACAGACAAACATACATTTTACTTTTAGTTTTGGATTTTATACTGGGCTTAGCGAAGAATGGTCCGCAAAAATCTATACCAACAACGGAAAACGGTCTAGACTGATTTACGCGGTCAACAGGTAAGTCGCCCATTAGTTGGTGTGAAAGTTTTGGTTTATTTCGAAAGCAAAGAATGCATTCCTTCACAATTTGTCTACACAAATTTCGACCTCTGATAATCCAGTACTGTGATCTCAAATTATACAGTAATGTTTGCGGTCCGCAGTGCAACAAACGTTGATGTTCAAATCGAACAAGAAGCTTGGTAAACTCATGTTTGGCAGGCAATACAATTGGATATTTAGTGTTATAGTGTAGGTTAGAATTGGAAAGTCGACCGCCGACGCGAAGAATTTTCATGTCGTCTAAAAACGGTGATAATATTTTTAACTTACTATAGTTTGGCATACCAGCATGTTTTTCTATATACTGAATATCATTAGAGTATTCAGATAGCTGAACTATTTTTATTAAACAATTTAACGAAACTTGTAATTCATCAGATGTTAGTTCACCTGTTATTTTTACACCATGGTTAGCTTTGAGATTATTAATAAATCGAAGAATGTAAGCTGTTATTCGATTAAGCTTAGTAAACGACGAGTAGCGACCAAATATATCCCATGATGAAGAAGAGTTACATATAGATGTTGAAACTGTTTGACGAATATCTAAATTTAATAACTCGGAGCTTATGTTTGAATTGTGATTTTTCGGCCAACTGTCCGAATTTTCTTTGAGAAATGCAGGTCCTGACCACCATAAATTAGACGCAACAAACTCATTTGGCATCAATCCTCGCGATACATAATCAGCAGGATTTTGAGCTGTCGGCACATAACACCAACTTTGATTTGACGAGTACCCTTGAATTTGACTTATTCGGTTAGCTACGAATGTAGCATACTTTGAAGGATCCGATTTGATTCGAAATAAGGTTATTTCTGAGTCGGACCATAAATATATTGCATTGTATTGCAAATTAATCGTATTGACTACTTTATTTAAGGTTTGCGCTAGTAGTAATGCTCCACAAAGCTCAAGACGCGGAATCGTTTGTTTTTTAAGCGGAGCCACTCTAGATTTTGAACAAATCAATTTTACAGCATGTTTATTATTTTTGTCAGTGACTCGCAAATAAATCACACATCCATAACCCTTCTCAGAGGCGTCTGAGAAACCGTGAATTTGTATTACGTTAGCGTTTGGAACTACAATGCATCGAGGAACTTTTATCTTATTTAAAATAATTAATTGCGTTTTAAAATCATTCCATTCTGATTTAATTTGGTGGGGGACTTGATCATCCCAATCCAAATTACCAATAGCCCAAATCTTTTGCATTATTATCTTGGCTATTAATATCATTGGAGCGCAGAGTCCTAGTGGATCGAATAGCTGACAGATCTCCGATAAAATGTTGCGCTTAGTACAAAGAGAATTCTCTGTGAATTTGGAGAAGTTCATTTCGAATTCATCACTTGAAGTATTCCATGAAAGGCCAAGTACTAGGGACACGTTTGCCGGAGATTCCGATTGAGACGAAAGGTCAGGCATGTTTGAGGAAAATTTACGCAGTTGAAATCCACCTGTTTCCAATAATTGACTCAACTCCGATTTAAGCTTCAACGCATTTTCAATTGAATCAGAGCCTGTGAGACAATCATCAACATAAAAATCTGACATTAATACTTTTGATGCCAACGGAAACGAGATATTTTCGTCAGACGCCAATTGATGCAAAGTACGTGTTGCGAGGAAAGGAGCGCTTTTCGTTCCGTATGTAACAGTGCACAATTTATAACATTTGACACTTTCTGAGTGATCATTTCTCCACCAAATCCGTTGTAAATCCTGGTTATTCTGATCAATTAGGATTTGCCGGTACATTTTGGCAATATCGGCGGTGAAAGCTATCATATGTGTCCTAAACCTTAGAATGATGGACATTAAATCTTGTTGTATAGTAGGACCCTTATACAAACAATCATTTAATGATAATTTGGACGATGATTTGGAAGACCCGTTAAAAACTACCCTTAACTGAGTAGTAGTGCTAGTATCTTTGATGACGAAATGATGAGGAAAATAAAAAACCTTGTTATATATATTATTAATGTTAGTTCGATTTTCAACTACCTTCATATGTCCTAATGACAAATACTCAGCCATGAAATCTTTGTATTGCTGATAAATAGGAGGTTGACGAATTAATTTTTTTTCAATAGCATAGAATTGCATAAGTGAGGACGAATTTGACAAGCCTAGCTGATGGATGTTATCGTTTAGAGGAAGCGATACCGAATAGCGACCCGAAGATAAACGTGTGTGAGTTTTACTATAATGCTGCTCACAATATTTCTCATCTAATGAATAATTATTCTCAACTGAAACGGTCTCTAACTCCCAAAATCGCTTTATATCATTATGAAGAGCTTCGAATGTACATAATGCTGTAGATAGTTGTGGTTGTGTGACATTACTAACTGAGGCTTTCCCACTAATTACATATCCAAATACGCTATCATAAAATGCAGGAAGGTTTTTAAACAGAGTAATCGAAGTTCTACCAGTGAATAGTTCTTTATAAATTTCAGCACCAATCAAAATATCAATTTCATTGGGTACATTAAAATACGGATCTGCTAATTGTATTTTAGCAGGAATTAACTTAAAATTGATATTGAGAGGACTTGCTGGTAGGTAGTTCGTTATTTTAGGAATCACATAAAATTCCAAAGTGGTGGAAAAGTCCGAAACTCGAGAAGAAATTGTTAACGAGACTTTGGTTTTGATTTCCGTTTCCTTGCCACCAATGCCCGAAACTATTTTGCTAGTTCTCTGTGGTTTGACTTTCATTAGATTGACAATGTTTTCAGTAACGAAATTTAATTGTGAACCACTATCTAGCATTGCGCGACATAATAACTGCTTGTTGGAATCCGAAGTAACATTAACTAAAGCTGTTCCAATTAGAATTTGACTTACTCTCGAGGATGCTGAAGACTTCTTTATTGAACTTTGATCAAATCTAAATGACGAAGTACCACTTACTTGCGAAGAATTTGACACTGGATCATCCTGAGTGACTGGTGTGCTTGAACTAGGAGAGCTATTACTTGGAATCTGCCTTCGTCCTTTAAAATATATTGTTTTACCAAAATGCAAAAGGGAATGGTGTTTTTGGGAACAAATATTGCAAGGCGGTTTGTCACAATCAAGTACTGTGTGAGTATCAATTAAACAATTGGTACACAATTTATGATTTCGAATAAATTGGAATCGCATCTGTGGTGTGAGCTTTGAATCTGTAAACTCCGGACAGTTAGGTATTGAATGTGACCCTCGACAATACAGACATGGAGCTAAGTTTGTGACTAATGACGAGGCTTTGCTTTTAGAAAAGCTATGACCTTTGTTAATAGTCGACGTTTTCGAAGATGAAGCTGCACCCTTGATGGCTTCTAAGACTCGAACACGATTTCGAAGTAATATCATAAGTTTGTCGAAGGTCAATAGTTTGTTGGTTTCTGAATTTTTTATAACATGGATTTTTGATGATGTATCTAACCTTTCAGTTAGGTGGTGAATTAACATTAAATCCCAAAAATCAATTCGAACATTTAATGATTTCAAAGCATTAAAATTTTTTACTGACTGATCTATGAAACTTTGCAACGAATTGGATGAATTTTCGACTGGAGTTTTTATGTTGTAGAGTTCCTTCATGTGCGCCTTTTGAATTAGGAGATCGTTATCATACCTATCGCACAATATTTTCCAGGCGGTTTCATAGTTATCAGCTGTAACTGGAAGACTATCAATTAAATTAAATGCTTTGCCAGCGCGAAGATGAGTTTTCAAATACACAAATTTAACTGTGTTTTCTATATTTGGTTTGCGATGAATAATATCTACGAACACATCCTTGAACGCTAACCAATCACTTTCAGCTCCACTGAACGTTGGCAGTTTCAGTTCTGGAAGTTTAATCGAAATGGACGGAATCGCTTGTTCAATCTGAGTGCTATTTGATGACGATTCAAAAATTAATTGCTCTTTTGTTGTATTTTCGAGCCGTTTTAATTTGTGAAGCTTATCCAGCAAATTGCTTTCGACGTATTCATAATCTTCTTCGAAAGACACTCGATCGGTTGAAGCAGACTCGTCTACCAGTTCTAGTTTCAATTGTATATTTTGATATTTGTCATAGAGAAGTTGCAGCCTTCGTATATTAGATTCAATTGACCCAATAGTTTCAATAGTTGTTAGCTTATTACGAAATTGAGTCAGTTGACCTTTAAAGGCACTGCGTTGTCTTTTTAAAGAATCCTTCATTTTGAACTTATCGCCATCCGATTGGGTTTCTGTGTCTGACACCATTTTTTAAATTTAAATTTTATACACGCACGGAATTAAAACTATTTTAAGCGCACGATTTAAAATAAATATATAGTTGGATTTGGAACGACACGGCTAAACTCTAAACCCGAAAAGGCAATTTGATATTCAATTTGCAAATGTTAAATTCTTATAGTATGTTAATAGATAAAGGTCAACGTATGTAATGGAATTTACTATCTAGCTAAATAAAATGTTTAATAAAATAAACTTACAAGATGATAGTTCTCGATGATGAATCTAGATGATGGTTGATAATATCCGTTACTAGAGTTGCATTAACTGTTGACCCGATGTAATGTGGTTTTGCTTAACCACCATAAAAGTGACCAATCTGATCTCGAATTGATGATAATGTTGAGATGAAATATGATTCGATGATATCCAACAATAATGACCAGCGATGGTTACTTATAAGTGTGTTGAAGAAGGTTAACTTACACCATGGATGATAATGTCCACAGTAATTATTTCGACGTCAATGACCTTGATCGGTCACCGTAAAATATTAAGCAGCTGCTTTGAATTTGATGAACGGTGTAATTAATAAACCATGTGCGGTGTATGGTCTCCGTGACTAATTGACCTTGGATGGTTGACGAAATGTTTGTGCAGCAACTTAGCGGTAATAATGAGCAGTGAATTTTCTGCAGCACGTGATGGTCTCGATAAAGAATGTTCGATGGAAAAATCGAGAACCATATGTTATATTGACTAACTCGTTCGCAATACGATATAGAATTTGATTATATTTATATCACTTCAAAAATGAGTAACCATTGACTAATTTCAAATTATATGCGGCTGCCCAAACAATGAAATTATGTTCGACGATGATTTGGGTTCGTATACGATGAGATGCGTTCGAGTAACTCCAACTGGATTGTGCTTCAGGAATTCAATGAAATCCAACTCAATGATTAAATACGCAAAAATCGAACGATATTAACTGTATGTGCTTCGTAGTATATGTATAACTGCACCACCTTATGATCGAATCGTGGCTTGTAATCACACTGGTAACTGTATGGTAGCACCCAACAACTTTAACTGTGATAATACGCCATTGAATAGTGCCAATAATAACCTTTTGATTAATCTGTAGAATTTGTCTACGATATTTGACGTGGTTATTATTATAACTGGCACAACCAAGAAACTTATTTATATTGTCACTTAATCAACGGTATCACTATTCGACGAAGTTGTAATTTAGTTTACCAATTAACGAATAAGCTATAACTATAGCCGTAATAACACACGAAACTTTTATGTATTTTAGTGCACAGTTCTTTTTATAAATTAAACACTATAACAGCACGTACGAATTTGCTTTTTAATGCCTATCCGGCTCGAAGGACCAAATAAATGGTAAATAGATTTTGCATAAACTTGCGATGCAAATCTATTCCATTTAAGAAAAATAAAATATAACACTCGAAGATTTAATTTTATATATATATTTATATTTTATATTATTTATCTTTAAGTTTATAATAGCGAAGAACTTTATTCACCAAATGGAACAATAATAAATGATTTTAAAATTAAATTTTAACAACCAGATATCATAGAATTGTATATAATACAAATACATAATTATAATTTAGTACATAGCAATACCTGTATATATACATACTTACATATTGTACATAATTATATATAGATAGCTTTATTTATAATTTATTATGTTATATATTTGGGTACATATTGTTTCTTTCGTTATATATATAATACAAGTGCATAATTAGATATTTTCATTTTATATAAACTAAATAAAATAAAAGGGGCAGAGCGCCGGTTTTATATTTTTATTATAGTGCGTGAACACACATAGTCAAAAATTATATTTTTTTGAACTCCAGCGAGACTTACAATAGGAAACCATCCTACCGGTAATTTCTAGACGTGTTGTCTCGAAATACCATTAACACAAAAACTTGTGTAGCCAAAATATCGCTCTGAACCCCATTTAGCAATTTTTCAAAAGTTAAAAATTTTATTTGGAATAGCCGGTTGTGAATTGATCCCGTTATACCAATTGCTTAAAGTTTTTGCATATGGAAGGCATGAATTAAAACAGTTCTTACATAATTGTAAGCTTTCGGTGTATAGTTAGATAAGTTATGATTATATTTTAGCTCGTTAATAAACTCATGTAATTGCGGAATTGTTTTACATTCCATTATTGTAAAATACAATTTCTGGTCGTTTTATTATCTTTGTTACAAAATTTAATTCACACCTTCATTTTTTCTTTTGACCTTAGCTTACGAATAAGATGAAATATTTCTCATTTAAACGACGTTTTTAAATGATTATTACTGATCAAAGTGAAAAAATATTGCGTAACTTACTAGTCGGCAATTTACCTATCTACCTACCATAATTAACATATAAAATAATTTAAAACTTGCCTCAAAACTGTTAATCAAAACTTATTAGGATTAAAAAATTATTGCAGCTCGAATTTTTGCAACTTAACAAATCACATGATTTGCTTTTTCTACATTCAAACAATTCAAAATGATCATATTTAAAATTTTGAATAAGTCTTTTAATATTTCAAATTGTGCTTTTAATTATTCGTAACAATCATTAAATGCGGCAAAATTTACTGATCCTTGTGTGTAATTGGAAAATATAAGACCAATAAATCAATTAGCAACATAAATAAGTCTTTCAAACAATTACATTTACTAAAGTTTTCAAACGAGATAATACAATAACATGATTATAATTAGATTATATGTATAATCGGTTTGGCAAGGAAAGAACACTCTCCCACTACTATATACTGTCGGACATACGTACATATGTACACGAGTATAAACAAACATTAAACCACAACAAAAAAAACCAACTTCTTCGTCCAACTTCTTTAAATTCAAATCGATTTTCTTGCTATGCCGTACACGAATAGCTTTTGTAGAAAATGAAGAAAAAAAAATCAACCACATTACACCACAAAGATAAACACAAATCCAAGATCAACATTTTTTGTGTATATACGAATTGTTTTTCTAGTGTGCGTTTTTGCTTTTCTTTTTTTATTTTCAATTTCCACTTGACTTGTGTAGTGTACGTACAGCATATTCAAACCGTAAAGTCAACTTTGTACCCCATACACACTTTCACTTTTTTTTTATTAGAGTATGGGATATCTGGAATATGGTGTTCTCATTTGTTGTGTGCTGTCGAAACAAACAAAAATCGAAAAGTTTTTTTTTTATTTTCTTTTTACGAGTATGTGTTGGAACAAAGCAAACAAAAAAATGAAAATTTATTTTGCTTTATTTCTAATTAGCATTTGTTTGCTTAAAATAAAAGAAGAAAACATTTTTTCCGATGTTTATAAATATTCATGAAATTTTTTTTCCGCTTTTGTTGTTATGGATTATGTTTTTGGGGAAAGCTCTGGAAAATTAAAATACTTTGCAGACACAGAACATTTTTTCTTCATTTCTAAATTTCCACCTTATTCACCTTTCATATTTTGTATATATGTGTGTGTTACGTATCTTATTTATATTTTTGTTTTATTCTTTATTACAACTTTCCTTTGTTGCTTTCGTTTACTTTATTACTGTTCGTTTGGTGTTATTATTGTTCAACAAGAGCTACCTAGGTGTTGTTTTGAAGCTTTTTATTAAAAAGTTATAACAGTTGATTTTAATTTAAAAAAAAATATTCTACAACTTTTTGGTTTTTGCTTTCCTTATTTTTCGATTTAAATTGAAATTATATCCTTAAATGTATAATGTATTATTTTTTTTTATAAAAACCAGAAAAACCATAGATTGGAAAATTGTGCTAAAGAAAAAAACATGATGAAGAAATCGCATATACTCCACTCGTGTGGTAGTTTTAAATGTATATGAGAAATACATATCGGTAACTTTGGAAAACATTTTTTTGTTCTTAAATTGGTTTTCTTTTATATGAAAATTGATGGTAATCGCAAAATAATAAACGAATTGCTTTTTATGGTTGTATGATTGAGGGTTTGTTATTATTATTTTTCTTTTGTACTTGTGCATAATTATATGCAGCAAGATTTAATATTTAGGTATATAAAAATTCAATGGTAATACAACAATTTAAAAAAAAATGTTGTTTTTAAGGAAAATGAAGAAATTCTATTTAATCTTTTTATTAGAAAATCCGATTCCAGCTATCGGTTATTCTCAAGCTTGTTTTTGCCCTTAGCCTCTGCGTATGGCAAAGCCAAAAATAAGATATGTAACACTATACCTTACTCGAGGTTACCCTATTTTTGCTAAACATACAGATTTTATGGGAGCTAACTCAGAAAACAATTATGGGCTGGATCAAGTTGTCAAACAACCTGAGCCGATGATATCAGGCAGAACACCTACTTAAAATAGCGCAGTCGTAGTCTGAGCCTTAAGGAAACCTGACGCCCTCCACTTGTATGTTGAGCCATCGTACCTAGAAAACAACACCATAACGAGCATACATATTCCTCAAAAGATAAAATTTAGTAGTATTAACCTAAAAGAAAGAACCATTTTATTTTTTGGCGGTTCCGAAATTCATGATCGACATGCAGTTATCAATCTTATTACCTAAGTATTGGATGCATCGTACATGAAGTTTGCGTTGATCAATTTGTTTTGTGTCTATCAAAAAGCAAAATATTTACAACTCCGCACAATTCATCCAACCAAAATGAATTAAAATAGTCTTTGAATGAATTATGTGTGCTATCAGTCGGTTGCAATTGCAACCAACAATGTTGACACAATTTTTCGGCAGTTTTCACACTACAATTATGTTAGTCGGATTCAATTTTGGTAAGAATGATTATTTTGGACAATTAGTTTCCAAGTCGTGGACTTTAATTTTATGGTAACTTTACTTTTGTCAGTCGTTCAAGAAATATTAAATTATAAATATAATTGTTCTAACCAGTTTTTTGTAAGTTTTAAAAATATTTTGCTCAGAGGATAACGTTTTCGCGATGCAACCGTTTGCTATTTTACTCAATACAGTATTGTATTCTGAAGTTAGGTTAATGTTTAAAAGTAGGTTAGAAAAAGTATGGTTCGATAATCGGACAACATTAACTTAATATGAATAACCTATTTTCTCTTGAGTGATGTTAGCCCAGCCCAGAATTTTTATCAATTTAAATGAAAAAACGAAAAATTATCAAATTTATTAAATTAAACGTATAAAAAACTATAAAATTTTGAGTTTCATAAATTAATGGAAAATTACAGGCAATTTGTGAGTATATGGCAAGTTCCCGAATATGAACTCTGGACTTAGAATTTCATTGATTTTGATATAATTTTTCAGTCCGCTCAGTAAATTAATTTTTTTTTCTAATTTAGCTTAAATTTAGCTTCTAGTGTATATATTTCCAAATAATGGAGCCCTGATCCAAGACATTTTAAGTTTTGCCAAAATAACTTTTAATTTATCGAGCGGATCGAAAAATTATATCAAAATCAATGAAATTCTCAGCCCAAAGTTCATTTTCATCAACTTGCCATATGGAACAAATTTTTTCTTACATTGCTTGTAATTTTCCATTAATTTATGAAACTCAAAATTTTACAGTTTTTTATACGTTAGACTTTAATTTCTTTTATTATATAAAAAACAAATCAAATTTAGTAAATTTGATAATTTTTCGTTTTTTCATCATAATTTTTAACAATTCTGGGCAGGGCTAACTTCACAAATGTAGTATATTTAAATGAAATGAATCAAAACCTGAGCTGGCATAACTCCACCCAAGAGCAAATTGGTTATTGATATGTTAGTGTTGCCTGATTAAAACAAAATATTTTCTGGGATAAAATTCACAACTTCATATACGTGGCTCGATCACACACAACTTCATATACGTGGCTCAAAAGATTATGTTCTAAACCAAAACAACTGAAAAATTGTAATAACAGATTCTGATTTCAGTAAGCTGAATACGGCCAGTATCTAATTTTTTTTTTTTTCAGCCAAAACAAAGTACAAAGCATCCGAAATTATCATTAGTAGAAGAATGTTAAATATTTGTGTTAATAAAAAGCGACAGTGGTTCATGGAGACTATTTGTGTTGTTTAAAAATAAACGATGCAGCAGAAATAAACTGCGACGTACTACTGGTGTCTCCTATAGTCCATTATAAATCAAAAGACGGCAGTAACCGACAAAACGGCATAGAACGTTGGCAGGTTACAATTGGGATATTTCATCACCTGTTTACGATCGACAATAAAAATAAATATAACAGTAGCTCCTGTCGGAGTGCAGAACTAATGGACCAATCCATTTTCCGTGTCAGTCTCAGCACTAGAGATTGGCATGAACAACGCAATGCGCAGGTGCATAATGTGAGAAAATCAGAGCTATCGTTGGAGTCCTTGATTTGGCTACAGCGAAAGGAAAACGTCGAAAGTTGTAGGAGTGCTTCGTCTCCAGTACGGATTCAATAGTTTAAAAACAAGTTGCAGAAAAACAAGTGTCAAACCTAAATACAAAAGTAAGTTGAATTTATACTTAAATTCAACTATTACGTACCAAGAAATTTGCGATATTCCAGATAATTTGCAATGTACAAAATTTTATTCTTTCCATCCAATTAATTTCCATTTAATTTCAGATTTCTTTTTTTGGTCATAAGTCCAAGCAATACCAAGACAGACTGCATCAGGTATGACTCAAATGATTTTATTTTGAAATACTTTGCAACATTTCACACAGAGACATAAGTTTTGTGAACAGTAAGTTGCGCAGTGCAGCACGGCTTTATGTAGTATTCTCTTCGGCTTCACACCTTATCTGACAGAATTATCTGAGCAATATAGATTGTAGCCGGTTTTTAAAGGTAAGAAATTTTCACTGTGCTACTTTCGCTCAAAAAATAAATTCGCAAGGAAAATCTCAGCATATAAAACGTAGCCACAATTCTTGATAATTTTTAATTGTTTTACCATAGGAAACTCGATCCAGGTATTCCCCGCATTAATCAAATACATATGGTAAATCACTTGCGTTTGTTGGGTTTGATATGCTTTATAATATAAATTTAAGTCTGCAATCAAAAGTTGAACTTAGCACCGGACAAATTGAACTCAATATTTACATTTACTAACGTACATTTATAATCAAATTTATCATTTTTAATGATTAAATTCGATTTGAGCAAGTAGCAACTATACAGGGTGTCCCAAAATTCGCGTAACAAACGAAGCAGGATCATAGGGGAGCTAATTTCTAACAAAAACCGCCCAGAAAATTTTTTTCGAATTGTTGATGAGGCAAATGTTATTCACCTTTTTGTGTTTTTTTAGTAAAATCGCATGCGCGTAGACTAAAAAAAAGAAACCACGAGTTTTCTGTTTCAATTACTTTTTTAATACGACCTACAAGAATGTGCCTTTCTAATAAAATCATTTTTATAAACTGCATTATTTTCTGTCAAATAAAAACTTTGGTGTGGTAAACTTTTTTGTTTCTAGAAATTTCTTGTTGATGTTTAATTGATACCAGCGGGAAAGAATATACTACAGAAAGTTGACCCACTTTCAGGAAAATATGCGACACTAATGTGAGTTTTAACGTGCGGTATCACACACCGTATAATACGGAGATCATTCGAATTTCCCGGATTTCCACAAAATTTCCCGGATTTCTCGGTTTTCTTACAGATTTCCACCGGATTTCCCCCGAGTTTTACCGGATTTTCCGGATTATAACCAGATTTCTCCCGGTTTTCTCAAATTTCCTCCTAATTTTCCAGGATTTTCCCCGGTTTTATCGTGTTTCTATCGTGTTTCGGATTTCCCACAGATTTAAAGGATTTCCCTCGGATTGTTCCCGATTTTTCCGGATTTCATGATTTTCTTTCGGGTTTCCCGGATTCCGGTGGATCAGGTGGAAATCCAGTAGAAATCCGGGGGAAACCCAAATCCGGGGAAAACAGGGGCAAATGCGGGAAAAATTCTGGAAATTCGAAGGAATTCAGGGAAATCTGGAAGAAAACCGTGTAATCCGAGAAATCTTGTAGAAATCCGGGAAGTTCGAAGGAAATCCGTATTATAATATTTAAAATTAATAAACAAAAATTATTGTATTAATTTTGTTTTATTTCTGACAAAGCATATATTTTAGAAATCGAAATTTTGTTGAGTGCGTTTTTTAATAAAAACGTAGTTTACAAAACCAAAGTTTTATTTGACAGAAGATAATGCAGCTTATAAAAATATTTTTTTTGGAAAAGCAAACTCTTCTAGACCGCACTAAAAAAGAAAGTAAAATAAAAGAATTCTTGGTTTCTTTTAAATTAATTTTTTAGTGGACCCGCATGCGATTTTACTAAAAAACACAAAAAGTGGATTAACTTTTGCACCATCAACTATTCATAAAACTTTGACGGTTTTTGTGGAAAATGCGCTCCTCTATCACCCTGCTACGTTTGATACGCGAATTTTGGGACACCCTGTATATGGCGATAATACAAATTCCATTACAAAAAATTGGTCACTTTACTCAAGGTTAGAAAACACGTCTATCTATCAATGTATCAATCGTCCTTCCAAAATAGTACGAGTTTATTGTTGTATTTGTATCCCGAGTTTCAGAAATATCTTGAGCGCTTTTCATGAAAATTGTCAAAAAGAAAATTTAGTTTTCTAAATGCGATACTTCTTGCTTTCAGAAAATTTCGTTTTCCCCCGTTTATTCCTGTTTCTATTTTTTTACGCAGCTCAAACGGCCTAGATGGAAACTCTTGCGGGGTTTTTAGGAAAAAATTTGTTTATCGTGTCATCTGATGAGACTTGGATCCTGTTTATTAATTAATTTCGGCTTGCACGATTTTGAAAAAAATTGATGAAGGGGAATTTTCAGTTGCTAGGAAACGATTGCGATTGATTTAGATTTATTGTTGGCGAAATTTGTTGAGACGTCTGATGAGGCGCGAGTCTATTTCTTAAATTTTTTTCGGCTCGACCTGATTTTAATAAAATTTTCTGATAGACGTTTTCGAGTACCAGAAACGATTGTGTGGGGTGACCTGATTTTAGAAAATTTCATTCATTTCAAACAGGGTTCTATTATTTTTTTTCGGATTGCGCCGTTTTGATAAAAATCGTGTCGATACCGATTTGCTAATACAGGGAATGGATTGCGATGAGTTCTAATTTTAGGAAAATCTTTAAAAGAGGTCCTCTTGGAAGATCCGGACCTTTTTTTTAATTTTACGTTGAACGATCTTGATAAAAATTGTTGAGGGTGGGGAAGCGGTTAACCCATGTTTCACCATGTAGTGGAATGTTGCATAATTTTTATTATGTTGCGGGATGCTGCACGCTATTGCATTTATTTCTCAACGTTGCGGGATGTTGCACTATGTTGTGTGGCGTTCCACTATGGCGTGCATTGCTGCATACTGTTGCATCATATTGAATAGGAGATTACTAGATGTTGCAACTTGTTCTCATTGCCTTTTGCGGTTATTACATGCCTGGCGTGATGTGACACGTTGAAGGGTTACGTTAATCTCAACCGTTTGAAAAGGTTCACTGTAACAAGTAGCAATATTATGATTTGCAGTATCCGGTATGTAATTAATAGTTTAACAGTGGTCTTTTTTCACAAATCCGTGTGAGTCCGAGACTGTTTGTTAAATTTTTTTTGGCTTGCACGATTTTTATAAAAGCAGTTGACACGTTGTTCTGCAGTATGTTATCAAAAGCATGTATTGATACAGTTGTATATTGAACCTATATTGGATTCCACAAAATACTTCCAAAAGTAGTCCAGTTGGTTGTTGAAAGAGGTTTTGTATTCACTTCGTGTTCGAGAATCTACTATAAAAAAAATCTGTTTGTGTACCTTACGATACCGTTGGGTTCCTTTCTAATATTTTTCTTAGTCCAGTCGACTTAGATGTTTATTACTGACATAGTCTGGATAAACAGGAAACGATTGCGCTGAGTTCTTATTTAAAGGAAATTTGTTTTGGAAATTCTTCACTCTGGGCAAGGGTTCTTTTCTATTTTTTAAGCCCATGTTTTCGAATGCCAGGAAATAATTTCAAGGGACTCTGATTTTATGAAAGTCCGGGATGTCACTATACACAAACTATGTTTTTTTTAACTCAAAGTAAGTTTTCTAATGAAGTGATCGATTGCGGTTATTCTAGATTTCAGTAATATTCATTTTGTGGGGTCATCAAGTTGATTCTGGGTTCATTTTCTTCATTTTATGAACCCACCCCATTTTCATCAGCTCACCTATATTTGCGGAAAGTTTCTGACCGAAGATATTTGGGCATCAGGGGGCGATGGCATTGGTACCTCATTTCGGCAAAATTGTGTAATGTATCTAAAATTGACAAAAATTGTGGGGGATTTTTAAGCGCCAATTATCGGTTTCAGGGAGTAATAAGTTCGAAAAAATTCGCCCAGATGAACATCAGTTTGGTTCTGGTCTTTTTAAAATAAATTTTCTACTCGTTCGATTTTTAGAAAAGTTGGAAAGAATTGTTTTCTGAAGACATGGTGCCCTTGCAAGACGTCATTATATCTGGAATTTCCGTTGGAATATCCGTTTTGGTATACTCTGTACCATAGGAATCGATTAAGATGGGTCGGGTCACAAATGGGTCATATTTTAAACATTATTTGCAGCTCGAACCATTTTGATTAGAGTTAACAATTTTAATGTGAATTGGATTTCGATTGCCAGAAACTTATTACGATGAATCCTAATGTCTGTATAGAATCCAGGTATAGATTTTTTGTGGGGCCCGGGAGCCTATATTAAAATCTAACAAAGGGTGTCAAAATAACCGCGTTTAGATTTGACATATCGGTTATTTTGGCTCTGGCAACACTAATGTCATTCTTTCTTTGACAGAAACTCTGTTTATTATTTCTATTTGATGAAATGAGTCGCTTAAAGCTTCAACAAAAGTGGAAAATGTTGGGAATTTACTTCCACAACAAAAACAAATGGTTCGTATTCGCTAGAAAATGTCGTTTGTTCATTTGGTCAATATACGGGACGGGACTCACATCAAACGGTTTCAAGAAGTTTGTGCCTAAAATGCGTGATACGAGCTATTTAGCCGAAAATATCGCCGCGGTGGCCGAAAATGTGCGAAAACGGCCGTAAACGTCAATTCGCCATCGTGGATCGGAAATGAACATCAGCTGGTCTTCCATGCAACGAATTCTGCGTAAAGATCTTAGTTTGTGGCCCTATAATGTTCAATTGGTCCAGCAAATTAAAGCCCCGTGACCATCCGCTTCGATATTGATTCGCTGTGTGGGCCTGCGATAAGCTCGAAATTGATGAGGATTTTGCTCAAAATAGCATCTTTATGGACGAGGAGTATTTCAATATCGGTGGGTTCATAAACAAATAAAATTGTTACATTTGGGGATCGGAGAATCCACAAGGATATGTGGAGAAGCCAATTCATCCATTTGGTATTACTGTTTGGTGCGGCTTGTGGCGTGATGATATTACGTGACCGTTACGGTCAATGTGATCTACTACTTCCACATGTTAACATCTTTCTTGTGGCCATATCTTGAAGATATGGGTTTAGACGACCTTTGGATCCACCAAGATGGTGCGCCATGTTCCACATCGGGTGTTACAATAGCGAAACAGCGTTTAAAATTTGATGGCCGCAGTATCACTCAAAATGGTGACGTGAATTGGCTGGCAAGGAGCTGTGATTTGACGCATTTGGATTTTTATTTGTGGGGTGAAGTTATTTCGTGAAGAATAATTGTTATATGAACCATCCAGAAACAATTGAGTGCTCAGAAAATGGACCGACCGAATAAAGTACGCGAAGACCAGCCGCGGCTCCTATTTGAATGAAACCATTTTCAATAAATATAACCAGGATGATTGAACGTAAATCTGAACTTCTTATTGGGACACCCTATATAATCTTAATCTTAAACGATTGGGTGGGAACTCGGTATATTATAAACATCCATCAAACTACAAGTTCTTAGTGGAATGACGAGACTAAAGCATAGAAAACCGCAATTTGTGAATTAATGCCTTAAATTATTTTGTGATTGCCAACAATCAACAGTCATCTCGAATTCAACCAACTCTGGCCAAGTTATCCAAGAATTTTCACTTCCGTTGGGAAATTTTTTGAATGACATGATGATTTTCACTATGTTTGTTATGTTTATCAATAATGATTATGCCTAGTTCTCATCCCACCTATTGTTACATCTCACCTATTGTATCACTTACTTTAATTATGTATAGAACTTTAAGAACCAAAAACACAATTAAAATTATATTTAAACAACAAAGCAATTTTAAATTTATCACATATTAACAGACATGTGTTCTGATGTTTAGATAAACCACTTTAATTAATTTTCACCCAAAATATGTAGAAATTATTCTCTTCGCATTAATAAAATACACAATTTCTAAAAGAGAAAATTTTAATATTTGTTCAATCCCTAAAGGGTATATGTAACAGCATCCAGTGTTTATTTTTCATTTATAATTTCATTAGAGAAGTAAAGTTTTGTGGTAGTAGCATTATATCATATAAGAACTAACAACACGTCATATAGCTGTGTATCCCAACAAGATATAAACCTACCTGATTGCACAAAAATATATCACATATTACAGAAAAAAGTGTTACGTACGGAAACTGGGGGGAAGAGCAGCAAAAAAAATTAATTTTCGTATCTGATGAAAATATTTTTATAAATTTTATTTTAAACATTAAAATAATGTATAAGTAATTATTGTAATTAACTTTTATCAATTCCCAAATACCCCCGAAACGTCTCTATATATACACAACACATATATATGCATCAAGGCATACCTGATAAAATATAAACGTGTTGTTGGTCTCGTTTATATTCCTAATTCAAAATGACATTTAATGTCATGAAAATTTTTAAAAATTTTATAACAACAACAAATCAATTTTCCATATAGTTTGCTGATACACATACACATAAGAAATCTTACATCGATGGAATATCTAAGTACCATTACTCGTACACATGTATCTAAATTTATCGTATTCTTTCCCAAAAGACTATCAATCTAAACTTTAAAAAAGTTAATTAAATTTTATTTATCTTAAAATGGAATAGACATCACTTGACAATAATTTAAATTAAAAAGACATAAAAATGCTTTTGCGTCCAGTTCAAATAGCAAGTGTGAAAAATCATGTTGGGGTAATTGGAAAAGTTTTTATTTTTGTGTTCTGTTTGTTTGTGATGTTGATTTAATGTGGATCGTTTCGTATACATACATTATTTTTTTTAACTTTGATTGATATTTGTAAAATTAAGTTTTTAGAAGAATTTTAATGTTGTGTTGTTTTTCTGTTTTTACTCGTAGCGTATACCTTGGATTGTTTATAGGAATCGAAAGTAAAATATTTATTAGTTTCAGATAGTTGAAACTGTCTATAGACGATTTTATTAAAAAATGTGCCTGCGCTTGATAAATTTTTTCAATTTGTGTAAATTAAAAAGCGTCGTGAAAATATTGAATTTTCATCTTTTTAATTTTTAGGGCACTGTCAGTGATATATTCAGATCCCTGTAGGGAAGTTGCACCATTCCGATCACTCATTTGTCGGATTCTAGTCGCTCTCGTTACAGTGGCGCCCATAATACCTCAAGATTTTTAGATCCAATATTAGTTGCTAATTTCTGTTTTCAGATAGAAAATGTATGCGACGTCGTTTTTGTATAGTGTATCGTGTTTAGAGATGAGTTTCAGTTCAAAGATAAATGTAAGCAAATCGTTTGTATTTCACTTTTTTCTCCTTTCGATCTTTGTTTCGATGTTGTTTATTTTGGAAATTCCAGCCCTAGGGACGTCATGCTTATCAGGACAGGGATTCTGTTCGCTTTTCACAAATAATTCAAGTTGAGTTTTGTATGCGTAAACAGCATATTATACACTTTTTATATTGTGTGGTGTCACATTCGATCCTTGTGTGTGTCAAATCCACATGAAATTTTGCCAAAATGTTGACCCGATTTTATAAATGATACTATCGGTTATGAAACAATACATCATGAGTATTTTTTCGTCTGCTCGCTAGCAAAGGAAAAGATGACAGATTATAAAAAATTGTTGCGTTTGCAATTTTGTTTGTGAATTTTCTTTTTAAATATTAATAAATTCTAAATAAAATTATTTTTATAAATGTTTATATCATAATTTTTATTCCCGTGAATGTCCTTACTTTGTCCTTAAATTACAAAAACAATTTTAGGACAAACTTCACGCTTCTCTACAAATTCGTGAAGTTTGTCCTAAATCCTAAAAGACTGTATTTGTATAAGTGAATATTATATACTTTTTCGGATAAACCAATAAAGGCAAATTATTTACTTTTTATAATGAATTTTGATATATATTTATGTAAATATTTTCAATGTTCAGATTAAATGAATGTGAAATTTATTTCTTAAAACTGCTTCTGACAACAAATGATTTATTTTAAGCTATCATGAGGGTTAATACACATATATTTTATATGATATTGGTCTTCCGTATAATAAATTTCTAAAGGTACTCTTTAAAGTGTTTTACTTATAGATTATTGTTAAAAATAGTAAAAGAATTTTGCTAAGATGCTAAGTATCACGCCCTTGTGTAACGAAAAATTAATTCAAAATTTCAATGTTAAAGGCGATTAACGAGCATTTGTCATATGTCGTTGAAATCGATTAAGTGTCCACTATAACTGTTATGAATATCAAAAAAATTCTATGACCCTGAAAGGAAATATGGTGATTTGAGTACTACCCTATGCTTTTACGGTAGTACTCAAATCGGAATGGGTACAAAGGGCCGAATGTCGAAGGGCCGAATGTCGAAGGGCTGTAAGTCAATGGGCCGAATGTGGAAGGGCCGAATGTGGCGAAGGGCTGAATGTGTCGAAGGGCGGAATGTGTCGAAGTTTTCCGGTCTACTGAGGAGAAAAGTATTTTGTAAATATACTTTTTCCATATCTAAATTGTCAGGGTTTTCAAAAAATTTAACATTAGCTTTTTATCTCAGTATGCCGGAAAAAATATTTGAACAGAACTTACATATAAATTCTTTTCTCATTTCCCTATTCCCGGGGAATTACCATAATAGGGCCACAGACCACCATATATCACTTGCGTAATACCTCAAATTCGGAAAGCAGGATTACCCAAACAATATTTAGAGATATACAATTGGAGTTGGAACACTATGGAAATGAAAGGGATGGGCGGCCGAGCCGCCAGACATTGAGTGTACTGTTTCGAATGCTTATCCTTCCAATCTTCCATTTCTTCCTGGAACTGCCTCGTTCATGAATGTGTCACTCTTATAACAAATGTACAAGCAAATCGAACATTGATTTTGTTTTGGAGGCGGGACTCCAAGTGTTTTAAAACAAAGGGTAAGCATTATAAAAGCTCTCCAAAGGGAAACGTGTCGACGGATTTCATAAATCCTTCTTCTTGTTCTGAACTTCCAAACTCCCACAGTCTTACCACTCAGACAAACGCAGGAAGAATTGCTAATGAGCCCCGAGCCGGAGTTATACAGAACGATTTTCAATAGAGAGTTTAATACGAAGATAGGGGGCTATCACCCTATTAAAGTTAGCCGATAGTTTCCAGTCGAAAGATAATGCAGATAGTGTCTTGAATATTTTTAAACTCTCTTTATACTCTCGCTCCTATCGATTTTTAAATTCCTATAAACTAAAATAATTTCTCCTTCACCCGAATGATGTAACCCGATCCTCAATTTTCCTAAATTCGAGTTCATAACTGATTTTTGCTGTATTCAAGACACTATCTGCATTATCTTTCGGCTGGAAACTTTCGGCTAACTTTAACAGTATAGGGCTATCACGGACGTTCGAAAATTTTACATGAACTCCCAAATTTAAAACCCACCCACACCCAAGAACGGGCGCTTAAATATTTTTAATTTCGTGATCAGCTGCAAAAAATGGTTTCCGAGACCGTTATTAAACCGAGCGATTCAAAACCTCATGCAAACGTCCCCATCAATAAATTCTCAAATCAAAAGTCATGCCAGTTGTTATTACACGGCCTAGAACAA
This sequence comes from Nephrotoma flavescens, assembly GCA_932526605.1. Classification (NCBI taxonomy): domain Eukaryota; kingdom Metazoa; phylum Arthropoda; class Insecta; order Diptera; family Tipulidae; genus Nephrotoma; species Nephrotoma flavescens. Next base: position 268,967,668 of record OW052221.1, on the reverse strand, counting down.
TTTTTGAAAAAATTTTACATCCCTGTAAATGATGTGAGAAATCATGCATGTGAGGCAATGGATATCTATCAGTACCGCCGTTTAACCACCTATAGTCGCCACATGGTCTCCAACAATTTTGCTCCTTTTTAGGAACCATATATGCAGAGGAGAGCATGTTGAGTATGAAGATTTTTTATAAAGGACAAAATTTTGCAAGTGTTAACTCTAATGTGAGTGACGTGGGTGCCCGGGTATCTTTTGCCCTTTTAGACGTCTTTTTTTGTATGTTTTACTCCCAATAAAAATTTTAAATTTTATGCGAACTTCTAATTCAATTGGTATAGATTACGATCAGACTTAAAAATGAGAAATGTTACAACTTAGACGAACGTGGAAAAAATAAGTAAATCACTCAAATTAAGATATTTTTTCTTCACTCACATAAGGGTTAAACAGGGTCTCAATGCAAATTTTTCGGGGTCAAGGCAACGTGGTTTGCAGAAATGAAGCTAGCCTTCTATCATTATTCTGTGAACTACGTTATGCTTCACGGTTAAGTCATACCTCGCTGCTTAAATGAGTTCATGGAATTTTTTTAGCAGTGTACCATATAAACTTTCGACATTAAAAATTCGTGTTGATGGCACGCGGGTTAAACTGTTTCTATAGTCGTTATGGTTGCGGTATAGGATCGACAAGCACTTATTCTTCAAATCGACCGTTACACCAAATTTTGATTGGTTTGTTGACTGAAGCTACAATGGTTGTGTGTCGAATTTCTCTTCTCGAAGTCCCAAGTTTAATGAAGCAGTCTAGAACCGTAATTTTTAATCGCAGAACCATTTGCAGCTATTATCTGAAGGTATTGGTCTTCGATTAAGTTTTTAAATGATGAAGCAGGTGTGACAAGAATGTCAGCGCCTATGTGTCGACTAGAAAAAATAAATTGGTGCTTTGATACTTAACGAATAAAAGGCTAACTGCGGTTATTCCATCATCTGCCTTAGCGATGTTGGAAGATAATAGTTTTTGAAGATTTGCCGATATCTAAAATTTGCCCTTGAGTAACTGTTGTTGCGAGATCTAGATCTTTTAGCGTTTTCTTGTTAGTTCTTGTCTCTTGTTCGTTTATTGACCTTAACAACTTCTTTATGTTGAAACAATTGTTTGGAGCATTTTGGTTAACTGTTTCTTTATGTTGGTTTAGAGATGTGATAGATGCGGAATTTGTTCCCGGTCTTTGGAATGGATTAGCGAATACATTATTCTTTCCCTATATTCTGTCAGTAGTTTCATACAATTGCACTATAACGTCAACTTCTAAACCGCGTCGATAGTTGGTGGCCACATCGGTATCCCGAGTTTTCTTATGAAATGTGATGACCGTACACTTGAGTCACCTGCTGCTGAGTTATTCCCCATTTCTACCGCATGTTGGATAGACTGATTATTTATGTGCTAAATTGTAGAATAGGAAAATAATGAATGAAAATGTGACGGAAATTTTTTATTAAGTATGCCGGTATGTTAATCGAAGGAACGCGGGAAATGATATTTTTTTGCGTCCCAAATCTACATTAATAAATTTTGAAATTGACGAAATAAATAGTATATGGGGAAAAAATTTAACACAACTGGACCGTATTACACACAAAAATACAGTTTATAAAAATTACCTACCCTAATACCGGCGTTTGAACTTTTTTGAAATTGCGATTGTAACTACAAAGTCCACTAAATTTACTATCCAAGTTTTTAGATAGATTTTACTTAATTTAATTTAATTTGTTAAATTTAACACTAACGTTGACCGCGTATTTTTGGAGGCCCGGTGCTGCTGCGTGTGTGATGATGATTAACAAGCAAGGAAACAGCAAGGAAATAGAGCGAATACCTCTGCATGAAACTGCTGACAAACGTCGTATGTTTTAGACCACCAACAGAGTGAGAAAATTCCAAATGTTGGAACCGCTGAACCTAGGCAGCTGTAATTAGAAAAACCTAATTTAAAATAGATAAATTATCTGATGATTTCTGAATCGGTTGTAATTTTAAATAAATAAAACATGTGGACATTAACGTTTTGCACAAATTATGTTTTATTTAACACGATCAATAAAGCTCCAGCTAAATTACTTGTGCCAATTTCACACAAACATTTTTATTATGTATACCTCTTCCATATAATAAAGACCAAGCCAACCCAAATAATAAAAAAAAAAAGTTTTGTAAAATTTATGCATAATAATCACAAAAATAGGAAAGCAATTCGAGAAAATGAATGTGAAATTTTTTATTTATTTCCATTTTCTATTTTTATATAAAATTTTAAATAAAAAGCTCACTCTTTACGTCAAAAACAGAAAAATATTATTATTAGTTTTTATTTATAATATTTTTATTTTCGGTATAAACGTATTATGTGTTATATTATAAATTTGACCATAAATTCTGTATTTAATAATTTTTTTTGTCGACAATTTTCCATTTTTATTGTTAGAAATTATAATTTTCAGAGCTTTTCTATTTTATGTGTATATATAGCAGTAGCACCAGCAAGCACATATATAACACAGCAAATACAACGGACGACAAAAAAATATATTATAATATAATGAATAACTGGAAAATATATATGGAAAATATGACAAAGTATTGTGGTCAATCTGTATACATTTTAGAAGCAGATGTTACCTCTTTTTCTATATATTGGGCGTTTGAGTATTTGTATACGATTTATATATTATTACGATATGTACGGGTATGGGCCTAATGACGTGGCTGAACAAGTTGGTGAAAATCATATTCTGTATTTGGTTAGTCAAAATAAGTAAAAACTTAAGCAGTGACTTAGATCGATTTAGAAAAGTAATGTATAGTAGAAATTTGCCATCCGCGGTCCAACACTGACGACTGCTCAGGCGGTGTTTTTAAATGACTCAAAATTGATAAAGGTGTGTAAAACTGTTATAAAGAAATTTAAACTCGTTAGTATCTTTCACTGTTCGGTACTTATATTACACGATTTAATTTACACTGTAAAGTAAAAAAATGAAAACATAAAAAAATTAACTTTTCGAAAAAAAAACGATTAAAAAAATAGATTTTGAATTAAGTTTCAAACAAAATTAGTTCAAATAGTTTTTAAGTTTTACCGGAAGTGACGAGTTTTGAAAGAAAAAACAGTTTTTCTTGTTTCTGTTCTTGTTCATCCATTTTATTTAAATTATTTTACAACATTTGATTTTTAAGTTTCCATACAGCCTCTTTTAGCTTGCGAATTGCGTGGTTTGCAACAGTTCACAAACCTTGTTAACCTTTCTCTGGGATTTTTATATTCCTTTGTAAGATGTTTGCGCACTTGACGCACTTTGAGTCTCTACTGTAATAGTTATGCTAATGTCCAAATAGCGGACATCTTTTGCACTATGGAGTCAACCTTAATTTTCTTAGCACCTTAATTTTTATCTTAAAATTCAAGGATAATCTCATAAATATTTGTTATATGTTTTTCTTACAAGGGTGGAAGGGTTTATCTGTTCTCTTGACGTTAAATAAATACTTTTGTTTTTAAATTTTCTTAAAGTAAGTCTAGTTACAGATTTTTGTTTTTGGCACCTTCCTATTTTCATCCGCGTTTCAAGAGTTTTGTCGAATTGTTGAGATTCCTCTTGTTTTGGCTGTGTTGAGGAGACACAATTCGTGATTTGTATATTTTGCGCTTTTCGTTTATTTTAAGTCTTCGATTCTTTCTGGCTGTTACGTTCGAATTTTAAAACGTTATATTTTTAGTACAGTCCACATTTTTTATGTATAGTTGAACTATTCTCATTTTCTCTTTTTAATTTTTTGTATAACGTAAAGAGTAGTAGTATTATATTTATTAGTTAGTTGAATTTTGTCTGTCGTGCAAAGCACAAACAAATTAAAATAAAATAAAATAATAAAAATAAAAAAGTGGTATTTTGTTTAATTTTTTATGCGCTACACGCACGAAACGCTATATACTTACCAAGCCTTGGAAAACACAAGCATTTTTAGTTGCATCGAGCCAGATTTGGAATTATAATTAAAATTATTGTGGTTGGTGCAAAGTTAAGTGTTAAAAAAACGTAGTTCTGGCATATGTAACACACGCGGTACGACTTAACCTAGTGGCAAGGCACAGCATAAGTTATTATCATCTTATATAAAAAAAAACGCATTATTGCATCATCGTAAGCACATTTCTGTAGTGCACAAATTGAGGTTAGGTGAAAATCGTATTTCACATTAATTCAACATGAAAGGCAGTAAACCGAGTTTTATTCATCGATAATAACAGTGGTTGGAGATGTAGCTTCGCTACTTAAAAGAAGCACTATGCAAGCATGGGAAGCCCTATGCAAGCGATATAGAAACAAGCGGCGGATTGTTTCGCATCACATCGATTCTTTGTGAAAAATCTCGGAAGGAAATAGTCACATCCGGCAAAGAACTTCAAACAGTTGTAGATGAATGTAATAACCACATTTCCACGAACCATTGGGATCTATTCGTCATTCGATACTCGAGAGATGTGGAAGAGCGAAAAAGTCATTGGAGAATTGCCAATTTGGGAGGAATTAAACAATTTCCTCAATTCTCGATGTCGCGTTTTGGAGGCAATTGTTACGAAATCCAATCACGCTACGGTTGTAAAAGATAGGCCAAAATCGAATACAACGAAATCATACACCAAAAGTTTTGTTACCAACACGTTGACTAACACGAAACTCCAGTGTAACTTATGCGGCAAGAACGACCATTTTTCTTCAACGTGTCCTGATTCTCTTGCACTGCCCAACAGTGAGAAATTCAAAAAAATTCAATCGCTTCGCTTATGTTTAAATTGTTTACGTAAGGGACATATCGCAAAGGATTGCCGATAGACGAGGTGTAAGAAGTTTCAAAGATCTCACAACACAACATTATATGAGTTGTACCAACCACAACCAGTAGCATCATCAATCACGAATGATGTTATGCAACCATTATCACAATCAGCGGTCATTACTGTGATAAACGGTACGGGTCAAGCACAAGTAAATAGCTGAACAGGCCGTACATTTCATATTGCTTCAGTCGACAAAACCGTATTATTGTCTACAGCACAAATTCACACATAGTTGGTGTCGATAACCAAATTTACTTATGTCGTGCGCTTTTTGATTCGGCATCAGAAATCAATTGCATAACTGGTATTGATACAATTTCGGTTAAAACAAAATATAAGGTAGCAATGACAATTAAGTCTCGCATCAACAACTACAGTCTAAACATATAATTTTTGGTTATACCAAAAATTACTGATCACATACAGTTGGGGAGCATGGAAATACCTCATGATATACAGCTCGTAGATCCATTGTTTAACGTGCCATCATCAGTTGGCATTTTGATTGGAGCTCAATATTTTTTTGATTTTCTCAAACAACAGAGAATTAAAATAACAGAAGGATTACCGCTATTGCACGCAACTGAGTTTGGTTTGATCATGGCCGGCGAAGTGGATCAGAATTTTAGAGGTATGAAATTCGCACTTATGTCAATGCAAAAGGTGATGGTCTCCATAATTTGGTATCCAAACTATGGCTTCCTGATACAGTCAACACGAAGACACATTTATCCGAGGAGCAAGCTGAGTGTCAACATCATTTCATCAACACGCTTTCACGCAATTGCACTGGAAGGTACGACGTAAAACCACCTTTTCGGAACAACATACATGAACTTGGTGAATCAAAGAACATCGCGTTTAATCGATTTATGTCAGTAGAGAGAAGATTACAACTCAACGAAGAGATGAAACTTGAGTATGCAAAATTCGTAAAAGAATATGTGGCTTTAGATCATACGCAGAAGGTTCCAACCGATAATTCAGTTGGATATTATTTGCCACATTACTGTATTGTCAAACCGAGTAGTACGACTACGAAATTGAGGATCGTCTTTGATGGCTCCGCAAAGACTACGTCGGAATTATCGTTGAATGATACTTTGCTGGACGGCCCAAGGACCCAAGATGATTTGCTCGACATCGTTTTACGATTTCGGAATCCAAAATACATTTTCTCGGGCGATGTCGAGAAGTAGTATAGGCTAGTGGAAGTTGCCCCCGAACATAGAAAATTTCAAAAAATCTTCTACAGAGAGTCGCCAGACGACCCCATCGCAACATACGAACTTGCTACGGTAACATACGGCGTTAAACCGGCTGCATATCTTGCAATAGCCGTTCTCAAGCAAATCGTCATCGATGAAGGAGACAAATTTCCTTTAAGGCGAAGTGCATTACGCAATTTTTATGTCGATGACGTGATGGCGGGAGATGACGATATCGACTGCGTTATCAATATGAAAAACCAGTTGTGCCAACTGTTGGTCACGGGAGGAATGAGACTTAGAAAATTTGTATCGAACTCGTCACGATTCATGAACACTATTCCGGCAGACGACAGGGAAATTGAAGCTGATCTTTGGATCAATTGAGCCCTAATACATTTATTAAGGCTTTGGGTCTCAAGTAGGATCCCCCAAATGACAAACTTATGTTATTGTTTCATAATTTTCATGACAAGAAGCCTACAACCAAACGCGAGATACTTTCCATCGTTGCTAGCACGCAACACGTTGCGTGGGATCAAATACTGTCGCTAGACTTACTCGCTCAATTTCACGAATTTTTGAATGACTTTTCATCAATACAATCAATTAGCACCGATCGATGCATCACTTCCAGCCAAACTCAAATTCTCGAGTTTAATGGTTTCGCAGACGCGAGTTGCAAGCAGCATAGGGCATGCATTTACATTCGAGCCATCAATAATAATGGGATTGTTATGGTCAATTTATAATGCGCCAAGAGTCGAGTCGCACCTTCAAGACAACAAACAATTCCGCGGTTGGAATTGCGTGGAGCTCTGTTGCTTTCAAGCAATATCCACGATCAAGTAGCTTAAGTGCTCTGACACCATTCAATGACAAATTTGGAATCATACGAGTCGGCTGTCGCATCAGTAAGAGTACCATCAAATATGGTTACCAAATACGCATCACTTCACTGATGTTATGTTTCGTCATTACCATGTCATTGGCATATACGCTGGAGCACAATCATTGCTGTATCAAACGCGACAATTATTTTGAACCATCAAAGGCAAATCAACAGCGAAACGAACCATTTCAAGATGTGTTGTATGCATTAGACAAACACCAAGGCTGGCTCAACAGCTCATGGGTGAGCTACCAGTAGTCGGAGTGGATTACTGTGGTCCGTTTTTGACTAGAATTCTCAGTTCTCGTTGCAAAACCACGTTAAAGTCTTACATTGGAGTATTCGTCTGTTTCAGCACCAGAGCTATCCATCTCGAGGCCCAGCAATCATTTAAAATCACTTCAGCTATTCTTTAAATCTATAGCAATATCGAAACCGCAATAAAAAATTGGTGTGATGATCACAATATATCGTGGCATTTCATACCACAACGATCTCCACATCAAGGAGGCTTATGGGAGGCCGGAGTCAAGCCCGTAAAGCACCATTAGATGCGAGTGACAAACGAACATTCTCTGTCGTTTGAAGAGCTCTCAACACTAGCGTCTCGTATGGAATGTTGTCTTAACAGTAGACCTCTTAGCGTTCTATCCGATGATCCTATCGAACGGAAGCCGTTAACTCCAACGCACTTTTTGATTGGTGGTCCACTGGCGACAATTGATGAGGCAGACATAACATCGAAAAATATAAATCGACTCAAACGGTGGGACCAGATCCAACACATGACTCAATCATTCTGGAAAAAATGGTCACTTGAGTATTCACAATCGACCCAGAAGCAAAATAAATGGAAAGCGGAATCACTCAACCTCCAAGTTGGTCAAATTGTTCTCGTTCATCCTGAACAAGAGTTTCCAGCCACATGGATTCTTCGGTTGATCATCGATGTTGCTTGCGGAACTGACGGACTTGTCAGAGTCGTTACCGTAAGAACGAGATCTGGCACTGTTGAAACAATTAACGCAAATATTTCAAAAGGGCGTGGCATGTTACGTTCGAATTTTAAAACGTTATATTTTTAGTACAGTCCACATTTTTTATGTATAGTTCTCAACTATTCTCATTTTCTCTTTTTACTTTTTTGTATAACGTAAAGAGTAGTAGTATTATATGTATTAGTTAGTTGAATTTTGTCAGTCGTGCAAAACACAAACAACAATAAAATAATAAAAATTTAAAAAAATGGTTTTTTGTATAATTTTTTAGGCGCTACACGCACGAAACGCTATATATTTACCAAACCTATGGAGAACACACAACCGCTGGCTATTTAGAGATTCAGCAACATGGTTTCTCTTTTTGATTTGTTTTATATTCTACTTGCATTTGTTTTGGCTCCACTAAGAATCCATGGAACCGGCATTATTTGCGAAAGGTGGAACTTTCAGAATAAAACCTAGTTTTCCACCAGGGGCAATGTTTCCTTTCGGTGTGTTTTCCATTGTATTGGTTTTTGAGTTTGGTGCGCGGAGAATATTTTATTTTCTCAGTACCTTTGAGTATTTATCTTGCTTTTATCGTGGTACTTATTTGTAAACGAGTAGGTCTGATCATTTGTTCTTTAAAACTAACACACAAGAAACATAATATTTCTGTAGGTCCAAGATGTATATCAGATTTCAGAATCATAATTGAGTAAAAAATATCAAAATTCTATTGAATTTGACGGTGTGGTAGCCAGATCCTGCACTTCGGGAAATAGATCATGACTGTATTAAAAAAAACGGGTATGGGTCACATCGCCGGCAACAACATCGCCGACCGCACAGATGGCCGACAACCAGATCGCCGACAGGAATTTTGGCCGGAAAGCCCACATCGCCGACACAACCAGATCGTCGACAAGCCACTTCGCCGACACAACAACATCGGCGACACCCACTTCACCGACACCCATTTCAACGACAACCACATCGCCGACAATTACATCGCCAACCGGACAGATGGCCAACAACCACTTCGCCGACAGGAATTATGGCCGACAAGCCGTACCACTCGTTGGGCCAACGAATAGTTCCCTAATTCTATGGACTACATCTCAACTCATATACATAGAAAAATTCTAAAAAAAATCATACATGATCCTTAAACATTTACTTATTAAACGATGTGCACCCGTAGTTGGGCCAACGAATAGGTCAGAAGCTATGGACTACATCTCTGAATACATAGAAAAATTTTATAAAAAGTGGCTGAGTGTAGAAAATGTCATGATAGCAATAATTTTGTTGCCATAACATTCATCTGAGACTGAATTTAGCCTATCTTCACACACATATGAAAATCGGGTTTATTCCACAAACATGTACATATTTATAAGTATTATATCTACTCTCAGTCCTGAAAATTTCATCTGCCATGACATTTTTTAGCTATCATGATAGCAAATATTTTTGGGGCTTAGAGTAAAAATGACGAGATTTTTTGGCGTGAGAGTAAAAAATGTCATGATAGCAATAATAGTGCTGCCATCACATTTTTCGGGATGTAATTTGGGCTATCTTCACATTTATGGTGTCGGCGAAGTATAGGTGTCAGCGATGTGGTTGTATCGGCGATGTGGCTTTTCGGCGTTCTGGTTGTGTCTGCGATGTGAGCTTGTTGGCCAAAATTCCTTTCGGCGATGTGGTTGTCAGCTATCTGTCCGTTCGGCGATGTTGTTGTCTGCGATATGTTCGGATTCCAAAAACACCTATCAAACAATTTTAGATTTGTAATTTTTGTATACGTTTTTGTAGGAAGCCTGTCATTTTACATCCTTATAAGTATTGTTAAATAAAAAATACCAGGTGTGTCAATATGAAACTGGATTTTATTTAGTAAAAGTACACATTGTATGATAATGATTAAGAGTATTTTTTCAGTATTGTTCATTATTAATTATAAATTTTTATGATTTTTCTGGCAATGCGTGGATGCCGTGCCAAAAAACTGTTCTTCTTTTGAGGCAAACCAGTTATCGAGCAATTTTCGTATATTTTCGTAGGAAGTGAAGTGCTCCTCAGCAAGCCTATGACCTCAACGATGCAAATAAGTGATAATCGAATAGATCTAAGTCTGGCGAGTAAGCCGCAGAAAGTATTTGAAAGTATTTCCCAATTAATTCTTGCAACGTTTCCATCACCGGTTTTGCTTTGTGTGATCACAGACAACATAAAACAGACAATATAAAAAAATTAACAAATGACAAAACATACATGTATTTTTTCGTTTAGTGCAGGAAAAATATTTGAACAAAATATTCATCCAACAGTGGGTTGTTTTCGAATAATGTAAAAACGGCTACCCGAATTAAGAAAAGTTGAACTAAGAAAAGTGTTTTTTCTGAATTTAAATAAGTGTTTTTAATTCATTATGAAAATGATTTAAGAAAATTTGATACAAATGAAATAATAAAAGTTGACTTAATATGTGCACTTCTTAATTCATTTTCAAAATATTTTAAGAAAAGTAAAAAAACTGAAATAAAACATGTTTTTGATGTGTAAACATCTTTACGCGCGCCTACCAAAATTTTTTGTATTAGAGTAAACTTGTAAATGAAACGAACGGAAATGACGTATACCTACTTCGTTTGAAAAAAAGCAAGAAACTCAACAAAAACAATTTTTACTTTACATGGCATGCTTTTATGTATATGTATAACAGTAGGAAAAATGAAAAAAATAATTTAATGAATGAAATAGAAACCATCGACATTTCCATCGATTACGATTACGAAATTGCATACTCATACGATTAAAACCACAGTCAACAACTGCTGTATATTGCTTTATCACGAGTGACGAGTCTCTAGGCGCTGTTCATCACGTCGGCTATCAATGATCATGTCTTCTACTGAATGGGGTTATAATGACATCTCGTTTTTAACATTGAACTGCCAGAGTCTCAGGTCACAGTCACGCAGGTATGCTCAATTCATTTGGTTTTCGAGACCTGGCTGCGCAATGACGAACTTGTTAATATTCCTACGTTTGAATGCTGTTTTCAGTTCAATAGAGATGGTCAGTGGGCTGCCGGAGTAGCAATTCCGTCAAAAGATCCATAAAATGAGCATAGTGGACACAAATAATTTGCCGTACTTTTTCAAAACCAATATTGACGTAACAAATGGACTGGCGAATGGAACTATGGGCTGTCTAAAGTATATCGAATGCATAGGCATCCTAACCAGGACAACGAGAACGATGAAAACGTCGACAGTAAAAAATGTCAAACGACTCTGGATGGATTTCGGTTCAAATTCACAAGTTGGCAAGAAGGTCAGGTGGCTTGAAGCTGGATGGGCGCAGAAAACGAATATCGACCGATGTTTGGTGCCCATTTCTAGAAAAAGCTCAACTATTAATCGAAACAACAATTAATGTTAAGCATAAACAACAATTAATGTAAGGCGTCGTACCTTCATGTGCCACCATAATTCATGCATCACAGGGTGGTACCTATAACGAGATAGTCAGTATATACTCTTACGATAAAAGACACAGTTAATAAATTGTGTATATTGCTTTAGCACGAGCAACGAGTCTCGAAGGACTGTTCATTACGTCGGCTATCGATGATCATGTCGTCTACCATGGACGTAAAAATGGGACCTCAATGGGTCTTCTTCAAAATTAGCTATCGCGCCTCACTACAAATCCGCTTTATCCGTTGTAATGGCGAATTTTGTACGAGATAATAATGACGTCTGGTTTTTAACATTGAACTGTCAGAGTCTTAGGTCATACACATCACCTCGACCTAACTGACACAGTCACGCAAGGATGCTCAATTTTCTTGCTTTTCCAGATCTGCGTTCAGTTCAAGAGAGACGGTGAGTGAGCTGCCGGAGTAATAATATATAAAAATTCAAATAGAATACTCATACCATACAGTCACCTCGCATAAAGAAATCATCGTTGGACAAACAACTGGTATGAGCGTAACAACACAACTCATTGATGATATATATACGGCTGAACTTCAGCTTCTCAATGGGAATAAGATGCTTTCTGTAGTTGTATTAACCTCGCCGAATAAATCTTTCGAAGACATAATGAAGTTCATACATTTCGTCCTTGCCCCATATCCTAAAGAATTTCAAAAATTCTCCAAGGAGACTATCATCTTTTGCCGGTGATTATGAGCGGGGATTTCAATATTAATGTTGCTGTTCCTCAAGCTGAACCACTTATAAACTTCCTGCGAGACGAATTCGATTTGCACATGAACTCAGATCGAAATATATTTACTACTAGATATGGGACGACCATATTGTGCAGTTTTTCAATGAAAATTTTTAAAGTTAGAGTCGACAGTGTATAATATATCTTATTTTAGCTACCAAAATCCAATTGCGTCGATTATACCGAAAGAGTAATAGACCAATTTAACGATAATAAACAAATGAAAAACTCTGGTTAATAAAATTGCATTCCTTCTTCCTTCAAAGTAAACTGTACCCACGTACTATACACACGCCATGTTTACACATCTCCTTGAGAGTACTAATGGACTCACTGATTTTTTTTTTTAAATTATTTAGGAAATGATTTTAGAAAAGTATTCAAAAATATGTAATTAAATTCTTCCCGGAAAACTTTGAAATTTTTTCATTTTTTTTTTTACTTAGTTTAAAATTATAAATAAGTCATTTTGAAAATGAAATAAAATGCGTATATAAAATCGAAATAACAGTAAAAACCCGATTATCCGGCATACAGTTAACCGAAACACTTAGTTAACCGGAATTTTAATTTTAAGGAAGTTTGTTTTTGCTTTTTTCTCTTCCATACACATTTTTTGATTCATTTTCAAATTTGCAATTATTTTTTGCACATTTTCTTTAATGAAAGCATTAGTTGAAAATTTTGCATAGGTTTAATTTTCATATTACAGTAAAAGCCAGATTATCCGGCATACAATTAACTGGAACACTCAGTTAACTTGAATTTTAATTTTGAGGAAGATTTTTTGTTCGGGGTTCAACAAATCTCTTTCATATGCATTTTTAATTGATTTTCAAATTTGCAATTGTTTTTGGCACATTTTCATTAATGAAAACATTAGTCGACAATTTTGAATGGCTTTAATTTTCAGGGTACAGTAAAAGCCCGATTATCCGGCATCCAATTATCCGGAACATTAGTTAACCGGAATTTTAATTTTGAGAAAAAAAAATTTTCGCTTTCTACCCATTTTTTAATTCATTTTCAAATGTGCAATTATTTTTTGCACATTTTCTTTAATGAAAGCATTAGTTGAAAATTTTGTATAGGTTTAATTTTCATATTACAGTAAAAGCCAGATTATCCGGCATACAATTAACCGGAACACTCAGTTAACTTGAATTTTAATTTTGAGGAAGGTTTTTTTGTTCTTTTCTTTTTCATATGCATTTTTAATTGATTTTCAAATTTGCAATTGTGTTTTGCACATTTTCATTAATGAAAGCATTAGTTGAAAATTTTAAATGGCTTTAATTTTCATTTTACAGTAAAAGCCCGATTAACCGGAACACTAACCGGGATTTTAATTTTTAAATTTATTTTTTTGCTTTTTTCTCGAGGATTCACAGAAAATACACTTTACTTTAATTTTTTTCTGTTTTGTGCATTATTCTATTTGGATTGAATGTGTAAAGTCGTATTATAGTTAGGTTAGTGAAATATTGAATATATTATTAAATTTTGAGTACTCATATGGATGAACTCGTATACATAATATGTATGTATTTATTATTTGCAATAAATTCAATGAACTGATGTAAAAAAAATGTTTTCTGGTACATAATTTGAAAATAAATAAACGAGAATCCTAAAAAATAATGCAACCAAGCGAAATTCTTGTAAAATTTCTAGTTTTAATGAAACATCCAATTATCCGGAATGCTCTCATCCTCAAGCATTCCGGATGACAGAGCTAAGAGCTAGCTCTGTCAAGCAAAGTATATTTTCTGTGAATTCTCGAATAATAAAAATAATAATTTCTCTTGTGAAAGAGAATTTTCCCTTGCCAAAAAGATTCCTAAAAATTAAAATTCCGGTTAACTGAGTGTTCCGGATAATTGGATGCCGGATAATCGGGCTTTTACTGTAATATTAAATTAAAGCCATTCAAAATTTTCAACTAATCCTTTCATTAATGAAAATGTGCAAAAAACAATTGCACATTTGAAAATGAATTAAAAAATGCATATGAAAGACAAAAAAAAGAGAGAAAAGCAAAAAAATTCCTAAAAATTAAAACTCCAGTTATAACTGAGTGTTCCGATGAATTGTATGCCGGATATTCGGGCTTTTACTGTAATATGAAATTAAAGCCATTCAAAATTTTCAACTAATATTTTCATTAATGAAAATGTGCAAAAACGCAAATTTCTAAATGAATTCAAAAATGTATATTTTAATTCACAATTAATACACAAATAATATTTCACAAATGAAATTTATCTATTTAATTTTTTATGTTTTTTATCTTTCTCTACAATACAACAGAAAAAACTATGAGAAGAAACATTTTCTTAAAAACATTAAATTTGGCATGCATTTCTTTGTTATTAAAAAAATGTAAATTTTATGTTTATAATGTGAAATAAAATACACGCAAACCTTTTTTTACACGGCGATACGTGCCAACCGTGTAAAAAAAGTCAATATTCATAGAAACACCACTTTTTTTGATTCTCTTTTCTTAATTCATCTTTTCTTAATTTAGGGAGCGTGACGAAACCATTATTATTAATAAAAATAAATAAAACAAAAAAAAAAATATGAAAAAATAAAAAAAAAATTTCCCGGAAAATCAAAAATTTGTCTGGAAAAATTTAGTTTTTCCCTCCTAATAACTATTAATAAACAATCCTGCATTTAAAAATTTTAAAAGTGTATACTCCTTACCTGATTTTGTCGATCTATACGTAAAGTAAACTTTAGCCTAATTTACTTTGAAAATGAATTAGGAAAATAGGGTAAAACATGAAATAAAATAAACGTATTTTAAATCAATTTGAAAATGAATTAAGATAAATTTTCTAAAAAATGAAATAAGATGTGCATTTTTTAATTCATTTTGAATTGAGTTTTTTTTGTTGTAATTACTTTTTTAAATTCAGCAAATTTGTTCAAAATACGAATTAAAATAAGTGGAAATTTTTCATACAAATACCACTTTTTTTAATTTACTTTTCTTAATTCAACTTTTCTTAATTCGGTTAGCCTGTAAAAACATTAACACGACAGCGCATTTGACAACAAAAAAAATTGTTACCTTTAACAAAATTTATCAGAAACTATTTTATTTTCTACATATAAAACAACAACGTTACAAAACATATATATAGAAAAAATTAAGATCCCAAGCATATAAGCCTTAAGTTTTTGAAATAAAAAGTTGTGTTTAGTTTCGCAAGTTGAACTATAGATGGAAATGGAATTTAAATCAGACATGAAAAACGAAAATAATTTGTTCTTGATTTCGTATCTGATAAATATATTATTTGTGGTGAAATGGTGCATTACAATAAAGCAAAATCACTTTGTGTTGCCTTTTATCAAATTCTGGTCGTTATTCACGCACGGCTAAATTCAATTTGATCGTAGCGTTCAGTATTTACGGCTTCAACAGGTTTTATCAGCTCAAAATAAATCACACTTTTCTGATCCCACCAAATACAGAGCATTGTTTTCCATCATTTTTGCGCTTTGGATTTTCAAAATAGAACCATTTTTCATCACCAGTCACAATTCGATGGAGAAATGATTTTCTTTTCTATCTGGCGAGCAACATTTTGCAAGTGGTTTTTCTACATATTTTTCTGTTACCTTTCATTCAGTTTCACGTAAAAGCATGCGTTATTGTATGCAACTTGTATGGTTATGAATTGGATGATGTTGACAGATGTCAAATGAAAACAATAGCGCCGATGACGTGGTTTGTCAAAAGGTACATTGACAGGTAGCACCATTTATTGGCAAGTTCCGGTTTTATATTTACACACCTGTGGCACTATTCTGGTAATTCCCTGGGAATAGGGAATTGGGGAAAGATTTTATATGTAATTTCAGTTCTAATATTTTTTTTCTGGCCTACTAAGAAGAAAAGTTTGATGCAAATATTTATAAATTGGGAATAATTTTTCCATATCTAAATTGGCAGGGAAAATTATTCCCAATTTTATTTTGTTTTCAAAAAAATTACCACTATTTTTTTACCTCAGTACGCCAGAAAAAAAAAATTTAAAATAGAAATCACATATGGGGTATATCCTCCATTCGGTCGCAAGTTAATTTTTTGCGACCAGAAATATGGTTACTAGATTTATTTTGCCATGCCAATTGACACATTTTTTTTAAATTTAAATTTGTTTTGCGATTGTAAAGTAGAAATCCACGAAAAGACTGCTACGCCTTTTCCGAGGTCGCAGTCTTTTTATACATTTCTACTTAACAATCGCAAAACAAATTTAAATTTGAAAAAAATGTGTCAATTGGCATGGCAAAATAAATCTAGTAACCATATTTCTAGAATTTCTAGAACGAAAATTTAACTTGCGACTGGATGGAGGATATACCCCATAAAATCTTTCCTCAATTCCCTATTCCCAGAGAATTACCAGAATAGTGCCACTGGTATTAATCGCGAAAAAATTTTACCTCATGATTTTTGCAGATTTGCCATTCGTTACATCGCCGAAGTAAAAAAAAAGATTTTAAAAATTCTCTTTGTGTCGCATAACTCTGGGATATATGTAACTCGCACAATTTGATATTAGATTTTATAGACATTCTAGGAATGTTCTATAGGTAACCTATATAGCATCGTTGTTTCGTTCCGCCAAATAATAAAACAAATAGTCGTCAAATTGATATAAGCAAAAAGAAAATTGTAATATTGGAACATTCCAGCAAAGGCTTTTATTTAAAAAAAATAATAAAATTATTAAATTTAATTTTTTTTACAATAAAATAAATACTTCGCTTGAAGATATATAAAAATAAGTTTCAACGGAACGTTCATCATAAGGATCAACATCTATGGTAATCCGTAACTTTAGTTAAAATTTGATTTAATAAACCTGCTATTACTAGTCCAGATAAATTTGTAAATAATTGTCATTCGAAAGCTCTAAATGGTTTGCCACTATCATCCTGTACATTTTGCCTATATATTATATAGAACACATTACGACAAACAAAAACCTAATAAATTTTATCGTATATACAGTTCAGGAAATGGAATATCTCTAAACGAACATATATCCTTTTGAACGGATAATCGACACACAGGCACAATGAATTAAATTGAAAGCGATTTTGGTTCACCATAATTCATATATTCCTGATTTTTTTCCTTCTACCGTTTACAACCAATTTTGATTTTGTTGTTGCTGTTTTTTCTTTTTTTTTTTTGTGTATGCAAATATTTCAATGCTACCAGCGCTATCAGTTTACCAATAAACCGCTCACCAAAAATGAAAAAGCGACCAAACAAAACCTCCACCAAATCTGAAAGAAATATTTCATATTTTTGTTGTTGTTATTGTTTTATCAACTATTTACCATTCTTCTGTCGAGATATACTACCCATTCTGTAGCTTTATATCCATGGACCATATCTCCATATATTAGTATGTCTGTATATAATGCATACCGGGTTGTGGCGGTGGTGAAAAATAAAAACTTTACACAAAAAATAAAAAAAAAGCTCTCCGGATTTCGAATGTATGGTAAAAACCATGAGAAAATATATATGAAAACGATTTTTATTTTATTTGGTCGTTCTTGGATAACAATTTATTATCCTATCTCGGTCAATGAAAAAAATTAAATATTTTATTTTTTTTTTAAATAACAACAAATTTCAACTTTGAAGGGGGGAAAGCTCCGATTTTATTATTTCACATGGAGCACAAAATAAAAATTTGTTGTCTGTTGATTGTCAGTATGTTATACTTGTAACTAACTATGTCGATATAGTGTAATGATAGTTATACTATACTCTCTCCAATACGTTGGTATCTGCATGTAAAAAGAGTTTTCAGTCGAGAATTAATTGAATAAAAATAATCTCTTGATGGAATTAACTTTGGTGATGGTTTAACCGATTACTCAATGTCGAAACTGTGTATATTCTAATTCATTTCGTTCGATGTACATTTTGCATAACATATAGCACTGTATATAATTTTAACTTGGAAAATGTTGTGTTACAATTTTTTTTCTATTGTTGCTGTGCAATATGCAATGGACAACCGACACATCAAGGCGAATGGGATGTGGATCGGTTTATTCGTAATAGAATGATTTTTTTTTTAAATTCATTGAATGTATTAACATCGATTATCGAATGGATAGGATTTTGGTGTTGTTGGATTTTCTTTTTTAAATTTAAATTATCGACATTTTTTATCTATATGTAGAAGGGAATTCGCTCTATTCAAGGGATAGAGTTTGGGAGGATATAACAATGAATTATAGTGATTTTTTACTGAATCGAGAGATAGCGATTTTTAATTTGTTGGAATTTTTTTATTGAACATGGTACTTTTATATGGAATTCAAAAGAATTGGTTACTCTATATATTTGGATAAATGGATGCGGTCAGATGGTAGTTTGATTTATTTAAAATCCATTTATACCGTAAAAGCACTCGATAAAGATTATGTTATTAAAGTGGCTGAACAATTTATGGTGATGGTCGAATAAAGGAAAGCGCTATTCAACTATATATGATTGATAATTTTATTTTAAATAAACTATTTTAAAATTTTATGCCACTACGCATAGGAGTACGAGAATAACAAAACTATTTGAAAATTACTTGCGTCAAACATGGTAGGGTCTTTAGACTAATCAGAACAACTAACATTGCTGATTGTTGATTAACATTGCTTTATTTTAAATTTTTTTAAGTATGAAAGTTGGCCACTGTTGCGTTATTTTTTTGATAATCTATTGCGAGTTTGTCCAGTAGCCATATGTTAGGGATGTTGATTGTGCATGTACTACAAATTGCGTTTTACATCTGTTTGTGTAATATTCGTTTGCAGTATAGGTGGGACAATTTATAATGTTTTTATCTACTTGTTGATTAAAATCTATTCCTTTATTTCAAATGTTTCATTTTGGTACTGGATCAAGCAGATCAATTTTTTTTACTGACCCACTCTGTGTTGCTGTACCGTTAAAATTATTTAAAAATAATTATTTTCGTTTATAGGTTCAATTACTAATATGTCGTTGAATGAGAATTTACATCCTGCATTTAATCCCTTCATTAATTAGTTTATGCAGTGTGTTACGGAATGGTTCAGCATCATTCCGCACCTTTCACTAAATATGAAAAGGCCTCACTCACGGTGATTTTGCCAGCTCATTCTCAGAGTAAACACTAGGGTCGTGGAGATGTTGAGACTTGCCTATATTCCTGGCCTACTCCGTGTAATAATAAAATTTGAAGAACGTAATAAAATAATAATAATCGGATGCGCCAATCCGGTAACCACTGGATCTCCCCGAGTGACAAGTACCATGCTTGCTGACGATACCCCCTCGAAGGACCCATCGACCCCTAGGGATCGATGCCCAGCCGCAACGAAGCAGCATATGAGAGTAGGGACGTTTTCCCAATAGATAAAGCCTCCCTTTATCCGGAGAAACCTCTACGATATCTACGCACATTACACACTCTGACAAATTGAGACTGCCGGAGTGCAACGGGAAGGCCGTGCAAATTTTACGGTCACCACCAAGGGGGCACACGCTGGACCCGTCACTCCGACCCTGTGGATGTCCTGCCAATGGAATGGCAGGGAGTGACAAGCCTAGCCTGTAAAGATGGAACCGATTTGATTCGGTGTGTCGTAGCACGGAAACGAATAAATAAAATAACCAGGTAAATACGGGGGAAAAATGAAAGTGAGGCCGAATACGCCATGCGGTTTTATTTTATTATTCAAACACAAACACAAAAATAATTATTTCTAAGGGGAAAATAGAAATAAATCGGATAGAAATCATGAAACGTAAAAAATTCGAAACGAAAAATAGTTAAAAAAAAAAAGAAAAAAGTCGTCGCATTTAAGGCGAAAAATATTAATGGAACCAAAACAAAAACAAGGCCGACAAACGTAATGAGTTTTGATACCGAGACCAATGTACACCGAGCGCGTGACAAGCAACCATTATTCGGCACTCGATTACAATCGTGTATATAGTTAAAATATGAGACATAATTGAAAAATAAAAAAAAATTGAGAATAAATTTAGAAAAATTTAAAATTTGAAATTTAAATTAAATTTAACCAAAAATAATATTAAAAAATGAAAAAAAAAAATCTGAATAAAAATACAAATAAAATTAAAGTGGTACCTTTAGACCGTAGGTTGGGCCCTCATATACCGTTGGTTGCGACATGTCCGCCGGTCCGAAGCGGTGTCTTCCCACCGAAATCAAAAAGGAATGACCACGTGGCTGGCCACCCGTAAATTGCGTCCAACGTTTTGGCCCGTCCGCCGGTGTATTTTGAATAGCTCAGTTTGACTAGCCACACGTAAATTGAATAGAAACATGGCGACATGTCCACCATTATCAAAATTTGAATAAAGTCGGGCGTTTTGCGGTGCTTATTGCTTACCCCGATTGACAATGCGGCCCCCATTCTTAAACAGAATGTCTTATTTTTGTAATACGATATGCAGCTGCGGAGCAGGACGGAAGAAAAACTTTCAAACGTCAATTTGAAAGACCAAACAGCAAAATTAAAATTTTTCCAGAGATTGTTTTTATTTCATTTATTTATCTTTGTTTCTTGTATTTATAATTTTAATTTTCAGTCATAAACAAACACTACATGGTAAATAGAAAATCTTCATTTAACAATTTTGCTTTAGTCACACAGGAAGAAAACAATTTTTATAAAAAGTTTTAGAAACAGTTTTTGTATTATTATGCTTGTTATACTTTTTATACCGAATGTTTTTAATTTACCACCGGGTTTCTCAAAATACGAAATTAAACTTTTAACAAAATCAAAGCAATAGACTCATCGAGAATATTTTTTTGTTTTTTGTGTGCGCCACTCTCTATTCCGCGCTCAATCGCACGTATACCAACACAAGAAACCACAAAAAATATTCCTCTATATTTTAGCCGTTCGCCCACACGCACAAGGTGTAGATTGGTTTTGCTCTCAAAATTAATAAACGTCGATGTACTACAGTAGAATGGATAAAAAAAACATAAAACAGAATATTATGGCCCATGCACAATTCACAACAATTTTAATATTAATGTCATAATACAGATGGCAATGTTATCAGCATTAATCAACTGGCTACAATGAAATTCAAAATAAAATTGGAAAAGAGCAATGTTATGACCATGGAGACTGTAATGATCCAGATGAGCGTCTTTCGACAGTACACCTGGATGTTAAAGAAAGTTGTCCCTACTCTCTTGTGCTATCCCCAGTGCAGCATTGATTCCTACAGCTCCTCCTAGATACGGTGATTTGAGTACGTTTACACAAAAGAAAATGTGAAAACTCGGCATGGTAGATATTTGTGATGTAATGTTAAAGTGCTACCTCGAAGGTTATGCCGATAAGTAATTTTTAAATGTTAAGAATTGGGTTGGTAATGCAATTGTATAGAATTCCGTTACAACTTGTAACAAATGGTCTTCATTATTAGTTCTTGTAATTTGTTAAGTCCACATATGGTGGCTTCTCTTCTACTCTTGCATTTGTGAATCATGCCATACCTTTATCTTGATTTATTAAAATTTCACTTTATTCTAAATTAATCTGTTTATTGTTCATTATATCATAATTTTACGTGGTCAAATTCCTCTCCGTATATTTGTGGTATGGAGATGACGTATAGCAGGTGTGCCTACTAATTTTTTTTTTTAAGGAATCTACTTTTCCAAACAATATTTTTTCGCGAACTACTTTTCGATGCCAAATGATTATAAAGACGTGCTCTACCTCTAGTATGCTGATCATTTTATTCTGAATGCTATTCTCAATCAATTAAATTACTCGAAATTTAATCGAGATCAACTTTATGGACACCTCTGGAATATAGGATTACCTCATTATGGTGTGGTAGAGTTTATATTGTTTTCTATTATCATATATATATTTTTTTATTTTAAATATTAAAAAATTTATTAAGTCGGAATAACGTTTGATTGTACATTTTTCATAGGCAAATTAGTATTTAAGCAAATCCAGCGTTTTAATATTAAAATCATCATTGCATCATAAGCGCAGCATCCAACTGTCTTAATGGCACTAAAACTGGAATGAAACGATTTACTCCAATGCTGAATAAAGCTGATCCACTTCAAAATTTTATGTTGTAGACTTGATTTTTAAGCCAACGCTCATAATTTAGTTTAAAATTTTCATTCAAACTGCTGCTGGTCATAAATATGATCATTTTCATCCTCCATAAAATCCTTGTTAATATAGATAAATAGTGTTTTGAGAGCCAGCTCTTTTTTTATTTAAAGTATGTATCAACTATTAGATTGGGTTCCGTCAAACTGTAATCATCATTTAGCCGCATATAAATAAATAAATCAAGATTTAGCCACATATAAATATCGCTTATAAGTTTTAAATTTTAATTTTTCCTATTTTTGACTAATTAACAAATCAACTATTGTTCGAATTAAAAAAATTCGTTGACGCCAAAATTAAACCCATATTTTCGGTTATTTGCGATAAATACTAGGACTGGTCATAGCAATCAACAAGACTTGCAACGTATTTGGTGAAGTAATTCATCTGAAGTTCCAATTTTACTCAAATGCTACATAAACTGCCTACGGTAACTAACGGAACAGCCAGTGCCCCATTTCTCGCGATTCACACTCTTTTCCAACTTGTGGAAGACGAAAAAGATTCAATTCTTAACGCGTCCAAAATTCTTAAACGAAATTTTTATGTTGACGACATGTTAATAGGATCTGACACCGAGAAAAATGCAATCATACTAAAAAATGACATCGTCGATATATTAGCTCGTGGAGGATTCGAACTTCGCAAAATTCAAAGTAGTTCTATTCAGATATTGGGAATGAACTGAAACACCGAATCAGATTAATGTACATTCTCGTTCGAGAAGTACTTGATAACCGAATTTTGTACTAATAGATCTGTTCTTTCAGACATCGATCGGTTTTTTGATTCATTGGGATTATGTGCACCTGTTGTCATACTAGCAAAATCGTTTATGCAAAACGTGGGACGAAGAACCTCCCTAAGTGTCGTGCGCTTTTTGGAACCGGTTTAAAGACGAACTTAGTTCCATTGGACAAATTTGTATTCCAAGGTGTTTAACCGTTCCTTTGCCACGAATAGTCTAGTTTCACGGATTCGGAGGTGCTTTGGATAAAGGATGCGGAGCCATCATTTACAGCCGAGCAGTTGATTCGTCAAATTTAACAGAAATTCTACTTGGTGGAGTGAGCCGGACTTCTTGAGAGAGCCAATTTTAAAAATCACAGTTGAACCGGTTGAGAAAGTTTGGAAGGCAAGTAAAACTCAATATTTATTAGAAGTCCAAATATTCCAGCTACTCAACTACTATCCATGTTGTTGGATTTCTACTTCGATTTGTACAACTATAATAAAAGCAAGAATAAATCTTCGTAAAAATAGCTCACCATCAGTCCTGAAAATGGGCAATTCTGTGGTCACATCTGTTCAACAACTTACGGTCGCAGAATTAGACAATTCCTAAAAAGCTATTATTAAAACCATTCAACAGAAGAAATATTATAATGACATCGAAAATCTTCGAAGGAATCATGTAGTATCTGCTCAGAGTCATTTAAACACATTAAATCCGTTTATAGACGAAAATAATTTTCTGCGAGTTGCTGGCAGACTAAAACATGCTAATACCGCGTTTGATCATAACGCATCAACTCCTGCTACCGGCAAACCACTCATTCACCAAATTACTATAGAGATAACGATTTTGGATTATTAGCGGAAGAAGTTTATGTCGTAAGACTGTTCAAAGTTGTATATGATGCTGCACGAGCCCGTCCGCGGGCTTTACAACAAATTATGGGCCAACTACCGGAACATCGTGTTAATCCTTTCAGACCATTTTAAAACGTCGGGGTTGATTAAAAAAAAGAATTAAAATGGAAAATTATTTTTGTTTAATTTAATTCAATATATAGTCCACTATATTCGATTTTACATAGCTAATAAACCTAATTATTAATTAAGAAGAATTTATTAATCGTCCGTGAATTTAATTTATTTAAGAATTTTTTCGGCTTTTCGGACAAAATATTATTTTAATGGACACCCATACAATGTTTACGACTATTTTAGTCGCAGAAAACAAAGAGGCCATTTATTAACAATATTTCTACCACAAAAGTAGAAAAAATGCACTCCCCTCCCCCAAACCTTTAACCCCAGGGCGTACTTGTGTATACAAAGAACACAAACCCTTGCAAAAATGAGAACTCCCTTAGGCAGCTTCTTGGCAGCTTGGTTTCGTACTGATAAAAAGTTGGTCTACTCATCAGGTTGCAACGACCAAACTGCAAAAATTCCACTCTTGCTTTGTACCGATAATACAAAACAAGAACATATCGATTTAGCGAATTATATATCACTAAATCAGAAACCACAGGAAATTCTCACTATGTATGTGTAACAAGCCAACACATTTAATTAAGAAGAATTTATTAATCGTCCGTGAATTTAATTTATTTAAGAATTTTTTCGGCTTTTCGGACAAAATATTATTTTAATGGACACCCATACAATGTTTACGACTATTTTAGTCGCAGAAAACAAAGAGGCCATTTATTAACAATATTTCTACCACAAAAGTAGAAAAAATGCACTCCCCTCCCCCAAACCTTTAACCCCAGGGCGTACTTGTGTATACAAAGAACACAAACCCTTGCAAAAATGAGAACTCCCTTAGGCAGCTTCTTGGCAGCTTGGTTTCGTACTGATAAAAAGTTGGTCTACTCATCAGGTTGCAACGACCAAACTGCAAAAATTCCACTCTTGCTTTGTACCGATAATACAAAACAAGAACATATCGATTTAGCGAATTATATATCACTAAATCAGAAACCACAGGAAATTCTCACTATGTATGTGTAACAAGCCAACACATTTAATTAAGAAGAATTTATTAATCGGCTTTTCGGACAAAATATTATTTTAATGGACACCCATACAATGTTTACGACTATTTTAGTCGCAGAAAACAAAGAGGCCATTTATTAACAATATTTCTACCACAAAAGTAGAAAAAATGCACTCCCCTCCCCCAAACCTTTAACCCCAGGGCGTACTTGTGTATACAAAGAACACAAACACTTTATCAGTACGAAACCAAGCTGCCAAGAAGCTGCCTAAGGGAGTTCTCATTTTTGCAAAGGTTTGTGTTCTTTGTATACACAAGTACGCCCTGGGGTTAAAGGTTTGGGGGAGGGGAGTGCATTTTTTCTACTTTTGTGGTAGAAATATTGTTAATAAATGGCCTCTTTGTTTTCTGCGACTAAAATAGTCGTAAACATTGTATGGGTGTCCATTAAAATAATATTTTGTCCGAAAAGCCGAAAAAATTCTTAAATAAATTAAATTCACGGACGATTAATAAATTCTTCTTAATTAAATGTGTTGGCTTGTTACACATACATAGTGAGAATTTCCTGTGGTTTCTGATTTAGTGATATATAATTCGCTAAATCGATATGTTCTTGTTTTGTATTATCGGTACAAAGCAAGAGTGGAATTTTTGCAGTTTGGTCGTTGCAACCTGATGAGTAGACCAACTTTTTATCAGTACGAAACCAAGCTGCCAAGAAGCTGCCTAAGGGAGTTCTCATTTTTGCAAGGGTTTGTGTTCTTTGTATACACAAGTACGCCCTGGGGTTAAAGGTTTGGGGGAGGGGAGTGCATTTTTTCTACTTTTGTGGTAGAAATATTGTTAATAAATGGCCTCTTTGTTTTCTGCGACTAAAATAGTCGTAAACATTGTATGGGTGTCCATTAAAATAATATTTTGTCCGAAAAGCCGAAAAAATTCTTAAACTAATTATTAATGTCAGTTTTGATATTTAATATTTTCATCGTAGCTATTAATTATTTGTTTAATGGTCTCAAAATACGCAAAATACAACATTTCAAATTGGAATATAAATTGTTGTTGTCGTCTTTTCAATTATATTTTTTATTCGAAACAATTATAAACTGTGTCGTTTCTGAACATGAGTTTTTTCAGTGTAAACAGACATTTAGTCTACACGATACAGTGGTAAATGCCATTTTCCCCTTTGTACGGATATACAGCCCAAGACCTTTGCAAGTTTGGAAACAATTAAATTATAATTTAAGAAAAACACTTTAGCAAACCATTCTGGAAAACAAAAAATTTATTTAAGAAAGGCTTATTTATATTTCAGAGACAAACAAATAGTCAATCTATACAGATTCCAACAGGGTTTTGGCTTACATAAATTATTGCATTCTCTTTCCTTACACAAAAATTCGCTATATAAAAATTAAATAATCTAAATACTTAAAAAAAGAAAAGTCTTTCGCCTACCAATGCTTAAAAAAAACTTTAAGCACGCCGATTTCATTATTAACGTTTTTCTATACATTAATGAGCCCCCATGAGCCATACTACAAGATTATTAGCAACAACCAAAATGAAACAACCTTTTAAAAAATATTTGATTTTATTTCGTAAATTAAATTTATTGAATATTTGTTCGATTACTGTTGGTATGTACATAGGAAAAATTACAAATTAAACATTTTTAGTATTCTTATCTTCAAACCAAAAGCAAAAAAAAAATGTTCGAAATACAAAAAAAAAACATAAACATTAAAACGCGGGGAATGAAAATAATGAAAGGCAATTTTGATTTTCTTCTTCCACTTGATTTTTATTTTATTTTAATTTTTTTATTGTGTTCCATTCCGTACTCTCGTCGTCGCTTTGTATATACCATGTACTTATATAGGCAAGTATAGCTATTGGATTGAAGAAAATTTTTCTGGATAAATAAATTTTCTTTTATCATTACCAACAAAAAAAAAAAAAAAATTAAATTAGTGTCAATAAAAAAAAAAAGAAAAAGAAATAAAATGGGAACTCGGAAGAAAAATGCGAGAAGGAACGCGATGGGAATTTTCAATGAGTTGATTATGATTGCACAGTCACTGTATTTAAATTATATAACAAGGCGATGTACAACTTTGTCCTTAAATCTTTTTATACTGACAGTATTTAGGGATGTTTTGTACAAAACACAATAAAGATTTTTTAAAAATAAAACAAAATTTGCTTTGATTCATTTTTTGCAAAATTGATTTTTTATTTTATTTTATTAAAATTTTTCTAAAGGTTTTTATTTATTGAAACAAATATAGGAGGTCTAATTAAGGATTTGAGTCGCATAAAATCACAATTTTTTTTAAGAATTTTCAAATTACTTGTTAACACAAAAAATTGCGATATTGGCGTAAATATTATTTGGAATGAATATGAATGCAAATCTTAAGCACGTATTATACCGACCTGATTCAACTATAACATGATAAGGCATTTTAAAGTCTAAGTTATCTTCCGGTTAGAAATTTATTTGCTACTGATGAATTTGGTGTAAGTATCCCACACACATGGGTGAACTTTTAATTCAACTATTACGAGACTTATAACGCTGTTGGTTTTGCATCTGTTGGTCAGTGACTCAGTAGACAAGGTGGGTGAATCAAATTTTATTATTTTCATATTTTCTATTTACTTGGGTTTTGTAGAAAGTTTGGTAACCCACTAATAGAACGGATATACCTTGCTGGAGATTTTTGGTGGCGTTATTTAACATCCAGCAGAACTAACTTCGAGTTCTCGTATTTCGTTATAAGATTCTGGGACCCTGGCGAGACATATTATGTCCATCGCTTCTCCCTGAATTTGGTTTTTTACCGCTTGAAGGTGCATTTTAGATTGTTGGGCTGCGACTCAAAACATGGGATCGATTTAACTGATTTAACTGAATCTGGAATCCTAAACAATTCCAGTGCAAGTTGATTTGGCGTTGTTGTTTTTTCTTTTCTGACAGAAGAACTATCTCAATTTTTTGGTTGCGACAAATGACAGCAATTATACATGTTGACCTTGTTCCTCATTTAAATTGGCTAATGCGAATGGGTTTTTAGAGCTTCTGCGAATAACCCAATTAAATTTGTCTTTGTTCAAGTTGTTAAAAAAATGACGCATCGTTAAAACTGATGTCTGTATTAAAAATCGAGTTGTGTGGATCTCAGTTACTTTTTAAAAAAATAATGAGAATGGTAAACGAATCTTTTAAGATTTTTAAGATTTATTAAATGTTAAAACGAAACCATGTCCGAATGACAACTCATCGGCATGTGGTGATAGAGGATAGAGGTACTTTCGCTCAAATCTGAAGAAATCGATTGCAAATCATCGCACGATCAATAATTTCATAGCAATTTGTGGCGTCGCGTTTCAAACTATTATTTTACTGTCTTGTTTATGTAAAGAAATTTCTGACCCAAACAAAATCGGCATATAAACATTTTTCATTATTCATATTTTCTATACCTGAAATTATTTTCAAGCTAATTTTAACCGTTTTATAATTGATTCTGCCTCGTCAATGATTTTGAACTATTAGCTTTCGATATATAATGAGAAATAGCTTTAACAAATTTACTATGCTGTCACCAAAAAACAATAACCTGCAAGCAACAATATAAATATTTTGTATCAACAATACAAATATTAATAGAAATACATTGCACGTGTTGATCAAATAAGTACAATTTATAAAAAGCTTATACTTGACTGTAAAAGAGCTTTTGAGATAAAGTAATAATAATAATTGTAAAATTAAATCAATGTATATCAATAAAAATAATATAATTTCATGTCTGCAAATTTAAATTGCACAAACAACAAAATTAGAATTTAATTCCATTTTTATCATGAATTTTCAAAATTTTCCGCAAAATATTTTTCGAAGTGTCTTCAATTGTGATCTGCAATATACCAATTGGTAGCACTACCAAAATATAAACACTCAGGGAGAATATAACTGTTGATTTAGAAGTAACAGATAGCAAAATTATTTTGTAAAAATACAAATATTTTCTTAATGCTGCAGCTTCTATAACTGCATAGTGCTGTTATGTTCAATATACCAACTCCCTTCTCACAATTATTGTTCTATTGTTTAAATTAAAATTATTGCTTTTTTACTTAATAATTTTATTCTATTATAAAATAAAATTTTTATTTTTTTATTATTTTCAAATTGAAGTTACGTGATTCGAATATAAGTTCCCTTTACATATTTAGGAAATCTATAATTTTTCCATTCGGCATACAGACATTACATATAAAATTAGTTTTTGACTTATGAGCATACACATTTGCAAAATAGTTTGTATAATGCAATTTAAACAATAAATATGTATGTTAATAAACTAAATATTGTTCTGTGAGCAAATACTACGAAACATATACTCGTATATGCAAACAACATATTTGTTACAAACGTATACAATGTATCAAGCAGACTATTGAGATATGAACTTTGGATGTACTGAAAATAAAGTAAATTATACTCGTATATAATACAGTAAAATTCACCGCCTGTAGCATCAATTCACGTATAATCAAACTATACAAAAAAATATTGAACTTAATTTGTAGTCTTCCAAGAATTTACCAAAACGAAATTTTTTCATTTTATCATTTTCTGCATTTTAAATAATGTGTATGTAAGTATGTCGAATGATGCATTTGACGTGCTTATTATAAGATACATTGACATTGTAATGTATTGTTGTGTGACTATGGCAATGTATTTATGGCATGCTGTAGTCTGAGATATTAGCATGATACGAAAATGGTTTAAATTATGCTAAAAAAATACACAATTATCGTTCGTATCAAATATGGTACTCATACATTAAGGATTCGTTAACTTTGAATAAAATGTTGTGCAAATATAGTATGAAATTTTGCATTACATGTTAAATTTGAAATTATCTAAAGTTACAATTTTAAAATTTCGGATTTATGAAAATAATACTAAAGTCATCTTTTTGAAACATAAACAAAATATTATCAAATAAGTTTTTTAAAGCATAGAAGCGTAATGGTTGCGTAACACACAGCAGTTTGTTTTTAGTTACTACTGAAAAACGCTCTAAAATTCTAAAATTAAAAACTATTTTAAAATCCTGGAATTCTTAAATACGAAAATTCTAAAATTTGAAAATTCTAAAATTCTGTAGTTATAAAATTCTAAAATTAAAAATTGTAAAATTCTTAAATACGAAAATTTAATTCTAAAATTCTGGAATTCTTATATACGAAAATTTAAAATTCAAAAATTCATAAACATTTTAAAATTATGGAATTTGTTAATAGGAAAATTTTAAAATTTTAGAATTCTAAAATTCTTAAATTCAAAATTTTTTTAAAATGGTAAAATTCTTAAATATGAAAATTTCCAAATTTCATTCTGAAATTCTAATATTCTAAAAAACAAAAAAAATTTTAAATTTTTAAATACGAGAATTTAAAATTTTCAAAATTTTAACATTTTGGAATTCTTAAATACGAAAATTTAAAAATGCTAAAACTTTAAAATTCAAATTTTTTTTAAAAATTCTGGAATTCTTAATAGGAAAATTTTAAAAATTAAAAATTCTAAAATTCAAAAACTCAAAAAAGTTTCAAAATTTTAAAATACATAGATTTTAAAATTCTAAAATTCAAAAACTCAAAAGAGTTTCAAAATTTTAAAAAACATAGATTTTAAAATTCTAAAATTTTATAATTCTAAAATTCTAAAGTTCTAAAATTCTAAAATACTAAATTTCTAAAATTCTTCAATAAAATTCTATGTATAATTCTAAAATTTTATTCGTAGTACAAATTAATTCGGTCCATTTTTTTAATTTTAAAAATGCATTTATTTTAAAATAAAATGAAAGAACAGATTAATTAAAATACTGTCCATCGCTGCTTACGACTTTCCCCATCTTTTAGGCATTTTTCGAATCCCATCTCGGAAAAACTTTTCGTCTTTTGAGCCGATCCAAGTTTGAAGAAAATCTTTAGTTTCTTCGAAAGAAATGAACCGATGACCTGATCAATCGTGTTGCATATATTGGAACAACCAGTAATCAGAACGAGCAATGTCCGGGAATACAGAGGGTGCAGTAAATCCCACTTGAGCGTTTCTAAATATTTTTTCATGACTTTTGCAACGATAGGCCGTACATTGTCATGCAGAAGAATAACTTTAACACGATTTTTCTCATATTCCGGACGTTTTTCTCGTAATGCACGGCTCAAACGAATTTATTGTAGTCGGTACCGCTTAACCGTAATTAAATCACCATGTTGTAACAGTTCGTAGTACACAACGCCTCTTTGGTCCCAGCAGATGCACAGCATAACCTTCGAACCATGAATATTCGTCTTTGGTGTTGATGTTGAGGTCGATGGCAACGATTGTTCGGGCAAGGCGTAGTATTTTTCCTCTTGAGGTTATCGTAGAAGACCCACTTCTAGTCAACAGTTACTATGTGATGTAAAAACGCTTTCTTGTTTGCACTTGAAGCAGATGCTCACAACAAAAGATTGTCGTTTAGTTTCAATTCATAAGAGACCCGATTTTTTTGCTTTTGGATCATGTTCATAGATTTCAAACGCACGAAAATTGCTTGTTGCGTCACCCCCAATGTACTGGTAAGCTCTTCTTGCGTTTGAGTCGGATCTTCATCGAGCAATGTCTCTAATTCATCGTCTACGATTTTTTTTAAATCATCATTTTTGTAGCGTCAAAACCATTCTCTACATGATTTGTCGGCTGGAACATTGTTACCGCAAACTTCCACAAGCATACGATGTAATTTAGTTGCATTATTTTCCTTATAAAACAAAAAATTAACAATTCCCGCAAATGCTGGTTAGTTATCACAAAATCCGACATATTCAACAACGTAAAAAACACGTTTTGTATGAAACTCAAAGCATTACAAACTGAATGTAAACGGCAGATGTCTAATATGTCTGAAACAACGGAAATCAGCTATCACTATATAAAAGTTATTATAGTTGGAGTCACCTTTTGAAAACGGGCCGAATTTATTTGTTGTCCCAATACATTTCTAAAATTCTACAATTCTACAATTCTAAAATTCTGCTATTTCACAATTCTAAACACAATTATAAAATTCTAAATTCTTAAAGTTTTAAAATCATAAAATTCTAATACTCCAAAATTCTAACTTTCAAAAATTCGAAAATTTTATATTCCTGGAATTCCTAAATAAGAAAGTTCTAAAATTCTAAAATTCTTAAATTTTGAAATTATAAAATATTAAAATTCAAAGAAAATTTAAAATTCTTAAATACGAAAATCTTAAAATTCTAAAATACCAAATTAGTCTAAATTTATGGAATTCATAAATAGAAAAATTTTAAAATCCTAAAATTCAAATTTTTTTTAAAATGCTAGAACTGTTAAATACAAAAATCTCTAATTTAAGAATACAATACTAAAATTCTGAATTTCCAAATTTCTAAAATTAAAAAAAAATTATATGAGAATTTAAAATTTTTAAATATATAAATTTCTGCAGTTCTTAAACACGAAAATTTAAAAATACTTAAAATTTAAAATTCAAAAATATGTATTTTAAAATTCTGGAATTCGTAAAAAAGAAAATTTCAAAAATTTAAAATTCTAAATTTCAAAAATTTTTTAAAATCCTGGAAATTTTAAATACGAAAATTATTAATTTGAAAATTCTAAAATTCTTAAAATTTACAATTCTAAAATTCTTAAATTTTACAATTCTAAAATTAAATAAAATTTAAAATTATTAAATGCGAAAATTAGGAAATACTTAAATTTGGAAATTTAAATAGATTTTAAAATTCTGGAAAGTTTTAAAAATTTTAGATTTGAAAACTCTGAAATTCAAAAAAATTTCAAACTCTAAAATACACAATTTTTAAAATTCTAACTTTTAAATTTATAAAACTCCTAAGTTCTAAAAATCTAAAATTCTATATTACTAAAATTCTTAAATTCTACACTGAAATTCTCTGCAAAATTCTAAAATTTCAAAATTTTACAATTCTCAAATTTTATAATTGTATAATTTCAAAATTTTAAAATTACAAAATCCTGAAATTTTAAAATTCTCAAATTCTAAAATTCTAAAATTCTAAAATTCTAAAATTCTAAAATTCTAAAATTCTAAAATTCTAAAATTCTAAAATTCTAAAATTCTAAAATTCTAAAATTCTAAAATTCTAAAATTCTAAAATTCTAAAATTCTAAAATTCTAAAATTCTAAAATTCTAAAATTCTAAAATTCTAAAATTCTAAAATTCTAAAATTCTTAAATTCTAAAATTCTAAAATTCTAAAATTCTAAAATTCTAAAATTCTAAAATTCTAAAATTCTAAAATTCTAAAATTCTAAAATTCTAAAATTCTAAAATTCTAAAATTCTAAAATTCTAAAATTCTAAAATTCTAAAATTCTAAAATTCTAAAATTCTAAAATTCTAAAATTCTAAAATTCTAAAATTCTAAAATTCTAAAATTCTAAAATTCTAAAATTCTAAAATTCTAAAATTCTAAAATTCTAAAATTCTAAAATTCTAAAATTCTAAAATTCTAAAATTCTAAAATTCTAAAATTCTAAAATTCTAAAATTCTAAAATTCTAAAATTCTAAAATTCTAAAATTCTAAAATTCTAAAATTCTAAAATTCTAAAATTCTAAAATTCTAAAACTCTAAAATTCTAAAATTCTAAAATTCTAAAATTCTAAAATTCTAAAATTCTAAAATTCTAAAATTCTAAAATTCTAAAATTCTAAAATTCTAAAATTCTAAAATTCTAAAATTCTAAAATTCTAAAATTCTAAAATTCTAAAATTCTAAAATTCTAAAATTCTAAAATTCTAAAATTCTAAAATTCTAAAATTCTAAAATTCTAAAATTCGAAAACTCTAAAATTCTAAAATTCTAAAATTCTAAAATTCTAAAATTCTAAAATTCTAAAATTCTAAAATTCTAAAATTCTAAAATTCTAAAATTCTAAAATTCTAAAATTCTAAAATTCTAAAATTTTAAAATTTTAAAATTCTAAAATTCTAAAATTCTAAAATTCTAAAATTCTAAAATTCTAAAATTCTAAAATTCTAAAATTCTAAAATTCTAAAATTCTAAAATTCTAAAATTCTAAAATTCTAAAATTCTAAAATTCTAAAATTCTAAAATTCTAAAATTCTAAAATTCTAAAATTCTAAAATTCTAAAATTCTAAAATTCTAAAATTCTAAAATTCTAAAATTCTAAAATTCTAAAATTCTAAAATTCTAAAATTCTTAAATTCTAAAATTCTAAAATTCTAAAATTCTAAAATTCTAAAATTCTAAAATTCTAAAATTCTAAAATTCTAAAATTCTAAAATTCTAAAATTCTAAAATTCTAAAATTCTAAAATTCTAAAATTCTAAAATTCTAAAATTCTAAAATTCTAAAATTCTAAAATTCTAAAATTCTAAAATTCTAAAATTCTAAAATTCTAAAATTCTAAAATTCTAAAATTCTAAAATTCTAAAATTCTAAAATTCTAAAATTCTAAAATTCTAAAATTCTAAAATTCTAAAATTCTAAAATTCTAAAATTCTAAAATTCTAAAATTCTAAAATTCTAAAATTCTAAAATTCTAAAATTCTAAAATTCTAAAATTCTAAAATTCTAAAATTCTAAAATTCTAAAATTCTAAAATTCTAAAATTCTAAAATTCTAAAATTCTAAAATTCTAAAATTCTAAAATTCTAAAATTCTAAAATTCTAAAATTCTAAAATTCTAAAATTCTAAAATTCTAAAATTCTAAAATTCTAAAATTCTAAAATTCTAAAATTCTAAAATTCTAAAATTCTAAAATTCTAAAATTCTAAAATTCTAAAATTCTAAAATTGGTTTTAATGCCCCGAGCTTCTGCATGACAATTTGGTGCTCTATTCTCAAAAGATCATTTTCGATATCTTCAACCAGTCTTCCTTCGCAGGATGATCTTTTTTGTAAGTATATCGTTGTAGTTGCTTAACTACCGTTTGATTAATTTCAAAAATGTTATTAGTTTCGACCAAGATTGGTGCTCGTCGTGTTTTTCAGAAGAGCATGTAAGAAAAAAATAGCAAAAAAATCTGGCACGCCGGTGAGTCTAGTAGTCTTTTGCCAACACAAAAGTAAATGTTCTGGTGATCGCTATAACAGTAATTCTTCATAAAGTTAATAACTCAAAAGTGTGTTACTAAACGAACGTTTGTGTGATGTCAGCGATGGTCACTTTAAAAAAATAATTTATTTTCAATTCTGACTGCTGTTCAATTCTGACTGAGTTTCCGAGTACCATAAGTTGCTATATTACTCTCAGTATTTCATTTTCGAAAGCCTCAAATTTTGTTTTAAATTTATTTTGTGTAAAATAATGACAAAAGAATGTTAATACCGTCCTTCAGCTTTCCTTAATCAACAAGATCCAAAACCAACTTCAAGTTAAACTTCTAGCTTCAAAATACTTAAACTGAGTTAGCTTCTATGTCATCTTGTTTTCTTGACCGGTTGACAGAAAAAGTTTTTTCGTTATGGTAATATGTAATACCTCAGACCTAATTTCACAGTTGTCTTGGAATCGGTGCTTCCAGTGTTTCTCGAGTTTCCGGTTGATTTAATCGTGTTTGAGGCAATCTTTATATTTTCATCCTGAAATTATGCATACAAACTTTTCATTCTTACCCTTACTCCTTAACTGATTTGCTTTTATAGCAGTCGACTTTAACGTTAGTACATCTGCCACATCAGGTAGCACCAATTATGTCCTCTTTGCTTGCGTTAGCATTAACTGAAAATGGAGGATTATTTGGGAAATCATATATGATAAAACCTTAAAATTTTGTGCTGGTTATACGTTGCGGTATGTAAATATATTAAATCTTGGGTTAATATATTACGGGTAGACTTTATCAAAGGAATTGTACAATGATTCTATAGACAAGCCACCTTCTAACTCACTTCATAGAAAAATTTGCCTAGATTTTAGTTAACGACATGCAGCAGGATGAATATTCTGAAAACGGTCAGATGAGCTTTTGTAAAACTACCATCACTAAATACCGTGTATACTTTGTAATACTCCTTTCATTGTTAATAATTAGTAAGGATATTAATTATACAAACCCGAAAGATAGAGGTATACTTGAATTTCAAAATATTATTCTGGTTTCACATTTTGAAATATTTTACGAATCATTGAGTTTGAGTTACTTGCAATCGCTGCAATAAAAACCAAGTCACAAAAAACACACAAAACCATTTAAAACCAACACAACCAAACACACAAAAAGATGAATAAAAAATTAAATCTAAATCGTTTGCGAAATGAAATAATTTAAATGATTATAATTTATACTGCATTGACGAAAAAACAAACTTCAAAGCTAAAAATATTCCTTATTACGAATTTTTTTATGAATTCTGTGTGTGTACGGCTTTGTTTGTATATGAAAAGCTCTGGAAAGCGTTTTATTTTATTTTTGGAAAATTTCATTTAATTTATTTGCCT
The DNA here is from genome assembly GCA_932526605.1 of Nephrotoma flavescens. NCBI lineage: Eukaryota > Metazoa > Arthropoda > Insecta > Diptera > Tipulidae > Nephrotoma > Nephrotoma flavescens. The sequence goes on along the minus strand of OW052221.1, from coordinate 268,930,923 downwards.
CAGAAAGTTTAATAATGGCAATTTTATCAACCAAAAATCAATTTCTATAGAATTTTTTTTTTCTCTTATTATGCGAAAAAAAAATCCCAAACCCAAAGTTATTATGATTTTTATTTCTATATTTTAAATTAATTTTTATTTTTATTTTCAGGTTTTCTGTACAAAAGTCAATCTACTATTTATGTATTTTTCATTCCAAATCGTTCATCGGGCATGAATAAAATGCTTTAAACATTGAATACACAAACCTTCAACTTTTTTGTAAACTCTCATAATCATCGTTTTATTTTTGGATCTAAACTTTATTGTTATAAGAACATACACATTCTTATATATGTAAATGTATTTATATATGCAAAATCTAAGAATAAAACACAACATACGGAAGAAAATTTTTGGAGGGAAGAAAATACGCTGTATGACATTACAATTCAATATATTGTATATGATGGAACGCTGGATATGATGTTCCGATTTATGAGCTCACGAAACACGTGCAGTTTAAATTTTGATCTATATAGCTCAAAAGTACTATAGTACTTCTTAATACACACGAAGACTACACAAATTTTTCAAGTAAGACCCACAAATTCTTTATAAATTGAAAAAAAAAATATTTCAATATTGGATTGGAAGTTTTAAAGAACAACAAAGATACTCTTTTAAAATTGCAAAAATTGAATTCTTCAATGTTGAATACGATATACCTACCAAGTCTTGAGCTAATAATATACATGCATACGACCCCCAATTTTTCAACTACAACCGTAAATTTTTTTTAAAATTTGCATCAATTAAATATTTTAATGATGAATATGATGTACCGATAAGCTCACGAAATACGTGCAGATTTAATTTCGAATTGCTACCTCTTGATTCAGGTACCACCCCTAATTTAGTGAATAGAAGCAAAAAATGCTTCCAAAATTGTATAAAAAAATTCAATGAGGTTACGAAATACGACTAACCCATTTCAGCAGTTTTTATCAGAGTCATCTGGTTTAAGAAATAAATTAAAAAAAGCTTCCTATTGGAGTTTGTATTGAAAAAACAAAAATAACATAACATAAAATGTTACACTGAAAAAAAATTCTAGGTAAATATAAACAAAAACATTGGTTATTTTAAACGAACATGTGGATTGTTTTTCAGCCAACTAAGCGCTTGTTTCATAATACTAAAATGAATAGTTCATTTTCAAATAATAACCAATGCCAATAAAACCTATTTGTTTTAGTCAATATAACTAAGCAAAACGTTAATACAACTTAACACGTCGGTTAATTTAAACAACAATTTAAACCATCCGCTAGGTTATGTTGACCTACAGCATATGTTGACACAACTATTATTAAAGTTTAATTTGACCAATAATTACAACTTTACGTATAACCAAGCATGTAGGTTAATTTTAACAAAAATTTGAGCCAACACACAGTTTAGTTTAAACAACAAAAATACAATTAATATAACTAAGCTCGTAGGTTAATTTAAACCGAAGCTTTAACTAGGTACCGAAGCTTTAACTTTCACTAAGTTATATTAACTATTAATTATTAAAATTTAGTTACTTAGTTAAATTAACCTCCAGGTATTTCAAACCCTTACAAAATAATGAGAACCTCCTCAAGTTCTTTCTTGGCAGTTTGGTTGCATCTAAAAGTTGGTATACTCGTCAGTTGTCAGGTTACACCGACCAAACTGCAAAAATTCAAATCTGCTTCATACCTATAGTATAACAAAAGAACATATCGATTTAGCGAATTTTATCCATTATCACCGTTTAAATGTCCATAGTTTAAACTATTGCTATGTTATTTCATATGAAACAAATATGGTTTAATTTAACTACTACATTGTTAAATTATTAGTTTTTAAACAAATGCTTAGGTTAGACGACATATTTGCAAGATCAAACTGTTATGAGATGAATTTGCCTATGTTCAGATTAAACCAAGCATATAAATTGAATTGACTACCAAGCTCAGTTGATTTTACTTTTACATGGTTTAGTTTAACTATTCCGAAGTTATCAAATAAATGCTTAGTTTGAATTGACATACAAACAAGTTCAGTGTGAAAGAAAATAAAGCGTTATTGATATAAATTGAAATTAACTTAGCCATTTTTGTATTATGAAGCATGCATAAGTAAAATAAACCATGGTCGTTTTTACCTAAAGTAAGCAAAGTCTGGGTTATAATAACTAAAACAAGTTGAACTAGCTTAAGTTCAAAATAATTTTTTTCAGTGTAGATCCCGGTACCGCGTTTTCGGCAAGCGTACACCGCAACTTTACGGGTGGTCAGTTGAGGCCATTCCAAATCTACGGTTTTCGGTGAGACAACTCCTAAAATTCAACGGTTAGGGGCGCGAAGGTGCCCAACACATATATAGTACAGGGCGGTCCATAACGTCGCCATCCATAATTTTTGCATAACGGCGGAAGGGCCGCAACGGCAGAAAATCATCCAGTGCGTATCGGCTACAAGGTCGCAACGGTCCGGATGTAGCATGACGGCTACAAGGCCGCACCAGTCAAGGTATCAAATTTATAATAGATTTTAATTAAATTTTATTTTTATCTTATTTTTTTTTTAATTAACTTAATTTTTTTTAATTACAACTTTTGTGTAATCGCATTCGCATCTTCGAAGAGAACTATTACACCGATTATATTTTTTTGCTATTCAGAATCGATCTTCTCAAAATTCGATATCGAACAACACTTTCTTTTTTTCCGGTGGAAATCATTTATTGAAATAAAAAAAAAACTTCACTGATAATCCCATCGGCACTCGGATTTATTTCTTTTTTTTCACTTTCTCTCTTTTTTCATATTTTTAAACAGAATTATTAAGTTTGTGTCGGAAAGGTGTCGGTTCCATACGTACAGGCTGGGCTTGCCACTCCCCTTTATCCCCTTGGCAGGACATCCGCAGGGTCAGAGTGGTGAGTCCAGTGAATGTGTCGTCCGTTCGGGAGAAACCGAAAAATCCACGCGGTCTTCTCGTGGCACTTCACCGGTCTCATGCTGTCGAAGGATGAATTCTGGAAGATTCGCTGGAGTACTCTCCTAGTGAAGAGATGCTTGATCTGTTGTGAAGACGTCCCTATCCTCTAATGCTGCCTCCTTGCGGCTAGGTAACGGCTTTTTGAGGTCAATTAATCATTCGGGGGGAAGGGAGGAGGGAGAACGGTTCTTTTCAGCCGACTGGGTACTTGTCACTCGGGGAGATCCGGTCACCTCCGGATGGGCCCACCCGTTTAAAACGATTTTATTCAGGTTCCTCAAGCTTCGTTAGACAAATTTCGGCTGAACATCTGGTTTTTTTATTTATTTTTAATTTAAGTTTTTTTTTAAAATTTTTCTGTAAACAACACCGCGTCTAGAGTCATGCTGCAAGCCTCAAAATCCTCACGACCCAATCCCCTGAGCCGGCAAAATCACCGTGCGTGAGGACACTACATGACTAAGTGATGACTGCGGGTTGGCTGCTAGCCATCCGTAACAACTTCACGCATTGCTGGAGAAATGTGAAGTATTTCCATTTGTTAGAACAAAGTGAAAGTGTTAGTGCAAATAAAATATAAAATCCATATTATAAATATTTTTTATTCGTTTATTACGTAGCTCGAAAAAAAATATTATATAACTTTAATATTCCATATATAACCTATTTTTTTGAACTTTTAAAGAAATGGCGTTACTTTAGTGCTAAATATTCTTTTACAATGACACCTACGGCGTTTTAAAGTGTTGACATTACACGTTAAAATTGTTTGTTACAAGCTGGCTACTGCCATCCTGCAGAAATCACTAAGCGCACGCAGAGGCCTCCACGGTGATTTTTGCCGGCTACATTCTCAGGGAGAAGTGCTAAGGGTCGTGGGGTTTGAGGCTTGTGTAGCTCCTGGCTTACACCGTGATTACAGATAGTTAAAAGGAAAAAACGCAAATAATAATACCCGAGTTCCGCCGAAATTTGTCGGCCGGAACCTGAGTAACGAACAGCAACAAATTAAAAAAATTATAACGGAAGAGAGGTGCCATGGTGTGCGCATCCGTCCGAACTCCCACGGTGGTAAACACCGGCTTTGAATCCGGATGCGGGCACCAAGGGACCGCCAACCCTACGTCGACACAGGATCGGAATTACCCCCTCATCATACCCAAACCGAAGAAAATTAAGTATTAATTTTTTTAGCTTATTAAAAAAAAATAAAAACATAGAAAAAGAAACGACCACTTCCCACAGGGAACAAAAGGAGAGAACGAGAGAGAAAGAAAGAGCAATGCGCACCGAGCGCGGCACGCCCCCGCTATGCGGCGCTCGATTACAAATAACGTTTTAAAATTTAACCGAAAAATTTTTTTTTAAATATATATAAAAGTAAAAATAATATAAAAAACAAAATCGTACCTTATAATTACAACAAAGAAAAAAATGCACCGTTGCGGGGCCTTTCCCTGATACCAAAAGTCGGGCAACCGTTTTGTTGGCTACCCGTTCAATTGTGGTCCTTCCGCCGTTAACCTTCAAAATATTGGGCGTTGTACCGCCGAATAAATTTGACCTTGGCTGGCCACCGTAAATAATTTTGTTGGGCGTTATTTCCCCCTCGACATTTCCTCCTCGATATGCCACCCAAATCTCGTTCACCGTCGCGGCCCTTGCGCCGGTAAATATATTTACTGGCCTCAACTGGCCGCCACTATGTTGCGGGGCCTCTCCCCGATACTAAAGCAACGAATAGCCGGTTGGCTACCCGTTCAAAAATTGAGCGGCACCCGTTGAAAAAGGTGGCGCCTTTTATAAACAGTTTTTTGATAAGTTGATGTACTCCGTGTGTATCCAATAATAAATTGAGAGAATTTTGCTGTTATCTTATACAAAATGCAGGTTCAACGAACTATTACAGGGTTATCCAATTCAAGGTTGATAAAGTAGAAATCTGTATACCGACATCTGTCAAAGATAAACGTCAAATACGCTGTCATTTATTTAGTTGACATTCTGCCATTTAAGAATATGGAGCATTTAACAATCGACCAACGCGTTAAAATTATTAAATCTTATTATAAAAATAGTGATTCTGTCGTATCCACATTTCACGCTTTACGAGCAGATTATGGTCGTCATACTCGTCCTACAAAGCAAACCATATTGAATACAGTGAATAAATTTGAACAAACTGGATCTGTTACTGATATTGTAAGGTCTGTGCATCATCGAAACATTCGCAATGCTGAAAATATCGCTTCTGTAGCTGAAAGTGTGGAAGAAGATCCAAATTTGTCAATTCCTCGTCGAGCTCAACATTTAGGACTATCTTATGGCTCATTAAGGCGCATTTTGCATCTGGATTTGCATCTTCATCCGTATAAAGTCCATTTGACACAAGAGCTAAAGCCTGCTGACCATGGACAACGAAGAACATACGCAAATTGGGTGTTGGAAAAACAGGCCGTCGATGCTGATTTTTCGAACAAAATTTTCTTCAGTGATGAAGCTCATTTTTCGCTTGGTGGATACGTTAATAAGCAAAACTGTAGAATTTGGGGCTCAGAAAATCCACAATTGATTGTAGAGAAGCCATTACACCCGGAAAAAGTCACTGTTTGGTGCGCATTGTGGTCTGGTGGTGTGATTGGGCCGTATTTTTTTGAGAACAACCATGGACGAACCGTTACCGTCAATTCTGAGCGCTATGGCCGCATGTTAACCGATTATTTTTTTACGAAAATCGAAGATTATGATCTTGACGATATGTGGTTCCAGCAGGATGGAGCAACCAGTCACGTAACACGAGCAAATCGAGATCTTTTGCAAGAGAAATTTCCTGGACGTTTGATTTCGCGATTGGCTGATGTCAATTGGCCTCCAAGATCCTGTGATTTAACGCCTTTGGATTTCTTTTTGTGGGGCTACGCGAAAGATCGTGTTTACGCAAACAATCCTCAAACTCTTGACGAATTGAAAACTAATATTCGTATGGTAATGGCCGAGATACTGCCCGAAATGTGCCGAAAAGTCATTGAAAATTACCTCAAAAGAATCAAGGCCTGTAAGAAGTCCCGTGGAGGACATTTGAATGATATCTTGTTTAACTAAAAATGGCAAGGTCATCTGTAAAATGCAATAAAAATTACAATACATTCCGAATATTTTGTGTGTTTTTTTTTTAGTTTACTTTATCAACCTCGAATTGGATAACCCTTTACCTTATTCATCAACGAATAATCCAATTAAATCAATTCTGGCGATGTCTGATGAAAATCACAAATACTGTGCATATTTAATATGCATTGGTGTATCAAATGAATAAATCATAACCCCAAATTAACACAAAACTTTAATTTTATTTTTTTTTCTTGATATAAATTCACAATATTAATCTTAAGATTTAATTTAATTTATAAAACTATTTTTCTTTAATTATTTCACAGAATTTTTTATTTTTCCTAACACACGACATCAAAAGTATAAATATCTTTGAATTTTTAAAGTTTTTGACTCGACAACATTCCAAACTAGCCTCTTCTTATAAAAAAGAAAAATAAAACGAGACTCTACCTTTTAAATACAAAATCAAAATCTAAACTCTACTTTTCCCAAAAAAAATTCTCACACCGAATACTGACGCGCAAAACATTCCAGAACAATTGTCTTTCTTCTCTGTTTATGGAATGTTTTGCTTTGCACACACTCGATGCGCATTGGTTTCGCTCACTTGTCATTCTTCTTACCCTCGCGCCATCACACGATGAGGTACAACACAAAAAACGTCGCGATTGCGTTCAGCACACAATAAACAAACAACTTCGAAAGCAAGAACACAAACCGAGGTGAATATAAAACACAAAGATTGAGCAATCAACTAACAGTAAGGACACCAACCGAGAGGAAATATAAAAATACCAAAATTGTGGTTGCGACCGCACAGTCGTAAAAAGTATGTCATCGTGAAAGCATAAATAACAAATTTTTGTATCCCGTTTAACCATGTCAAAATTTCTTACCAACAAAACAGCATTTGTGGAAAGCATTACTTTTTTGCCAACATTGAAAATCGTTTAATAGTTTGCAATTCTTTGTTTACAAGTCACCGAAGATGGCATTTTTTGTCTCAAATTGTGACTGGCGATGAAAAATGGATTAATACATTTACCCTAAAAAAAGAAAAAGGGTAAGGATATGAAAAAAAGGATAAAAAAATTTAATTACTTTATATTTAAATAACTCAAATTTTCAGCTATTTCACAGATATCGAATTGCCAATTTTTGGATATTCTGTAAAGAATTATGATGCATCGAGTCAAATTTCCTGGTGGTTCTAAACGCCGGCCATCCTAACAGAAACTTGATTTAGAGTAAGTCAGGAACCATTCTAACAGAAAATATTTCATTTCTAAAAAATTTCTACGATCCTAGCCATTTACAATTACCGTATATCGGGATTCCCTAAATTTTCCTGGTATTCCTAAACGCCGGCCATTCTAACAAAAACTTAATTTGATCTCAGAATAGATCGTAACTTACTCAAAATAAGTTTCTGTTAGGATGGCCGGCATTTAGGAACACTAGAAAAATTCAGGGAAACTTGATATACGATAATTCTCTATAAAGTATTTAAAAATTGGCCATCCTCAGTACCTGTGACCATAGAATTTTTTTAAAATGGCTTATTTTCGATAAGAATAGATCGTGATTTATTCAAAATATGTTTCCGTTAAAATAGCTGGCATTATGGAACACCTGGACAGTTCAGGGAAACTTGATATGATAATTATTTATAGAATATTCAAAAATTACCAATTCACAATGCCTGGAACCAAAGAATAGTTCAAAAATGACATTTTTTCTATAAGAATGAATCGTGACTTGAAGGAAAGAAATTTCTGTTAGGATCGCCGGTTTTTCGGAATACCGTGAAATTTCAGTGAATTTCGATAAACGATAATTTTCTATAGAATATTTAAAAATCATAAAGCATATGTGCCTGAAAGCACGTAGGTTTAACTTAGTAAAGAAATTTTGTAGTTGTTCTGTGATTAATTTTTACTTACATTTTTACTTATAATGTACAGCACCTCACAAATTGCGAAGAATTAATAAAATTTTATGATTTCTTAATGCGTAGTTGGAATTTATTCGATAGTTCTGGAATTTGTAGCTGTTGTGGAATTGTTGTGGAAACTCTGGAATTGTATAGCTGTTGTTCTTGTTTTTTAGGAATAATTCGGAATGTTAGGAACATTTTTACAATCGAAATTTAACTTTACGAATTAACTAAACGAATCTAATGATTCGTTTAGTCTCGTATATCGAACTAATTTTTTTCTAATTTATTGTAAATTGAAATCGTTAAACGGTTTCAGTAATTTTTTAATTTTCTATGGAAAGAGATCCTCGAGAATCCTTTTCGACTGATATAAAGTCAGAAACTATTTCAATGGGAAACTGAAAATGTGTCTATGCACTTGTGGCATTGATATAACTGTGGTATCTATTACTGGAATAATTTAAAATCTATATATCAATGACGATTAGAAACTATAGGCACGACATATGAACCACCCCATAAATTCTTATTATATTTTTTCAAAGATGATGATAATTCATAATTATTATGTTCAAAATACAATTACGTGACATCTACAATTTTGTAATATATAGAATTACACATTTATTACTAATTTATATCCAGAAAATAATAAATTTCAAGTCATAAAAGCCAATTCGGCTAATCGGGATATTTCTGGTAAACAGAGGGAAAAATACATTAAACAGGAGCAGTTTGTAACAATTTTAACGTTAAATATTTTTTAGAATGGTGTATGGGGCTTTATGTCCCTTGTAATGTGTAATAAAAAGCAGAACCCTAAATTAAATTTTTATAAAAAAATAAAAATCAAATCATATCCTATAAACATGTTTGCACATACGCCAAAATTTCCTCTAATCAATTTCCTTCCAATATATCTGGATATAAAATCAATTTAAACCTACATAAATATTGAAAAAAATCGAAAACAAATTAATCACTTATCGGAAAGCTCAAACAGATTTTCTTTTACAAAACAAAGACGGGAAAAATTAAAAAGGAACATTATTAAAAACGAGGTTAAATGTTGTTTGTGTGGAAGTGTGTGAAGTATTAATTGAACATGGTTATGACGATGATGATGGCTTACACTCAAAATGTTGTTTTATCGTAGAATGCACAAAACTCGAAGGAACACAAACATTTTATTTTTGTGTACTGGGGGGATACGATATTCCTTTAAATATTATAAAACATGGATAACAGAATTAAAAAGGGAATAAAATATTTCGAAAAAAAAAATGAAAATACCGAAAACATAAAATAACGACGAAGAAGAAACAGATGTCGGTATGGGATATACAAGAAAACAATGAAACCCCATAATTCTTGTTCTGCTAATAAATAAGGATATTTTTATGCTATGTTATTTGATTTTTAAAGTATTCTGTTATTTTTCTGCGCCTATACACTTTGCTCAGTTCATCTTTTAACGAATAATCTCCTATAATATAGACCAAAAACGGATGGGTATTATATTCTCTCGCTATAAACAGTAGTACGTCATATAATCGTATACACGGGGGCATGAAACCGGATTGAAATACGATAAAAAAAAAGTTTTTCAACTTGTACAAAATTGGTTCACACCCCCGGCAATAGAATATATACTGACAGATTTTATTTTTTATTTCTTCTCGTTCGTTTTTCGAAAAGTTAAATGTTTAACGAATAAATTCTTATTATATTTTCGTGGTGATGGTTATTCGTTCCTATATTTTAAGCATTAAATATCGCGTACGTGATTTAAGTTAGGGTTAATTGGATTATAAAGAAAGGTCAGGTAATTTTTATTTATATAGCATTTTCTTTAATTTTCTGCTCAACATGTTTATTTAAAAACGTTTTTGTTTTGTGTTTCCTGAGCAAAAATTCCTTCTATGTGGTAAACAGAAAAAGTTTTTTAAATAAAATGTTTAATAAATAATTGTTTATCTCGTATATATACAAAATAGGTTTGTCCATACGTAAAGCAACACTTTCTGGTCGACGTATAATAGTAGTGAAAACAGTGGCGTAATTTTACTTTACGTATACATCGACAAAATCGCAGGTAAGGAGTAAAAGTTTTGGAAATTTTTAAATGCAGGATTGGTAACTATCAGTTTTTGTTTTTTTTTGATTTACCGGAAAAATTTTCATTTTTTTTATTTTTTCAATATTTGTTTTTTTAATTTTTATTAATAATAATTGCTTCGTCAACTTTGCAGACACAGATCAAAGAGTTTCTCTCGCTCTTACCGCTTCTTCTAATAGTGCTATAAATGTTAAAAAATCAACTTTTGTATATATATATATATATATATATATATATATATATATATATATATATATATATATATATATATATATATATATATATATATATATATATATATATATATATATATATATATATATATATATATATATATATATATATATATATATATATATATATATATATATATATATATATATATATATATATATATATATATATATATATATATATATATATATATATATATATATATATATATATATATATATATATATATATATATATATATATATATATATATATATATATATATATATATATATATATATATATATATATATATATATATATATATATTTTTTTTTTAAATGTAATTTTAATTCGTTGTATACCTTAGAGGATACCTTACAACAAGTTTATTTTAAAATCAGGAATAAAATTCCAAAAATATGCTTTCCACCATTTCGTTTTTAGCTGAGAAGTATCATATAAAAAAGAATTAAAAATTTCATTTTCAATTTTAGTTTCCATTTTGAATTTTAGAATATATTATTCCTTAGTTAAGAAAAATTACAATCCGGTATATTCCCATCGGCCATAACTCAAGCTTCAAGCGGCAGATTAGCGGGTAAAAGGAAACCATTTTTACGTTAAAGTCGAAGTAAGAGGTTTCTCGAAATATAAAATTCCAAAAACTTTTTCAAAATCCAAATCCGTTAATTCGATATATCAATGTAAAAAGAGCATACTACTTTAATTTTAATTTCGCAGTTAGTAAGAACTTAGTCTAGTAAAAAATTTGTATTTTTTTACTTCAAATTTTGAGAATTCACAATAAATTATTTGCGATCTTGTGTAAATTGCATTAAAATTTTTAACATGGTTTATGAATTTTGCTATGGTAACAAAACATTATAAAACCAAAATTTGCTCAATTGTCTCTTGACTGTCAAATTATTAATCCATCACATTGTTGTATACAAGAAAAGTTGAATATAAATTGTGGGTTTTGATAAAACCAGATTTTGTTTTGGCTCAAAATATTATTTTTTTTTTTTTCAAATTTGAAAGTTTTTCAACAAGCACATGAAAAATCATTTGGCAAAATTTGTGGGTTTGTAATAAACCAATTTTGTTTGGCTCAATATTATTTTGTTAAGATAATAAGAGAACTAAGATATTTGTTTTTCAGTCGTCGTACTTGGAATTTATAACAAATTTAATTCAGTGGAATATTACATATATTAAATTTTGTAGTGGCAATTTGTAATTATAGTTGAGGAAATCGATTATAAAAACAATGAAGCTTAAACCGTGTTTAATCTATCAACGTAATTAAACTGACAAATTAAATATGTTTTGATACCTAACATAATTTTTTTAAAAGCAACATTGGCCAATATTAATGAAGACCATGTGATTATAAATGTAAGCGATGGCGATGTATCCTTTGGCGCAATTATTGTCGGAATGGGATCTTCTATATCAGTTTACGAAATTAAACCGTAAAATGAAAATGCGAGTAAAAATATTATTTCTGACCGGAATGAACGAGTGGGGAATGAATAATGTAAGTCTGTTAATTTACACTTTTAAATGTGTATGATGCTGGAAAATTTTTAATTATGGCAAAATAGGGTTATAATGAACACGCACCAGTTTAGATCTCTTTACTTTGGACTGCATAAAATCAACCCAAACCCATTCAATTCTGTCTTCATCTAGTCGAAATACAGTTGACGTTAAATCAATTGTGAAATATGTAAAAATAAAATTTATAGTTATTTTAAAAATATAATTAAGTATCCTTTTATATTTACTTCAGGTGCTTGACAACATGTTTCAGACAACGCATATAATTGGAAAAATTTTAAAAACATTAAACAATAATCCCTCGCAAGCCACTCGTGACTTACTATGTGGCAAAGTTATATCATATTTATTAGAAAATAAAATTAATAATTTAAATGCGACTGAGTTCCAAAATATCGCAAATGCGACAGTGAAAAATAAAAACCACAAAACTAATTTGCGACAAATTGTAAAATTCCAATTTGAGAATAGGATTTCCACGAAACGAGCAAAGGAACATCCGATGGTAAATATTCTCTTATTATTAAAAAAATGGACATAACTTTACAAAAAATTTATTTACAAAAAATGTAAATGAGGATACCGAAGAAACTAAAGAGTGGCTCTAATACCATACCGAAACCATGGACAACTGTGGGCCGCAACTGAAAAACCAAAACCAATTTACAAATTTCTCCAATAAAAATTTGAAAGAATTATAAAAGAATGAATTCTATTGGAATGTCCTTAGGGATACTATTTGAAGTAAACATAAACGTTTATGTGACTGACTCACTCGAGAACGCATAGGGTGACCAAAACAATTTTTTTTTTCTATTTATCTATATTAATAAAAATCAATTGGCCCATGTATGACCGATCATCACTAGAAGTGGCTGATTTTTTTTGTTGTGTTCCTAATTGTCAGGACAAGGTTTGTATGGAAGAACATTTTGGGAAAATCCACTGGAAAATTCGGAAAATTTGGAGAATCGAAAAATGATTTTTTTGTTCGGTTTCTTTGCACGTATTCGATCCAGATGGTCTTTTAGAAGCAAAAATTGGAAAATCTTAGCGAAAAACTTGGAAACTTCCGGAAAAACTTGAAGAAAATTGAATTATTGTTATAGCCCTTCAGTTGAGAACGGCCTAACTGATGTGGCTCAATCTTTTTTGTTGTATTCGTAATTACCAGGAGATGGTTCTTACGAAAGAAAATTGATTACTTACGAAAATCCACCGGAAAAGTCGCAAAAATTGGAAAATCGAAAAATGATGATTTTGTACGGGATTTCGCACGTATTCGATCCAGATGGTCTTTTAAAAGAAAAAACTTGCAAAATTTTATTGAAAAACCG